>CM046041.1:28551941-29860891 GCA_025215565.1 Flaveria ramosissima
TTGTCTATATATCTATGTATCTATACTATGTATATATATATATATATATGTGTGTACTATGTCTATCTCTACATATATAGGGGAGGGATCAAATGAGAACTAGTTTTTTTTATGAGAACTCTATGAACCAATCTCAAACACTAGTTCTCAATGGCAAAATTGTAATTAACAAAAACATATTTAAAAAATTTATAAATTAAAAAATAACATAAAAATAAAAAAAATAAAAACACAAAAATATTCCCCTACTTTCCCTCTTTCATAAAAAAATAAAAAAAAATTATAAAAAATAAAAAAAATTCCGTTTTTATTTAACGAAATTCGTTTTACACATGTGTAATATCGGATTTACACATGTGTAAATCCAGTACTACACATGTGTATAACTAGATTTACACATATGTAAACAACGGATGTACGATTTTTTTAGAAAAATATATCAATATGGTAGCCGTTGGAAAGATAAAAAAGTACTGAACTTTATGGTGAAGTTTTTTTGAAAAAATGATGTCGTAAAAAAAAGTTATGAACGTTTTAAAAAAAGGGGGAAATGACATGTGATTTGCATGTGATAAAAAATGAGTGGCTGAGATTGGTTCCTAGAGTTCTCTCAAAAAAAGGTGGTTCTCATTTGAACCCTCCCCTATATATATATATATATATATATATATATATAGATAATATATATATATATATATATATATAGATATATAGATATAGATAGATCTAGATCTATATATATATATATATATATATATATATATATATATATATATATATATATATATATATATATATATATATATATATATAATCTCTTGTAATGGACAATGTATTATATATAGAATCTTTACTAATAAAAATATAATAATTTTTCACAGTTGTATCTTCTCATAATAATTTTGTTACGTGTCACTAGCATAACACATTTATTATTTAATAATTATATTAAATGATAATGAATTATTTATATTTTTTTCAAATTATAAAACGATTTTAAAAAAAGTTAAAAACGTAATTTTATCCAAAAATATAACTCTTTTAAAGATTTAAATTAATGAAATAAGAATTTTTTTAATATAACTTTTATTAAAAGTTAAATAATGAAATGTTTAAAAAAATAGTTTTTAAAAGACGATAGTTAAAAAAATGTTGTTATTGATTATTGCTCGACCTAGGAAACCTTCTTCTGGTTCTTTGATAAAATCTTTTTTATTCTCATGCTTAACATAGCTAATTGATTGATAATATTCGTATCTTTTAAATCATCAGTATAAAAGTGATTGAGATATATATTTATAAAAGACAACACACCACCTTGAATAATATTTCCATTGTCATATATCACCGTATATGCTTGATGCTGATAATTAGTATTTGTAGATGAACTCCCCATGAATACCACTTGGGATGTCAATGTGATAGTTACAGCTTTGAAGAGCATTGCTTAAATCTGATCCACCACTTTCATTTCTAAAAAGTGCAGTATTACCAATTGGGTAGTCATCTGTTAGTTTCGCATAGCTGATTAGTTTCTTCTTTTGGTTTATTTCTCTTTCAAAAGTTAAAAGCTTACCATGTAGTTGGGGTGATGTCATTTTGTCAAAACCTATTGAGGTTCCAATTACAGTAGCATGAGTATCCTAGTGGGATGGTAAGCATCTCAAGAATCTATAAAAAACTTGCTCATAATTATTAGTTTTTCCACAAAATGCAAAAGGATTAATAAGATCAGCAAACCTTTGATATAGTTATCATAAAGTCTCACCCTAGCTTGCTATCATAGAACAATATTTCTACTGTTGGCTAAACATTCTAATAGTTCCAGCAACATCAATTACTATTTAAGTTATTCACAGCTCTCGCTAGAATGAAGGTTTTCTAGCAATAATGATAGTCAAAGAGTAGTCTCTCACACACAATGCACAAAACTTAATTATCCAAGAATTTTTCAATTATGCGCATTACAAAGACATAGAAGGTAGTATATTATTGTATTATTGTTGTCGTGGACAAGATGACAAGATTGTGTAACCATCTTGAAGCACTAAGGATAGTAGCTTTGACATTGCATTAGCGGATCTTTCAACGTGGAAGTTCCTTTGATCAGTTATGTGATCATAGGATTCCTTTTTAATATCTTAAAAGGTTCTTTGAGGTATGTTGAGGATCCTATTAGAACATAACACTAGGGAACAACCTCAAAGGATCGTAGCTTTAACATTGAATCAATAGATCCTTTCATTTGGAAGTTCCTCTGATCAATTGTGTGTTAAGAGGAGTCCTCTTGAATGTCTTAGGAGTTTTCTCATGGTGTGATGCCATCAAAGGATCCTAGAGAGGATCATGTTATGGCATAGCACCAAAAGAACCACTTTAGAGGATCTTATTGTATTTTGTCATCTTTTGATTAGCGGGTCTTTGACTTGTTCCTAATTCTTGTTTTTGCATCAATGAGTTCTATAAACCCAACAAAACTTAAAACGACCCATTTACATCTATTACCACATTGCACCTAATGTAAAATGAATTGTCAAAGTTTTTATGATCTAATGCATTAATATACTCTAGCCCTAAATACAAGTGTCATGTTTTGAATAGTGAATACTTTATAAGCTTTACATAGAGAAATACTTATATATTGTTATAATATCACAATAATTAACACAAGATTAATCTTATAGCTTAAGAACTTTAAAGAGAATTACAAGAGAAAGAAGAAGAGAAATGTATAACTTATGAAAGTGTATACAAGATGTGCCTTTTCTCATCTACATTAAGGTGGTATTTATACTACAAAGATCAATTATTTTGGTAGACAAGTAAATTTATTTGGTAGATAAGAAGCATAGTAAACTTATCAACAAGTTTGACAAAGAGTTCATTCATTTGCTATGGTAATACTTCATAGTACTCCCCCTTGGATGACACTTTTTAAACTTCAAGAGTTTAAGTACTGGCTCATTAAAAACCTTGCTAAAGAAGAACCCAATGGGAAAAAAACCTTATGTGAGGAAAAAAGAATGCAGCTTATAACTCCCTCTCAAACTCTTTTATAGATCATGATATTGTGTGTACGTGTCACATGTCAGTATCATAAACATGTTTTCTGAAAGTTATTCTAGGAAGTGCCTATGTGAAAATATTAGTTAAATTATTGCTAGATTGAACGTATCTCATTTCAACATATTTATCTTTAATAAGGTCGTAAGTGTATGAAAAGATATGTACCCTTCTTTCATTTGTGAGACACAAGCTGCATTATCTTTATGGATTGGTGTTGCATTTCTATTTTTCTCTAGTCCACAAGAAGTTAATATAAGTTTTGTTGGATATTAACCATACATATTCTCTTGAAGCTTCATGTAATGCAATGACTTCAACATAATTTGTGGATGTCACAATGAGTGTTTGTTTCTAAGAACGCCATGAAATCACAGTTCCTTCATTCTTAACTACGCATCCAGTTTGAGATTTTGCTTTATGTGGATCAGATAAATAACATGCATTTTCATAACCAACTAACCCTTCTTTTGAATTATTAGGATAAAACAAGCGTAAATCAACTAACATATTAACTGCAAAAGAAATGTCAAGTCTCGTACAGCTAGTAAGATGCATAAGAGCTCCAATTGCACTGAGATATGGTATCTCTGGACCAAGAACTTCTTATTATCTTTGCAAGGAAGAAATGGATCATTATCAACATTGAGTGATCTAACAACCATCGATGTGCTTACAGGATTTGTTTTGTCCATATTGAAATGCTTAGTATAACTTGACTGATGTACAAGTATTTTATTATGTATATGTTCAATCTGCAAACCAAGACAATATTTGATTTTTCCAAGGTCTTTCATTTCAAAATCTTTTTTTAAAAGAGCAATTGCTTCATTAATTTCCTTTTTCGTCCCAATTATATTTAGATCATCAACATACACAGCTATGATAACATATCCTGATGTTGTCTTCTTAATGAAGACATATAGACAAATAAGGTTGTTTGTGTATCATTTACTTGTCAAATAATCACTTAAACGATTGTATCACATCCTTGCAGATTGTTTGAGTCCATACAAGGATCTTTGTAATTTGATAGAATACGTTTCCTTAGTCTTTGAGATTAATGCTTCAGGGAATTTAAAACCTTCAGGAATTTTCATATAGATGTCACTATCTAGTGATCCATACAAGTAAGTTGTGACAACATCCATACGACGCATCTCTAAATTTTTAAAGACTGATAAGTTGATTGAATATCTAAAGGTTATTGCATCCATTACAAGGGAGTATTTTTCATCATAGTCAATCCTTGGCCTTTGTGAAAAACCTTGAGCTACAAGTCTAGCTATATACCTTGTAACTTTATTTTTCTCATTTCGTTTTCGTACAAAAACCCATTTATACCCTACAGGCTTTACGACCTTCGGAGTAATAACAATAGGTCCAAAAACCTTTCATTTGTTGAGTGAATCTAATTCAGCTTGCATAACTTCTTTCCATTTATCCCAATCATGTCTATTTTGGCAGTCACTAACTGATTTTGATTCAGGATTCATAATCTCCACTAACAATGTCACTTGCTATATAATAAGAAAATATTTCATCAATACTTTCCATTTCATCTCGATTCCATAAGATATGTGTGTGACCATAGTTAATTGACATTTCTTTGTTACTTTCATCCAAATCCTCCTCATGAGAGGTTTTCGTATTTAGCATTGCATCAAGATCGTTGACTTTATGGTTAACTTCCTAATCAAGAGTTTTTCTTTTTTAAGGATTTTTATACTTGCAACCGATTGGTTTTCCTCATTTCAAACGTCTTGGAGATTCATGAGCCATTTTGTTATCTATTTGCTTAATTGGAATCTTAACTCGAGCTGGATCATTAGTAGCTAGTATATGAGATTTAGTAATAATCTTTTGAACCTATGTCTCATATTGTTTAGTTACTGGATCAAGACACAATAATAAAGAAACATACCATGAGAAATCATTTTCTTTTTTTTCTTTTTCCCCCTAATGCCAGGAAAACTAACTTGTTAAAGCGACAATCAGCAAAATCTGTTGTAAATACATCGCCCGTTAAAGGTTCAAGTTATCTTATGATGGAAGCTAATTCATATCCAACATGTATTCCCAACCTTATTTGAGGACTCATTTTCGTGCGTTGTGGTGGTGCAATAGGGACATACATGGCACACCCAAAAATTCTAAGGTGTGTAATGTTTGGCTTATTGCTAGAAACAAGTTATAAGGGAGAGTATTAAAGATTTACATTAGGTCTCACACGAATTAGTGATCCAGCATGAAGAATTGCATGACCCCAAATAGACATAGGAAGTTTTGTCCTCATTATTAATGGTCTAGCTATTTGTTGTAAACGTTTGATTAACGACTCAGATAAGTCATTTTGTGTGTGTACATGAGCAACATGATGTTCAACTATAATTCCTACAGACATGCAATAATCATTAAAAGCATGTGATGTGAATTCACCAGCATTATCAAGTCTCACCCTTCAATAGTATAATCAGGAAAATATGCTCATAATTTCATAATTTTGTGCAAGAAATTTCGTAAATGCTACATTACAAATTGATAACAAAGAAACATGAGACCATCTACTTGGCGCGTCTATCAAAACCATAAAATATCTAAATGGTCGACATGGTGGATGAATTGGCCCACATATATCTTCTTGAATTCTTTCAAGAAACAAAAGTGATTCCTTTTTAATTTTCACAGGTGAAGGCCTTGTAATTAATTTTCCAAGAGAACAGATATACGCAAAAGAATTTTATCTGATTGTGGGATCTTTTGATATTTCAATGGATGCCCATGAGTGTTTTCAATTATTCTTATCATCATTATAGATCCTAGATGGTAATCTATCATGCCATAAGTTAAGTGTTTCAGGATCACAAAATTTTTCTTTAACTGCCATATATGCCTGAGGCATATTAATGTGTGTATAATGTAAACCAGACTGAAGCATTGGCAGTTTTTCTAATATCTGATTTTTGCTTATGATATGCAAATATTTTTCATTATCAAGAGTCCTTGACTGAGTATCATATCCGTTATGATATATATTTTTGAAACTTAACAGATTTCTTGTTGATTTTTGGGAAATAAAGCATTTTCTATTATAAGTTTTGTATAATTTGTTAACGCTAAATTAGCTTTTTCCACTCCTTCTATCAGGTCTGTAGCGCCTGATATTGTTTTAATGATTCCTTCTGTTGTTTTAAGTTCATTAAAGTATATTTTAGATCTAAGTATTGTGTGTGTGGCTTCACTATCCGCTATACATATATCTACTTTATTTCTTTGATCTTGTGCTCCAATGATATTCATTTTAATCTTGAAAGTATAAAGAAAAATAATAAGTGAATAACGAAGATATTATTATATTTTAACAAGAACTTTATTTAATCGAAAGAAAAACATTACATGAAGAAAAATACATTATTAAATATAGAAAAACACTTAATTGTTGCATATAACTATTGTGGTTAAGCAACATGTGTTTTATAGTTCTATGTCAAAGTCTGCAGTGTTCAACTCAACGTTGAGATCATCAAAATTATCAACATGGTTCACTTCCTTCTCTTTCCTTTTAAGAGAGGCTTGGTATAGTTCAAATAAATGTGGATCTGTGCGACAAGCCTTTGACCAGTGGTTTGTGCTACCACATCTAAAACAGGATGTGCCATTGTTTTTGGACCTACCAACTTCATTCCCTTTGAGTTGGTTAAATTGTTATTTTGTGGAGCGTGGTAATTTATTGTTCTTTGATTTTTACCACGGCCATATTTACGACCACGACCACGTCCATGACTATAAAAGTTACCTCGGTAATTATTATTACCCTTGAAACAATGGCTGTGACCATTAGGATAACTTTTATCAAAAGAACCACGACCTCGTCCCCACTTTCTTCCTGAGTTTTTATTAGCAACATTTACTTTTGGAATTGCTAATGATCATGTGATACGAGCTTGATGATTTTTTTTTATCAAAAGCTCATTATTTTTTTTTGCTATGAGAAGAAATGAATTTAAATCAGAATATCTTTGAAACTTTTGCAACTATATTGTTGTTGCAAGTTTATATTTGATGCATGAAATGTGAAAAAAGTTTTCTCCAACATATCTTCCATGGTAACATTTTGTTCGCATAATCTAAGTGTCGACATATTCTGAACAAAGTAGAGGTGTACTCGTTTACCTTTTTGAAATCTTGGAACCTGAGATTGTTACATTCATCTCTAGCATTGGGAAGTAGAACTTACCTTTGATAATCAAACCTGCTTTTTAAATATTTCCATAAAACGCACAGATTTTTGCAATTTGAATATTCAAACTGTAACATTTCATCAATATGGTTATGCAAAAAGACACCAGCTTTCGCTTTGTCTTGTTCCGAGCAAGCATTTCCCTCTTGTATATTTCTAAGACACCCACGGATTTAAGATGTCTTTTTACATGAGACGTCCATGACATATAGTTTTCTCCACTTATATTAAGAGTTGGGAATTTGATTTTCGCAATGTTCGATTTTTTGTTTGCTAAACAAGAATTAAAAAAATAGTAAGATAATTATTATAATCCATATATCAATAAGCATTGCAATACAATAAAGCGGTAGAGCTATAAACTAATACAGAAATAAGAAACTTTAAATTATTCAAGTGGTAGTTCAGCAATGAGCATAAGAATTAAAATGGGCATTATGGTTGCCAGTACTAAAACCGGATGAATCATCTTTGAAAAATTGCCTTGGATAAACTTGAGAAATGAGATAATATGTTTAATGTAAACGAAAATATATTGATAGTGGTCAATTTTAGTTTAAATTATAACCTTTTGTAACGGTTATGTAATAATTTACAATGGCTATATAATCGTTTATAACGACTATATTACTGTCGTTCGTGTATATATCGACAGTAAATAGATAAGTATAAGATTATGTTATAAAACATGAATTTAGTGTGTACATGGGTATTATTATAATTAATTCAGCACTATGTACATGAATTATTAGATCACATTTTTACCTCCTGCTATATAACATCCGTTATATGGCATTGAGTCTCGTCTTGGTGCCGCATTCCGCCATTATTTGTATTTTCATTTCAAGATTTGCTGCAAATCCATGTACGTATTGACTCTAACCCTAGACAAAAAAGGATGGTGCATACTATTATCCTAACAGCATGTTGGTCATTATAGAGAGCCAGAACAAAATAGTGTATGAAAAGAAAGAAGTCTATATCGAAAACATAATGGAGGAGATAAAGTAGTTGGTTTCTTATGGGTTAAGAACAAATCAAAACTTAAATCTTTGAAATGGAAAGAATTGTGTAATTTTAAATTTAAGGGAGATTAATCTTCTTTTGTTGTATTTTTTTTGCCTAGCCCTTGGCTAGCTTACAATCTGTTTTCTCTTAATAATATCTCCGTCTTTAAAAAAACAAAAAAAACAAAAAAAAAACCTTGACAACTTGTAATCAATCTTAACACTTAAATGATTTACTCCACACATGTTCTCAAAGTTTTTAGGTAGTATAGTGTTTATTCCTCAACCACCCTTGTATATATGTATGCATGTGTGTATGAATCAGAATTTTGAATAAGAACTATTTTGTAATAATTTTAAGAACTTCTCCTAAATAATCATTTTTTCCTTTTATTTAAAATAAAAAGGGTATATTGGCGATCGTGTAACATCTTGAATCAGTTCATGATCACTCTCTTGATTGCTACTCAAGTTGCCAACAAATTTAAACGATTCATTTGACTTCCTTGGATAGTTTACGTAAATTAACCATGAATCATCATCGCTGATTTTTCTTGTGGATGTGGACATACTATTGGATCCCTTTTTGAAGATCCATACCGCACACCCTTTGATCCCAATTAACTCAATGAAATTAACCAACTTTGATTGAGTTGGCTCTTCAAGTGTTTGATAAAATACTTTTATAAGCGGACGAAGTACTATACAACTTCACTAGTTCTTTTATGCTTATATGGGGTTGAAGATGAATACTTGTGTTTTCAACTGAACTAATATTTACTCTATATGATGAATGATCAAAGCTCATGTGTCTAGATATATATTTTATAATAGAATGGACATATATTATTTGTTTTCCATTTATAAAATTGAAATTCTTGACGTATACCGCTAGGTATTTAGTCATTACACATTTTTTACTTCTACTTTTTCACTTACATCTATCTATTATAATAAAAAAAGGTTTTAATATGTCACTTGACATAATTTTAGAGCATCTAATTTTAATTTTCCCGCTTCTCTCTCTTATTAAATAATTACATTAAATACTAATAATATTATGTAGTTCTTTTTTAGATTAAAAATTGTTTTTTAATAAATTAAGAAAGAGATGCTTTTATAAATGTAACTTCTAAATAAACAAAATTTTAGAAACAAGAAAACTTTTATAACAGCAAACACTTTATAAATTTGAAATATTTTAAAATGAATTTTTATAACAAAATTAACTAAACTTAGGAGTTATAATAAGGCAACTTTTAATATTTATATTTTTTAAAACGGTTTGTTTTCGAATAAAATGTTTATTAAAAAAAGCAATAACGGTTTAAAAACAAAAGTTTAAAACAATGATATCATTGTTTTATTACTTATGTTATGATTCATATGCAATTTTAATCATATAATTTTATATTTAATAAATTTTCATTACTAATTATTTAATATTTTACTTATTCAATCCGTGTAATACACGGGATACTAACCTAGTATTTTATAAAGAAAAATGTTAAACAACTTACAAGTGATTAAGACGTATCTTCATGTCCAGTGTTGAACCTAGAACTATTAATATAGCGGATAAAATTTGTTGTATTTGATGTTATTTTATAGATTATCTACAATAAATGCATTGGATGGCATATAGAACCTTTTTTTAATGGATGACATATATATAGAACTATGAGTAAGAGATTGAACAGTTGCAATTTATTTCCCAAAAGAAACATAAATAATGAAGCATTCCTATTTGTCATTTATTTTATTTATACTACAAATTATAATGCATCACTAATATATTACCAAGTCACTAACTCACTATACATGCTTGATATCAAAAAATCTAATTACTTATTTTTATAATTGCAACATGACAAAACTTAAAAAAATATCAGCGTACCTTATATCATGTGAGACAAAAGAATCTAATTATTTTGTTTGTTTGATTTCTTTATCCTCGTATTATCTAAATATTCGAGTTAAAAGATTACTCTGTTGTGTTTGATTTTCTTTAATTAGAAAAATCCAATATTCATACGTTATGTCTTCAAAATTTCGATGAGAGTTATTTATAAAATTCAAATGTCACTTGTAACATAAACCTACGCTCACAATTATTGTGTCTTATGCTAATTTAAAAGCATTATGTACTAATATTCGTACTTTGGAAGCATGATTCACACTTAGATGATAATAATTGGAGAGTGACTTATAACATCATGACTAGACTGTGTTTAATTGTTTAATGTTTATTTCTTTTAAAGTAATAAAAATGATATGACAAAAAGATCCTATATAACCACAATAAGGTGTCTAGTAATGAAACTACGTATGAGCCTAAACACATCTTAATTAGAAAGCTTGAATATTGATCCACAATTTCTTTAACGTTTCAGGACGATACAAACCTTGTTTATAATGAGCTAAGGCTTCGTTATACTTATTCACACTTCAAAACCACCATTAAGCTTGCTTTGGGGTTTTTTGCGTGATATGCTTGTCGCTACAATGATATTCGCTAAGAATATCTTGAGAATATCACTCTTCGTCTCATGTTATAATTTGTAACAATATTTAAATCTTGTTAGTTCTTATCTACTACTTCATGTTTTCAGGAGATAATCATTCTTAGCAGCTTGTAATATATTATTGGAGATAATCATTCTTAGCAGCTTGTAATCTATCATTGGTCACTTGTATGATGGCACCAATATCTACATATCAACATTTATATTATCTACACTTTCAAACATATACTTTACTTAAGTATATTTAGTCTCTTACACTTTCAAACATATACTTTACTTAAAGTATATTTTGATCTCTGTTGAGCATGTTAAATGTATGATTTTTTTCAATATGACATTTATTAGAGCTTTAGCCGCCATAACTATATTTTGTTATTGTATCAGTTAGAGTTGTTACGTAATGTATGTAATTCATTTACTATTGCAGACACCTCTCCAACTCTTTTGAGGTGTCATCGTTATTGTTTATTGTTACAAGACCTTACGGTTGAGGTCCCCTTGGGTTGAGTAATCCGAATCAATTGTGGATGAACTTGATCATTGAGTATGCAATTAAATGTGGGATTGAGTAATCCAAATCAATTGAGGATGAACTTGATCATTGAGTATGCACAAAAAATGTGCAGGGACTCTTGAAGAACATGATGGAAAAACAATATATACACAAAAATACAAAGTTGATTCAACACTTGATGTCGATACAACTACGGGTGCTTACACACTTACATGAACGGTTATTTAACCATTAACTAATCTAAACGACACAACTACCACAACGTTTTATAAAAACATTCAATTTTAATTTTGTGGTTTGACTTTTTATAAATTGTCTAATAACACTGACTTGCAGATACTTTCTTGGTTAATTCTAGTTCTAACATTCACTCCCCTAATCAAGAAATTTATAACTTTGTTTGAATTCTTTTGTTCATCCATGATGCAGTTCATTTTCTTGTTTCCTTTTTGTTCGAGATTCCAATACCAATTCAACTTAGGGGCTGTTTAATTTGCTTCTGACCGGGTCAAAATGTCTGACCCACTAACCCAGGCAGACATTTTGGCCGGTCAGCGTGTTTGATTATGACTATTTCGCGTCTAACCCGGTCCGAAACCACTGACTCATGCCTATTTTTCCCCTTACCCGGTTAGTTTGGGAACAACCACTTACCCGGTCATCACCTTCTGACCGAGTAAGGGAAATCAAACATCCCCTTAGACTCTCCAGATACTATTGACTTTCTGATTTCTATTTGAATCGGGTTCCAACAGGTTAGTGCCGCCATGATCAATCATTCGTGATGAAAGTGTTTTGTTTCCTATAATGTGTATTTGAAAATCAGAAGTAAGAAACCTGTTAGAAATCAAGTAGCGCACTGGAACAAATGATTTAGAACAAATACGCAAAACAATCAAGAAAATATAAAGCACACAAACATGAGAAACGTGGTTCGTTTCAGGTGGGAACATACTTCCAGGGGTTGCGCTACGGATCTTTTACTAGTTCAATACACATGATTACAACACATAGCATGAATATATAAAGAGAACAAATTAGGATTTTTGGCTTGGTGAGCAAGAGAACCCAAAGGGCCTTCTAAACATTATTGAATAAGCCCACTAGCAATTAACTAGCCTAAGGACATCACCCCAACAATCTCCCATTTGAATAAACACCAAGCCCTCCAACAAGCACACAACAATCCATGACTTTTGTACTCGGTAACCCCTAAAAACACACAGGAATAGAAGTCATCCGGATCCGACTCCTAGAGAACAAACAAACTTGACACGTATTCACGTCAATGTTGTAGAAGTCGCTAGGCGCTTCCCAGATTAGTCGATTAGAGAGTTATGAATACTCGGTCTAGGCGGGGAGTACTCGGGCTTGCTAAATTACAAAAGTAGTTAATTTTTAGGAGATTATATACAGTCAATTATGTAAAATATTATAAGTTTACTAACTTTTATATTAAGATACGTGGATATCAAAATGGATCGAAACGATACATGTTCAGTTATCAAAGTATTTCAAAACTAACATTCATTTGAAAATATTCATGACATATATAACATTTAGATGTCGTTTACAAGGTATCTCCATATCGCTCATTAATATTAACCCCATCCGATTCAGATTCAACCTCATCATTCAATTCCTCTTCATCCTCGGACACAATTTTTTTCTCGCCAAGTTCTCTCAATCTAGAACTTCTTCGATTTTTTAAAGATTCATCATCACCCATGGCTTCGTTAGCCGCCTCCTAAGGTACTCAAAACTCACATTCATCTACGTCACCTTCTACAATCCAATCTTGAGCCTCACTTGTATCATTGGCTTATAATACTTTCATGCCTCTAGTCTTTCTTTTTTTGTTCTTTTCTATCAAATTTTCATTAAATTGAAAAAAAAACAAGATTGTTCAATTTGCTTGCCTCTAGTTTATTTCTTTTATTTGTACCTACAAAATTTAAATTAATCAACAGATGGTTTAATAAATAATAATCATACTTTGACTCGTATTTGACTATTTTCATAATAATACTAACCCCTTTAAATGTGCTCCAATTTCTTTCACATCCGAACAACATAGCAATCTTTCTTAATTCAGGGGTTGAGGCACCATAAGCTCCCAACCAATTTGCTATAATGCAAAAACAAACATGTTGATAACTTAATAAAGTTGATTTTTATATAATATACTAAAATTAAAATATAAAAATATATTAACCGGATCAAATTTGTTGCCATTCATCTTGCATCCTTCAATTGCCATTTCCCGACTAAACTTCTCTTGTTTACCCTTGTATATTGGCAACTCAACTGTCACAATATGGTTTTGCAAATTGTGATCTCCTGGATATATTGTATCAACAAAATCAATAATCACATTCGAAACATCAAGATCATTTTGCATTTTCGGATTGTTATACAGACAATATGGGTTTAGAAGATAAGCCATCTAATGTAGCTTCATATCAAGCCTATTTCTTTTTTCTTTTTTTAGAGGATGTCCAAAACTGGTCGATAATCTTTATTAATTCCTAAAACATTCTTAATTTCTTGTTCGGTACTTTTAATCTCTCCATAGATAAACCCCATGGATGACTTCCAATCCACATCAACTATTCTTAGAACTTCAGCCAAAGGTTCAAAAACTTTTAAATTCATGCTACACCAGACCAGAACATCGTATTCACCAAGGTATTATTTGCTAATTTCCCTTTTGCCGTCATGGAAAATTTACACTTTTCCAGATCATCGCTATTACACATTTGTTTTAGTTGGGATGTTTTATCGGCCAAACTTTGCAAAGTCAGAAATGAGGAAGCAAAACTAGTGACCCTGGGTTTCACAATATCTCTTTTATTATTGAAGTGTCTAATAAAAACCAAAGTTTTATGATGAGCATAAATGAACATGGTTAGTGTTTTTGCTCTTGTGAGAATTTTTTTATACCTAGGTAGCCCACTGATATTTTATACATCAAAATAAAAATAAACATGTTAATAAACAAAAAAATGCAACTGTAATAGCTAAAGAGAATATTTAAATCATTATTTCACACTATTGAACAAAAATTAACATGCTAAATTTCCCAATCATAAATAACAATACTACAAAAAAATAAAAAAAAATACTTTGCAAAAAAATTAATACCTTCAAGCATAAGATTGAGGGTGTTGCACATGATGTCCAAAATATAGTTGGTCTTTTTTAGTATAACAATTTTGCCACTCCCATATAATTTGAAGCATCGTCGGTTACAATTTGAATAAGATTTTCGGGATCAACTTCCTTGATGCAACTTTCTACATACGCATATATGTGCTCACTCGTGTAAGCCTCATCTGAAGATTCTTTAGAGGACAAAATCACAGTTCTTAATTTTAAATTCACAAACGAATTCATGATGCTTCTTCTCTTTCTATCGGACCATATGTCCGTCATAATCAAGCATCCATTAGATTTCCACTCCTTTTGTATGGTGTCAACAAACTTTTTCTTTTTTAAATTCTTTATTTTAAGTATGTTCTCCCATCTCATATGTAATTAGATGTCGAACTCTACGACCAAATTGGACAACCTGCCATGTGTTTCTTTTTGAATAACATTTGAAATAGTATCATTTTCGCTATTTCCTTTATTCAACACACTTTCAGAGTTAATAGTGTTTGCAAACCGATCGATAGTTACAAAACATCATGGAACCTTTAAAGTAGTGGTGTTCAAAGTCGGATAATTGAATATTTGGATATCCAAAAATTTCGGATAACATAAATCATTGTTCGTATCTGTATCCGAAATTTTGGATACGAATACAGATAGTGATTCGGATATCCGAAATTCACTTTTTATATTATTTTTATTTTTTAGTTTTTTCTACAATAATTAGACATATGCTATTATAAAAATAACATAAAAAACCAACTTATATAATAAAAGTCCTAATATACACTAAAAATCTCAATCTAAAATAAATATGTTTAAAATTAAAAAATTAAAAAAATATATTTTTAAAATAAATATGTTTAAAATTAAAAAATTAAAAAAATATATTTTTTAGTTTTCAGATAAGCAGATATCCGAATATACGAAACTTTTGAAAATCATTATCCGAATCCAAATCTGAATTTTGGATATCCAAATTTCGGATATCCGAAATTTAGATATTTCGGATCGGATTCTCGAATTCGGATACTTTTGAAAACTTTTACTTTAAAGTACTAAAGGAATCTTCCGTTGCATCAATGTCCATCACTTTTGATATTCACCCTCGCTCTTAAAGATCCATTATCATCTTCCTTTCCCCTTCTCTTTTGTTTGGTTATCGAGAAGAGCGTCTCTACATTTTATTTGATCCTTTTTTTGTGGATTTAAAACATGAGGCAACATTTCTCTTGATATGTGCAATGTGTTGTTTTAGTATATTGATTCCTCCTCTTTAGAGATATATTGTCACTAGAAAACACGCTACATAAAATAATGTCTTAGAGGAAAAAAAGAACCTTATAATCTATTGGTGTTTCCTACATGTTTTCACCTTTTGAAAATGATCCATTCCATCTTCAAGTAAAATATTTGTAAGAATTTTTAAAGTAACAAATGAAAGAATCCTTCAAATAATTAACATTCAGTTACACCACTATGTGTTCACATGTTTAATTGAAGAAAAACATTTCTCATCATTTGTCATTACAATCGGTAGAACTAGTAATAACTTTAATAATCCTTAAAATTAAATGTTGACAAGAATAAAAAAATCAATTACTATAATTACTAATGATTCAACTAAAATCAACGAATTCAATCAAATTTCCAAATTCACAAGTTCATAAATAATTTTAAAGTTCCAAGTTTGCCGTTTATTAATCAAGTTTCAAGTTGCATTTAAAAATCAAGTTTCATATAACATAGTAACTTATTGTTCAATTAATAATTCAAGTTTAATTGTAAGGCTCTGTTTTAGGTAGCCTCAAAGCTGAATTTTAGACATTAGAAACACATAATTCTTATACTTTAAATATTCACTAACATCGTAACGGAAATTAAAACTATTAATACATGAAACATTATCAAAATTCTATTACATTCATCCATAAAATATCTATCAAACTATCATAATGTCAGTCATGATCACAGCCAGGTAACTTCATATCATGCCTAGCTATCCTTCTTTATTCCATCTTTCAATTACCTGCCAAGCTAATATGCATACGAAAAATAAGCATTGTTGAGTGAGTTCTAGTTTTAAATACTTTAAAGAACTCTTTAGCGTATTAGTCATTTGAAATCCTTTAACATTAAAAAGAATTAAACCATCAATACATAATACATAGTATATTTATCATCTTTCATACGTTACATAGGTTTTCATAAATTAACACTGCACTCCTTTATTTATTTTATCTTTATCTTTTTATTATTAACCTTGAGCTAGTATAAGTAGTAAGCTTTTATTATGGTGAAAATACATAAGGTGTAACTCCCGTCAGGTGAGTGTGTGCAAGACACAACTTCTAACTAGGTGAGTGCATTCAAGATGCAACTCCTATCAGGTGAGTGTATTCAAGACACAACACCTATTAGGTGAGCAATGCACAAGACAAGGCTCCTATCGGTACTTGTAAGACTTTATGTATATTGACCCATTTACTTTCTTTAATTACTATTATATTTCTTATCTTTCATTATAACTTTATTGAAAAAGTACTTATTCATTCGTACTTTCTCATTAGTTCTTACTTTATCATAACCATAGTTTTACTTTACAATTCATCATGCACAACACATTATCATCATTAATATCTATAAATAATAAGTATTTATGGTTTTATATAGTATATGTAGAACATCAACGTGGCATTATCATTATGTCATACTAAGTATAGGCCAATGCGGATGACAAAGTCAATGTAGGTGACTAAGTCTACGCGGGTGAACTATCTTGGGCAATGCGGGCAACAGTACCGGTTCATGCGGGTAATCGTCACTCGAGATATCTGAGGGTTAAGTCTATGCGGTTAACAATAGGTTCAATGAAGGTGAACTACATATCCATTCATATTTAGGTACTTGGGCAAAATTATGTCAAATTATAGAACTTTCAATGCATACAACAGTTCGGTCAATACAGATGAACTATATTTTCATCCATATTCACTATACTTGGAAACTTTTGGATGTGATGCGGCTGTAATATTTTATGTAGGCAATAGTATTTATTTGCATTGGAGGTCAATGCGGATAACAGTAACTTATCCGCATTCATGTACTTAGGATATCAAAAGCGGATGCCGATGATAAATATGCTAATACGAGTGTTGATGATTCACCTGCATAAACCTATACACTTTAACCATAATCATAACCATGCATACTTTCATAAACCCTATTTTAGGGTTCATACATATCACTGTTCATCATATCAACTTCTATAAAAACTATGAAAATATTAACTTTCATACTTAACTTTGATAAATCACACATAGTATGCGTACTAGCCTTAAAATACATAAAACAAGTAAAAATGAGGATATAGAACTCACTTTTTGTCATATTGACACGATGAGATCCTAAACCAAGCACGAACAACTGAGATTTACACATATACACATAAAGGTGATAATTTTATCTAAAATGGTGTACAAACTCCAAAATAACATAGATCTAGCTTAGATCTATCATATTACATGTGAAAGTTTATACCTTTTCTCAAATATGCGACTTTGTCTCTTTGACTAGGAGGTGCGTTCCTTGTGAGTCACCTTTCCAGCCTTCAAACCCAAGAACTCTCTCCTAACTCTATCTACCTTATTTTGAGGGTAAAACCTCTTGATCACTAGCTTCTTTAATTCAACCAATTTCATCTTCTTAACTGCCACGTCCCCTTTGGTCTGTTTGATTATAGCCCACTAGTGAAGGGCTTTAGACACAAATGAGTGGGCAGCAAAGTTCACCATCTATTTCTCCCTTCACTCACTGATCTTTATAACCACTTCCATCTTCGAGACCCATTAAAAAGTAGCAATGGCATGCTTCTTCCCATCAAACGAAGAAGGGTTGCACCCCTTAAAGGCCTTGTAGTCACAACTTTTAGCGGGAACCACTACCATATCACTATCACTATCTTTCTTTTCTTTCTCATCCTCATTTACCTCAGTAACAACTTTTTTCTCTGTCTTTCTATCCTTTTCGATTTCCTTGAAGATCTCAGTCATGATAGATGGTATTACAGTTTGCAAGACATCATACACTTCATTGGTAATGGCTTCTCTAACTGTCGGCTCTAAACAAATCGACTCATTAGTACCCTGGTGGCTATGAGCCTCAGACTCTATGTGCTCGAACCTAGTTGATGTTGCTTTGCTTATAGTGAATGGTGTAACACCCGGCCTCTCGTACCACCAATATTGGCCGCTTTTCCCACGAGGAGCTCACGGATTTGCTTTTGGTTTCCCGGGTGAAAACTTCCCAAGGAGGTCACCCATCCCTATATTGTTCCCACCTGAGCACGCTTAACTGTGAAGTTCTCCTCTAATCCACAGCCAATACGCCCAAAACGCGTTGATGATATTAGAGGCTAGGCATTTCTTATGAATCAAGAATCTCTCCTGTCCACGGCCGATGTGGAATTTATGTAGGGTGTCACAATCACCCCCCCCTTTGGACTCATCGTCCTCGATGAGCCCGAGAAGTCACCATCCTCGATGAGGGTATGTCCCACATCTCGAACGGCACAGGAGTGGCTCTAATACCATTCTGTAACACCCGGCCTCTCGTACCACCATTATTGTCCGTTTTGCCCACGAGGAGCTCACAAAATTGCTTTTGGTTGTCCGGGTGAAAACTTCCCAGGGAGAGGAGGATGAGTCCAAAGGGGGGTGATTGTGACACCCTACACATATCCCACATCGGCCGTGGACAGGAGAGATACCTGGTTCATAATGAATGTCTGACCTCTAATATCATCAACGTGTTTTGGGCGCATTGGCTGTAGATGAGAGGAGAACTCCACAGTTAACCGTGCTCAAGTGGTAGCAATCCAGGGATGGGTGACCTCCCTGGGAAGTTTTCACCCGGGCAACCAAAAGCAAATCCGTGAGCTCCTCATGGGCGAAGCGCACAATATTGGTGGTATGAGAGGCCGTGTGTTACAAATGGTATATTGCTAGCATGGCCACCACGTGCACCACCATGACCACCACAAGCACCACCTCTTACACCACCTCGACATTCTTTCTTCCAGCCATTTCTTACTTCCTATAAGGTTCAAAACAACAACGTTGTCATTCAAGGTAGTAATTCAGATCATGATAAGTAATTTAAGTTCTTAATGATATTGGTCAAATGTAGTTAACTACTTACTTTACTCTTCATGTCCTAAACATTTTCAATCCTGAGTCATATTAGTTCCTAAACCTACTATCACATTATATACATACATACAGATGCATATTTATTGTTATCATAACAATCTTTAGCTTTATATTAACTGTACCTTATTCTTTCACTTTTACTTTACCTCTTGAAGCGAAGTTACCTAAACTGGCATTCTCTTTTCAATCTCAGTATCAGTTTAATTTAGGCATCAAAGTACCCAAATCTCCCAAACTATGGCTTCGATACCCACTCGTAAGGCCCGGTTTCTAGGCGGCCTCATAGTTGAATATTGGACATCACAAGCACACAATTTTTAAACTTTAAACATTCACTAACCCGCAACGGAAATTAAAAATATCAATACATGGATTACAATTATCCATAAAATAACTATCAAACTATCAAAAATGAGAGTCATGATCACAACCAGTAACTTCACACACCTGCCAAGCTATCCTTCTTATTCCATCTTTCATTTACCATTTAAGATAATATGCATATGAGAGTGAGTTCTAGTGTTGAAGATTTTAAAGAACCATTTGGCATATTACTTATTTAAAAACCTTTAACTTTAACCAGAATTAAACCATCAATACATTATACACAGTATCTTTATCATTTTTATACATTACATAGATTTTCAGACATTAACGTTGTACTCTTTTATTTACTTTATTTTTCATATTTTATTATTAACTTTGAGCTAGTACAAGTACAAACCTCCTATATTGTGAGCAGACATAAAGTATAACTCTCATCAGGCGAGTGTGTACAAGACACAGCTCCTATCAAGTGAGTGTATTCAAGATTCAATTTCTATCGGGTTTGTGCATCAAAATACAACTCCTATCAGGTGAGCAGTGCACAAGGCAAGGCTCCTATCATGGTGATAATGCAACAAATACAAACTTCTATCAGTGCTTGCAAGGCTTTTTGTATATTGAGCCCATTTACTTTCTTTAATTACTGTTATCTTTCTTATCTTTTATTATAATTTTATCAAAACAATAATTATTCATTCATACATCAATCATCATCCTATACCATGTATAGGTCAAACATCTATCATCTAAGCATATAAAATACATGAGAGGGCTCATCTGTGAGGTACTTAATTATAGTCTATGCTATTTCATAACTAATAACCTAATTCCCTATAACCATGGCTTTAATACCAATCTGTCACACCCCAACCGATGGTGGAATCATCTGGGCGGACGAAGATGAATCGATTGCTCATAGCACATGGTATTTAAAGCATTAAAATAGTAATAAATGTAAATTCGTAATCATTTAATAAGCAAATATTTTTTTACAATCAAATATGAATTAAACAATAACATAACAATTGTCTTATTATTTAACTAGATCCAGCATCCTACATGTAAATTTTGCATCTAATCTTACTAAGCTATAATTCCTGGAATCATGTGAAAAATAAGAAGTCAACTAGAGAATTAGTTTGTGAGTAAACACATGTTTTCATATATAGAGATATTATATAATTTGATTGAAACAATTCAATTCTCATGGCATGTCAAAACTTACATGGAAATAATGAAACATAAAATATAAACTAAACAAAATCAAACCTAATGACTGAATTGACTTGGTCCATAACGAAGCCTTATGATTAAAAAACATTTATGAATATGGTTTCAATCACCTCAAATAATCAAATAGGATGGTTTATCAAACCAACAGATCTATCATTATTGTCATGGTTTGTATAAATTAATGATTATGCTAGAATCAAAGTTTATCTTATTATGAACACATAATTGAAAGTAATACATAACATGATTTGAATTAAATTTTGAATATAATGAACAATAAATAACATTTGATTGAATATTTGTTGGATCAAATTAGGCTGATGCAACCAAAACAACACTTAGAAGATTTTGAATACAACTAAAGAAGTCTTTCGAAGACAAAGTTGCTCTTCCGAAGACAAGTTGAAGATCTTTCGGAGCTTAAAGATGAAGAACTTTCAAAGGTAGATCTCAGTCTTCCAAGACTAAGTAGTTCTCCTTCCGAAGTATAAACATTTAGAAGATTCAAGACAAATTCTTCCGAAGAACAAAGTCATGAAGAGTTGCAGAAGTCTCGGAAGAAGTTGATTCTTCTGTAGTATAATGGCTTCGGAAGAACTTATTCTTCCGAAGCCATTTAAGCTTCAGAAGAACCAACTATGAACCAGTGGAAAAAAGTAATTCAGAAGAACCAACTATGAACCAGTGGAAAAAAGTATGGTCCGACTGACCTTGCTGCTAACTCGGATATACTGCATGGCGCTTTCCCACGCTCATGTAGTTGACCATACTTTAATCCACTGTTCACCTTTTATCAGTTAGTACAGTTACCAACTTTAGTTGGTGACAAAAGGTAAGTCATGGACATGTCATGACTACCTACTCTATGATAGTATTTTATCTTAGATGCTTTACTTCTAGTAATGTAGTAATTGTCTAGTTATAAATTCCAGCTGGTTATCCAAGTATAACCGGCTGTAGATAGTAGTATATATAGTTTCTCATTGTATCTCACTAAGTCATGCTTGTAAGAGTCTTGTAATATTGAGTTGAGAAGTAATATATACAAGTATCTTGAAAACCATTCTTGTGTTCATTAACTTAGTATATTATTATCAACTTAGTTTGAGATTCTACTTCATCTATTCGAGTGAGACCAAGTGAGTTTAAGAGATAAACTTGTGTTGAGAGACAAACATCGATCCTGCAATTGGTATCAGAGCTCTTTAGGCTCTTAATTGTGAGATCTAACCATCCCAAATCATACTTGTTTCATCATACTTACTTACTCAAAAGGCCCTTAACCAGAAATCTTCTGAGTCTGAGATGGGAACCATGACCAAGGATCCTATTATCACTCTTGATAACTTTAGAGTCTGGTGCAAACGTATTAAAGGTTTCATCAAGTATCAAGACAGTCGAATGTGGAGGTCAGTAACTCATGGACCTTACAAGCCAAAGGTGGCATCTCTAGCTGGTAATAGTGCCATGGACATCGACTGCAAAGCCATGACTTTGCTGCTTACAACCATACCAAACTCCATAATGGTAGGCATTCAACACTATGAAACTGCCAAAGATCTGTATGATGCTTTGACATTGATGTACTCCGGTTCCACTGATTCCAAAGAGTCTAAGAAAGATGTACTAAATTAGCAATTTGAAAACTTCACACACATTGCTCGTGAGACTCTGGGTCAGCAATACTTCAGGTACATGGACTTGATCTCCTCTTTTCAATCTATGAGAATGACTCTTGAGAAGAGAGACATAGTGAGGAAATTCATGAGTGCACTTTCTCATGAATGGACTTTTTACAGTGTCTTAATCACGAGAACTGAAAATTAAATCTCAACACTCTCACCATGACTGAACTATATGGAATCCTTGATGGATATCATTTGGAGATGGAAACTCAGAAAGGCCATCAGATGAATAGAAGCTCAAATCTTCCTGTCAGCAATGCTTTACATGCTGCTGAAGATTCAAGAACTCCCCAGCCCCAGTTGTACCTGCTGGATCGGGTTTTGTCACTTAACACTTGGATTTCTCTCGAACTCACTTATACTACACTCAGATCAGATGAAGTTGAATCTCTTCTAAGAGTTGATAATAATATAATAAGTAGAAAAGAACACAAAGAAATAATTTTCAAGACACTTGTATATATTAATTCTTAACTTAAAGTATTACAAGACTCTTACAAGCATGAAACAAGAGTTACAATGAGAAACTATATATAGTAGATCCTACAGCCGGATATACTTTGATACCAGCCGGAAACCTAAGACTAAAGCATATACTACAATGCTAAAGTTAAGGTATCTTAGATAAAGTATTATCTAAGATATGGTAGTCATGACATGTCCATGACTTACCTTTTATCACCAACTAAAGTTGGCAACTGTACTAACTGATAAAGGTAAACAGTGAAATAAAGTATGGTCAACTACATGGCTTTTGAGAAAACACCATGCAGTATCTCAGAGGTCTGCAGCGGAGTGTCTGAGAAACCACACTTATGTCCACTGGTTAATAGTAGTATCTTCCGAAGGTTAGTTGCCTTCGGAAGAACAAGTTCTTCCGAAGCCACTTATACTTCGGAAGAGGCTACTATACTTCCGAGGCTTGAGGACTTCTTTATTTCTTCATACTTCGGAAGTTGACTTCTGATCTTTCCCTCTAAGTCTTGATCTTCGAAAGTGAATACTTTGTCTTCGGAAGTTGGAGTTTTCCTTCGAAAATTGATCTTACACTTTGTCTTTGGAAGAACTCCTTTTCCTTCGGAAGTTCCATACTTAGCTTCGGAAGTCCTTTATTAGTTGCACTAAAATAGTCTAAGTGATTTGGTTTTGGTTGCACCAGCCTTTCTAGATCCAACAAACTCCCCCTAGGCTGATGCTACCAAAACCTCACTTGTCTCTGCTTCTCAAGACCTTCAACACCAGGGATAGAAGATATTTGTCTGTTTCTTTGTTCTTCCCCGAAGTGGTGCTGAGAAGTTTGTACAAGTCATTAGTGGATAGGAGATCCAGTCTATCACTCTGAATGACATGTACCCTTTGTTGTGCCCCCCCTGAGAAGAGTTAGTTGACGGGAGTTATAGTCATACTCCCATCTAACTATGGATTCAAGTTCAGGACCCTCAACCATTTGAAGAAAGGCTTTGCCTTTGGTTGCTGATCCCTTCCTTTTCTCCTTCTCTCTCAGTTTCAACTCTTCTTCAATCTTGGTCCTAGCAGTTAGCTCGGCCAGATGAAGACTGCTCAGGTGATTTCTGATGTGAGCAGCTACTTCAGAGTTAGAGGGGTTGGAGAGTGGCTTCTCTGCTAACTCAGCAATATCAAATCTGCTTAAGTGTAGCAGAGATGAGGCGTTTAGCCTGTTTAGCTCTCCACTCTCTCTCTCAATAACAAAGTTGTGAGAAGAGTCTTCTAACCTCCACTGGATAATCTTCTTCCTAGGCACAAGGGGTTGACTTGGTACCTTGTCACCATTCTTAGTATCCAGCAGAGTCACCAGCCTTCTCCTTAGCTTCTTTTCTTCCTCATTCAGAGTATCTGAACTGAGGCCAAGGAGCTTTGCAGCTTGGTCCAATGTTCCTCTGGGCAGATCAAGAAATTGATCTCTAGTGAGGGAACATGAGGATCCATCAACATAAGTCAGTTTGACAGAATCCTCCTCATAGGAGATGTCGCTCAGGGTTGTGCAGTTGATGAGCTTTGTCTTGATTTCCTTGAACTCCTCTAAGGAGAGATGTTTGAAAGCTGAGAGGATGGTTTAGGAGGTTGTTGGGTAGGTTGTGGTATTTGGGTTTAGGCGAGTGTTTTGGGTTGGAGGATGGGTAGTTTAAGTGGTTAAGGTGAGGAGGTTGGTAAGGTTGATGGTGTAGGTTCAGGAGTGTAAGGCTTAGTGGTTGGTTCAGTCTTGATGGGGAATGGAAAAGGAATTGGTTCAGGTTGTGATTGGGTTTGAGGTTGGGGTTGAGTGGTTTGTTTTAAGATCATCCCATGTCCTTTTCTGTACATCTTCTTCCTCTTCCCCAAGCGAATGTCAGAAGCGAATGTCAGCCTTTATATCACTGACATGTCGCTGGAGGGTCTTCTCAGACATAGGACCCACCTGCCTGCCAGAGAAGCCATGAGCCCAGAGATAGACTTTTATCCAGACCTTTTCACCTATCTTCTTGGCAGCAGCGAGTTCTGCTTCCTCTTCCTTCTTTCTCTTTAACCTCAGCTTCTCCTTGGCAGCTTTCTTTCTCTCCTTCTCCATTTGATCTTGCTCTTTGTTGAAGATCCATAAGATCGTATCATTGTTATGTGGAGATAATTCTTCTAGAGAGAAACCTCTGGAGGTTAGGAAAGTTATTCTTTCCCTCCTAAGCTACTGATCAGCTTCTCTTTTCTTTCTCTCCCTTTCTTCCTCTAAGGCCAACCTTGCTGCTTCTTCCTTTTGCTGTTTTTGCAGCAAAGTTGCCTTTTTCAACTCAACTAACTCCTCTAATGGTAGCAGGAGTACATCTTCATTTACGGCTTCTAGATTGACAAGTCTGTCAATGATTTCCACTCTTCTTTTGTTGTTGACAGCCTCCTGGTTGGCTGCAGCTGCTTTGCTACTAGCAGCTAGCAGCTTCCCAGTTGGAAGTCTATCTTTTCTTTTGAGCTTTTCTAACCTTGTTTCCTCCTTAAGCTCTTCCTCAGTCATCTCCCTTTTTTCCTTTGACATCTTTGGAAGTACTAGACTTTGGGGGTTCTTGGATAGAAGGTTCAAGTTGAGTGGTGGAAATGGGAGCTGGAGTCAATGCTGATGTTTGAGCTAGGGGTTGGGTGAGAAAATCCTCCCTATTAACCTCAGATGCAAGTTCTAGGATTGCATCTGTGACTATTAGATCATCGGATAAAGAGAATAGTCCTTCCACAGCTGCAATCTCAGCTTCGGAAGATTGAAGTTGTTCTTCCGAGGCTTTTACTTGTGCTTCGGAAGTTTGTGAGAATGCACTATCTGTCCCAACTGTCTCAGTTGTTGGGCCATCGGTCCTTGTTTCCCCTTCGAAATAAATCTCAGGTTCCACTTGGACCTTAGGTTGACCAACTTCCTCAATAGTGGTAGAAGGTGCATTTAACCTCTAAAGCTCTTGAGCTCCGAAGTAAATCACAGACAAGTCAGGACTTGGCTGTTCAATGAGAGATTTCATCAGGAACTTGTTGAAGAACCTATTGAGATCTTGGAGCATCCTTTGATCCACTTGAATTACAACTGGATGAGGCTCAGGGAAAACTGAAGCTTGTTGCATAGGGTATCTTGAACTTAAGGAAGTGACAGCTTGACTCTATGGTTCCTTTTTTCTTTGGCTTTGTCCCTGAACACTCTCCCCCTTTTTGGTAGCATCATCTTGAGAGCTTGATGAGCTAGAGGAAGAGGTCAATGAGACCTGAATTGGTACATGCCTAACAGACCTCTCAATCTGTTTCTCAGCTAGTTTGGCCTTGAGATTTTCAATCTCAAGTTGCTGAGTGGCAAACCTATCCTCTAAAGTCCTAACCTTAGATTCAAGGTTTGAGAATTTAGAAAGTAGGTCTTTAATGGTGAGTTGTAGTCTTCCCTCATCTTCTTTTGAAGAATCATGGGGAGATGAGGTAACATACCTAGTATGTTCATCCTCACCACCAGATGTGGTTTCTTGGTGCCCTGGTTTCCCTTGCTCAATGATGTCTCTTTTAGAGTCATCAAAGGGCATGGTTGCCGTAGATTCAGTCTCAGTGATGTTACCACTGTCCTGAAGGTCCATTGAGGCTCCTTCAGTAGTGGCAGCTGAATCTACATGAGTCCCCTCCATCGATCTTCCACCAAACAAATGCCCAACTGGCACGAAATGGGTTTTTAAGAAAAAACCCGATGACCGTGGCATTGTGGTGCGGAACAAATCAAGATTGGTGGTGCAAGGATTTGCTCAAGAAGAAAGGATTGACTATACCAAAGTTTTTGCTCCTGTCGCCCGTCTTGAAGCCATAAGAATTTTTCTAGCTCATGCCTCTCATAAACTGTTCAAAGTCTATCAGATGGACATCAAATGTGCCTTTCTATATGGAGGCATTGACGAGGAGATATATGTGTGTCAACCACCTGGTTTTGAGGATCCAGATTTTCCTGACAAAGTTTATAAACTTGACAAGTCTCTTTATGGTCTTCATCAGGCCCCTCGAATCTGGTATGAGACTCTAACACAGTATCTCTTAAGCAATGGATTCTCTCGTGGCACCATCGATATGACTTTATTCAAGAAGGAAGTGGATGGTGAGATGCTAATCGTACAAGTCTATGTCGATGATATTATCTTTGGCTCCACCAATCCATAATTATGTCGGGATTTTGAGGAGGTAATGCGTAGTCGTTTTGAAATGAGCATGATGGGGGATGTGCTTTTTCCTTGGGCTTCAAGTTGAACAAAAGCCAGAAGGAATCCTCATTCATCAAGAGAAGTACATTAAAGAGATGCTGAAGAAATTCAAGATGGATGACGCTTCCCCTGAAATGACTCCATTTACTGCTCAAACGTGTCTTACTCCTGACGAGAACGGGAAACCTGTTGATCCTCATCTCTACAGATCTATGATCAGTTCCCTTATGTATCTTACACCAAGTCGTCCCGACATCACCTTTGCTGTAGGATATTGTGCTCGATACCAATCTGCTCCGAAAGAGTCTCATGAAAAAGCAGTAAAACGAATCTTTCGTTATCTTAAAGGCTCTTCACGTTTGGGTCTTTGGTATCCTTATGGTGGGAATTTTGACTTACATTCATATTCTGATAGTGATTCTAATGGCTGCAGGTTAAATAGAAAGTCGGTTACTGGTGGGTGTCAATACTTGGGAAATTGTCTAGTTTCATGGCAAAGCAAGAAACAAACCACCATTTCTCTCTCTACGGGAGAAGCAGAATACATTGCTGCATCCACTTGCTGTTCACAAGTACTCCGGATTCAGATGCAGATGATTGACTATAGAATAAATTTCCTCCATACACCGTTGTTCTGTGACAACGAATCAGCTATTGGGATCGCCAAGAATCCTGTTCATCATTCCCGAACCAAGCACATTGAGAGACGGATTCATGCAATTCGTGATGCTCAGGAAAAAGGTTTTATTGATATTATTCCAATTGACACCAAAAATCAAAAAGCAGATCTTTTCACTAAAACGTTTGATAAACCTCGTTTTTATGAATTAATCTCTATGTTAGGTTTAATATCATTATAAAACCCATTTTCCTTAAATCTATGTTCTGTACAAAATTATTTATTCTTTTCTTCTTATTTTCTTTATTTTCTTCTAGTTCTGCTCGCTCCTTCACCCTTCATCATTTTTCACAATATATATATATATTATATATATATATATATATATATATATATATATATATATATATATATATATATATATATATATATATATATATATATATATATATATATATATATATATATATATATATATATATATATATATATATAATAAAAATAATAATTATAATAAAACTTTCTAATGGTATACGATAAAGTGAGAAATTTCCACATCTTTCTTAAATGCATAAATTTCGGGGGAGAATATATAATAAAAGTTCTTTTTGTTTCCCTTTGCAGAATAAAATGAGAAGTCTGGACGATGTAAAGGAGGTTAACAGTATTGTGTGGGATATGTTTGATAGGTTCAGCCAGGAATCGAAGTAAACTGTTGTCTTGTAGCTGAAGTAATAGAACAAGAAACTTGATGACTCAAATAATCCCCTTGACATCCTTGGCCTTCACAAAGTTTCAAGTCCTTGTTCAAAACGGATTGAGAACGTGATACCTCTGTTTTGAGTTATTCTAAAGCTTCTTTGTGTCAAATCATTTCAATCTATCTCAAAAAGCAATATGCTTTTTCATCTTTGCATATAAGATGCTCCCTGTTGTATTCTATCTTGTGCTTATCTCCTCTGCTATGTGTGAACATTGACCTGGAGTGGTGATCTCCTTTGTCGTACGGTGGTACTGAACTGGAGCTCTCATCGGCACAATATGATAATCTTCTCTGTTATACGTAAGTATAGACCTGAAGTTATCATCTGGAAAACTCAATTGATCAACTCCTCTATTATACGTAAGTATAGACCTGGAGCTCTCATCATTTGATGTTTATAAGGGTATTTCTTCTTTTGAAATATGATTTATGTTGCTTCTGAGAGGAAGATTCATGCAAAGCGTGTCATTTGTTCAATACATCATGAGGACAGGATAAGTTTCTTTGTCAAATGTTTGTGGGGATTGGGTCATTCAATGTTTTCTTTAAACTTAAACCAAAAACATGATAACAATAACTGTGATGCATCTGTTGAAACGAAGAAGGCATGGACTTAAAAGGACGAGCATATCAGCAATCCCACCAAACTTTGATTCTCCAGAAGATCTTTTCAGCTTCTCGACCATATCCTTTATATTGTTCAAATTTTATTACTCAATTATTAATCGTGGTTTATGGTGAGGTTTTGTGGGGCTAATTTCTTTTGATTTTGTTTACCTTATTTTAATTCCTTTATATTTTTATTTTATTTTATTTTATTTTATTTTATTTTATTTTATTTTATTTTATTTTATTTTATTTTATTTTATTTTATTTTATTTTATTTTATTTTATTTTATTTTATTTTATTTTATTTTATTTTATTTTCCTTTTATTTTATTTTATTTTATTTTATTTTATGTTTTTAAAAGAAAAAGAATCAAAATAAAATTTTTTAAAAGTGTTTTGGTTTACAGCGAAATTATACTTTCGCTGGTAGTTTCGCGAGGCGAAATTGTAGCTTCGCCGTATCTCTAGCGCTGTGCAAAGTCAATTTCGACTAGAGTTTCGCCCTGCGAATTTGTAGCTTCGCCTGGCGAAACTACAGTTTCGCTCGCTGCGAAACTATTTGCTATATAACTCATTTTGCGAAGTTACTTTCTCATTTTCGCACGATCGAGAGTTTAGGAGTCTTAGGGCTTGTCCGTGGCCTCCGTATACGATTTTGATTTTTGGTGTTTTTGATTGGTGGTTGACCTTTGTATTATGTTCGCAAGTGAGTTTCGAACTCAGGATTACAACTTAATCAATGTTTAACTGCAACATTGTGAATCCATTCGTCTGAGACTCTTCGGTACCTTCGCAGTTCTTACTGCGAAAGTACCGATAGTCCAGCGAAACTGAACGAAAGTTCATGGTTTTTCAGCGAAACTGTGATGTTATGCTGTCCGAGCGAACTTAACAGTTTGGCTGTGAAAATCTCAGTTTCGCTTCGCCGAAACTATAGCCGAAACTAATAAATAATTGCTACCGAAACTATACTTTCGCCTGCCGAAACTAAAATTCTTTCTGCGAAACTATTGTTTCGGCCAGTGAAATTAATTTGGTTTTTAATTAATTTTAATCTTTTTCTTGTTTTTTCTTTGATATTATTATTTAATATATTATCCTAATGCATTTCACTTGATTTTCAGATTTAATGGCGAATCTAAAGTTTGATGAGAGAAACAACATCACTGCCCTTTTAGACGATACACACCCTAAAGCAGCTGGCTTTAGAGACTGCATTCGCTGGCTGCAAAGATCTCCCATTGCCTATGCCATATCTCACTCTACTACTGTTTATGATCTTCATATTAGAGATTTTTGGAGAACAGTGGAGTATGATACTAGAGGTAACACACAGAGGATTATTGCCAAGGTCATGGAGAATGAGTTTATTATTACAGCAGAGATTGTCTCGAGGGTGCTAAGACTGGATGAAGATACAGGGGATGAGGTTTCTATCTCAGACCAGGAGGTGTTTGAAGCGTTCAGGCTGATGGATTATGAGGGACCAGCCTTTGGCACGAGGAAGGAGATCAAGAAGTCCTTTCTCTCCAAGAAATGGAGATACATAGCTCATGTCTTCATTATGTGCTTAGATCACCGTAAAGGTGGATCAGATGGGCTAAATATTGATTGGGCAAAAGCAATGGTTTTATGCTGCAGAGGAGAAAAAGCAAACATTGCCAAGTTGATTTTTCCATGTATGGTTGAGAATGTGATGGCCTTGAAAGAGGATAAATGGTTGTTGTACCCCCGATTCTTACAGATGATTTTAAATGATCTTATTCCAAATTTACCAAGACACGGGGAGGTCAAAAGGCTAGTGCAAATGAACACCCGTATCTTTGTAGACTGCTATGTCATCCGACATTATTTCAGTGGAAAGATTACACACCTCTGGGAGAATATGTACCCACCAGAAAGGTGGAATTACATCAGGAGAGTTGATGAATCTGAAAACAAAAGGGCAGAGGAGACAAGAGTGAAGCAGGCAGATGAGACTAAGAAAAGGAAAAGATATGCGAAGGAGAAGGACTATGACTTTGAAGAGGAAGTGCATGAAATAGCTGAGGAGGTAAGGGCTGAAAAAGAAAGAAGATCAAAGAAGAAGTCTGATGTGGGGGAGACTGAAAGAAGGACTAAACAGAGACATCAATCCTTTACTGAGACCTTAAGGAGAGAGGAGAGAGTCGGATTAGATGAGGATGTAATTAGAAACCTCAACACCTCTCTTGCTAATGAATTAAGCATGATGAAAACGAAACTTATTAATCAAGAGATGAGAGAAAGTCAAAAGGATGAGGTGATTGAAGGTATGATAAAGATGTTGGTCGACCAAAGTTTGTTGATAAAGAAGCTGTTTGAGAAGATAAATGACTTAAAAGCTGCTGCCGGCCTGCCCAATCAACTAACTCAATCTGAGTTAGATGAATTAACTGATACTTCCAAATACCCATTCTTAAATGTGGGTACATCCTCCAATGCAGGAGAGGGCACATCTGGTGCAGCAACTGAAGGAGTGGGAGGTTCTGGAGTGGAGAAGGAGAATGAGAATGTGAGAATGTTGAGGAGATATTTGAAGCTGGATTCGTTAATATGCAGTTTGATTTTGAGAAGGATTTGGTTGGTGAAGAGGTGATAGTAGAGAAGTCTGCTGAAAAGGATGCTGAGAAAGGGAAGGAGCTAATTGATGAAGAAGAAGATGATGAGCAACTGGTTGATTATGATTCAAAACCAGAATACTATGAGGTTGATGAAAGGCCTCTAACCTATGTTGCCAAGAAGGGAGACAAGGAAGGAGATGTGTTTGAGATGGCCAAAAATGAATGGTTTGCCAAAGAAAAGGAGCCTGAAGAGCTTACTCTCCTATTCCAAAACATGGAAGGGTTGAGCAAAAAGGAAGCAGACAAGAAAATCATCAGTTGGTGCTACAACCCCGGCCTCAAAATGTTTATGATCAAGAAGAGAGGGGGAGGTATAACTTACATGCACAAGAGAAAGGCCTTCAAGACCTTACCCAAATGGGATCTGAGGAGGCTGGCGGCTCTGCCACTACTAAAAGCTCATGTAAGTGAAAGAGCCTCATTGCTTGAGAAAGAGATAAAGAATGGGCTAAATGACAATTTTGAATCATTTGGATATATGAAGGCCGAGAGGAGAAGGTCCAAGAAGGACAAAGACTGGGAGACAGGGAAAGGGAAGATTGTGCTAAGGGTGAAAGCCCCTAAGACAATGAACAGGATCACATTGGCAGATCCTCTCCCCCAACAGCTACAAGGCTTTGAGAAGTGGTTCTATGATAACAACACGGGGGAGGCGGTAATCAGAGTAAAGAATGGTGGTGAATTCAAAGTGTTTGATCCGATGGAGCTATTCAGTTTTTGTGATGAAGACCTGCTTGTTCTTTGCGAGAATCATATTAAAGCAGGTGCAGGTGATGAAACGAGAAAGGAAGCCAGTTTATTTATGACTGTGGCCAACAAAATCAAAGGTGTGAGAGCAGAGGTGAAAAAGCTTGCAGAAAGAGTGAGGGCCCAAGATGAGCTAAACATGGAAGTCAGGGATTTGGCCAGATAGATTGAGCAAGCAAGTGCTCATCCTGAGGGAGCTAATGAAGCTGGAGGTGACCAGAGTGTATCATTTGCTGAAGCTCTTAAGGAGGTTGCTGCAGGAGCTATAGAAGGAACATCAGAGGCAGCGGGGGAGACTGGAGCTGGTCAGGGAGAATCTATGTCTCAAGCCCCCGGGGAAAAAGCTGCAGGAACTAATATAGATACATCTGAAGCAGTGAATGAGACTAGAGCTGACGAGTCAAATCAAGAGAGTTGAAGACGGTGAGATCCAACCTAGGGGGAGTATTGAAGATTAAGTATAGGTTGGACTCACCTTTGTTTAGTTTAGATTATGTTTATATTACTTTGTAATAGGTTTAATGTTAGTTACTTTTGAATGTAATACATTTTGTTTAGTTTTGTAGTCCAGCGAAACTATGAGCGAAATTAAAGTTTCGCTCATAGTCAGCTGTTATAATTCACCCGACGAAACTGTTGTTTCTGCCGGGCGAAACTATAGTTTCGGCAGAACAGTTTCCCTGCTAGCGAAACTGTCTGCGAAACTAAGACTGCTATATATAGTTTTGATCATTTTCATTGTTGGTTAAGCTTATAAAAACCCTAATCGTTTATCCTTGTTGCAAGTGAGTATTGTAAGTAGTTTATTCACTGATATATCATTATGCTTTGTTATTATTGATTATGCTGATCATCATTGCCTTATTTTGAATCATTTGTGGTTGTTCTCAATCTTCATCATCTTTGTTTTCTATTGTTTGTATTTGATATTGAACGATCCAACATCTCATTTGTATTGCCAATCGATCAAATGGACCAATACCAGCTGCTGTTTCAAACTCATTCAATGAGGACTGATTGAATGAATGAGTAACATCATCATCATTTGTTGGCTGTGAAGCAGCATTAACAGTTGCATGTTCCTTCAAGATGTTGCTTCCATCAGCTTGGTGTTATGCAGTGCCACCAGATGAAGTTTGAGGGTCAACAGGTGAACCACTGGTTGAAGCTCCACTATCCCTTGAGATAGTCATACTGTCAGATCTGCCAATAGTGGGAGCTTGATTTGTTGCAGCTCTTGGAGAACTTGGAATAGGTCTGGGTAGCTCAAACAATTGGACATCATCAGAATCACTTTGAGCACCTGTTCCAGCTGAAACATTCTCACAAGATGGTTTAGAATGGTGTGGAAACAATTCTAAATCAAAGATATGATCAGGGCCATTCCCCCTAACACAAGGAGTGTGCTCATTAACTACAATGTTGAAAGATTCCTCAAGTTGTTGATTTTTAATGTTATAAACTCTATAAGCTTTAGGGTTAGAGGAATATCCAACAAAGATAGCATCATCCGACTTTCAGCAAATTTTGCCAAATTGACTTTTGTGTTAAGTATGGTACACCTGCTGCTAAAGGACCTTAGAAAGCCAATGAACGGTGGCATCTTGTTCCATAGCACATAAGGGGTTTTTCCATGTGGCTTAACTACAAGAACCCTATTCTACACATAGCATGCAGTGCTGACTGCCTCTGCCCAGAATGTTAGAGGCAACTTTGAATCAGCTAACATGGTCCGAGCAGCCTCAATAAGTGTCATGTTCCTCCTCTCAGCAACACCATTTTGTTGAGGAGTTCTAGGAGCACTATATTGTCTGGCAATCCCTTTTGAGTTACAAAATGAGTCAAGAACGTGGTTCTTAAAATCAGTCCCTTGATCACTTCTAATTATTTTAACCTTGTGATCAATTTGATTTTCTATTTTAAGAATAAATGATTTTAAAGTTTCAGCAGTTTCATCTTTGGTTCTTAAAAAATTCCATGTAAATCTTGTAAAATCATCAACAATCACAAGGTAATATGATTTCCTTCCAATGCTCATTATACTTATGGGACCAAATAGATCCATGTGCAATAAGTGTAATGGAGTGGTGATGGAGTTAACAACTTTGGATTTATGAGATGCCCTGTGTTGCTTCCCTTTCAGGCATGCAACACAGTTATCTTTGCAGAAAAATCCCTTTTTAGGCAAACCATGTACCAAGTTATTTTTTAGTCAATTTATTCATTGTCTTAAAATTTACATGACACATTCGTTTATGCCATAGTATTGACTCATCACCATCAGCTTTGGAAAGAAAGCATGACACTTCGTCTATTGGGGAAGCATTGTTCATATCCAGCTTGTACATATCCCCTTTCCTGGGAGATCTAAGAAGCACCAATTCCTGTGGAATTGTCATCCCGAGTTTGAGGATAATGCACTCATGCTCTATGAAGAGCATTTGATGCTTTTGATCACAAAACTGAGAACCACTTAACAGGTTGTGTTCAAGCTGTTTGACAAAATGAACTTTGTCAACTTTTAATTTTCCATTGGATATACTTCCTCTGCCAGAAATATATCCTCCAGCCTCACCTCCAAACTGGACAGGACCTCCATCATAATGTTGAAATTATTGAAGGGAGGATGTTCCCTGTCATTGCCTGGAGCATCCACTATCCCACAATCCAAACACATTGGTTATTCTTTGTCATATGGAGTCCCTGCACATAAGATGAGATGATTAGTTTTGATTGGAAACCCAAGCCTTGTTGGTCATGGGTTCTTCTAATAATAGTGACATAATTGAACCAAAATTTATGCATGGGGGTTCAATGGATGTCTTTGAAGAAGAGGTTTAGGCTACAACATCTTCTTTGATCTTCCATTCCATCCCTTGGTTGATCATGGAGGATGAGCTTGTTGAAGCTTTTGCAGCATGGCATTCTTCCGAAGCTTCTATATTTTCGGAAGAAGCCTTCACCGCCTTTTCTTCCGAAGTAGTCTTCTTCTGGATGGTTAAAGGGGACTTTTGTTCTTTTGAGTCTTGACAACTTTAACTTCCAAAGCCATTTTCCCTTCGGAAGAAGGACTTTCTTCCGAAAGCAACCTTGCTTCGGAAACAAGCTTTCCTTTTTTCATCACTTGACCCATTTGATATGGTCCAAATGAGAAACATTTCCTGACTCCTTCTCTTTTAACATTATTTGCATAATGTGTGCTAGCAGGATTGTAGTAACAATCTTTGGCCATGTGGTTTTGCAAACCACATATTATGCATCCAATGTTATTCTTTTGGGAATTTAAGGATTGTTATTTCTTGTTCTTTTTCTCTTCATCAGCAACCCTTCCCTTTAACTTCTGATCCTTTGGTAGAACAGGAGTGCTGGTACTACACTTCCTTCCTGAATCAGAATTTCCTACCACTTGGAATCCAGTTGAGATGAATACACCCTTTTGCTTTGGGTCTATCTTCAGCCTAGACTCATCCACCTTCTTGGCAGTTTTTCTGGCTGCCTTAGCTCTGCTTCTTCTGGATTTGGTGGTCAGGGGTTGATCATCACCGGTAGAAGTGGGTAAAATTACCTGGTTCTTCCCTGTGATGGTCTCCATGGTTGCATCACTCTTTGACTCATGAGAAGGTGGGTCAGCAGATGGAAACTCTTGCTCTTCAGTACCACACCTTTGTTGTCTTATAGACTCGTAAGAACGTGGTGGAGCAATTTCATTGGTTCCCAACCCACCTTTGTTTTGCTAATAAAGTTTTGAGTGAGTGGATGATGCAAGAATGGCTTGGAAGTTTTGCTAATAGCATACTTCCTGGCTTGAGCCTCAACTGTGAGAAGCTGGGCTTGAGCCTCAGAGAATTTGGATATTAAATCCTTTTTTTAGTCTTATAGTTTGTGTGTTCATGTTTTAATAAGGACATAGTTTTCTCCAACTCCTCAATTTTTCTTTGATAGTCAGATTTGGCCCTTTTAAAATCAAATTTTAAAACATTAAGAGACTCAATATTGGATTTAATCTCCATATTGCAGTCTTGATACAATTTAACCGTAGGAATACAGGCAGGAGTACAGATATGTTCATATACCTTATTGTCATCTGTTCTAGCCATGAGTGCTTGAGCAGGAGTCACATCCTGTACCATAAAGCTCCAGTCAACTTCTTGAGCCATTGCAGCTATCTCTGTTGACTTTCCAGTGGGCTTTGGTGTAGAGGGATGTGTGGAGGCCTGTGGGGTTCCCGGATTAGACTTAGGAGCCTTGAATTTCCTTGCAAAATGACCAAGTTGGTTACAGTTGTAACATTTGGCCTTGGTTTTGTCAAACCCAAATTTGCTTGTTGTTGGGTTCTTGGGAAATTGCCTTTCAGTTCTCTTGAAGAACTTCTTTGCTCTATAGGTTAAGAGAGCCATTTGTTGGACTATGTCCACATATTCCACATCATCTGGGCTGAAGCACTCTAGATCATCAAAGCAATATTGATAGTCACTAGAGTGCCCGCTTCCTGAGACAAAAGCATAGCTGTCCTGAAAGGAACTTTGCTGAGCTTGTTGAGACCTTGGAGTCTCAGGAAATGTGATGTATGGCCCAGAAGAACAGGATGGTTGTTGGGTGTATGTCAGGTACTGTTGAGGTTGGGAGGGACCTGAGACTTCAGCAACCATTAAAGCGTTGCTAGCAGGAAGACTCAAGGGTCTGCTTGTCTAATGGCTTCTTTTGTTCTCCATTTCCAAACGCTATCCATCAAGGATGCCATAGAGTTCGTTCATGGTGAGGGTGTTCAAATTTTCTGTTCTCTTGATAGAGACACAGTAGAACGTCCACTCATTAGGGAGTGCACTCATGAACTTTCTTGTGAGGTCTCTAAGTTCAAAGGCAATTCCCATAGACTGAAGGGAAGAGATGAGGTCCATGTACCTGAAGTATTGCTGGCTGAGGGTCTCTCCAGCAATATAGGTGAAGTTCTCGAACTACTACTTCAGTGAGTCCTTCTTGGAGTCGTTGGAGCTGGAGCACATATGAGCAAGTGCATCAAACAGTTCTGTGGCTGACTTGCAATGCTTAAACCCCACCATGATGGAGTTGGGAATTGCAGTCATGAGAACAGTCATAGCATTGCTGTCAATATCCAGCTTCTTCCGGTCCTCATCAGAGTAGTCTTTCAACAGCTTTCTCTATCATGGCACCGTTTCCACCTGCCACCTTTGGTTTATACGGGCCATTGACAATCGATTGTCACATCTTGCTGTCTTGATACCTAGATGAAGCCTTCCATGCGTCTGCTCCATGACTTGAAGTTTTCAGGGGTGATGATGGGTGCTTTAGTCATCGTCCCCATCTCTACTTCAGACTTGTTGAGGGTCATTTTTATTGTGGGTAAGGAGGAGTGAAAAACAGGTTGATTAGGATGGTAAGATCTCACAATCAAGAGCCTAAAAATCTCTAATACTAATTGCAGGATCGGGTTTTGTCACTTAACACTTGGATTTCTCTCGAACTCACTTATACTACACTCAGATCAGATGAAGTAGAATCTCTTCTAAGAGTTTATAACAATATAATAAGTAGCAAAGAACACACAGAAATAATTTTCAAGACACTTGTATATATTAATTCTCAACTCAAAGTATTACAAGACTCTTACAAGCATGAAACAAGAGTTACAATGAGAAACTATATATACTAGATCCTATAGCCGCATATACTTTGATACCAGCTGGAAACCTAAGACTAAAGCATATACTATAATGCTAAAGTTAAGGTATCTTAGATAAAGTATTATCTAAGATATGGTAGTCATGACATGTCCATGACTTACCTTTTGTCACCAACTAAAGTTGGCAACTATACAAACTGATAAAGGTAAACAGTGGAATAAAGTATGGTCAACTACATGGCTTTTGAGAAAATGTCATGCAGTATCTCAGAGGTCTGCAGCGGAGTGTCAGAGAAACCATACTTATGTCCACTGGTTAATAGTAGTGTCTTCCGAAGGTTAGTTGGCTTCGGAAGAACAAGTTCTTCTGAAGCCACTTATACTTCGGAAGAAGCTACTATACTTTCGAGGCTTGAGGACTTCTTTATTTCATCATACTTCGGAAGTTGACTTCTGATCTTTCCCTCTAAGTCTTGATCTTCAGAAGTGAATACTTTGTCTTCGGAAGTTGGAGTTTTCCTTCGGAAGTTGATCTTACACTTTGTCTTCGGAAGAACTCCTTTTCCTTCGGAAGTTCCATACTTAGCTTCGAAAGTCCTTTATTAGTTGCACCAAAATAGTCCAAGTGATTTGGTTTTGGTTGCACCAGCCTTTCTAGATCCAACAGTACCTAAACTACCCTCAACAGCCATTATCTTCTTCTGGACCCTACATCACATTCTCTAAGACACCCAGGTCTCAACAAGCTCAACAAAATCCTTTCTAGGATAATCGTGGTTTTGTCTCAGGAAATGAGCACTCTGGAGATTTTCAATTTTGTTTTGGTGATAGTTTCTTCCGAAAAGAAAGAAGCCTCGGAAGCAAGTCATGTTGCTCAAGCCTCAACAGGCTCATCTACACTTATCAACCAAAGGATGGAATGGAAGATCAAAAAAGATGTTGCAGCCTAAACCTCTTCTTCTCAAACCATAATTGAACCCCATTCATACATTTTGGTTCAATTATCTCATCTACATTAGAAGAACCCAAGACTAGTAAGGCTTAGGTTTCCAATAGTAACTAATCATTTGTCCTTATGTGCAGGGACATCCATATGACAAAAATAGAAATATATGGATTATGGGCAGTGGATGCTCCAAGTACATGATAGGGAACATATCTCTCCTTCAACAATTTGAACATTTTGATGGAGGTCCTATTCAGTTTAGAGGTGAAGCCGGAGGATACATTTCTGGTAGAGGTAGTGTATCCAATAGTAAGTTAAAAGTTGATAAAGTAAACTTTGTCAAACTGCTTGAACACAATCTCTCAAGAAAAAATAAGGAGACAGACAAATACTTTCTTTCCTTGGTATTGAAAGCTTTGAGGAGCACAAGGGAGTGAAGTTTTGGTGGCATCAGCCTAGGTGGATTTTGTTGGATCAAATGAGGCTAATGCAACCAAAACAACACTTAGAAGATTTTGAGTACAACTGAAGAAGTCTTCCGAAGACAAAACTGCTCTTCCAAAGACAAGTTGAAGATCTTTCGAAACTCAAAGATGAAGAACTTTCGAAGGTAGAACTTCCGAGACTAAGTAGTTCTCCTTCCGAAGTATAAACACTTAGAAGATTCAAGACAAATTCTTCCGAAGAACAAGGTCATGAAGACTTGCAGAAGTCTCGGAAGAAGTAGTTCTTCGAAGTATAAATGGCTTCGGAAGAACTTATTCTTCCGAAGCCATTTAAGCTTCTTAAGAACCAACTATGAACCAGTGGACAAAAGTGTGGTCCGACTGACACTTGCTGCCAACTCTGATATACTACATGGCGTTTTTCCATGCTCATGTAGTTGACCATACTTTAATTCACTGTTCACATTTTTATCAGTTAGTACAGTTACCAACTTTAGTTTGTGACAAAAGGTAAGCCATTGACATATCATGACTACCTAGTCTAAGATAGTATTTTATCTTAGATGCTTTACTTCTAGAAATATAGTATTTGTCTAGTTGTAAATTTCCGCTGGTTATCCAAGTATAACTGGCTGTAGATAGTAGTATATATAGTTTCTCATTGTAACTCACTAAGTCATGCTTGTAAGAGTCTTGTAACATTGAGTTGAGAAGTAATATATGCAAGTATCTTGAAAATCATTCTTATGTTCATTAACTTAGTATATTATTATCAACTTAGTTTGAAATTCTACTTCATCTATTCGAGTGAGACCTTGAGAGATAAAGTTATGTTAAGAGACAAACACCGATCCTACAATATTGTCATATGATTTCCCCAAATTGTAAAACATATGTATATGGGCTATGAACACTCATTTAGTAATTGAATATGGTTTATATAATAAAAATGCTAGAATATGCACCAACATTCCTCACGAGTAACCTAAGTAACGGTATATTAAGTTAAAATCATAACATGTGTAAAGACTAAATATTGATTCGGAAATCTAGGATTTCAATTTGGGATTTGGGTTTAACAAATAATTTAAAACAATATAATTGATTTTATTATATGACTTGGTTTAAATAAAATGAAATGATTTGTTTAAATAATTGAATTTAAAAATGGTGATTAATAATAAATGAAGTTGTGGTGACTTGTGGAGTAGACAGTGAGCTTCGCTTAAACAGAAAGCAGCAAGCTGCAAGCATAGATTTAGATCTTCTTTGAACTTGGTGCACAAATAGATAGAATAGCAGCAAATAGCATACTCTTTCGCATGGTCTGTTCGACGTTGAAGGCCTACATCGACTAGGCCCCCGCTAACAAAGGGAAGTGATCTGTCAATAAAGTAATTAAATTTTATTTGAATAATACAATTAAATGATTAATTATAATAATTTAATAAATAGAGTTTAAAGTGTGAAAAATAATTAATTTAATAACTATTTCAATAACTTTGTTAAAAAATTTAATTATTTAATTGATGTGAAAAAATTTAATTATTTCAGTAACTCCCTCTCAACTTTATCCATCTCACGGTGAGGACAGAACTCCTCAATCACCAGCCTTTTCAACTCTGACCATCTCATCCTTCCGATAGCCCTGCTACCCTCAACTTGGACTATGTTGTCCCACCAGCACAAAGCTGAGTCCACGAAAGAGTGGGTAGCAAATTTTACTTTCTGATCTTCTCGGCACTCGCTGATATTTAAAACAGCTTTCATTTCCCTCACCCATCAGTGAGCAGCAGCAGCAGTGCCATTGCCATCAAAAGTAGGGGACTTGCATCGTTGAAACACCACATAATTACAGCCTCGTGCCGCCTCCGGCGCAGGCTCTTCTTCCTCCTCTTCTTCATCATCAGAGAGAACCGTTTCAGGCTCCGGTTGCTCCTGTCCTCCCGAGGACCTGTTCCTCTCTTTCCTCTCTCCTTCTTTTACAGCCTTAATCACTTCGGTCACCACAGACGGTAGGATCGTCTGTATGACCTGATGCACTTCCTCCACGACTGCCTCTCTCATCGAGGCCCTCAGATTAGCATTCTCATCACCGCCCTCCGGATGAGGGGTCTCGGGTTCCTCATGAACCACTACTTCGGCCCTAGGCCTTCCTCTTGTGACCCGTGGTTCAGCACCACGTCCACCACCACCTCCACTACGAGAAGCTTTCGAAGATCTACCACCGGCCATTCTCTAAACACACTGAAAGATTCAAACACTAACACGGTCATTCAAAAAACAGCTCAGTTTATATCAAGTATAGTAAGTCCCTAATTACAGTGGCCAGTTGTGATTAACTACTTACTTTACTCTTCATACCCCAAGCATTACCTGTCCTGACTACATCAGTATCTAAATCTACCAGCAACACATAAACCATATAACATGCGCATATAATACCGGTTAACATTACAAAGTTACCTGATGGCACGCAGCTACTCAGATTGGCATCTCATTCCCTTTCTGTCCCATTCTCAGTTTAAGTTAAGGTTTATTTTGAAAATTTACCCATTTCACTTAAACCTTGGCTCTGATACCAACTTGTAAGGCCCCGTTCCCGGGACGTTTACAGTTGGATCCTCATCGCACATAAAACATATAATTACATTTCACTTTCATAAAACGTTGCAGCGGAAACATTAAAAACAACATTTTCATTTCATCAAAATACTTTTGCAAAATAATACAATCGTTCATTACACAATATCATTTTACATTTCATTACAAAAGCATTATAACAATGGATGCCATCCAAAATAAGCTGAGTAGCCGCCCCATGCCATCCTCAGCAACATACCTGCCAACTGGAAACACATCAAAGTCAGTGTTGCTGAGTGAGTTCTAGTTTTATAATAAAACATAATTTTCTTTCGTTAAAACCATTATTTACATACATGCGGTCACACATCATACGTACACATAGATAATCTCATTATTATTTTCATCATTGCATTCGTACTTTAACTTTTGTTCGTTCATACGTTCTTACTTTCATTCATTCGTTAATTATTACATCTTTTCTTTCCATTAAAACCATGAACTTTACCCTTCAGTTTCCTGGTACTAGGCCTAAGCCTATCATAGACCTTCTTTAATGGTGCACAGCACCTCTGGCCAAAGTACCTAAGGTAAAGTTTAGGATCATTACATCTGTTATTTCATCACGTTCTGGATCAGTGTCAACAGCTATGCCCCAAACTATATGGCTACTGGGCCGAAGTTCATAAACGACTTCCACACGGCACATAGCCTGGCACTAGCACCGGGGTAAGCGACAAAGATCCCAACTATATTCTTCACCCCCAACATTATGGGTAACTCGGGTAACCATCATATACTACACCCCCAACAATATGGGTAACTATGACATACTACACCCCCAACGATATGGATAACTATGACATACTACACCCCCAACGATATGGGTAACTATTACCTACTACACCCCCAACAATATGGGTAACTATGTCATACTACACCCCCAACGATATGCATAACTCGGGTAACCGATACATACTACATCCCCAACATTATGCATAGCGCGGGTAACAACTATACACCATGTACCACACCGATGGTCAGTCACAAAGACTGGAACCCCTGCGTGCACCCTTAAGGATTAGCTGAACCACACGCGGTTGAGCTTAAGGCATTTAGAGTCGTGCACTTCGGTACACTTCGCTTGCAAACCTTTCACATTTTCATTCGTTCATCAATGATGCATTCATTCATCATATTCCTCTTTTCATTATCTTCCACTTTACGTTACATAATACTTTCATTAAATTCATTAACGTTCGACGCAAAGCCATGGAAAGATACATATACATAACAGGAATATAAACATAAACATACACACATCACCATACAGGGCATCATCATGCATACATACCATCATACACACACATCAATCATACATCACATCGTCATCAACATGCCCAACAATACGTCTATGACCTCAAAGTCAATTTACACGAACTTCCGGGAACCTCCCTAGTCAAAACCCTCAACTGCACTTTACCCCGAAAGTCATAAGATAAACCGTTGTTCTTTCGGGCGTATGAACCCTACTTGGGCGTATGGACACCCTCCAATCGCATGGCCTTCCCAGGCCGACTGAACACTTAGGCGAATGGACATCAGGCGAATGGACCCTATGCGAATGGACCCTGTGCGAATGGACATCTATGCGAATGGACTCTCAGTCGCATAGCTTATATGCGTATGGCCTTCAGTCGCATGACTTCAGGCGCATGGGCTTCAGTCGCATACTCTTCGTGCGAATGAACCTCAGTCGCATGGCCTCCAGGTGCATGGACCTCAGTCGCATAACCTTCGTGCGAATGAACCTCAGTCGCACAATCCTTCAATCGCATGCCTTACAGGCACATGAAGTTCAGCCGCATGACCATCATGCGTATGGACCTCAGTCGCATGGCAATCGTGCGCATGGACCTCAGTCGCACGCCAGTCGGCCGTATGGCCTCCAATCGCACTCCAGTCGGTCGCATAGCCCTAGCTGATGCAGAATGCAGTTTCAGCCGAACGCAAACTGCCCCTTTTGGCCTCCAAGCTCTTCCAAACTCGATTTTAGCCCAAATCAACCATCCTAAACCTTAGAAACACCTACCACAACATCATTCAAGCATACACAAGCCCGAAATCCAACCCTAAACGCACCAAACACATACATATACGCATAAAAACGGGTTTACACCCAAAAACTCGAAAAAGGGTTTTCAGATGTGTTCCAGCCCCAAAATCATTCAAAAACGTGTAAAAGAGGGGTCCTAGAACTCACATAAACGATCCCGTCGAGTAGAGCTTCGATTTGACCCGCTACACGACGATTTCCACGCTCGAATCCACCCGAACCAAGCTTTTCTCCTCTTTTCTCCTTCTCTTCTCCCTCTCTTTGGCTAAAAATGGCAATAATGGGGAGGGTGTGGGCTGCCCTCCCCCTTTTATACCCCCATTCATCGAAGTTTCTCTCGTTGGCGAGTTTGGTCCCTCGACTTTGGACTTTATTTCTTTTTCTTCTTTCGTCGGCTTCAAAGAAAATTTCCGGGTGTTACATATATAAACTAGCATAATTATTTTATATACTATAATTAAAGTAAAAGGCATAAGTTATTCCACTTGTCTAGATATTTGAGATTGTTTCTATCTTTAATGCTTCGTAAGAATTTCCATCTCCATAAGTAATTGATTAGCACGATAAGAGGAAATTAATTTTGAAAACTATATGATAAGAACACTCGAAAGCATATATATATATATATATATATATATATATATATATATATATATATATATATATGTATATATATATATATAGAGAGAGAGAGAGAGAAAGAAAAGAGAATGCCACCGGATAAGTAAGACATGAGGAAAATGGAATATCTAAGGAAAATGGAGAGATTGGTACTGTCAGGATTAGCAGTAGCTGGGCTAAAAGCCTAGGTTGAAGTTGCTAACGTACCTAAGGAGGTCCGAAGGAAGAGTACTGTTCCTTATAATAAAGACTAAAAGCTAGAAACGTAATTTTGGAACATTAAATGATAGGGACAAATATTGAGGAATATAAAACCCGTTTTCGTGAGTTGGCTGCTTTATGTAATGGTAACTCCAACCTACAAGCATACCGAGAAGTCAATCAAAGGGATTGCACCTTAGATTTAAGAAAGGTTCATCGTCGTTGATCCTATCAGCACGTTATGAGCTTATCTCATAAGCTCACTGACTTGGTTATGGCGTAGAACACTCTGGCTAAGCATGGCATTGTTGATGGCTCATCTGATAGCAGGCAGGAGTAGGAAGGCACGTAGAGTAAGTCATTCACCATCATGGCAAGTGTGCTCATTATTTTTGCTAAAGATGTGGTTGGACGATCCATGTAGCCAAAGACTTTAAAGGAGAGTCAATGATTAAGCCGTAATAAACCCCAGTAGTAACGACAAGCTGAAGTATTATATGGTTGCTTTGAATGGAACAAACATAGACAAATCAAGATAGATTACCTTCAACTGAAAAATGGCGATAAGGACGGTAACAATGGAAAGGAACAATGGATAAGTGCCAAGGGTCGAGCCTTCGTGATTAGGTCTGGCGAGGCAAAAATCAGCTAGAATATGATTACCGTTTAGCAAACTTCTACATATAGATTCAACCGGAATGGAACCTAGTTACACCATACAAGCTAATGGTAAACTAAATGAAGCAACTTACATTCTGAAGGGATGTACATTGGGCTTGTCCGGACATAAGATAGATATAGATCTTATGCCTATTACGCTTAATAATTCAATGTGGTTGTCAGCATAGATTGGTTGTCCAAGAATCAAGCTGAAGTTGTCTATCGCAAAAAGGTAGTTTACATACCACTTTGTAATGGTGAAGTCTTATCTGCTTAGGGTGAGAAGAGTGTTGTAGTCTCATACACCATATCTTGTATGAAGACCAAGAAGTACTTACGTAAGGGTCATAATGTCATTTTAGCTACGATTACCAAGAAAGCTACTGAGGAAAAGAGGATCAAAGAGATCCAGCCCTGTTTGTCAAGAAAAATGATAGAACATTCTGTATTGGTATTGATTTTCGTGAGCTTATCAAAGTAACAATTAAGAACCATTATTCTCTTCCACATATCGACGATTTGCTTCACCAGCTTCAAATATTCCAAGATAGACTTGAGGTCGGAATATCATCATCTGAGGGTCTAAGAGGATAACATATCTAAGGCAGCATTCAAAACTTAGTATTGTTACCATGAGTTTCTGGTTATGAATGCACCCACGGATTTCATGGATGTCCAGAGTCAAGTGCATAAACCCCATCTAGATAATTTTATCTACGTTCTTGCTTATGATACTCTAACATATACAAAGAGCAAAAGGGAGCATAAGGAATATGATTTTGGAACTACTAAAACAAGGATAACTGTATGCCAAGTTTTTAAGCGTGACATCTGGATAAAGTTCAAATTTTGGGTCATGTTGTCACATCCCAGCGGAAGCGTGAAATGCTTGGGTGTGACTTGTTTGTTCAGAACACATTGATTAAACAAATACAAAGGATTCATCACATGTTTTTAGTCTTAACATTTAATCATAACATTAAATAATAAAGGTTAGGGTTACATCAATAATAGAACAAAATTTTCAAATATAACCGTATTACAAAACATATTAATCTAACTGCTACATCTTCAGTAACGATGGAAGTGAGCGTCCACCGATAAGCTAAGATCGTACAGATTAACAGTTAGATTCACACACACTTTCCCCAGAACTTCACCCCAGCCATTATACACATCAAAAGAGAACATAATGTTGTTAGACATATTGAATACTTGAAAAAGCATACTCAAAATAGTCAACATAAAGTTGGTGAGATCATAGGTTTAACTTCAGACAAAATATTTTGATGCAACATAGATAAGTATACAACCAAACCTACTTATAAGTCGGGTGATTCATAACTGTCACAATATAAATCATAAAAATCAGATAATATAGCATCACAACACTCATCATGTTGGTGTAGGAAATATTTTCTTAAGTAGCGCTACCTATATTATCCAACGTTCCACATCCGAATTAATGGTTGTAACATAAATGACAGTAAAACTCAAAAATCTTATACATATATGCATCAATCTTATAACAGTATGATTTTTCTCCCAAAAATTTATAAATATAATAATGGGGCTATGAGTCTCACCTCTTACTCCAATGGGTAACCTATAAACAAAATATTTATAGATTAGGAAATATCTTTTCTTTAAAATTTTCAACACCTCAGATTATATAAATCAACACAGAAGCTATAATCATTCATACATCATGAAAGTTTTACAGCAGATACATAAAAAAAATTTAATAAAACATGCCAAAGTTTCATATATTAACTATTCACAGTTTATTTTCTGGAATTTTTATAATATTTGTATAAACTAACAAAATTACTTACGGGTCTCTAAAATTAACCAAAATTTATCAAAACTCATATACCAAAATGTATACTACTTCATAATTTCCTGAAGTGCTAAATCATAACAGAATTCTTTTTAACGATTTTTATTATTCTGGAAATATTCGATAAAAATAGCATAATATATCCAAAAATTCTAAATTTCATACACACTGTTCTAATCTAATTATTATACTTTGTATAAATTTTTCATGATTTATCTCATAGTTTAAATATTTTTCCCGATTTTGATTTACAGATACTTCTAAACTTTGTAACTTATGCATAACTTCGAATTAGGTCATGAAACTTTTTCTACAGGTCCTATAAAACAAAATAATTATCATATAATTTTTCCAGATTTTTACCAGGTTCAGTTCTTCCAGTTGATAATTTTCTTTTAAATACTTAAATAATTCATATAAATTATTTTACTTATTATATTGTACCAAAATTTGCAGAATGTTAATTCTTAATATTTCTAACATATTCATCATTTTTATTCCCACAATCACAGTCATTTAAGTAATACATCAAATTTATTAAAATTACACATAGTTTCAACCCTTTATTTGTAATCTTTTTGTTTGGTTTCATAGCTTATCATATTTTTCAGATTCTCAAACCTTTCTTATTGATTTTTGGATAAAGATGAAGTGTTTTATAAAGTTTAGTGAAAAACTTTCAAGTTCTAATAAAAAAGGGTTGATTATATGTGTTGTTTAAACACATATATATCTTGTAAACTTAGTTAGTTAGTTAGGAGTTGGAACTTTGATTTTGATAGAGGGAGAGGGTGAAGGGTAGCTGATGGTAGCTTCTTTCTTCCTTGATGAACCGGTTGGAATGATCCTCTTTGAGCTTGATCACCAATGGTTAAAGTTGTTGGTGTTTGATAACTATGATAACCGAGAGGGGTGTAGAAGTGTGGTGATGATGGTAGTTTCCTGTGGTTCACGGGGGTGGTGCTAGTGAGCAAGAGCCGAGAGTGTTAGAGGTGATGGTGTGAAGGTGGTGTGGAGACCGAAAGAGAGTAGAGGGTAGCGGTTGATGGTTGTTTGTGAGCCGAGAGATGAGGGAGTGGTGATGGTATGCGGTTGTTATAGGGGGCTGAGAGGTGGTGTTTATGGATTATGGGCCGGTTGCCATTAATGGCATAATCATGATGGCTATATGCTAGCTTTGGTGAGTAAGCTAGGTATAGGTCAACTAGGTGTCAAGTTCTTGAACATTGGATGCAAGGTGGCAACTTCATGGGGTGGTGAGGTGTCCTTGGGCTGGTTAGGGTGTTAATCACCAAGCTTAGGGTTTTAACCGATGGTTTAATCCTTTAATGGTCCGAGATTGAGGCTTGAGTTAGTGTTTAGGTGTTTAATTGTTTAAGGTTTACTTAGTTTTGTTTTGATGCCAAGTTCTCTTGATGTTACCTTTGTATTGTGATGTTTGGTTAGGTTGTTTCTCATTCCATTTTATGTATGTTTGGTGCTAAAATATTGAGGTGGTTGATCAAATAATGTTTGGTATCAAGAACTTATGCATATGAATACATGCACACGTAAATTTCATGCATGCATGCAAGCATGCATATGTACCACATATATATATACATACACTAAAACACATATAATTCATAAAGGTTAGTCAAATAATGGGTAATATGTATGAGAATCTTATTTATATATAACTTGTCTAACCTTAATTTTCGGATTTTCACACATGTGGTCAACGAGAAGGGAATTCATGTTGACTCGGCAAAAATAGAAGCCAATAAGAATTGAGTTACATCTAAGACTCCGATTGGGGTATGATAGTTTCTTGGATTGGATGGATACTATCGACGAGACATCAAAGGGTTTTCAAAGATCACACAACCTCTTATGCCATCAACTCGTAAAGGCACCACATATGATTGGGGTGACAAACGAGAGTTCAAATTTTGGGTTATGAAACAAAAACTCTGTACTGTACCGATACTATCCCTACCGGAGGGAAACACATGATTTTGTCATATATTGCGGTGCTTCCATCCAAGGTCTCAGATGTGTATTGACATAATACAAGAAGGTTTTGAATACGCTTCCTCTCAGTTGAAAGTTCATAAGAAGAACTACATGACACATAACTCAAAGTTAAGAGTCATTGATTTGCACATAATATATAGAGGTATTACTTGTATGGTACCAAATACATCATTACACCGATCACAAGTGCCTTAAGTATATCTTTGAATAGAAGGAGCTGAACATGAGACGTCGTTGGGTCAACCTGTTGAACGACTATGACTACGGGATGAGGTGCTATGCAGGTAAGGATAATTTGGTAGCTGATGCCCTAACTCGAAAGTAAACACCTAAATCAAAGTGAGTGTGAGCATTAAAGCTTATTGTTCACACTAGAGTGCCTGATCAAATTTGTAATGCTCAAATTGAGGCTTTGAAAGAAGAGAATCTAAAGGCAGAGTCCATGCAAGACATGGAAAAGCAATTAGTGACAAAATCCGAAGGAATTTGTTATATCATGAAACGAATATGGATTTATCTGTACGTGAAATTACGAGAGGTAGTAATTGATGAAACTCATAGGAATCGATATCCTATTCATCGAGATTCAGATAAGATGTACTATGATTTGAAAGTTCTTTACCAGTGACAAAATATGAAATGTGATATTGCTATGCATGTAAGCAAGTGTTTAACTTGTTCTAAAGTTAAGGTAGAATATCAAGGACTGTTTGGTTTACTCTAACTCTCAATGGATGTGATACCATTTGGGTAATAGTAGATTGCTTAAGAAAATCCGCACACTTCCTGGAAGTAAGACTGATTGAATTGAGAACTTAATTCCCACCTATCCAAGAGAAAAAGTCTCTCGGCATGAGCTGCCAGTTCTTCAATCATCTCAGATCATGACGCTCCATTCATTTCCTACTCATAGAGATCATTTCAAAGTTCATTTGGATCGTGTTTAGATAGACGCATAACGAATTATCCGCAAACCGATGGTTAGAGTGAGCGTACGACTCAGATTATAGAAGACATGTTGTGAGCATATGTTATTGATTTTAAAAGTAGTTTAAAAACCCACCCACCCTTGATTAAGGTTTCCTACGATAACAGTTACCACATGACGATTAAGGTCGCACTGCTCGAGACACACTATCGAAGTAAGTGCTGATCACCTATCTGTTGGGCGGAAGTTGAAGGAAAGTCAACTTACTGTTCCTAAGCTTGTGCATGAGACGGCTAAGAAGATCATACAAATTCATAACCGCATAACCGCAGGGCAGCAGCACGTGACTGACAAAGGATTTACATGGGCTAACACCAAAAACCCATTGAATATCAAATTGACAACAAGGTACTTCTAAAAGTGCCACCTTGAAAGGTGCAATTCGTTTTGGAAAAACGAGGAAAGTTAAACCCACGCTATGTTGGATCTTCAAAAGGGTTGGTCTAGTAGATTAACAACTCAATTTGCCTAGAGAACTCAGTGGAGTACATAACATGTTACACGTTTCAATCATGAGGAAATGTTTGTTTGATAAGACAATCATTATTTTGTTAAACGAGAAACAGATGGACACACAGCTGTGATTCGTCGAGGAACTAGTTGAGTCATGAACCAAGTGGTCAAAAACTCTCAAGCATAATCGTACCTCTATTGTTAAAGTTTGTTGAAACTCAGAGCGCGGACCAGAATTTACCGGTGAACGCGACAATCAATAAAGGCCAAATATATGTAGTTGTTCAAAGATGTGCCGTTAAGCGCTAACGTTACTAGTTGAGAATTTTGAGGGAAAAATTCCTTTAACAAAGGGATGATGTGACAACCAGGAAACTTCCGTCTGTCTTTTACCAGAATTAGCTAAATTTCGGGACGAAATTTCTTTCAGCAAGGGGATGATGTGACACCCGACATTTTCAGGTCACTTTCCGATCACCACGAACATGGTTTTCCGATCACACGTTCATGCATTTAATGTTGTTTACTTAAATGCGTCAGTAATTGCACAAACATTCACGAACCTTTTACGTAACGCTAATTCGGATAATTGTCGAATCGCACACGCGTCTCTCCCCGAATGTTGGTGATTTGTCAATATGGATTTCAAACAATCATAATTGGTGTGAAATAATGTGTTATATGATTATGTAATTAATTATGTAGCCTGGTTGTGAAAATTAGGAATTTTCTGGCATTTACGCGTTTTCACACATTTTCGGCTTTTAACGCTTAATTATTATAAAATCCCTTTGAACTAGAAAAATAAATATTATTTCATGTTATTAATGTTGGTATGATATTATGTAAGCATTTGGAGGTTTCCTTGTAGAAAAAGTTCAATCGCGTAACGATAAAACAAATTTATAAAACGATGGGGGCCTTTTTGTAAAAAAAAATATAAAAGATTAAAACCCCAACCCTAATCTCCCCACCCTCAATTGTGGCTGCCCCCTTCCCCTTGTCCTCTCCCCATTTTCGAACACACACACATAGGAACACATACAAAACTTGATTTCTTCTTGTAATTGGTGATGATTATGGATTGTTCTTGCATCAAAAACGTGTTAGCTTGCATCTATGCATCATTACAAGTAAGTTTTATGTTAGATTTTATATTCGTTGATTATCATGATGAACATGAACATTAGTTATCTAAAAAAATCAAAACTTGAAATTGATGATTGATTATCTGTTACTATTCAATATAATGATGTTTGTACGGATTGGTTTTGTGAAATTGTGTTGTTTTGACAAAACCCGAAACTTACTTATAATGGAAACTTTAATTTGGGGCTTTTGTAGAAATCGTATAATTTGAAATTGGATTGAATTGATGGTTCTAGGATATTAGTTGATGCTAGTGAAAGAAAATGCATGTTTTGAACTTTTGATTTTGGCTTGGTTTTCAAGTAATTTTCATTAAAGGAAACTTTTTGGGTAGGTTGGTTTATAGATGGTGATTTATGCATATTTGATTAGTTATGATGATTGTTATATAATGTTTAAAACCTAAAAATGGATTGGGAATAATCGAATGGTGAAAAACACTTCATATGAACATGCTTGCTATTTATGGAAACTTTTATGTCCTAATGTGTTGTATGATGACTATGAAATGTGTAGAACATGTTATGGTAATATGATTGATGTTGAAATGATCATAGGAACATGCTAGAAAATTTGGATGAAATTCATGCAATTTGTGTTCTCACGTTTTTAATTTAGGAAAGTTTGGGCATGATGAAATTTCTAAGTATATGTTAACATGTTATGGGTGATTGTTAGATGTATTTCATGCATAATTGAGATGTTTGCTGCGATATGCTTCATAATCTTTAAACGGATTGCACATGTATAACGATGTCATACTTTCCAAAAATAGAAACTTTCTAAAAATAGATTTCCAAAATGAAACTTTATATGAATCATTATTTGAGTATTTGAGCATGACTAAATATGTTTTCACTTATTTGAGTCACCAACGGATCATCGGATCAGTCCAATCAACTTTGGTCAACAAAAGTCAACTTTTATCAAAAATCTAAACTTGGCAAACATTTCTCGAACACGCTAACAATTACGTTGTTTGAATACGATGGGTTCATCTTAACCATTATGTACACATATCATGGACCTATATTTCTTAGGTAACGATTAGCATTTGACTTTTACATTTCATGTATTCATACGCACCTAAGGTGAGTCTTCACGGCCCCACTTTTACTTACTTTCCCTTTTAGGGGAGAAGCATGCAAACTATATTTTATTTACTTAGTTTTGGTATTATTGGTATATCGTCTGTTACTGTAGTGCAAACATTATCACGCAGATCCTTACAAACTCGAACCATTAATAACAGGATAGCGATGTAATTATGGGTAGTACTACTAGGTTTGACAAACCCCACCCGCGTTAGTCACGCTAACTCTACTAGAGGTCGAACAGGTGTTTAATTGACCTAGACACTTGCCATTGTTTTGTGATAAGACATGACAGAAGGCAAAACAACTCACAAACAGTTAGCTTCGGTTCGAAACGCTAAGTAACTCGATATATAGGCTACCTACCTATGGTATACCTTTGTTTACTTTTACCAAAGCAACGCTTAAACATATTAACTAATTCAAATCTGTGAACTCACCAACCTTGTGTTGATACAATTTAAAATGTTTTCTACAGTTGATGGCACGCTTAAAGCTAGGGTTGCATATCTAAGGCTCATGCATCATCTTTATCATTTACAAGTTCATTTACATTCACTACTTTTCATTGGGTGTCTTGTTTTGCGCATTTATTTCTTATGGATTTACAAACGTTTACGCTTCCGCATTGATTACATTAAAAACTATGTTTTACTCTGATTTAATGTCAAATTCTTATTTTAAAATACATATAGTGTCGTTTGATATGACTGTGTCTGAGATCCTGGTTTGTCATGCGTCTTGCAGTAGAACCCCGCCGGTTGATTTTGAGGGTGTAACAACTTTGAGAATTATATCATTTATAGAGTCATGTCAAAGATAATGAACATCCACCGGAGTGATTACACACAAACCTGAGCGAAGAACGCATTAGAAAGACTAAAACGAAGCATAAACATGAAGAAATTGGGCATACATGGGGTACCATTCTTTGTTAGCATATTGTATGCCACTCGAGACTGAAACTGGAATATGTATGATTTAAGGTGGTGTTTTAGTGGTTTTATATGAGTATGAGGAGGGGGCTTAGGGTTTTTATAACCATGATAGACTTTGTAAAGACTATGAAGTATTAAGAATGAAAAAGACTAGATCATAAGTGCTTCTATATCATCTTTTTTCCTAATTACTTCCATAAATCACAACTTGGCATATTCAAACATGAGGATGAGTGGATAAATCATTTATGTTGACTTCCAGGTGTTGGACTTTTTTGTTCTTAGTGCATTTGAATTTTGAAACTAGTAGTATACTTTAATACATTGTGTTTACTAGTTTGTACTTGTGAATATGATGTGTTTCATTATTTAGAAAAAGTTTTGCATGTCCAACTTTTTATTTCTTGAATCACTTTATGTGTGTTAGGTTCATTGGTTTTCATCATTGAAGATCAATCATACATGTTTTTGTGGTTTTGTAAATGTGTTGGTAATGATTTGGTCACCTTATGTGCTTGATTTTCTAATTATGTAAGATTAGATATATAAATTGATGATCCTTCATTTATCCATTTAGCACCTAGTTTAGATCAAGTTATGTTACTAAACAAATCCAATTGAAGATTGTGCTAACAAATTATACCTTAGTTGTGGTCTTTGTCTTTATTATTGAATTTTCTATTTCATCTAGTATCAACTTTCTTAATAATCAATCAATCAATTATCATTTTTATATTACGTCTCTTTACACAATTCAATTAGAGTTAAGCACCATCCACTAGCTATCCATGGAATCAACATTGTACTTACCATACTTATCTAAGGGCAATAAGTACTTAAACTCTTTATCTTTTATCGATTTCACCTTCTTAATCTTAACATTAACCTATGAATCTAACAAAGTAGAGTCAGTTCTGTCAATTGAATCAAGTTGGCTTCGTTATCCATGTCTTTCCATTTTATACACTCATTTGCAAAGTGTCCCAATGCTCCACACTCATAGCATCTAACGTACTTTTATCCCCTCGACCTGGTCCTTTTTCACGACCATTTTCACCTCTACCGGGTCCTCTTCCTTATTTTAATTATATATCCTCATGCTCACCACTAGTTAACAAAGTTTCCCTGGATTTTCATCCTTTTCATCATGGATTTTGAATCTTTGTATGAATGCTTTGAGTCTTCCCATGACTTTTCGAAAGACATATTTTCAAGATCAGACTATTTCTTAATTCAAGATAGGATCAGTAAGTATTTCTATGGCATTGAATTGAGAAACTTTCTCACAATCAATTCTTCATTAAGGCTTGAATCGAGAGTCTTGAATTTTGCTACTATGCCACTAATATTACCCGAAAATCATTGATCATCTCATCCTCCTTCGTTTTTAGTATCTCCAATTTGCTTCTTAGAGTTTGCAACTTTGCTTTATTAACCTGATTGGCTCCTAAATACTAACATTGAGTCGACTCCCCAACATCTTTTGCGTCCTTGTGTTTTACAACCAGTAGGATGATGTCTTCTAGTATAGTTTGAAAGGTAATGGCTCGTGGTATAGTTCTTTTATTCTTCCACACTTGCCCTGGTTACGAGAACCACCGACTCCCACAAACCATATGCCCTTAACACCTTCTCAACCAAAATATACCACAAAGAGTAGTTAGTCTTGGTTAATTTAGGACTTTGAGTTACCTTGTTCACAGACTATTACGATTCCTGATCGGATGGTTAAAGTTTAATATTTAAAGGTTTTATTTCTTATTTTACATATTAATTTATGATAAATAGAGTTACATTTAGGATAATCATGTTTTTACAGGATAAACATAAAGAATATAAAGAATATAAAGAATATGGAATAAACGGGATAAAATCCGAAAGCCGGAAGATTAAGAAACGCAGAAAATATGTTGCGAGATTGTGGTAACTTAAAACGAGCATAACTTGAGCTAGAAAAAGAGTTACACAACTCATAACCTATCAATTGAAAGCTCTCGAAAAGTTACAAGTGAAAATCAAAAGTGCAGTAGCAGTGGCACCACCGACGTCAGAATATTTAAAGCCTGTTGCCAAATGCCACTTCTAACGCTTGGCTTGATGTGAAGCTGGAGCCACTAGAGCCACCACGGACGTCGCGACATGTATTTTGATGGATTTTGACATAGTCTTAAGGGATTTAAAAGGGGATTAACCCTAAAACGAAATTACCTATCCGTAGCAACAATCTTGGACAAGAAATAATCATTTTTCATCATTCTAAAGGTTTTCCAACATCAAGATCGTCCACATCCCACATGTTCAATTCAATTTTCTTTGAAGAATCAATGATCATGCAAGGCTAAACCAATCGTGATCTACTTCAGGTAACGGGGTTGCAAAAGTAATTATTTTTCTAGTTTATAATTTAGGATTAGGATTGGCTCTTGAACCTTTTTAGTTCTATTGGATTCAATTTTTGATTTGATTATTCAAAAATTTTAATTATGTTTAAACCTAATTTTAGTTTCATACAACCTTGATTTCTTTTAATCATTGTATGCTTGATTCTTAGAACTAGGATTAGATAAATTGAATTGGTGATTGTATGAACGAAGTCTATTAAACTTTGATCTATAATCATCACTTAGATCTTATCATACATATGGTCACCATTAATGACTTCTCAATAGGTTAAACTAAGATCACACTATTTTGCCAACCTGAAATCCCGAAGTAGTTTGTTTTTTTTCCAAGATTATTAAAAATTCAAACTTTACTTTTTCTAATTTCATAATTTCTTAAATCAGTTAATCAAGCAAGTTTCTTATAAATGTTTCATGTTTCTAGTTTAGCTGTTACTAGCACTTTCAAGTGATTTGTTATGGATTCGACACCTTTCTTACCATTTACTATTAAGCGTGATTAGGCACTCTTTTACTTATATTTTTGACCACCCACATGACATTGACCAGTTCCTATGTTCTCTATCATTCTTGCTTGAATCCTTATATCTTGCATTTCTCTGCTTCAATTTCATATTGCTCTTGCTTTAAACTTGACACCACTTGCTTTACTTAACCCCTTCACATCTAACAATGTACCTTGTAACTCCTAACACCTGTAAGTCAAGATAGAACCATCATAAGTATTCATTTCCTCTGTGTCTAACATAATCGTCACACCCAGCTATACTTAGCCATGTGACAAAGAAGGTGTAACCTTCGTAACTACCTACCGCCTCATAACTAAACCCTTTGCATATTTGTCACTACTTGGTCATTCTACAAAAGAATGAATCCTCTGTAACTAACTTAAAGCCTCCATATCTAGCCACTCCCCCGACACTTGGTACATTTCAATATTTACTCCGCAAGTGGGTATAACCTCCACACCGGTTTTCATCCGCATAGCTCAACGCTTAGTCAGATTCCAAAGTGCCAAGACTTAGAATATTTATCACTCCAACCTCAAAGCATTCATATCTAATGATAAACATGTATAGTCATTGTTTCTTCAAAGTTACACTCACTGATAGTTAAGGATAAACACTGCTAATACAAGTCAAAGGTTATAGCATGCTAATGATCATAAAATGGCAACTATTATTTAAAGTAATTACGTAAATTGTTATGAGCCTAAGATAGGTTCATTCAATGTTATAAGAATATGTTATGACGGCTAGTATGGTTATGTGACACTTGACTTGCAGTAGGTTCATTCAATGTTACGTAAATTGTTATGAGCCTAATATAGGTTCATTCAATGTTATAAGAATATGTTATGAGGGCTAGTATGGTTATGTGACACTTGACTCTTGCCTTGTGCAAGCAAGTCACTAGATAGCTTTACTTTTTGCAAGCATTTCACGGGATTGTTTTGTGTCGTGTAAGTATGCCACTGGAGCCTTGCCCCATGCAAACATGTCACTTGAGTCTTGTGTCCTGCATGCTTGTCATTGGGGTCTTGCCTAACGTCACTCGATCATTTTGCATTGCGCAAGTATATAACTGAATTCTTGTACTAGTATAAGTATGTAGTCTAGGCGTTGATTCACCTGGCTAAATTATGATATGGTTAATATATGTCAAAGATTGTTATAGTTTTACTGACCTCACTGCTCATGTAATATATGATTATTAAAGTATGTCTATTAATATTTAAAACAAAAACTAGAACTCACTAATCAATCCTGACTTTCTAATATGCATGCCATGAAAATATATTTAGAGCTGAACTATTCTAGATGGCATGAGTTGGAGACTGACTAAATACGGCCCAATATCCTAGTTTCAAAGTTTATGTATTAGGGCAAGGTTTAAGTTACATGTTTTCCACTATGTCCTATGTTATATCGAAAATTTTGAATGATTTCATTGCAGTGTTCAATGAACCTTTTAGTTGAAAAATTATGTTATGACGTATATATGGTGACGACATTTCGTCGTTATATCCCAAATTTAGCCATATTAGACTTTCACAAACACCTGAGTGGCTCAGATTTTAAAAGAAAAGCAATACATGCCATTACTCCCATAACATGTTGATTACTATGAAAGACTGAGAAATAGTAAACCGTTTAAAGTGTGATCCAAAACCATCCATCGATGTTGGAAGACATAAAGACTTTTAGGTTCTCTTTGAGTGAAACATAGGTCAATGAAAGGATCTCCAATGGAATCAATGGTGCAACATTGATGTCCATTCATTATGGAATCTTACTATATGTTTTTCTTTTTGGTGTTTTCTAGTTTTTTTTCCTTGATTGATTCTTGGTGGTTGTACGCTTACTGTGCATCTAGCAACTTGCTAGATATATGCCTTTTTTTTATAAAACATTCCACTCTTCAAAACATAAACATATCATATATAACAACACTCATAAACTCATTCCAAATTAATATTATAACCAAATGGAACTTCAAAAGCTAATACTAGTAGTCTTCTTGTTACCAACCCTAATACTCACCAATGTTGTTGCTGAGTGCACATGTGAACCAGAAGAAACCTCCGGCGACAAAAGCAAAGCTCTCAACTACAAACTCATCGCCATCGCTTCCATTCTCACCGCGGGCGGCATCGGCGTTTCTCTACCCTTCGCCGGAAAGTTTTTTCCGGCCTTACGGCCGGAGAAAGATGGGTTCTTTGTGGTGAAAGCATTTGCCGCCGGCGTGATCTTGGCCACCGGATTCATTCATATTCTTCCACCTGCGTTTAAAAGATTGACTTCACCTTGTTTAGAAGGTTCTCTTTGGAAAGATTTTCCAGTGACGGGGTTGGTGGCGATGGTGGCCACCATCGCCACCCTGTTGTTTGAGACCTACGCCGCCGCGTACCAAGTTAGAGCCGCGGCGACGAGGGTGGTTGGAGGTGGTGATGGTGATGATAAAGAGGTGGTGCACGGTGGTCATGTTCATGGATCCATGTTGCCGGGGGATGATGCTGAAGTTCGTCGTTATCGAATTGTTTCTCAGGTAAAACTTTGGATTTCACTTTAAGATTATAGAATATTTAGATATTTGTTAACTTTTGTTTAAAAGGGAAACACTCACTCGTATTATTCTAGTACTAAATCTACATAATTGTTTACATAAGATTGTCAACCTTATGTATATATACACACCAGCTATCATCAAGTTATAATTCCTTTGATAAATATTTGTTAACTTATAAAAATAAAAGTTTTTAAAAAGAACATTTGATAGTTTAACGATGTGAATAGTTTAGTGATCTGTCCCATAATAAAAAGGTCGAAGGTCGAAGTTTCAAAGCCAGCACATACATATGTAATTTATTTATGCTACAAAATCTATAAATTGCCCTTGAAGAGAATTGATAAAACAAATTTTAACGAGAATAATGAACAAATTGTAGTTCGGCAAAAATTCTATCTGTGGGAGTCTATTTTGCATATATACAAAACTTAACTTTCAAGAAGTACTAGTTTATAGTAATCTTGTGGATTATTGATTCTATGAGTTGTTAATATATACGTAAAAGTTATCGACCTTTATGGCTTTATATTAATTACTATTTTATTATTTTAATATTTATAATAGGTCAGATGACTTTTATGGTCTCCTATTTATGTAAAGATACCATATTCTAAATGCTTCATACATAGCATTGTCTTATTCAAATTATGGTGAGGTCCCCTTTGATCAAACGAATGGTCATGATTCTTCTAAGTTATAAACTTCATGTCCAACAGTTATATCAGTAGAGAACAGTTACGAGTCTAATAACTTTTCATGTGTCACTGTTCGAACATATGCATTGAATTGGTGTCATTTGAGGGTCGATGTATAGTACACATAAAAAAGTATCAGATACTACATTACACTTAAAATATCTTTCCACTAGTATATAGGTCCACAAGTGATAACAAAAAACCATGTAGCAAGGTTTATATTTTTTGTGCACAAGTATGTAAGTAGTTATAGGTAACTAACATGTATGTGTTATACGAAGGAAAAACCGAATAATGGAGTTATATCTTAAACAAAACTCGTTTTGTATACACATGAGCAAGAGACACACCAAATGTGTGTTGTTTCATAGAAGTCCTTAAATATATGTATTTACGCGACATAAATTTCGTAATGTTTTCTACTAAAATTTATAAGATTGATTAGTATGACATGTCTTAACAAAGAATAATGCACATGCCAACCGACATTGATCATTTCATGATGATATTTTAAATGATTCACGACAATCTTTTTACCCGAAATCAATGAAAAACAAAACTCATCCATTGCCTCATAAATATGCTTGACTGCCATCTCTTAGATTAAACTATAAATCATTTATATATGTTTATTTTCATTGTAATTTTACATATAATATTAATTAAATTTACAATGTATTATTACACTTTACCTATATAATTATACAAGATAACAATATATATTTACACGTTTATAATATTAGTAACATAGGGAGATGATCCTTTGAGATCCATATTTATTTTGAGATCAAACTAGAGAATTTATTTTATTTTTTTAAATGTTTATAACTTTTTCAAACGTTATTAATTTTTTATACCATAAATCAAGAATGGTTTTACCTTTGATTAAGATATAATACTAGTGCTATTTATATGTAGTATGAATATGCAATATATTATACTACATCATGTATGCAGCTTGGGATGGTAGTTGAACGGGTTTGGGACAGGTAGGGGTAATTCCAACCCCATACCCGATTAAAATAGTATGTTTTATACCTAGCTCAAAACATGTCAGGTATATATAAGGCATTTATCCATTAGGCATACCCGTAGGCAGTGTTGCAAAAATCGGCCTAGGCGGCCGACTAATCGGCGATTAGTCGCTAGTCGGCCAACCACCTAGGAGATTTTATCTAATCGGCCAATTAATCGCTAGGCGGTAAAAGGTGTTCAAATTCGGCCCTAGGCGGCCTTAGGCGGACCTAGGCGGTCCAAATCGGCCGAAAATCGGAAATTCCAACGACTTTTCCGGCTAGATTCCGGCCAGATTCCGGCGACACTTGAAATTCGGGCGAAAAATTTGTAAATTCCAGCCAGATTTATTTATATGTGTATAAAACTAAACATTTTTATAAAAATTACATATAAAAATGTGTATATATATATATATGTAAAATTGAAAATTATATATAAAAATTCCAAACCGATTAATCCCCACTAGTCCCGATTAATCCCTAGTCCTTACCCCACCGCCCGACTAGCGCCTAGTGATTTTTACAACACTGCCCGTAGGTAATTGAAAAGTTATAAAAATTACCCATCCAGGGGGTATCTATTGAAATTAAAAATTCATATAAAATTACATTTGCATGTACGTACTAGATGACATTTTTCACTATAAAATTTCCGACCATTAGCAGCGACACGTGTCGCCGCTGTTACCTGGGAAAATCGCCACTAATACCTTTAGCGGTGACATGTCACCGCCTATAAGTCGCCGCTTATAATTCGTCGCTAATAGGTCGCCGTTAAAGATGTCACTGCTAATAACCTTACTGTCGCCGCTAAAAATTCGCCGCTATTTGTTTAAGTTTAAATTTTTTTTTCTTGTGGACTATTAGCAGCAACATGTCACCGCTTATGGTAAAAAAAATTAATATTTTTTTAATTCTGATTGAACTTCCTCTAACAAATTCTCAGAATCATCATGGACACTGCTACTCTCTTCCATAACGTCTTCGATGACGTCGGCCATATCGTTCGTTGGCCCAACATCATCTACAACTACAACTTAATGAATTAAACTTTCACCATGATAGATTCAATCCTTGTACGTTCGGCACATGCCCCATATTTCTAAATGATATTTCATTTTAACACATCCTAATAATACGATATTCTGACATTTCATACACGGACATCTAATCTGGCCATAACTGTCGGTAAGTTTTTTGCACATATCTATAAAAAAATTGAGTCCTTGTTGATACTCAGGTGATCTACGGTTCGGATTAAGAAGCCAACTTTTATCAATAGACATGATTATGGAATTGTAATATAATTTAGGATTTAAGTGGATGAAAAACTATCCATGAAACATGAACAAAAAGCAAGCCAACATATTAAGAATTCAAAAAGGTAGGCTGCTATATCCACTTTTTAATACTTTATCTCATATATGAACGTGCATTACATAATTGTTTGTTTAAGAAAAATTCGGCAGCGTTTTCTCTTAGCTCCCAAGTATATACATATAAAAATATATACTCGAGGAGCAAAGAGAAAATGACAACCAAATTTTTTTTAAACAAACAATAATGTAATACATCATATCCTAAATGAGATAAAATATTCAAAAAGCAGTCCTAAAACGAGGACATAATAAAACTAATAGAAAAATTTTTTAAATACCTCAACAGCAGTAGCGGCGACTCTCCGGTGACGGTTCGAACTAGTGAAACATCAAACACATAGATCGGGAAAAATCGTCAACAAAACATAAATGATTAAAGCTAATAATATATAATAATGGTTATTCGAATCTTACAAATGAGATATGAAGAAGAAAGTCTTCCAGCGGAGGCGAAGTTCCGGTTGTTGGGAGGGTGGTGCGCCTCTGTAGAGGTGGTGTGCCGGTGTGGAGGAGGTACGGTGGCTATGGGGATGGTGCGAAGGTGGGGAGGGTGGTGGTGGAGAGGTGTAATGGTGGTAGCATTGGCGGTGGGGAGGGTGCCGGGGGCGGTGGCAGTGGTAGTGGCAGGTGCGGTGGTGATGGGGATGGTGCGGTGGCGGTGGCGATGGTGCGAATATAGGGAGGGTGGCAGTGGGGAGGTGTGGTGGCGGTGGCGGTGGCAGTGATGGTGGGGAGGCCCGGTGGCAGTGGCGTTGCAGTGGTGCGGTCATAGTGGTGTAGGTGAATTAGGGCGCGAATGTTTGGGGAAGAAGCATAAGGCCCGGGTAAATGTCTCAACCAATAGCGGCACTATGTCTTCACTAATAGTGTTGAAAGGCTGATCAATAGTGGTGTGCAGTGGTGCGGTCACAGTGGTGTAGGTACAAACCAACCCTCACTGTTAGATCACGAGACTGATTAACGGACAGAAGTAACTCGAAAGGTGTGAAACGGATCGCTGATCAATAGTGACGACACGTCGGCGCTATTGGTGTCACCGCTAAAAGCCCTAGTCGTCGCTAATAGTGTCGCCGCTATTGAGAACAATTATTGTGGTGTTTGTTAATCCTTATATTTTTTTGTTAATGTTCTACTACTATTATTCTTTATATTTAAAGATAAATATCGAGTTATGACTTTGTAAGATACTATATAGTCCAACTGATAGGAAGCTTAATCTCGATCCTATATTTAACAAATATTTATTAAGTGAAAGAAAATATAAATATATAATTATATTTAATATGATATTTAAGTAAAAATAAAAGAATAATATAATAATTTTGGTATATAATTAGGTAAATGGGTGTATTTGATTAGATAATCCGGTAGGGTAAACGGGTATATGATGCAATCTCATACCTGTCTCATACCCGCAAAAGAAATAATAATTAATTTCCGGTCTCATACCTTCTTACTTGATCCTATACCCGTCCCAAGTGTCTCGAGTATCGAGTACTCCCATCAGATTCAGGCTTGATTGTCATCCCTATATGCATTACATTATCAGTTCTTAGCTCTTCATGCCATTTATCTAATTTTAATGTTGAAACGAATTTTGACATCTCCCGTGGAAACGTTAATACACAAACAATTTTAATTATATAACCGTAACTAGGATACAAACCCGTGTATTACACGGGTTGAATTAAAAAATATTAAATAGTTATTAGTGAATAATAAGGAACTATAAAACATTATTTTGATATAAGATATAACTGAAATTACGTATAAGTAGTTACTTTGATTAATTGATAAAATATTTATATTATTTCTAAAACTTTTGTCATAAAAAATTAATGTTTTGATAAAAATTTCATATTTTATCTATATTTTGTTGTTTAAAGACTTCGGGTTTGTTTTGTAAAATTATTTTATATACAAAAAGATTGATTTTAAAATAATTTCATTATTATAAAAAGTCTCGTTGTTTTAGAAAAAAATCATAGTTTTAGAAAATTTTGTTTTTGAAAAAGTGTATTTTTTAATCAAAGTATTTAGTTTTTATTTAATGAAAAATGTCTTTTAATATTATTGATTTAATAAGAACTTAGATTTATAATATAGAGAGAGAAAGAGAAAAAACTGAAAAATTAGTTATTTGATTTTTAAAATAAAAGAATTAGTTTAGGCGGGAAAATAAATGGGAGAGTGAATGTCGTAATGACATGTGTCAAAAAGTGTAAAGGTTTATTAGTATAGATTATAATCACATAAACACCACTACCAGCTTAAGCTTTCATAGTTTTTGAACCGGCAGCCGTGTGACAACCTCTCCGAATCAAACCGGCTAACTTGATACGATTCAAACGCCTATATATATACTGAAATATATAATATTTTGATCATGTTTTTTAACTTTTAGGTGTTGGAACTGGGAATCATCGTTCATTCAGTGATCATAGGATTATCTTTGGGTGCTTCTAAAAGCCCAAAAACCATAAAACCACTTATTGCAGCATTGTCTTTCCACCAGATGTTCGAAGGATTAGGTCTTGGTGGAAACATCTTTCAGGTACAAAAGGATTCTAATTGTTATTAAGCAATGATATAAAAACGAAACCTAAGTTATACGATGCAAATAGGTCTATTCGTGAATGAACTGTTTCAATGAGAGCCTGAGAGGTTCATTTATTTAGTAAATGCAAAAAGGTCTAAACAAGGACACCAAACCGTTTGGTGAGACCTACGTTTATTTAATAACTGGACAAACGTTGTTGTAAACGAAAGAACATGAACATGTGTCTCGTTCGTTCATTTGCATTCATTTATGTTTGTCCATATATTTCGTATTAAGGTTCATTTATGTTCGTTTACGTGTGTCTCAGATTACTTAAGTCCAACTCTTTTTTAAACCGTTGGTCAAGTCCAAACAAATTGTTGTTTATTTTTACAATGTTATTGATGGTATTTATAATTTAATTTGAATATTATTGTTTATTTTTACTGTTGCCCATTCGTGTTCACTTCGTTTGTGTTCATTTAATATATTAACGAATAAACACAAACTATGTTTGTTTCTAAATGAACAATATGACCAAAAAAATCTATGTCTACAAGTGTCTGTGCTAGTTTGTTGGTTTGGTTAAAGTTAAACGAACAAACACAAACAAAACCATTTACATTAGTTACACATTGATTCTAATTGTTGTCATGTAATGATAATGACAAAACCCTAATGAATGGTATATCGTAGGCGAAAATCAAGTCGCTGGCTACTGTGGTGATGGGAGCTTGTTTCGCACTCACGACTCCTAGCGCGATTGTTGTTGGAATATTGGTGAGCAACACATACGACGAAAACAGTTCGAAAGCTCTGATCATACAAGGTGCTTTAGATGCTGCAGCAGCTGGGATATTGATTTATATGGCACTTGTGGACCTCCTTTCACATGATTTCAAGAGTCCTAGGATGCAAAATAATAAGATGCTTCTACTTGCTTCCAATATTTCTCTATTTCTTGGTGTTGGTCTTATGTCTCTCCTAGCCAAATGGGCTTGAATCTTAATTCTGTTTCTATTTAATTTGTTCCATATTAAGAAATTAAACAAGTTTGTTGCATATAATAATTGTTAAGTTGTAATATTCTTTGAATTAGTATAGTTCAAGGGCTGATAGTGTAAACTTGTATAGTTAAGGGGTTAGAATAATAAAACCTGATGAACTTAAACAAAGTCGTTAATTCGGTTGTTAGGGCTTGTAATCTGTATTAAGACATGAAAGAGCACATTGGAAAGATAGGTATAATTTGAAAGAAACTTCTTTTCTGTTGTCTCTTCTTCATTTTTATAGCAAGAAAGTCATATTCACAAGCAATTATGGTTACATTTATAAGTGGTGAATAATTGTTTCTACACGAAAGAGCCTAATGTAGCGGTTTTTGAAGATAGTATCTATTTAAAAATGTCTCTAATAGTGTGGGTTGCTAGTCACTTGAGCGTATTTTTCGTGATTACCTCAACAAGTAGTTAAAAAGTGTGTGCCAAGAGTGATTGTAAGGGGTCACTCTTATGAATCCATGACAAGATAAATTAGTGATCCACGATCATAAGTGATACGCTATGTCTATTGAGAGGATAGTGTTCACAGGACGGATGTGTAACACGTGGTATAAGATCAAGTTTAAGTCTTAAGGAGTTTAACAAGTTAAGTTCACTATTTCCAAAGTTAAGAAAGGATGGTTGAGCAATAGTGATTGTAGTCAATCGAGGCCTTTGACAACGAGTCAAAAGGTTGGGCAAAAATCTTATGTCGATAATGTGATGGTGACATGAAACCACAAGAAGTAGTGTGCCCCGCTTATTTGTTTATCGCGGAAGAGTAATAGGTCAACCCAAAAGAAAATTCATATTAGAATGTGAACTGGTGTAAGAGGGTTTTAATACTCGAATTAATTCTATCGAACAGATCTAAAGGATGAGTGGTCGCAACACACTGTTACATCGCCACAAAAGGCAACAATTAATCAACCGCCCAAAGGGAGGAGTCGTGGTCGACGTGAAAGTAAGGGACAAATCCTTTGAGATAAATATGGTCATTCCATGTCAGGATCAAATTATGAGCGTCCTTAAGCCATGAAGTGAAAGTAAAGCCAATATTACAGGACGTTGTCACGGATGAGCAATGATGCTTGAGGAAGTGTTAAATTTTATATTGTGTATTTCTTCAATTCAATTCTTATTATTTCTTTTCTTGTTTTGTGAGGTTGGTTATTGTTCGAGGGTACTTTCTGTAAAATCTTATTGTGGAAGGGTTGCTGCTGATCTTCTCTGAAGTGGGAGGGCTGCTGATCTTCTCTGAAGTGGGAGGGCTGCTGCTGATCTTCTCTGAAGTGCTGGTTCTTTATATTCGATTCATTCTGCTTTCTTGCGTTCAACGAAATATCGTCTAGGGTTTCCTTTCATTCTTGATCAAGAGTTCTATCATCTTCAACATTGATCTTCTTTTCAATCGGTGATGTCAAGCAACTCATCGTTGCTTGTCTAGTTAGTCTGATTGTTAGTTTTCATATTTGAAGTTGTATTAATATGTCTCTTGATTGTTTGTACTTCGTTCATTGTAGTTGAGAGATTTCTGTTAATCTTCTCTCTTAGTTTGTCATTGATACCAATATTTGAATCCAGAAAGTTTACATGGTATCAGAGCCATGTGCTCTCGATTATCTCTCTGTTGATTAGTTTTTTGAGAAATTGATCATCTAGGGTTTCTGGGTTGGGTTCTCTTTATTGGTGTTTCTTCATCTCATTGATTCATCTCCTGTGTTGGGAGAGTTATTGAAGATTGGGGTGGAGCGTATTGAAGATTTCCATCGTTCTAGGGTTTTGTTTAACCCTTGGTTGCGGGTGACTCTTCATTAACCCGGTGTGCTCTCTCAAGGTTGAATAGCCCTAAGTGAAGGCTATTTTGTTGATGTTGTGCCTGTTGGTCTTCCGCAAACAAAATTCGAATTCCGCTGTGTATCTTGGGTATCATCTTGCTTGCTTGGTATTCTGGTATTACTCATACTATTGGACCGGCTGTAAGGATCTTCTTTCCCTTTCTCTCATTTGCATTACTGTATTGATTTCTCTGTTTAGGCATATTTGGCATGGGCTAGATGGACAAGTAATGTTGCATTGTTATATGAGTTCTTGATCTTTCATGCATTGAGTGCTTGGGGTGTTATTGTCATTATTGCCTGCTCCTCCTTTTCATACTTGGCCAGTCAATCAATTGACCGGGTATCTGGTTCCTGAAGGAGTTTCGCAGGTTGTGTGCATGTGTGATCCTTGGTTCTTGTTTTTTCTCTTGTTGAGTGATTGTGTTCTGTTTATCTCTCTGTCATGGCTGTTGTTAACCCTGCTCCGACTCCTACCTTGATTAGTAGTCTTGACTTTGGTGATCCTCTATACTTACATGCTAGCGATACTGGGTCTCTGACTATTGTGTCCATAAAACTTAAAGGTACGGAAAATTATAATGTTTGGGCTAATGCTATGGAACTTGCTCTTAATGTCAAAAATAAATTTGGTTTTGTTGATGGCTCGTGTGTTAAGTCTACCACTGACGAAGTCCTTGGTAGACAATGGGAGAGGTGCAACTCTGTAGTTCTATCGTGGATACCCAATTCAAATTCTGAGGAACTGTTTGTTGGTCAAGTGTTTTCTAAACGTGCATCTAATGTCTGGTCAGAATTAAAAGAAACATATTCAAAAATAGATGGGTCTGTTATTTTCAAATTGCATCAACAAATTAATTGTTAGAGACAAAATGGTAACTCAATTTCTGAATATTATCACAAGTTGTCTTCTATGTGGAGACAACTGGATATTTTAACTGACTTACCTAAATGTACCTATGCTGCTGTTGAAAAGGTTTCTAACTATAATCAAAATCTAAGATTGATGCAATTTTTGATGGGTCTTAATGAAAAATACTTACCTCTGAGATCTGTCATTTTGTCCAAAGAACCTTTACCAACTGTTAAAAATGCCTTTGCTCTTATATCCAGTGAGGAGTCTCATAGAGAGGTTTCCTCTTCAAACCCATCTCAACCCGCTGCTTTTGTTGCTAAAACTGGTAATATAAAAAAAGGTTTTCAAAAAGGTTCCTCTGTAAAATGCTCCAACTGTAATAAAAATGGTCACACAATAGAAAAATGTTTTGAAATAATTGGGTATCCAGTGAATCACAAAGGGAAAATCTCGGGAAATAAGCCTAAATCTAACAATGTTGTGTGTGATTCCTCTGATATTAAAGGAGAGTCCTTTCAATTATCTGCTGATCAATATGCCAAACTTATGTCCCTTCTTGGTAATAATACTGTTGGAGATCAAGGCATCTCAAATATGGCAGGTACTATCTTCGATGGTAACTGTAATTTTTTATGTGGTGTTTCTAAATCTGACTCCACTCATAATAGGGGATGGGTTATTGACTCTGGGGCAAATCAACACATGGTTTTGTTTGAGGTGTCTATGTTTGACTTAATTGATGTGTCTGATTACAATATGACTGTTGGTCATCCAAATGGAACTAAAGCTGTCATAAAATCAATAGGGAAACTTAAACTCTCTTCCAATGTAATTCTTGTGGATGTGTTGGTTGTCCCCGAATATAGTGTCAATCTCCTATTTGTGTACAAACTTGCTAGAGATAATAAGCTTGGATGTTGGTTTAATGAGTTTAAATGTTGGATTCAGGACTTCGCCCGGACGAAGGTTCTTCTGACTGGTAAACATGTGAATGGCCTGTATTACTTTGAACATCTGAGTCTTATGATTTTGTGTGTAGAAACAGTGTTAAACCTGATCAATCTGATGTAAAATTGTGGCACTCTAGAATGGGTCATCCTTTTTTTCAAGTGTTAAAAACTTTGAGTCATGATCTTCAAATTAAGGAAATTGACTCCAATGTGCCTTGTGAAGTTTGTCAAAGAGCTAAACAAACTAGAAAACCTTTTCCTAATAGTGATCACAAATCCCTTCTAGTTGGTGAACTTGTTCATCTTGACTTATGGGGACCTTTTAAAGTAACCAGTAGGCAAGGACATCGATATTTTTTAACTATCGTGGATGATTACTCTAGAGCTGTCTGGGTTTACTTATTAAAATCTAAAGATGAAGTTTTTTATAATTTTCAATGCTTTGTGAAACTACTTAAAAATCAGTTTGGTTTTGATATAAAGTGTTTAAGAACTGATAATGGTACTGATTTTGTTAACAGTCAACTTGATTCCTTTCTAAAATCTAATGGTATTCTACATCAGACTTCATGTGCCTATACACCTCAACAAAATGGTATTGTTGAGCGAAAACATAGACACTTGTTGAATGTGGCCAGGTCTTTATTGTTTCAAAGTAACATTTCCCTTAAATTATGGACTGAATGTGTTTTGACTGCTACTTACTTGATTAACAGGACTCCTTCCTCGGTTTTAAATGGGAAATCTCCTTTTGAACTGTTGCTTCACAAAAAACCTTCTCTTTCTCATCTCAGATCTTTTGGGTGTCTTACTTTTGCTGCAAACTTAAACCCTAATCATAAGTTTGATTCAAGATCTGTTAAATGTGTCTTTATAGGTTATTCTTTTGAAAAAAAGGGATATAAACGTTTTTCTTTAGATGATAATTCCATATTTTTTTCTCGTGATGTCAAATTCTTTGAAAACTGTTTTCCGTTAAAAGAAAAACAACCTGAATTTACATCAACTGACATAACTCATTTAAACTTTTTTGATGCTTGTTTTGACACCTATAAATCTGAGAAAAATTTTTTGCCCGATGATGAAGGGAAGGGTTCCAATGGTCTTACCAGCCAGGGTGGGTCACATGGTTTTTCCTAGTGTTTCTTCTGATGATAATATCGAGTCAGGTTCTTCTCCTGCAGAGGAACATGTGTGTGGTCCGTTAGGAGACCTGGACAATAGTTTTAGGACAGATACTGAGCATAGCTCTGCTGCTGATGTCAGTCTTCCTAGACCCACAGTTGAATCCTTGAGTCATAGGAGAAACCTAGTTGAGGAACATGATGATCTAACCGCTGGTAGTCCAAATGCGGATAAGGATAATGCAACATTTGATGCAATCCCTAAGGGCACTGAGGCAACTGTTCTAGGTTCTTCTCGTAAATCAAGAAGGGTGGGTTCTCTACCTTCTAAGTTTAGTGATTATGTTGTAGAAGGAAAAGTTAAATATGGTGTGGATCGATATGTTAATTTTGCCGATTTAGCCAATCTGTCTTCTGATAATGTGTCTTTCCTTTCTTTACTTGATAAAAGTGTTGAACCTAAGTCATATAGTGAAGCTTGTCAAGACATAAACTGGGTAAATGCTATGAACAATGAAATTGAGGCTTTAAATAGAAATAAGACTTGGATTATCATTGATTTGCCTAAAGATAGAAAAGCTATTGGATGCAAGTGGCTTTATAAGATTAAATATAAGTCTAATGGTGAGATAGAGAGGTACAAAGCCAGGTTGGTAGCTAAAGGGTATAGTCAAACTGAAGGAAATGATTTTGATGAGACATGTGCTCCTGTTGTTAAAATGACTACTGTTAGAACTTTAATTGCTGTTGATGTTCAGTATGGATGGAAATTGTTTCAACTTGACATCAATAATGCTTTTTTGTATGGTGACTTGTATGAGGATGTTTATATGTCTATACCTAAAGGTTTTGGGTCAAAAACTAATAATGGTAAAGTTTGTAAGCTTGTAAAGTCTTTGTATGGACTTAAACAAGCTCCACAACATTGGAATGAAAAACTTACATCTACTCTTAAGTCCATTGGTTTTACTCAAAGCATGAATGATGTGTGATTGTTTGTTAAGTCTTGTGAGTCTAAAATTGTAATGCTTCTTGTGTATGTTGATGATATTGTTATAACTGGAAATTGTGAGGATGAAATTACAAGAGTTAAACTTATGTTAAATCAAAGTTTTCTTATTAAAGATTTGGGTATTTTAAAATATTTTCTTGGCATTGAGGCTATTAAAACACCTCAAGGATTGTGCTTAAATCAAAGAAAATATTGTTTGGAGTTGCTAAAAGAATTTGGAATGCTTGCTTGCAAACCTGTTGCAATTCCTATGGAACAGAATCTTGTTATACCTGATGTATCTAATTTGGAAAGTGATGATTCTGTTCTTGAAAATATTACTGTTTATCAAACTTTAATTGGAAAACTCATTTATTTAACTCTAACTCGTCCTGATATTTCTTATACTGTTCAATGTCTCAGTCAATATATGCATAAACCTCTTCAATCTCATTTTAAAATTGCTTTGAGACTATTGAGATATTTGAAATCAAACCCAGGAAAGGGGTTGTTTTTTAAAAAACAGTCTGAGTTTCTTTTAAGAGGTTTCTCTGATTCTGATTGGGGAAAGTGTTTGTCTACTCGTCGTTGTGTCACTGGTTTTTGTGTTTACTTGGGAGGTAGTCTTATTTCATGGAAAAGTAAAAAACAAAATACTGTTTCTCGGTCTTCTGCTGAAGCAGAATATCGAGCTATGTGTTCTACTGGCTGTGAATTAATATGGATCCGAAAGCTTCTTGATGATATGAAGGTCAGTTGTCCTATTCCTATTGAAATTTCATGTGATTGCAGTGTTGCTATTCTTATGATTGCTAATCCTGTGTTTCATGAGAGAACAAAACATTTTGAGATTGATTTTTTTTAAGAGAAAAAGTTTTAGTTGGTGTTTTCAAAATTATTAAAATAAATACTCTTGATCAACCTGCTGATGTATTTACAAAAAGTCTTGGTGTTAGTCAACATAAGTTTTTATGTGAGAAATTGGGTCTTGTTGACTTATTTTAGTAATTGAATTGAGGGTGGGTGTTAAATTTTATATTGTGTATTTCTTCAATTCAATTCTTATTATTTCTTTTCTTGTTTTGTGAGGTTGGTTATTGTTCGATGGTACTTTCTGTAAAATCTTATTGTGGAAGGGCTGCTGCTGATCTTCTCTGAAGTGGGAGGGCTGCTGCTGATCTTCTCTGAAGTGCTGGCTCTTTATATTCGATTCAATCTGCTTTCTTGCGTTCAACGAAATATCGTCTAGGGTTTCATTTCATTCTTGATCAAGAGTTCTATCATCTTCAACATTGATCTTCTTTTCAATCGGTGATGTCAAGCAACTCATCATTGCTTGTCTAGTTAGTCTGATTGTTAGTTTTCATATTTGAAGTTGTATTAATCTGTCTCTTGATTGTTTGTACTTCGTTCATTGTAGTTGAGAGATTTCTGTTAATCTTCTTTCTTAGTTTGTCATTGATACCAATATTTGAATCCAGAAAGTTTACAGGAAGTGCATGCATGGATGATGAGTGTAGAACGCACCAAATGATTGAAGATCATTTTTACACGGACGCTAAGATCTGATACAATAATTGTAACATGTCACCAAAAAATGAGATGACATGTGACCTTTAGATGATTGAATAAAATAAAGATTGTATATAAATCCTCAAAGTTCATCAAAAAATTCACAAGGAATTTCAACAATAAAGATTGTAAGTTTACTATCAAAAACTATAAGTCCATTCTAACTTCTGAAATAAGATACATTGCCCAATGAGTACCTTAAGTAGAGAATACAAGCGGTTAATGTTTTAAACTCTTAGGTCATGAGGTGTACTCTTAAAGTCCTTTTTACTTCGAATAGGAGTTATGTTTATACAAATTATTCCACTTATCACTACACGGAAACTATAGTTATACTGAGGTCTGGAAAGTCGAAGTTGTTTGTGAAACATATGATTCTTATATCAATGCTTTTAAAGATATATAAATGAGATTAGTTTGTTCAAGTATTATAACTTATTTCCACAATTAAACTAAATATCACTTGAAATATAACTTATTTCATATTAACCAAATTCAATTGTGGAACACAAGACAAAACTAGAGTCACCTCAACTGGGAGCATTTCTTGAGCTCTCCTTTGTGTTGATTGTTAATATCAATATCCTCTTTATTTACATTCAATATTGAACATCCTTCTTCTACTTTCTCTAATAAAAGCTTCAGTATTGGAACAAATGACAATGTCCTCTGTGACCCAACCATAATCAGCTTTTTCTGCACCCAAAAAACAAACAAAACATGCACAATTCATATTGTATTTAAACACACAATGACAATCACTAGGACTGGAGGGGGTTCATTTGATTACAATCTGCTTGTGTCACAATCGATAAACACAAAATAATAGCTGCAGGAAGCGAAAAATCAAACATATGGATTGGTGTGGAATTTTGTGGAATGGAATAAAGACGCCCTGGGTCATTTCGTAATCTATAAAGAGTTTATCTAACCTTCAATGTAAAACCTTTTCTAAATAATTTAATGTTGAAGTATACATCCTAGATCCAACTGAAAGTACCGAAGTACTAAAGGGATACTTACCAAAAGAACTGAAAGGGTTAATGATTGTGATTTTTTACTTAAAAACAAAGGTTGTGACAAAATGTCCACAAGTTTGCACATGGCCGGTTTGCATGTTAGTGAAGTGGATTTTCAACCAATTTGCGACTTTAACAGTCTAACAGATCACTCCATCTTCATGATTGTTCATGTGTATGTATTGGTGCGTTCTACATGTCCTAGTGGCTAGTAGATATGTTTTTATTTGTAGATAGTATTTTAGTGAGCAAAGATTCAAATTGCTTTTTTAACCAATTTGTTCGCTAAACGAAGTGGCAAACATGTAAATACAAATGAAGGGTCTTCGCTACACACACATTATGTGTAACAAAATCATAGGCATTTCAACAGGATCCCGGTTTTGAAGTACAAAATCACAATCATGGACCCATTTTCATATTTTTCTAGAAAATGTAAACCTAGCAGCTATCAGCCTGGTGCCAAATACTTGATGTGACATTTTGAATTGTGATATTGTCTTGTACTAGCTCCCTCTCAACAACATTGAAAAATTTTCTAAAATCACAACATTCAATTTTTTTGTGGAATTTTCCAAGTAAACATCTATGTGCCTATACTCATTATTAGGCTGATTTAGTCTATATATCTCTATTTGTGTTGTAAGAAATAATTTTAGACATTTAGCTAGGCTTTTAATTATATTTTCATTAAGCAAGATGCAGAGTCAAAATTAGAAACTTGTTGCAAAATTAAAATCTTTTAGCCATAGCTACTCATAAAAACAAACCTTGGCACGGGTGAGGGCCACGTTGATCCTGTGCCAATCTCCAAGCAGTGAAGATTTACAGTTCTTTGGATTATTGCTTGACCTTACAAAAGATACCAATATGCAATCTTTGTCCCTTCCCTACATGGTAGTAACACACTGATTAGACTTTGCTAACATTGTTCATCATTTATTTTTTCCTTTTTTTTCATTTGTTTGGTGAGATAGGCATTACACTCAGCAATTTTGAACACGCAATTCAAATATGAAAGTCCCTCAAAACTCTTGAAGAGACAAAAACTAAATCAATTTCCATTAACGCAAGACCAGTATACCACGTGCACCCCATGCAATTGGAGGCGTACATAGCTTTGTATGTGAAGGTTTTAGCATTGAAGAAATGAATAACCTTGTATAAAGCATTACCTGATATTTGTCAATGGTGTGTATCTCCACTGAACTTGAAGCATATTGTTTAATCAGATTGGCCTGAGAGTTATACGGAGTTATAACACCAATATCTTCTCCCCGGATGCCTTGACAAATCAATTTATCAGTTATCTGCAGACATAAGGTAAAAAAAATCAGATCAAGCAGCACAAAAGAGATTTAAGGAAGGGTGAATGTGCTTTATTCTGCAGGAATTATTTACTTTTCTATTACTGGAGCGCATTAAGTTGTAATTTTCATGTGAATGAAGTATTTAAGAAGCATTGCATACCTCTGTGATTATGTATGCTTCAAGTGGATTATTAACCGTCTTGCAATCTTTAACCTCTAAACCAGGCAAAAGATCTGTGAACAAGTAAAATTTTTAAGCACTTGTACAACTTAACAACTGAAGAATGATAAGAGGATATACAAACCTGTATTAATGAATATTACTTGTCTGTCTGGATCTAAAACCTGAAGATTAATTATGAATTTCAAGGTTATATGGTAATTTTTGAAATAAATACTGAAATATTAAACACTGCGGAAATCTTAATTTAACAAACTAACCAATAGTGATATATGTGTGTAGGGAACTTCAATAAAGAACCAATCATAAGTATAGAACTATTGAAATCGCATAAATACTTATACATTTTGCTTAAATGCGATACATGATATTGTTTTTTAACTGCCTCTCTTTCTCTCTCCAACTACATGTGAATATCTTGCATGCACTATGTACAAGTACTTACGTGGTTCTCACAGTTCTCTACCTAGTATTGATTCTGATTTAAATTATTCCTAATGAAACTAATGTAAAGTAGATAACTGCAAGGACCATATAACCACTTGCCCATAGGGCATTATATAGACAGAGACGCATATACATAGATTTATACACATATGTATATGTGTGTGTATGTCTATATATGTGTGTGTACGTACTACATATATGTATATATTGAAATAGGCCTAGAAATACCTTCATTAGCCATAATGAAGTAGAGGTTGAACTTGTATACTCAAGTTTTGCATTTGCTACATCAGGAGAACCACAACTTAATCTATTACCATATATCAATGCATTGGATAGCTCCATGATGGGTGCACACATACGGTACTGCAATTTACAATATGAAATTTTAACATGTTTATCAGATAACATAAGAATAAAACACTTTGGGCTATGAAATGTAGTTAATATACACCTGGCTTTGTAAAGCTGAAATTGCTTGGGGATGAGCTTCTGAAAGTCTGCAAAAGAGACTCACGGCCATTCCATTTTCCCTGGCTTCAGTACTCTGGGTTACCAAAGTATATAAATAAGTTAGGTGTGTATCATAGCCAGCCACAAAATTATGACCATAACAAAAAAAAAATAACAAATACAAATACAAGTACCTGCACAAGTGGAGGCAGTTGATAATGATCTCCCACAAGTACAAACATTGATGCAAACATCAAAGGTCCCAATGAGACCTAGAAAGAAAACCCCAGTTCAGGTACTTTTAGTTTGAACAAATCATTAGAAATGTGCAGAAAAATATGTGAACCGTTACAATTATCAATCTCAGAATTACTTACAGGAAGTGTGATCTGCCCAGCTTCATCCATTATGCATACATCAAATTTCTTGTCAGAAAGCAGAGGGCTGGTTATCCCTAAGCATGTCACTGCAACAACTTTGGTCTGATCTAGTCTCAGCTTGATATCTTTGGTGCTTTGTATATCAGCCCCTGTGGAGAGTTTAAATATTATTAAATATGTATGATTCAAATGATTATAGGATGCATACTGATATAAAACCATGAACTAAATAAATCTAACCATTAATACAATGCCCACGAATTTCCTCATGCACGGCTTCCTCTCTACCAATACGTATAAAATCAATACCCTGAAGTTGTTGATTATTCAGTTCAGTTTATAAAAACTCAATAGTAATTTAATATAGCAGAATATATTAGAGTCAGAAAGTACCTGAGATTTTAATTTGATAAGCAAATTATCAACAGCAGAGTTTGTGTAGGATGTTAGCAAGATGGAGGCACCTCTCACCAATAAGGCCTTCACAGCATGCACCATGGTGGAAGTCTTGCCTGTACCAGGCATTCCTAGGATAAGTGTATAATCCTTAGCAGTAAGTATCTGAACATTAGCAGAATTAGCTCCATAGGTAAATTAAAACAATCATATATGACAACTAGGATTAGCTCCAGTGAAGAAGTTGGAAAGGAAATTACTAAACTAACCTTAAGTATCGCTTTGCGCTGATCATCATTTAAAGTTTTCTCTGACCAGATGTACGATACAGCAGGATCTTGACTGAATATACAACCACCATCAAATCTAGGAGCCTATAAGAAAATGTACATGAGAATAGAAATAGTGGCACTACAAGATCATGAGGTGACCATTTCTACCACTTGTGAATAGACCGATTCAGGTTAGTTATATCTCTAACTCGCCAGAAGGATAAAATAAAGAATAAGCTTACTAGAAAAAAGGTTAAAAGCCACTTAAAGGGTTCGTTAATGCTTACAATCTCCTAAATCATTTTGTTTTAAATATCATATTATTATTGATATAATATAGTTTTGTAATCATAACACTCTGCTTGCATATAGAAAATTCAAACAAAAAAATGTTGTGTCAACCTAACCTATATCGCCTGTACAATATACACGTTTTGACCTATTACACAACCCACCCATTTTGCCATCCATGTGAAGAATTTTGCATAATAAGCGAACACTCACATGAAGATCAACAATCATACTTCGAAGGTGGGAACTCCTATCGTCTTGTAGAAACATTTGAATGAGATTAAACCTAGACAAAAGAAGACAAATTACAGAATAGATGATCCACGAGATAACATAGACAGTTCAATAATATTGAGAACCTCTAACTACCTCATCGTGGCAAATGATGCAGTAAACTCATCTTTATCAATCCTCCAAACCTCTTGACAAAGATCATGGATGATTTTAGAAGGGCTGCTTCCTGGAAGCCTTAAGCGCTTTGAAAAAGAAACCTGTACAAAAAACACTGAATTGAAGTTTGTATGACAACAAAAGGGAAATACTTTGTTTAAATAAGTGGTTATTTCAATCCATTTACTTATGAATGGGTTGATTAAGAATGTGTTTTACTCTGACAGGTCAAGCATGAAACATGTCAGATGGGTCACCGAAGTGTAATTTTAATCCATAAAACCTCCTAAACTAGATTATTATTGAAATGACATTATTCTTGAATACATATTCTAAAACCTTAACTAGTTATTAAAAAAACCTAAAACTTGTACAGAAGTATTTTGAGTCAAACACTCATCCCAAAGAGTTATTCTGACATGTTTCTCAACCTCCTGAACCTATTAAAGCAAATAGCCATACCATGACATTGATGCGAGTTATGTCCATTATTACACCTCTTCCTACCACAAGACGGCCAGGATCAGTGCTCAAGATCTAAGAATAAGTAATTATGAAATTATTAAGTTGTGAATTTGGAAAGGAAAGAAACAACAAACATCTGATAGTATAAATTGTATCAATTAATAAAAATTTCTTCATAAAATTACCACATAGTCTCCAGTTCTAAGCGAGCATTCCACATCCTTCCCTGAAGATGAATGATTTGAATCTTGGCGCATAAAGCGATAAACAAACCGATTGCCCTGAATGAAGTTTTTTTGTGGAATTTGATCTGAAGCATCAAGAACAATGGAGGATAGACAAGTACTTAAATGCGCGCCATTCACACTGCGCGAGCCCCACATTTCTTTCCTCACAACCTGGAATTATAACATCATAAAAAAGGGACAAAAAGTTCGAAGGAAAAAGATTAATATGGAGTTAATTATGGGTGTAGTTTGTATTTATACCTCCAATTCATTTGCTTCTAAGTCGATCAACCTTTCCCATTTCTTAAGGAAATTACAATGAGTAGTCGTTAAATGGTTCACAAGTGAGCTGTAAACATCACCTAATCCACTACCCTCAATGCTTCCGCCATGAGCCTTCAAAACACAACAAACCCGTCAAGAAAAAGCAATAAATATGATTACACTTCTGTGTAAACTACGGTTTTGTATTCACAATAAGTATAACATGGTTAGAAAATATCAAGCAACAACTCAGTATAACAAACGAAAGTACAAGTGAGCTTACGATCATTCTAGAAAAACAACCTATGAAAGAAAAAACTTACCATGTGTAACTAGAACTGCGTTTTTATAAACCAAGTGTCCTGATTTCTAAATATTTTGAACTAATGTTGAAATGCCAGGTTATATGTTGGCACACCGTTTCCATAATACAAAAATGTTACCTTGTGGTAGACTGTACAAGCATTAAGATGCCTGCAACCTTTGCACGTGTTTGGGGCCTGGAACAATCAAAACCATGTATTCACTTGAAAAGTAATGGCGTCAAAGAATATTAACGGTAGCAAAAATAGGTGGGTTGGGTAACTGATCAATACAGATAATTTCTAGTGTTGTTTTTCTAAAATTATGAGTAATTAGTATGTCAAATACGAATACATATACTATATAATTTCAATAATAATCTGGATTCAAATAAAGTGATATAAAAGGTTTTGTGCACTGGAAATACACTTTAGGAGACTTTCGATCCTTATCCTTCTAAGGTGAATGTTTTTATATTACCCATTGACCCGTTAGAGATAAAAATAATCTGAACCGACCAGTTCATGAGCAAATAGGTCAAAATTGCCACCTCTATAGATCTATAGATCGATAGAATAATGTATAATTGAAAACCTGCAACATTGGAGGAAGTTGCTGATTCATTGACGCCTTCAAAATATCACTTGCAAGTTCATTACGCCGCATAACTAGCCCCACCAAATCAGATCGCCGAACAGCAATTCCCTTTAGATGAGTAAATTATAGTTAAGATATTGTGCTAAGTACACCCATGAAAGAAGCTTTCTAAGTGAAGTTTTACCTGGGTCTGATCTGTATGGAGATAATATAGTAGACCATAATCGATATTCTTTTTGTACCTAAAAACAAAAGTGAGAAACAGAAATAAGATGTAAACAAGAAGAACAATTTAGCAGCTTGTTGAAATTGTATATATGGTAAATAAAACACAACACCTTTCAGACATAAGAAGAGTATACAACATCACTTGGGCACTATGTTCAACGGCTGCCTGCATTTATACAGAGTAGAACAGATTTAACTGAAATGGCGTGAGAAATTCAATGAATAAGGTCAACAGAACGTAAATATACCTGTCCATTAGTTGCTTTTCCGGTTTTGAACTCTAAAGGCATTATGAAATCAGTGATTTGATTAGCTTTAGAAGCAACTTTTACATGCATAGATGCATCTATAATTCCTTTCAACCCATATTTTGGAGCCCACGCCATCTCCTCAATATCAATCACCTAATTTGAAGAGCAAATTCCCAACAGAAACAAGAACCTATTATCCCACTTGATACAGCTATGCTTAGGAAATTGGCGCATATTTCTTGTATATGAACAAACATAAATAAGTATGTGCATATTCACAAACAAATTAGACCACATGGGATGCCTACCTCAGATATTTTCACCTTCTTTACTCCATCATTAGAGCCAAAATCAACACTAGAAGAAGGGGCCTACACAAATTGACAATAGTCAAAATATGTGGTCGGAACAAAATGTACAAGAAATAATTATCAGTTAACATAAATGCAAAGATAACAACAGGATTTTGAAGCCTTCAAACAGTCCTATTGAGGTTAACAAGTCTCGCACCTTTGAATCTCTAAAGAGCAAGATCCAGTTCAATAACCGCGGGATTGCCTCGATCATAGTCTTATGAATATCACCTTCGTATACTGCAATGACAAACAAAAGAAGAGATTGATTTCATGTAGTTTAAGAATTTTAAATCATAAGAAGTAGCCTAAAATAAATAAATTAATCCCATTTTCTGCACTATGAATTGATGTATTCAGACGTCCAACACAATGAAAAACCTGACGAGTAGTCACCCACAGAATAGATCAACAAACACTTCGTAGATTGTCGCAGGAACTTGAGAACAGATAGTATGTGATAGCTGTTCTATTCATTCATAGCAGCAGTAAAAGGCTTGTTTCCATTATTTGTCTCTGTTATTATCAGTTTATCACTACATGTTTTTTTTTATTTCCAAAAATATGTAGCCTAACTATCCTTTTCAATTTTTTTGCTAGTTTCTGTATTTTTTATGAAGAAAAAAGTAAGTTCTATTCACCTCCACAAGCATATAGGCTCTCATAATTCTTCTGAAGCAAGACTCTTGCATACTCCTCAAGAAACTCTTTGGTTGGACTTTCCCTAATAAGTCCAGCCTAAGAAAGAAATAAAATTCAATCAACTTATAATATAAATGCAATGCATACTGCTCTGATAAGAGACAAAATATTAAATTTTAAAAAAATAAGTGTCAATTAAGCCTCATTCCCTTATAAGTGGGTCTATTTGGGTTATGTTTTATCCCTAACAAGTAAAAATATAGCTAAAAAAGTAACAGATCAATACTGGGAAGTATCCCAAAGTGGAAATTTAATGAATAAAACCTCCTAAATCACTTTATTAAACAAATTAGATATTATTAATATGAAGAAGAAACTATAATCATACCTGACAACTAATTATAAAGAAAAAATAACTTTGAAGATAAAAATGTCTTGGCTTAACCTACCAGGCCCAACCTGCTGTGGCATGTACCAAAATTTACATGCTTTAATCCAGACCTGCTTCAACCCGTTGCCCAACCCACCCATTTAGCCACATCTAGTTTAAACCGAGGAAAGATTATTAGTATTCTTAAGCCAATGACCTGAAATAGTTGGTGCAATAAGGTGCCAACTAGTGCTGAAGATGATTGTTCATTGCTCTTTAACCTCTCATCGAGGACAGTGCGGCGTGGGCAGCTGAAACTAGCAGCCACCTGTCAGCATTTTAACTTTATAGCTCAGAACTCAGAAAAGAAATATATGATTGATCAATTGTGCATTCAATTATATATGACAGTTAAAAAAGAGAAAATGAGATTGATAAAAATTACCCGAGTTCCAGACACCAATATATCAGGGTGAACAATTATAAAATTACTATCACGATTCACTTCACATATTCCCTCCTCACTGAATTCACCAATAACATGTACAGTATCTCCAGGTGCTATGACACTATAAAACCTGGAAAATATATATGAAACATTTATCCACAGACCTTTTAAACAATGGATGTCCCATTTCAATACGGAAGTAGAAATTAGTTCCAAAAGAAAAGAAAAATCCTTTTATGATTACATCACTGTACAGGTTGCAAAAGGGGAGGGTTGGGTGACAGGTCAAAACATTCATGTTGAAAACCGGTTACTTATTTAGAGGACAAAGCAGGTCAGTTTAGGCCATCCCACCAACACTTTCCTGTTCATTTCTTTGAACTTTTGAAAATTATAATGTACTAAATATGATTACAAAACAATATTGAAAAAAAAAACAAAAAATTCCTTTTAGATGAACAGTTTGGAACACTGTAAACATCTGAACCGCACTTTAAAAAGACTTCTGACCAACTCGATCAGTTTCATTCTTAGCTAAAATGTTACCATTTTAACCACTTACCAAGAAAATACAACCCAAACTGAGCCGTCTAATTACAAATTGTTTAAAACAGCCACTTCTATGCTACTGTTTCTAGCAAAACAGCAGAAGTGATTTCCTATACTTATAGATAGGGCTGCAAACGAACTGAACGTTCAGCGAACAGTTCGTGAACCGTTCGGCGGGAAATTCGTTTATGTTCGTTTGTTTAGTAAATGAACGAACACGAACAATAAAATTTTGTTCGTTTAGTTAAACGAACGAACATGAACACAAACTGTGTTCGTTCATTAATGTTCGTGAACGTTCGATAATATGTTTGTTAATGTTCTTTTGTGAACGTTCGATAATGTGTTCGTTTATGTTCGGCAAGGTGTTGTTTATATTCTTAATTTTTGTGTGAGTTATTTTTATTATTTTTTGATATTTATGTTAACTGCTTATTTATTTTGATTGATTTTGTGTAATGTTTGTAACAAAAAATGTAGATTTTATTCTAAAATAAATCTATAATAATTTGAATTCGTTTGTGTTGATGAGCTTCTTTGTGTTCGTCATGTTCATGAACAATTGTTTGTGTTCGTTTGCTTTTGTTTGTGTTCATTTGCGTTCGGTAAGTGTTCGTGAACAGTTCATGAACATGTTCATTTTCTTAATGAACGAACACGAACAAGAAATCTCGTTCGGTAAGTGTTCGTGAACAGTTCATGAACAAGTTTATTTTTAACAAACGAACAAGAACAAGGCCTTGTTCGTGTTTGTTCGGTTCGTTTGCAGCCCTACTTATTGATTTAATAAATATAAACTTGAACAGAATCATTATAAAGGATGTCACTGAAAAGAGAAGTTCAACTACATACCAATCATCTAACAAATACACAGACCGCTCTTCTCCACATTCTTCATCCAGTAATCTTAAAACCTGGACATGATATCATATTATAACATATCTTAAGATACATTAGAGTAAAATTGATGAAAAAAATATTTCAGAAGCAAACCTTTGCAGTACACTGAGATCCATTTGAACCAACAAACTGCTTCTCTGATACCTAATGTAGAGATGACAGGTCACGTATGGCTTCAAGTATTAAACCACATGTAACAAATTCATAGAATTCTGTAGCATACCTCAAACACAAGAAAATAGACATTAGACGGTTCTGTCTTGACCTTTTTGGTTGAACCTACTGTTGGTCCCTCCACAACATCAGACTTAAAGCGTAAATCATTATTTTGTTTATTTTCATACTTAGTTGATGATGTTGTGGTATCTGTACATACTTGATCTTCAACACAGATTACATCTTCTACTTGATCTAGCAGTTCAAGCAATGCCTATGTAAAAGCACAGATGAGTGCTACAATATTGCTTAAAGTATAAATTTAAACAAGGTTGTGTCACGATCTTAGGGGGTGTTTGGATTTGAGTTTGAAACTGATTATCTGTTTGCTACAACATAAATGTTTGGATAAACAGACTTTGTTTCTGATTATTTACTGGTCAAATAGTTTGTTTTGGATAATATATTTCATAATAGCAACAAAAGAACTTACTTATTTATCTTTTTTTTAACTAATATGTAATATTTTCACTCCCAGTTTGCTCTAATCATTTCACAGAAATGTCCTTTTTTGTAATTTGATACTTTGGTTGTGATTATCAGGTTATTAGAATTTCAAAGAGCAAAAGTGGATCCAAAAACCATCTCTAGCATGCTAATTATTACAAATGATTATATGATTTTAATTTCCAATATCACATTATGACATAATCATTTTCAAAGTGCACATTGAAACACCCCTAAATGTGAACCAAAAGGCAATGTTCATATCCCATCACTATACAAAGGTTTTAAGATAAACATTGGCTTAAAAGTAGAAACCTTTTTGTGTTGCCTTGAACCCAGATGACTTGACTCTCCATTGGTACCAATGCTATCAGAAGTCTGTATTTAGTCCATGCAAATTAGCCAAAAGACAGAATTTTAAAAAAAAGAGGTGATCGGGAAAAAGAAGAGATAGAAAACCTTATCATGGCATGATGGTGGAGTTGTGAAAGGACTCCTAAAACTAGTATTATTCTTATCAGTTGCTTTCTCGTTACTATTGTATGAAATCATATCTTGGTCAAGGTTATTGCTTTCCAAATTGATCGCCTTTAAAAGCTTCAATGAATTTTCAACAGTTTTTGCATGAGGAGCAGAGAGAAGACTTTCTAGCTTGACTGCTGAACAAGGAGAAAGCTGCATCACAAGCATCGACGTTACGTCAAAAGTTTTGTTTAAAACTAGGTGAAATCAAATACTACCACCAAAAAAATATACTGCATGCCTTGTTATCAGAACTTTGTTTTAATTTCATAATGTTGAACCGTGAACATTCTTTAAGAACTTTTCGCCCGCCCGCTAAATTCTTTGTTAGTGCATGTAGTCGCTCATTTACTGGTGAAATCCTCCATGTGACTTCATCACCTCCATCATCCTGGCTTTGTTCTATCAACTACCATGATATGATTGACACAAAGAAAATATGTCATGCCTCAAGCTCTACTAAAATCTTCTATAAAATCAAATACTATAATTTCACATAATCAACTATTTACATAACTTTATTTGTTTATCATCTTATCTCCCCTCCTTCACATCAACATACCCAACCCCAAAATCATATACAAAAGAAAGAATCAAAGTAGTTGTTTCAGTTAGTTACTTCCTTAACTTGAAATTACACCAACATTGGTTCATCATAAGTAAAATCTGAATGCAGCAGTATCAAGAACATTGCATATATGCATAGATATAATCTGAAGCTAAAAGACATTTTAGTAAATCTTGAACTTTTAACTTACATTTAAACTTGTAAGATTATAAGTGGGTTTAGTAGATACTTACCATCCCAGGTGAAAACTTCATTCGTTTACGAGCAACAGATTTGCAAAACTCAGGCGAAACCTCCAATCGATCCCCATTACCATCATCCCCAACAGGCGTACTCTGAGAACCATTTTTCACACCAACGTTATCAACACCATTCTTCAAATCCCCAGAACCCAAATCACTTCTAGGGTTTATCCCCAAATCGGAACTACAATTATCTTGATTGCAATTGGGACCCGGGTCGGTTGGTTTTGGTGGGTCCGACGGGTGATCGTTGTCGGGTCCTTTTGGGTTGGTGGGTTGGTGTTTTTGTGAGTTTTGTGTGTGGCGTTCGAAGAAGTGTTGGATGCCGAACTTTGAGGGCTTTTGGGAGGATTGTTGTGGGGTTTGATTGGATTTCTTCGATCCACCGCCGGTGACGGTGGGTTTGACGGACTTCTTCCTCGGAGGCATTTCTTGAAGAACGATGGTGATGGTGGTCGTGGTGGTGGAGTGTGAAACTGTGAGAGATAGATGAAGTGTGTGTGTGTGTGTGTGTGTGTGTGTGTGTGTGTGTTTGTGTAAGTGTGTGAAAATGGAGTTCCCGCCAAATAAAAAGGGAATTTTGAGTGTTCTGTGTGTGAAGAGGGGGAAAAAGAAGTGTTTTTTTTGTGACGTAATTGCCCTTAGGTTGACATTAAACATACGAATTAGAGTTAACTAGTATTAAGCCCCGGGTTACGGCGGGGGCGTAAAATCATGTCAAGTAGCAAAAATGGCATACTACCGTTAGCAACCACTAACACCCGAAAAACTCGTATAAAAAAAAGTAAAAAAAATATAAAAAGTAACGGAAAGTAGACGTAAAAACGTTAAACCACACACATGAAACGTAAAAATTTAAAAAAAAATACTAAGTCGATCTAGTACTCGCGAGTTGTGACAGGCCGTTAAAGGGGAAAAATAAGCGTAAATCTAAAATCATGCGCACGTTGCAGTATGTTAACTCGTAAAATTTAGGCTGAAACATAAAACGAAAAACTTGTAAAAATATAAGAAGTATAAGGGTAAAGTGGAAAGTAAAATTCATAGGGGTTATATTGTAAAATATGTAAAGGTATTGGGGTTAAAAGTAAAATAAAATTAAAAGATTAAAAAACCCAAAAGTTGGTACAACCCACTAAGTTTAATGTGCAAACCATAATGCATACAAAACTTGGTAATTAGTAATATATATAATTATACGAATGGTTCTAGATCTCTTGTACTTGTGATTTATCGAAAATAACATACTTGGATATTAAGAGTTTCAAGTAATAAAATAAATGATCATAGTTTTTTTTTAACATGGTTGGGTGTTAATCCTAATGGACTTTAAAAATTCCGTTATGTTAGATAAAAGTTACTATAGTACCCCAAGTAATAATTAAAAAAAGAATTTAGATATCTTAAAATGATAATTTTAGGATTGTTCTAGCTACATCACTAATAAAAAGTTTTTGTCTAGATTGGTATAAATTAATACACGAATGATCTTATTAGAATTATTTTTTTCTATCTCTTCGCTAACGTCACCCTGTCCCAATCTTTGTTGTCGGCAATATCCATTGTCATCCATCCATGTGTGTTTAGATCCAAATCAGTGACGTAGGGGAAGAAGCCAACCACCCAAATACCCTTGTATTCGCCTCTGACCCTCTTCGTTTCCCTATCTTCTCTTGTAATGATTCCATCACCTAACCACCACTAGTAGATCGCCAAATCAGGCAACATCATTTTTCTATCCAGTTATCCAAAATTAAAAAGGCATGGCCAGTGTGTCATTAGATGGGGATACGAGGGGAAGATCCATCGATGACGTTTATGTGAGGGTTGAAACCCCAACAATTGTATTGAATCGATTTAATTTGACCGATTTAAAGATCTACAATGAAGGTTGCGGTGGTGGTGTGTCGGGTGCGATGAAGGTGGTAGTGGTTGAAACAGAATGAAATAGTATTAAATATAAAATTAGCCACTCACCCTCACCTAAGTTACATAATTTGTCCTTAAATGTAAAAAGACTATACACCCTTATACCCAAGCTCATTACAAATTGAAATCACAAATCCTAATAGTGTTAACTCAAGCCCTTAGTACAAACCTATTATATTTTCACAAACCACATAAACTATATGTATAATTAACTTTACATATTACATAGGGGTGGTAATTCTTGACATGAACCCGAACCCGACACGAAGAAAAATAGGTTTTAGGTTAGGAAATACAGTTTGTTTAGAAAACAGGTCGGGTTCGGGTTGACGAGCTTAAAAAGGGGTTGACCCGTTAATCCGTTTTAATAATATATACTTTAAAAGTTATTATAGATCTTTTAAATTTTGCATCGTTATATTATTTTTAGGTCTTTTTCTTAGTTTAAAATTTTAATTTAATACTTAAGTTTCAAACTTCACTTTTAAAGTTTCCAAAAAAATATTTATTACCAAAAATGTATATTTTAAATTTGAAAATTGTAGCATCTGGTGCCTCGTTGTATATGCAATTTTAAGACAGTACTTCAATATTATATTACTATTGATTATGGTGACGTTTTAGAAAAATAAGTTAAACAGGTCAGGTTTGGGTTACATAATTTTATATAGGTTAGGGTTGAAATTTTTTACTAAATAAGAACATGGGTCAAGTTCATGTTCGATAGTTCGACCCACTAACCCGTAACTCGTCAACCCGCTAACCCCACATGATTGACACACTAAAGAAAAGTCATTGAACAATGATAAAATTTTAATATTATATAACATATTAGTATTCTTATTATTAGCTTTGGTCGGTGGGGGTTTTCTTTTTCTTTTTTTTTCTTTTTTTTTTTGTTTGTTTGTGTTTTAATTTTCTTTTGTTTTTTTTTTGTTTGTGTTTTATTTTTTATTTTTTTGTTTGTTTGTGTTTTAATATGTTTTGTTTTGGGTGTGGGTTCGAGATTTTGGGGTGGGGGTTTTTGTGGGGTTTGGGGGTGAGGTTTTTTTGTTGGTTTTTTGTGTCCGGACACGTATATTTGATGTGTGTTTCGATTTGTTCGTTGTCGTTGTCTTTCTCCGGGTTACTACTTTTTTTCTTTCGTTATCGATACCCTGACGATCCTCGCTATTAAGGTTTGGGTTTTCCTTTTGTTTGCTTTTTTTGGGGCTTTGGTTTTCGTTGGTTTTCTATTTTTGACAGTCGCCTTCTTGCGGCTTTGATTTTCGTCTGTTTTGTGTATGGTGTTCGGTTTTGATTTAGTTTTGGGTTCTAAATATTCTTGTGTGTTATGGATTTATGGTTTTGGTGTGTTTTACTTTGTGTGTTTTACTTTGTGTGTTTTGCTGATTTTATGGTTTCGAACCTTCATTTCGATTTTGGTTTAGGGTTACGTTAAAACTCGCATAACCGCGGCAACGCGCGGCAGAAAAAACTAGTTAGTATTATTATTCATTGTTATTTTCTATTATAACTTTTAAAGTATATTTTTATAAAGTTTTAAATATATCATCGTAACATGCTTATTTTTATCAGCGTTTTCATATAAATTTTAGTCAGAACCAAACCAAATCAAATACGTTCTTATTTTTATATACGTTTAAATAAAATTATATATAAAATCGAGTGGTGTATAAAATGGTATATTTCTAACTTTTTTAACTTTTATCATATAATACCATGTCATGTTTCGATATGAGTTATGTTTAAATCAAAATTGTGTCAACGCATAACAACTGTACAGAAGATATATTCAATAGTTACGTAGAAAACATGTACACATTTTACTAAATATGGAACAACTTTTTATCAAGTACGTTCAAACACTAATAAAACCCCTCAACTATTTTACATATATAAAGAATTCCCATCGCACCGCATGGGGATTTTACAAATTTACATCATTACGAAATACGGTGGCAGGTCGCCCCGAAGTTCCGATTGTCGGTGGTATCGCCACCTAGCGATGGCAGGTCGCCCTTACCCTCTGATTGTTGTTCGCACAACCTGTGTCGCTATCAATGGTTTCTTTATAGGGAGAGAGTATCGGTTTGGGTTGCTTTGCCGGTGGTGTCGCCGCTGCTTAACGGTTGCGGGACACCCCGACGTTCCGATCGTAAGTGGTGCGCCGCCGCCTGACGGTGGCAGGTCGCCCCTACCTTCTGATCGTTGTTCTCGCGGCGTGTGTCGTTGTGATTGCATGGTCTGCCATGACGACAATGGCTTCGATTGTGTTCTACGTTTTGTGAGCTCATAACCTATTTTATTTGTGCCTAATGCCACTGTTCTCCGGCATTCGATTTGGGGTTTTTGGTTTTGGTCACAACAGTTGGGCCTTTTTCCCCACTTACCGTCGCGTTTGGGGGTTATTGCATGCCTCGCGGTTTGCCTCCATCTGTTGCTTACACCGTGGTCGTGTACCGCCGTGATTTAGCCACTTGCTAGTCTGGTGGCACCCCTCTCTTTAGCTTTGCCCATGGGAAGTCAGATTGTCGGTGGATGAGCGTTTGGTAGTTGATTATGGGCATCGTCATCGATGAGTGTTTAGTTCTGGTTCAAATCCCTAGGTGGATGTCGGGGATTGATGATGATGGGGTTCGTTTCATCTGAGATCTAACATCGATGATGATGGGGATAACTTCACTTGAGACGAAATGGCACAATGATGGTCATGGTTATGTGTTACTTGGTGTTGGTATTTTTGGTCGATGATGATGGCACGACCATCTAAGACCACATAATTTATTGCTTTCATTATACGATTGACATTGTATCACAGTTTCGTTTCGGTTTCAACATTGTTTCTTTGCTTTATTTTGTTGTATAATTTTTTGGCTTTGGTCATATGATTTAATGGGCATTTTGGATTACTTACTTTGTGGTAAAAAGCATGATAAACATGATGCTATCAAAATGATTTGGGATTCCCTTCTGGTGGGTTTGGTTTTAAAGTGGCCGGTTGTAGTGTCGAGCCGTGACTAGACTTTGGTTTCGAACTTATTGTTTTGTTTACGATGCAATGGCTATGGTTTATCTAAGACGTGGTTTGCCCCGTCCACAACACGCACAACGTGCTTGGACGAATCTAACTAGTTCCATTTAAAGTACAATAAAAACAAATAATAGTATTAGAATTTTGAGAAGTTCATTTGTGGATCCACGGTTGCAATTTTAAAGCAGTGTAGTTTGACATGTATTTCACACCACGATTGTGTGTGGAGAGAAAGTAAAGTTATTGTCTATTTCAATATGAACACGGGATAATTAGCTATTTTTTGTCAATGAACTCCCTTTTCACCCAAAATGTTATTGCTTTTCACTCTTCTATTACTCTTAACTAGGTTTGAATCCTTCGCGTGTTGCCCGGATATTTATTTGATGAGTTGTTTAATCGTTTAAACAACGGTCGCGTACAGTTGTTACATATATAAAGGCCTGGAAGTCATGTCATAGTCCAAGCTTGATGTTTACAGCTTGCAAAAATTGGCCATACATGCGCCGAAGGCACCAAAATATAATTCATTGTTCAAGAAAGGCTTATTTGGTTGTTTTAGATGTGGTATCCGTGTATGCCTTGTGATGCTTCGAAAAAGTCTCAATATGTCAAACGCATCTGATCGGTATATAATTGTTATTGTTGCGAATGTTAGTAACAAATAGACTCGTCTAAACATGTATCCATTCGAATTGCACAGCTAAAACCAGCAAATTATTGGGTTGTGGAGGCCTTTGCCAAATGTGGGTCCAATTCCATTTAGGGTAATGGCTTCTTGAGTAAGCCTTGGACTAATAGATTCTTGGGGAAGCTTTAGGCTAGTAGCTTGTTTGATAAGCTTTGTAATAAAGCTTGTTAAGTAAGGCTTATAAACCCAAGATATTCTTGGCCTATATATAGATATTATATGTCATTGTAACTTCTTGAGCACCTAAATATAAAATCACTAGTTGCAAAGAGTGGACGTAGATCAGAAGATCAAACCACTATAAATCTCCATGTTTTATCCTTTTCTTTGATTCTTTCTTTTGTGTCCACTATCGTTGGTGTTGGAGTGATTTTGAGCATAGCCGGTTGAAACCTAACAACTGGTATCAAAGCATGAGGCTCTTTATTTTGCGGCTTTAAAGACTGTTTAAAGCGACAGTTCTAGGCGACCTTGCCCGTAGACACTGTCCGGCGACATCAACCGATATCACTAACACTTTGCTTCCGGAGTTTAAGTTTTTCTTCTAATACAATGACAGAAGAAAGTAAGATCAAAAATAGAGAAGTTTGATGGTAATGATTACAAGATAGAGAAGTTTGATGGTAATAATTACGGGTTCTTGAGAATGCAGATCGAGGATCTGTTATACCAGAAGAGTTTGCACTTACTGATGTTTGGAGAGCAACCAGATGATATGTATGATGACGAATGGAAACTACTAGATCGACATGCTTTGGGTGCGGTTAGACTTTCTTTGTCAAAGAATGTTGCTTAAAACATCGTCAATGAAACAACCGCCTACGATGTTCTAAAAGCTTTGTCTAATATGTATGAGAAACTGTCAGCTTCTAACAAGGTTTTCCTCATCAAACAGTTAGTCAACACCATGATGAAGGAAGGTATGTCTGTTACTACACATATAAATGATTTCTATTTGATTATCTCTCGTTTGGCATCTATTGGGATCAAGTTTGAAGACAAGGTCCAAGTCCTGCTCCTTTTATCCTTATTACCAGACAGATGGTCATGCACAGTCACTGCAGTTAGTAGTTCAAGTGGAAATACTAAACTAACCTTCGATGGTATACGTGACTTGATTGTGAATGAAGATATAAGATGGAGAAGCACAGAGGAATCATTTAGTTCTTTGTTACACACTGAAGAGAGAGGAAGAAGAGCCATGATAGGTGGAAATAATCAAAACAAATCTAAGTCAAGGAAAAGGGGTCAGTCGGGAAAAACATCGAATGTTGGAATTGCAAGGAGAAAGGTCATTTCAAAAACAAGTGCTCTAAACCATCAGCATGAAAGAAAGAAGTAAACAATAAAGTTTTTGATGAGACCGATGACTTTCTCATATGCAGTGTTAAGAATTTTTGGAATCCTATATCATGGACTCGGGTGCTTCGTTCCATGTTGTTCCAAGTTCAGAATTGGTCTAGAATTTGAGAACTGGTAACCTTGGTAAGGTTCTTTTAGTTGATGACCAGGCAATCGACATCACAAGAATTGGTGATGTTGAGCTAACTACAATATTAGGAACCAAGTGGATGTTGAAGGATGTTAGGGTTGTCCCAAATCTGAGAAGGAGGTTAATTTATGTTGGCCAATTGGATGAATAAGGTTATGATGTTCATTTTGGTAGTGGCTAATGGAAAGTGATTAAATGATTAAAGGAAATATGGTGGTTGCAAAAGGCAAGAAGAAGGGCACATTGTAGATGGTAGAAGTTACCGCTGATGATAACAATACAATGACATCAAATCTAAGTCCATCTATGATGTGGCACCAACGACTTGGACATATGAGCGAGAAAGGGCTGAAGATGTTAGTAACTCATGGAAAGTTTCCAAACTTGAAGAAAGTAGAAAGTGGATTTTGTGAATCATATGTCTTAGGGAAACAAAAGAGAGTTTCTTTTGTGAATATCGGAAAGACATCGAAAGCCAAGAAGCTAGAGCTTGTCCATTCAGACTTTTGTGGACCAACATCAGTCTCATCCTTAGGAGGATCAATTTATTACGTAATTTTCACTGATGACTCTACAATAAAGGTATGGGTCTATTTTCTTAAACATAAATCTAAAGTTTTTGATGTATATAAGAAATGGAAAGCTAATGTTGAAAATGAAACTGATTTGAAGGTGAAATGCTTTAAGTCGGATAATGGTGGTGAATATATAAGCAATGAGTTTGTAGACTACTGTGCCAAGCACAGGATAAGAATGTTCAAGACTGTTCCCTGTACTCCTCAACAGAATGATGTAGCTGAGAAAATGAACAGAACACTAAATGAGAGGACTAGAAGCATGAGGTTGCATGCAAACCTAAAATGTTCTGGACTGATGCAGTTAACACTGCTGCCTTCTTGATTAATCATGCACCTTCAGTTCATCTGGGTTTCAAAATACCTGAAGAATTATGGAAAGGGAAGGAGATCATGCTTAAGCACTTGAAGGTTTTGGTTGTAGTGCTTACAGTTTGCTGAAAGATGGTGACAGAGATAAGTTAGACTCTAAATCCAAGAAGTGCACATTCAATGGTTATGGGTTAGATGAGATGGGTTACAAGCTTTGGGATTCTAAAAGCAGATAAGTAATCAGAAGTAAAAATTTCATCTTCAACAAAACTAAAAATATACAAGGACAGAAACACCAAAGATCCAGAGTTGGAAAAAGAGTATGTTGAGTTTGAGGAGGGTGAGAAGATGAAAGAAAATGAGGCTGGAGCCTTAGTTGACATTCAAGAAAATGGGGATGAATCAACCGATAGTGGGAGTTCAAGGAATGATTCAAATGCTGATGAAAGTTTGAATATGAAGAAACTATATATTCTGAACATAACTCCCAAACTTCCAAAGATCCAGTTACACCTCCAGTTCAACTCAGAAGATCCACCAGAACCATTAGACCGCCAAATAGATACTCACCATCTGTAATTACATACTTCTGACAAAAAATGGTGAACCTCAATGTTACTTTGAGGCTAGAAGGTTAAAGGATTCATTGTAGTGGGAGTTAGCAATGAAAGATGAAATGAAGTCGCTTGAGAAGAATAAGACCTGGATTCTTACAAAGCTTCCATCTAGGAAAAAAGCTCTTTAGAACAAGTGGGTTTTCAGGATCAAGGATGAACAAGATGGCACCATAGGTCAAGGGGTTTCAGCAGAAGGAGGGGATTGATTACAATGAGATTTTTTCTCCGGTTGTAAAGATGACTATAATAAGAGTTGTTCTTAGTATTGTAGCAGCAGAGAAATTGCATTCAGAGCAGCTAGATGTCAAAACTGCTTTTCTTCATGGTGATCTTGGTGAAGAAATCTACATGACACAACAAGAAGGTTTTTAGGTGAAAGGCAAAGAAAACTTGGTTTATAAGTTACAGGCAAGTTTGTACGGTTTGAAGCAAGCACCTAGGCAACGGTACATGAAGTTTGATAGCTTTGTGAGAATAGTTGGCTACAAGAGATATGATAGTGACCATTGTTATTATATCAATAAGTTTAAGGGTTCTTATATCATTCTACTACTTTATGTAGATGATATGCTAATTACAGGTTCATATATGACAGAGATCAAGAAGTTAAAGAGGAAAATGTCTGAAGAATTTAAGATGAAAGACATGGGTCTTGCTAGCCAGATACTCGAAATGAGTATTCTTAAAGACAAGCAATATGGTTTTTTGACACTGTCCCAGGAGAAGTATATTGGGAAAGTGTTGGAGAAATTCAGCCTTAAAGATGCCAAGATCAGAAGTATACCTTTGGGAAGTCACTTTAAGCTTTCTAAAGACCAGTCACCACAAAAAGATGAAGACAAAGCAGAAATGGCTAAAAGTCCATATGCATCAGCACTTGGTAGCATCATGTATGCAATGATATGCATGAGACCATATATCATGCATGCAGTGGGAGTTGTTAGTCGGTTTATGTCCAATCCTGGGAGAGAGCATTGGAAATCAGTTAAATGGCTGCTTAGGTATTCAAAAGGAACTTCGAAGATGGCATTGTGTTTTAAGGGAAAGGATGTCGTTCTGAGAGGCTATGTAGATGCAGACCTTGGTGGGTGTCATGAGTCTTACAAAAGCACCACCGGATATGTTATTTCAATGGGAGGCACTGTTGTTAGTTGAATGTCATGTCTTCAGAAGTAGGGATGAGATCGGTACCATACCCGTATCTGTACCGAAAGTACCTGGTCCCTAATATTATAAAAAACAAGTACCGGTACCGATTTCGGTATATGGGTACAGGTACCGGTATTTCGGTACCCGATACCTCGTTGGTACCCGTTACCTCGACAACATTATTCTTTAGGCTTGCTGCATGGTGCATGTTTGGTTATGGTACCCAATACTTGTTTTTGTACCCGTTACCTGGTACATGTTTGGTACTCAATACCTCTAAAAGTTTATAATAACTAAAAAAAATAAAATATCAAAAAAACATTCATATGTCCAACAAAAGTAATACATAAACTTGACTATGCATTCTAATATCAACAATTCCACACATGCTTATTAGGGGTGTGCAACGGGTCGGAATCAAACCGAACCGGACCGACCCGCCCTTGACCCGAAACCGATAAGTGGTTTATATAAAGAACCGAGAACCGGACCATTTACATACGGTTCGGGCCGAACCGAACCGAGTTAAACGGGTCGGTTCAGCATAATATGGTGGTCCGGACCGCAAATGTTTTTTAGGCTCATGCTTTTTGCCGGGAGAAAAATTAAACTTAAAAATATAAATGAAACCAATCAATGGATCAGTTTTTTAGACTCGTTATTATAATATAGACAAATTGGTACCATATAAACTACAAACCGTACATTAGTCGTTGTCATGATCCCTTTATGAGCTAATATAGGTGTGGCATGCAATAGTATTTATCTATAACCGACTAAAAGTTGATTAACACTTCTATTATACGCTAGTAAAACATTTTTTACATTTTTGGTGTTCAAAGGCAACCCATCAAACATCTAAAAAGCAAAAACCAAGTCTTTTTTTCCTAATTGTAACAGGCCGGACCGAAACCGAGCTCATACATGCGGGTTTGAACCGAAACCGACCCATAACCATTTACAAAAGGAAAGCCGAACCGTGGACCGGAACCCCTAACCCATACACGGGTCGGTCTCAGTTTTCACGGGTCGGTTCGCAGGTCTTAACCGGGTCGACGTGCGAAATGCATACCCCTAATGCTTACCACTCATCAATTGTGAAGCAACACTTACCATAAAAAATAGTAAATTGTTTTTGCTTTATGATGATAAGTTTCACCCCAAAATAATAAACATCAATAAGATCAATACCAATATCAAAAGTTTCAAAATACCAAAGAAATTTAATCTTCGATTTGATCACTGTGTTGTCCCTCATTTTTCAAAATAGGCTATTCGTATTCACGTACTATCGGGACTATACGGGACTTTTGGGTAAAGTACCGGTACCGATACCGACCAGTACCAATCCCGAAATATAGGAAAATCAAGTAGCGGTACTGGTACCTTATACATATTTTCGGTACCAGCTGGGTACCGGTACCGGTACTGTACGGGTACCGATACGGGTACCGGGTACCAAATGCTCATCCCTATTCAGAAGAGTGTTGCCCTCTCAACCACAGAAGCAGAATACATGGCTCTAGTTAAAGCCAGGAAAGAGCTTTTTATGGTTGAAGAGATTTCTTGATGAACTTGGCAAAAAGCAAGCTGACTGTTTATTGTTTTGTGATAATCAGAGTGCTGTGAATCTTGCAAAGAATCCAGTCTTCCATTCGAAGATTAAACATATTAAGCCGAGATACCACTTCATTAGAGATCTTGTCAATGATAATACTCTAAAGTTGAAGAAGATAAAAGAATCAAGAATCCAACTGATATGTTGACTAAGGTGGTTACCTTGGAGAAGTTGAAGCTTTGCATAACTTCAACTGGCCTTCAGATTACCTGATGAGAAGGCAACCGCAACTAGTGAAGAAGAAAAAAAAGGGAAAAGAAGATTACACATGCTTGTGAACACTTGTCTATATTATGATACTTGTGGAGTGCAACTGTTTGAAGAATTTCAAAGCGCAGTTTGAAGTTGTCAAGAGCCTCCAAGTGGGAGAATTGTTGGGTTGTAGAGGCCTTTGCCAAATATGGGTCCACGCCCCTTTAGGGTAATGGCTTCTTGAGTAAGCCTTGGACTAATAGCTTCTTGGGGAAACTTTGAGCTAGTAGCTTCTTTGATAAGCTTTGTAATGAAGCTTGTTAAGTAAGGTTTATAAACCTTAGATATCTTGGCTTATATATATATATATCATATGTTATTATAACTTCTTGAGCACCTATATATAAAATCACTAGTTGCAGAGAGTGGACGTAGATCAGAAAATCAAACCACTATAAATCTGTGTGTTCATCCTTCTCTATGATTCTTTCTTTTGTGTCTGCTATCATGAGTGTTAGAGTGATTGTGAGCATAGCCGGTTAAAACTTAACACTAATGACATGGGCTTTAAGTCATTTAAAAGCCTGGAGTAAAAAAAGACAACTTTGATTGTTATTGGTAACAATATAATTATGTAATTATATCTAACCTGTTATTTTTATGTATATTGTAGAAAAAGAAGCTATCAAACACTAAAAGTGGAAAGATAATCCTTTCCTATAGTATTCAAAATTGTCAAAATTTGGTTTGTGTGGCAGAGTGTTTATCTAAAAGTTATTCAAAATCATTAAGTGGTTTCTTAAAGTCATACATTTTGTTGGAGTTATTTGAGCTCGTTTATGACGGGAGAAGTTGGTGTGTGGCATTATGATTTCCAGAATCACGCATATCAAATGTGAAGAAACCTACATGAATCAACTTTTAGATGATACTGAACCTTCAACATGTATTAATAAAAAATCTATATAATACGGTTGGTGTCAAGCACTAAAAAATAACCAAAAAGAACATAAGCAATTCAAAACTCCAGCACATCCAACGTTTAAAAGGTTGCAGCAATTGATGCCAGTACATGTCCTAGACTACGACTTTAAAATGCCTAAAAAAGGGTACAACAATGACATACTAAAAGAAAATACTTAAAATAAAACCAAAGAATCATCAATATATTGAGAAAAAATGGTTAACAAGTAAATTAGGTTTGAAAGTTAGGTTTTGCAAATAACTAAATATGAATAAGCATACGCGCAAAAACTCAGGCGATCGAGAAACAAACCAGTGAAGGATGCAATTTCTAAACAACAAAGGCGTTGGCTACTGTAGTGAAAAATTTAAAAAACGATTATTTATCAAGTGGTGATAAACAAAAGAATAAAGTTGATTCTTACCGGCCAAAAGCACCCTCAAGTAATTGACAAGGGCGTTGGCTGCTGTTGTGAGAAAATAGACTTCATTGGTTCTTAAGAATTTAAACATGTTGAATTGGCTGATGTTAGTAAAAAATTAGACTTCATTGGTGACCCGCTTTGCAAGAATTCTAAACATAGTGAATACACTGTAAAACACTTCTGTCAATTTGATTCATTTACCTTGCCCTCCCCCCGTCGCCGCCACTGGCTTAATCATCATATCCAATCCGTCCCTCTCTATGCGAATTCAACCTACAATAGTCAAACACCTGCTTCCTTAATGCACCAATTCTTTTATTTTATCAAACCTAGTTTGAGAATCAAACCTTGTGTACTTCAAAATAGATGCTCCATAGCTTGAGAATCAAGCCCAGATCGAACAAAACAAACATGGATAGATTATTTTGTATTCATGAAACTAAGAGCCAACAAAAAACTAAATTAACTTAAAAAAGAAACACAACATTACCCAGTGATGTAAACTTTGATATGTCCAGATGAGTAGTTTGTGAAGAATGGTGATATCTTAATTCTTAAAGGTTTGTTTATGCCTTTAACATTTTATTTTAGTAACTTTTTCCTGTCCAATAATAGTTTGCATCCACATTTTATGTTTTGGCTAAAAATGTTTCTTCACTTTTAGGTAAAAGTCTCATAATCATGATAACTTGCTTAACACACAAAAGAAACTTATTTATTCTTGTTTATGTTAGGAATGTCGCTTTTTTCAGCCTTCGCCACAATCACCTTTCAAGTAAGATACATAGAAAAAGACATGAACAAACTTACAAGATAAAATTAATTACTTTTTTCTTTACACCTGTCGGGTGACAGACTCGACAGGTTGGGTAATGGGTCAATAGGTGAAAAAGTTTTATGTTTTATTTGGGCAACGGGTCAATGGGTAAAAACCTAACCATAAATCTCCGTTCTTACATGAACTAAAGTTTTCATTTTAGGGTCTCATGCTAAAATAATAGTAGATCATAGGGATAGAGATTATACACATTACATTATGCTAATACTCAATCACCTAGTTAGGTCATATCTAGAGTTGATTGACGGGTCATCACGAACATATTCGTCAATATTCACCTCCTTCAACATATGTGAGGATTATAACAGGATACTTTCATGATCTTTGCATGCTGAAAGAAAGGTATTCATCATCAAAAAATTAAAGCAGCTAATATGTTTAAACATAAATGATTGCGCTAAAATTATGCTTCTTTGCTTGATCAATGATTCAATTGTTGTGTTTAAAGAGCTTGCAAAATCCATGATCTTGGTTGAAGCAACCTTTAGCTATTGTTCTATCAAGAACTGCAAAATCAAGAAACAAAGTTAACAAACACTTAAACATGAGCTAAAGTACATCGACAACAAAACTTATCAGCAAAAAACACAAGCAAATATTACTTCAATCAGCCCTTCTAATATATGTTGCAATTGAAATCATAAACCATAATTTGGATCTAAAATTGAAATAAACATCAATTACGTAAGCAGTCTAATCACAACCTTATCACAAGAAAAAAATTAAATAAAATATTGTCAACATAATCATATAAATCAAACGAAACAAAAGACCAACATGATACAAATACTCTAAATCTAACTTGAAATTAATTTGAAGTGGGCTTCAAAAGAATAAATAAATACATAAATAACACAACAAAGTCTGACTAACACACAAATTTATTGTTCTTATGCCATTTACATATTATAGTGACCTTTTGAGCGGCAATAAACCTTTGACAATTAGTGAACACGCTTAACCGAGCAATTGAAGATATTATGGCTTTGTGGAGAAAGCCTGAAACTCTACATTTAAACAATTAACAGCGTTGCAAAATCATAAAAAACTAGGGTATCGTTTTACTTTTCTATATTGGTGGCCTTGGCACTTTCTCATATCATCGGTGACGACCCCCAGAATACTATTCATTTACTTGTAAAATTAACATACAGGTTAATATATATTTTTCATTTCTCACTTGTTAATTTAAGGTTAGTGTATGTTATTGTTTATGTTATTGTAAATTAAGACCGTGGACCATCAGATAAGGGTCTATTTTAATCAAGAAGGGAAAACGAGATCCGAAAACCAATAAGGGCATGAAATGATCTTATTATGCAAGCCACACCCAACTTAGCCGTTAGCTGCTTCTTCTTGTTTATTTGTTGTAGATAGGAATGTCTGCTCGCTCTCATTTGAGAGGCTGTTCAACCAGACTAACGAAGTTGAGTATTGACACAAACAATAAGAGGACAAGCTTCCCTTCTACTATCAAAAAGAGGAGTTTACCACCGTCTACATATTCCACTCACTCTATCCTCTTTGATCCTATTCCAAGCCGATGGATCCTAACCATATGCAGAGAGAAACCAGGTTCAATAGCCGGATAGAGTAAGAAAACAACTAAATAGAAATAAGTACTTGCTACGGGTGACGGAGTAAAGAGTTTCAAGAAAAAATCTCCTTAATGCGACTGCAGAAAGGCTGTTCCTGCTACATGTCGCTGGGGAAGAAAGAAGGAATTGAGTCTTTTCACATTATCACGGAAAAAAGGGATTGCCTCTTAGTCAATTTTGACTAGAAAAATACCCGACTCTCATTCACTTACTATAGGCCGAGGAGCGTAGATTCATCTTGCTTTTTATAAATGGAAAAATAGACATAAGTCACGCATTCGAGCAAGAGCCTTTGCCTTTATTCGCTATGTAAATAGAGGGCTGGAGAAAGAAGTGCCAAAACCTCAACAAAAGAATGAAGGTGATAGAATCTTACAAGAGATGTTAGGCTTCAGAATTAAATGGAATGATTCCTCTCCCTTGGTTGCCTCATTGCCCGTGGATCCCCGTTTATTCGATTCGAAGTACCTTCACGATTGGACCACTTTTTAGGAATTGAATAAGGAGTATGAGAGCACTGCATTTTATAGCACGAGTGTAGCATGAGTTAAAGATGTGTATGAGTTGGTTTGTTCAACTTTGGCCTAAAACTGAAACCAAAACTAATATTTCGGTTTTTGTTTTTTAAACCGTTTACTTTTAGTTTTTGATTTTTTCAGTTTTCATATTAGTTTTGGTTTTTTCGGTTTTCGCTTCGGTTTTAGATTTGGTTATGGTTAGAATTGACACTTTGTTATTCTTTAAATAATAAACTACGTATTTTACATTACAATTGAACAAATTACAATCTATAAAATATGATAAAATATGTAATATTGTTCATGATGTAATATCATATACATATGGTTCGTAGTTTTGGTTTTGAGTTGATTCAACTGCGGGTTCGGTTGGGTTAGGTCGTAATATGGTTTCAGTTCAGTTTTTCTGGTTTTTGTTTCTGTCAAAACCAAAACCAAAACCAAAACCAAAAAAATTGGTTTTTGAAAAAAATTTAGCACAAACTATCGATTTGTATTTGCATTTTGTTTTTCAGTTTACCTGTGTCAGTTATTTTGCTTACGGTTCGGTTACTTTGGTTTTATGCACACCCCTAGTTGTGGAATTGTTATAAATTAAATCTTTATTTCTCACCTTATACTCTACTCTATGTAGTTCTAATTTCATTCTTTGATTCAATAAATATCTACATCACTTTTAGTTTGAATTGTTAGATATCAAAGCTCCCCCATGAAATCTATTCATTCCGATGCAAAATTTTCACTTGGGAGTAACGTCTCCGGCATTTTTAATCATGACGGATTTAGCATGCTTGACTGTCATAAACCTGCACCTGTTTATTTAGCAAGATTTTCTTGTGAGAACCATGAGCGGTGGTAGCTCAAACTACTTGTATTTTCATACTTTATTCCATCTTCGAGGGCGACTAATTGATCATCGCTTTACTCAAACCCTAATTTCTCTTTTTTGACCCTCGAACGTGAAGAACCAAAAGGTTTACTAGTCAAAGTCAAACAAACTTCCATCCTGATGGACCATTGTTATCACCTTCAACTGATCTATAAGATAAGTCGCTACAGATAAACTTCAATTAAAAACAATGTTCTTAAAACCGGATCGGAAAGCGAATGGGTTACCTTGCTGCATGTCCACTTCTTTACTATGGATCAAGTTTTCGGAGGCTAATGTCGGTGAATCGGTCGATAACATAGATCGGAGATGGTTAAATGCTTCTTTGGAAAAGAATTCCTTACTAACTGTCGACTGGTTGGACCAGATTTAAGACTCAACAATTATATATATGTATATTATATATGTAAAACTCAACAATAATCATATATTCAAAACTCTATTTCATCGTCCGACCTACCCACTAAAATCCAAAAAAATTATAAAAAAAATCAAAAATCCAATCTGACCGCTGTCCAAACCGGCCAGTTCTTTGTCAACAAAACAAGTTGGGATGGATCGGACCCCGGTCCGTCCAACCGGTCGATCCGAGTCAAACAACATTGAATAGAAGAGGTACACACTCAATCGGCCATCTCCTACAATGCATTATCTGCGGGTTGCTCTTCATCCACCGTATGATTTGCTAGCATAGTGAAAAGCAAGCGGATTTAGGTATTATTGGACTGGTAATTCAAGGTTCCCCTATTCTTCTTGAGTTTTTATATCCTATCATTACAAGGGAAGATAATGTCAGTTTACATGCTCAATTTCTTTACTTACACCTTGAGGACAATGTGTTACTTAAAGGGGGTGATGTTGTTCTGAATCAAGACACCCACAAGTGGAAACTTGATCCCAAAAACCACCATGAGCGTAGAATAGTATTGTTCAAATTGTTAGATAATTAATTGTACAAATCCAGTCCATTCCACAGTGTCATATCCTCCTTAAACATATTACTTTTGGCTTTAATTATTATGTTTTTTATAAAAGAAATTAAATCTATCCCACGTTTGGTTGATGTGAGATGAAATGTATTTGATGATAATACTAATAACAATAACAATAATAATAATAATAATAATTAAACATATAATTCTTTTCTGAAAATTTTATGATAAATAATCTTATTAAACTTTAATTATAATCGTTAATTCTTTTTTCTTAAGTGTGAGTATCCATTAGGCCATCTTTATTGGTGCGCGATTGTCAAATAGAAATAAAAAACTAAAACAACAATTTATATTATAAATTTCGCAAACAATAAATCAATAATCAACTTTTAGTTCGCAGTTTAGGTTATTGAAAAATTCTGGCCCCCTATCTCAATTTATTGAAAAATTGATCTTTACTTCCCAATTCTTCAAACAAACCATAGATCCATAATTCTATATTTCTCTCACACTTGTCATCGACATTAGAAGCGTTCGAATCGGGGTCGAAAAATTCAAAATTCGATTCGAAAAAAAATCATTAAATATATAATGTAATTTATTAGCTTTAATTTTATTTCTAATTAAAAGTTTGTTTAATATTAAGTCTATTTATTAATCTTGGTTTATGTTTTATTATTTATCTTTGTATTACAAAGAAAACAAAGAAGAATAAAATAAGGCAAATTGGATTATAATAATCCAAACTATTACCTATTGGCCGATAATAATCCATATTATTAAATTGGTCGTTAACACTCTCAACTTTCACTTCTATTACCAACAACAGTCCTAATGACATACTTTTCAAATTTTTACGCTCGGTTTATATTTATTTTAAGCTCAATTTAACTTGTATGTTTCTTCATTTCATTCATAATCATCATTGCGAATGGAATCGAGTCCAAATCAAACGTAAAAAATTAAAAATTATATCACTGGGACTGATGTTGGTAATAATAATGAAAGTTGGGAGTGTTACCGGCCAAACTATTAGTATCGATTATTATTAGCCAATAGGTAATAATTTAGATTATTAAAATCCAATTTGCCATAAAATAATTAGTAAAAGAGCGAAAGATGATAGGGTGAAAGGAAATTACTACATTGAGTGAAAAATGCTGATGTGACGCTAAGATAGACTGAAACATGATAAGATGAAAGGAATCAATACAGATTGTCTAAGTGATCAACTCATAAACCAATACCATGCTAATCAACAAGAGAAGATCAAACGGCCTTCGTAAGGCAAGCACACTTGTTCTTACAAAAGAATAAGACGGGCATAAACACCCTCGCGTTCACTCACTCATTAATAGTAGAAAGTAGTAACATAGCAACACAAAGGGAACTATATGGTTCAAGATCAGTGCAAGTGCTTAATGTGCAAAACAAAACAGGAAAACTATATCCGAGTCTGAATATTATACCAGATTTGCAAAATTTCTTTGAAATACAGTATTACATTTCAGTTTTATGATTATATCATAACCTTTTTCACTTCGAAAGCCAATACAGAATGAGAAACAACGTACAAGCCGCGATGACAGCAGATAGGATGAGCGTGTCCCTTGATTTCTTCCTTCGAATAGAGCCTACAAACAATTTGTACGAACTTTTTATATAATTGGTTTTGAAATTTGTATTTGTTATTTCTTATATTTTTATTAGCACATAGATAAACAGAAAGAGTAAAGAGTGATACCAATTAGGCCGCGAACAATAGGGAATTTGTCACTTAGTTGTTTAACTTTCCCTTGAACATCACCAAACATGGCCCTCTGAGAACCCAAGGCTGCTCTTGTTGTTTGAGCTTGAGTTATTACATCATCTATCTGCAGGAAACCGAATTTACTATTTAGTAGAGGTGATGATTTCAACCTGGTTACTAAAATGAAGGGGCTGATTTGGTTTCTTTTTTATTTTGTCATCTTAAACGAGTCAAATAATAAACTTAGCTAGAGGAGGAAGGGTTAAACACTTAAACGGGTTGAAAATGAAGATGATGTACGCTAATATACTTTATTAATTTGAGTATAAATGTAGACGGAGCCCACAAATGGAGAATGGTGGAAAATGATATGAAGAAATGCAACTTGAAACTTCAATCAAGACTCTTAAGCAACCAAGATTGGCATGCAATTACAAATAATTCAAGCTTATAAAGAAATAAAGATAACATATGTTGTCCGTGCAGAGTTGTTATTACATGGCAATACAAGCACAGAAACTTAAGTCTTCATTTCAGAAAATCAACTTACAGCCATATATACATTTGCATAATGGAGAGAATAATAATCATCTTAAGCATTTAAAAGAACAACATAGAATATAAGACTTACATGTGCTATGCTTCCGTGGATAGCAGCTCGCTCCCTAAGTATCTGCATTCTTGGGCTCCCAGATGCCTGGCATACGTTCAAGATTGTTATACCTTTCTCATAATAATACAGCAATAATTTCAGTGATAGTAACAATAATAATGATAAAATATATTAACGAAAGGTGTTTAGATGTTACCTTGTAGTCACTGATATCATCTCTCACAGAACTTAAAAGCTCTGCATGCTCTGTCATTGCGGTTATGTTTCCTCTAATTCGTCTGAATTCCTATAGGATGGAAAAGGGGACAATATCCAATTGAAAATGCCGAACAAGAGCTTAGACAAACCAATATTAGGAGGGAAAAGGCATATTGTCAACTCTTTTGTAATTTGAGGGTATAGTGGTATACAATGTGGAAACAGGTCAATTAAGCTTCCATGTTATTGGAAACGGTTTAAACAGGTAAAATGTTGAAAATTAGCTAACATGAAATAGGCCGAACTAATCAAAAGTCACCTTACATGTATTCAAATGCTTACTATCTCCAAAATCATTATATCTAAAAGAAATGTGCTAAGCAACACTTTTTCCCTGAATGGTTTTAGAAGCAAATATTATAAAGGTTTTAAGTAAATTACAATATCAGTGTCTGAAACTATGCTTGGTAACACTTTTGCCATTCATTTTTGAAAATTCCAGGTATAAAGTCAGTTTCTGAACTATGTTTTAAAATACTAATTATGCATCAGTATTCAAAGTTCCAGGTTCAGTCTCTAGACCAAGTTTCAAGTTGGAAAAACTTAAGCCAATTTAGTCATCCTGAAATCAATTGATTTTCTTATTCTTTTGAAAACCCCAAAAAGCACTAAAAACAAATCTAATGAAAGCAAAAGAACATAACAACCAAACAATCAAACACTTAATATAATCATATACATCTTTTTCATTTTCATCTTTTGTGCCAATCTCTCTCTCTCTCTCTCTCTCTCTCTCTCTTATGGAATCTCTCTCCCATACTGAACGAAGAGAGGTGATGACAGAGCTGAAAGTAACACCAGGTTGTCTGTAGACAAGGTCCTAAAGTAGGGTTTTGCTTTTGTGTTCAATCACATGCGTTTGTTTCACATTTGGCTTGTATTTAGTAGAGTCTCAGATTTTTTTATAGCTGGGGGAACTTGGGGATGTTTTAAGCAAATCTTGTTAGTAATTTTATGTGATGTTCACTTTCTCACTCAACATATATGAGTGGTGTTGTGTGTATAGAGCATCTTAGGCCTTTAAATTACATGGTTTAGGATTCTAGTTTTCTTGAAATTTATGCAATTCGGTTTTAGGAATATTTGGTAATATTTGGATTCAATTAATTGGTTCCACTTATTTGTTTTTTACTTCTCTGGGAGCTTCAAGTCGTTCCACAAACATGTGCATACATAACTCTTTTCTCACCGGTAATTTATTTCCACTGATTTGGGGACTATTGATTGGGTTACCATACACTTGTTTTACTTCAACAGTGTTTGAGAAACGGTTTTTAAGATTTAATTTGATTTTGAGAACATGCCTTCTTTTATTAGATTAATTTAGTTGTAGATGATGAAGAAGAAAGAAAACAAAGATGACAAATAGAAATGAAGAAGAAGAAGATGAAGATGGTGTTGGCAATTTCCCTTTTACCCCTCTAATACCAGTCATCTGCTAGGTATATGACCAACTTAACTGGCAATTTCCCTTTTACCCCTTTTACCAACCATGTGGGGAAAACACATATAGCATTTTTCAAGAATGGTATTGAGTGGGTAAAACATGTATATGCAAGTGGACTTACAATTTGATAAAGCTAAATAATTGAAATAGTACAAAATCTAAAATTAAAAATATAATTACTGGTTCAGAATTTCATACTGCAAGCTAGAGGTCAAAATGTAGAAACAGTTAAACAGCTTGAAGGATTCACATGAAGTCATGAACATTTATATAAACACCCTATGATTTTGGCTTTGGGATTGAACAGAGTTAAGGAACATTGATCCACATTCTAGTTATTAAGGCGCATAAACAAGAATAAGTATTTTAGTCCTTTAAAGTAAAGCACTAATATATCTCAGGAAATGGAAGCAGGGGCCCCAGCTTCCAGAAGCGCATTACTTACTCTTTGAACTATGGAGCAGAGGCCTAGATCACATACCCCAGGAAATGGTGGTGACTTGCGGTACATAATTGTATGACTATTGTATTCGATTCAAATGTTATAAATACTTGCCCCAAATTTGTTAGCCTATATGGTTGTTTGAAACTCTTATGGAGAAGGGACTACTGTTCTTTTCTATCAAACATATGGGCATCATGGAACTCATAAGCAAACAAATTACCAGAAAAGTAGGTGATGAATACAACAGAATATTGGAATCTTATGGGTGGATAATTACTTATGGAAATGTTACATCGAAGGAAATTAGGTAGGTTAGCAAGCAATATAAGATATTACACAGCATGCGCAAAGCAGATACGAAGCAGAAAGATAGTATGTTTGTGTAGTAATTACTAATTAGTAAATATAATTATCATAAGATAATAAACTTAGGATATTTAAGTAAGAACCTGACTAAACTCATGGAGTATATCCCTGTGTCTTGCCAGCTTTTGAGTGACTGAAGTAGTAGGTGCTGCAGATGCAGCACAGCGACTCATAGAATCATTGACATCCAACAACTTCTCAAGTAACGACTCTATTTCCATCTCCATCGACTTCCACGAACGGTTGGAACCCATATTTGGAGCATCAGCGTCTGCAAAACCTCGCCCCACAAGCAAAAACATCAGCAAGTAGACATCCAAGCAAAACTACTTTAAACCACAGACTTGACGACAATATGTATGCTTTGACCAACACCAACACATCACAGTCATACAAATCAACAACCCCAGTATCAGTTATTACATTCATCATATTTCTAGTTTATCCATGCTTCACGTTTTAGGACACTGTAGGAAGCAGAGTACAAGCACCAAGTAACCCGTCATCATATTCCCACTTATATATATATATATTTATTATTCCAGGATATTGTATATAGTAACAACCAAAATAACAATCAGATACCAAATGGTCTAAAATTTCTCCTCTTAACAGTTAATAACCTAATCACGCACTGTAGTTTCAACTATCATAAAGTGAGGTTAATTTTGCCTACAGCTGAGTTAGAATCTTGACTACAAAAAACATGAAAAGTACTCCACTCTAAAGTTAATTGATACATCATCAAAGCAACAGCAACTTCATGAATTTCATGTTGTTTCTCCACATGATTCACAAATGCAACATACAAGTAAATCAAACAAGCACATAATCAACATCCAAAATGACCCCAAATTTGTCCATCAACAGTCCTAGGGTTTTGAATTCGGTAATGCGACTCATCACAAACAAGATCTACAAATTCAACTGACAATCACACAAACAGAAAGATGAAAACGAACCTCCTTGAGTGACACGAGCCCCGAGTTTAGCATAAGAAGAGAGTTTAACATCGAGATCGCCTTCGATCTTACGAGCTTCTTTCCTCAGTTCTTCCCAACCCGATTCCTGATCCATCGTACTCTTCTATCCGACCCGATTCTTCTCGGATCCGACCCGTTCTGCTCCTTTTAGCTGTTGTTGTGATTGTTATGGTGTTTGTTGCATTAATTCATCAATTTTCAGTTGCAATTGAAGCAATTGTGTGTGTTGCTTTGATGCTGTTCTTCTACTCCATTTTGTTTATAGTTTATTATATCTAGTGCAACTTAGTTTTCCATTGGTCTATGTTTGTGTTTTCTATTTTGTTGTGTTATTATTTCTTTTCATCATTTATAAAATTTATGGATTTTTTGAATTAATAAGTGATTAAGTACAGACAATAAGATGTCAATAAAAAAATCACATGTATTGGATAGGGGTGGTTATAGTTTGGTCAAAACAATAAAACTATTCGGATCGATCATCTGTTTGGTTTCACGATTGATTTATTTCTTTAACTTTTGGTTAGTCGGCTTGTAAATTTTCAGTTGGTATTAAACGGGTTTGGTTTATGGTAATAAACCGAAAGCTGGTTGTATAAAACTTGACCAAAAATAAGATTAGTATATGTTTTATCTTTTAGATAGTTTATCGTAGGTATATAATTAGTTGTTTTGTGCATTTAAGGAACTTTTAGAAAAGAAACAAATACTTCGAAATTAACATAAATAAAAGGGAAAGTAGAGAGGGAAAAAGTGATTTGTTTTATTCATTTATTAAGGAACACACATATATATAACAAAACTTAAAAGCTCATAAATAATATGTTGGGCCTACATACAAAATAATATTTATAAAACTTCTCTTCAAATGTTTTATATTATACATTATCAATATTATATTACTAGATAATATTGATTTGATTCTTCAGACCTAAATTAACCGATACTATAGGATAAATTATGATGACTCGTTGAACCTTTTTAAGAAAACACAGTACCACAAAACTTAGTTATTGAAAAGGGTATAACGTATATAACACTCCCTTCAATTTAACACACATATATCATTTGGGGAGTTTATTTTTTTGTTACACTGGCTTGCTAGATATTTAATACAATCTTTTTTAATTTGTGTGAATCATGTTGTATTATCTCATATGGTGTAGTTGACATTTTTTATCATCATAAACCTATCATGTTTTCGTAATCTAGCTCTATGTGGGTCTAATACATATACTGCATAAGCATAACCAACTAACTGAGACTCCATAAGCTGTCTTTTTTTAAAATCTTGTTAGGAAAACCCATTAGAATAAAACCACGACTAAGAAAAAAAGTGCAATGCACATCGTAATTAACAACATACCTGAGATAATGTTAAATTAGCACTTCGAAATCCATATGATTCTATTGGATCAATTATGTCGCATCATTAAAACTTTACTAAAAAAACCAAATGAACAAAACTTAGAGAAGGAAAAAAGAGTGCAACATGTTTGATTAGAATAAAATTTTGCTAGCACATGTACTAATCTTCATGTCCCATGATATTTACGAGATACACTAGTGCACCAATCAAATTTAACACTAATACCTTTGGGTCAACTACTTCTTCACCCTATGCCTTGGGGCAATAAGAATCCTTATGTATGTATAACAATCAAAAAACCGTAGGTATGCTAAGCAGATTAACATTGTTTATATAAAATATGCTAACATCTTTTAGGTATAGATTGATAGGAAAATCACTGACACGTATACTCAAACTATAGGTTGAGAACTAATTAAGTTGTGCAAAACACATTAGATGATTTTATCAAACTTATACCTCAAATTATATTTCCTAAGTCGATTGTGTCACATATGACTAGGTTGTTTGATACTATATAGATATCTATCATTAATATCTTGAGGTTATAAAATTAATGCTTAGGCAGTCTTAACCATTAAAGGTTTTTGTGTAGATGACATTTTCAAGTGTCCCATATAAATTTTTGATGATGACATCTATAGGTTTCATCTAAAGTAGGTATTATATTACGAGGTTGATGAACATGGTAGGGCTATTGCATCCATACAAGGGCCTATGTTTTCTCATAATCAACTATTGAGATATAGGAAAGTTTTTGTATTACACTTTATGTCTTATATCACAATCTCTTTATGTAAGTTTCTTTTATATTTAAAACACTTATTAGTAACCTACCGGTTTTACATCTATGGGTTTGCTTGTTCTTATAAAGTCATTTGTGATGCATTTCGTGTTATTGTTGTATTACAAGGCTTATTTATTTTTATATTCCTTTAAGACTGATAATACTGTCACATCTAACTAACAATCAACATATTATGGTGTTATAATATATCTCCAGTCGATCTTAATAAAAATTTAAACCAATATAAGCATCTAATTTTGTTTATGATTTCATTTTAGTATATTATAGTGTGATGTATACAGATCACACAACCAAATATTTTATACGAGACATATTTGATTCTCATATGAAGTACATATGGTGGGAGGTATTTGTGATCAAGTGAAAACCTTTGCATAAGGAAATCATTAATAAAAACAGAAGAAAGAAGAAAAAAACTATGCAATATTATGTGCAATCTATGATGTTTGCTTAGCTAACATCCTAAGTTGCTTTCAAGATATCAATTGGAGTGTGATGCTTGAGGCTTTTTGCATTGTTTAGGAACAATATGAGTCCATTTGTATACTTGGGGACGTCTAGTGTTGCGAAACTGAAGAACACTATGTCAATGTGAAATACCTATGGATCCTTCTAAGGAGAATCTTTCTTTTTCATGGTAGCTTGACAAGTGAGAATGATCCACATTCAAAACAGAACGTGGGGATTGGTCCACAAATCATTATCGCGTCTAGGCCTTTCTTATGTCCTGAATGAGAAGGAGGAGATGAAGAATTTATTCGCTATAAGATTGTTACATTGTTGTTAGGGGGGCACAAAACCCTAGATTACCTTTATAACTCGAGCTAGTAAAGGTGTCTAATAGTCCCTTGGTTGGTATTAAGCATTGCAGATTATTGTTTATAACATTGAAAGGAGACAATAAAAACTACAAGCTTTCAAGGGACAATGGGATCTCACCAGATAAACATTAAGGGAGAGGTCTAGGTATTCCATGTTGTGAGGTTTGAAATTGAACCGGAAACCATGCGAGAGAAATAATATTAACTCAAATCAAGAACATGAATCAGGACTACATCTTGTCAATCTTAAATGGGATGCCACCATTCAGCTTATTGCCAACTAGGTACAACACAGGGGGCAAATGGTTTGCCAATTGTATTGCATATATGAAGCATTTCGTGGTGCGATGAATGCAAGTAGTTTTGCATAAATATTGTTTACTTGACCTAGAACTTGTTGTGATGCAAGTGCTTGAAGTTTAGTAAGCTCTACGAGGAACACACCACAGAAAGAATTGTTGGAGAAAAGTTTTGGGTACTACTGGTTTCTATAATCTTGAATTTTATTTTAAATGAGTACAAAAACATATTTATTGATTTAAATCTTTTGCATTGAAAACTTTTTCTTGCGATGGATACATGTTCTCAAGTTTGAATTTAAATTAGATGATTCACAATACAATGTCCTTATAATTGTTCTTATATTAACCATATCTGTGTCACTAGGTAGTTAAAGGCTCAAGCACAAAGGAATTATCGCCTAGCCCAAGATGCACAAAAAGCACACACCGAAGAAACACAAGGCATACGTCAAGTCTAGGCCATTTTCGGTGGTTTTTAATTTGTTTTCAAGGTTGTTAGACTTGTTTAGGTTGCAATATGGTCAGTCAAATCGTTTGGTACTAATTTTGGTCTGTTTAGATAAGTATCTCAAGGCTAGGTTTACTTTGATTTACACACTTTTTTACGTTTTGTTGCGTGGAGGTTTGTCCCTTTGTGCCTTTAACCACATAGTTGGTAGGCCACATAATATTACATCGATCTTTAGTAATACTAGTTTCTTTGGGAGGTTTTGTATTTTTGTGTGGGGGCGACACTTCCATCCTTAGGAGTCCTTACAACATGAACAAACCCATCAATGTGATCATTCTTTAGATTAGAGCAAGTGATGGAAAACTTGTTCTTTGGGAAACACGTATTAGGGATCATGTGTGGTGATCCTATAATGTGATGCCGAGGCGATAACTTACGTTTAGAGCATTGTTTGTCTGAGGTGTGCCTTTTGCAATTGATTTACATGGTTGGGACTCACCTATGAGATGAAGGTTGTGTGCGATAAGAGCAACAACTCAACAAGAATGGCCACTTTTTAAAAGAAAGCCTCATAACTTCAACAAAGTTGTTTAACAGAGCAGCATATAACTTTAACATAAACATTAGACTTAACTGTTTAACTATAGTTTGAAAAACGATATGATATGAAAAACACCCAATCGAATCAGTTAGATTAGATCACTTTACTCAGTTAAATTGTTTAAATTGTCTTTTTCTAATCATTTATGAAAGAAAGTGTAATTACCAGCGTTTAACCATTTGTCACTTTTAATCCCTACAAAGATATTTAAGAAACAATGTGTGATAACCAAAAATAACCAGTCTTTCAACAACTTTGCTCACAAAATCAACGGTTGATGTGAATTAATACTACTGCATTCTTAACAAGTTCTTCAAAACAACACAAAATCCTTTTTTCTGAAAGAAACAAAGACAGATGTTTCAACTACAAAAGATAAGTTGAACCTCAAGATTCGACTCTAGTTTCAGCAATTCTCTAGGCCACAAGGGTGCTGGCTGTGGTTGACTCGCTGCAAACAACAAATAATAATTAGCAAACAGCATATGATAAAAAATAATGGCAGTAACACAAATAGGGAGTGTTCAAAAATCAGCCCGTCTTGACAAAAACTATAAGGGAAACCTCTAACCACAGTTCCCAAGACCAACAAAGCAAACGGGCTTGGTTGGGTTGGCCAAACAGGACCTGCTGAGCAATTTAACGCCTAAGTTTTAAAGGCATTGACCATTTTTTTCAAAATAATTAGTTTGCTTCTAAAAAAGTATAAAAAAATAAAGATGGTTCATGAGTAAAATATACATACCCAAGGTTTAAAAGAACGGAATCGAGCCTCGAGGCGTTTTCTCTTCGCCTCACGAGGCATAAGCCTCGAGGCGAAACGAGGCGTATGCCCGAGGCGGAAATAATGAATATATATAAAAAATATAATTCTTATAAAAAATAAGCATGATTTATCTAATCACATACTAGTATAGTTAAAACATCAACATATTGATTAGCTACTTTGCAAACAACTTAACATTTACTTTTAAAAACATCAAGTTGTATGTAGTATGTACAAACAAAAATGTTAAGAAACAAAAAGAAAAAGAAAGCAGAAAAAGAAGGAAAAAAAATAGAAAACACACTGTAGTTAAAAACAACAAAATAAGAAAATGTTTAAAATAACGAAATAAATCAAAGAACTCTACAGCTAGTAGTCTACACTGCAGCACTTTTGCAGCACTTTCTGCACTTCCTGCAGCATTTTTACTGCACTTCTTGCAGCACCCAGTGACTAGTACATTTACTTTTTTTTGTTGCATTATATCACTTGTTCTCCTTCCCTCTTCATCCTCACTCCAAAAAACAGCTTCTGGCAACCTGCAACTCCGGCAACACCAACTGTGTCCTCACTGCCTGCTAACATTCTCGCCTCAACGCCTCAAATCACATCCCGCCTCAGCCTTTTTTTACCGCCTCATCCCTTTGAGGCGTACGTCCCAGATGAACCTCATGAGGCGGCGCCTCATATACGGTTTCTTACCGCCTCGCCTGCGCCTCGCCTCGACCGTTTTTTAAAACCATGTATATACCCAACTACACATTTCAAAAATGAAAAAAAAAAACCTAAAAAAATGGTTCTGTTTTACCAAATACGTTCCATTTCCAAATAATAGCCGGACTTCCTATGGTTTAGGTCGTTGGGATGATTAAGACAGTTAATGATAATCACTAATGACAGAAACACAATCAAAGAGAATCTCTTAAGGACCTAAACTGTGACAGATTTCTAGTAAACATTTGGGAACAAAGTGCATGTGCAACAATACTAATGATACTTAAAAAAGATTATAAAAAAAGAAAAAAAAAGACATACTATTTCCAGACGGGTGGAAGCTTCTTGGTCTTCTTGTAGTAGCGGGCAAGTCGGTGAATCCTGCTCTCAACAAGAATCAACCTGAATTTGGAATCTTTATCCTTCCTGTTCCTCTCCAAGTGCTTTCTAATAGCAACTGCTTTCTTGATGAGGTGGTATAAATCCTCAGGAATTTCAGGAGCAAGCCCTGTTAATAACAAAGAACACAAATTAGTCAATTAAAGAGGTTCACATCAAAGAAGACAACTAGAATGATATAATGCATACCATGTGCCTTGAGAATTCGGAGAATCTTGCTTCCAGTTACACTATTCACTTGTGCAATACCGTGAGAATCACGAAGAATAACACCAATCTGGGATGGTGTAAGACCCTTCTTTGCAAACTTACAGATACTTTCCTGAACCTAATAGATTAAATCAAACAAAAATAACCAAGTTAAAGAATAATAAACATTACCATCTTGTCAAGAAGACATGAGAATATAATGAAATCAAGGTTATACAAACAACAGAATCCATCCGCTTTGGGCTTTTAAATATAAATAAAAAAAAGTATTCTCGGTCAACAAAGGCTAACAAATAATTAAGGTCTAGGAGAGCAGATTAACACGAGATTTAAAGTTAACACAAGATTAAGGGTATGCAAAAAAGGAAGATTTAAGCTTAAATCATAATATCATAGTTAAAACAAGATTCTTGAAGCCAACAAAATAAAAAACTCTATGATGCTTAATCTCATATGCATTTTAAAACTGGATGAACAGACTGGAACTCATATAAAAACTTATACCCACAATCAGAATCCGGAAAACCAAAATGAAAGAAAGATTGATATCATAAAAACATTGCAAATATTGAGGATTTTCAAGTTAACATGCATCAGTATCCTACGTTCATGTTAAAAACATCAACTTTAAGAGTTAACATGTCACAAGAACCAGTCATAAATGATTAATAACATGGAGAAGAGAAAAACAAAAAAAATACATACTTCCTGTGCAGAAATCTTCAACCAGCTTGGCGGTGTCCTCTTGTACGGCTTCGCAGATGCTGAAATACCCTTTCTGTTCATCAAACAACAATCAAAACACAAATCAACATACACTCATGTTCCAACCGCATCTATACAACCTAAAAAAGTCACTAAACTAGCAATCAAATTTCAAAAACAGCTACAAAACTCAGTTTGTTCTTATGAAACATGAACAATCACATCAACTGTTAGTAACACAACTATCAGAAGCATAGATAACAGATCATTTTGAGTGTGATTGATAGAGAAGTGAAGAAGACGTTACCCTTTGCTGTGCATACGACCCATGGTGGCGGAGGTGTGGTGGTCGCCGCTGCTTGCTGCCGCGCCGGTGGGTGGAGATAGGTTGAAAACCCTAGATGCAGATGTAGGCGGAAGATGAAGTTTATTGATCGATTGCTATTTATAGTATGGTCATTAAGGTGTTTTAGTAGAGGCCCATTTTTGGCATGATATGGGCTTTCTTTTATGGTTTTGTTTCAAGATTTATGGGCTCGATGCTTTTAAACTCGAGCAACTTTGCCCTTTTGTTTATGTTAGGTTATCCGTTGTTAGTTGGACTAGAGATGCACAAATCAGGTAATGGGCGGGCCAAACCCGGAACCAGGTATAGGCTCATCGGTTATTTTTGGACCTAGGTATATCCTGACTTGGATATGGATACCCTTATACCCTACCCGGTATGGAAGTAAGTAGGATAGGATCCGGGTAGGGTATGAAATCAGGTACAACCAGGTATTATTTTTTAATATATACTTTTGCACGTTTGTCTATGGCTCTTAATTTAACCGTCAGCAACGGCTATAAGTTCGACTGTTGTGTCTTTTTTTTTTACCATAAAGACAACTAAATAACTTCCAAAATATTACACACAACCTTCAACTTTTTTTTCAACAATCAAACATTCAAATTCGAAAAAAAGGCCAAGCTTCTGGTACGACGAAGAGGAATACAGGTTGGCCATTGTCATGGTCAAAGTTCAAAATCGACCAGCAGATTTTGATTTCTAAGAGCTCTTTAAGGCTAAATTTGACGAGGAAATGAGTTATTCAGACATTGAGCATACAAATGATGTTATTATAAATATAGAGAAAAATAATGTCAGTTCCTGAAATTTTTAACACAATCTATATGAAAAAGATTATACGATTTGGTTGAATCTGATGTTGAGATAATAATTGAAGAATTTGTAGTTAAGTATGCACAACTTTATGGGTCCATGTACATACCTGGTTAGGTTCGGTTCCCAAGTACAAAGTCAAGTATAGGAACTGGGTAAGAACTGACGATTCAAAATGGGTAGGGATCAAGTATGGTAACCCCCCCCCTCCCCGAGTAGGAACCAGAACCGATTCCGCAATGGATTAGGGCCATCTAATTGTTTTATTTTAATTTAAAATAACTAGAGCATACGAGAGGAAAAAAAACATGTCGGGGTTTGAATCTAATCTTGAATCTGGTCTGGTAGTATTGAATTGACTTGATCATGCTCGGTTTTGATCTGAGCCACTGGTTTAAGATCAGTTCGTATACATATTTGCTAGATCTAGTTTGGGAGAAGTTGGTTTCAAATCCGGTTTGTATATGATATTTGAACTAGCCATTTGTTACCATCAAGATAGTCGTCTTTCACCTAATATAGTTGTTTTCTACCATCAAAACCGCCCAAATGACCTTTTGCATCTAATTGTTTGTATATATAGGTATCAGATGTGTTAACACTTGCTTGCACAGAAGAAATATACGACATTGACTAAACTCAAAACAACTACGACGACGATTATAAATGTTTTGTTTTCTATTATTAAGCTTAAGAATGTATTGCACTATATTTTTTGTAATTTTGGGAGAAAGATAAATAGTTTTGGTTTTTTTCATTCTCATGCGTTCCTGATTCAATCTTAACGAGGTTCAAATTATTAACATGTGGTAACACTTGCTAACAATTAGTTTTCTTATGACAAATACCAAGACATACCACACTCAAGTAATTCCCTACCTGTTAGAATCAAAACCCAAAATATATTTTTATAAAGCTTAACAAAGGTTATATAAATTAAAGATATTTCAGAACTCATCAAAGATTATAATATGATTTTTTATATTGAGTTTGAAACACTGAAATCACCGTAAGAAGAGAAATTCTGACATTGATCGATTTTGAAAACACTGACATGTTTAATATGATTAAAGATTAGAATACTTTAAGAAAACATTATTCATATATACTTTTTATTTTACAAAAGTAAAAGTTACTAATCTTGATAATTACTTACAAGAAGATAAATGTCAAAGATAACCTTTTTCAAATTAAAAAAACGGTTTTAAATGGAAAATAACTCAAGAGTCTTGAATATTGACAAGTTGCAACATCTAAAAATGGTCACCTATTATTCTTTTTACTTGCCTTTTTTTAATTATTCCAATAATAGACTCTTCTCCCCATCACACTTTACCTTTCTTTCATTTTGTCATTTGTTTTCTTAATTTTCCATCCAAACACCGCATTATGTGCAAATGAAGCTTGGCACTTGCACCTTTAGGGAGTGTTTGGTTGAAAGAATGGAATAGAATGGAATGAAATTAAGAAATTAGTATAATTTTCAAGTAAAATTATGTTTGAGTGGGTAATGAAATGTAAAGCCAAGGGAATGTTTCACCTCAAATTCTCTTGGTTGTGGGATTCAAATTCCCTCTCAATGTGGAAGGATTTTGAAATCCCACAACCAAGAGAATTTGAGGTGAAACATTCTCTTAGGTTTACTTTTAATTGCTCACTCAAACATTATTTTACTTGAAAATTATACTAGTTTTTCAATTCCATTCCATTCCATTCCTTCCAACCAAACGTTCCCTTAGTCTCTTAAATTCTCTTTTTTCGACTTTGTCATCTAAAGTATGTATTTATTTTAAAATTTTTTTAACTAATTTAATTACATAGAATTGCTTCTTGTTTCTTTATAATACAATTTTGAAACAAAATTCGGGATGTTACTATTACCCTTGCCGAGGGTTTGTACCAACGAGCACAAACTAAACCATGTTACACGAATCTATCTAACTTCCTTAAAGAGTTTTTTTTTTATGCTCAAGAGTTAAAATATGCTTGATTAAATAAGACCAAAAACTAAACTATATTATTTTTATATGACATTTATTAGATATTCAAATTCAAATATTCAATTATGTAGAGATAATATATTATAACTATGATATAAGTATGACCAAGATTATCAATACTCAATATTATGGTAATGTTTGTAACATTAGCATGCATCAAGCATGTTAGCAATGTACATTGTACAATGTACATTGTCAACATAAAGTTATCCAAATAAAGTATCGATTATTTTGAAGTTTTACAGAATGGAAACATTAACACACGATTTTATTTTGTTGACCACCCTAGTCCCCACAAGATTCTACATATCACCAGACATGTACACAAATAAAATATTTATATTTCAAAGAAATTTCACAAGTTGACTTTGCTGACATCATATCACCCAAACACCTACGTTATTACAAACCCTAAGGATTTGAAAATCTAAGGTGCTGTTTGTTTTTTCTGCAGGAAAACATCTGCAGTCTGCGAACCACATCTGCAGACATCTGCAGCAGAAGAGGTGGACCAAATGTCTGCAGTCTGCAAAAAAAAAGACTGTTTGTTTTTAACATCTGCAGAATGCTGAAATATTCTGTAATTAAACTAAATTTATTTTTTAAACTCTAAAAATAACTAATACATTAATATATAAATAAAAATCATTGAAATACATTAAAATGTAAATAAAAGTCATACAACACTACAATAATATTTATAAAACCATACGATTACATTTATTTATAAAACCAACAGAAATGGTGCCATAATGACATGATTGTAATTTATCATATAATTATATCAACATAGTTATTGTATTAAGTAAATTTGAGAAGACAAATGGTCTAGCAAATACTTGCAAGAAGCAATTGCATAGAATGGTTCTGCTTGGAGGTTTGAAATAGAAGAATAGGATTGAAAACAATGTGCAAAACTACAAGCCAAAACCTCATGACAAAATCCCAAAATTTCTCAATGATAATACATCCTTTATTTGAAAACAAAATTGTTCTCAAAGAAACACCAAATACACAATCTAGTAACAGTAGAAAATTACATTAAAAACAACAAACTCTAATTCATTTGCCTAATGAGCTTGTTGATATAATCTTCATGATAATCTGCATCTCACTCGCTTAACATAGTGGTTTCTCTTTTTCTTTAAGTCACACAATAAAGCCTTCAGTTAAATGGCCAGAGGAAGTTATTAGATTCACTAAAATGAGGGCCCATAGTTGAGTCTAGTATCATCTTGCTCTATATAAGTGAGCACACTCAAGACAAATAATAACACAAGTCCACCAATTCCGCATAAAACCGACAATAGTTCATAGAATCATCACTTGTAAATCTTCTCATAATCACAACCCACCACCATCCAAATGCATCTTTAACCTATAATAAGAACACAAAATATAAATTAAATAAAATTAAAGTTTTTACGTTGCATATTTATAATTGGTCAAGATTCACAAAAGATACTCATCTTACCTCTTCAAAACATTAAAGCTGATAATGCCCAAATAATCATGTTTGTATTAACGTTAAAGGGTAAACCAACCATGGATCCATCTCCGGACATGACTATGTATGATGAAGGCTTAAGGTCTACTATGTACCACTTGCTATCCCTTGCTTTGACTTCTTAGCCGTTGACTCCTTTTTGCTGCAAAACAGTGATGAAATATTTATCATAACAAAGCTCATATTTTTTCAACTCCTAGTTAACCATGAGACTCCACACTATAATCAATCTAATCAAGTTCTAACAATCTTAATCTAACAAAATTGAAGATAAATATGAAAATAACTAACTGTGTAACTTCAACCACAATCTAAAAAGAAGCAAACTGATGAAGCAAAGAAGAAATACATACCTGAAAGAGATGCATCGAGAGGCACGGTTCCACAGAATTGAAAAATATGGACCGAAATGGTTTGATTTGGCAATTGAGATAGATAGATGTGCTGATATAAACGATGATAGTGATGCTCCTATCACAACTTCATTACAGAGAACAAAAAGAGTATTCGTTGGTTTCTAGAGAGATGAGGGAGAGGGGTTTTCAGTGGAGAGGGGAGTTCTAGAACATGAGATCGATGAAGAAATAAAATATAGGAGAGACGGTTATAGGGGAAGGAGCGAAAACAGAGGAATATGGGAAGACCAGGTCTACCAATGGGTTGCGGTCGCGATGGGGGGAAGGGGGAAGGGCTGGTCGCGATGTGGGAAGGGGGAAGGGCCGGTCGCGATGGGGGCTGCGGTCTTGAGGGGCTTCGGTCGCGAGGGTGGAGGCGGTGGAGCGGCGGAGGAGCGGTGGAGCGGTGGTGCGGCGGTATCCGACGGGAGGAGGCGGTGGTTTGTGGTGGTGTGTGTGAAGATGGTTGTGAAGATGATTTGTGAAGATGATTGTGAAGGTTAGGGCTCAAAATCAGAAGAGAAGAGGTGAGAAGAGGTGTGAAGACATTAGTCCACCTCTTCTCCCTGCAGAGGTGAGGAAGACGTTTTTAAATGAAACGTCTTCCAAAAAACAAACAGTCTGCGAACTTAAAACCTCTTCCCGCGTCTGCGAGCGCGCAGATGAAGAGGTGGGGAAGAGGTTTTTTAAAAAAACAAACACTACCTAAGTGACATATATATAAACTATGTGCACTTCAATCATAAGTAGCCTAAGTATCAAGAAAGATTGGTGTATGAAGATCCATCTAGTATCTAAACTCTCATATTTTTTCAATAACCTCATCTCGTTTCTTTCTTTGTCACGTCATGAACAACAACTTCTTGTTCGTGATCTGCTTCTCAAATATGCATATGAGATCAAGCATGCCTTCATTTTGCTTATGTTTTGGCATTTAGCTTATGCATTGTAACCATATTCTCGAGAGGTTCCTTAGAACAATCAAGAGATACTGAAGAATACGAGTCTCATTATAACAATTATCTCCCTGTGTTAGAAGTACAACAATTAGCTTATAAAGTTGATGATGAAATATTAGATGAGACTTATAGTGTCTCTAATATTATAGCTGAATATGATCAAGAGTCATCCCTCGGATAGTTCATCTAGAACTAATAGAGGGTGCCACCGGGAGCCATGAAGATTACCAAGATCCCATCCCTTCATGTAAAAGTAACCCATGGTGCCATTGGGGTCGTTAATGAGAGCGAAGAGTTTCATGGGCGTGACGGTTATGATGTCCTCTAAGATGAAGGTGGAATGGGATGATGATGAAAATAAAAAGATTTAAATATAGAATATAATAATTTTATAGCCAAAAATATCAGGATATCAAAGGAGGAGATGCTCTCTTTTCTTGGAATGTTGGAATACAATTGATAATTTAGCTTTGCTTTCTTTCTAAATTGAGATAAACTAGGGTTTAATGTTGTGTGTGTATACGTACACAATATATGTAATAGTTTTTGCATGTCTTATTAAATCTATTTGTTATTGCAGATAGATGTTTGTAAATTGTGATGTGAGCTAGAATTGATGCAAACTCATGTAATGTATGTTTTTAGGTTAATGCATATAAATGAAAATTAATTAGTGTGTAATTGTTATGAATGTTAGATAATGCGATTAGAATAATCCATTATATATAATAAGCTCAATTTTATTTTAGTTCTAATCTACATGTTTTGAAATAAAAATTAATGTGATCTTATGTAAAACATCCATTGTGCATTTACAACTTTTTTAATATTTATAATCGATTTATCCGGAAAAACCTGTATGTAACTTGCTACAAGTTGTATTTATGTGTAGCATATTTTTGAAGCATTAAACTTATTGTATTGACTTATAGTATTCACATTTCATTTTTATTCGTAATTTAGCTAAACACACACACTTATAAACATAAAATATGTTCATCTTTTTGAAATATCTCAAATCTATTCCTTATATCTAACTCTAATAGATTAAAAATTAAATTACAAAAAACATTTATTTTGTAACTAATTTTATTTTTCAACATTTATATTTACAGATCACACTAGACAACCTTTATACACATATGTTGTTTTATCTTTGGTCCTTTAATCTAATTGTTGTTAGTTTTCATTGTTAAATTATGTCACATGGTTATCACCTGAGTATAGATGTATAATTTCATCTCCCTTTGTTAGTTCATAATCTTTGCACTCAACTATTTTCATGAAATTGCTCTGGTCCTTTAATTTCACCTCCATGTTCCGATACATGTGAACTTGGGTTAATATAATCAAGGAGATGGTGTTTTGCTAGTGTGTAAACAAGCAACGATAAGAACCTTTTAGATCCTTGCAATCCATGTCGACGATCCCGCTCTTGTTGCTAAAGGTACGGTTCTATTATTGTCGATGGTTCCTACATTCTTGTTGATGTTTCTATTCTTGTCGAAAATGTTCTGCGTTTTTACGTATTTATTCCACCCCCACTTTAGCCTTTTACTTCAGATCACTGATCTTCTCTGACCTGTTTTTTTTCAATAAATGCAAAATTGCTAGGTTTACTAAGATCAAATAATTATGTTAAGTTAAGCTGTAAAAAATAAACTTGAAGTACAAACCGAAAAAAAAAAACACTCAAGAGATAGACAATATAAATGAGAAGATATTTGATATGTAGAATTGGTTTTCTTACTGTTGATCAAAACCATAATCACCATTTGTGGTTTCCAATTTGGTTATGTTCTATGTATTAGGAATCTCATTCAATAGTAGCATTCAACTTGTAGCAAATTGTATCTGTTATTAGCAAATTATATGAAATAAAAGTATGTTGTGGATGAAATGGAAATATCTAAATTGATAGAACTTAAGGAAATGGAAATATGTTATCATTCTTTTTACTTTAACAAAAAATAGTTTAACATTACAGTTGTTACAATTTTAGATTATTAAAAAAAATATTTTCCCATCCCATTTTTAAACCCATTTTTTAGTAATTAGAAATTATGGTAGTAAATCATTCACACTTTATAAATATATTTTTTTTATTTTTGTTTATTCAGATAATTCACTTCTAATTGTAAATAAAAAGATAGCATGACTATTTTTCTATATATAATAAGTCATTTTAATAATTATAAATACATACAAATTTAATATCTTTCGAGTTGTCTAATGCTAGTTAATTATATTTCAAAATTTGCAAACTATTCATTAAGCACTGGGACAGGACAATAGAGGATGTGAATTGTTGTCGATAGTAGGATGCAAAGGTTTTAGGCAGGTGCACAAACAAGGGGGAGATAAAATAACACATCTACTCTTATGATAAATCTAACTTAGCAAAACAAACTAATGGGTCGTTTGGCAGCCTCTTAATCAGTCTCTTAATGGTTCAGATGTCTGAATGGTTCATCACTTAATGATTCAGACTGTTTGTTTCATGAGCAAATGTCTGAATGGTTAAGCATTATACTAGTGCTAAATGGTGAAAAGGTATAATGCTGAATGGTTAAGACCTCTTATCTGAATTGGTCAGACATTTGCATTTGAATAGTTAAACGATATACTAGCTCTTAATGGTTCAAATCTCTTATTCGTTCAACACTTAATTATTCAGAAGTTGTCAAACTGCCCCTAATAATAGTTAGACCAAAAAAACCAAAGATGAACAAACCATATACATAAAAAAAATCTAATAGAATTAATAAAGGTAAGAGTTGATGTGTGAAATTAGGTATAAAGATAAAAATTCATTTATGTAATTTACTTTAAATTAAATAATATTTGTTTATTTATTTTTAATTATTATTTTTCTTTTTCCTCTATTCACAAAAAGAATATCAAATCAACTAAATATATAGGATGAATAGTAGTTGCTACGTGTAAGGAGTGAGAAGTTAGTCTGTCTAATTAATTTGTATTTTAGGGAACAAGATGGAGTACTAAATTCCATATATTAGTAAATCTTATATTATTTTCAAATTATATGGATATAGTTAATACTATGTTAGATATTCGTGTGTTACACAATGTTGAATTAAAAAATTATATGATAGATTATATATATATATATATATATATATATATATATATATATATATATATATATATATAGTCTAATAGATGTTATAGATAACAAATCATGAAATTATTATATATAACAAACATATATAAGTTATAAATAATAATACAGAGAAAAATGATAACTATTATGCATAAATATCCATAAACCTATTTATATACCTTTTAAATATTTTAGTTTTGAGAATGAACTTTTACAAAATAAAGTCTCATTAAAGTATTTTGAGTGAAACGTTTATTTATTTCTAGAAAGATGTTAATTTGATTAATATAGTAGTAAATCTTTATCTTCATACTGTAATAAAAAGGTAATTGTGGGGTACACGTGTTAACATCATATTTTTTTCTCATAAAAAATTATTGGCTTCTCTCTCATATTTTGAATAATTCAATTAAATATTAATAATATTATTTAATTCTTTTTAAATTAAAAATAGTTTTGTAATAACTAAGAAAGAGATCTTTTTAATAATGTTATTTCTAAAGAAATAATTTTTTAAAACAATATTTTTTTCTAAAACATCAAAGTTTTTTACAAATATGTAATATTTTAAAATTGATGTTTTAAAATATAGAAAATTTTATAAACTAAAAGTAATTAAAATTGTGAGTTATGAAAAAGAAAATTTTTAAAGTGACATTTTTTTAAAATGGATTCTTTTGAAACAAAATGTTAAAAAATTTTTTGAAAAAAAACACAAGTTTATAATTAAAAGTTTTAAAAGTTAATATCATTATTTTATTACATATAGTCCTTACTTATACGTAATTTCAATCATATCTTATCTTAGAAAATCATTTTATAATTTATAAACTTTTATTCTATCTAATATTTTATTTATTCTACTTGTACAATACACAAGTTAGTAAAACCAGTGAACATATATTAAGGAAACTCTTTTGAAAACAAAATTTTTACCAAGATTTGTAAGTTTTATTATGGAGAGGATATATGGACTATCCTAAGTAAGCATTAAACGGAGATGATGTAAATAGACTAGAAAATAATCATGTGTGACTTATGGTGATTTCGCTTCATCAGAGAAGATACATAGTGAAATTTATCATTTTATGTAAGGTTGATCAAAATTCGGTAAATTGCTTACGTGCCACCAATAACTGAAACTAAAGATTTCAAACTTGATGATAATGTAGCTACGCGTATTTAAATTATATATGTATGTTTTATTAAAACAACAACTCACACACTTTTTTTATCTTAGTTCGAAACCTACACCAATAAGTAAGACCTGGATAAACCAGAATAAATTATCACCCCCAAGATTTAAACCAGCGATATTTGGTTGGGTGAAAACACTATTTATCACTACACTCAACACTCAGCTCATTTAAATTTTATTAATGATAATTAATCACATTAATCTTTTAAAGTTTTCACAATAAAACCAAATATGATAAAATTTACAATATAATAAATAATTTCAGCGTGCTAGTGTGCTACAACTAACTGCGAAGTTTAATATAACTTTTTGTAATTTACTTTTGAATTTCTTCAAATATTGGGTATGACGTTCCCATTATTATTATTAACAACCCCGAATCTAAACAAGCTTTTAAAGTGTCATGCTATTTTAACCAATTATTCCTGTACATGCACTCTTCAATAGTTGTCGGTATGTAATTTTTTCATGAATTACATCCGTTGTTATAGCATAAACGAATATATCATCCAAAAGATGTTTTGTACATGTTTTATATTGTAATAATTTATGCATACGGAGGTCTCATGTTCATTTAACACTAGTGTTTTCCTTAGAAACAATGTCTTTGATATAGGGCTGTAAACGAGCCGAGCCGAGCCGAGCCGAGCCGAGCCAGGATGGGTTCGAGCTCGAGCTCGAAGCTTATCGAGCCGAGCCGAGCCGGCTCGATAATTTTTAACGAGCTCAAAACACCGGCTCGAGTTCGGCTCGTGAAAAGCTCGAGTCAGCTCGTGGCTCGTTCGAGCCGGCTCGATTTAAATATTTTTTTAAAATTTTTCACATTAATTTATATGAAAACACAAAAAATATATATTATGGTTTTTACATTTTGTTGGGTATTCCGTATTTATGGGAACAAAGATTATTATTTTGAATATAAACAATTAACTATCAAAATATATATTTTTAAACAAAATACTTAATATTTTAAATAAGAATCCATTTTTATTTTTAAAAAAACATTTTTAAAATCCTAATATAAAAATAATAATCATAATAATAGTAGTAGTAGTAATAATAATAATAATAATTATACTATATAAATATATATATATATATATACATATATTATGTGCACCGAGCCACGAGCCGAGCCAACGAACCGAGCCACGAGCCGAGCTCGAACCGAGCTAACTCTGGCTCGAGTTCGGCTCGTTTTGAATTCGAGCCGAGCCGAGCCGGCTCGTTTAGATTCGAGCTTTTTTCGAGCCGAGCTTTTTTCGAGCTTTTTTCGAGCGAACTTCGAGCGAGCTTCGAGCTACGAGCTACGAACTTTTTGTACAGTCCTACTTTGATATTGTACTAGTCTCTTTCGGGACATATACCTCAGTTGAGGTTTCATTTATAGTCTTTTCTGAGTTTGCAAATATTATATTATCTTCTTCTTTTCTAGGTTTATGGGTTTTTATCCTGAGAACCAATTGGTCTCCCGCACGTTCTTTGTATTGTAATCACTTCTAGCATTACTTTAATTTGAATAGTTGAATTTGATGCTGGTATATGTAACTTTTTCACTCTATTTGTATTTGTGAATGTATTTGGTAATTCACTTAATATTCTTTGCAAATGTATAATCTTTTAGACTTCATGTTCCCATGAATTACTTTGAGGGTTGAAATTCGATACATCTTACTTTTTGTGGCGCCACTTCTGTTACATGTTACTCTTTGTGTCGCCACTTTCGGTACATGTTACTTTTGTGTCGCCACTTTCTTAAAGTTATATCTCCTCCATCCCCAATTGTATCACCAAATTATCAATGAGCAAACCATGTAGTAGACATGTTTCTCATTAGTGGTTCTAAATATTTAATAACAGATTGAGAATTAAAACCAATATAAATGCCCAATCTTCTCTATGGCTCCATTATGATACATTATAATGGAGGTGCTAATGCATAAACCACAAATATTTTAAGCAAGACAACTTGTTTCTCTTTCATAGGCCACTTGTACTAGGAGTACTCATAAATCATAATCTTTAGTTGGTCTTAACTTGATCGGTACACTCGCATGCAAAATAGCATGCCCCCATGCATAAGATGATAATTTACATTGCATTAGGAGCAGTCTAGTAATTAATCACAATCATTTAATTAATAATTCGGCTTAACTATTTAGTGTGTGAACATGAGCTACTAGATGTTCAACATTTATACCAATCAAAGTACAACAAAAGTTAAAAGCTTATAATATGAATTCTCCTCTATTATCCATCCGAATAATCTTAGTTTGATATTTTTAGACATCATCTCTCGATCATTACTTTGAGGGTTGATTTTCGATACATGTTGATTTTTGATCAAGCCATTACGGAAAATTTAGCGAAACTATTGTAAGATATTGAATCCAATCATTAACAAAGTCTAAACAAAACTATCATAAGTTATTGAATCAAATCATTACTACGAGTTTAAGGGGCTGTTTGATTTGCTTCTGACCCGGTCAAAATGTCTGACGCTGACCCGGTCAGACATTTTGGCCGGTCAGCATGTTTGATTTTCACTATTACGCATCTGACCCGGTCCGACACCACTAACCCATGCATATTTTCCCCTTACCCGGTCAGTTTTGGAACACCCTCTTACTCGGTCAACCCCTTCTGACCGAGACTTGCAAATCAGACAACTCCTAAATGAAACTATCACAAGAGTTCAAATAAAACCAAACCAAAAGTTCTTAGTGCGAAAAAATTAGGTGTAACCTCAATCCAATTAGTGTTAACATGTTTCCCTTTTTCTTCATCATTTTTGATAGGCTTCGCTAAGGTGTTTGGTAGTTCAATATGTGTAGGACTATTGGTTAGACACACATACATCTAGGGGTGTGCAAGAAACCAAAATAACCGAACCGCATCCATAATAACCGACACAACCGAACCGAAAAAACCGAAACCAATAAGAAACCGATGGTTTGGTTTTATGATTTTTTAAAACCGATTTTTTCGGTTTGGTTTTGGTTTTGCGTGTGATAGAAACCGAAAAAACCGAACCGCAACCACAAAACCGAACTTGTAAATTTCAAAGTATATTCATACACTTATAAACATGACTAGCCTATAAATTACTTATTTAATTTATGTTATCTAAAATAGATAGATGTTTAGGTTTCGAGCATAATTTTTAAATTTTTTGTTTTGGTATATTAAATTATTTTTATTGAACTTTTTGTATTATGTTTTATTAATTGTAATTAATTTTAATGTTAAGTAGTTATAAGAATCTATAGATTATGTTTAAACATCAACAAAACAAAATGATGTAAGCTCAAAGGTTTTAGCTTAAATTTATTACTTTGAACCAATTTAAATAAAAAAACAAAAAAAAAACTTGGAGCCCAAAAACAAAACCGAAAAAACCGAAACCGAACCAAAACCGAAGTGAAAACCGAAAACCAAAAACCGAAAAAACCGAAACCGAATGGTTTTAAAAACCTAGAAACCGAGATATCGGTTTTTGGTTTTGGTTTTAGCTTAAAACCGAACCAAACCGACCATGCTCACCCCTACATACATCTCACATTTATAACAGATGCTCTTTTAGCACCCATGATCCCTTATTGTGGGGGATCACCTCATGTTATTTCGACTTGATTGACAACTATTGAGCTTAGGATTAGGACACTACCTCAGCCATGTGCTACTCGGTACACCCCCACGATCTCTACGAGGGCCAAAACGTCTTCCTTTCGCATGTTTACTCTCAGTAGTTGCCACACTTGCTTCTGGGGATGGACTTGCATCGATTGATCATGCTTGATGGTTTTAAAGTAGGAGTTTGTTGTCTCGCCCCACGACTAATAGACATGATATAAGTTTAGAGTATTAGTGAGTTTACGTTTCCTATAATGCTACAACAAGACCATTTTAAAGGCATGGAATAGGGAGAACATCTTTTCGATCATGTCTTCATTGATTATGTTTTATGCTTATAATTTCACTTTACAGGTGATATGGAACAAAATAGAGTTGTACTCGCTAATGGTTTTGTAATCTTGTAGAATGAGATGGATCCATTCGTAGCGAGCCTTAGGAGTACGACTAATATCTAGTGGTTGATTGGTTCTTGAATGTTTTTCCATAGTTCGAGAGGATCCTGGATAGTTTAGTATTCGTACTTCAAGTCTTCATAGAGATGATGACGGATAAATATCATAGCTTTAGCTTTATCTTAAAGAGGAGTCGTATTCCCATGGCTAACCTGGATTCTGTCTTTTAGATGAATTTGAACATCAAAAGTGACCGGATATGTTAATTGCTCACCGGAGAGGTGATGGAGATGTCAAAGTGCAACATTTCCTAATCACAACACACTACACATTTCTCTGCCTTTTTTGACATTGTATCCTGATGGTTTAATACGAAACCAATGGGATGATGCTTTCATTGCGTGGTTTAACACGAAGCCAGTGGGATGATGCTTTCATTGCGTGGAAACTCACCGAAAGAAATGTTGGTTTGTGGACCTTGTGACTGATGGTGAGTAGGGCGTTGATAACATTATGTAGAAACATTGAATACTTAAAGAATTACACATTTCTCACTAACATCATTGTTTACTTACACATAGAGAATCAATAAACATGTAACAAAAAATGCTGATAAACAGGAGAGAAAAGTGATATATATGTAGTTACAACAGAATCATACTTCTCTTTTTAGTACCACTTGGGTGGCAAATGTGTCGGACATACGGGTAGCTTAATTAGGACATGTTTAGTAGGGTAAACGGCCCCAGCTGATACGCAAACACGTTTTCGTCTGCTCTTTTCTTGATTGCATAAACCATATAGATTTTAAACAATCAAAAAATATATTCTTACATTGATATCATATTCTGACTTCAAAACGCGAAAGAGTAGGAGGTTTTATGCGCCATGCAATCAACAGCCGTATCTCAAGTACAAGAAGTCTCAAACTGTTAAATGATATAACTTGTCATATACGAATGATGTACCTGGAGAGTCTCAAGAAGGCTCATAATGATCGGTTGAAATGACTTGGTTAGTAACAACCAGGCGAACGATTGCTGGTTAAGAAAACTTCATATGATTAAGCATGTAATACAAAAGGCTACGGGTGTTAAATAACAGTGAAAATCAACCAAATCAGCACACTCAGCTAGTGTGAGATTAACACTAGCTAACGGTTTGGAGCTCGGAACCAGTCGTATAAGCTGCACCATTATTACGAACTAACGGTTATGCATGTGTGCAATGTTCATAAACTATATTTATCATGTTTTAAAGCTTAGTACGAACTAACGGTTTTAAAACTTGTATAAAAATATGGTCCAAACCATCAAATCAAACTGTTTTTTGCCTGTTTGGATTGCAGTTTTTCAAAACTATAGTTAGCTGTTCTGAACAAAATTTATGTCAAAATGGCCGAACCCAACCATGGACAACCCTAGAAAGGATATTATAGGCATTTAACACATTAGCAGAAGCCTGCTATACATATTTACCTCCAAGATTTTAGAAGAAACAAATCACCATTTGGTTGTTTTCTTCAATAATCTGTAAATAAATAGCAAACAATTGTAAAAAGACTTTGACCACAATTCCACAAAACAATTGGTTATACAAGAATAAATAAAGTTCCCACCTCATTTATCTAAAAAGATTTTCACCCATGACCGCATTCACCTACTATAGAGATAGCATAAGGGCAGGGCGGACGGGTTGTGTGAAGGATAAAACGGACCAGTTTTAGTACGAGTCAAAACTGGACAGGGTGACCCGCAAACAGTTTCTGTCTTTTATTTTCTTGAATTTTATAGATACTAATGTTCTAAATATGATTAAAGAAACTATTTTTTTACATAGTAATCCAATTGCTGAAATAAACGATTATGGAAGTTTTATAATTTGTGAAAACACTTGACCTGTTCTCATCTCGGCTCATTTCCATAGATTTCACCATTTGACCCTTACATTTAAAGCATAACCCGATTTTATTCGTGCATCCATAAATGGACCAAAACTGCTATATCTAGCCATCAAAAGAACAATCATGATGCAACGCGATTGCACCTGATTCAAATGCAATAATAACTATCCAATATATCAAAACTCATAAAACCTTTGCCTGTGCTTGGCATGAGGCATGCATCTACCTCCATTGCGCCTAGAGCAAGGTGCATAATGGGCTACTATTAGTCTCTGTTGTGCGCCTTTGCGCCTTGCAACTTTGATGACTATGCTACAACATAAATTAAGATGTAACATATAAGAAACATTAAGAATACCACCAAACCAATTAGATAATTATTTCTAATCTACAGTGAAATAAGTAAGAACACATACCTTTAAGAAATCCCATCAAGGGATGAAAGTCCGGGTTAAGCACGTTCACAGCATCATATGGTACCAATATCATCCCTTGGACGAGATTTGTCGTCACACATTGAAAAACTTTCATTTTTTCAACATCAGGTATAAAAATTAATAAAATTCGAGTATATGATCTTTAACAATGAATTTTGGGAAACCTGCACAAGATTCCATAAGAGTTGAAAGAGCTGCACAAGACCACTCCAAACACCTATCGTAAATTATGTACAAGATCACAGAATCTGTCAGTCAAACAACTGATCCCAGGGATTCATAATTATAATGATTCTATGTTTATTTCTGAAGATCATAGACTTCATGCTGACAATAATTTCCATATAATTCAGCTCACCAACTATGTTTTCCTCAAGATATGATTTTCATGAACTTCGGATCTTAAAACTATTGATTGACCAAAAAAGGTCAATGAAATGCCTGAGGAGGCATATATTTATTTGCAGTTTCGGAAGATTCATAAATGGCTTGCAACTTGGTAAGGAACTTGTTAAGAAGAAATACATCATTTATGAGTATGTCACGGCTAAAAACATGCTTTCCAGACGAATAATTAATGATTCGAGTCACACAACATAACTTTCTTAAACTAGAGTATATTAACCGAAACATACATGATAATAAACGAATCTAAAGTGCAATAAAAGCAAATTATATAATGTCTAGAAGAAAGATGAATAGAAACTGCAAATGAGAGAAAATGATGATTTCATTGATGTACTAATGAAGTCCTAAATTTAATGGGTCACAGCATGGTTGAGATATAGTCATAAAAGAAGTATGTGCAAAGAAGCCAAAAGGCTAAACTTTACCAAATCATTCTTCTGTGTACACTAATATACACCTAATGAACTGAAGATTAGTTACAACGGGTTAACCCACTTTACACAATCTCCCCATGCCTGAACCCATTGCTGCCATAATCCATTCCAGGGTCCAAACCGCATGGGGGATCGAACCATTTAGAATTGTCAGGGTAGAAACTGTCAACTTGCAAACCAACAAGGGCATCTGTCTCTGTTTCCTCGTTCCTTATAGGCTTTATTAATTTGGATTCCTCACAATCAAGTATACTTTTTTCATCAAATCCGTTAAACTTTATCCATTTCCCAGGTTTAGATGTGTCGGTCACAAGATCTTTCTCGTGCCTGCAATCACCATTTATTTGATCCCATGAGCCAACATCTCCAAGTGTCGGCTCAAAACTATCGTCATCATCTTCCATCAAGTCTGTATTTTGACCACCGTTCCAATCCACTAACTCGTTTTCCAAAAGCAAGCCTCCAGACTTTGACTCGTATTCTCCTACATTTCTAACCTTATTCAGAAGATCAAACAATTCATGAGACACTGAACTCAAAAGCTCGGGCCTTATCTTTGAAATCTTCCCTTCAAGAAGCCCAACTTCATGTTTTAACTCCTTCACTTGCTGCAAAACCGAATGCTGCATATCCCCATCATCATGTCCCATAAAGTTATCATTATCAGCTTCATCAACCGTTCCATAAACAAAATCTTGATCCATTAAGAACCCGCCTTTATGCCCGACAACTCTATGCATAATCCTAGCATTCCCATCCAACGGCCCAGGTTCATGCCCCGTATGTACAGCATACAACTTAAACAAAGCCGTCCCCTCTTCTTGATACACAAAAGTCTTATCTTTTTCATTATAATTACAAATCGGCACAATCGCCCTTATCCGAAACCCACATCCACATCTCTTCGACGCATAAGGTTCCCTCTTCAAAACCCTCGATTTCTTTGAAGATGAAGCGGGTGCCCCTGCCCGATGACACGCATAATCCTTAACCTCAGCCATAAACGGCTTATACCTAATATACTTCTGCCTAATGCACAAAACAACCTTATGTTTAGCAGCCAACTGCTTCAACCTAAAAGGCACTTCCTTCGCGGGGACATCAAACGACTCCGTATACTCAAACCTACGCCTCTTCGACCGCCCCAAACACGACCCGTTTGAGTCAGAACACACAGGACAAGCAGACACACAAGCCCGAATGTAAGACTCAGGTATCCCATAAAACTTAGCACCCACAGTCCAAACCTGCTTAATCCTCTCTACAGTTTCTTTCAACCCTAAATGCTTCAAATCAGCATCACCATGAAAACTCATCACAATCTCTTGCCACTGGCTAGTGTGTGAAACAAATTGATTATTCAAATTGTTCTTAAAGCAAAGAAACTCATTACCATGTTGACCCTTATGCACTGTAAGCTTCTCCTGAATTCTTTTCCATGCGGTTACATACGCAGTATCTTCGTTTCGATCTTTCCACACGGATTTCCAGCTGGCAAGCACCGGCGCCGGCGTCGCCGCCCGAATCTCGTCGGAGGTCGCCGGCCGGCGGTCGAGTATGCATCGGATCATCAACGAATGTGATTCAACGTTGAATGTGTAGAATTGGGAGGATATGTGAGGGTTAGGGTTGACGAATAGGGGTCTAGGGTTTGTGGGTGTCGCCGGCGGGACGGCGTCGGCGTCGGAGGAGGTCCGGCTGCCGGAATCTTCGTCGTCGTCGTCGTGAAACAGGTCGAATTCCGACAAGGGAGGGAGGCAGAAGTCCATCGCCGGCGAGGGTTGTTGGGTGTGATTGTGGTGGTGGTTGATCAACGGCTGAGATTCTCCGATCGGATCAAGGTGATGGTGGAACAAACCCTGTTCGACTTTGTTTGGATTCATGGTGTTGGTGGTGGAAATGATGAAAATTGAGTGAAATTGAAGAAGAAAGACTGTGAGGGTTTCAGACTTTCAGTCTATTCTGACATGAGAGAGGATTTCAAGAAGAATCCCTCTCTCTAACACTAGAAAACAATGGTTTAAACCATCTAATTTGGGGTTATTATAGTAGTGTTTTCAATGGGTTTGACAATGTCTTTGATGGGTGTGTGTGTGTTGTTGGATTGGGGAAGAAAGTGAGATGTAGAAGGTGAAGTTGCTAAAAGACATGGATTGTTTTAAGGTATTGTTTTGGTCTCTTTTGGGGTGTGATTATAATGGATTTCTTTGCTTCTAATGAATGTTTCTTGTCAAGTGTACTTGAGGTTTATAGCGCGTACGTTTTGTCTGGGTTTGATTCGTGATTAATTTATTATGTTCGTCGGATAATTTTGTCTGGTAGTGTAAGACGCGAAAACATGACAATGATAAGAATCAGTCGTTTATGTATGAAGTCGATTGAAAAAGATAAGAATCAGTCGTTTGTGTGTGAAGTAGATGATGTTGGTGTATGTATGCCTATTATAAAAAAATTTGATATGTTAACATGATATAATGTAGGAAATGGTTCAAATGCAAACTAAGAGAAATTAAGAAAACTTGTAAACTTAATATAAGCCATTGGTTGGTTAAGATCAATAGTTTTACATGATGTTGGAAAGGGTTCCACCCAAATACAAATCTTTACTTGTTTATTAAATAAAACTAAAACCTTGAATCTAAACCAACGAAGGGCTTAGATTTATTTTAAAAGTTTTCTAAATTTCTTTTTATTTGCATTTGAACCCTTTCCTTTCCCTTATCTCTATATATAATAAATGAAAGGATGTTTTGGCACATGGCTTGATTTTAGCTACTACATTGCCACATGGCATGATTTTCAAAACATAACAGCCACGTGTCAACTTCTCGTTTGAATAATTACTAGGGCGATAATTAAGGCAATAATTTAAATTCAAATTTAAAATTGATATGTAGTTATTTTTCCTAAATTTAGTATCAATCTTATTTTATTATTTCTAAATTTAATATTGGTTATTTTTGGTCTAATAAAAATGATGATAATTAATTAAGGCAATAATTTAAAATTCAAATTTAAATTTCATATGTACTTATTTTTCCTAAACTTAGTATCAATCTTATTTCAATTTATCTAAATTTACTATTGATTACTGTTGGAAGAAACCTAAATTAAGTATTGCTTATTTCTATTTAATAATAACTATATATCAAGTTTTAATCTAAATTTAAATGTCACATGATATATATCAACTTTTAATTTAAATTTAAATGTCATGTGATATTTATTAGCAATAAGATTTAAAAAATAATAATTAAATAATATTTAATGTCTAATTAAGTAAGATTTTAAAATTTATTTACTGAAACATAATTTTACAAAACTTTAAATTTCAAACTCAATCTGCAATTCAATTTGATTTTACCTAAAAATAACTAACTATATTAGTTAAACTTTTAAATTTAAAACTAACAATTTCAATATTCAAATAGAGCATATGTAGTTCACAAATTTTAAATTCTAATGGTAACGATCAATCAGATTATTTTGGGTTAGTAATTTCAAAATTTGAGAATATTATATCTTTTAATAATATCATATAACATTTATCTGCATTATATAACATAAAACCATTATTTTATTATATATATACAATAATTTGAATCTGTTTGTTGTTCTTCCACTATCAAAGATAACATAATACTATTAATTTTATTATACGACATAATTTCTCCTCATATCAAAGAGTCAAGGTATTCTACATGATGACCTTCTCCCACTTCTCAGTTATTCACAAAATCATTATTTTCGACTCATTTCGTATTACATTCAATTGCAATATTATGTACACTTGGACTTAAAAAATAAGTTTTTAATGATAAACCTTGATACTGTATTTTTTTGTCCTGCAACCAACTTTCAGTTTGTTTGTTTTTTAATCATGTATATTAGTTTGTATATTTTTAATGCCGTGATTCGTTTATGAAGGTAGCAAATGTATAGCAATCCAGTAGAAACTTATTCTATTGAGTTTATTGTGGTTGAGTAGGAGGTATTGTTTGACTAATCAAAATTTTATCTTATTCTTTTAATACATGTCTTATAACATATGTGCTATATATCCTTAATTTTTTATATTTTTAATCACGAGACACTACAATATCGAGAAATATTCTAAAAAGATAATTTCTTAAGTTGGAGAAGTTATTCACTGAATTTGGTTAAAGATCTGTATATAAAAATGTTTTAATATTTATAAACATTAATATTGTTTTTATGTATTTAATTCTTTAATTTAATTTACATATATACACATTTATTTAATCGACTTTCACATGCGTATATATTATAACCTTATTAATAGTAACGAATAATTTGTATTTGTATTTATTTTAAAAAATAAATTACATAGATGGTGCTTGTAGTTTAGTTAAAATTTTAGATTTGATCCTTAAATTTTTAAAATTTCAGATATAGTTTTTAATGTTATATTTATCTTTCATCAATGGTCCTTATTCTGTTAGTTCGGTTACTAATGGTAAATTTTTCGAAAAGATTATTTTACCTACAAAGATCATCAATGTAATTTACTTTTAATTAAATAAAAATATTTGTAAAAGTATCATTTTTAGAATGTTCGGGTTTTAAAGTTTCTCTAAAACTTTTGATTGTCTAAAATGTCTCTCTTAAAACTTTTTGAGTTTTTAAAGGTACTTTTTAAAATCATTAGTCTTTCTTAAAATCATTCGGTTTTTAAATGTAATTTTTATTTATTTTCTAAATATTATTTTTAAGACTATTTATTTATTGAATGTTTAAAAAATATTAAAAATTAATGAATTGTTTTGGAAAAAGATGTATAAATAAGTGATTGGTTTCTAAAGATGCTTAAAACCATAATGGTTTAGGGAAAAAATTTAGAAAACCAAATAGGTTTATAAAAACGTTTAAAATATCAAACGGTTTTAAGAACAACATTTTAAAAACGGACGGTTTAAACACGTTAACAAGCAAACATTTAACAAAATATGTTATTAAAAAAAGTTAGTCATGTATTTACACATATTTTATTGTATAATAAACATATTAATAATGAAATATTAAAAAAATAAAAAAATTGGAAAAACAAGAATATAAAGCTTTCCTAAATCAAAATAATACTATAGTTTAATGGATGGTCGATGTGGGTAAAATGTTATTTTTATAATTTTTAATATTATTAATTGTTGACTAACAGAATTTGGAATCATAGATGAAAAAGAATGAAATATTAGAGATTATATTCATAATTATTAAACTTTAAGGACCAATCCAAAATTTTAATAAAACCTAAGAACCATGCGTGTAATTAATCTATTTTAAATATACTTTTTTCAACCCGTGTAACACACGGGTGGTTAGGCGAGTAATATATAGAGGAAATGATATTCTAAGATAGTTGTGTATTTATATGTTAATGCAGCAAAAGTTGGACACTAGTAGCCTCATGATCGGTCCACGGTGCAAACATGGAACTACTGTCAATATTCTGACCAAAGATTGTGATTTAGAAATGATAACAAGAACATGGGTGTCTCACACTCAAGCCGTGATATCATAAATGATCATATCATGTCTTGACATAATTCAAGTATTGATGGCGTGCTCAAACAACAACAAAATAAGTACACACTCATGCCTAAAATGAATCTTAAGAGTAAAATTACTTAAAGACAAAGTTCATTTGTAAATATACTCGATTATTTATAAATACGCAAAAGATTTTGTAAAAGCATTGTTAGTCAACTAAAATACGAGTAATCTTCTAAAAAAACGTTTCAAATCAAACACAAGTCAAAAGAGGTTGGCTTATACAAATGAGGTATTAGTAGTCATCCAAAGATTTATAAAAAAATGTATAACCATGTGTGTAAGGGAATATATTTAGGATATTAACTATTGGATTCTCTCATCTTTAAAGAAAACCTAATCAATGGCTTTTATTTCTCAAAGTTTAAGCCATATTAAGATGGTTAATAACCATCTTTGGATACATTGTAATGGACGTATTTTAAGAGATAAAAGAAGAATAAAGAGACAACAGTCGATGTATTCTACAAACATGGATCATTTATCTGACTAATGATTAAGTTTTTTTTTTCTTTACTCTTAAATATTTAAACTAGTACTATTCATCAGAGAATCTCTTGCAAATAAGATGAAATAAAACTCTCCATTAGATGTTATGCTTAATAATTTTTCATGTTAAAAGAGGAGGTGTGAGAGAAAAGGTTTTTCAAGAGATTTATTGTAATATTTTTATTTAACACCCACATATAGTTAAAAGAGATGTTTGTGTGTCTCAATGTAATATACATATTAAACATCAAATAATTCTTTAGATATAAAAATGTAATGGTGATCATTACCAATTTAATGTGATGGTAAAAGGGTAATCATTACTTGATCAATGAGAATGATAATTATAAGATGATCGCTTACCCATTAGAACAACAGTAATGTGCGTTAAAATCGAAAGTTTCGTTGGATAACGCTTCTGCAACCGTCTTTGCCAATGTTTTTCCGATGTTAAGGGGAAGTGGCATTTTATCAATAACGCCAAAAGGGTTGTTTTTTCCTAGGTGCCGTTACTTTTTTGATTTAATAATATTATCATTTGTTAATTTTCATTTTCATGCTCTAATAAAAGAGTATATTGGATGACACATGTTAACATCACAATTATCATCATCAAAATTTTCTCGTCTTTCTCTCCTATTAAATAATTACCTTAATTACTAATAATATTATTTAACATCTTTTTAAATTTAATAAACTAAGAAATAGATCTATTTATTAATGTTATTTCTAAAAATATAATTTTTTTATACAATAATAATTTTTTTAAAGCATAAACTTTTTTAAAAATACGAAATATTTTATAATTAGTCTTTTTAAAAAGACAATTTTTAAAACAAAAATTAATTAACTTTGGATACATCAAAATATGAGAGCTTTTGTAAAACAGCTCGAAGTGGCATATCATCTCGTTAATGGAAACAAGGACTAAGCCATGAGATAGCTAAAAAGGCTCTAGATTATGGAAAATATGACTAGATTTTTTTAAGTATTTTCTAGTTTTAAATTATTTATGTACTTGTTTTAAGTTTTACAGAAATATGGTATTAAGTTTTCGTTATGTTTTCTTTTATTCATAAATAATGGAATAAAAAATAATATAATAATACTTAAATGAATAATAACCGAGTAATAATTGAATAAACATTAACCATTACCATATATTTGACTAAGATAGTGTTGTTGAGTTGGCGATAATAGGGAAACTTCACAGAATAGTAAGTAAGTTTTAACAACGTTCAATTAGGCCATTTATATTTTTATTTGTTCTAATCAGGTCACTAAAGTTTTAAAAATGTTCCAATTGGATCACTAATACTTTTATTTGTTCCAATCAGGTTATTAAAGTTTTTGGAGTGCTATAACAGGTCACTCATATTTTTTAATTGTTTTAAATAATTCACATTTTTTTTAAAATAATTCAGTTTTTTATAAATATTGTAAATTTTAAAAAAAACTTCAATTCTTTTAAATTTTTTGCAACTTATGAATGACCCAATTAGAACAATCTTGAAACTTTAGTGATCTGATTGGTATAAATTTTTTACGAGTGATCTGATTGGAACAATAACCTTTATGAGTGACCTAATTAAAACAATTTTAAAACTTGATTACTATTTTACAAAGTTACCCCGCGATAATTTGACAGAAAATACCTTTTAATAAACATTAATCATTATTTATGGTCTTAATGAGCATTATTTGATTAGTTAAAAGATTGTAAAGGTGATTGGTGATCACTATCTTGCTTATTGAGAAGTTAATAGTGAATATAAACTCTTAGGTAGTGTTTGTTTTTTTCAAAAGCTCTTTCACACCTCTTCATCTGCGCGCAAGCAAACACGGGAAAAGGTTTTGAGTGCGTAGATTGTTTGTTTTTCGGAATACGTTTCATTAAAAAACATCTTCCTGACGTCTGCATGGAGAAGACACGCACCTATCACTTTTGGGTCTTCTAACCTTTTCTCAACTTTTAAATACATTCCCACCTCCCCCACCGGCCGCCCCACTTCCCCCCACCGGTCGACCCCCTCCCCCCACTTGCGCCCGTCGGCCCCCCTCCCCCCACTTGCGCCCGTCGGCCCCCCTCCCCCCACCTGCACCCACCTCCCCCTCCCCCCACCTGCGCCCGCCTCCCCCCTACCTGCGCCTGCCTCCACCCACCTGCGCCCGTCGCCCCCCCCCCCCACCACTACCACCATCGCTGCAACCACTCGTCCCTGCTGTGCCTTCTCTCTCACCATCGACCTCCATCGCCGCTGGAGCCACCCGTCCCTACTATGCCTTCCACCTCAACCACCGCCAGCCCACCCCGCCACCACCAGCCCACCCGCTATCGTCGGCCCACCCGCCACCGGTAAATCCACCATCATCTATGTTGAAACCCTAAGCATATTGGTTTAAGGTTCCAGTTGGTTTGTGGTTTATATAGTATTATCTGGTTTAAGATTTTGTTTGATTTGTAATATTAGTAGTGTGCAGATGTTAAAAAGCAAACAGTCTTTTCTTGCAGACTGCAGACCTTTGGTCCACCTCTTCTGCTGCAGATGTCTGCAGATGTGGTCCGCAGACTGCAGACATTTTTCTGTAGAAAAACAAACAACACCTTAATGGATGGCAAAAAGTAGGTTGAAGGTGGGTTATTTAACACCCACCTTAACCATTTCAAAAATTTTGTGTTTCCTTTTGTTTGCATTTTAATTTTGATGAAAAAAGTTTTTACACGAATAATTTAAAAAACAACCAATGAATTAGAAGAAACAATCCCGCAAACTAGGGGTGTGCAGAAAACCAAAATAATTGAACCGGAACAAAGAAAAATCCAATAACCGAAAAACGATTGGTGGAAAATTTTTAATAACCGATCAAGTCGGTTTCGGTTTCGGTGGAGGGTAAAAACTGAACCGAGCACACCTCTACCACAAGCAAAAGACCCCCTCCCTTGTTTTTACAAATGGCATTTGAGATTTGGTCATGTAGATAGAGTTCTTATATGTGCTTCGAGGAACGTATGTGACATTAAATCTAGTAAAGGGAAGAGTGGATATGGCTAGTAGGTAGTTTAACTAGTGTTTTAAAGGTTTATCAACAACGGTTAGAGCTCCTAGTGCTATAATAATTATAAAATAAGTCAACTTCTACGAAGAATTTTATTTCTTGAACATCAATCAAGTTTAATGAATGATTCAAGAATTACCCTTATATTAACTGAGGTGTGGATAAACAATAATTTTTTTGTACAAGTTGTTTTGCAAATGATACAAGTGTCTTATGTGCTTTCTTGGTTGTCTCCTTTCCAGGTCATGTTTAGGATTGCTTATTTACGCCTCCTTTTGACTTCTCAAAAGGAGTTTTGAAAAGTTAGAATTTTTAACTTTTCAAAAACTCCTTCTCCTTCTCACCTCTTCATCTTCATCCAAACACATTTTCACCTCCTTTCAATTTATCTCCTTTTCAAAAGTTAAAAAGAGTTTTCAATAAGCAATCCCAAACACTCGCTTAAGTGAAATTCTATGGGTTTTTGGGAGAAAAATGGTTTTCCGCTGGTGGTTTGTCATTGCTTCTGCCGCCACCTTAGGGCTGAGCGATCACCATGGTTCCGCCGGCTCAAGCCTCGGTTGTCGTTCATTTGGTGTGCCACCCCTTTCAGACCATTTTCCTCCTTTCCCGATGTCACTGTTGCTGACGGTTCTAGAGATGGAGGGTTTTGCCGGTGGCTGGGTGCTTCTGGTGACCCGACCACCGGCTTGCCCCACACGAGGATCGAGGGTGCTTCTAGAGATGTGTGTTTCATCATCATCATAGACCTGGGATCTCAGATGGAAATAGCTATGCTAGTTGACTTGCATTCCATGTTGGCAATGATAAAAAACTAAAAATGTGTTGTGTTTGTTGTTCGGTGTGGCAAACGGTTGTTTGCAGCCACGAAAAACCGACACTTCTAAGCCTCTAAAATTCCTGCAGGCAAATGCTAGTTCTTGGCCTGAATATACTAGTTATCGTGATGGAGAAGTAGTTGACTTGTGGGTTTGAATGCCGATCACACGCGTGATAGAGAAGTTGGTTTGAATGTCCATCACATGCGCAACACGCGTTGATAGACATTACTAGTTATACATAAATGTTTAATCGGGATATTGTTAGAAAGAATATTCAATTTAGAAATAAATCCTAACCTAATCTTTTTTCTAAAAACACTAAGATTATAACGACTAAGTTTTAAACAAATTGGGAAAATCTTAACCATATATTCAATTTTCTCCATTTAATGAAACGTTTATGTACTTCTGTGTGGTGACCATATGATACCAATATTAGAGAGAAGTTGCTGTGATTATTACTACACTAATGAATATCCTGTTTTTAAATTGAATAACTACCTTCATAAAATCTTTTTATTTAAATATATGTTGTAGAACTTATTTATGTATAAAATGATTATGAATTAGTTTAAAGTGAAATAGAAACTGATACATGAAGAAACACAAAACTTATGATGGTTTGGGTGTGTTCTAGCTAACCCATCATACATCTAATCCTTCGTATCATCCAAGAGTTTGTTTTATAAAAACTTCTCACCGATCAAGATAGTGATCATTAGCACAAGCTTCTTAACAATAAGGTAATAGTCACGTTTCACTAAGATGGTAATGATCATCACTCAATCCTCTCGTTAAAAATAAGAGTGAACATTCTTAGAAATTCTCTCTGATCTTGACAAAGACAAACTCTTTCGAATAGACATAAGTGTATGAATATAGTTACCGGTTCACTGTCTCCCTTAAATGTGCATCGGCCGTCCTAAGGGAAAATGTTTTGTTGTAGTGGTTAGTTCCACAATCACCCATATAACATCAAACCATCTGATTGATCTCGACAATTCAATCACTATTCTCCTTTCACGCACAAATCTCCAAAGATAAGAGTTCCTAAAAGGGTTTCTGATGCTCATCTTTGACCTACAAACACGTAAGATGTCTCATTAAATATGTAACAATGTCTTTTTTATGATAGACCAATCTGCATGTTTCAAAAAGAAGAATTTCTGACGGGAACCAAATACACGAAAATGAGATGCACTTTGTACGTCTTGGTGGACGAGACACATCGAATAAAAAAAACCCAATGGCAGTCTTAGATAGTACTCGGAGAAAGAGAGTGATAAAACTATCTATAATTATGTTTGCTTGTGAGGAACTTCAAGTTGATTGCAGACATCTAATGTGGATGACAAATGACACAAAATTTACAAGATTTTGAGACACGTTTGATATCAGTGAGTTCAGTGCTAGCGATGCTCTGATACCATATTGCGACACACAGTTTCCTACTTAAATTGATTTGTGTGCAAATAAATACAACTATAAAGTGTTGTATCCATGTAAATATGTAACTGGCTTTAAGACAGTTTAAGAACTTCAAACAAAAGATAAAAAATGCAAACATGTGAAACAACATAACTCAAAAGCCAGTTTTTTCGGCTATTTATAAGTGATTATACAACTGCAATATAAAAAACTGTAGTCTACAATAGGAGAAAGTAGTAATCTAATAAACAGTCATGACCTCATCATGCGAGCCTTAGTCACATACCACGCCAGCTGTTTTGCCTCTTTGCTTCAAAGGTGGACCCATCATTAAGCATGTCTTGAGCATCGGTTTCCATACCAAGCTTCGAGAGCGCGAGAGCCTGCATGTAAAAAGCAGTTGGCCACTCGGGCAAGCATACTTGAGCCTGCATTGCATCCCTTAATGCGTGTTCCGGTTGTCCGATCATCAAGTAGGATAAGGCCCGCCTCACAAAGATAGTACCCGAAGGGACCGACATCATTGAAACCAACTGCAGTTCGAAACAACGGTTTGGGTAAACATATAGTGCAAGGAAGTTGCAATAATATTGCAGGTGACCACACATCAATGTAACTAATTCACACTTGTGCCTTATTAAGTATTAGGTATAAGTGACAGGTTTGACCCGTTTACTTAAAAAGGTTGATTCAGTTGTTATTTATAAGGGTCAAGGGTAAAATATAAAAGACACAGAAACCTCGTCAAACAGGTTGAAAGTTATCTACAATATTTTTAACGCATAAAAACCTCCTAAATCATATTATTACAAAAAGTGGATTATTATTGGAATAAAATAGTTTTGTAATCATATTTTACATGCTAAATGTTTACATAAAAAATTAATCCTTTAGACAAAAAGTGTCACGTCAACTCGATTCAACATGCTAGGAAGTAATTTTGCAATTTATCGTCATGGTGAACCCGGGTTTCTTTATCTGCTGGATCTCAGTTACTGCTTATAAGGGTATGCGTTGAAGGTTCAATATATATGAAATGATGAGTCATGAGTGATGATGAGAATACCTTAGAATAGTATTCGATTGCACCATTAAAATCTTTGTCCCTAAACGCGATATCCCCAAACTTCTTTGTATTTAGCATATCTTGCACTTGTTGGGTCCATTCTTGAAATGATAGCTTCATAAATGTAAACAGCCCAAACAGATAAATCAGCCATGGTTAAAGAAATATCCATACAAAGGATTAATATAGCCATCTGTTAAGTAAAAACTTTAGGCGAATGCCAACAGTTCAAAACGATACTGGACTGAAGGAGAATAGAATAGATGAAAGCATTTGAACTGCAAACCACACCATATAGTACCAGACTATCAGTTTAGTGTGGGTCCCAAATCAGAATCAAACTTTTGGGGGAGTGATAAAAAATACAGTTTTTGGCCGAACCAAACTATGCATTATAACAGTCCTGGTCCAGTTTTGGTTTCCCGGTTTCAACAGTTTGAACCAAGTTTTGCTCGCCATGCTACCATGTAAACTTAAAACTTGGCATAATATTCTCAATAAAAAAAAGAGTTTATGCACACCTCATTTTCAGCACCCTCTTCATCTTTATATCCTGTTTTTAGCAAAAAATCATGTACTGCGGTAAGATCCATTCGTGCACAAGCCTTGCCAAGAGGAGAAAGTAAGGTTGGAACCGCCACTGGAGTTTTTGTTAGACCCATTAAGATATGAGATGCAACCTGCAGACTCAAAAGGCCACCAAAGCAACTTCAATTGGGCCCATTTGTCAACATACATGCACAATAATTAGAAGTGGCGAGATCTCTACGCAGGGGTTGGTAAGTCATCAAAAGGGTTCAGATCAAAATGGGTCATTTTTTGTGCAGGTCAAACAGGCCATTTAGCCGCAAACATTTTTGTCCATTGTACAAAAAATATGAACAGCTAATGTGTTGGTTATGATTAAGAAAACATATTTTCTAAATCTTCGAAATAAAACACCTTTATGTATTTGTATGAATTAAAATAGACTTTGACCGGACTTTCGTCCATTTGGCCCGTTTGACCATTTAACATGTTCCCCCTGTTAGCATTTTTTTCTAATTGAAATGTTTGGGATTAGACAGAATGACTTCTCGACAAAAGTTCTTAAAAACAAATGATTTCCATAAAGGAGAAATAGTTTGACCTCTTTCTGCTTTTGAAGAGGTTCAACTGCTGTAAGAAGAAATTTGACATCAGGACGATCTCTACCCTCATATTGTAGGCACTTTGAAGCAAGCTCCACCATCACTGTTGCATCATCGTCAGCATATTGTCCTTCCAAGGATGAATCCATCAGCAACAATACGTTTTTACCCCGTATTAAATCCAATGCCTGAAAAGAAAGAGTGAAAAATAATCCCTTCAGAGAATATTTTGTACCAAAGGATGCACAAAGGCATTATATTATTTACAAAAAGTTCATCAAACAGCAGGAATATAAACAACCAAAAGTCACCCTTAGAAAACTATATACATCTTTAAAAAAAATAAATTAGGAAAATATGAAAGAATGTTATGTTACATGGCTTGGAGGGATATGTTTTCCGCTCAAAAGATCCAGCAGCACAGTTCCATAACTGTAAACCACACTCTCTGGAATAACACGGCCTGCAATATGTTTGAAAATGATCTCAAATATTTAGACCCAAAGAAAAAAAATACATTAAATTAACACATATTTAAAACCTCTATACCTGTACGTAAAAACTCGGGAGGAGTGTAAGCAAGGTTAGTGCTATAACTCTTCCCATCTCGACTATTTTTCATCAACCCAAAACTAGATAACCGGGGGTCACCATCCTGATGCACAAATTATAAGAGAACAAGTTGATACTTCACTAGTGAGGAAACAAAAATCATATATAAACATAATATGAATATTAATATCCAAGATAGATATAGAGTAGTTATTGAACATGTACCTCATCAAAAAGAACCCTATAGGCATTCAGATCATGATATATTTTGAGATTCTCAGAATTGCAATGCTCGAGAGCTTGTGCTATATGGTATGCAACTCTTACACGCATTTCCCATGGCAAAGGCTGTTTATCCCCTATACCGACAGTCATCAACTTCTTAAACAACAAAGGAATATGTTCAATAACCGAAAGGGTCATCCACGACTACAAATAAAAACATGAAAAATACTTGGAACTCATACAGTGAAATAGATGCTTTGAGAGTGTATCATTGGGCATATATTCAGCTACTAAAAGACGCTCGTCTCCCTCAGCACAACAGCCGATTAGATTCACTAATCTATTATGCCGAACCTTGCCAACTCCAGCAGCTTCTGCCTATAAAAATCAACATAAGAATCTATCACACAGCATCCTCATATCGATCATGAAATCAAAATATGCAACTAAGTGTGCCAACTAAGCAAAAAGGTAAACGAAAGCTATATTGTCCATGTATAAACACCCTTCAAAAGGGAGGCCTACTTTTGCTCAAGACTCTTATCAGTTTTTTACTTCAAAAGTACTCCAAATACGACTTTAAGACGACTTTAAGATATGCAAATGACTAATCTATCTTATATATTTTGATATCGATAAGACGACTTTAAGATATGCAAATGACTAATCTATCTTATGGATTTTGATATCGATAAGACGACTTTAAGACATGCAATCGCTGCCCCAAAACTAACCATGCAACATTTATTCTTGTTTTATTAGTTGATCTTTTCAGATACAGATTACTCTTTTAACGGGGCCTAAACTCTTGAGCACAGTATCAACATTGGCAACAGAAAGTTCTTATGAATCCGACTGCACAGGTGTACAAAGATTTCTGAGTTCAATACCAATGAATAAAGTCACTTTATAAAATTCATGAGCATGTTCTAGCCCTACAAAGAGTTGGAAAAATTGGTAATTCTCCCAAAACAAAAACAAAAAAGATTTGTCGCCTTTAACCCCCTTGAAGGCTGCATGCAAACCAATGCATTGATTGGTCCTGTAAGTTTTCTAGTAGCACGCTCTCATGGTTACCAAGCATGCTAGCCAATGTAACCCGAGAGCTTTACAGTAATAGGTTCTCATGATTACCAAGCATGCTACCAAGTGGTGGGTCCAAGATTTTTATAATACGGAGGCAAAAAATGAGTCATATCATAAAGGGTCGGGTCAAGTAAAACAAAAAATATGATAAAATAACATGAAAGATTTAATATAATTAAACAATATAGTTTGATAAATATGATAAGAACAAATTACTTTTACACTTTGTCGAATTTGTGTTCTGAAATTTTAAAAAATCACTCAATTATATCTTCATTAGTATCATTGTCAACTCCATCTTTTGGACAGTACAAAATATACAAGCATCAAGAAATAAAAAACATCGTGTGGTTCACTAATTTTTTTCAATAATTTTCCTTAGCTCCTGATAGAAGTATAACAATCATCTTGAATTAAGTTATCATAGAAGTACTAAAATTAAACATTATAACAAAATTAAATAAGATTAAAGTACTCTAAACTAAATACTTAATTAAACTTTTATGTAAAGCAAAAAATACGGATTAATGGGAAAGTCATTCCACTAGTTTAAATATTGAAGGAACCACAATTATTAATACATCAGAAAGGAAATTGTGAATTCAAAGCATTATGTTTAACATTTAATTTTCTTAATCCAACAAACTGGAAACTGAGTGTGCCCCTACTAAAATTTAAGCAACGGGGTGATGGGTCCTTAACCAATTAAACTTAGTGGAAACGTGGCTGGCTTACGGGGTGCACCCCCTCCTAGTATGTTATATCCGCCACTAAACTGCTACCAGTGTATTGATGGGCCTCATGAAATTACTGATAATGAGTTCTCGTGGTTCTTAAAAAAAGAGAGAAACGCACAAATGTATAATTAACAGGACTGACATCATAACAATTACCAAATACACCTTTAACAAACACATGTGGTGGGTGGGAGATCGCTTCCATAAATAACAATCTTTCACAAGGTCAATACATCTCAAAAAAGAACCAAATTGCAATCTTAACGAAACAAATGCATTTTCGAGCAAATAAAACTTCCATCAATTCATCTAACTTAATTCTACTAAATTTAGTTATAAAAAACTGTCCTTAGAAAAAGCTATTAAATTCCTTAAAGTATAACTTTCAAAGTGAATCCAAATTGACTCACTTTACTTTTTTCTTTCAACGAGAAAAAAAATCAGCATACAACTTTCCATAAATAACAACCTATCACATGCTCAATATATCTCAAAAAAGAACCAAACTGCAGTCTTTAACAAACAAAATCCAATTTTAAGCAAATAAAGCTTTCATTAATTCATTCAACTTAATATTAATTAAATTAGTTACAAAATATTGCCCTTACAAAAAGCTAACAAATTCCTTAAAGTAGCAACTTTCCAAGTGAATCTAACTATATTTTTTTCACTTTTCTCTTCCAATCAGAAAAGAAATCATCACATCACTTTCCTAAAACAGCTTTTTCTTAGTAGATGCATAATCATAGGTACAGTACAAGTGCTTATTGCACCTCAACAACCATCCTACCAACTTCACCCTTGTGCAGATTAAGATGAAAAAACACTAAAATAATCAAAATCAACACAAAGTCACAAACAAACACCCAAAACAAGCCCTAAATCACAAATGCAGGTATCTATGTGTATATTGATAACAATACAGATGATGATAATGATAATAACAATAATGATGATGAAGATGATTGATACCACAAATTGTTGAGGATCAGGCCATGAAAGCTTGGAGAAACGCTTAATGGCAACAACTCTATTGCTACGAAGCTTTCCTCTATAAACCACATTGGGTGCTTTCTCCCCACTTTCCGAAACAATAAGCTCACTACTGAACCCATTTGTAGCAGCTCGAAGCTCCGTAAGCTTAAACTCCTTGAACGCAGGGACCGCTTGATCTTCATCCCGTTGATCCAACCCTTGTTCTCCATCACCTTATCATTCATCAATTCACAACATCAGAAAAGTAAAATCAACTACAGTAATCTGTCGATTTCGAATACCACATCAGTCGTTACAATCACATGGTCAAATTAGTTGAGTTTTAAGGTTGTAATCGAAAAACCCCAAATGGGTTTGAGAGAATACGTGAAGGGGATGATGGTGTGTACCTGGATCTGGTTTAGATTCAGGAACCTGATCAGGGGATTGAACATTGGCAGTTTTGGACTGAAAACAGCCCATTTTGGATGATTTCTTCACATAAATTTGCAGGAAAACAGTGTGGGGGTTGTTTGATGGTGATAATAAGAATCAAAATCTTAGAAATGTAGAGGTTTGGGGGTTGATTGAGGGAGTGTGATGAAGGTTGATAGCAGAGGGGGGATTGGGGAAGAAGAAGATGAAGTGAGGGACAGGGGACAGAGGAATCACATGATAATAAGTCGATGATGAGATATGAGCACGTGAAGACCTCAGGGTCAACTTTTTCGTTGACTCGAACTAATACAAATAAACACACACTTGTGTAGTTGTGTGTGATTTTGACATATTTTTCGTCTTTTTTACTTGTTTTGGGGTGTAAAGAGAGGTTACTTTTCGTTTGAGCTCGATTGATTATAATTAAGAAATATGTTAGAGTCTATGTATTATATGGATGGAATATATAAAATATATTAAAATTATTAGTTTTATGAATATTTTATTTCAAGATGTTATTATCTATTGGTGAAATAAAAATATAATGAATATTTAAAAGTTATAACACATAATGAATTAGAAATTATTACTCTATATTTAATATGTATTAATAAATTATTAAAATAACTACATTTATATTTTAGATGTTTAATAATTTAGTTTACTTATTTACAATAATTATCATTTAATTTGAGAGAGATAAGAAATACAAATATAAATATATTTGTTTTAACATATTTTAGTTAAAAAGGAAAGTCAAATTAAATATTTTTATAATTTTCATATTTATTATGAGAGAGAGGCGGGAATATGATTTTTGTGATATGCTAGAATGATGACACGTGTCATTTGACATGCTAGAATGATGACACGTGTTTAAAAAAAATTCTTTTATTATAGGTTATAGATGCCTTAGCTTGACTCCAACGAAAATTTTCTAAGCTTTTTCTTGGTTTGAAATACATTTAAACTCGAGTTTAACTCGTAAGAAAAGTTTTTATCTCGAGTTAAGAAGTGTTGTTTCAAAAAAAACTTGAGCGTGTTCAGTTTTTTTATTATTTAGTAATTGTTTAAGAGTAAATTACCATTTTTCGTCCCTGAGGTTTGATGATAATCACGGTTTCAGTCTAATAATTCATTTATTACACTAACAGTCTAATAATTTCAAGTTTTGTTTTAATTTCACCCAAACCACTAACTCTGTTAGTGTAATTCTGTTAAGTTAATGTGAATTGACTATATTACCCTTAGTAGATAAAAAAATAAAATAAAACCATTATCATCACCTACCATTATCATTTAACCTTAATCCAAATCTCTCTCTTGGTATTTCTTCATCTCCATCACCACCACTACCACCACCATTACCACCACCACCACCAACGCTCACCGCCACCCATCACCAACCCTCACCGCCACCCACCACCACTATCATGCCTCCATCAGCATCTTCTCATCATAGTTTATCTTCATTTCCTTTCTTTTTTTATTTCAATAGATCTATAAAGATCTACAAGTTGTAAGAGGTGGTGGGTGATTGTAGTGGTGGTGAGCAACGGTAGTTCTACCATGTTCGTCTTGGATTTCAACTTATAGATTTATATGGTGAGCGACAGTGGTTCTGTTGTACGATGGTGGCAGAGGTGAGCGATGATGGTGGGGGCGAGCGATGGTGGTTTTGGTTCACGATTGCGACGGTGATGGTGGTGGCCGGAGAGGGCGGTGGTTGTGCCGGTAGATTGGGGTTTGGGGGGTCTTAGGTGAAGAGAGAGAGAGCGAGAGAGAAAGAGAAAGAGGGGTGGAGGCCAGAGTGATGACATAAGGTGGCGGTCATAGTGGCCTGGAGGTGGAGGTGGCGATGGTGGTCGGAGGTGGCGATGGTGGTCGGAGGTGGCCTAGGGGTGGAGGTGACGAGTGGTGGTTCTTGATTTTTAGATGTGTGAGAGAAAGATATGGGTTGGGGTTTGGGAGTGGGGGTCTTGAATTCTAATAATGATGGTCTTGCTAGGAATGATAATGATGGTTGTGGTGGGTGGGGTTGGTGGTGGTGGTGGTGGATGGGATATGGTGTAGGTATTTGATGATGATAGTTATTTGATAAATATTTTTTTTTATTATCTTATGTTTAATTATAAGGGTAATATTGTAAATTTACACTAACTTAATGGAAATACTTTAACGGTGTTAGTGGTTTGGGTGAAATTGAAACAAAACTTAAAACTATTGGACCGTCAATGTAATAAATGAATTATTGGACTGAAACCATGATTTTTTGTCAAACCACAAAGACGAAAATAGTAATTTACTCATTGTTTAAATATAAGTATAAATTTATATATAATATATGATGTACCATTAAGTTATTCTTATCAAAATTATATATGATAATATTTATAATGCTTGTATATATGAAATTAAATACAAAATATATTTTTTTATCTATATAAATACTAGGCTTGTACACTGGTTTATAAACGAGTTTTAATTTAGACTCCAACTCGTTTAAACTCGATTTGATTCGAACTTTTAATAATGAGTTGATCTCAAATAGCTCACGACTAGATCAACCTATTTACAACCTTAATCAAACTATCTCTAATTTCTCTATCATTTATGCAGGGCCGGCTCTTTTATATTTAAGGATAAGCTTTTTACTTGGGGGCCCCAATTTTGAAGTATCCCCAAATTTAAAGCTAGGGTTTTGATTCGCAGTGTTTCGTCTTGCAGGAAAACCCTCTAAAAAGTTTAAATCAACTAACTTTTTATAGGTTGGCTTTGATTCTGGTGCTAAAATCGCTCCATATAAATAGTCCATCAGTTTTCTACTTAAAAATAAAGATACTAAAGGTATATATCTGAATGTCTTGTTCTAATTCATAGTTTGAAAGAGTTCCACCAGGAAAAAGGCCGAATCTTAAAGTTTAACTATCTGCTTAAAAACAAGTTAAAGAGCCAATTGAAGTCATTTTTTTAACCAAGTAAGTTCCTCTTGTTAACTTGTATTCCATTTTTTCTACATTATATGTACATGGGTTTATGTAGCACAAGTTAGAATCAAAAGTGAGAAAAAAAATCTTTGCAGAAAGAGCCCCATCTCTATCATCCGCTTTGAGCCCTATAATGGTTAAGCCGGCCCTGTGATTTACGTTAATCGTAAAGGATATAAGTATTTGACAAAAGACTACTAATCTTTTAATCTATTTTTGTAAGATTAATAGTTAATTCATTTAAAATTTATTGAACTTCTCTTCTTATAGCAAGTTGCATTTTCTTTAATTAATCTACTTTCTACATAATATATACATGTTTACCATTATCATATCACAAACATCTAGTTTTGTACAAACATTATTGAAAATAATATATATCATGCTAGTTCCTATTATTTAACACAAGTTATGTTGGTATTATAGGACCATTTTTTCATGTCAATAAGCGTTTGAAAAAGCTTGTAGTCTTAAAGTTGGAATCATATCAAAAAAGAAGACTATGATCCAAACATCAAAAAGATAGTAAAGAATTCGCTTCTTAGGGGACCAATGATTTCGGTCAAAGAACATACAAATCAGCACACATTGTTAATTATGAAAATGGTATCCAAATGAGAAAGCATAACAGTGCCACCTCATCGTATAGAACATCAATTATGTATTTACATAGAGAAAGAATAATGATACATCTACTAGGATTAATTTCAATTCCAAAAATATGTTTAAGAGAACCATGATTCTTGTACAAAAAAAATGTAGCAAGACGTTACATGATATAAACAATAGTCGTAGAGTCATTTCTAGTGATAATAATATCATCACATAAGCAAGCATATATGATATAGTAGTCCAACGAGATTAGATAAATAACAAGGGGTTCATTTTCACTATTAAAAAATGAGTCTAATGTTACTTTTTTAAAGCAATATTTTAAAAAAAAGTTGTACGATCTAAGAAAAAAATTGTATTTCCTAACAAAAATATTACATTATTTAATAAAAAGTTTGTTTTAGTCTAGTGCAGCTTCATCTAATTTAACCTTTGGTAAAAATATTGATTTAGCCTAATGCAATTTTTTAAAGTCTAATGCAATTTTTTAAGGGTTGATGCAACTTGATTTGAACCATGATATTCTCAAATGAGTCTTTGACTTTTACGACTGAACAATAAACTTAAGTGACTAAAATCCACTCAAATAATCTCCTTGTATGATTTTAAGAAACAAAAATAAACATATATAGGGTTCTAAAGACATATTACATAATTTGAAGCTTACTTTGGAGTTCAATAAATAACTTTCTAGCTTCAAAGTTCTCTTCTCTCACTATTGCAATATGTTGGTCTTTGTTTTTTCTCAAGAGAGTAGTGACTTAATTCACCACACATGCATATGGGAAGAAATATAAACAAGTAGACTAGGAGAAAGAGTGGGACACAACCATAGAGAGGGCTTCCTTTCCAAGTTTTGCCTTTTGAATTTGTCTAATTAATGCCTCTTACATAATATTACATAAATGATAAGTGAGTGGGAAGAGAAATAATAGGTGTCGACTATAAGAACCATAGGCACATTCAAAACTTACCAACAATTTATTTTGTATATTTAAAAATAAATTACTTAATACAGTTGTCATTTATATCAACTCATTCATAAAAAGATTTTAGTGTTTATATTGAGTGTTTATGACATATTGAAACTTACATATAATTCTAATGAGAAACATATTGATTGAAATATGAGAAAGCTATATAATTCATAAATAAATTACTTAATACAGTTGTCATTTATATCAGCTCTCAATAGTTCGTCTTATTGACTATGATGGTGGGTGAGATGAGGGGTTGGGTTTAAAGCTAAAGCTAGGGCATGACACGATTGTCTAATATGCTAGGCACGGCACGATAACTTATCATGTCATTTAATTTCAAACACAAACACTAATATGTATAAAACAGGTTAACACAAAACGATCTATTTAAAAACATGTTAATGGACCCATGAAATTGCTTATGATGTATCCACATTTCACCATCATAAAGGGTATTATAATATGTAAAATGTAATTTCAGTCTATTACTTTGATAGCTGGTACAATAATCAATATAAGAACCCTCTAATCTCAAACAGGCTGGAAAAAAACCTTAGGGATACCAAGTTGGGGTTGCTCAATTGATTAATGGTTGTGAAAAAGTTCAACAAAAATAAAAGAACATTCACCAACTTATGAAGGGCTACCTTATAATGCAGGGGCAAAAAAAGATCGACCAGTAGGATTGCTCGACTGGTTACTCAACTGATCGTGGACTCGTGATAGGGAAGAAGATCGAATCAAAGATTCGAAGAAGGAAGACCAAATGAGTGGATGAGAAAGAATATGTAACGATAAAAGTATGAAAATTTATTATTTAATTGAAAATTAGAGAGAAAAAGTAATGATTTTTAGTGTAATTATAAGGATGCTGATAAATGATGGATTGTGAATGCTGTGACTTTTATAAATTAGTTGTTAACTAGTATTAAGCCCCCCGCGTTGCCGCGGGGGCGTAAAACCATGCCAAGTATCACCAAAGACCACACTATCGTTAGCGACCACCAATGTCGAAAAATTTGTTGAAACTGGATACCAGGAATCAAAGACGATTTCAAGATCAAGAACAAAGAAAATGAAGATGTATAATTACTGAATATGAAGATTAGGTCTAATACAAAGATACTATAACCCCTTTTATACTATACAAACAAAACAAATAACAACCAACTAACAAATACAATTTGACTTTTATTTACTAACTTTGACTTTATTATTAACCCAACATTCTCCCCTTAATTCCTGACTTCTTCACTTAAATTCTCAGCTCCAATCAATGTTCTCATTTCAACAAACTTTAACCTCGACAACGCTTTAGTAAGTATATCTGCTCGCTGCATATTGCTACTCACAAACTCAACTTGAATCTGATTCCTCTCAATACATCCGCGTATGAAATGATGCTTAGTATCTACATGTTTTGATATCCTATGAAAAACATGATTTTTCATTAGAGCCAAAGCAAACCTATTATCCACCTTTATCACAATTGACTCATGTGGTTCCCTAATAATCTCTTCAAGCAACCCTCGCATCCATAACGCTTGACACGCAGCAGATGTTGCCGCCATAAACTCAGCTTCACAGCTAGACAAGGCTACTGTTGTCTGCTTTTGTGAACACCAAGAAACCGCTGAACCATTAAAGTAAAACACATGACCTGATGTGTTCTTCCCATCACCTTCACAACTTGAACAGTTACTGTCACTATACCCTATTAAGCCTCACCTTTAAAGCTTTTATACCTGATTCCATAGTGCAATGTTCCCTTTACATATCGGACAATATGCTTAGCCACCTTCATATGAATTCCTTTGGTTTTTGCATATACTTACTCATAAGACCCACTGAATACATCAAATCCAGTCTAGTCTGAGTAAGGTACCTTAATAACCCAATCAAACTTCTATACTCGGTCGAATCTGTATCATTCTCGATGTTGAACTGCACCCGAAATCAAAGATAATTTCAAGATCAAGAACAAAGAAAATGAAGATGTATTATTACTAAATATGAAGATTAGGTCTAATACAAAGATATTAGAACCCCATTTATACTATACAAACAAAAAAAATACAAATACAATTTGACTTTTATTTACTAACTTTCACTTTGGAATTAATCCAACAAAACTCATATAGAAAAATGAAAAAAAATAAAACTGCTCTTGAAGGAAATGTAACACTAAGAACACACCACCGTTAGACGAAACATAAAACATATAAAACAATAAGTAAGTCGGTCTTGGATCAATGCGTTGCGACGACCGCTTAATGGGAAAAAATAAGCGTAAAAACGCTGGACCACACATGCACGCTACGACGTTTAACTCTCAAAACGTTGATAGAAACGTAAAATGTAAATTTTCTAAAATATAAAAAGTATGAGGACCAAAGTTAAAAGTAAAAAAAAAAATATTTAAGCTAAATTGTAAAAGATGTAAAAATATTGGGTTGAAATAAGAAAACTAAAGATTAAAAACAAATAAGACAAAAAGTGATACAACCGCTATACCATGTTGTACAACCTATAATGCTTAAAAATGTTAATAATTAGTATTATATGCAATTGAAACTAAAAACATGTTCGATGTTTCCACGAGTTATCGTTTAAAAAAAAACGATGATGATGATGGGTGAATAGTACCAGCGGGAGCATATTGTTGCAAGTGGCTAAAAGCTATGGCCCCTTCGTTTCTTTCTTACAATTGCCGACAACCAAATTTTTAATGGTTTTGATTGCTAACTTTTTTTTCTCTTTTACTATTTGATATTCATTTTCTAACAGCATTAAAATATTCAAAAATAATTTATACTTTAAAACATAATTTCAAAAATTTACGAATATAACGTTGCATTGCATGTTGTTTATCTTTATATATGCTTAGGTGCAAAATTCGTTTAAAATAAAGTTGATTGAAGCAAAAATTTACAAACCGTCAAAACCATTTTAGGATTTTATTTTTTATATATATATATTTTCATTTACATTATGATTTAATAAATATTTAGATTTCTATTTGTAACATGTTTTTTTATAAGCGTTTTAATAATATGTTAATATCTAATTGCCGATATAACTTTTATTCAAAAGCACGGGGTACTATTGATGTACAAATTGTCAAAATCAAGTTTTATGTATTTCAAAACGTAAAATATCCATGAAAATATAAAATGAAAATTATATTTAACAATTTTCTATTTATTATTAAAAAATTGTTGTCCAACCAAAAGTCTAACATTTTCCATTTATACAAAGACTTTACCGGTCAAAAACGTTTACAAAAAAAAGCAGCAGCACAGAAGAAAAATTAGGAAGAAAGAAACCTCATAGAACACAAGGTACCACAACAAAACCCTTATAACTTTTTATCAAAATAATTTATCATTTCATCTTCTAGATTATATGATCTGTATATGACTTTGATCTATCGAAGTTCTTCATGCTTGCAAATTGTTTACATGTTGTTTTTACCAATACTTGTGCAAAATTTCTGTTTGAGTTCGTCTGATTCGAGTTTGAGCGTCGATTAATCTTCTTAATGAACTGAGTTCGATGAATTGATGATTGAAACTGCTTTGTATGAGTTCGATTTGCGTTTGTTGTTGGTAATTTTGTAGTTAGGGCTTTTAATTGATGTGAATGATGCGTTGCTTGAATTTGTTCGATTCAGGTATGAAGATCGGTTACTGGTAGTTGTTTTTGATATTATTTTGTCTTGAATTTGTGAATTTTAGCTCATGAAGAACAAATAGATCCCGGTGTTTAATTGTTTGTGTGGGAACGTAGGGGGTTCTAGAGGTTATCATAGGCTTTGATAGAGGTAAAGTGAGTCGTGTTGAGTTTGGTCAGTTTCTTTTCCTACAGTTGATTGTGCAAACAGAAAAAGTGGTCATGGGTTGTGAGTACGTGTACTGCTGCATCAAGTTGAGGCTTTCGATCGGTGATGGAGGGGAAGATGCGTTGACCGAGTGTACAGGATGAAGAAACAATGCTCATTGCAGTGTGAAGTTTTCTTAGGTAAGCTGGAAGGGTGGAGACTTAGAGGCTGCAATGTTGATCCATTTACTAATAAATGGCTAAATTTGGGTTGTGTTTGATATCTAACAGGTCAGATGGGTTGAAAGTCATTGAAAGTGTACTAAAATGCATTAAATTCCTCATATTACTCTGTTAAAGAACTATTAAATGTTTTTGTTATGATATAGTTTTTATAACTAAATGTAGCAGATGAGCGATGGTGGCTATGCCTAAAACATCAACCTAAAGATAGGTGATCTTTATGTTGACACATATGATCCATTCAATGCACGGCACATGGCTTAAATATTTTCTCTCCCTGATCTTTTCCATTGTATTTGTGATGTGACTCCAATATCTTCTTTAGGTGTATCTTCATGTTGATATTTTAAGTCCATGTATCATTTCTCTTATCACATTAATTATGGTAAAAAGGTTGAAATATCTAGTTTGTGGGACTCAAAAAGGTTTTGACACACATAAAAGTGCCCATTTTGGATATAAACTTTTCACTCCTTAACCAATCCTCCATTTTGATTGGTCATTGGTGTATGTATAGAGTTTCAGAAAGATATAGTCGAAGTATAATTCTTTGCCAAGATAGAGATGACTACTGGCTCATTAGTTATAGTTTTTTTTTGGGAATCTTAAAGCTTGAATTAATACAGGTGGGTTGCTAACTTGCTATAGGGTTTTAATATGTTCTACTGAACTTGTAGAAGATTAGAAGATTTGACAACATGAAATTATGAGTATAGGCAACGGCAAATTGTAGTTAACATTTGTTGTCTGCTCTTGATATTTTGTTGACTTTAACCCATCGAGTAAATAGACTTGAGCAAAGGAATAAATTGCTGGCGTTATTGTCTCTACTGCCTTTTCAAGAACTGTAAATGGTCTATGTGCATGAATTAGTTGATAGTACTCTTGATATTATGCTGACTATTCTATTGCCCAATTCAAACAAAGCCAACAATTTTGACTTCCTTACAATAAAAACCAAAGTGAGTGAAGAAAACAATTAAAATTTGCTTTAATCTCTCAAATTGGATCTCTGCTCTCTTCAGTAAGCACCTTGAGTTTTGAAATGTATTTCGGCATAACGACTTATCCATTTTCTTTCTGAATCTGGTTAGCCTTGGTGCACTTTGTTCACCTCTATTTGCAAAAACAGGGTTAAAGCAGTGTTGCTATTGTGATCATTTTCGCTGAACCCTTTCGTGATATACATTCGCAGGACTTGACGTTATATGGCTAAAAGAGAAGTTGAAAGTGAAGTTTCTGTGGACTTGACAAGAGAGTCGTTAATTGCTCTATCTTATTCTCTACCAGATACAGATCTTTCTTCAACCGAGCTTCCTAAAAGTGTTAAAGCTGCAGAAGCTGTAAAAGCTGATGAAAAAGATAAATTTAGGTCCGAGCTGATCTCGATATCATACGCCGAGTCACCTGACACCAAGGATTCACCTGGGAAAACCAAGGGTTAGATCGTAAATCGTTTAGCCATTCCTTTTTTCCGTCATTGATGTTTACTAGCTCGTTTTTGTTTAATGTTCATTGTGTGAATGGACTTTAGATGGCGGTAAACCGTAACAATAAATCAGATGTTTTGCAGTCATCAATGTATCTTTGTGACTATTGCAAGTTGATTTCTGTTATTGAATTATAAGTCTATCAGTGAGGCTAAGCACTTCTTTAATATAGGTTTGTATTTTGTTTTTTGGGCTTGCTCTGACTTGCGAGTGGCCAGAATCGGATCAAACTAGTCGGTTAGAAATGTTACCGGTTTACTGTCCGATCTGGTCCTTAAAACACTGCGTAAAACTTTTGAAAGTTTCTTTCCGTGTACCTCGTGGATATATCTTAAACGTCTAGTTTTTCTAGTATTCATTCATTCTTGCCAATTGCAAGACTAGAAATGCAACCTTTTGGTTGTGGGACACACCATTTTGCCATTAGAACCCAACCGTCACCTATAGTTAGGGATTGTATTTATCTCATGCCGTGCCTTGTGAATCTTGTTTAATAGTTCTAGTGGTTTTTTGTTTCTTATAAGAAAGTTGAAATAACAACTTATTGTGCCATATTAAACTGTGGATATATCAGTTGTATGAGAAGTATTATTTGGTCATCAGTTTTTCACTCAGGTATCATCAATAATGAATTTAGGTCTAGAGGAAAGATAATTTGGTGATGTTCAAGAGAGACTCTTTAAGATTCTTTTGATGATACAAAACAAGCAAGAGGTTTCCATGTATCATATCATCAACTCATCACATGTATTTATATATTCGGTTGATGATAGCGATTATGAAATAACTGGTAAAATTATACCTCACGCTACGGTGTTGCGGTGTTAGTATAAAACGTAAATATGACGGGTGTGTAAAAAATTTAATTAGCATATACCATGGGAAGAAAATTCAAAAGTAAAACGTAATTTGAAGTAACAAATTAGGTTTATGACGAACCATAAAATTGATCAATTATCCAATTAAAGCTTAAATGTATATATAAAAAGAATGGTAACTTTTATAAACCATAAAAATAAAAATGTTTTAGCCAAAATATAAGACATCTAAAGTGGACATGGTTCATAATATACTTGAGCGTATTTACAAAACCATAAAAACAGGTAAGTTCATTTTGAAACTTTTAAATTAAAACTAATCAAGTGTTATCACATAGCAACCTATGCTTTGCCATAGTATTACCATTCCTCCTTCACTCACCGACATGAGTAATTATTATATATTTAATTAGTTCTTTTTACATTATATCGTTTTTCTATAAGTAGTTCAATCCGTGAAAAGCTTTTTATTTATATAAATGGTAACCAATTATTTTTTTAATTAATTTTTCTTTATCATTTTGGTTTTGAATTGTTTATAATCATGAAACCATTATTATTGAAATCAAAAAGTTGTTTTATAGTTTGATTTAGTTATAGTTTTCGTTCTTATGGTTTGTCAAAATATCGATTTTGATGGCTAAACTTAATTAGTGGTTAAACATTTTTGTTTATCTACCACCATCACCACTACAACTAACACTACCACTATTATTACGACTACTATTATCACTACCACTATCAATATACAATTCTCTTTGCTTGTTTACTTTCTTCACATAGAAGGGTGAAGAGTTCAAAATTAGTAGTTGTATATTGCAGACAACTATAATACGTCTCCAAGTTTAACTCTTTTAAATTAATAATTTTATTTGAGTATGTTGAAATTTCTATATTTCTTGCAAATACACATGAAAAAGATGAGGGAATTCAAGAACCAAAAGCGAGTGAAGTGAACAATTACAAGATGCTTTTGGGCCCATAAAGAACCTTACATGATTTTGGGCCTACCCGACCACTTCTTAATTCATGTCTCATAGTCTCATAGTCGATTGTACATTTTTAGGCCCATACGAACCTGTATTGGACTCATTATCCATTACTACAAACTACAAACCACTCGTGAGTAGTACAATTAGTACTCTATTGGTCTGTTTCTCATTATTGTTGTGTTTTGGACCTTCATGATGTTGGGCCATATCAAGGGCCCACAAGTTGAGCCTTGAACAGTTGAACCCATGTGTACCCCCATACATCAAACACCAAAACACACATGCTACATGTGTCTGAATATAACTAAACACATTTAGAGAAGTCAAAGGTGATATAGCTAGATAAATTTGAAACCCGAAACATTTAGAACGAGTAATGATATGGTGTTTGGGAATTCTCACCAACTATAAGATTAGTTTTAGAATTTTCGCAAGTGAGAAACGTATATCATATTAGGTGACTCCTGTCTAATTACTTAAAACATACATACCAGTTAATCCGTGGATATATATTTTTTGTTTTTGTTTGGGTAACATGGTAATCATTGCTCCATTAATATTTAGTTTTATAATTCTAATTTCCTTAGTTAATAAAAACAATTTAAAAGTTAAAATAATAATAATGTATTTTTTAACAAATAATTTTACAATAAAATATGTGACTAGAATTACCCATACTTGTTTTATTGTCACTTCTAAACATATTCCATTTCCCATCTCTGTTTCTTTCTTTTTGTACTCCAACGTTACTATTCATTCTTTCTTTTGCATTTACCCTTACGTTATCTCAATCTTATAAGTGGAAATAACAATATCCAATTTAATAACTTATTCGATTTTAAAAACAGTTTTCAAAAATAAAAGATAATTGTGAACTATTTACTCAATAAAACAGTAAATAATAAGTTAAATATGAGTAAGTAAATTCACCTATTAGTTTTGACATAAAACGTCGACTGTTTTGAAGTACGTTCTCGACATAGATTCATGTCGAATGTCATTTCAATAAGAATTTGGTTCTCAAATATAATTATAAGAATAAAGGGCAAGGTAGCATTGTAGGGGCACATGACCCGTGATTCAGTTCTTTGTTTTAAGTTGTTTCATTGGATTCTATTTGCTATGGGCTAAGTGGAAGTTATTATACAAAGTGTTAAATAGTCTATACTTACGAGAACGTGACACATGTCTTTGGGGAGGGTAATTTTAACCGAGTAAAATAGGAAAAAAAATTCCCAAAAAACTAATAATTATAAATAAGAAAAAGAAACAAAGTAAAAGAAAAAAGAACAAAACCAAAAAATCTAATAGTTGGGTGGGGGGGGTTGAGATTCAAACCCGCGTGATAGGTGGAGAAGAAGAGCACGCCTACCCGCACACTTTTTTTTTATTTAATTTTCTTGGAAATAAACTTATAAAAGATGAGGGAAGATAAGAAAAGGATGTGTGTTCAACCCAATAATATATTGAGAACCATGAGAAACACATAATACACTTATAGAGGAAAGTTATTATACAAAGTAGATTTTCCGTGCGAGGTGTACAAATTTATTACGCAGATATAAACGTTACAAATGGATACATAACACATAAGGTAGAATTAATTATATAGCGATGAAATTATCACGTAGTAGGTATTTTTGGTTAATAATTCCATCTATGCATGATAATTTCATGTAAATGTAATTTTTCTTAAATAATAATTCTACCTTCACTCTGTAAATTTTTTACGAAAAAGAAACTTTGTATTATAAACTATCTCAAATCTTTTATGTACTACGTATATATAAAAAGTAGTATGAGAGTGTAGCAAATATGGCTACCCAACCATCTTATGTATCATATTAAAACGTTATATACAATGCATCATAATTATTTATACTTTTAACATATTATTATTGGTTTTGAAAGCTTAGGCCCAAAAGGAATCTTCATTGAACCCGACAACTCAATAAATCATGTGTTACTTGTAATCGACAAAAGCATATTTGGGCCCATATGGACCTTTGTTGGACTCATTAGTCATCAGTAGTTCAGTACAAACCTTTCATATGACAGTACACAATTGGTACTCTATTTCTCATTATTGTCATGGACTTGGGCCTACGTAACATCGGGCTACATAACGGGCCCACAATTCGGGCATTGAGCCCAGTACACTCCCTTGCCAACAAACACCCAAACACACGTGCTACATATGTCTGCCTAAATATACATGTTCAATCTACGGGTTCACATGTAAGTATGGCAAATGAAGCAGAACCTGACGTGTAAACCCAAAGCCGAAACATACGGAGCACGTGACGCGGCATGTATCTGGGTATTGGATCAAGTATGGATCAGTTTTTAATAATTTTCACGGGTATGAGACGAGTATGATATTATATGACATCTGAACCCATTACCCGAAACATATGTACCTGTTTATCTGAACTATTCCATAAACATTTTTTTTGCTTTTATTTTCTTTTGTTTACGGGTAATAGAGCATTCTACTAATTGGTTGACATTTTAGGTTTTATGATTCTAGGTTCTTGAGTAACAAAATTACATAAAAGTTACTTAAAATGAAAAACTGCACTTAAGAATCCTAGGATGTAATTTTTATCAAATTAACAAGTATACACAATACACCACGATACACTATTAGTAAGCGGGTAGCCGATGTTTATGTGACTAAATTTTCTAATCAGATATGAAACTTAAATTACCAATAATTTTACAACTGTTTCCTTTTCTGTATCTCTCACTCGATGTTATGTCTCTCGTAAGGTAAAATTGCAAATTACAACATCTAATATTATTAATGTATTCTTCATTAGAAATAAATTTAAAAATAATATATTTGGAATATATTTTAAAAGATTAATAAAATGTCGACAATTTTTAAGTCGGCCGTGGACATAGATTCATGTTGAGGTCATTTCATTTTGAAGTAGGTTTTTCTATATGATTTTAAGAATGATGGGGCAAGGTAGCATGATAGGGAGCACATGACCCCTAATTCATTCTTTTGTTTCAACTTGGTCTTTATTGGATTCTATTTGTTTTATATTGAATTAATTATAGTAGTTCTCGTGATTTGCGTTAATTACTGATCTGGCTTTAAACTTTGAAAATTACAGATTTGATCCCAAATGTTTGGCAAAATGTAATATTTTTGGTACCTAAACGAATGGATGTTAACTATAACCATTATATAATTGTGAAATGATAAAAATATCCTCAACAAGTAAATACATAAAAGCAATAATAATAAGTGAAAATAAATAAATAAATATTCATACATATATAACAAATTAAATAAACAAATACTCTTGCCCCTACTTGTCATATCATGGGTTCTTCTTCTACGTAAGACCATCTACTGGCACCACAGGATACTACACTCAATAGCTGCCGACCACCGCATCCACTCCCACAACTATTCTCTGATCGTCTCAATCGAACCATATTCACTAACGCCCACCAACACCGAAGACCATCACTGACTACCACCACCGATTCCATATATTGAGAAGAAGAACACCCCTCATTTTTCCAGCTTAAACGCCCTTTCTTCTGCCAACCAGACAATCACTACCACTTCATTTTCACTTCTCTTGCCTTGTTTTCGGCAAAGACCACCACTTCAAGTGTAACATTTGCACATTTTGAAAATGTAAAGCAAAACTTAATTTATCTTTTTCTTTCATACAATGGAAAAATTAATTATTAAAGTATTTAATTTATTTAGATGATCAGATACCATAAATGCTCTATTTAATCAGTATTATGAATTGGGTTATTAAATTAAAACAAATAATTAAATTACAAAATTTTTAAAGATTCATTAAATTTATAAAGTTTTATAAATTTTATAAGGTTTTATAAAATGATAATTAGATTAATTATGAAATTAGGTGTTTTAATAAGTCAAGGGGGGGGAGGGGGTGTTATGTCATTTTTAAAACCTGAATTAAAAGCTTCTAACATAAAAAAAACAACTATTAAACCATAGGGACCAAATTGTAATATATTTCAACACCCAACCCACCACTTTCGCCCCTGTAACTCCCGCCACCCTCCGGCCATACTCCGGCGAATCGCACACACCCAAAATGAATTGGTTTCAAATCAAATTAACCGTCCCTTATCATTCGCAAGTCTGTTTCGAACCCAAAGACTCGTTTTAATTGAGTTTTCGGCGGTTATGGTGGTGTCCTCAATACCGAAACAACATTCAAAACATTGAAGCCATTTGACTCGAAACTAAAGAAATCAAACCTTTATAAGCGAGGGTAAACCCTCTACTCGATACCCCTGTGCCATCTAAACACCCAATTGTACTCAACAAACACACATACATCACAATTGACCACCACATCCATCGCGACCTGTAATCTAGTCGAACCCCACCTTCGATACATTCTTACCTCAAATTTATAGAGGGCTTTTGCTTCTCATCAACCAAAAAATCTTACCCTACATATAATTGGGTTATTATCAACAAAATCACCTTGAATCAACTCTCCTCTATCGCGGCCTAGTTTCATATTGTTTCCACGATTTTACATCAACCTAGGTAATTAAACCCATACACAGACTCGGTTTCACCTGGGGATTAGAGCCCCAATATTAATTTGATTAACATGTACGAATTGGTGTTCATTTGGATTAAAATCGAAATAAGGTTCATGTGAATTTGAGGAATTAGGCATTTAATGTTCATAAATGTTATAATGGAGCTATTAATCGAATTTAGGCTTATAGCCTAATGATAAAACGCACAACATCCACACAATATTTTTACCTAGAGAATTAGCACCTCACAAATGTTTTAAGTGACCCTGGTTTGACTAAATGTTTTACCTAGAGAATTAGCACCTCACAATAGCCTAAATGTTTTAAGTGACCCTGGTTTGAATCCGAACACCTCACAACATTTTTAAAAACATTTTACTTTTTCATTTTAAATTCTAGAAAATTAGCAATCTGTTATAAAAATTTTTTTGTTAAATACTTTTACCTAAAAATTATTATTTAATTATTGAAAATTATTAGAACATTTTAATTTTATAATTTTTACTATTTATATAAGATTATAAATGTTATAAAATTTTATAAATTCATTTATAGGTGATAAAATTTATTTAAATTAATTCAAATAATTTTAATTCAATGTCTTACAAATTCTTCAAATAATAAATTATTTCATTATTTATTTTTGACCAAAGTTAAATAATTAACTATTAAATTAATTATTCCTCAGACTTTAATACTCAAACATTGTTTAATCAATTATTATAAACTAAACAAAAATAATATTTAATAATATAATTTTTTTCATTGTCATTATCAACCTTGGTTATTTAATAAATTTATTCTATTTTTTAAATACATTATTATTAAAGCCCTCAAATCACAATTGAAACCCCTCATTCATATCTACTCTTTAATCATTATATTGTATAATCTAAGACACCTTTTCTTAGGTTTAAACCGTGAGCAAACCATTGGTGTATAATCTAGCATATTATTTAAACCATATTATTATACCAAGTAAGTATTCATAGAGCTTTTTATGTGTTTTATATTTTGGTGAAATCATGTGATTCAATATTCAATCATTGATATTCATTTTTATTCTATTTCATTCTAAATTTAATTCAATACATGCTATGTTATTACTTGCAATTATGTGTTCATGGTTAGATAAACTTGATGATAACACAATCATTAATTCATGCAACCACGGTAACAATGATAGATCTATTCGTTGGACAAACCCATCCCATTTATTTAGTCGTATGGTGATTGGAAACAGAATAATTCATTCTATAAGGCTTTGTCTGCGGACCGAGTCAATTCAGTCATTAGGTTTGATTGTGTCGGTTTGTCTTTTATGTTATACTATTGCATTATAAGTCTTGACATTTCCATGTGAGTTGAATTATTTTTAATTATTTAATCAATCTATATATGTATTCAAACCTGTGATTACTCACTGGCTAATTCGTTAGCTGACTCGTTACTTTTTCACATTATTTCAGGAAATGCTGTTTAGTGGACTATTTTATACTCATGTAGTATTAGACTTAGACAAAAATAAACAAAGACTTTATTATGTTATTGAATCTTTATTGCATTGTAATCAATTATTTGATTTGACTTATTCAATAAAAATGACATTTAAAATTATTTTTAACTTATTTAATTCCATATGCTACAAACAATCGATTCACATTCGTCCGCCCCGATGATTCCGCTATCGGTTGGGGTGTGACATCAAGCCATATCCCCACCTCAAATTTGCCTCAACGAGGGTGGTTTTAGTTGTTGGTTCTTGTGAAGTAGAGAAGAACTCATATTTCAAACATCAGGTAATGAGAGCCCATGTAGCGGTGATAAGGGTAGTGTCCTCTCGTTTTCCATCACTATATCTTAGATCACTATTTTAATTGAAAGGTTGCGAATGTATGTTGGTGGTAAGAAAGTCTGTCGGTGATCTCTCGAGTTGTGACGATGAGTGAAGATGATGAACGAGACTAGGGTTAAGTTTGGGGATGGCGGGGCAAGGGGAGAGAGAGAGAGAGAGATAGATAGATAGAGAGAGAGAGAGAGAGTAGATAGTGAATTGCCTCGTCAAACGTGATGTGTGTCACCAATGCTCTTTTATGACCTGTCTTAAACACTGATTATTATTATTGTTGTTATTGTTGTTGCTGTTGGTATTATTATCGTCTCGTCATCATCATCATCATCATCATTATAACCATGAATATATATTAATTCTATACTTAGGTAACTTATATAAGTGATAATACTTAATTTAAATAATATTTAGTTATAAATATATAAATAGTAAATTCAAACTTAACTGTTAATTTAAAGTGTTATAAATAAGATAATACTTGATATAGTGAATTAAATATTCTCATATTATTAAATAATATAATAATAATATGTATTATATAATATATTAATTAGAAAAGGTTAATTAAATAGAGGTAAAATAAGAACTATTATAGAGAACACTTTTACACTATACTAAAAAAATTGTATTAGATATTTTAAAGTTGGGCAAATATCATAAAAAACCAATATAGTTTTAGTTTTTTCTTACAAAAGTCCTTATATAATTTATTACATGTAAAAGACTAACATACTTTCTGTTTTATCTTATAAAAATCCCTCAACAGTTTCTGCACATAAAAACCAACATACTTTCTGTTTTTTCATATAAAAACCCCTCGATAACTATTTACACATTTAAGTCACTTTATTTGTTATAACTTAAACAAGTCGAGCTTGAGCTCCCACAACTTAAACAATCCGCTCTCGGGACCCTATAACTTAAACAAGCAACGCAGGGGTGAAAAATACACACACAATCAATGCAAAGTTGTTTTAGTTTCTTTTTAGAATTTGCTCGAATCTAAAAATAAAGTGACTTAAATGTGTAAATAGTTATTTAGGGGTTTTTATGTGTACAAATAGATGTATTATCGATACTATAGACATAGATGAAACAAATACATTGACTATTGCACTTATTAAAGCACATGAAGTTGGCCATTACTATTCCTCATGCATTATAAACCCGTAATCTGATTAGTAAATTCTAATCTGTTACCTATATAAAACAAAGGAGAGACTCCATATAATTAGCTTACAAAAACATATTTAAAGTCTAATCATTGTACTACTAAACAAAAGAGTATCATATCATCGAAGGACAATTAACAATGGATGCAATCCATCTAGAATTAACAATGGAATTCACATAAATCCAACAAAAATTTATAAGATAAACAAATTCTTGTACGGAGTTTTTCAGCCCTGATTTTGTCCAATTTTGTGAGAACTCATTGTTGACTAACAATTCATCGATAACCCATAAGTACATTGATGATATGATTCAATTCTAGAAGATTCTAAGCCTAGACATTCAGTTGTTTGTTGATGTGAAGTCTATTCATAACGGATTCCTGTCACTAATAATTTCTATATATATTAACCAAAACTACCATAAATTGAATCTCCAGACAAAGTAAACCAGAAATAGTAACAGTTGATCTTTTTAGTTTGATACGTATAACTTCAATTGTGTTGGAATGAGTGACTAGGGATTAAATGTGTCCCGATCATTTTTAGTTTGCAAGGGCTTACGTCCCTGAATTGCACTATAGGGGGCAGTGTTCTTGGTTGTGGCAATTGATGGCCTATTGGTCTTAAAAACTATAATCGAACATGTGATCTTAGAAACCTTATCTTTATATGTTAAAAGTGTTGTTCTTGGAATTAAAATGTGATAGTAGGGGTGTGAGAATCGTTGTTTTTGTATGTGGGTTCGCTATTAATGCGTCAAAGACCACTATATTAAAAATTCACAGTGGCTTATATATTTTAAGCCTGCCCAAATTTGGCGTTACTTGTCGTGGCTTCTAATTAAAGTGTAAGAGGTCATCCCATCAATAATCGTACTCCTTGCACAACCTAAGCATAATGTTGCTTTGTGTAACCTAAACAATTTACTAACTGAAATTGAATATGATTGGTGAAATTGCATAGTACATCCAGAATGGTCCTAAGAAGACATCGTCCAAGACTAATACTTGACATCCCCTCTCCAGGCCCATCACAAGAAAAACAAATTCCAAGATTTGCTTTGCAAGACCTATTAAGGCCTACTAGTGTACCGATCATCATATACATGCAAGCCAAAATAATTTGTTATGACATATTAAGCCTTCATGTAAATGTCGTTTCATTTAACTATACAATTCACTAACACAATACAAATGTATAACTCACTAAGCCCCCTTAATATATTGATCATCGTCCACATGTATTTAACAACAAAATGAATTGACATGCCTAACATAACTAACATAACACTTATTTAATGCATGTAGCTAGCTTGTCGATTTAAAAAGAAAATGAGAAGTGGTATAAGCATACGACACAACACGAGATGAAGATGAGTTGCTATGAAGGAAATACAAGATTGTCTGGAAGATTATGCAACTACTCGGATCAACCATGGGAGAACTATCAGTGGCGTGATGACAATCGGAAGACACGCTACCCTAAACCCCTCCCCTGCTTGTCTAGTTTTTTTATAAATATATATATTTTGTATAAACATATATTATATTTAACTTTTGTTATAATTAGATATTTTTCGTTTACTCCACATGATTTTGTTTTTATTTAAACGATTACTTAAATTTAAAATAAAATAAATAAGATGTTAAATTAATATTTTTTAATTTTATTATTAACCAAATAATAAACGATGATTTTCTGTTGATAAAAAAATGATAAAAAATATTTTATGGTCCTCAGTAATGCGCAGTGAAAATGCCTTACTAACATCACCAAAATACATTGGTAATCCGTCGCAATCTTCCCATGAGTGATTCATCGTTAAATTTAGTTAGGGGTGTGCAAGAAATCAAAATAACCGAACCGTAACCGAAAACTGAAACCAATAAGAAACCGACGGTTTGGTTTGATGATTTTTTAAAAACTGATTTTTCGGTTCGGTTTCGGTTGTGCTTGTAATAGAAACCAAAAAAACTGAACCGAAACCATAAAACCAAATTTGTAAATTTAGAGTTGTATTCATACACTTATAAACATGACTGACGTATCAATTACTTACTTAACTTATGCTATCTAAAATAAAAAAAAATATTTAGGTTTTGATAATAATCTTTAAACTTTTTTTTTGTTTTGGTAGATTAAACTATTGCATTGAATTTTTTGATATTGTACTTTATTAATTGTAATTAATTTTAATATTAACTAGTGATATACAACTACGCGCGTTGCGCGTGTAATGGATCGGACTCAAATAAGGCTTTCAGCTACAGCTGCGAACCAAAAACGGTTGCCATGCCAAAGCAACCAACACCATTGTTAGTTAGCGTCACAGCCCGCCATTACATCACATGTCAGTAGAGTAATGAAGCGAACAATATCATAAAACCCGTAGGTCTCAGATGAACAAAAGTTCATCATCATAGACCTGAAATAGAAATGGCATCACAAATGAGACAACAATATGGCTTACAACAACATCACAATAATACCTCAACAAACCGATATTCGCAACAATAGTGTCTACCCAACATGGTATAACCAAATGTTAAATGTGTAGCTTTGTTTCTTAATCATCATCGACACAAAAATCTCCTGACAATAAAATGAGGGCAACAACCTACTCGAGCTCAAGCTCGGTCTCAGATGAGCTAGTGTCATCATCATCGACATGAACCCAACAATCTCAGATGAGGGGATCCCATCATCATTGAACAACAAAGTATTATAACTATTATCACCATCAACATAACGAAACACCCAACCACATATTCTTAGTTGCATCATGTGACAACATGCATTCAGTAAAACCCTCGGATCTAAAAACCCGAGTATTTCACCTAGAAAATAAAGGAAATCGGAGAGAGACAGGGGAAGAGGGGTGTGACGGTTGTCCAACCATCACCGTCGACACCTGACTGGTGAGAATACAGCCGCACCCCTACCTCAACCTGAAACGGGAGGCCGAACTACGATTGTCTCCAAGGCCACCGCCGGTAATCACATGCGTCGACGACCATCGGCCATCAACACAGCCGACTCCGGGTCAACCAGAAATGGAGGAACCAAAGGGACACAAGAGGCATAAAATCAAGATCTGCCGAAGCACAACGACCTCCATCATGCCGATCAAGTGGGAAACGAAAGGGTCCCAAATGCCACCGCCATCGTCATCGTGACAACATCGAATCAACCTCAACCGACAGAGACGGTAGGCGGCAGAGATGGTAGGCAACGATGACAGTAGGCGGCGATGACTGTAGGCGGCTGGCGGAGGCAATGATGGGTCTCTCTTTACTCTCTCTACAAACGAATCAGAGGGGATAACAACAAGCCTCCTCCCCTTTTTTTCTCTCTATAAACATGTATGGGGAGGGGCCAAAAAGCAAAATGAGAAAACTCTTGTGGCCAAAGTACAAACTCAAGTAACATTACTGCTTCTTTCAATTGCTTTTTAAACATTTAGGGTAATTAATTATAAGAATCTATAGATTATATTTAAAGATCAATAAAATGATGTAGGACCCACAGGTTTTAGCTTTAATTCATTACTTTGAACCAATTTTTTTCAAAAAAAAAATTAAAGCCCAAAAACAAAACCAAAAAAACCGAAACCGAACCGAAAACTGAAAAAAACCGAAACCGGACGGTTTAAAAGCCTAGAAACCGAAATATTGGTTTTTGGTTTCGGTTTTAGCCTAAAGCCGAACCAAACGGACCATACACACCCCTAAATTTAGTTGTGAATCAGCTAAGAAATCAAATTACTCATGCTTTGACTTCCGACGAAGCGTCAGTGACAAGTTCTCAGACACAGCCACGACAAAAGTCATTAGTTTTACATATTTGTTGGTGTTTAGTTGTCAGAGAATTTTCATGTAAACTAGCTACACAATTCATTCTTTAAACATGGGCGTATCTCCATAGATAGCATCATTTTTGCTACATATTTGTGGTTTAATTTTGAGAAATAAAAAACCCACACGAAATGGAACAAGCATTTCAGAAAGCTCCACAGGAATTAAGAAACAAAGAAACAAGGGATTTGTTAATAATGATGTGTTGGGGCCATACGTGGGCATTGGATAGAGGTTGTCAAACTTGTGTCTTTGATGAGATTAGAGGGAACAAAAGCTTTTTATCAAAAGCTATTTGCTTTCAAGACAAACGAATCTTGTAGGCCAAATGAAATGAAGTGAAGCCATCATTAGTGATGTTACATCTATGCCCAACACGTATACACACACGTATATGTATAATTGGTTTAAATGATAAACACTAAATATTTAGGGCTGACCGTGTATTCACTACTAATAGGTATATTTATTTGTCAATAAATAACTTATAAATATATATAATATATAATACTTTATATTTAAACCCAATTATTATACATACATATAGTCATATAAAAAAAGAAATATTTAGTGTTTTATATTAAGCCTTCTTGACCCAAAGTCAGTAACAATTCAAGTTGTTTCTAGTAAATGTTGCAAGCTTTGTAATACAAACGACTTTGTATTGCCTACAAGAGTAGATAACAAGATGTCTTTACAAGTGCTTATACAAGACTTGTTAATAGTTTTGGATGAGTACAAATGTGGCCCCTTTATCTTATTTATACATCTTAGGGGCCGGTCTAGTTTATTCTACATCTAGATTATTCCGATCATAGTTTATCCATGGCGATTTTCTAGAGATTTCCTAGCAAATATCTAGTCATGCCAAGCTTTTTCATATGTTCAAGAGCTGATCTAGAACCATCTTTTGGTTGGTCCCGTTGGTCCATATTTCTGGTAACTTCTTTATAAAAATCTAGTTATTTGTAGCTTATTTAAGGTTGATCTAAAGCCTTCTTGATAGCTTTGTGTAAACCAAAATTTTATAGTGTTTTTCAAAGAATTTTGCCAACCGTTCTTGCATCTTCTATGCCTAGAATGTTTCAGACAGGGGATCCATTTAAATTTTAGACGGATCATGACATCTTCCCCCACCTAAACCCATGACATCATCGTTGTGTTTCTTGAGCGACCTTCGGTTTGTCCTCATGATATGCAAGACAAATAGTGTTTTACCTCGATGGTTAGCACTTAACTCCATCAATGTAGTGTGTACTTGATCACCCTTTACGACGTATAGTCTGTTTAGGAATCTTACTAGAACAGCTTTGCTGTTTAGATTAAGTCCATCCTGAGGACGACCTTGTAGTCATCCAATGGTATGATCGAGAAATCTAGCTTAACTTACCATGTGCAGATCCTAGTCTTGACGACCCATGACTTTTATTTAATAGGTTTAGCACTATTATTGGTGGCTTTGAGAAGTCCATCCCTCGTGGTGATTTTTAGGCCGAGTCTTTTGGCCTTATCGCATGTGATTAAGTTATGACTTTATCAAGTATATATTAACGCCTTTGCAAGTTGAACGTTTACCTCAACATTTACGAATTGAAACCTCTTCGCTTTCGTGTTCGTGTTGTTCCCCAGGTCACCATAAGGCAGGATTTCGATACTTTTAACGTCTTTCTCTCGTATATTAATAATGCATTAAGAAGTTGAAGTTGCATTGCATAGATGCTAACCTCCATATCTTCATGGGTTACATTATTACTCCTTGCCATCATGACTTGTTAGCTATTTTTTTTAAACAATCTCAAACACTATGCGGTCCATCACATAAGAAACCTAACAGAATGCGCTAATCATTGTCTTATCTTGGTGGTTTCTTTACTCCCACCTTTTGAATGTGGTTGGGCTTGGCTCCCTACCTTTCTTGTGCGCAATTCCTCAATTATGGGCTTATATGATCATTTTTTTTCTTAAGATTGATCAAGCATTCGTCTATGGCGATGGCTGAAGCAAAATCTTGATCGTTATACTATTGGTTTCGAACCCTTAATTTTGTCATCATCTCTTAAGATTGTTATCGTTTTGTCAGTTTATTTTAAACCATAAATTTCTCTTTCTATTGGTTCACCAAACAAATTCTAACAAAATCAAAGTTATCAAATCCTTTGAATTGCAAAACCACACAACCTTTAGAGACCTACATAGTTGTTTTGACCCGCCTATTCGAACCCATTGATTAGTTTGATATTTTGAAGCTTGGGTTATTGTGTGGGTGTAATTCAGAGTTGGTTAAACCTTTAATATAAGTTACCTAGAATACTGTTATTATTAAAACAAATTTTTTTTGAACGGCCAACGAATAATTATTAAGTCCGGTCACCCAGGTAAACCCATTGGTTAAAGGCCACCCACGCCCGTGAACACAGACAACGCTAGTAACCCGGCTCGCCCACCATTCCAAAGGAAACCCACCACCCAAAGGTCCACTGTGGTAAAACCCTTGGCCCATTTAAAACATATTGCATCAAGTGAGACTCCAACCCATGACCTCCACTTTGGAAAGTCATAGGTTGTCTTCTCCTAAACCAGTTGATCTAGAACTTATTAGCATTATTAAAACAAGTAATATATTAGATCAAACATGACCAATTATAGTGTAATGATTATCAACATTTATTAAACCATTGATCCTTCACCTGCATGCATCACAATATGCTACAAACTACTTGTTTTGACATAATAACACCGAAAAGGGTTCTCATCACCTTGCAGGGAAAATCTAATGTACCAAATACTTTGATCTAGGCAAAAATACTCACACACCGTCTATTAAATGCTTTAGGTGTAGAAGCTTACCATAACTTTCAAAACTTCAAAGCACCTTAGTGTTTGTTCAAGATCTTGCAAAAACTCCCCTTAGTTACAGAGAGAATACTAATTTCGATCAAGGTAGTGAAATGGACCAAATGAGCTCTAAATTTTCATTTGTACTTTTTCTTAGCACCCAACCAAACAAGCCATTTGAGCCAAACATCTCATGCGTAGATCCTTTCAAGACGCGCTTGAACCGACAACCTGATACCATATGGATTATGGGCCAAACCCTATTGACCAGTTTTGACTTTTCATTTCCTTTTAATTTCTTGAATGTGCAAACTTGATAAACGTTAGTGTTGCATAGTGTGTGCATAGACTGGTAGAGTGTATGTTATGGGGTGTGTTTCATTATTCAGTGATGTGAGTTGTGGATGTGCGTTGTTTTAAAAGTTAAATATAAAATTTGATAATTCAAGTGTGTATTGATAAACTATAGACTTGTCAGTAAAAGCTTAATGGTTTAAGCAAGTATTCAAAGGTGAGTATAGGTGAGTAGTGATAGAGCATATTCAGACATCTAACACTAGAAAAATGACTCTAATCCAATATTTTTGAAGCAACTTTTCAAAAAAGGTTACATTTGCTAATAAAAAGATTGCATTAGCTAACAAAAAGATTGTATTATCTAACAAAAAAGTTGATTAGATCTAATGCAAGTTCACCTAATGCAGCTTTTGATAAAAAAGTTGTTTTAGGCTAATGCATCTTTTATAAGGTTTAATGCAACTTTTTTAAAGTCTAATGCAACATATTATTAGTGTTAAATTAGCTTTGTTTTGTTGTAGTATTAGTGTAGTGTGAGGTTTACAATATAAAGTATGAAATATGATTTTTATGAAGTTTCTTTTTGAGTGTGATGTTTGAATCCACCAATTTGTCACACAAGTGTTGTAGTACTAGTGTGACTAATAATAATGCAACATATATTAGTGTTGTGGTACTAGTGTAGGCTAATATAATAGTCTATGTAACTTTTATCTATGTAAGTATTAGTTAACTGTTTTAGATTTTACACATATTTAAATGTTATATGTATGTGTAAGTATCTATAGGATAAAAATTAAATGACGACCCTTGTTTATTGGGTTAACCTATCATCATACTAGTGTTTCACAACAGTTCACATCGCAGCTGTAAGTTAGCATTACAGTGGTATATTTAATGGTGCACATCGAATAATAAAAAAAATTTAAAAATTATATAGGAAGACTATACTCAAATTGAAAAATATAATAATAATCTATTTAATGGTATAAATTATATAAAAAATTATCATTGTACAATAAGTTAAAACAATTTATAAAAAGCTTATTTTTTTTAAAAAAGTGGTAAGTTTTAAAGTTGGGGGGAGGGGGGATTGTTCCACCACAGATGTAGCATGGTGTAAGTATCTATTACACTGGTCCTTACAGCATAAGTACGTTTTAAGTGTTATTTACATTTGAGTTAACAAGTTATCACAATAAACAATGATTAACAAAAGAATCTCTATATGTATATTGTCTACATGTTTGTAAATTAAATTTCTATATAAGTAAATGTTCAACAAATTATTCATGTTCTTCTGTTTGTTCTAAAATCTTTAAAGTAAAAGAACTAAGTTTTATTATTTGAAATTGATTTGATATATGAAAGAACCTAAGATAATAAGAAGAGTGTGAAGAAATTTTTCTGATTCTACTTATGACAGGAGAGAGTGGGTAATCTCAAAACCAACATATTGTGTATTTTTGTTTATTGCCCCATATTTGATAATAAGAATACTCAACTTTCTTTTCACTTAATTATATTTTATACCATTACGATTGACTAATTACGTTGGCAAATGGTTATTAGAAGCTTTTCAAGTTCTAACAATAAAAAGGGTTCTCATAAGATCCTTATAACATTCACATATTGTTTGTGTATTTACTATGTATTTACACTGCGACCGTAAATAGAAGAAAAAAAATAGTCTTTACACAACGGGGCCGATAAGAAAAGAGGCTCGACGATCGAACACAATATGAATGTAGTAATGACTAATTGTAGTAGTGAAGGAGAGGAATAAGAGAGAGATGAAAAAAGTATATAAGAACCTTGTTAATCAACTATTTATATAAGAGTATACAAATGATAATAAAAATAAACTTAATTCAATCATAACTTGTAAGGGGTGACCCAATTAAGTTTGGGGTCGTTCGCACTTCATGAAATATTTTTGATTTGTATATATGTCTAGATCTTGACCGAGCTCTAATAAATTTTGACACTAGCCTCATAAAATTTTAGCATCAACCTTAAGAAAATTTTGAATTCAACCTCAAGAAACTTTGACATGACCTCCAATAACTAATTTATAATTTATAATTATAAACATGTTATAAACTAATTAACATATTTCTTAAAAAAATAATCATAAATCCAATAACTATTTTCCGCCTCATGAAAGAAGTTTATAGAACCGTTACTGTAACTTTTAATTATAGTAAAGATTATTAGAATAAACTTACTACTCTAATAAAAGAGTATATTGGGAGGACATGTGGCAACACCATATTTATTCTCATCAAAATTTTTTCGTTTCTCTATCATATTTAATAATTACCTTAATTATTAATAATAATATTTAACTCTTACTTAGATTAAAGTGTATTTTTTTAATAAATTAAAAAATATATCTTCTTATTAATGTCTTTTATAAAAAAATAATTTCTTAAAATAAGAAATTTTTCTAAAATATCAAACTTTTTTAACAATACAAAATATATTAAAATTGATGTTTTTCAAAAAGTTTTCTTTTTATAAGCCAAACATAATTAAAATAAGGAGTTATAATAAGAAAATTTTTAAAAATGATATTCAATTAATAAAGTTTGTTTTGAAACGTGCTTATTTTTTCTTGGCTAAAAATGTTAAAAACAAAATTTTAAAAAGTTGATAGTATTGTTTGATTACTTATATAGTTTTTACTCATATGTAATTTCAATCAAAACTTATTTTAGAATATCGTTTTATACTTAATAAATTTTATTATATTTAATATCTTATTTATTCAACACGTGTAATACACGGGTTTTACTAAAGCTAGTGTTATTATAAAACAATAAGTTCTAATTCTATTGGATTAATATCTTCACTAGTCATGGTGCTATAATTTTCAATGCATTAAAGTACTTTGATAAATAATTTTTAACGAAATATTATAATAATGCAACAATATATAAAATTAAATTGTTTTATTTTAATAGTTATGAATGATAAATAAGTAATTTTGATTTAAATCAAATATAAAGGTATATGAACATGTTGAAAGATAAGTATTTTGAACTATTTATATAATATTAAAAGCTTCACACGGTCACACCACAATATATGCTCCCACAATGTAAGATGGATGAAATCCGTGTGTGACGAAGGCAATTAATTTTGTGATCATGTTTGATGTTAAGCCACTTCCCATCATATCTATGCTTCCAAGAACATATCTCATTGAAATCCAAAGTCTTAAATTGATATCATCTTTATGCACTCCATTTGGGGAACATATGATATTACTTTGTTTTAACTACAACTATCATTTATAATTATTATCAATAATAATTATTATTATCATCATCGTGATGTCATTCAAGATTTTATTATTTTTAATAAAGGTATTGATATCGTATGAGTGGATTGTTAATCGACTCTCTGTTCATCTTCTTCTCCCACGGAATGATGCCTCTTGCAGACATCTCTCTCCATTACTTCCTTTTTGAACGAATAGGAGGCAGTGCCTTCTTACCCTGCTCACTTAGCTGTGTAACACCTAATGGCAACCTCCCACATATACGTTGGGGCAAAACCTCATCGAGTGCGATGAGTCCCTTATGGGGGGTGATTGCAACACCTAGAGGCGTACCTCCCACATTGTCCGCGGACAGGAGAGATTCCTGGCTCATAAGTAATGACCTGCCTCTTAAATCACTGACGCGTTTTGGGCTTAGTTGGCTGTGGAGCCTAAAAAACTCCACAGTTAAGCGTGCTCAGGTGGGAGTAGTACCAGGATGGGTGACCCCCTGGGAAGTTTTCACCTGGGTAACCAAAAACAAATCCGTGAGCTCTTAGTGAGCAAAGCGGACAATATTGGTGATTACGAGGGGCCGGGGTGTTACAGAGTGGTATCAGAGCCACTCCTGTGCCATCCGGGATGTGGGGCAGAAACTCATCGAGGACGATGAGTCCCTAAGGGGGGGTGATTGTAACACCTAATGGCAACCTCCCACATATACGTTGGGGCAAAACCTCATCGAGTGCGATGAGTCCCTTATGGGGGGTGATTGCAACACCTAGAGGCGTACCTCCCACATTGTCCGCGGACAGGAGAGATTCCTGGCTCATAAGTAATGACCTGCCTCTTAAATCACTGACGCGTTTTGGGCTTAGTTGGCTGTGGAGCCTAAAAAACTCCACAGTTAAGCGTGCTCAGGTGGGAGTAGTACCAGGATGGGTGACCCCCTGGGAAGTTTTCACCTGGGTAACCAAAAACAAATCCGTGAGCTCTTAGTGAGCAAAGCGGACAATATTGGTGATTACGAGGGGCCGGGGTGTTACAAGCTGCCCCTCGGGCACCTCTGTAGAAGGTGTCACCCATCCACTTAGCCTTTCTACATATATTCAAATTAGTATAATGACAAATATATATTCTATTTCAAGAGGAAAAGATAAGGAAAAGTTGCTATATATATGAGCATAGGCCTAGATGAGATTCGTTTAATTGGGACTAATCCGCCTATCATACTCTCCTATCAAAGGAGGCCTAACACTCCCATTTAGAGGACTTACCTCCTCATACGAAACTCTGAATCCCTCCTCCATATGAAACAACCTCACTTCAAGCGTACCTTTTTACTTTATATGGGAAAAGTACTTGCTTTACGCCTTGTAATTCATGGGGCCATGCATTTTCTATGTAACACATATAAGCGTTAGCACTTAGAAGCACATCCAAAACGCATACAGACTTCCAAATATTGGTTGCTACACCATTATAACAGATCTTGCATTGCCCAAACACTTGTTCTTGTTGATACTTAAGATTCCATAGATTTGACGCGATTCCATAGATTTAACGCAAAAACAAGGTTCAATAACTAGTCTCGTTTTACTTCACCTAATAAAAAGTTTGAGATGATGGAACTTCATCCTCAGTGACGAGTCAAAATAAATTTTTTAAGTGATCTTGCTATTTGGTTATGATGAAGTGATTTTCCTTTTCCTGTTACAATCACTGATCGTTTATTGTAAGTACATCTCTAAACAGTGGTTAAACTATAGCCATTATTATTTGTTTACCTTGTCGTAAGATATTTCAACAATTTTTTATTTAAACAAAATAGTATATAATAATTAGCTCTCAACTATTATTATGCCTCACGCGTTGCGGCGTGGGCATAAAATCGTGCTAAGTAGCATAAATGTCACACCGTTGCTCGCGACCACCAACACCGGAAAAGCTCGCAAAACAAAAGATATAAAAATGAAAAGAAAAAATAGACTTAAAATTGTTGAACCATTCACGGCCGTTGCGGCATGTTAATGCGAAAAAATTAGACCAAAACATAAAACACAACGCGGCTGTTAAATGAAAAAATAAAGTTAAACCGTTGAACTACGTACGTATGTTGCAGCATGTTAACTTGAAATTTTTAGACCGAAACGTAAACAAAAAAGTTGTAAAAAATAAAAATATATGAGACCAAAGTTTAAAGTGAAAAAACGTGAGGCATAAATGTAAAAAAAGGAAACTATTAGAGTTAAAAGTATATTCGAAGAAAAGACAAAAGTACCACCTATAAAGCATGATGTATAACTAATAATACATAAGCAAGTTGAAAAGTAATAATATATATAATTTGTTTGATCAATTTGGACAATTTTTTTGAGTATGTTCCGCTTAATAGTGTAGTTATGCTTATCCATATTTATATATTGAACTACATATTATGAAACACAAATGGTAAAATCCTTTTGTGGTAAGATGATTGAAAGGTGTTTAAAGAGACTCAGTTTCAATCTTTTATTAAATAAACATCCTAGACAGTAACAATATTTAATGTTTGATATACAATAAGATTTAATGCATGTTTAATAATGGGTTTTTTTTAATATTATTCTTTTTAGATATACTTACTTAAACAACAATTTAACAAAGCTCACCACTTGGTTTTTACAACACCTTTCTTTTTGAAGATTCTACTGGTATTTCTTTCTTTCTTTCTATATTTTTGTTTTATATTCTTTTATTTTCTTTAGTTCAATTTAAATCCACACGACAAATTACACAACAACGGTTTATAACTATATGTAAAAAGGAAAAAACGTTAGCCCCACCACGTAATATGAATATTTTTTAATGAGTTTTGTTTTTTTTTTCTCTTTAATTATGTTTAGAGTTTATGTTAATCAGTACACCCACCGGTTATATTAGTTTTTACTAATTTAAAGACCCACACCATATATGTATTACCATTTGAAGATATACCACTACGAATGACGACACCGCCGCAAAGCGCGGGTGTCATACTAGTTACCTTAAAAAATAGTCATTAACCAATCATAAATTAATTCCTTGCTTTCATACAAGTAAAGTAAAAATTAAATACATTTCACCAAGGTACATTATGTGAAACTAGTTGGTACGCGCTTCGCAACAATATACGATCTTTACTCGCTCAGTGCATATATTCATATATATTATTAAACACTTAAAAATAAAATGAAAAGAAAGCGCACATATTTTTGAAAATATCCACAATGTTTTCATTCAAAATAAATAACTATAAATTGGGTTGTCTAAATTTTTTTTTTTAAGTTTTGGATATGACACAATAAATTATTTAGATGCAAAAATGATTTGTATAATTTTACATATTAATCACAGATCTTAGTGTTATTAATCTTTTAACATAAAATAAACAACCGAGGATTATTTATTTCAAAAATAAGTTAACAATATTTTATTTCTTAAAAACTATTTTTGTAAATTTAAAGACTTCTATTTTAAAATCAAATATTTGAAGTTTTAAATTACTTTATACATTGATAATTTTTTCAATTTGTATTTTTGGTATTGTATTTTATATATATAATTTGTATTTTAGACTCTTGTCTATGTAATATATGTTAATAATTAATGTATTAAATATATAGAAAAATAATAAGTTAAAATGGCTAACTATCTTTAATCTAACTTTTTTTGTTTACACCATTCATTCATTTCTTTAACTCATTTTATATCAATTAACAATTTTATTAATCATTTGAAAGATTTATTTTTTATTATCATCATTTATTAAAATTATAAATATATATTAAAACAAAACCAGCTGTTACCCTAAAATATTTAGAAAGACTAAATTGACACAAGTCAAAAATAAAAATAAAATACATAAACTTTATAATTTTAACTTTATATTAGAACATGCATTTATTTGATACTTTATTAATGATTATATTTAATCTTTTAATTTAAATAATATTTTATTTAATAACAAAACTTAGTCATAAATATCAAAATACTAAATACCCAAAATATCCCTACTAAATGTCTTAAAGTAAAATAAAATGTCTATTTTGTCCTAAACGAATGTTTTATAAGATACTATAGATGGTGAGTTGGCCCGTGCGATGCGGGGCGTGTCAATAAAGCTATTCTTCGACCTGTCTTAAACACTGATCATAGTTTAATGTTGTTGTTGTTGTTATAAAAGTATATTGTAATAATATAGTTAAACATTTAATAAGATAATACTTATTTATAAATATAAATGTTAATGTTTAATGTAAAGATTTAAATAATCTCAAAATATATTAATAATATGCATTGAATAATGTATTAATTAAAAAAAGTTTATTACATAAGAGGCAAAATAAAAATTATTATATGTAGCACTTGTACCTAACAATAGAACAATTTGATTTGATTCGTTCTCAATAGCCATGAGATGATCTTCTTAGGGTGATCCTTTTGTCGACGGATGCTCCTATTACACTCATAGTCTCTGATGGATGAGAACCAACTATGTAGGATCTACACCGAGAATTCAAGTATTATATACGTCATTAGTATGATTTTTGTAGGAACTACCCGTAATAATGAACTTGCAAAACGAATCTTTTTATCATAAAGAGATTTGTCGTTTTCACCTTAATTGTTGTTTAAACAAGTAAAAGTTCTGTCTTGGCCCGAGTGGGGATAACATTCTCTCCTGCATGTCAATGGAGTTTTGAAAAAATTAAGAAGTTGTATTAAGTATCTTAATTATTTTATAAAATTACAATTGCTTTCCAAAGAGATGTTTTATATAATAATATAGATATACATGAATTCTACTTCACTCAAGCTCTTGTTACTAAACTCATCATGCCCATATTAATCCCAAACTACAACTCATCATGCCCATATCAATCACAAAGTACAATTGATTTTGAGGACATTTCCTCTCCATCAAAAATATAAAGATGAAGACAATGTGCATGCAATGGAATATGAGTTGGAAGATAAGGATCATTTATCCTTTTGTGCATGTAGATACTTGGCAGACCTAGGTATGGTAACAAGTCAATAGTTGAGACATGATGCATGAGTTTTTGTTTGCATTAGTAGGTATTCTGAATTCTTTTGTTGTAGACCTGAAGATGAGGAGAAAAGAGAGTACATGTGGCAAACGTGGTGAGAGCGGCAGCATCTCAACTCTCGTGAAGACAAAGTTATTCATTTGTAGCTAATTAGTATAACACTTGAAATTTCAGTGTTTATAAAATAATTAATAAATACTTGTTATTTAGGCAGCAAATTATTTTTCTACACCACCAAAGTACGGGGTAGAAAAATGAGTTTAAAATATTTACATGGGATTGAAGTCCTAAAAAAGTGGATTTACGTTTGATTTGACTTGATTTCGTTCACAAAAATGATTATGAAATACATGAAAAAACATACAAGATAAACCGAGCCTAAAATATATACAAATCAAATGTGAATGTATGATAATTATGCTATTGGGACTGTTATTGATAATAAAAATGAAAGTTGTGATTATTACCGACCAAATCAATAGTATGAATTATTGTCGACCAATGAGTAATAATTCGAATTATTAAAATTGAATTTGCCTTTTGTTAAAAAGTGCTTGGGCATAAAATCATGTGAAATATAATTTTTAACTAGAAAGAAGTCCAGTTTGATGTTTCTAAACTATGTTTCATTATCACTTCTAAACTTAATCATTGATAACTTCATAAGATTTTAGATTTTTATATGAAGTTAATGATTATATCAGAAGTTTTATTTTTTCAAACTAAGCGTATCTTGAGTAGTCATCTATCATCAATCAACAACCACTCTTGCTTTCTCTATAATATCCTTATTCTCCTTGTTTGAAAGAGTCGTTAGTACATTTGCTTCACCACCAGGAGCATCCACCAATCCCTAATCCACTAATCGTGCCCTCATTTTCACCCTTCATAATGCAAAATTATTTTTACCATCGAATTTTTTCAGATTCAATTACATGGACTTCATTCTTCAATCTTGATCAATGCAAAATCTTCTTTGAATTGGATCAATTACCAGGCTTTTATACTAATTATCAAAAGTGAAATACGAAATTAACTTAATTTAAACATAAAAGCACAACATATCAAAGAATGAAATTAAGAAATTGATCACCTACAATTATGAATTTATTGATTATCTTCAATGATTCAAAAGAAATAAATGTTGGAATTTTGGACATAAAATAATTATATTTATATATTTGTTATATAAATAGTTATTTATTTATTGGTTTAAGTTCTCCTTTTGCAACGAATTATACCGCGTCCAAACTGAAGCTAAGATGAATTAGATATCGATGCTCGAAGTTGAGTGATCGGAATGAAGAAAGTGAAACTTGGTTGATTATTGTAGGAAATTATTGCAATTTCTTGCATAATGTAATAAAATCATGTTTTGATTAACATGAATGTTTTATGTTTTAACCAAATCTTTTAATAAATATAATGAATATTTATTATGGATCATAATTATATTAAAATTGATATTAAATATGTCATGAATAAAATGAGAGTTTTAATTTGATCTCATAAAATATTTCATAAATCAAATAGAAGTTTTGGTTGTGAATCATAAAACTCATTAATTCTTTAGCATGAGTATATAGCTAAACTAATGATGAAAAGAAAAGAGAAGAAGAAGAAATTTATTATCTTTAGTGTCAATAAGTTTTATAAAATTTAGAAAGGAACACTCTCTAAATTGTTCTTCCTACACCATCAAAATTTTGTTTGTTTTGAAACAAAATGTTTATTTTTCTCGGAAAAAAAATAGAAAATATTAAAAATAAAAGATTAAAAAGTTGATAGCATTTTTCACACCCTTTTCTTGTGTCAAAGACTAGGAAGACGAGTAACCCTCCCATAAATATTTGTTCCCGTCATTTATATATATCCGTTCTATTTCGCTTTTACTTTTGGATAGGATATAGCCAAAGTAGTACTTATATGGAATTTTAATCAATATCTTATATTAAAATATCATTTTATAATTAATAAATTTTTATTCTATTTAATATTTTATTTATTAAAATAGTAAGAGAATAAACAGTAAGAATCCTTTAGTTATTATTTAATAGTAACTCTATCAAACTTTCTACAGAAACTCTTTATTCACCATTGATAACAACTACGCTAATCCATATATATAAATCTACACCTTTATGGGGTAATGGAATGAACGAAAAAATGGAATGAATGAGGGAATGAAATGGATCATTACATTTCATTGTCCAGATTGCTTACCCTTTAGGAATAAATTAATCATTACTTTGTTTTGTTTGTTAAGTATGAAAAAACGAATCAATAAAATGTAAAAGTGGTTATAATGGTGATGGCGAGCGGTGGTGGTGGCCGGTGGTGGTTTGCGGCTGCGGCAGTGGCCCGAGGGTGGTTTCTGACAGCGGCGGTGGGCGGCGGCGGTTTTCGGCGGCGACGGTGGTTTCCAGAGTCGGCGGTGGCCGGTGGTGGTTTCCGGCGGCGGCGGTGGCCAGCAATGGTTTCCGGAGGCGGCGGCGGTTTTCGGCGACGACGGAGGTTTCTGGATGCGGCGGAGCCGGCAGTGGTTTCCGGCAACTGCGGTGGCCGGTGGTGGTGCCCGGCGGCGGTGGCGGTGCCGGCGGTGGTGGCCCGAGGGTGGTTTCCGACGGCGACGAGGCCGGTGGTAGTTTCCGTGGCCATGGTTTCTGGTGACGGAAGTGGCCGGCGGTGGTTCCCGGTGGCGGGCCTTCAGTGGTTTCTGGCGGCGGCGGGCGGCGGTGGTGGTTTTGTGGTGGTCGGTGAATGAGTGGTGTGGTGACTAATGACGGAAGAAGGGATGGAATGAAAGAAAAGAAGGGGGTGGATGGAATGAATTTGAGGGAATGAAATCAACTATGTAATAATTCATTTCATTATTTTCACCAACCAAACATGTCTTTGTTCATTCACCTTTAATGGTTCATTCCATTTCGCACCTCATTTCTGCATACCAAATGATACCTTAGTAGTGACTTTACTCATCTACAAAAAGTTTTACCAGCGATGATTCCTAATACTACACAACATTGTCTTTGCTACCCAAATATCATTAGCACTATATCTGATAGATATAAATAATTTTGAATTTTGGGTGTAGATTTGATTGAAGTGAGAACAGTGATAGAAAAGAACACAATAGAAAGTAGAATGTCACACTCGTTTGGACTTTGGGGAGTGAAGGAAATTATATGAAATGAGATAAGAAGTACATAGCTAGGATATGATAGCATGTAGAAATACACGTTGTATCGTTACAATAAACAACAGTAAGGATATGATAGAACTCAAAATTGGCCATGTTCAACGACCTTATTATAGTGAGCATTTCATAATGTAGGTAGGGGTGTGCAAAAAACCAAAATAAGTGAACCGTAACCATGATAACCGACACAACCGAACCGAAAAAACCGAAACTAGTAAGAAACCGATGGTTTGGTTTTATGTTTTTTAAAAACCCGATTTTTTTGGTTCGGTTTTGGTTTTGCGTGTAATAGAAACCGAAAAACCAAACCGCAACCACCATAAAACCCGAACTTGTAAATTTCGAAGTATATTCATCACTTATAAACATGACTAGCCTATAAATTACTTATTTGATTTATGCTATCTAAAATAGATAGATGTTTAGATTTCGAGCATAATTTTTAAATTTTTTGTTTTGGTAGATTAAATTATTTTTATTGAACTTTTTGTTATTGTATTTTATTAATTGTAATTAATTTTAATGTTAAGTAATTATAAGAATCTATAGATTATGTTAAAGATCAACAAAATGATGTAAGTTCAAAGGTTTTAGCTTAAATTTATTACTTTGAACCAATTTAAATAAAAAAACAAAAAAAACCTGGAGCCCAAAAACAAAACCGAAAAACCGAAACCGAACCAAAACCAAAGTGAAAACCGAAAACCAAAAACCGAAAAAAAAAAAACCGAAACCGAACGGTTTTAAAAACCTAGAAACCGAAATATCGGTTTTTGGTTTCGGTTTTAGCTTAAAACCGAACCAAACCGACCATGCTCACCCCTAAATGTAGGTACCGTATGCAATGACGAATCCAGAATTTTTTTTCATGGGGGGCGGAGATTTTTTAAGGTAATTTGGCTATCACAATATAATATATTTTTTGGTCTGGTTCGGGTCAGATCGGGTCGGATCCGGTTTATTACTGAAAAACATCGTTAAAATGATCCCTAAAATCTTGTATTTTCATATATATCAAGAACTACATTAAAGCAATTATACTCATAAAAATGGTTACATATGATGTTTAAGGCAATTATACTCATAAAAGTGATGATATGTAATATGTGTGAAACAATTATACTTATCGTTAAAATGGTTCCCAAACTCTTTAATGCCGAAAAACACATGTTTGAAAACAATATCGGTCAATATAAATTTAGCGTGCTTAATAATCAAAAACATTTATCTCGATATAAATTTTTTTCTTCCTACTAATTACTTGATTATCTGAGGGTGTAAATTCTAAAAATCTACTGAGTTATAGACTCCGGTTAGCGAGAAAATATGATTCCCTGAAATGTAACCCAATTGTAGTTCCACCCCCGACAATGTGTTTGAGACATTATTGTTTTCTCTTCGGTTTGAAAAGTTCAAAGGGGGCGATTACAAAATTTTAAGGGGGGTGGTCAGGATTTTCCCATATATAGCACTGAAAATTTTTCGTTTAGGGTGGGCGGCTGCCCCCCCCCCCCCCCCCCCCAACATGTAGGTACGCCCATGACCGTATGTCCACGATGGGGTTACCATAAGCCTATACGATGGACATATATAAATAATATATTTAAGAACAATTTTCATTAAGTGTTTTTGGTTTTGCTTTGAGAGTCCAAACTCTGTATGTTCATCTAACATTTCTAGTTGTGTGACATACTTTCACGGGAAACTAGTTGAAGACAAGAGTGGGGATTTGATATCTCGTTGTGCTAGATTAACTTTTTGGCGTGTGGTTTGTAACATGAACTACTTGTATGTCCCGGGTTTGATAAAAACTTGTAATCGCGCACTCTATCTTATAAATATATTATGAGAATAACGCTAATATTTTCATTATATATAAACTTTAAGATTCTTCCTTTAAATTACATCCTACTGTCATGTGATTAATCAACATATTTTACCAAAAGTTTCATGCAAGTCGATTACAAAAGCAACATGGTTTTTTGTGTATATAGTAAATCCCACACATCACAAAGAAAATGGATATATTTCGCTACTCAACACGTGGGCCAAATTAGCTTACAAATTTAGCCAAGGGAGACATGCAAACACAAACCAAGTTGAACGAGGCATGCAATTGTATGCTTAGTCCCAAGACAAAGACTTTTGTCTCATCCAATAAATTTTCAATGGTTTTTCTCCTTTTGAAATGTTTTTTTAGAGACGTTTGGAACTACCCTAATACCCGATTGAATCTTAAATACCCGATTGAATCTTATTAAGATGGAATGTCAACAGTCTATACTGATTTTGATGTTTCAGGTCTGACTTACCCCGCAACACCATCAATAAGAAAACTCACAACTACGAGGAAACCCATTTAATTAAGTTTGAACCTAAGACCCAAAAGACTTCAAACATAAACCATCAAACTCATTCCATTAGACAAGAAACCCTTTGGTCCTTTTGAAATACTTTAATCGGCTTTTCTCTTCATCTCTTGAGAACTTAATTAAGCCCTAAATGTAATTTAAAACAAAATCATAATAGTTTTATTTCAAATTTTTAAATAATATATATAAATATAAATGAGAGCAATAATACATTTGAAAACTCTTTCATTAATAATAGTGTATCTACCGGCAAATAATACTATAATTTTACTAATATTATATTTGTTAATATGTAGGCTCATAGTGTATATATTATAACTTAAAATGATTAAATAAATAGTTTATTCCGTTAATAATATATGTATGTACCTACAAAATATAGTATAACTTATTCACTTAGTAGTTTGATGCATGACTCCTTTTATATTTTGATGCGTAAATTTATACGTTTCAAGTTTCTAACATCACAATTCTTTCATATTTTTCTCGTTACCAATTCTTTACGTTTTAATGTGGCCTTTTCACACACATCAAAACATTCGCAAAGATCATAGTAACTAGGAGAGACACGTGACACCATCATATTTTTTTCATCAAAATGTTTTCGTTTCTCTATTATATTAAATAATTACATTAATTACTAATAATATTATTTAATTTTTTAGATTAAAATAGTTCTTAAATAAATTAATACAGAGACATTTTTATCAATGTTATTTTTTAAGAAACAAATTTTATAAAATTAAAATTCTTTTTAACATCAAGCCTTTTTAAAAGTAGAAAATAGTTTAAAAGTAATATTTTTAAAAAGTAAAATTTTTATTAACAAAAGATAATTATAATTAGAAGTTTTAATAAGAAACTTTTTAAAATGAGATTTTTTTTGAAAAACGGTTTGTTTTGAAGAAAAATTAATTTTTTTTGAAAAACATAAAAAAAAGTTTAGAAATAAAAGTTTAATAAGTTGATACCATTTTTCTATTACTTATAGTCCTTACTTATACGTTATTTCAATCATCATATCTTATTTTAAAATATCATTTCATAATTATCAAACTTCATTATATTTAATGATTTATTTATTACGGTAGGTTATACTAAAAATATGTTTAATCTAAAAAGCCTAAAAAGAATTGTGGGCTTGACACGTGTCCTTATATTGTTTTAAAGAGAAAGACATTTTGGTAGTTGTGTCAAATATGTTAGCTTATTTTGTCTTATACATTCATTGTGTCGAATAGCATGCATTGTGTCACATATTTTACATCATTTGTTATGTGTATTAATCATTATGTTTTACGTTTTATATCATTTTATGTTATTTTTGTCATTGTTTTTATAGATTGTAAACATGTTATCTATCATTGTGTTTTACAATTAGAAGACACAATAATATACTTTCACCAATCTAGTTTTCAAAACTCATAGTGTTGAAGATAACACAATGTGTTATTTTTGTTATTGTTTTTAATAGATTATATAAACTTGTTATTATTCATTATGCTTTACCATTAGAAATACAAAATAATGTTATTTCAACAGTGTATTTTTCAAAACTCATATTATTTAAGATAATACAATGACGATCAAAATACACAATGACACATTGTGTTATTTTGTCATTGTTTTTAATGTATTAGATTAATTAGTTGTTAATTTATTATTGTATTTTACATATTAGAGATACACAAAAATATTATTCAATCATTATATTTTTTAAAATTCATCATCACTAAAACACAATAGTAGTCAAAATTAACACAATAGTCAACAAAAATACACGATGAACTGTACTAAAAACACAATGACGAGATATGAGCTTAAAACATCACATTTTTTTATCTTTTTATATAATAAAATTGAACTCGTTTTAAAGATAAAACAACACTCATTTTTATGGTGTAATTTTTATAAAAAATAATATCGTATATAAAAGTTATTAACGTTTATAAAAATGGAAGAACTTGTAAAAAGTCAACAAAAGTGACTATTCCTAAAATATCCGTCTAACAAATTTTTCTCTATAATTTGATCTCAAACATTAATTAAAAAGGTGGATGGTTGAGATTACTTTTTAAACTTTTTAGTTTTAGAATACTTTTTATTTAAACATTTCTCTATGTATTAACTCATGTAATACACTGGTTTATTGAAGATCGGAATTATGTTTATGTGATCAATATTATTAATTTAAAGTGTTGGTTTACATGTGAACGCTGCATGAGTTACATAAATTAAAATTTTGACCACTTAATTATCAACGAAGTATGTGACAAGTAAGATGTTTAGTTTAAAGAAAAACATTTATTAATTGGTTAAGATATTTTAATTTTGAAACAAATAATATTGTTGACTTTTTAAGCTAGGTTTTTTAAGTCATAAATCAACATTCAACTAGACTCCACTCCAGTCAAAGACGGAGACGAAGCTGCTGAGTGTGAAAACGATATATTTTTTATTTCTAATGAATTGGATCCGTCTCGATATGACTTATATTGTGGTTTAGTTATAACTATTATATCAAAATTAATAGAGGGCCCATTTAAATCATATCTTTATGTTTCTGATTATATAATTTTATATAAAACTAAAAACATACTTAATAATTCATCAATTATTATGTTTGTAGAGAAAATAAGTATTATTAAGGAAGAAGAAGTCGTTAGTAGGGAAGATAAACTGGTGTCACGAATTGATTCATGTTTGAGACAGACGTATTACTACCTTTTGTATAAACAAAAAGAACGGTTTTTTTTCCTAAAGAAAATGTCTCATTTCAAAGTTCGCTTTAAACCCAAAATATGTTGAATCGCCCGTGCATACGTGCGTGTGTATATTAAATATGTATAACTTTTGAAACAACTATGGCCAAGTGGTAGCACTTAGAAAGAGAAAGTTGTTTGTTATAGGTATAGGAGAATACTAATAGACAAAAGAGCATTTACGTATTCATTGAGAATCCTTCTTATTTCACTTCACGACAAGACTCCCACATTACTTTGGCCGGCGAAATGCTTTGTATTATCCCACTCTCACACTCTTTTCCTTCAACTTATCACTAAATATTTCGGTGGTTAATGAATCATTTATCGTTTTATGAACTTATAGAATGAGGTTTTTGTTTACCCACTCATAGTGTTTTTAAATGTAGATTACGTCAATGCCTTTTATTCAATGTATCCGGTATAATATTTATATAAAAATAAAACGAGGAATTGAAAAAACATGTTAATAATTATGCATTTATACTAATAAAACGAGGTTGATGGCAAGATTATATATATAATATATATATATATATATATAATATATTAGATATATATAATATATATATATATATATATATATCTCTATATATATATATATATCATCTATATATATATCTATTATATCTATATCTATATCTATATATATCTATACTATATCTATATATATATCTATATATATATATATCTATATATATATATCAAACCATCTATTATGCATCTATATATATGCTATATATATGTATATATATATATGTCTCTATATATCTGTCTATCTTGTCTAGATCTCTCTAGATGTCTATCTGTCTCTATACTCTCTCTCTCTCTCGATCTATCTATCTCTCTAGAGATCTCTCTCTATCTCTCTATCTCTCTCATTCTCTCTCTCTCATCTCTCTCCTCTCTCTCTCTCTCTCTCTCTCTCGTCTGCTCTCTCCCTCTCTCCCTATCTCGTCTCTATCTCTCTCTATCTCTCTCTGTCTCTATCCTCTCTCCGTCTCTCTCTCTATCTCTCACCCCCCTATCTCGATATCTCTGTCTCTCTATCTCTCTCTCTCTCTATCATCTCTCTTCTATATCTATCTCTCTCCCTCTTCGATATCTCTGTCTCTCTCTCTCTGTCTCTCTCTCCTCCCTCCCTATCTTCTCTCTCCCTCCTCTTGCCTCTCTCTCTATCTCTATCTCTCTCTCTATCTCTCTCCTCCCTCTCTATATCTCATCTCTTCTCTCTCTCTCTCTATCTATATCTATATATATATATCTATATATATATATCTATATATATATATATAGGGAATAGATCTATTGAGAACCCACCTCAAGTGTAAGAACTCATTAACCTCATCCTATTACTCTTGGTCCCACTAAAAATATGATCTAATGGTTGTAATGAGTTTCTACTTTTTAGTTGAATAAAGTAGTGTAATTATATACTTAAGGGCAAAATTGACTTTTACCATGTGCGTAGACTATTATGCAAGTGTGTCGGTAAGTACAAATGGCACCTACTTTATTGATAGTTATGATTGATTTTTATTTTTTAATTGAAAAATATAGTCTGATTACAATTTATTTTTTTTGAAATTCGATATGTGAAAAAAAAGGATGGTTTTAGTTATTAGATTTTTTATTAACATATTTTATTTTTAGTTGAAACTACAAATTAAAACACGATCAAGATGAAAACTATAAAAAAAATCAAACGAGAAAAGACAAAAATAATGACGTTTAAGATACGGCATGTGTAACAAAAATTATAAAGTAAAATGGTACACTAGGGTATTCTAAAAGTACAAATGGGGATTGTTTACAAAAGTTATATAAATCAAAAAATATAACATTGGTCTACTTAAAAATAAAAGATTGTTAAGGTAAACATATTACATTGGTGAAAAATATAATGTAGTGTAATGTAATAACTTAATGTCATTAAAGTCATGTTAGTAGTACAACTTATATTATTTGTTAAAGTGATAAATACATCATCGTTGTTAAATTACATTACTTACAATATTATCATGTTGTAATTATTAGTCAATACTTATGTATTCTTGTAAAATAACAAATCTAATATTACTTAGAATCAAGTTATAGTACTCAAATGAAATAAGATAGATTACATTACACTTCCTTAGCATAAACTAACAACAGTTACATTATGTACATTACATTAAAATAATATCAAATTTCATTTAAATTACGTTACATTGTTTACATTATCTTATGTTATTTGCACTATATTATATCACCCTAACTAAAAATTATCTAAAGTGGGTGTATTATATAAAAATGTGTATCTTGTGTTTTCATTAATATCGAAATAATGTATTGTTAGTGACACGTAATGTAATTAATGTAACAATATAAGAGCACTTAGAATCCCCTAAGATTAATTGACATCAATATTATATAAATATTACATTGATTACATTACATCAGATTAAGATATAATGTAATATAAAATGTAAATTAATTGTAATGTACTATGATAACATGTAATGTAAGTAAATGTAATATAATGTGATGTAAATTACTGTACTGTAATATAATAACTTAATCTATCTAAAGTCAGGTTAGTAGCGTAACTTATGTTCTTTGTTAATGTAACAAACACATTAGTGTAGTTTAATTACATTACTTACAACATTTTATAGAAGTTACATTATGTGCATTACATTAAAAAAACGTCAAATTTCATTTAAATTATGTTACATTGTTTACATTATCTTATGTTATTTGCACTATATTATATCCCCCTAACTAAAAATTATCTAAAGTGGGTGTATTATATAAAAAATATGTATCTTGTATTTTCATTAATATCGAAATAATGTATTGTTAGTGACACGTAATGTAATTAGATGTAACAATATAAGAGCACTTAGAATCCCCTAAGATTAATTGACATCAACATTATATAAATGTTACATTGATTACATTACATCAGATTAAGATATAATGTAATATAAAATGTAATTTAATTGTAATGTAATGTGATAACATGTAATGTAAGTAAATGTAATGTAATGTGATGTAAGTTACTGTAATGTAATGTAATAACTTAATCTATCTAAAGTCAGGTTAGTAGCGTAACTTATATTCTTTGTTAATGTAACAAACACATTAGTGTAGTTTTAATTACATTACTTACAACATTTTATAGAAGTTACATTATGTGCATTACATTAAAATAACATCAAATTTCATTTAAATTATGTTACATTGTTTACATTATCTTATATTATTTGCACTAAATTATATCACCCTAACTAAAAATTATCTAAAGTTGGTGTATTATATAAAAAATATGTATCTTGTATTTTCATTAATATCGAAATAATATATTGTTAGTGACACGTAATGTAATTAGATGTAACAATATAAGAGCACTTAGAATCCCCTAAGATTAATTGACATCAACATTATATAAATGTTACATTGATTACATTACATCAGATTAAGATATAATGTAATATAAAATGTAATTTAATTGTAATATAATATGATAACATGTAATGTAAGTAAATGTAATGTAATATGATGTAAGTTACTATAATGTAATATAATAACTTAATGTATCTAAAGTCAGGTTAGTAGCGCAACTTATATTCTTTGTTAATGTAACAAACACATTAGTGTAGTTTAATTACATTACTTACAATATTTTGTAGAAGTTAAATTGAGTACTTGTAATAAGTACCCAATTCTTACGTAATTATAAGTAACAAATATAATATATCTTAACATCGAGTTTATAGAAGTTAAATGGCTTAAGATAGGTTAAAATGAGCATACTTATCATATAATAACAACAATTACATTACATCAATTACATTAGAGTAACAACAATTTTCATTAATTACATTATTTACATTATCATATGTTACTTACAATATATTACATCACCGTGATATAAGGCTACGTTGGTATACAATGTTTTCTTTGTAATATAAGGTTACACTAGTGAACAAACTTTCTACACTAGTATAAAAATGATCAGCCTCTTGTTTTAATTACTGTAATATAACTTATACTCATGCATGTTCATTTACAACTTGCACTAGTACATGTACAACTTGTATTATGCAGGTGCTATGTTCATACAATTAGAAATCTGCTTACCTGTTTTTTACAACTAAAATGGTAAGAGAGTTTATACAAACTTATTACAATATAAATGCCTAATATAATAACATAAATAAGTAACAAAAAAAATCAACAAACTAAAAACCAATACTCTTCAACAACCCACCTCTTTCTCTCCTATAATCAAAGTTACAAAGGATAAAGACTACACTAACAAAATCACCATAAAACATAAATCAAAGAATGATGACCAACAATTGTCGTCTCCACAGTACCAACACCACCAAATTAGAATATGAAGACCAGATCGATACCATTGTCAGCTCGATCGTACCCATACCAAACTTTGATTTAATGAATATGATAACTAATAAGTGGATACTACACCATGAACCAGATGAGGAAATCAAATGAAGAAGTATACACAAACATAAAAGATTAACAATGAAAAAACAACAAAAACAGAAGACGAATATAATGACTTAATTAACTAAATCAATCAATTAGGGTGTCATTGTTCTACAGAACAATAAGATGCAAGAGAACCAACGGAAACATACCAACGGCATTAGCATTTTACAAATCAAAAAATGCAACACAAACCCACCTCCCATTTCGAAGCAAGTAAAAACCTATCCAATGATAGGGGCTCTAATCGGTGACGATATTATCCCAACAGAGAAAAGCCCATTACAGTAATCAAAGCAAGCTTTAGTTGTTGCAAATACCGACCTTCTTGATTCAAAAAAAGATCAAAAGGCACCATGAAAAAGAGAAACAAAACAAAGAATGTGTGATGTCTTTCAATTGTTGAGTTCCTTCAAAGAAATGATTTTAAAAAAATTAATCTCATACTTGATTTAATTATGTGAGAGAGAGAGAAAAAAAAGTTAAAAAAATATTAAAAGTACTACTAACATTTATTGCAAACCTGCAACTAAAAGTGATGTGTAAGAAGTAAATGACAAGAATACCCTTTTTTGTTTAAAAAATGATGGATGACATGGCAGATGACTATTGGTTGAAAGAGTTAATCAGTTCTTATAATTAGGAGGGGTTAGCATATGATCTTATCCCTATATATATATATATATATAAATATATATATATATATATATATATATATATAGTGAGAACTTGAAGAATTGATTTTAACCATTAATTGATTTGATCAATGGTTGTGATTAAATAGTGTTAAAAATATAAATTAATATATTATTTAATGGGTTTAATTTAGATTAAAGGGTATATTAGTAATTTGTTAACTTATTTCTCTCTCCAATTAGTTAACTAGTAATTAATTATATCCTTTTTCTCTCTCTTCTTTCCTCTATACAAATTAATTGATCATAATATCATTTAAAATAACAAAGAAATAAAGATTAAAGCTTTTATTAAAAGAACATATACTAACAACCATATGCCATAATTTTTTTAGTTAAAATTTTTGTAAATGACTTATATGTAAACATATATGGATAATATATTACACTTACAAGTAACTATTATAATCACATATATGTACCCATCTGACGTGACATATTTTAAACAGACCAATTATCCATATATAAATAACATATTTACATATATGTATATGTAAATATGTCAATTGCATGTATCTAAATATGTTACTTACATATATGTAAATATGTTATGTGGTATTTAGGAGTAAAATTCAATGTTTAGGAAAAAAATCAAATTATAAAATTAACATTGTTATAGATCTTTTACGTAAATGTAAATTTTACGTGAATCTTCAGATTGTATATTTACATATAATTGTAAATGTTTACAAATGTGTAAATAAATTATTTACATATGTAATTTTTAAACTAATCATTTATTTACATATATGTAGATGTGTAGATATACTATTTACATACCCGTAAAATTTCAAAGTCAAACGAAGGTCTATTGACATGTACAAATAACAATCATATTCATTCTAAGTAAAACGTATGAATAACAATCTCAAACATATGGTCATAGAGAAAAAAATATAAATCTAAATGATACATTCTTGTTAACACAAATATTAGCAAAAAAACATGACATAAAATCATCAAACTTAAACTTTGGTGTGAGACATTTCAATGCAGAATGTATATGATTTATACATGATCAAAACATATAGCATTTTCAAAAAAATTTTGAATAAAATCACAAAACTAAATGGAAGATATCTTCAAATCATAGACCGCAATCCTATCTAAAAGGATGAAGCTATGAAAACTTGAAACTTATTTTGAAAATTGATGTTGAATCGGGATCTCTACGTGTAAGTATTCGAACAAGATGAAAACTGCTGGTGAATCATGATTTCTAAATTTTTAAGGAAAATTATGGATATTGATGAACAAAAAAGGGGAAGAGAAGATACTAATCAAATGTATTAAAAAATCCTTACAATATTGGTTGACTATAGAAAATTTTAAAACTTTCATAATTAAATGAAAACAATAAAGAACTCATTTAATACATAACATAAAAGTACCATAATACCCTTGATGACTTAATTAAATTAAATATAAATTGTATACTAATCAATGGCTAGGATGAGTTCTTGAAGTTCTCGCGATCTTTAAAGTTCTGAAAAGATCCTAACCCTATATATATATATATATATATATATATATATATATATATATATAATAATATATATATATATATATATATATATATAATATATATATATAATATTCTATATATATATATATATATCCTATGGGAGGGATCAAATGAGAACTAGTTTTTTTTGTGAGAACTCTAGGAACCAATATCAACCACTAGTTCTCAATGGCAAAATTGTAATTAACAAAAACATATTTAAAGAATTTATAAATAAAAAAATAACATAAAAACAAAAAAATTAAAACACAAAAATGTTCCCATACTTTCCCTCTTTCATAAAAAAAATAAAAAAAATTCCCGTTTTTTAACGAAATTCGTTTTACACATGTGTAATATCGGATTTACACATGTGTAAATCCAGTACTACACATGTGTATAACGAGATTTACACATATGTAAACAACGGATGTATGATTTTTTTTAGAAAAGTATATCAATATGGTAGGCGTTAGAAAGATAAAAAAAATACTGAATTTTATGGTGAATTTTTTTTGAAAAAATGATGTCGTAAAAAAAAGTTATGAACGTTTTAAAAAAAAGGGGGAAATGACATGTGATTTGCATGTGATAAAAAATGAATGACTGAGATTGATTCCTAGAGTTCTCACAAAACAAGGTGGTTCTCATTTGAACCCTCCCATATATATATATGTATATATATATATATATATATATATATATATATATATATATATATATATATATATAATATATATATCATATATACATATATATATATATACATATATACATATATATATATGTATTATATATATGTATATATATATATATGAGCTCGCAAACGACATGTTCGCTTGTGTAATGAAGTAAATTTTCAATCAGTTTATCTCCAAAAAATAATATATCATCACGTGTGTTTAGCGGACATAATTACATAAACTTTTTTAAAAATATGACTTCAAATTATATTTTGAAAAGTAATTTATTTGCTAAACGAAGTTGGTAAGTGGTAAGTGGTAACAAGCTTGTGGGAAGGGTCAAGGGAGGGTGTTCGCCACACGTCAAATATGTAGCGAACTCGTTATGCGTATGTAACTTATTTTATTATTAATATTTACATATAAAATGTTAACTACAATCATCAAGAGGCAAATGTTACTTATATTTGTATTTTCGTTCACTGCTTTGTATAGGAGACTAAAGACTTAATTTATTGTTGTTAGGAAGGTGTGAAGAATCCAATAAAAAAAGCTATTTGTAAATATTTATATTTTACAAAAATACTCATTTAATATTCTATTTAGTAGGGATTTACATTCTAGATATTCGAATCCTTTTTATGGAAACTAGTTTTAGCAACATGTGTATTACGAGTTAAATAAATAAAATATTAAATAATCTAAAATTCTATTATTTATAAAATGATATATTAAAATATATGATTAAAATCTTCTCTTCTTCATCGTCATAATCTTCTCGCTGACATCGGGTAGTGATCACCCTACACTTCTCTTCTTCAAGGTAGAGATGACCTTTGTTTATCTCTTATGTTAAGCTTGAAAGGAATCACCAATACATACTTAATACAAATTGTGTAATGAAAAACTTTGAGCTCTCTTGTTCTCTCTTGCTAGTTTGCTTGATAAGCTTGTTCTCTCTTTCTTGTTTGCTTGATAATATTGATATGTGATGCATATGAGTTTACTCAAGAGTATAAAATATTATAATGTATTTTAGATTTGCAAGAAGTGAGTCATATGGATTGGAGAGGTTAAACAAACAATGAGGAGAAAGACAAGAAGGATGTTAGTTGCCGAACGATCTATGTCACAAACAGACTATACATCAACCATATCACTTCTTGTCATGATTTGTTTTTTAAAAATAAATCTATTGTAGCATGTCTAGAATAATTTTGACTCTATTTGAAAGACTTTGATTATTAAAATTCGAAGGCATTTAATTGAAGTTTGTCTTGAACAAAGGAGATAAGAACCATAGCTTAGAATGTTAAGTATATTTTCAAGGGTTAATTGTGTTTTGTCTCTTCCCTTGTTGATTCCATAATGCCTCAAATGAACCAACCACTTTTACTTAGTTTAAACTCGAAATGTTTTCTGGTTTAAGAAGATTGTTTACGGTGACTTTTTTGACTCAACAAATTTTATAGGCAGTGTGTTTTCTTTTAATTTCCTTTTTATATGCTATTAATTTTTTTAATCATACTCTTAGTTAATAAATATTGATATTTCATTAATGGGGAGTTAAGTATGTTGACTTGTGAAGTATTAAAAGCCAAAACAAGTGATATCTTCCAAAGTTAAGTTTCTTCCGAAGCTTAACATGGTTCTTTCGAAGTTTTTTGGAAATCTTCCGAAGGGTTCTTTCTGTTCGGAAGAAATAGTAGGGTCCTTTATGTAAATTCTCAATATTTATTTAGTGTGTCTGTTATAGTTAGTTAGTCGATTACTAATACAATAGGGATCCTGTATAATCGGTGCAATTAATCACAAAATCACAAATTCTTTGAAAACTATTAATCATTGACGAATCATTCTTTATAATATTCTTTCTTGTATTCTCTTCATATTGTTGAATTTCATGTTCTTGTACTCAATTGGTTTAACAATTGGTATCAGAGCCTGGTTAAAGGCTCAATTGAGAATCAAGGTTCAATTAAAGATCAATTGGCGGCAACGATAGTGTCAACAAAGTTTGAGGTTGAGAAATTCGACGGGAAGAACGACTTTGGGTTATGGCGATTGAAGATGAAGGCATTGCTCGTTCATCAACGAGTGGTGGATGCCTTGGCCGGAGAATCCAAGTTGCCAAATACAATGTCAGACAAGGAGAAAAGAGATGCTTGAATAGGCACACAGTTCAATCATCTTGAACTTGGGGGATCGAGTACTCAGAGAAGTATCAAAGGAGACGTTGGCTGCAGGGGTCTGGTCGAAGTTGGAAAGGTTGTACATGACGAAATCTCTTGCGAACAGGTTGTATCTCAAGAAATATTTGTACATGTTCCAAATGGTGCCTGGGAAGTCAATTGAAGATCATACTGACGAATTCAACAAGTTGGTGTTAGATCTTGAGAACATCAAAGTTAAATTGGATGATGAAGACCAAGCAATCATATTCTTGACATCTCTTCTATCGTCCTATGAGCACTTTGTAGATACGTTGATGTATGGTAGGGATACTCTTACCATGGAAGAAGTGCTAGCAGCACTCAATTCAAAGGAATTGAAGAAAAGAACTGATTATAAGGAAGATTATGGAGAGGGCTTGACGTGAAACATTCCCTTGGGTTTACATTTCATTACCCACTCAAACATAATTTTACTTGAAAATTATACTAGTTTCTCAATTCTATTCCATTCCATTCCTTCCAACAAACGCTCCCTAAGAGTAATGCCTTTAGTAAGTTCAAGGAATGAAAATTCCTTATAGAAACTCAAACTGAAAGAAAAGTTAAGAAGCTAAGAACTGATAATGTGTTGGAGTTTGTAATCATGAGTTCAATCAACATTGTAAAACAAATGGGATTGCAAGACATAGAACTGTACCAAGAAATCCACATCATAATGGTTTGGCTGAAAGGATGAATAGGACTTTTGTTAGGACCTGGTATTTGAACGAAATACCTAGTGATTAGCGTGTAAACCAGATCAATAGTGTGGAATCCTATTTGATTGGCGATCAATCAGTGAGAACACACGAAGAATCAATCAAGAATTGAATCTAACGTTAGAAGTCGATTGGGAATCGATCTAATGTTCTGTGAACTTGGAGAACGATTTGGGAGCTTCTGGACGGCTAGGGGTACGTCTGGAGTCGTATGGTATGAATGCTTACGTTTTTCCACAATTGGGTCTATTTATAGGTTAGTGTTGTTCATTCGTGCGACTGGACCATAAGAATGGTTCAGTCGTGCGATTGACCATGCGGTTGATTCATCCGCACGACTGAGTGTTCAGTCGTGCGACTGAGCCAATCTTATGTGTCAATCATACGACTGATCCAGTCTCCTGGTTCAGTCGTGCGACTGAGTCAATCGTATGAAGTTATTCATGCGTGTGGTCCATTCGCATGGTTGCCATTCGCATGAGAACTTCATTAGTTAATTTTGAATGTTTTCATTAATATAACTTGATGTGTAACCATTCAAACAACACACAAACCCAATTAACCAATTCAATATCGACTCATTGATGAAATATTAGACATTACAAATCACAAACAATTCATATCATTTCATTAATCATTAACATTACATCATAATCAACAAACAATCTATTACATTACATATCATGATCTAGGACATACATCAACAAACCCCCCTTGGACCTAGATCTCTCTAATCTCTTGTTTTCTGCATAACCTCCTTGTATTTCTTGTACTTCTCCTCTTTGTGACTCCCGCGTGATCTCAACGCGAAGCAGAGTCGTATAACGTTCTGGAACTGGAGGGCTTGTACAATACCTGCGTGTCATAGAACAGTGGCCACTTGTATAGCGTATAGACATCATTTGCCGACAAGTTAGTACCACATCGGGTCGAATACCCTGATCGTATCCATTTGTCCCTCTTTGCTTAGGACTATGACCGCTTCAGCTGTTCTCCAATCATAGTACCACCACTTAAAGTGGAGTGAAGTCCTGTGGCATTTCCCTGAGTGGGATTCTCGACATTGTTCGCGGAGGACTCCACTTCAACACTATCTTGGGCTTGCCAGTAATGGCATCAACCTCAGACCTTCTGATACCCCAGTAGGCTGTTGTTGGTCTGAGTTACCCCATCTGGTGTTAACTCCTTCTTAAGGGCAGCCTCGAACCCCTGACATCTTCCTCGGTCAGCATACAAAAGCTTTAGCTTAGCCAGCTTGTTGAGCTCAAAACCTGGTAGAGTCTTCAGATCATTGGGAATCTGAAGTACTCTATGCCCTGTTCTCTCTTAACTGCATAAACATTAGATCATCAAAATACGCCCATGCTATAATCCTGCAGACACTTTGATGTTTTCTTGACTCTGTAGAGTTTGTGGGCAGCCTGCTTTGGGTGCAGCACGTTGGGCTCTAACTTCTTCAAAACATGCAGCCCACTCAGCCTTTCGAATGTCGACATCATCATTTGAGGCTTGGGCTGTTCCTTCTGCCTTCTCTGTTTCTGCTCCATCTTGTTCAACACCTCAGGTATCACTGACGAGGGATTCACCCAGATTGGGGACCACATTACCCTCATTGTCAGCGTACTGAGGGGTATCCTCTGCGGTGATATCTTCGATCTCGACTTCATCAACATCGTTGAGCTCTTCATCACTAGTCGAATCGCATGTTGGAGCATCTTTAACTATCTCATCCGGATTGAGCTTGAAAATCTCTGCGAGTTGCTCGTTTGATAGGTCATGAATATTTCCCCTTCTTCAGGGGTAAACTCATGACCTCCTAACATCCCTTGCAGATCAAGAATCATTGTTAGTTGAGTCTTGACCTGTTGAAGGGGAGCAACATCAAACTCATCTCTTTGTAATTTGGATCTGTTTGATTTAAACATTCAACACATAAATCATTAGTAATTAATCAAACAGATGCATTAACTTAATATAAACATTCATACATGTTTTCAATACAGGATTCAAACACAAAAGTAAATAAATACATAAACATCTAGTCTTTACTTTTATCCTGTATCATAGTGTCTCATCACTTGGAGGAGCAGAGGTGGAGGTTTGGTCCTGTCTGTTCTTTGACCTCCTCTCTTGACCTGAAGCAGAGGCCGATGCAGTGCATCCCCTCCTTCTGCTTCATCATCATCGTCCTTCTCCTCTGTCCTATCTCCTTCAGTTTCCTCATCCTCCTCTGTATCATCCTCTTCATCCTCATCATCATCTTCATCATCATCATCATCCATCTCCATCATCTCCATCTCTTCCTTGATCTTTAAGGCCTCTCCTTTGATCCCTTGAGCCGCAGCATGATGGTCTTGGGGTGGTCTCCAACTCCTCTATCCTTTAGCTGATTGGGCATGCTGCTCCTGGAGTTGGGACATCTCTACGCATGTGCATCCATCATCTGGGCCTGCTGCTCTATACTCGAGCCTGCTCTGCCATCTGGTGAGATTGTGCAGCAGTCAGGTCGCAAGCTGGCGGATCTGGGCATCCTTCTCTCATCTGCAGCTAGTAAGCGCATCACCATCCTGTTGAGCGCTGACAGCTGTTCCTCTACCCCGATTGGAGGTAGAGGTGATCCATAATGTGTGAGGGATGGGCTGAAGGTCCTGCTTGGTGTGAGTGGTGGTGGTGGCTGTAGTGAAGATAGGTCGGTGAAAGGGTGGAGGTGATGTGGGAGTAAAGGATATGGTGGTGGATGGAATCTGTACTGTGGTGGTAGGTATGGTGGTGGCTGTGGTAGCTGTGGTGGATGTGGTGGTTTGGGGTGGATGGTATAGCTGTGGGGTGGTAGTGGTGGTGGTAGAGAGTAGAGGCTATGGTGGTAACGAAGGTCAACCGACGCTTCTTCTTCTTCTGACCATGGGGCTGAGCCATCCTCTTCCTCCTCGTCCCTGTGGAGGTGGATGCTCCCCCTACAACCCTGCCTGCAGAATCCGGTGCATAACTCGGGTCAGTATCATCTCTCCGGAGTCTCTCGGTGTTCACCAACCACCCTTAGCCCATGTTCTGTGGGAACAACTTTGCTTCCCACAGTTCGCGTTAGGGCTCCTCATCAGACTCCTCCTCCTCCTCAGCACCATGAATAAAATCCTGATGAAATCCAGCTGACTCGGCAACATCTCCGGCTGGGGCGGACACTGGGGGTACTACATCAGACATAGTGCCTCTTGGTGGAGCAGGCATATCGTCCCCATCGTCCCCACTATCATCATCGTCAGAGTCATGCTCTGGAAGTAGCAGCCTCTCATCATCAGAATCACTGTCCTCATGACGCCATTTGCGTCTCCCCGGTGCCACATACCTCTCGTTTGGCCAGGTGGCCAATCAATCTCTTAACTTGGGGCTTCACCTGCTTCCCCCTATAAACCCTCATCCGACCCAGAGTCGTATCATCTATGATCTCCAGTGCAACTGCATCATGACTCTCTTGGGCAGATGTGGCAGCTTCTCGTTGAAGATGAGCTGTAAAAACCTAGGGTACATACAAAACCCCTCCTTTCCCTTTGCCTCCAAGTTCTCCACCAGATAGGAGAAAATCATACTAGAAAAGCTGAAGGGGTGGTTCAGCACCAGTGCCACGTAGGCATTTTGGATCTGGTCTGAGAGGTCGTCGAACCCACCCCTCCTCGAAGCAACGCACTTAAGGATCACATGAGCTAAGTACTTGTACTGGGGGCACAGGTTGCTCTTGTTGAGCACACCTGAGTTTATGTCCCCAGCGTACTTGATCCTCAGAAAGCATCCTCGGACAGTCAATGGATGTAATCTGGTAGGGTGATCAGTATCATCTCCAAACTCTAGAACCCTCTGGATGTCAGCAGCAGTGACCTCGATATCATGACCCAGAATAGAGCTCCGAATACTGTAGGGCTCACGAGAGCGATCCACAGAGGCATTCTCCCAGAATGCCTGATGTAGTGATCTGTAGGGCGTGCAAGGAGTAGAGATAGCCTTATGAATCCGGGAACGTCTGAGGAAGGCTATAATATCGGTGAACTCGGCCCCGTTCCTAGTAGTATGATCCAAATGAGCACAGATGTTGTGCTTTGGATTTATGGACCATCTCTCAGCCATTATCCTGAAAACACATGACACAGAACCATTAGTACATAAAACATTAAAATTATGTTCTAAGTGTAATGTTGAAATTCATTCTGATTCATTCGTGCGAATGAATCATGCGACTGAAGTCAGTCGGCTGTCCTTTCATGCGACTGAAATCATTCGGGTGAATGAGACATGCGATTGGGTTCAGTCTGCTGACTGATTCTGCGAATGGTTCAGTCGGCCGACTGAGCTCAAACGCATGGTTCATTCGGGCGATTGACCCAATCGCAAGTTTCAATCGTGCGATTGGAGTTCATCCGGGCGACCAGTCGCCTGTCCTACAGTTCAGTCGCCATCCGTTCGAATCTTTATCAAAACAAGTGTTTCAACATGGATAACCGGTTCAATAGACTCGCATTCTTGTTACTAATAACCTATTGAACTTTAATTTTAACATTTTGCATAGATTAAGTAGGTTATTAGGTCAAGTTCAGTCTGTTCCTTGTTTTTCATTCAATAACCCAAATTAGGGTTTCAATCCACTGTTTTCGGTTAGCTAGAACTTCAAACTACCTGTATAATCAACAATGAGTGTCAGTGAATCAGAATCAAGATGAAAACAGGGTCCAATGAAATTTTGGCAGAGTAACGGTAGGGTGTGCGCGATTTGAGAGCGATTGGGGTGTGAAGAATGAAATGCGATCGACTGTTCCCTTTAAATAATGAAGCTGAGTTCAATCGGCCGACTGGCCTCATTCGCTCAGTTCATTCGGGCGACTAGGTCAATCGTGCGATTGGCCCAGTCAGTCGCATGCAGTTGACCGACTGAGGTTCAGTCGGTCGACTGACTCAATCGTACCTTTCATTCGCATGGTCAGTTGACCGAATGAGTCTCAGTCGGTCGACTGACTCATTCGCCCCCTTCCAATCGATCGAATGGGTCATTCTGATAAGCCATTCGTGTGAATGGCTCAATCTCATGTCCATTCGTGCGAATGGGAGCCATTCGCATGGTTGGTCCATTCTCATGGTCCAATCGTGCGAATGGGTCACACTTAGCTAATTTTCTACCATTTTTACCAATTTACATTTAAAACCCTTTTAACTTTTGAAATTTACGTTATGAGCTTTTGATCATCTCAGACATGATCATTTTAACTTGAAACTTTTTGATCACCTCAGACGTGATCCTTTTAAGCATTTAGTCACCTCAGACGTGACTCTTTTAAACACTTTGTCACCTCAGACGTGACTGTTTTAAACTTTTAAGACACATGTGGTCATCTCAGACATGACCCTTTTAGTGAGTTGATTCCTTACTGATTTTCCTGATGTAGTCCGACACACTAACAAACTAAAACGACTAACTAACTTAGAAAATTTTAAACTAAATACTCAAAACAAGACTTGTTTTTGGCTTTTTGTGAGAGATAAATCCTAAGATGGAAATCTACTGGATTTGGTTCCGGAATAGATTCAACTTAGATTGATCACACCTGGACCAATTTAATTTTGGAATCATACAGGCAAGTCAAATCATTTGGGACTTGTTATCAAAATCTTTTGATGCTCAATTCTTGGTGTTCATCCAGAGTCATTAGCAACTTTAGGAAATCATACTGGAACTCTTAGATTTTCACATTGATTTGAACTTTCAAGAATTGCAGCCACAATGATTGTCAATATGTTTGTCCACTTAAATCCATACACAGACTTTTGACACAGACTGGTGATTGTTTTAGGTTTAATTATTTCAACTAACATTTGTGGATCCCACACTTATATGGTAATCAACATTCCTCAGGAGCTTTTGAGCGGTCTACGGGTTATTTATTACAAGAAGAGACTATTCTTAGAGCTTTCAAAGAGAAGCCAGTCCTCAGGTCAGTGCCATCACACAGCAGAGAGGCGGCAAACAACAATGAATTCTAGAATATCTAGGTTATGCTTATCCTCAGGTCAGTGCCATCGCACAGCAGAGAGGCACACAACCTATCTCCTTGTTAGAGCAGCTTATTTTATTTTGCACAAAATGCACCAACAACATACGTCATTAGCTTTATAGCATTTGTCTTTCATTTTTTCTTGCTTTGCTCTAATTTAGGTCATCCGCACACATTTGTGGCGTTTACATGCTCATTACCCCTTATTGGAATATTGTTGATTGTGTTAACCAGTGATAAGATGGAAGCCCACAGTCAGTTGAACAGCTTAGTTTGATCTTGAGATCACCAGTCAGGTCTAATCATCTATTGTGTTGAATCTACCGACATATCATTTGTGGTCTAGCAACCTCTAGGTCTACTCTCTTTGTGTTACCTTAGGAGTTACCAGTTTTTCTATCATCTTCCCTTTTATATTGCTTAGACTACACAGACTTATACTTTGAATTTTTGCATCTTTTCTAAATTTAATTTTTAGTCCCTCTTGATTTGTTCCTGTGTACTATCATTTTCCAAAGTTTTGAATCGGTATCACAGATACGATCTACCTTATATCAGCTATCCACTCCTTCTCCCTCGTTTTTTTTTAATGTTACTTGCTGACATATTCTCCCCCTAAAATACTAAAATCATAACTGGTTTAATTATTTTAGGATTTTAATAAACAGCAAAATAACATGAGTTTAATTTAAACAGACTAAAATAAACAATTAAAAAAAATAAAAGAAAAACTTTAACTAAATTACATCGGACTACACATTATCATCATCAGGAATAACCTCACTTTTCTTTTTAACGCCGTTGACCTCTAGCAAATATTAAAAACGTGGTTTATCAAAGGCTTTAGTATAGAGGTCAGCGCGTTGAAAATCAGTATTAATTTTTACCACATCAATTAAGTTCTTTTCAAAACAGTCTCTTATGAAATGGTATTTAATACCGATATGTTTGGTCTTAGGATGTTGGACCGGATTTTTAGTTACTGCAATTGCAGCAGAGTTATCAACAAAAATAGGAGTAGAAGAGAACTTTAAACCGTAATCCCGCATTTGCTGTTGAATCCAGATGATTTGTGAACAGCAACTTGCAGCAGCAACATATTCAGCTTCACAGGTTGACAATGCAACCGATGTCTGCTTCTTACACTGCCAGGTAACTAGTCTTCTCCCAAAGAATTGACACCCTGCTGATGTAGACTTGTAGTTCATCTTGCAGCCCCCGTAATCCGAGTCACTATACGCGGTAAGCTCAAAGTCATCATCATGAGGATACCACAACCCAAGTGTGGGTGTACCCTTCAGATAACGAAAAATCCTCTTGACCCCAATCAGATGGTTGACCTTAGGTTTAGCCTGATATCTAGAACATAGACATGTAGCATACATGATATCAGGTCTCGAGGCAGTGAGATACATGAGGGATCCAATCATTCCTCGGTACATCGTGGCATCTACAAGATCTCCATTTTCATCAGGTGCTATGTCGTGATTCGTAGCAAGTGGAGTCCTAGCAGCAGAAGCATTCTCCATGTCAAAGCGACTGAGAATGTCTCCCACATACTTGGTCTGATGTAGAAAGATCCCATTTGGTGTCTGATCCACCTGTAACCCGAGAAAGAACTTCATCTCCCCCATAGCACTCATCTCAAACTCTTTCTTCATAACTGCTTCAAATTCTTTGCATACTCTTCGTTCTTTGAACCGAAGATTATGTCATCAACATAGATCTGTACGAGCAGTAGGTCGCCATCTTTTTCCTTAATGAACAGCGTGCAGTCAATGACTCCCCTACGAAAGCCGTGTTTCACAAGATGAGTCGAGAGTTTCTCATACCAAGCTCTTGGAGCTTGATGAAGCCCGTATAAAGCCTTGTCGAGCTTGTAAACTCTATCCCGATGATAAGGATCTTCAAATCCCTCGGGTTGACTGACATAGACTGTTTCTCTGATTTCCCCATGAAGGAATGCACTCTTCACATCTAATTGGTAGACTTTAATCTTCACGTACGATGCATATGCAAGGAAGATACGAATGGCTTCCATCCTTGCCACGGGTGCAAACACCTCATTGTAGTCAATCCCCTCGACTTGGCGAAAACCCTGAACCACCAATCGAGCTTTGTTCCTGATAATGACCCCTTGGTCATCCTTCTTGCATTTCAGGACCCATTTGGTGCCAATGACTTTAGCACCTTTAGGTCTATCAACCAGAGTCCATACACCTAACTTCTTGAACTGAAGAAGTTCTTCTTGCATGGCACTCACCCACGCCTAATCATTTAGTGCATCACTGACATATTTTGGCTCAAACTGCGAGACAAAACACCGATAAGCACCATCATGAATGTAACCCTTCTCCATAACCGAGGCGTAATCAGCTGAATAAAGCTGATTTCGGGTTTGTACTCCGGATCTGACATCCCCAACGACATTGTCTAGGGGATGATAGACGTTAAGTCGTGATCCTGGAGTAGTAGGAACAGCTACCTCAGAGCCAAGATTATGAACATTTGGTTCTGCATCTGAGGTAGTTGGAGTTTGAGGTTCCGAAGTCGAAGGTGCATCACTGGTAGATGCTTGTGGACTTTCAGGAACTGGAACCTGTTCCTCCTGACTGTTCTGGTCCTCTTCTTCAGCTTCATCTTCAGAGGAGGAGTCACTGTCATCGACTACTCCCCCTGACTGAGTATATGATTCTCCCTGTGAGCTAGATGGTGTATTCAAGATATCATACATCATCCTAGTAGCTAACTCATCATCCGAGGGAGAGAGAGGGATGTTGAAGGACTTGAAGAATCCATCATAGTCGAAGAAGTAGGCGGGTCCTTTGCCAGTAGGTGGTGTGGTATATCTCTGAACGTCAACATTACACCACACTTCTACAAGACCCGTTGAGTTGTTGTAAACTCGCTTGTTCGGTATGTTGTATCCTAGAAAGATTCCTTCATCCGCCTTCTCGCTGAATTTGCCTTCTTGTGTCTTCTTCAGAAGTGTGCACGGCGCGCCAAAAGGTTCAAGATACTCCAAATTCGGTTTGCGTCTTTGTAGTAGCTCGTAACATGTCTTTCCGTGGCGCTTGACTATTAGGACTCGTTCAGTGTATAACATGCATTCGCCACTGCCTCATTCCAGAATTGGATAGGCAGTTTCGAGTCTGCCAGCATAGTCCGTGCTGTCTCTATCAAGCTTCTGTTCTTTCTCTCAGCAACGCCATTCATCTGAGGCGTGTAGGCAGAAGTGAATTGATGCACAATTCCCTTTTCCTTGCAGTATGCCTCCATCCACTGGTTCTTGAATTCTGTCCCGTTGTCTGAGCGTACTTGTCTAACCTTCAGCTTGTAGAGAGATTCCAGTGTGGTTACTAACTCCTTGAATGACTCAAATGTTTCTGATTTGGATTTCAGAAACATTACCCAAGTGAACCTTGAGTAGTCATCAGTGACCACAAAACAGTACAAGTCGCCTGCAATGCTCTTTGTACTGACTGGACCAAACAGATCCATGTGAAGAAGTTCAAGAGGAAGTTCTATTGAATGAACTTTCTTTTCCTTATGAGACTTCTTCGTCTGTTTGCCTTTCTTGCAAGCTACACAAAAGTCAGGAAGCTGGAAGTTCTTGACATTAACTCCTCTCACCAAATCCTTCTGAATCAAGTGATTCATCTTCCTTTGACTAATGTGTCCCATTCTCCTATGCCAGGAGATGGAATCCTTCTCAGTAGCTTTAGATAGAAAGCACTGAACCTCATGATCCGTTGTAGCAGCCGTTGACAGATCCAAGACATAAAGGTCTTTATATCTTGAAGCAGTCATCAGAACTTGGTCCTCTGGGATCACGTAATCTTTCTTCAGCACGTAACACTTCTTGTTGTCGAAGATGACTTTAAATCCTTTATCACAGATTTGGGAAACTAAAAGCAAGTTATTTTGAAGTTGTTGAACGTAGTTCACCTTATCAAACTTAACTTTCTGATTCCCCACTTCTCCCTGAGCTCTGATATAGCCTCCCTTGTTTCCAGCAAAATGAAACACGCTCTCCTTTTATTTGCTTGACGTTTGATAAAAGAGCCCTATTTTCTGTCATGTGCCTGGATGCACCGCCATCTACAATCCACGTGTTAGTTTCAGCACTGTATCGAACACCCTGCACATACAAAGTAAAGAATTAGTTTAGGTTAGGAACCCAAGCCTTTACTGGCTTGGGTTTCCCAGAGGCATCACACATCATAAATTCCACCCATTTACCCTTAGAGGGTGAGGGTAGCTCAGGTTCCTTCTTGTCATCATTATCAGACACGCAGGATGACTTCTCTTTCCATAAGCCAGATTTGTGCAAGGCCTGTTTGTGATAAACAGTCGATTGGCTTACAGGTTGAACTTTAGGTTCACTAGTTCTTCTAGGTGGAGTTAAAGAACTCCTCTTAGAAGACCTAGGCTTTGAATCCTGAAGTTCAATCTTCTTCCTAGGTGTCTGATAGAAAGGACAATAGGAAGCGATGTGTCCACATTCTCCACAGTTGTAGCACGACCTGCTATCAACTTTATGATTAAACTTTCTTTGTGGATTAGTGTGTGACACTCTAGTAACATCACTCACTTTAGGTTTTGACTCTGGTTCTTTTGATGTTTTCTCTGGTTTAACAAAGTTAACTGTTTTAACCTGTTTAACATCTTTCTCTTTTTGGTTAACTGGTTTTTGACTTGAAGCATGTGAAAAATTAACATTAGAAATCTTTTTAGGTTCTGATTTGACTCTGTTTGACTCTGACTTTAAGTTAACTTTTTCAAATTCCTTTTCCAGATTAACACAAGGCAATTTACCCTTTGCCTTTGAAGTGGCCTCATTTTGCTTGTTTCCCGATTCAATAGATGAACATGAAGAATCTGGATCACTAACAAGAGGAGTAGACACCACATGATCCTTGATAGGGTTATTGTTTACTGGTCTAGTTTTAGTGTTCATCAAGGTCTCAGGTGGTGGTGGAACCACTTTGTAACCCAATCCCTCTCCGTTATTCCTTTCTCTCACTAAGTGTTGAACTATGTGTGAAGAGCTAGTCCAACTATGCAGTTTCTGTTTTAATGAGTTTACTTCTACTTCTAGAACTGCCTTTTGCTTCTTAGTGTCTTCTAGGGAGTTTAGATAGTACCTAATGTCATTAGCTTGGTTAAATGCAACTACTTCGGTTTCCCTAAGCTGTTTAGTCAAAAGGTCTATCTTTTCTTTATAACTATGCTCATTTTGTTTTAATACTCTATTAGCCTCAGTGCATAGTTGTAAATCTTTTACTAAGTTATCATTATGATCTAATAACCTAGAAAATTTTTCATCTATGCTATTCCTAAAAGTATCACAATCAGAACAAGCATGATTATCAAACATTTGGTCAGTAGTACTTACCTGAGTTGGTTCAGAAGAGTTAGCCATCAACGCAGCATCAGATGTCTCTGGTTCTGGTGATTCTGTCTTTTCTGTCTCTGACGTGGAAGTCTCCTCTTTAGTCTTGTAACTGACCTCGGTTGCAGTTGCTTCTTCACTATGTGACATTGCTATCTCAACTGCTAGATCTCCTTTACTCGCGGAATCATCGTCAATATCTTCTACATTTGCTATGTTTGATTCCCCTGGTGAGACAAATCTAAAGCTCCAATCCTGTCCTTCATCATCATGAGCAGTCAAGGCTTTTGGATCCTTGCTTGATGAAGTAGAAGTAGAAGCTTGCTTGTCTTGGCGAGTGAAGGACGAGAATGGGTTCCCGTTACCCGTCTTTTTTGGCTTGACACATTCTCTCTTGAAGTGCCCCTTCTCTCCACAGTTGAAGCAGGTCACTTTGCTCTTGTCAAAGCCAAATGTGGTATCCTTAGTAGCTACCAAGTTCTGTCCGGTCTTTTTAACAAACTTCTTCGCCCTCCGGACAGCACTAGCTAAGGCCCACATTATGTCCATCCTCTCAAGCTCCATTTCGTCCACCTGCTCGTAGTCCTCGTCTGCCAGATGGCAGTTTCCAATCTTCCCGGCAACCAGTCCATCATATGAATGAACTACTGCTACCAAAAGATCCATATGCTCTCGAGCTACTTCTACAGTCACATTACCGAGGTTCTCGGTCTTCAGTTTAGTAGCACTTGCTTCAGATCCAATATAGTGGGTACAAGAAGACCCTGACGTGTCTGATCCTGAAGGAGAAGCATGTGAAGGACCCGATGAGCTAGACACAAATGCAGTCTGGAGAGGTGCTCCAGATGTCTTAGCTTGTGGCGTTGCGTTGTACAAAGCTGGATTTTGAGTGTACGAAGACTTCTGAGCTCTGTACTTCATCCTAAGTGCTTCTTCTCGCAACTTAAGAATGAAGTCATTAATATCCATCTTTGCCAGCATTCCATTCTGTCTCAGGTTAGACACGAATGAAGCCCACTTTACAGGCAATCCGTCTGCAAAGTTACTAACTTTCTCTTCCATGGTAGTTTCCACCCCATGTGTATGCAGTTCGCTCATCAAATGGTAGAATCTATCTATGACGTCGTCTAAACTCTCGTTACCAATCGATGAGAAGTTATCGAATTCCTTCTTTAACTCCTTAGCCTTGATTGCCTTCAACGAAGCATTCCCGTCGTACCTCTTCTCTAGCTCATCCCACAGTTTCTTGGACTGCTTATTCTCTGAGTACTGGTGGAATATGTCTTTGGGGATAGACTGTGTGATCAATGCATAAACTCTCTTCTCTGCATTGTATTTAACTTTCTGCGCGTCCGTCATCCCTCCTAACGTTAGCTTAACTCCATCAGCTCCCACCGGTGTACTATATCCAATCTCGATGGCTTCCCACAGATTCGGATCCACTCCATTGAGGTAGATCTCAAAATGTTGTTTCCAGTGGGGAAACTCATCTAACGTCAAGAGCTTTGGTGGTTTATTATGATTACCCACCTCACTCTCAAGCAACAGCAAATTCTGTATCCTAGAGTCCTTCCCAGCAGTAAAGGCTGACATTTGATCTTCCATGGCGAATAACCTTAAGTCTAATCAAACAAACTGTCACTGGTGCGACTGAAGGATGCGAATGGTCTAATCGTGCATATGAACTCTGCGACTGGTTCAATCGTGCGGCTGAACTAAGCGATTGGTTCAGTCGTGCGAATGAAGCTGATGCGTATGAGCTATGCGAACGAACGATTCAATCGGCCGAATGAAGGTGCGACTAGGTCCAATCGTGCGAATGGGCAATGCGAATGGATTCTAGTCGTGCGAATGGGTCACTCGTGCGACTGAAGCTGCTGTTTTGCGAAATTTTCTAGGTTTGACGTGATTCAGCCGTAAAAATTCGAATTTTCGCAAGGTCTAATTGCCTAAGTCCATAGAAACCAAACTTTGATGAGCAGGGAACGTCCAAGATCACTTTTGACACCAAAGATTGCGTTTTTAGTGCAAAAACCCAAACTTTTATGCAATCTTGATTGAATCACACGTAATCAAGAGCCAAAGCTCTGATACCACTTGTTAGGACCTGGTATTTGAACGAAATACCTAGTGATTAGCGTGTAAACCAGATCAAATAGTGCGGAATCCTATTTGATTGGCGATCCAATCAGTGAGAACACACGAAGAATCAATCAAGAATTGAATCTAACGTTAGAAGTCGATTGGGAATCGATCTAATGTGTTCTGTGAACTTGGAGAACGATTTGGGAGGCTTCTGGACGGCTAGGGTACGTCTGGAGTCGTAATGGTATGAATGCTTACGTTTTTCCACGAATTGGGTCTATTTATAGGTTAGTGTTGTTCATTCGTGCGACTGGACCATAAGAATGGTTCGGTCGTGCGATTGAACCATGCGGTTGATCCATCCGCACGACTGAGTGTTCAGTCGTGCGACTGAGCCAATCTTATGTGCCAATCATACGACTGATCCAGTCTCCTGGTTCAGTCGTGCGACTGAGTCAATCGTATGAACTTATTCATGCGTGTGGTCCATTCAAATGGGCCATTCGTATGAGAACTTCATTAAGTTAAGTTTGAATGTTTTCATTAATATAACTTTATGTGTAACCATTCAAACAATCACAAACCCAATTAACCAATTCAATATCAACTCATTAATGAAATATTAGACATTACAAATCACAAACACTCAATATCATTTCATTAATCATTACACATTACATCATTGTTGGAGCTGTAAAAGATAGTCTATATTATCAACATAGTGAAAGTCAACAAAAGTCAACGTCACGGTCAAAGTCAACAAAAGTCAAACCCGACACGTTCGAGACGAGGAAACGAGACGAGACGTTGAAGATTTAGATGACTAGGAGTTTTATTGTAATAAATATATTTTGTATGAACAAAATATATTTTACTTTCTTTGAGTCATGTTTTAGTCTAAATGTATAGTCTAGGGGGTTATGTGTAAATATGGAAACTTAAACTAGACTATAAATAGCCTAATTGTAATTAGAATTAGGTTAATGGTTGAATGACCAATAGATTGAGGGATTATTTGTAAACACATATTTTTGCAATCTAATTGAAGATCAAAGGGGTTTTGATTGTGATAATCATATTTTGATCTAATTCTTCACGATTTGATTCAAGTTTGATGTTCCTGGAGTTACAATTTGGTGTCAGAGCCATTTTGGATCAAATTCACTGAAGATTTGAAGATTTTGGGAGAGAGAAGTTGAGGTTTTGGTTGTTTTTGTTCAATATCATGTTTTCATCAATTTCGGATCAATTTGAGTGTTATTGATATGTAAATTGATTGAAGTTTGCTTGTTATTGGTTGGGAAAGCTCTATTAATCATCAGGTTTCAAATCCATTGAGATTTCGGCGATTTCAGATCGATTTCGTGTTGAAAAAGCTTTTCAGCTTCGTCCAGCGAAACTACGAGTTCTTCCAGCGAAACTGCTTGTTCTTTCAGCGAAACTACAAGTGTTTTACACTTTGTAGTTAATTTCAGCACTTCAGCGAAAGTAGTGATCTTGAACAAAAGTTCAACAGTGCTTGTGTGCATATTACAAGCGAAATTGTTGTCGAAAGTATCTTTGAACGAAAGTTCAAGCTTGTTTTGTGCGAAATTGTCGGCGAAACTAAGCAGTATCAAGCATTTGGTTAGCGAAACTGCTGCCGAAATTGCCAGCGAAACTATTGTCAGCTCAGCAAATCTAGAGTTCTCAGCGAAACTAGCTCTGCGAAACTATCATTTCTTCAGCGAAATTTGAATGTTAAAGATGACTTTTTCCCTTTAGTTGGGATTAATTGAGTTCATCTTGATAAAGAAATTTTCATCGATTTTGCAAGATTTATAAAAAAAAACAAGCTGACCTGGCAGCTTGACCCCAGTTGCTAAGATTGTCTAGCGTGATATTTAAAAAGAATATATTTTTCCTGGGGGAGAATTAATCTAAATTTTTTTGGGAAAAATATTTTTGGGGCATTTAATTTTTTAAACAAAATAAAAATAAAAATGGCTTTTGCAGAACTGATTAAATCTTTCGAATCGGATGATCTCACAATTGCACAATGTCGGTTTGATAATTTTACAGCTTTAAAGAATGAAACGATGTCTGATTTTGTTGATCGTTTTCTGTTGGTGGCAAGTAATCTGAAGAAGTTTGATGCCCAATTGGGAAATCATGAACAAGTTCTAAGATTGCTTGATTCCCTTCCATCAGAATGGAGCTCACACGGCAAGTCGATTAAAAGAGATAGAGGTTTTCGGGATTACAAACTAAAGGAGGTGATCAACAAACTGAAAGAAATGGAGTTGGATATCAAACGTCGTGAGTACTATGAAGCAACATATCTAACTCCAAAGATCACTTCAAACTCCAAAGAGAAAACAAAAGAGAGATCAGATTCTGGCACTAATTCCGACGGTTTACCGAAACCTAGAACTGAAGAGGTACAAGAGGAGCTTAAGCAAACTTCAATGGGTGAAGGTGGAGCTGAGTTGAATGCTAAAGTTTGTGATGCTGAGAAGGAAGAGGAATGGAAGCAAAATACCAGAGTTTGCAACTGTGAGAAGGCTCTTACTGCTGAAAGAGTCATCCTGGATCTTCCATACGAGACAGTTCAGGATATGTGTTCTTCTGCTTGTAAAATTCGTTTATTTGGGATTTATAAAGCTAATAGGTTACTTTTAGAAAACCAAAAGGAGTTAACCACCATAAATGCAGAACTTAAAAAGAATGAAGCCAAGTATTTCATAAAATTAAATGAAGCTTTAAAAGAAAATGATCATTTAAAACGAACTCTTCTTGAAAGAAATGTTGAAATTAATCTTTTAAACGAAAGAGTCACTTTGGCTGAATTTGAAACAAGCAAGCTTAAAACAAAGCTTGATAGATGGACCATATCCGGAATGAAACATGAAGAGCTATTGTGTAAACAAAGAGGAGCTAGGATTAAAACGGGAGTGGGTTGTGGTGAAAATCCATACGTCTATCCTCCTCCTAGCACCCATTGTTACTCTCCTATGCCTCAACCTCATCCATCTAATGATTTGATTGAAGCTGCAGAAACTAATAGTTCAAATGCAGGTTTAAGCAACGTTAATCTTAAAGAGGTTAGAGATGTGCAGGATTCTCCTGTAGGTTTAGGATTCCTCAGGCAAGGGTTTGATAAGAAGATTAATGTCAATTCCACTTCTGATGCTCCAACACCAATTTCAGTTGCTTCTCCAACTTTCTTCAACAAATTCAAATCAGGTAACATTCCTTCGTTTGTTCCCGTCAGGTTTGTAAAAGAAGGAACAATTGTTGAATCATCAGACAATCAGAATCATATAAGCGAAGCCAACACAATAGGAGGTGTCAATCAAGATCCTTTGGAAGCAGATCTGTGTATACGAGACTGGATAAGCTCAAATGATGAATCAATCATAGAGGAGCGTGTTGATTCATCTCATATCAAGATATCTCCTGACAGTGTCAAGTCTCAAAAGCTTCCTAAAGTTGAATCAAGACCGATACGGATCTCTTCTCAAATTGCAAAGCAACCCAGTCAATCAGTGAAAATCCTATTCCCTGTTCAGCATAGCAAATGCCAAAACCAGCAAGAATCTGCTACAAGCTCAAAGCAATCCTTCTCAGCACTTGCACAACACGAAACTAAAAAGAATCAAAAGCCTTTCAAGGCTTGTTTTGAGTGTGGAAAAGAAGGTCATGTGGTAAAGAAATGTCCTCAAAGACTTGTTTCTGATGGTAAAGGCAAACTGAATTGCTTCTCCGGGTCAGAGTCAACAAAGAATGTTCCAGCTGGTAAAGGCCACACGGGTTGCTTCTCTGGTTCAAAAGGTAAAAAGCAAACATCTTTGCATGGTTGGATGAAAAACCCTCCATCCAAACCTTTTCATGTGAAGCCGGTTTCACATGATACAAAGATGAAAATGACCAAAGGTTCAAAATCAAATTCTTTTACTTCCGATCTTATACAGAAAATGATTTCCAAATTTAATTCATTCAAATCCAAGTTAATTGAACCGAAACAAATTTGGAAAATTAAAAAGAAGGATACAACAATCCCCGATTGTTTAAGCGGTTGTGTGCAGAAGCTTGTTACTTATCTTGATGAAAAAGGAACTTCCAGGACTACGATGGCCTGGGTTCCCCTTTCTAACTAATTTGTTAATGAGTGCAGGAACAATTCAGGAGGACTGTTAGTAATCCGGTTTACTGACAGAGATTGTTCCTAATTCAAATTTGAGGCGGAACAAACAGGTTAAGGTCATGGTATTTTATCCACAATCTGGATTTTTATCTACACAATCACAGTTCTCACTTCACAATCACTGCATATTTCTTGAGCATTCATTTTTTATCATCATATCAGTGTAGTTTGGAAGACCTTCTTTGATAAATTTTTATTTTTGGTTTTATAAAAATTAAAAAATATAATAAAAAAAATATAAAAAATATAAAAAAATATAAAAAAAATAAATAATAAATAAAAATAAAAAAAAAGGAAAATTTTGCAAAAATAATAATTTAGGGGGAGAGTATAAGTAAATAAAAATAAAAAGTGTACTGAGAACTTGATTCGAGATGACTGAGAAATGATTGTATATCATCTTGAAATGCTTGTTTTTGCATGACTTTCGTTTTAAAAATGAGAAATGATAGTATCTGATGCTGTTATCTGATTTACATCTTATTTTGTATTGAAAATAATAGAAAAACAAACAGATTCTTTAATAATATGCTTGGTAGACTCAGCCTGAAGAATAAAGTAGACAGCAGCATAATGATTTAAATTAAAACATCATGCTTAAGGATGTCTGGATTTACGCAATCATTTTGGCCTGCATAAAAAATGAGTCCCGACAAAAATTGGATTGAGAATTGATCTTTCACCCACCATGATACAAATCATATAAGCCATATCTTTGAGCCATGATTGGTGTATTTATGTGTCTTGTGTTTGTGCTAATCTCCTCTGCTGTACGGAAGTACTGACCTGGAGTGATGATCTCCTCTGCTGTACGATAGTACTGACCTGGAGCTCTCATCGGCACATGATTAAATGGTCATCTCCTTTGTTATACGTGAGTATAGACCTGGAGCTCTCACCATTTTGGTCTAAGTAGTGTCAAATCATCTAATTCACAGAATGCTACATTCTGTTGATAATCACTTGCACACTAATGCACACGCCTTGCTCTATAAAGATCGTAACAAAATTCAAGAAATCCTGAGGTTGGGTGAGGGTTTTTGCCAAATGATTATGGGGTCCTAGCATTCAAAAGCATTTAATCGAACCTTAACGAATCATCTTCTGCTTGTTGAAAAAGATAGGGCATGAGTTTAAGTGGACAAACATACTAGCAATCGTTATTGATCTGTTTGACAATTTCAAAAATCATTCAAAGACTATTATTAGATTCAGTTATCAGTGTGATCTCATTGCTTGTCGATGATTAAATTCATCTTTGTGCTAAAGTATATCTTGAGGATGTGATCTCATGATCGATTCAGTTCTCGGTTATAAAAAAAAATATAGATTAAAAAAATGTTATAATAAATGTATATAATAAAAATAAATATATAATAAATTTTTAGTTCAAAATTTCTTTTAGGTCTTCCATATTATGCTGATTACATTTTATTATTTTTATGCATTTCATAGAAATTGAGCACAAATGAACACGGGATCGCTTGTTTTCAAACACAGATAAACACGGGTTTATTTTGTTAAATTGAAATGATCTAATTAGAAATGTCGAGATTGTGTTTGTGAATGTGTTTTAGGTTTTTGCTGTAAGTGATGGCCGATCATCAGTTGAGCAGTGTACCTGATCAGAGAACCTGTTCCTCAAGTTTGCAGAAGATACCGAGCTAGGAATCCTCCTCCTACATCTTTTGAAGTACTCAAGATTAGAGATTTGAGAAATCTGTTCCAATATCTTTGTAAAGCTTGCACTCGAAAAGAAGGAGCATATAAATAGGGGGAGCTTATGAGATGAAAAATCTTTCTCATCATATTCAAAAAAATTCAAATTGAAGATCTTTCTACTGTTGACTTCTCGATGATGATTTCGTTTGAAGACGTTGATAATGATAGACTAAGAGGGAGCATTGTTGGAGCTGTAAAAGATAGTCTATATTATCAACATAGTGAAAGTCAACAAAAGTCAATGTCACGGTCAAAGTCAACAAAAGTCAAACCCGACACGTTCGAGACGAGGAAACGAGATGAGACGTTGAAGATTTAGATGACTAGGAGTTTTATTGTAATAAATATATTTTGTATGAACAAAATATATTTTACTTTCTTTGAGTCATGTTTTAGTCTAAATATATAGTCTAAGGGGTTATGTGTAAATATGGAACTTAAACTAGACTATAAATAGCCTAATTGTAATTAGAATTAGGTTAATGGTTGAATGACCAATAGATTGAGGGATTATTTGTAAACACATATTTTTGCAATCTAATTGAATATCAAAGGGGTTTTGATTGTGATTATCATATTTTGATCTAGTTCTTCACGATTTGATTCAAGTTTGATGTTCCTGGAGTTACAATCATAATCAGAAAAACAAGATCTATTACATTACATATCATGATCTAGGGACATATATGCATCAACAACTTTGCTTGAAAACGTAAGGTGTATGTTGGCTAGTTCTGGTTTACCCAAGATGTTCTGGGTTGAATCTGTGACAACTGCAGCTTGTTTGGTCAATAGGTCTCCATCAGCTGCATTAGACCTGAAAACACCTATGGAGAAATGGCCAGGTAGAAAGAATGACTATGGGGGACTAAAGGTGCTTGGATCGTTGGCTTATGCTCATGTTAGCCAAGGGAAGTTGGAACCTAGGGCCTACAAATGTGTATTTCTAGGATACCCTAAGGGTGTAAAAGGGTATAGGTTGTGGAGACTAGATGGTGGCAGACCCAGGGTGATAGTGAGTCGAGATGTGGTGTTCCAAGAGGATGTTATGTATAAAGACATTGAAGGGAAAAGGGGTTCAGAAGTTGAAGAGCAGAGTGGGGTTCAGATTGAGGTGGAGCAGCAAGGTATGAATGATAAAGGTGTTGATCATGGCACTTCTGATAGCCAAGGAGATGGTGTAGATGATTACCAGTTGGCTAGGGATAGACAGAGGAAACAAGTGGTACCTCCACTCAGGTATAGAGAGGGGATTGATTGTCAGCATTAGCCTTTGTTGCTGCTGAAGAAGAAAGCATCTATGAACCATTATCATACTCTGAGGCAATTTCTATAAAAGAAAAAAAGGTGTAAGGCCATGGAGGAAGAGATGGAATCTCTTTATAAGAATGTCACATGGAGCTGGTTGATAAACCTAAGGGTCACAAGCCTGTGTCAAGTAAGTGGTTGTTCAAATTGAAAGATGGGATTTCTGAAGGTGAACCTCCTAGGTACAAGGCTCAATTAGTAGCTAAAGGGTTTACACAGAAGCCAGGGGTGGATTATAATAAGATATTCTCACCTGTGGTGAAACATTCATCTATTAGGGTTATGCTGTCGTTGACTACTTCTATGGATATAGAGTTACATCAGTTAGATGTGAAAACTGCATTTTTACATGGGAAGTTAGATGAAACCATCTATATGAAGCAACCTAAGGGCTTTGAGGTTAAGGGGCAGGAAGAAAAAGTGTGTCTCCTTAAGAAGTCTTTGTATGGGCTGAAGCAATCTCCTAGACAATGATATAAAAGGTTTTATGAACATATGGTGACTAATGGGTTTAACCGGATCATGCTATGATAGTTGTGTCTATTTTAAGGAATACAATGTAAACAAATTTGTGTATTTGTTGTTGTATGTTGATGACATGTTGGTGGCTTGTCCAGACTTGGAAGAAGTTGAAGCTACTAAGAAGATGTTAATGTCAGAGTTTGAGATGAAAGATCTAGGTGAAGCCAAGAAAATATTAGACATGGAGATCAAAAGAGATAGAGAACACCAAGGTGTTGAAGTTTTCTCAAAGATCATACTTGGAGAAGATACTAAGTAACTATAGGATGGATGGTGTTAAGCCAGTAACTGTTCCTATAGGTACTCATATTAAACTATCAAGCTCTAATTGTCCCATATCAGATGCTGAAGTTAGGTATATGGAGAAAGTACCTTATGCCAATGTTGTTGGGAGCTTGATGTACTTATTGGTATGTACAAGGCCGGATATTGGGTATGCTATGAGTTTAGTCAGCAAGTATTTGTCAAATCCAGGTAAAGCTTATTGGGTTGTTGTGAAATGGATCTTGAGATATCTTAGGGGTACTAAACACTATGGTTTAGTGTTTGGGTGTCATGGACATGGAGAGAATGACAAAATTGTTAGTTATGTTGATTCAATTTTTTCTAAGGACCTAGATAGAGGTAGATCTATTACAGGGTATGCATTTCAAGTGCTGGGCAACTTGGTTAGTTGGAAAGCTCAGCTGCAGCATGTAGTGGCATTATCTACCACAGAAGCTGAGTACATAGCATTGACTGAGGGAGTCGAGGAAGCTATGTGGTTGCATGGTTTTGTTTCTGAGTTGGGGATCAAAGTTGCAGACTCAGTGGTATATTGTGATAATCAGGATGCAGTTCAGTTGTCAAAGAATAGCATGTTTCATGAGAGAACAAAGCACATTAATGTAAAGTTGCACTTTAAGGGATGTGGTGCATGCTGGGAAGGTGAAAGTGGAAAGTGTGTCTACTTTGGAGAATCCAGCGGATGTGTTTACAGAGTGTCTATCTGGTGTGAAGTTTAAGTTTTGCCTGGATGCAGTGGGAGTTGGTTTTAAATATCTTGTTTTGGATTTTAAGGTGGAGATTATGAAGTATTAAAAGCCAAAACAAGTGATATCTTCCGAAGTTAAGTTTCTTCCAAAGCTTAACATGGTTCTTCCGAAGGAAATCTTCCGAAGGGTTCTTTCTGTTCGGAAGAAATAGTATAGGGTCCTTTATGTAAATTCTCAATATTTGTTGAGTGTGTCTGTTATAGTTAGTTAGTCGATTACTACTATAATAGGGAACCTGTGTAATCGGTGAGATTAATCACAAAATCACAAATTCTCTGAAAACTATTAATCATTGACGAATCATTCTTGATAATATTCTTTCTTGTATTCTCTTCATATTGTTGAATTTCGTGTTCTTGTACTCAATTGGTTTAACATGACTTGTGATTGCAAAGATTATGTCCATGAGAGATGCTATCAATTGATGTTATAATCAAAAGTTTTGGAGGTCGGATGTTTGGTCGACTATAATATGTCATGTTAAACTTGTCTTCTTGTGTTCTGTCATTTGATTACTATTGTTAATAGGAGGCTTATTTTGTGAGCTATTGACATCTTAAGGTAATATTTCACCTATAATTTTATGTTTTTAGCATTATCCAAATGGGTAATATCTACTTAAGCATGCATATGCATCAAAATCTCCACATTTTTCATGATACACTACAAGAAAAAGAGTCTATGGCGACTACACCTATGGAGACGACACGGTGATGTCGCTACAGGTCACCTATGGCGACGACATGTCATCGTCATAGGGTCAGCTTGGTTTTTGGCTACTGCAGACCTACGCCGACGACAAGTTGTCGCCTTAGGTCCAACCTATCGCGATGACAAAAAGGTCGTCACCGAGAATTGTCGCCATAAGCCATTTTATTTTAATTTTTATTTATTTTTAATCATACAAAAAAATAAAAATTTGCGTCCACCCTATGGCGACGACATGTCGTCGCCATAGGTTAATAACCATTTTTTTTCCTTTTTTCTCTCTAAATAACTTGGAGGGAAATAAGCCCGCCTTTAATTAAAATTTATGGCGACGACATGTCGTCGCCATACGTTAAAAACAATTTTTTCCTTTTTTCCCTCTAGATAACTTGGAGGGAAATAAGCCTGGCTTTTATGAAACATCTATGGCGACATGTCGTCGCCATTGGTTGTTAAAAATTTTCAAAATTTTATATTAATAAATATAATAATTTTAATTAGTAATATCATTATTAATAATTATTTATGTACATATCATTATTATTGTTAACAGTATTATTGCTATTATTACAAGTATTATTATTATTATTACAAGTATTATTATAATTATAAGTCATGTTTTATTATTTATTATAATAATAATATTATTATAATAAATATTATATTTATTAATTTTAATTATAAATAATTATTTTCAGTTATGATCAAATATGTTCAGTTATGATAGTTAGTTTCGATTACATACGTTAAAGGTTAACTATGATCCAATTATGATTATTAATATTAAACTATACATTTTGATAGTACTTTATGGGAAAAGTATGTTTATCAACTGTAGGTGTCAAATATGTTGAGTTATGATAGTTTGTTTATACTTAATTATCAACAATAAGTGTCAAACAATGTCAAATATATTTGGTTATGATGATTAGCGTCGATTACATTCGTCATATGTTAGTTATGATCTAATTATGATCATTTGTATTCAATTATACACTGTGATCATAATTTACAGGAAATTATTCTTATTAATAGTAAGTTAAGTTTGTTTATGCTTAAGTATTATCAGTGAGAGTCAAACAATGTTAAATATGTCTGATTATTATGGTTAGGGTGATAATTAAGTTTGTTTATAATTGTTGACGTTTGAATCATAAAGATTGGATCAATGGATGTCTAACGTCAGATCAATGGATATCTAACCACCGCGAAGTTCACCGACTTCTTTAGCACCGTCGGTGGCTATTGGTACTACTACCGTAAAGGCTTTTGATAACACCACATGTCAATCCGATGCACCCTTATCGAAAAACTCTTTTGTGTTGACAGATAACTCATCTGTAAAAGTACTTCTACCGGTGATAAAGAGTGGTGAGAATCCTACTGTGGACATATTGACAATCGCAGAGATGCATGACATTTTACGAAGTTATCGTACTTCTGTTCGTTCTATGGTATGCAATCTTCACAACTGACATAAACATATCCAGTAATCGCGATGGTCTTCGATAGTTGATCAAGAATTACTTGATGCAAAGTTTGTTTATGCTTAAGTATTATCAGTGAGAGTCAAAAATTGTTAGATATGTTTGATTATTATGGTTAGAGTGATTACATATGTTAAAAATTACCTATGAGCCAATTATAAAGATAATTGTTGAATTATACACTTATAATGGTAATTAAATTAAGTTTATTTACAATCATTAACGTTGAATCATAAAGATTGGATCAATGATGTCTAACGTTAGATCAATGGATGTCTAACAAAATCAACAATTTACTAATAATAATAATAATAATAATAATAATAATAATAATAATAATAATAATAATAATAATAATAATAATAATAATAATAATAATAATAATAATAACAATAATAATAATAATAATAATAATAATAATAATAATAATAGTAATAATATAGTTATTATTATTATTATTATTATTATTATTATTATTATTATTATTATTATAATTTTAATAATTATAACAAAATAATAATTATAATTATTATAATAATAATAATAATAATAATTATAACAATAATAATTATTATAATTATAATAATAATAATAATAATAATAATAATAATAATAATAATAATAATAATAATAAACAAAAATAGGAAAGACCTATGGCGACGACATGTCGTCGTCATAGGTGTTTTCACTTTGGCCTGAGACGAATAAAAAAATTAAAAAATAATATGAAAGTATGGCGACGACATGTGTGCCCTAAATGCAGTCTGCCTTATCCTTTCTTTTTCATTTTACCAAAACAAATCACCACCACAACCGCGACCTACCTTCTCCCCACCGGCAAATCACCTCCTAAAACCCACCACCACCATCGTTTCTAGCCTCCATTCTACTCCCTTGGCCCCCACCACCACTCCCCTCGCCCCCACCACCACTTCTCTCACCCTCACCGCGACCTACCAACGCGACCTACACTCACCTCCTCCACCAAGACCACCAATAAACACCACCACCGCGACTCTGGTCACCACTGCAACTCCTTCTTCGCGCCATCACTCAAAATCCACCACCATCATCACATTTTCTTTTCACTCCCGTAACCCCCACCACCAACACCACTCCAGCCACCACCACGACATTTTCTTTGTATCATCTTTGTTAAAATTATAAGGTGTGTATGTTATCTTCTTTTTATTAACTAATATGATAAATGAAATGTGTTGTTAGAATGATAATATAAGTTGTGTGATTTGATTATTGGTTAGTATGTGTTGTTAAAATCATAATGTATGTTGTTTGATTTGATTATAAGTTTGTGTTGTTATATTGATTATATAAGTTAATTGGTTGATTTGGTTATTAGTTTTTTGTTTTTAGAATGATAATATAATTTGTTTTATTTGGTTATTAGTTTGTGTTGTTAAAATGATAATATAAAAATTGTTTGATTAGGTTATTAGTTGGTATTGTTAGAATGATAATATAAGTTGTTTGATTTGGTTATTAGTTTGCGTTGTTAGAATGATAATATAAAAGTTGTTTGATTTGATATTACATTGTGTTGTTAGAATGATAATATAAGTTGTTTTATTTGGTTATTAGTTTGTGTTGTTAGCCTGCTAATATTTGTTTGCTTCGGTTCTTAGTTGGTATTGTTAGAATGATAATATAAGTTGTTTGATTTGGTTAGTAGTTTGTGTTGTTAGAATGATAATATAAAAGTTGTTTGATTTGAATTAATATGTTTTAGGATTTGAATTGTATTTTAGGATTTGAATTGTATGTTTTGTAAAATATTTAAGATTTTATTAATTGTTTTTGTCGTATGTTATGTCATCAAGTGTAGCAAAACGGTGGTGACGGTGGGGGTCGTGACCTGCATGGCCATGCGTATTCACTTCCCTCAAGTTGCCAATCGTGTAAGTTATTTTTCATTTTTAATATACGTCTATGCATATCTTTTGAATATTACTAACTTTACTTTTATGTATCCATCTAGCATCAAATAAAAAAACATTCAAAAGGAAGAAATTTAAATTTGTTGGATAAATGGGCTGCAAACAACAACCAGCCATTACCCATTCAGTTTGACCATACGGGAAAACAATATAAAGCCGTTAGAGAAAACAGTCAACTATTTATCAAGGAATTATGTTTCATCCGTTCCTTTTCATTATCCCACTTGGGATAAAGTTCCAGATACTTTTAAGATATCTTTGTTTAATACCCTTGAGGCGAGTATTTTATTTATTTGTATATCTTTGTTTAATACCCTTGAGGCGAGTATTTTATTTATTTGTATTTTGGTTATCATATCTTTTATATTATTCTAGTTAATTTCTTTTTCTTTTTTTTGCAGGAATATTTTGATCTAGAGTCTCACCGTGCTTTAGATCACTGGTAGGAAATACAACTTGGAATTCATATGGACTGTCAGAGAGCTTTCAGTGATAGAAGATATGATATGAAGAAACATTTTTTGAATCATGGAGGTTATGATGATATAGAGCGGGCTAGGAGTCATCCTTCAGATGACCAGAGTCCAGAGGCATGGGACAAGTTAGTTGAGTTGTTCACAAGTGAACAACATAAACGCATTTCACAAAAAGGCTCTGACAATAGAGCTAAACAGCTCTATCCAAGTTTGCATGGGAGTCGTTCCTATGCCCAGAGGCGATATCATCAAGTATGAAACATATTTTATATATTCAATTATGTATTATTAGTTTTTTTTCAAATTTGATAATTATTATATTTAATCGTTAAAGGAGAAACAAACTGGGACCACGAGTCACATTGAAACATGAAGGAGGGCACATTATAGAGAAGAGTTTGGATGGGTCAACCCGAGAGCAGAGGAAGATTGGGTAAGTTTAAAATCTTCTTTTTTATTATTTGTTAAATATGTTATTATCATGTATCCGTGTTGCTAGTACTTTAATTGAATTTGGTATGTTGTTAGTTTGTTAATCTAGCAAGTTGTTTAATTTAAGTGTATGCAAGTGGTTCCGGTCATTATATCGTTTTTACTTAATTTAAGGTTAGACATTTGGATATTATTACTTTTATTGTTGGTTATTAAAACTTTGGAATTGTTATCTTTTATTACTTATATTTGAACAGGATGGTTTTTTCAGTTTACAGCAGTTATGCTGTCGAATTTTGCATAAAAATATTGATAATTTTTTATTTGTTCTTTAATAACGCAGGGAAAATTTGAAAATCAATATGCACAAATGGAAATGGAGGCGGGTGAATCGCCCATAAATGAGGTGGAATGTTTGGAACTCGCCTTAGGACAAAGGCGTGATCACACGAGAGGTGTTGGATGAAAGGTAAGAAACATCTCTCGTTATGAAGCATCAACTGAGTCATCATCACATCGAAATGATGAAATTGATGCACTTAGGCAACAAGTGTGTGAACTCAATGAACGGATGAATGTATTTGAAAGAAGAAAATCAAATCCTGATAACGATGAAGATGATCAAGATGACGATAATTAAATAGTTAATTTGTATGATTTGTAAAAACTTAAATGATGTTTACATTAGTAGTTTCGTTTGTATATAACTCGGATCGTATCAGCTTTCTTTTAGTTATTATTTACAATATTAGCTCTCGTTTTAGTATATAAACTTGTTTGTAAAACTAGTAATATTATAAAATATCTGGAAAATATAAAAAAATTAAATATTAAAAATAAAATAAGTTGGTCTAGGGTTGTCCTAATTTATTTTATTTTAATTTTTTATTAAATAATTATAAATATGAAGGACCTATGGCGACGACATGTCGTCGCCATAGCCCCAAAAAAAGTATTTTTAATTAAAATATAATATGGGAAATTCTTTGCCGACAACTCTTTGGCGAGGACGTGTCGTCGGGATAGACCTTTGTGGTGACAATAGTTTTGGCGTCGACAATAAAATGGGCAATAGTGACAAGGCGGTGGCGACATGTCGTCGCCATAGCCTATGGCGACGACAACTGCACCCTATCGCAACGACAAATGTAGTCGCCATAGCCTCTTTTTCTTGTAGTGATACTAAAAAGATAAAAGAACCATGTAGGTGAAATGAGATGCTTATCTTACATATTCTTAAAATAATTTACCTTTAGACCTTTTTTTTCCCATAGCTTGCTTACTTGATCACATGTTTATACTTTTTGCATTCTTTCTCACTTTTTCTCAAAACAAAAGGTGGCTCCTTCTCGACTTGTGCTCCCTCCTGGTGGTTGCTCTCTTAATGAAAACAACCTTTTGAACAATTAGCCACATGCCAAAATATTAGAAGACAACTAACAAGCATACTTTGTGCTACTAGGATTTAGGGGTTAGAACCACAAGAAGATAAGCATATAATACAACAATGTCATAGGTAGTAGTATAGCATACATCATACATTGTATGTTAAGACAAGAGAAAGAATATTGTTTAATATACATAAAGTCAAATATTTATGGTTGCACTTAAACTATTTCTACATCACTAGAGCTAGGATAATCTAGGCTCCTCTTAAGCTTCTCTTTGATTAACCTGAACATGATGAGTACTTCCATGGGAAAGCTCTTAAGCTCCTTCCTGATGATTCAGACTTCACTATCATACTTATTGACATGATCGTATATTTGTATCGTTTGCTTGGTGGAGTTTCCATGGATTGTGGTGTAGGAGTAGTTTCGAGAGAGGAAATTGTATAACCTTCCAAGAGATCATCTTCATTTGTATCTTCAAAAGGTTGAGAGGGTGACCCTTCACCACTGTAATATCCCAATCTAGTTAGTATTGATGTGTCACTATACTATAAACAAATCACAATTATAGATCCATTTTTATTTGAACATTACAACAATTAACTTAAAATACAAAACAAATTCATTACACGTTAAGTGATTAAATTGAGACGAAAAAAGTTTAAGTGACTAAATTATAACAGTTATAAAAGGTGGTTACATTTCTGTAAAGTTTTCTCAAATAAATCAATTCAAATAATTTGCATTTAACTTTGGAGTTTAAAGTTTTAAACTTTCATGTCAAATTTCAAAACCGAATATTAATAATTGTAAAATGTAAATTGAATTAATAACTTTCTTAAAATACTAGTATAGAAACCCGTGTATCACCCGGGTTAAATATAAATATTAAATTTAAAGCTAATAATCAATATTTACAAATTATAAATTATTATTTTAGATAAGATATGATTGAAATTATGTACAATTAACTATCTCAAGTAACAAAACAATAACAATATTTTTTAAAAAAAATCTCAAAAAAAATTGTTTAAAAAATAGTTTTTTATACATGTTATTTGTTAAAGAATGAATTTTATAAAATTATGTTTTTAATAAAAGAAACATGTTTTTTATTTATTAAAAATATATGTTAACAATTTGAAAAGAATATACAACAATATTAGCATTTAATATTATTATTAAAAGGTTGATTTGCTATGATAGTGACATGTGATAAAATGACTGTGAAAATATGACATGTGTAAAATTGGTTGTGAGAAGATGACATATGCCAATAATTATATTTTTATTATTTGTATGGATTAAAATTTTACCTACAATCCAATATCATGGTATTTTAAACAACATTTTAAATAAATCTTCAGTTATATGTCACAATTATCTTATACATATCCAATGAAATATAAATTGATTTTCTAAATTTTATATGTATTAGTTTATATGACATTTAAAATTTTGGGGTTACAACCACGTCGTCATTTTGACTTTGCATAATCAATTTTTCACAATATGTTGATGTTGATTTAAGAGGAAGTTGATTCGTATTACATGATTGTTTTCAAAAAAAGGTTAAAAAAACTTACCAAAGAAAGTGGTTAGAAGCATGCCATAGGTTATGGTCACATTTGTTGTCGGAGAGAAGACCTAACACACATTGAGCGACATATGTGACATTGAACTTGATTAGAGTGATTATCACTTTTGAAAAAGATGTTATGATCATGAAACTTTGTATTGCACCATCTTTAACTAAGATCTTTCCTAATAAGCAATTTGTGTTGGGTAACATGTGAGGCCTACAGATGGTGTTAAGAACTTTCCTTTTTTTGTGAGCGAAGATTGAAGGGCGATATGTGAGTGTTAAAAAAAGTAAAAACCATGACATTTGTATCCCGGACTTGGCCTCGAGAAGTGTCACTCATCGGGTTTACACAGAACAACTGTAAATGGAGATGACATAGCAAAAGTCTAATTAGTCTTCTCATTTCACCAAATTCCAACATTATACATACTATACCTAAAACATAAGGTTATTTTCACAGTTACGTCAGTCTTTCTTCTCATCCAGTAACCATCTTTGATGCCTTTATATTCCACTTTCTAGCTTTAGCTACATGAAGCTACATTCTTTTATGCTATGCATGCTAAAACAATCAGTTAATGCTGGTGAATTGGTTTTTAAAAAATTGCTCTAAAACATGTCTCTTATACAAATGAATTCAATTTACATGTTGTAAAACAACTTTACATCAAATAATAGCACAAGCGAGTTCCAAACATAACATTATCTTTAATCTGAGGTCATGTTAACCTCTACGTGGACATCAACACCTAACTTCAACAATCGTATACAGTCGATCTTTCAATCTACTATACCACATAGAAATACTAATTGTTGCTTTGTTTATCACACATAATGTACAATGATATAATGTGGCATTTCTCTATCATTTCCGGTTGAGACGTAAAACTCTTTCTTTGTTAAAAACATGTTATTGACCACATCTACACAAATTCTTTCATAAACTTGCACGTGTCGAATCCTTTGAAAGTTTCTATTACCCTTTTGAATCCATTCATTTTATAGCTACACACATGGCCTTATTCAAACGTCTATAATCTTTTCAAAACCTTTCAATGGCCTTTAAATGCCAAACCATTTTAAAAACAATATAGAACATTCCTTGAATTTTTTTAGGTTTAAATAAATCATGATTTACGAGTACACTATGTTATCACAACTTTAGTCCGATCGAGTTTCGTATTTTACATTAATCCTTATTAAGTTTAGCCATGATTGACCTATTGTGCTTGAACAATCAATTAGTGTTTTGAAACTTCGTTATAATGTTTTGTTGTGAGTTATTTAACTTGGTTACTATAGTACGCATATGGAAACAATTCTTATTCACATATGGTTATGCAACACGGATGGATTATAACGGAGAAGGGTGCATCACACTTAAATCGAACTTTACAAAAACACACTTAAATATTACAGGGTCGATGTCTAAATTAGTGTAGTCTTATCTGAAGGCACGTGAAGTGTTGCCGTGTTGGTAAGATTTTGTAATCAAAACATTTTTCATATTACTATGTACTTGTTAGTAACTAACACTTTTGTTTTGTTTCATTAAATCGTAGGGACCATCACCAATCCCCTTTATGCCATTACTAGTGAGACTGGGACTTGGTGCATGTTGCTACACGAATATTAATCAAGGGATTAAGACTCGGGAGCATTGCGTAAACGAGTTTGCTATTGTGGATTAGGCAGGGGCTTTTGTTACTGAGAAAGTGGGATGCAGCTGGAAGATGGGATGCGACTGGGCTTGGGCTTCACTAAGCTGGGCTTCAGGTGGACTTGGCTTCGTCTGGGCAGAGTACCAAGAACCTGGCTGAGACTTGACGTGAGCTTCAGCTAACTGGAATATCTGCGAGACAACAACACCGTGAGCCTCGCCTCGGACAGAAAGGGATTTCTCCCCGAGACCACACTCCGGCGTGAGAATAAGTATTTGTATTGAGAGAACTGAATAAGCAAATGACTTGTAATTCTATGTTGTGTGAATGTATGTGTGTATTGGTTTTTCAATCTGGTTCTTCTTATGGATTTTCAGAAGTATTTATAGTGTTGGAACATGGGGTTTGAACATAGCATGGTCTTATTTTGGAAACCTGTGGTCAATGATCTGGGACTGAAATTCCCTAGCTTAGAGTTTCATACCCTTCTGGTGTAAAGGGTTTCTGACTAACATTAATGAGGTTTGTCTTGATAGTTGACCTGGGGATATGGGGGCTGTTCTGACTTCCTGGCATTGTTTTGGCATTACTCGTTTTGTCCTCTTTCTTATTCCTTTGCAACCAATGAATGGCTTCCTTGGTTGCCAAGTTTGCATAATAGTTTTCATAAGTGTTGAACATGAGGGTTCACTATATTGTTTTGGTGATACCGTGCCTAACCGCGGCTTCGAGCTGGTTTCGCAGCTTGGCCGCGGCTTCAGTGGAGAGGGGCTGTAATGCCGCGGCTTCTAGCTTATAGCTTGGCCGCGGCTTTGGCATGATGGAGGTACGCCGTGGATTTGGCGGGATGGGGGTACGCCGCGGCTTAGGCGGAATGGAGATATGCCGCGGCTTAGGCATAATGGAGGTATGCCGCGGCTTGGCAGAGTGAAGGTATGCCGCGGCTTTTAGCTTGTAGCTAGGCCGCGGCTTTTAGCTTTTGATTATTTAAACCGTTACGAGCTTCACTTGGCTTTTTGGGGGTGTTACCCCTTCATGTCCCCCCAGTCCAATGTCATGGTATCCTCCATGTCATTGGATTAATAATTGGTTTCTTTCTTTGGCGGCTGTACTTCCCTGTTTTTTCAACGTGATGTGACCACCTTCTTGACATCATTTCACTTTTGCCTTGAGCCCCGTTCTCTGGTTCTAACTAATCACATCAATTGATCTTTGATGGAACCCTCTTGACTCGCGTCCCCATGTTACCTATTTCTTGAGCCGCGGCCCTAGCCGCCGAGCTCCTCGGCCTTCGAGCCAGTTCCTAGACCCGCGGCCATAGTCGCCGAATTTCTCGGCCCTCGGGTCTACTCCTTGAGCCGCGGCCTTAGCCGCCGGAATTTTCGGCCTTCGGGCCTACTCCTTGAGCCGCGGCCTTAGCCGCCAGGCTCCTCGGCCTTCGGGCCTACTCCTTTGATCCGCGGCCCTAGCCGCCCCTCTAGTGGGCTAAGCCCCTAGGGTTTTTTCCCCTATAAATTCACCAACCTTTTCATTCATCCTACTTCCTTTTCTTCATTTCCTCTTCAAGTTTTCTTCAAGAGCATCCATCTTCTTGGTAAGTTTTTCCAAACTTTTCATCTTTTGCTTCTCTAATGGAGTGTAGAAATGATGTTGGTCTTCAACGCTCGGTCGTTTCTCAAGATTTTTTAAACAACTTTACACTTCGCTATGGTATTTCTTCCGAGCTTGGCCCTACCGTTCCTCCTCCCTCGTCGACCGTGAGGGATGCCCCGGTTGGGACGGTGGCTCTTTACACTTCATTTTTTAGCTTTTGTAATTTTCGCATCCCTGTTAGTCGGTTCTTGTGTTTGCTTCTTAGGCATTATGATATCCATTTATCGCAACTTGTTCCCCTAGGACTTATTAAGGTATACCATTTTGAGATATGTTGCCGTGCTCGTAACGTAGAACCCGAAGTTAATCTTTTTAGGGCTTTTTACAAGTTGAATAGGATAGGTGATTGGCTTACTTTTGAGAAGAGAAAAGCTCCTAAACCTCCTTTGATTTCCCGAACCATAACTAGCCTAAAACATTGGAAAGATCATTTCTTTTTTATCTCATCTAGCATAGTTCCATTTGAGATGTGTTGGTTCGAAGCCAGTAGACCCATTCAGGATCCCTTTCCCGAGCCTGACACATTTGATCTGTCGGCTTATGACCTTTTGAGAGCCGAGCCTACTCCACTCCGTAGCTACTCTGAGCATTTCCTTGTGATGGCCGGCGTTAGTCGTAACTGGGCTGACCCGAACGCGGTTCCATTTATGACTTATCAAGGGAAACGTAAGTAGCTTCCCTATTTTGTGTCTCAATACATATGTTTATCCATCTGATTATTGCTTGTGTGATGTGCTTGTACAGGTATGGGTCTGTTTGAGCGCATGAAATTGTCTGCGAAAGAGGATGTTTCTGAGCAGGCTGAAGCTTTGCCTGAGGGTGCAACTTCTGTCTTGGATACCAACGCTGGTTACGTTGTTCAACCCGGTGAAACCATGTCACCTCCTACTCGCAAACGAAAAGGTGTTGATGAAGCTTCTGCTCCTTCTAGTCGCCCCAAGATGAAGCGCAAACAGGGGTTGGGTGGCCCGGGGTTGCGGCCGCGGCCATCCCCCCCCCCTCTCGCCTGCCGCGGCTCCCCAAGGGGAGCCCTCAGCCGCGGCTGAGGCTGCTTCCGGTTCGGGTTCTGGCAGCTCCGGTTCTGCTTCTTCGTCTGCTGGTGAGAGCTGCTCCTCATACTTAAACATTATCCATATTCATATGTATATAATATGTGAACTGTCTCTAACCTTGGTGGTCATTTGGTTGGTGGTTCAGGTAACGAAAAAACGGCTGCTTCCTCTGAGGACTCCGAGCTGCATGCGGAGGATAAGTTTATTCCCGACTGGGAGCTGACCAACGGGACAACTTTCGAGACCCCAGATGCGTGTAGGGATTTTATGTTTGCATCCCGCACACCCGCAGAATTCTTTCGTGGGGAAGCTTTGAAGAATAGGGCGTTGTCGAATGCCGGTTGTCAATCTATGGTGAACAGTTTGTTTTCATTTGTGGAGATTCACAGTCGTTGGGTAGACGGTGTTAACGAGATTCGTGACCTCAAGAAGCAAGTGTCCAAACTGGAAGCTAAAAATGCTTCCCTTAAGTCCCGTTGTGACGCGTCTGACCTTGTTAAGGAAAAGCTTACTGTGGATCTCAGTGGTGCTCAGGAGGAGCTATGTATTCAGCGGGCTGCAGTGAAGAAACTTACCTCGGACTTGAAGGATAATCAACTTACTTCTGAGAAACGAATTGCGAATCTTGAGGACAAGGTGTCTCTTCTCACATCGGAGAAGAAATGGATTGTTTCAGAGGGTGTTGCCTTGGCTTTCAACAAGGTTCGTGACAGTGACGAGTTCCTTGATTCGTTGGCAAAGATCAACAGTTTATCAGACAAAGTTGGTTATAACGCTGGTTTGTTGGATGGTGCCCGCCTTGTTGCCGAGGGCAAAAAACCGGAGACGGCAAAAAACTTTGATAAGAATGCATTGAAGAAACTGCGAGCTGAGTCAGATTCATTTGACAAAGCCACCTTTCCCATGACCAAGACCATTGCTGCAATGCATGATTCACCTTTTGAGGAGTTCAAGTCATTCTTGACCACCCCGCCTGAAGACCCCGCTCCAGTGTAGTTAGTTTGTTTGTTGGACATTTGTTTTGTGATGCTATTAGACTTGTACTCTGACTCTATGTTTGTTTCGTAATGATATTCATGCTTTTATGCTCCATGTCTTTGTGTCGGTTGTTGACTTTGCGAATTGTTGATGCCTCACCATGACCGCGGGATGTTATGCGGCTTTTGGCCACGACTGTTTTAATCGCACGATATTATTATGATAATGCTTTGCTAAGGCCTTCGTCGCGACCCGAGGCTCCGGCCGCGACTCGAGGTTCGGCTATGGGCGTCTTGAACCTTGCCGCGACTTTCCCTTAAATGCTATTGGCCGCGGCTTTTGACCACGAACCACGTTGGTGTTCTAAGGCCGCGGCTCGTTTTGGTGTTATAAAGCCGTTGGCCGCGGCTCGTTTTGGTGTTCTAAGACCTTTGGCCGCGGATCGTTTGGTGTTCTAAAGCCGTTGGCCGCGGCTCGTTTTGGTGTTCTAAAGACGCGGCTTTTGACTATAAAACACTGCTTGGCCGCGGCTCATCTCAGCGATGTTGGCCGCGACTTTCGACTATGAATCACTTCATGGTTGTGACCCTACTTGCTCACAATATTACTATGGTTAAATTTCTAGCCGCGATTCGTAATCTCGGCCGTGACTATGGCCTAGGGCGCGACTTTGGTTTTGGTCGTGAACATCCCCTTGGTTTCTACTTGCTTGTTGCTATGGTCGCGGCTTGTTCTTGGTTACAGTTTTGGCCGCGACTTCATACAACACTGTATAGTTTGGTTATCGCATGTCATTCAACTTATGAGTTGTTATTTTCACTATACAATCCGCGTATTATTGCCCTCTCACTCGTTTTGATTTCGAGTTAACTGCTTTTCTGGCTTTGGTTTTACAGCCGAATGAAAATGCATAACGTGGAATGGCTCTAACTGTTTGCCAATATATGACCATGCATAAGAATGAATGTCTATGACTGGTTACTAACAACGAGTTGTGTTTAATCATGGTTATGTTTAACTCTAGCTTGACAGATGTTTGCATTGTTTGGTTACTTGTTTGCGGATGTTGCTCGAGTATTGGTCTCATGTTTCTTTCTTTGCTCTCACGCTATTGAGGCTTCAAGACTCAATAAGATTCTGGTTATAAAAAGATTCAATAACTGGATGTAACTGCTGGTGCTCGTATGCACCTTCTTTCTGAAAAATGAGTTACACTTGTTTAAAAATAAAAGCTACTACATGTAGCACCGTCGGAGCTGAGCTCCGTTCCACGTTCTTGGGATAACTGCTCCATCTAGCTGGCTGAGCTTGTAAGCTCCATTGTGCCCCACTTCAATGACTTGATAAGGTCCTTCCCAACGCGGACCAAGCTTGCCCTGATCTTGAACTCTGCTTGCTTCATTACTTCTCAAGACGTAATCACCCACCCTGAATGTTTGGTGCTTCACACGAGAGTTATAGTATCGCTCAACTTCCTTCTTGTGCTTTGCCTCTCGGATTGCTGCCACCATCCTTCTTTCCTCCAGCAAATCCAAATTAAGCCGCAGGTTGTCCTCATTCTCTTGCTCAGGGGCTTGTGTGACCCGAGTTGTTGGTATGCCTATCTCAACGGGTATCATGGCTTCCGACCCGTAAGTTAGACTGAATGGGGTTTCACCATGGCTGGTTTTGGGCATGGTCCGATGGGCCCACAAGACATTGGGTAACTCTTCCACCCAATTCTTCCCTTCAACACCCAGTCTTGTTTTTATCCCTTCCACGATGCTGCGGTTAACTCTCTCGACCTGACCGTTACCCTGTGGGTGTGCCACTGACGTGAAAATTTGTTGGATTTGCAGCTCATGATTTGAATGGATTTTCCGCAAACTGCTTTCCGTTGTCCGTTACGATGAACAACGGAAGTCCAAAACGACAGATAATGTTTTCCCATGTGAATTTCTTTACTTGCTGCCCTGTGATTGACTTCAGAGCCTTGGCTTCTACCCACTTGGTGAAATAATCCACAGCCACTAAAAGAAATTTAACTCCTCCGGCTGTAACTGGGAAGGGGCCTACAATATCCATCCCCCACTTCTGGAAAGGCCACGCAGCATGGACTGGGATTAGATCATTTTTGGGCCTGTGGCACATTGGTGCGTGCCTCTGGCAGCTGTCACATCTTTGGATCTCTTCGGTGGCACTCTTGTGCATCCCGGGCCAGTAATACCCCGCTCCCATTGCTTTTGCTACTACCATTCTTGGTCCCGCGTGAATGCCACAGATGCCTTCATGTATCTCTCTTACGACATAACTTGCCTCGTCCGGTGTAAGGCATCGTAATAATGGCCCCATATAAGACTTTCGGTACAGGATCCCTTGCCGCAGCTCGTACTGCAGTGACTTCGTTTGAATGGCTCTGGCATCTCCCTTCTCTTCAGGTAGATCGCCGCTTTCCAGGAATTTGACAATTGGATCCATCCAAGATCCTTGCGCTACTTCATTCACCGAGACTATCTCCTTTTCTTCAATTGACGGGGACTGTAGCACTTCAACCCTTACTTCCTTTGCCAGATGGCTGAAGGTGACTGAGGCAAGCTTGCTAAGGGCGTCTGCCTTTTTGTTTTGGCTTCTCGGAACGTGTGAGACATTACATTCCTCAAAGCTGCTGATAAGATCTCTTGCTTTACTGAGGTATTGCTTCATTGTTGCTTCCTTGGCGTCGTAAGACCCATTAATCTGATTTGCAACCAGCAATGAGTCTACGTGGGCGTGGAGTTTCTTGATTCCCATTTGCTTGGCTAACCTCAAGCCAGCCAACAGTGCCTCATACTCCGCCTCATTGTTGGAACTCTTGAAAGCCAACCTCAAGGCGTAAGTCACTTCTTCCTTCTCCGGCCCTGTCAGTATCATACCAGCGCCTGACCCCTCATCATTTGACGCTCCATCGGTATGCAAAAACCATTCTCCGTTGTTTTGACCCACAGATTTTTCGTTGTCATTGTTACCTCCCTTCTCTTGTGGCATTTCTGTTAAAAAATCAGCCACAACTTGCCCCTTGATTGCCACTCTTGGCTTGTACTCGATCTCGAAGATTCCCAATTCTATTGCCCATTTCGCCAATCTTCCTGATATCTCTGGCCTTCTTAAAATTTGTTGTATGGGTTGGCTGGTCCAGACCTCAATCACATGGGCCTGGAAGTATCTTCGCAATCTCCTGGAGGCATACACTAAAGCAAGAGTTAGTTTTTCCATAGGCGAATACCTGGTTTCTGGATCTTTAAGGGCCCGACTGATGAAGTAAATCGGGGTCTGCTCTTCCTCTCTGTTCGTCATTAACACAGCGCTTACAGCCTCTTCTCCTGTGGATAAGTACATTACCAGTCGCTCCTTAGGGAAAGGAGCTACCAGCCTGGGCAGGTTGCTTAAGTATACTTTCATCTGCTGAAATGCTGCTTCTGCTTCATTTGTCCATAAGAAATCCTTCTTGCTCAAGCAGTTGCGCAAAGTGGTCATGAAGGGCAGAGCACGCTCAGCATGTTTCGAGAGGAACCTGTTCAGGGCCACCAGTCGCCCGTTGAGTGTTTGCACTTCTTTAATTGATTTTGGGGATGGCATATTGAGGACAGCTGCCACCTTTTCAGGGTTGGCTTCTAACCCTCTCTTTGTCACCACCACTCCTAGAAACTTCCCTTCTTCTACTCCAAACGAACACTTCTTAGGATTCAGCTTCATGTTCATCGCTTTCAAGGTTTGAAAGGTTTCAGCGATATCCGCAAGCAAGTCCTCCTCGTCACGACTCTTTATCACCACATCGTCCACGTAGATTTCGATGTTCCTTCCTGTCTGCTGAGAAAAAGCTTTATCCATTAATCTTTGGTAAGTAGCCCCCGCATTCTTCAAACCAAACGGCATCTTCGTGAAGCAGAAGATGCCAACATCTGTGTAAAAAGCAGTCTTGTCTTCATCTTCGGGAGCCATTTGTACCTGGTGATACCCCTTGTAAGCATCAAGAAAACACTTTAAAGGAAAGCTTGCCAGGGAATCCACCTTCAGATCGATATCCGGGAGTGGATAGCAATCTTTAGGGCATGCGTTGTTGAGATCTTTAAAGTCAATGCACATCCTCCATGTGCCATCGCTCTTTTTTACCATAACTGGATTAGCAACCCAGGTTTGGTAACGCACCTCTCGAATAATACCTGCTTCAAGTAGTTTCTTGACTTCTTCAACTACAGCCAGACTTCGTTCCTGACCCATGTGCCGACGCTTCTGAGCAACTGGTTCCTTTGATGCCCGTGTGTTCAATCTATGCTCTGCTGTGCTGCGTGGGACACCCTCCATGTCGGTGGGTTGCCACGCGAAAACGTTCAAGTTGTTTCGCAGCAGATGACGAAGTCGTTCCTTAGTTGCGTCACCCAGCTGCCCACCGATGGTGATTTTTTGTTCCGGAAAAAGGGGGTTAATTACCCACTTCTCCAGCGTTGGGCATACCAGCTCATCCTCCCCCACTGCTGTTCCTGGGGCGATAGCTTTCACATCCTTGCATTCTTTACTGGAGTATATGGTGACAACTCCGGTTGGAGTGGGAAATTTGATCGCAGCATGGACTGTGGATATGACCGCTCCAAGCATACATAGACCCGGCCTTCCAAGTAAAACATTATGAGACGATTGGGATCTTACAACCAGAAAATTCATGGTGACCTCCCGCCACCCTGTATGGTTTCCTATGACAACTGGTAATTGTATCTGGCCCAGGGTCTGCACTACCTCTCCTGCGAAACCAGTGAGGAGGTGTGTCTTTGTATCTAGAGTTCTCCTGATTTCCTCATCAAGCTGCAAGAAACAGTGTTCGTACATAATTTCCGAACTACTCCCACTATCTACATATATTCTGTGTACCTGGTGTCCTGCGATGATGGCTGAGATTGTCAAAGGGCCGTTGGCAAAACTTCCACCATGTATTGGAGGAAACGAAATTTCCTGTGCCATCCAAGGCTCCATGTGATCAGAATGACGTTTGATGCTGCACTCTGCGACCCTTATCATGAATATCTCCTTCCTTTTATCCCCCGCCTGGGGTGCTTTTTTCAACTCTCTCAGCAGGTGTGCGAGCTTTCCTGTCTTTATCGCCAACTCTATCTGTCGCTTTAACGAGAAACAATCATCTGTTGCATGCCCATTTTCTTTATGAAATTCACAGTACTTGCTCGTGTCTCTTTTCACACCTGGCTTCAAAGGTGTGGGCTTGGTAAAGTTGATGTTTTCTGTGGCTAGAATTTCACTTGGGGTTTTTATCAGAGGTGGGAGGGTTACATTGGGACCCTGCGGGTTCCGAATTGGGGTTGTGAAACGAGGTTGGAAAGGCGGGCCTCGTTGTGGGTAACGCGGTTGGAAACGCGGTTTTTCCCACGACCTTGATCCTCCTGGCCTTTTTGGCGAGTCCCACATAGGGGACACAATTTTCTTCGGCGTTCTATCCTTCAGCTGCTCACATGCCTTCTTGCCTCTGACGAACGCTTTGGCCCTCTCCAACATTTCGTCTACCGTCTTTGGGAGGCACTCGTGAAATCTTTCCACCAACTGATCATTCCTTACTCCGTGGATGAAAGCTGAAATTCTGATCGTCTCCCCGACCCCCCGTACCTGCATACTTTCTTTCGAATACCTTGTGATAAAGTTTTCGATGGACTCACCGTCGCCTCTTTTGATGTTATGCAGTTCTGTTGGATCTTTAGCGGATAACCTCTGCTGACTGAAATTCCTCAAGAAGTCTTCCTCCAGTTCCTCGAAACTTCCGATCCCTCCAACTGGAAGGCTGTTGAACCAGACTCTAGCTGCGCCGGTCAGAGTCTGAGCGAACATATGGCACCATACAGGGATCGACCACTGCTCTACTTCAGCAGCACCTACAAAAATTGCAAGATGGTCGTCTGGATCGCCTGTGCCGTTGTACTTTCCTACATTGGACGGCATCTTGAGTTTCGGAGGGAACGTAAACTCTGCTATTCTTGGTATGAACTTAGATCTGGCTCTTGCCGTGGATGGGCGGTATGGCTTGCTAAAATCGTCATCGGCTCCGGCTTTCTCTCCGACTGCAGCGGTGCCTTGACTCTTCTTTGCTTTCAGATTACCTTCGGCATTATCTACATTGTCTCTTCGACCGTCCTCTCCTTCTCCATGATTCACTTCCTCTAGAGTTTCTTCGTACTCGAGACGTGTTCGGATGTCCTTGAGACATCGCTCTCTTTCCTCCTGCTCCAGCATAGAGAGGATTTGTTCTCGATTTCTGTTGATGAATTCTGGGGTGATGACGCTACCACAGTTGTTACCGCCCCCTGTGGTGGCTGCTAATGGGGAGACGGTAGTGTGTGGGTTTTCGGCGTCACTGGTATTTTTATGGTGGGGGGTTCCCTGGCCTGAATCCATGACAATTGTTTGAGTAATGTTTGGGTCCCACGGATGGCGCCAAATGTTGCTACACGAATATTAATCAAGGGATTAAGACTCGGGAGCAGTGCGTAAACGAGTTTGCTGTTGTGGATTAGGCAGGGGCTTTTGTTACTGAGAAAGTGGGATGCAGCTGGAAGATGGGATGCGACTGGGCTTGGGCTTCACTAAGCTGGGCTTCAGGTGGACTTGGCTTCGTCTGGGCAGAGTACCAAGAACCTGGCTGAGACTTGACGTGAGCTTCAGCTAACTGGAATATCTGCGAGACAACAACACCGTGAGCCTCGCCTCGGACAGAAAGGGATTTCTCCCCGAGACCACACTCCGGCGTGAGAATAAGTATTTGTATTGAGAGAACTGAATAAGCAAATGACTTGTAATTCTATGTTGTGTGAATGTATGTGTGTATTGGTTTTCAATCTGGTTCTTCTTATGGATTTTCAGAAGTATTTATAGTGTTGGAACATGGGGTTTGAACATAGCATGGTCTTATTTTTGGAAACCTGTGGTCAATGATCTGGGACTGAAATTCCCTAGCTTAGAGTTTCATACCCTTCTGGTGTAAAGGGTTTCTGACTAACATTAATGAGGTTTGTCTTGATAGTTGACCTGGGGATATGGGGGCTGTTCTAACTTCCTGGTATTGTTTTGGCATTACTCGTTTTGTCCTCTTTCTTATTCCTTTGCAACCAATGAATGGCTTCCTTGGTTGCCAAGTTTGCATAGTAGTTTTCATAAGTGTTGAACATGAGGGTTCACTATATTGTTTTGGTGATATCGTGCCTAACCGCGGCTTCGAGCTGGTTTCGCAGCTTGGCCGCGGCTTCAGTGGAGAGGGGTTGTAATGCCGCGGCTTCTAGCTTATAGCTTGGCCGCGGCTTTAGCATGATGGAGGTACGCCGTGGATTTGGCGGGATGGGGGTACGTCGCGGCTTAGGCGGAATGGAGATATGCCGCGGCTTAGGCATAATGGAGGTATGCCGCGGCTTGGCAGAGTGAAGGTATGCCGCGGCTTTTAGCTTTTGATTATTTAAACCGTTACGAGCTTCACTTGGCTTTTTGGGGGTGTTACCCCTTCAGTGCACTAGGGGAACATACACTCCTCATCATAAGAAAAACATATGTAATAGTTTGTAATAATGCATTTATGATATATATGGTAGATAATAAAGAAATCAAATGGTTTAACATATGTAAAGTAACGCCTTGAAAGCACGATTGGTGAGGAAGTAGAGGAACTGGGATGTTGTCTCCCAGATGATGTAGCAAATCCAGACAACGATGGAACAAATATTGTTTGAATGAGAGTGAGATCAGACACCACCCCAAGACCCTAAACCACCTCGAGACCAATGGTTTGAAGACCGGATCAGATCGGCTGGTCCAACCGGTCCGACTGGGAATCGGAGGGGTGGCCGAAAACCGGTTCACATCAGTTCGTTTTGGAGGGGTTCGTCCTGAGTCGGTGGTCGGACCGGAAACAGGACTGGTGGTCGGATCGGAATTTGAATTTTTTTTCTTTTAGTTTTTAAAATTTAATGGGTAAAAACAGGGGTTTGAACAATAAATTAGTATGTTATACATTATTAATTATTATTAAGTTCTATGTATAACTATAATAACACATATAAATTACTTAATTTGAATCTATCTATACTAATAAAAAAAGGTTTTTGAAAGCCACATGACACAATTCTAGGCTTCCTAAATTTTATTTTCCCGCTTCTCTATACTAATAAATATCATATTAACTACTAATGATATTATTTAATTCTTTTTTATATCCAATTTTCTTTTATTAAATTAAAACGATATCATTCTGCAAATGCAATTATTAAAGAAATAACTTTTTATAAAATAAGAATTTTTTAAAAAAATATATCAAACTTTTAAAAAACACAATATATTTTAAAACCTATGTTTTCTAAAAAATAAAATTCTTATGAAACAAAAATAATAAAAACTCAAAATTTAAAGAAATTATTACAAATGACACTTTTTTAAAAATGGATTGTTTTGAAACAGTTTGTTTAAAACCCAACTTTTTTTGAGAAAAAACAAAAAAAATTAACAAAAGTTTTAAAAATGATATTGTCATTTTATCACGTGTACGTAATGTTAATCATATCTTATATCAAAATATCGATTTATAATTCATAATTTTTGCTAATTATTTGACTTTTTGTTTATTCAACCCGTCTAATACACGGGGTATTAACTTTGTTATATATATAACTATATATAAATATCCTATATATATAATTATGATGTCATCCGGTTATTAAATCCAATCTGATCCGACCACCGGACCACTAAAGCTTCCGGTTCGACGTCGATCCGGTTCTGAAAATATTGCTCGAGACCTTCCAATATACTTTGCCAGTTAATATGCATTAAACATAAATTGTCTTTACTTTGATTAAAATTTATTTTTTATTATGTTTATTTTGTTATTAATTTTACACTTATTTAAATCTAAAAATAAAATTAATCGTTAATAATAAAACATCACAAAATAATATATCTTCCAAACATTATTATTAAAATAATTATTTATTAGAATTTAATTTTAAAATTAATTGTCAAAACTCGTCAACAATTTCATCGATAAGCCATCCGTATGTAGCTTTCATTGGTGATCTGACAGAAATCAGATCACCCGACCATATCTTGGATAGAGTAGATTCTCCGTCATTACAACTTTTTTCCAACAGAAGTGTTAAACGGTGAAAGGCTATCGTTTTATTGTGAGTGCTTATTATTTGTTAATAACATATTTTATTAGTTATATGTGGATTAGAAAATTTAGATTCTATCTCTTTGTTAAATGTCTTTCTTGAAAAGAGTGGTTACTTTTAACTATGGATATTAATTCAAGTGGATTATATTCTTCTACATCTTGCCGTAATACATGTTTAAATTCATTGCAACATGATGTTGCAAGAAATTCTTGCTAAAGAAAAAGTTTTAATAGTAATAAATAATTAGCATTCTTGACACGAAAAAGGTAATAACATAAACTAATATATAATTCCCGAACCATTAAATAATTAATTTGAGCATCTTAACGAGGTGTCAAATTAAACTTCAGAAAGCACATATTAAAATCATTTATTAAAAAAGTTACATGCATTGATGAAAAATAATATTACAAATAGATATGTTTTCAAATGTTTTATTTTATGCCATTTATGGTGTATCCATACAATATAATATCATAATTAGTATATATAAATATATACACACACACCAAACTGTATATATAGGACCCCAAATAGACCCATAAGCATTACAACCATTTGCTGTATCTCTCTCTCACTCACTCACTCACTCTCTTTCATCTCTGTTCTACACATCCACAATCACTCTTTCTCTCTCTACATATACTTACATAACGATCATAAGCTATCAAAGTGCTATATCTATACATCATCGTCAATCATCATAAATATAAGTGTATCTATATATAAAGATTCATAGATACATACATAAAGAGAAGCCAAATATGGGATTTGATGAAGTGGGAGGGATGAGTTTTTATGTGGGCATCTTGTTAGGAGTCTTAATGATCTTGAAATGGGGATTAAAGAGTGTGAATATATGGATTTACGAGCGCGATTTGGCGAACACAACGAGAGAGTGCTTGCCACCGGGTGACCTCGGGTGGCCGTTCATCGGGAACATGTTGTCGTTCCTTCGGGCTTTCAAGTCGAGCGATCCCGATTCCTTCGTCTCGAGTTTGGTTCACAGGTTTTGATTCGATCACCATCTCTTTTGTTTTTTTATAAACAATATATATTCTAAAAATGTTGTTACAGTAAACGTTTGGTTGTCACAAGCCAGTTATTATTGTGGTAACTTTTCTGGGACTTCTGGTTTCTAATTCCGAAGGTCTATAGTTTAAAAAACTTAAAAGGGTTGTTGAGGTATTATCGATGCGAAAATGCGGTACAAAGTTATGATTTTAAGTTATAGACCTTCGGAATTTGAAGCTACAAGTGTCACTGACCGGTTAAAATGATCGTATCGTTGATGTGAAAATGTAAAATAAAGTTATGATTTTTGCTCAAAACGTTAATTCTTGTAAATGATTGGTATATTTTTCTGAAATCAACATGAAGAAAATACAATATTTTATAAGTTTAGATGAAAAATATTATTAATTTCTATTTTTTTAAATAACTTTATCTTTGTAGTTTTGTAAAAATGATATTTTAATGGTGGAACATATTCTATCTCATTAGAAATAGGGTTCTACACCACCAACAATTGTCTCATCCTTTTTGGGTTCGATAACTAGAGTGGGCAAAGATCATAGATGATATGGTTTTGAAAAAAGTTGTTATATGCATTATTAAATTAGATCAAAGAAGTTCGGTTTGTTATTACCACATACATATTATTTATTTTCCAATTCAACATAAAATTTAAGAAAATTCATATAAAATTTATTTATTCTATTTGACATGCAAATAGCGTTATTTTACAAGAGTTTTGTGATTATTTTGTCCTAGAAAATAATGATAAAAAGATGTTTTGTTTTTATGAAGAGTTGGTCTGTCATTTTCATGTTTCTAGTTAGCGAAAGAGACAACCACTTCCCTTCAAAATAAAATTATGTACTTATTTAAACTTTCTTTATAAGTCTATTTACGTCCTAGGATGAATTACATAGTGCCCGTTTAATTTTGTATTTTTTTTATTTCGATATAAGTATAATTTTAATTTTTATAATTTTTAAATATGTAATTATTTTTACCCTAATTTCAGCATAAATTTTGTCACAGACTAATTCTTGTCCGGTATAACATATTATATTGAATATGTGTTGTTTTGTGATAAAATTTATACCGAAACTTGAATAAAACTAAAAATATATTCAATACAACGCTATATGTTAAAAAGTTATAAATAAAAGAAGTTAAACCGTATGAAGTTTTTTATTTTCTATTATTTATTTAATTTAAGTAAAAGGGAAGAAAACTTGAAATTTGTTTCTTTAGTTTGTAAAAAGTTTTATATCCTTACCATAAAAATAAATGTGAATATGTGCACGTAAGATGTATATTTAAAAAAGGGAAATGGAATAAAATCTTCGTGTGGAAGTATTAGATATGCATCATGTAGAACATGAAAAAAAGTACAAAAACAAATTATGAATAAAGACAAAAAAGCATGGAATAGTTAAAAAGAAATATTATTATAACTGCAAATATTTTTCCTTAGCTTTTTCATTTCTATTATTCATATGTGCTTGATTTAAGGTATTAATGAAATAATAAAATATATATTTAAAATTATTTAAATAGTAAAGTAATAAAAATAATATATATTGAGATCGAGTAATAATTGGAAGGGAGCTAATTGACAAAACTCCATTTTTGAGTCTGCAAAAATAATGTGCCGACCCGATGCAGCGGTGAAAGCAGAGAGTCTATTTGTATTTGGGGCATTTTTTTAATAAATGTACTATAAATATTTAATTACATATATGTTTTAATTGTAATATACACACACACATATATAATGAGGTAAAAAAGTTGAATTAAAAAAGATAAAGAAAATGAACCATTGGACCTTTTGGTTGAGCAGGCAACTTTTGTCACTATCATTGTCATTTTATAGTAATTTGAATCATTTTTCTGTACTTGTTGTGTTTTATATAATTTTAATTTTTGTTATCTTAAGTTTGCTGATGTTTGATAGCCGTATTTATAATGTATAAAAATGTATATTTTGTTTTTCAAGTGATGATTAGTTATATATTTTTAAAATGTAGGTTTGGGTCAAGTGGTATTTACAAGTCATTCATGTTCGGAAACCCTAGCATCATAGTCACGGTACCCGAAGCGTGTCGAAGAGTGTTGTTTGACGATGATGGGTTCAAGCCAGGGTGGCCGACTGCCACACTTGAACTCATTGGGAGAAAATCTTTTGTCGCGATCTCTTATGAAGATCACAAAAGACTTCGTAAGTTGACTGCAGCACCAGTCAATGGTCACGAAGCCTTGTCTATATACATGCAGTATATTGAGAATAAGGTGGTATTCGCATTGGAAAAATGGTCAAACATGGGCCAAATAGAGTTCTTGACTGAACTCCGAAAACTAACATTTCAGATAATCATGTACATTTTCTTAAGTTCGGAGAGTGAAGATGTTATGGAGGCGTTGGAGAAAGAGTACACGACACTTAATTATGGCGTTCGAGCCATGGCCATCAACATTCCCGGTTTTGTGTACCACGAAGCACTTAAGGTTTGTTATGTTGCCTTTTATTGATCTAGTTAACCCCCCCCCCCCCCAACCCCCACACACACACACACACAAATAAATTAATAAATAAATAAATAAATAAACTTTTGAACATTTTTTACAGGCACGAAAGAATCTTGTTAACATTTTGCAAGCAACAGTAAGCGAGCGTAGGAAGAAACGAGAGGCTACACTAGGCATGTCCAAAAAGGACATGCTCGATGCTCTCTTAGAAACTAAAGACGAGCATGGAAAAAAACTAGACGATGAGGAAATCATCGATACTCTAGTCATGTACCTAAACGCGGGCCACGAATCTTCAGGCCACATCACAATGTGGTCAACTATCCTTCTCCAATCACACCCTGAATGCTTTAAAATAGCAAAGGTAATACAATCAAGAACGTATTTAAATCGATAAAGATTATAATTTGTTATCTTTTTAATGGTGTTTTAAGACATGTATTTTATAGCAGACAAAATACATAGCTTAAAACACATATTATATGATTATATGGTTCCTTGTGCTTTTAGACACGTTATTAGTTATATACATATGTCTTGTAATATAATTCTAAGTGCAATGTAATCACGAATTATTACAGGAAGAACAAGAGCGGATCGTGAAGAACATGCCCCCGGGCCAAAAAGGTTTAACCTTAAAAGAGTTTAGGCAAATGGAGTATCTTTCAAAGGTGATCGATGAAACCCTTCGCTTAATCACATTTTCGCTCATGACGTTTAGAGAAGCCAAAAAGGATATTGATATCAAAGGTTCAATAATCATCTCCATTGTTAAACATCTAAATACTTCCTTATAATTAACTTCAAATTTAATTTAAAATAAATTTATTATGTGTTTTTAGGTTATATCATTCCCAAAGGATGGAAAGTGTTGGTTTGGTTTAGGAGTGTTCACCACAACCCTGAAGTATATCCCAAACCCAAAGAGTTTAACCCTTCAAGATGGGATGTAAGCCTTTATAACTTGTACAATTGGCTTTATCACTTGTACCATTGGCTTTGTAACTTGTACATTTGACTAATATTGACATATTGAGTAGGATCTTGTACCAAAAGCTGGAACATTTCTTCCATTTGGAGCAGGAAGTAGACTTTGTCCTGGAAATGAACTTGCAAAACTAGAGATTTCAATCTTCCTTCACCATTTTCTTCTTAACTATAAGTAAGTATCTATATTGACCAAGTCACATTCTTATATTGACTTTTTGTGTCAAATTATTTATATTCAAAATTCATGTTTGATGTATGTTTTCTTTCTACTATTGACAATTGATCCGGTCACCTTATAAATATAAACTATATTGAACAGTTTGGTTTACGATTTAGACCCAAAACAGTTGTAACAACTATATTTATAAAACTTTATACAAAGAGTTTTTTTAGTCTTTATTTCTTGTTTTAGGTTTGTCAATAAAACCAACTATTGTCTTTAACATTGTGATGCGTTTGTCTATTTTCTTGTTTCTTACATTTTATATTTTATCCAAGTTTTACCATAAAATTCCAATAAATCAATCTGTGAAACCAAACCAAACCTTTTTAACCAGGATGGTTTAATTTGATTTTATTCATTCATGCAACGCTTTTAGTTGGTTTGCAGAGTTTAAAAATCATTACTAACGGTTTAACTCAGGGTTAAAAAGAGTTTTAAAAAAATGAAACGATAAACCTAGTTTTATGTTTAAAAAAACAATAAATGAAAAAAAGACTCAAAAGCAATTTCAAAATTCCTATTTGCTACTTGTTCTATAATTTAAAATTGTTTGATAGTTATTTGATTTCAATTAAATATGTTTGATAGTTATTTGTTTCTTTATAAATAACATACATAATATTATTGACTAAGTATAATATATATTATTTGTATTGCAGGCTTGAAAGGGTCAATCCAGCATGTCCATTGATGTACCTACCTCATTCAAGGCCCAAAGACAATTGTTTGGGAAGAATAATAAAAGTTTCAAAGTGATGGGTGGAGGGTAGATTTGGAAATTAAATAAAGTTTTTCTTTTTTTTTTTTACATTTTAAGTCTTTTTGTTTCAAATTATGGACTTGGTATTATAATTATCTCACGGCCCATGTCGTGTTTACCATTTTGCCCCTCGTATTGTTGGTGATCCTTTTAGATACATCAATGGATGAAAAGGATCAAATTTTGTTTCATTTGATTTGATTAATTCGATATTTTATTAGTTTTCTACAATATTATCATATTGTATTATTATGATTAATTCAAGTTGATGTTAATATCATTTTGAATCAGCTTAGAAGATTTATCTTTCTCTAAAGCACTTAAGAAATGCTTTGTTGATCTAATATCACTTGCAAATCTTGAATGTCTTAAGGTGTTATAATTTGCGTTGGTTGATATTGTAAAATTCATAAGAAAAATACTTTCTTCTTCTTGTTCTCTATATATGCTCATTCTTTTAATTAGTCTAGGTGCACAAAATACCCGGTTTTGATCCCGACCCGCTGGGTCCTGCCGGTTACTACCTGGTTCTAACCGTTTGAGTCCATTGACGAATCCTAGCCATTGGGCAATGGCTTTATAGCCGCTTTTTGGGCTTATGACCATTCTTTTGCAAAAAAAAAAAAAATCATCAGCACCCCCCCCCCTCCCAACCCCGGCGGAAGTTAATATAAATAGATGTTTGATGGTTTAGTTGATTACACTACTCGAAATGCAAAACCGAAAGGAATGAGCGCAAAAAGTATCTTATTTTATCTCATTCTACAATTTCTGTTGTTTTACCCTAATTGGATACTTATGGCAGCCTCGCACTCATATGTTGCTCAAGTTTCTTCCTCCATCAACCTTTTCGGGTATTCCGCATAATAGGAACCTGAAAGTTTGGTGCAATTATGATTTGTGAAGATGAGTGACGGGTCTAAAAAGGTTTATTGTAACTTGTAAGTATTGTGTCATTTTGTTAGAAAAAGATTTAAACTCTACTTTGAAGAAAAACACCATAAAGAAAATTTGCAACATGTTGAAACAAACTCCAGATTCCGAACAAACCGAAATGGATGGTGATGGTGAAATATTTCATTATGGCGTATCCCCGGTTTACAATCATGATTCTAGAAACGCTCTAACCTCATTACAAGCACGTTAGTCTTTCTACACTTGACGTTATTGTTTAAATTTATGGGAAAATGCAATAATGATTTAATTGGATTTTTTAAAATTTTAATACCGGTGTTAACTTAACTAGTGATGTTTGGTCAACTTCATGCTATACTGTTTAACAAAATTATACATTTGTGTTATCGGTCATTTGTTGGATCTCAATTCATAACAAGTGATGAAACATACGATTGCGTTTGATCTTTTTACGTATTTACATACTGCATAATATTTGTTTTATCTTTTACATAATGTGATAACAACCTTACATTTAGAAAATATAATATTTTCAATGGCATTTGATAATGCCTCAAATAATACAATAGTGGTTGAAAAACTAGCTAAAATTTAAATATAAACCGATTTTTGAGAAGGTGATTTTTTTCTTAGTCGATATGTTGCTCATATTATTAATTTAAGAGTGCAAGACGGTCTATCCATGATTTTCGTTGACAAATTTAAAACCGCTTTAAGTTTATGTTACAAGATGTTAAAAAAATAGATAAGTAAATCAAGAATATAGACGACTAGAGAAGGGAACGAATGTTAACACTCTTTATTACGATAACCGTGTTAACTTAATCAAGATCAAGCAAAATCATTATTTTTTAGTTAGAATAATATCATTATACATATACGACGGTATGTTCTTTTATGTGTATGTGTAAATTCAAGATTATAAAAAAGTTATAACAAATGTAAGTTAGACTTACACCTCTAAATATTTGCAATGTGTAAGTAATTTACACATGTCATAACTTTTTTACACTTGTGGATTTACATATATACATAAAAGAACATTTATATATGTGTAATGATGTTATTCCAACAAAAAAATAATGATTTTGATTGATCTTGATGAGTTAACACAGTTGTTGCAATAAAAGATGGTTAACATTCATTCCGCACCCTAGTTGACTATGTTAGCATACAAATTCTGTATAATTAGGTTCTAATTGAGATGTACCTACTCGTTAGAACTCGACTTGTCATATGTTTGATGTGCTTCATAACAAAAGATAATTTAAGAGCGTTTCATAATAGTCCTTTTGGAAAATTTTCAAGTCACAACGTTTCTAGAATTCGGTTGGGATAATATTCAACATCTCACCGATTTTTTTGGCATTTTCAAAACCTCGACCACAAAATTGTCAAGGGTTTTAGTTTGATGTTTTTGAAATTATATTTAATGACTTTAATTTAAAAATATTTCAAATTAAAAATAAAATGTTTGGAGAAATGATACCACTAATGGAAGAAAGATTTTAAAAATTTCCTGAAACTCCTATTTTTTTTACTTGTGCCGCCATTTTATACCCAATTTTCAAAGATTTTAAAATTTTCCAGAAACTCTTTTTTTTTTTACTTGTGCCGCCACTTTATACCCAATTTTACATATTACGATGTTTGATAGATGAAATATATGACAAATATGGATATGTACAAACACAAACCAAAATTTTCAAACCGGAACAAAACCCAGTAAACGGTGTGGACCCCATTTATAATAATGTTTATTTAAGCAGATTATGCTTGTTAACATGTAACAAAATCACCTTTTCGTTCCAACCGTCCAAGTTCTTTCTCAACTCTTTTAAGTGTCATATATATGAAAAAAAAAACATGTTAAGTGTAATACTTATAGTATTGTAAAGGTGAACCCTTTGAAGTGTGAGTTCGACTCACAAAATAGAGCTAAACTAATTGCAATTATATTTGGTGATGGTAAACTTGAGAGAATGCTAAACATGAGATGATGCAGCATGCATTTGACAAAACTAAATATATTTTGCCAAATTTATTTCACACAAGATTTTTTTTTTATATCTTCGAATGAGCGGAAAACTTAAAAGTAAACCTGTTAAAAGATGTTCTAGCATGTCAAATAGTAAAACTTTTATTTATTCCTTTTTTTAAACAACAAACGTACGAGGCTGATTCGGAGAATATGTGTTAACTTAATCGGGTCCACCTATTCATTACTATTGTATGATTAGAATTATAATAGGTGGGAACTCATGGGCTGCTAAGGAGTCAAGTGATTGGGCTTAAAGGGAGCGGTACTTTGCATACTTAGTTCTTGAAGCTAGTGATCCAGAAGTGCACTGCATATTATAAAGGTTTTCTAAAGGGCTCTCACAGTTTAATTTTTCTCGATCGCCTCCCTGCTTGAAACCCTATATTTTTTCAAGATTTCTATATTGGTTTTATCCGCTGCGAGTTGATTGTTTTCGGTAATCTTTGTTCGTTTCACATTGGTGTTGTTCCAGTAGTGTTTATCGTGAGTAAAAGATCAAATACTGTTGGTTCTTTGGTTTAAATCGTTGGTAAAGACTTGTATTCTCAAAATTTATGTAAACTCAATTCGCATGAAAATGGATAAAAGAATCATCAAAATTAATCAAATGACTCGAAGAAATTAACCCACGATGATATAATCCAAATCTGATTGTTTGTCGAACAGCCAATTAGGCGACATCTGAAAACTTGTTATTTGTGATTGTTTGTACCTTAACATTTTGAAGGAATAAAGCCCTAGCTTCTTCTATATCCAAAATCTGATTAACACTTAATAGTAATAGGTTGATTTGAAACATATAACATTTCAATGCCCAAAGAAAGTAACAAACCAAAATTTGAAACTAATACCGAACTATATATCAATAAAACACAGATTCTATTCTAGCATGCTCTAAAAAGAATATCCTTCTTTGTCTTCATCGAAGTATATGTAGCCCGTTGTTTTGTAACGAGACGAGTGTCAAAACTGTAAGTATGAATGCCTGTGCAACGTTGATGAACGAATAACATGCAGCGAAACCATACCTTTCTTTATGATGCTTTGAAGCTCTCTGACAGTAGCTGGTAATACTGTTTTTGCTGCAACAATAGAGACAAGGTATAAGAATATCAAAACCAACACAACAGATACAAAGCAAGGCACTACTTTTATTGCAGGATATACAAGTCATTATAGCATTACTGATCTGGATGTTGTAAATAAGCAATGACAAGTAAATCAAGAATATAGAGGAATATAGAGGACTAGAGAAGGAACGGATTGTTCACGTTCAGGTTAAAGTGGTTTTGACAAAAAACCTGGGTCAAACCGCTAACCGTGTTTCAAAAAACGACAGACTGTTGGCCGGATGTCAAACTGCCAAAACAAAACAGTAAACCGAACCATATAAATCTCGAACCAACCGACTAGCTTCGGTCTGGACTGTTTCAGTTATTTATGGTTACCCCTAAACTGTTTAGGGAGACAATGAAAAAGAGCTAATTTGTACCTTATCTGAGACGGAAGGTGAGATTTTTCCCAATGCTTGCTCAAAATGAGCAGCTTTAATTGTATGTGGCATGCCAACTACGGATGCCCCTTCATGAGCAGCAGCTTCAATTCTACTAAAATTTTCTTCAATAGCAGCCATGGCAGCTTCATTCATCTGAAATATAACAAAAGGTCAACCTAATGACACCCTATTGGTCTTAAAATCCACCAAATGACGTTGCATTTGGTCTTATCTAGGGATGTCAATTGTGTTATATTGACGAGTTGAACCGTTGAACCCATATACGATCACATATATTTATTTGTGTCAAAGACGACCCCCAACGTAGATATGCTTAAAAATGTGTAACCCAAACATGACCTGTTTAACCCATCTATCTAAACAAGTGAAGCAAGCTGGTGTGATGGTGGCCTGGTGGGTTGTTATCAAGTGGTAAACGTGCTAAACTGGAAGGAGGATTGTTAATAACGAGCTATAGGGGTCATAAACGAGTTGGTGATCAACATGTTTAATTGAACATGTCAACCCGAACATGACACATTTAATTATAAAAACTGGAGCGTAACCTGTATATTAAAAGGGTTTTATATGACAGCTCAAAGTCAGATTATTTCATGTAGTGTTTCAGTCGTGTCCGAAATTGTCACCCATAGTCTTATCTAAACATTTTCTTATTGGCATCACAAAACACTACTTGATGCATTTTTTATCATTTTGATATTTTAGCATTTCTATTAGAAAAGAAAAACGAACCAATGCAGAAAGATCAGCCCCACTTAAATTTGCACAAGCCTCGCTCCGAGCAATAGCAATCAAGTCCACATCACCATCTAATGGCTTATTCCTAGAAAGAGCTTTTAAGATCAACCCTCGCTCATCTTCATTTGGCAGAGGGACATACATAAGTTTACCAAACCTTCCAGGCCGCAAGACTGCTGGGTCCATCACCTCTGGCCTAGAATAATCATGCCAACAAGATCAATAACTATAAACCATTTATGATGAATAATTACTTTTTTGTAACAAAAAGATGATGTGTTGCTTGAACCTATTGGTAGCACCAATTATGTAAACTCCCTTGCGTTGATCCGCACCATCTAGCTCTATCAATAGCTGCAAAAGAAATAAAAAAAATTCATCTTCTGGATACAACATTGGAGGTATATAACTTTTTGAAAATCAAGAATATTGACAAATGATGCGCAAGCTTTGATAAAATTTTGTAAAATTTGCTTACCTGGTTTAGAAGTCGCTCAACAACCCACCCTCCTTCCTTTCCACGCTTTGTTGTTAGTGCATCTACCTAAAATATTAATCCCAAAAAAAGGGTATCAAGCTTAAATCAACCACCACAACTTCTATTATCGGTTTATTAATAAACTAAAAAAATATTCCATATATCACCCTCAATACTGGGTATAATATCATATAAAACTAAACAAAAAATATAAGATCTTATAAAAGAGTGAATATAATGGTTATTTTATAAGTTGTATCCAATGAAATAAATAAATATGAAAATTTTAGTACTTTTTTGTTAACAACACCTAGAATATCTAGAATACGATGGGCAACACCTAGATACTCCAAGAACTGCCACCCACAAGCTCGAACCCACAACCTTTGGTTGGGGTGAGAACACCATTTAAACTCCTATCTATTTACCACTACACCCAACCCCCCACCCTGAAATTTTTAGTACATTGAATGGTTATATTTGCCATTAGTTTTTTGATTGGGTAAATACAATATCATGCAAGTTTCTAGGGTAATACATATAAGTGAAGTTACAATAATGACATTTCTTGAAACAATTTCTAGAGTGTGAAAAAACCTCATCAAAAAATAAAATGCATGGAGAACATGTCCTTGCACGACTGAATATAGTCCGCACTGCCAATTCACTCTCCCCAACGTATTTGTTCAAAACCTCGGGACCCTTCACAGTAAAAAATCATATCATAAGTTTGAGGGTATAAATCATCAGGTGGATAAGATGAAAGAATATAATTAGTGGTGACAGACCTTGATGTGTATGAAATTTGCTCCGGCTTCATTAGCAACAGCTTTGGCAATCAATGTTTTTCCACAACCAGGAGGTCCATAAAGCAAAAACCCAGTCTCCAAACTAACTCCGAATTTCTAAAATAATATCAAGTTAACTATGAAAAAAATCCCATTTAACAAAATGAGCAAAACCACTATATATTATATTTACCTCATACTGGTTAGGATATTTTATACGTCTAACTATGTAACGATCAAACTCCTCTCTCAACAAATCAAGACCTCCAACATCTTCCCATTTGACATTGGGAATACTCGAGAATCCTTCTCTTCTAGAAGAAGGTTGTACAAGTTTGGCTGCTGCCTGTATATAATTTAATGAAAAATCAAGAATAGCAACAATTAAACAAATTTGATAAGTGAACAACAACTCTCTTAATACCTCAAAATCAGACATTGTGATGCTAAGTTTGTCCATCTCTTCTGGAGTCCATGCCTTCCTCCACCAATCTTCATTTTCTTCAGTGTTTGTGCTTTCCTTAGAAAGCTCCAACTTTCTTGCATCAATAATTCTCTTCATAGCAAGGTTGCCAGCTTTGTTCACCAATGCTGCTAAATCAGCTCCAACAAAACCTGGAGTCGACCTAGAAATTTTGACCAGATCAAAAGCACCTTCAAGTTTCAAATTTCGTGTAAGCACTGAGAGAATCTTGATTCTAGCCTTTTCATCCGGAACACCTAAATTAATCTCAAGGTCAAAACGACCCGGCCTTCTTAATGCTGGGTCAACAGCATCAGGTCTGTTCGTAGCACCAATCACTAAAACATAACCTGGTATGCCATCTGCCGTTTCTGTGGTTTTCGAAGTGTCATCTGGCTTAGCAACCCTGTAAGATTCATCCATACAAGTCATTAATTGTGTCACGATACGTCTTTCCATCTCTCTTTGAAGGTTCTCTCTTTTTGAAGCAACTGCATCAATCTCATCAATGAACACGATAGATGGTGCGGTTCTATATGCTTTTGAAAACAGCTCTCGTATATTCTCTTCCGATGCACCTGATGTGTCAGAATAGTATATGTTTGTTAAAGTTATTAATGTCAAAAGAATTATAGATTATTCTAATATTCTAGTTACCGAATAATATAGTCATTGCAATCCCCAATCCTTATAGTATGAATATAAGAATTATATGTAACTACAGCGAAAACCAACTTAAGTCTTATACCAACTAAAATCTCACGTAAAAATTTAAGACGGAGTTTTTCAGAATTACTTTAATGTGATAGCAACTTTGTCAACTTCAATTTCATGCAAGACTTAAACAAACAAACTAGAAGCATTGTGGTGGCACCAAATGATGCCAACCCCTTAAACTAGGCTAGCCTTCATCATTCTTAGTTCTTACTCAAGATGGAAAGATAATCCCAGCCACTTATCAACACACCTCAATCATGAACATGATAAAACTTCTCAATAGATGAGCATTACTTTATCTTAAAAAGAATAACATAATTGGGAAAAAATTTCAGCCTGGCTTCAAACTAAACCAACAAGTTTATAAAGTGGAAGAAAGATCAACAAATTGATGACATCTTCTGTAATAGGGGTTTACTTTCTTCAATTTACTTTACTACATAACATTTTTAAGCATCCATTGGAGTGCTTAACCAGCTACAAAACCAATATCTCTTGTACAGCCTAACCCAATCCTAGAATCATGTGGTTTAATACAATAAATCAAAATCACATTTTGCAACATAATGATGCTATATAATGAAACAATCATACAAATGTATACAAATTCAAGTCAAGAAAACAAACACTACCTGATATACCAGACACCAATTCAGTGGCAGAAATCTTATAAAACGGAATCCCAGTCTCATTAGCAAGAGCATGAGCTAGTTTCGTCTTGCCACACCCAGGCGGCCCGTGTAACAAAATACCCGTCGTCGGCCTCACTCCTAGGCTACGAGGTAGCTCCGGACGGTTCAAAGGAAAAATCACTTCAGTCCTCAACAACTCCAACACAGCTTCCATACCACCAAGGTCCTTAAACCTAGGTCCATCATCTTTCCCATTGACATCAACACCACCATCATTACACACACTGTTCACCTTCTGTCCCCTAGCTTTTCCCACAGGCTTAACAACAGTCTTATCCTCCATCACCATATCCACCTTTTTAGTCTCCTTATCATTGCCATTAGTAACCACCTCCAACTCCACATCCTTCAACTTCTCCTCCTTCTCCACCGTTTTCGCATCGATTTTCGACGCGCTGTACTTGTTTCGAAGCATCGATTTCGTTAAATCAAACTCCGGCTCAAACTGCAAACTGTAAACCTCATCGTCAGAGGTCGAAACCGCACTTATATCTTCATCCTCCGATGATTCCGATTCCGATTCCGATTCCGACTCGGAATCCGATTGCATCTCGATTCGCCTACGAGCAACGTGCTTCGTCTCCATCCTCAACAGCCTCTCTTCTCTACCGTCAACCTTCTTCACCTTCTTGCTCGCCGGACTGCGAGACGAGGGTGACGTAATCTCATCATCATCATCATCATCAACAACATTGAACGATCTAGAATGTTCATCGTTGCTGGTGAGTTTGCGTTTATCTTTGCTATTGTTGTTGTTGTTGGATTGTAGGGTTTGTTTGACCATTCTGGTGAACAATTGGGGCTTGTGGCGGCCGTATTCAGGGTATTTGGCGCGAAGGGAGTCGATGAGTTCATCGATTGATGGAATTGAGTTGCCGTAGGTGTCGTGTAGGCGGCGGCGGAGGAGTTTTTCGAATAACGATGATGACTTCACCGGCGTTTTTCGGGGTTTGCCCATGGGTTCCAGCGGCGGAGGATGGAGGCTGGGGTTTTGGTGAAGTGAAATTGGAATTGGTGGTGTGTCGCTGGGGTTTAATGTTTTGGTTTTAACTTTTTTATGTTTTTAATTGGCCGCATAAGTTTTTAGGTGTAACTATTTTACTACTTTTTTTTTTTGAACGGCATCATATTATAGAAAGGCAAAATGCTAGGTAGACTTGTACAAAACAGTTTTTTTTATCCCAAATCAGTTTAGTTTTTAAACTAGAATGGTTTTCTTTTTGTGATAAAACTGGTTTGGTTTTGTGAAGAGGTTGATTTTAACCAGTTTTTATAATTAAATACTCGAACCCTTTAAACCGGTGTGGATTGGTTTTTTTAACCGGTTTCTTAAAGAAATGGTTTTTTTTTTGTTTAACTGATTTTGGGTGTCGGGCTACCAAACCGGCAGATCGAATCAAGCTAGAACCGATTTTGCTAAAATCGGTTGTTTTTATACCAGACCAGGTTTTTCCCAAAGCAGTTTTTTAAACAGATCTAATGATAGGGTATCATAAAACAAACTATCAATCTATGTCATGAGTTTTTCTTCTATTTAACCTCTAACCCACCAAAATCAATTCAGCTTCATATCGTCCACCACATATCCTCCACCACATTTTCAACCAGAGTGTGCAGCCCTTTAGGGGTGGTGAACGGGTCGTATTATCGGGTTGTCGGGTCCAAGCAAAATCGAACTGAACATTTTACTCAACTTGAACCCGAAAATTATGTCAAAAGTGTCAACCGGACACGACAAAAAATATGTGCGTTGACACGAACACGACCCGAATTTTTAATTTTTTATATTTTTTGCTCATATTAATACTTTATAATTACTATTTTACAAAAAGTACCTAAAACAATTATATTTTAATGATGAAATTTTATACCAATTTCTATTTTAACTTTTAAATTTGTAAATAAAACACCTAAGAAATTTAATTTGTAACACAAATTATATACAAAAAATAAATAAATAAATAATGGGTTAAACCGGTCAACCCGCGAACCCATTGGGTTGAACCCGAACCCAACATGTTTAGCTAAGTGGGTTCATGGGTTCGACCCGAAACTGACCCGAACATGTAGTAGACCCAAACCTATAAATTTTGTGGTAGATTCGTGTCTTGTCAAAAATTCACACCCCTACAGCTCGTTGAAGTGCTTCTCATTCCTAGCATTCCACAAAAACCATGGAACAGCAACAGATATACAAACTAATATTTTCTTAGACATCAAGGATACCCTTGAATTATAAACCGAGAATAGAGTCTCACGAGCAGAAGGAGGCAGGAATGTTAGGGCATTCGCATTATATAGAAATAGAACGCCAAAACTTCATTGTAAAGACAAAAACATAAACATGATTTGCATATTTCTCCTCGTATGGGCAAACATGGCAACCAACCGAATCCAACCTCACCCCACGCGTAGAGAGGGCAACCTCTAGCGGGATCCTATTTAGCATAGACTTCCATACGAAAGCTTTAACCCTCAGAGGAACTCGAGTTAGATCCACAAGCACATGATTTGATTTAATCATGCTCCTAAGAAAAGAAACCGAAAAGATTCTTGTGCCATCACCCAACCAACACCACTTATCCAAACTAGTTTTCGGGCCAACGTCTTGTAATCTATAAAAATTCATTCATCTATGCCACCTCGTTATCACTACTCATTGTATTATTATTCACTCACAATATTCACCACCATCAGCCCCTCCGTCACCCAGCCTTTGACTTACATTAATAATTTGTTTCTTTCCATCCAGACAACTTTTTTTTTACTCTCTTCACCATCAAGCTCTAGTTTTTAAGGAGTCCCATATTTGCTTTGATTTGAATCTTCAGATGATTAAAAAAAGTTTGGCAGCTTTGACAATGAAGATAGCTGGTCATAATAGTCGGTCCCATAAATGATGTTTTTTTCGGTGCAACATATAGCCACAAAACTCTTGCTTTTGAAATTATACTTCAGAAATTTTAAGTTTAGCATGTTGGAAAATTTGGAGAGCACGAAACAATCAGGTGTTTGATAATAAGAAAGTCATCATAAGTAACATCAAGGAAGAAATCAAGATGGTGGGATATATTTAGATCAAATGTAGATCCAAGTTTCAAGCTTTGGAATGGATGGATCGATGCAATTTCAAATTTAAGGATGATTAGTTGTTTCTTTTGTATTTGTTATTATCTTGGCGTATATGCTCGTCATATCTAGCTCCAGGTTGGTTTGCTTGTATTATTATGTTTATGTTTAATGTAATTCTGTCCTTTAAAAAAAGGATTTTACTTTTATATTTGATTTTATTAAGGTTTTGATAGTTACAAAATGATATAAGAGATGTACATAGACAAAACTAAAGCCACGACCCAAAATACATGAAATTGATGATTGACAAGGTCCAACCACGAGTGGAAAGGAACCAACCCAAAGGATATGCCTTCTATACTAAGAAGCATTCGAAGTTAGCACAACAAGAAAAAGGGTGAGCCAAATAATAAGCATTTTATTAGTCAATAATAAACATCAATAGAACATAAAATAATAATATCTACATGTCAAACCCTAAAGTATGGATAACGGCATAACAATAAGCGTAAACTAATTTCATCAAAGGAACATGGTCAACTACATGACACAAGGCTATGTCGTTTTGAAATGACATTTTATTTTAAGCACTCATACCATCAACACTGTAAATAACTAGTGTTGTAAAAATCGCGATTAGCCTCCGATTAGTCGGGATTAGTTGCTATCGGAGGTTGGCCACTTCGAAATCACCAAATCGGACGTGCAAGGCGGTAGTCGGTCAAAATTGGTCAAAGCCGGACCTAATCGCCCAAATCGGTGGTCTTCCGGCGACGAAAACCGCCGGATTTTCTCATTCCGGCGCCGGATTTGCCGATTCCAGCGAGGAATTGCGACTCCGGTGACGGGATCGATGGAAGGGTGCAGGCGCCAGTAACTGGAACAATGAAGGGGATGGCTGTTTTTAAATTTAGGGTTTAATGATTTAATAAGTTGTGTATTTTTACATTTAACCCCCTCAATAATTACCAATTTACAAATTATCCCCTAACCTTATAAAATTAATTCATATAAAAGTATAAAATTAAACATAAATTTGTAAAATAATACACAAAAGTATAATCCGATTAATCCCTAGTCCTTACCTCACCGTCCGACTAGCGCCTAACGATTTTTACAACACTGTAAATAACACTTCTTATCTCATATGAAGATCATCTTAAATTTCATACTCTCTCACTCAATTAGCTCCATTCATTAGCATGGTATGAGGTAACTACTATTTGTTGGCACTACTACAAGACTTCAGCCTTTTGGCTGAAAGTTTCTAGAGTAATTAAACCCGCTTTGGAAAGAAAGTTGATTTAGAGCAACTTCAGACTTCGATTTAAGAATTCTTTGGTGTATAATATGCTTAAAGAATCATAGTTCTTTTCAAAGGAAAGCCGAGTACAAATATAATCTTTATAAATCTGTTTAGACACGTGAGAGAAAACACAACATGATTGTAGAAGGTTAAATGCGCGTAATTCTTTCTGAAATATCTTTAATTTCGCAAATTTTCGTTGTTTTGCACATAACCCCACTCCCGAATGTTGTTTGCTAATTTGTTTATGTTGTGATTATGCAAGGCAAAGAGCTGAAGTTAAACCATAGTGTTTGACGACCATAATGATGTGGGTTCAATACATATTGTAAGGTTTCGATGTGTATTGCTTAAAGTATTGAAATTGTAGGGTTTCGATTCATGTTATTTGGAGTTGGACATTTTTCATACTATGCCCACCAACTGTTTGATGAAATGACTTTGAAGCCAAATTGCATTTCAATGCTTATCATGTTAAAAAAGTCCCATTTTTGTTGCACCATCATGATCAGATATGCATTAATTTTGTTGTAACTTTCTGTGTGGATTTTTACAAGAACATGGATCATGCAACCTTATTGAATATTTGATTATAAGCTTTAGGTAAAGGTTAAGAGGATCCCAAGTGGATATGAAAAGAACCTGCTACTGTCTCATCTTGTTGTGGATAAAAATCAATCGACTTCGTAGTTTTGATGCTGATGTATGCACATTTACTTTAGTTGAAGCTTTACGGTTTAGTTTAAGTTTGTGTGCATTGACTAAAGATGCTGAAAGAGCAGTTTACTTCACAATTTGGACATATATACATCTACTATTGGCAAAAGTTATTTATTCTTGCAGTTACAACTTACAAATAGTACTTGTATGGACTATAAACCTACAAGTGACTCCCTTTGAAAATCCTCGTGTGTTTTTTCCTTCTTGCAGATTTTGCTGGTTTATCCACCTCTGAGGTCCACAGCACTTCTGTTTAAGAACAAATGAGGTATGTTATTACAATTTGTTTTTAAGAAACATGCTTGAAGAAACATAAAGAAAGAAAAATAACACTTATAGAAACTTCTGTCTTAACCAACGATCACATATGAATTTCCTATATTCCAGGTATGCATTTAGGGCCTTAAGGGTTTGAACACTAAAAATAGTTGAGGTGAAGATCACTGATGTTGGTAACTATTTGTTTCTGGGTTTTAGTCTCATTGATTTTCAAACGCTGTTGATACACCTGCAGGCAGCAGCTGAAATTCCATATAAAGTTGGTGGTTGACAACTCTTGGGAAAAGAAGAAAGATAGATTTTGATATGGTCTCCGTGTTTTAAGGTTTGTTATGGCTTGCGATATTCTCTATTTTGCAAAGTATTATAATGATTTCGCATATGATAATTCAAATGAACGTCATCCTAATCCCATTGTCATTACCGAAAGATACCTTAACCTTTGTTAACATGTGCAGTAAACCTTACACACACTGCTGGACTATTCTACCTTTTGTTGCATTTTATTTCTAAGTTGATATGTTACTTTAAAATTTGTATAGATTGTAGAAAACAATGATGTCATGTCAATTGAAATACTTTCAAATGAAACAATTTTTGATCTTCAAAATTAATATTTATTATCTGAATGCATATATTTTCTGGGTTTGAGAAAAATACCAGTTTTTATTCTACATGGCAAATTTATCTGAGTAAGAGAGATGATCTATGCATGCATCAATACCATTTCTGCAAGTGCTCATGTGGAATAGTTTTCTCAAATTGTAAGTATTCATTTTAATCAATATTGCTAGTGTTACATCTTTTACATCTCACTTTCAGCAAGCATGTGCAACGATGTGGCCCAAAATCACTCGTCATCAATGCAAGTCTTTTACAATAAGACACTTTTCAAGAGTGTCTCCACCACCACCTGATTGTGGTGAAACTGTTATTCGAGTTTCTAACAATATAACTCATTTGGGCCGCCCTAAAGCGGGCCACAAGCCACGTCAGCTCTTATCGTTGCCCCCATTTCCATCTCATCCTCTACCTGGAAAGAATGTTTCCCCTGATTCACATATCACTGCCATTAGCTGGATGAAGTATTACTTTGCTGATGTAGCCGGTTCTGTGATCCAGTCACACTTTAACAAGGGCCTTGTGAGTACATTTCCTTTTGACCTATCTTACGAGCACTTGCATCGATAAGGGTATTTTATATAATGTTGTTTGTATATTTGCTCAGGTGAAAATGGAGTGTGATGATGCAGGGAAGCAAGGAGAGGCAAATGTTTTGAAAAAGGTAGACCCTATTCAATAGCATGGTGTAATTGTCAGCAATGCATGGTGTAATTGTAATCATGTCAATAGCTACACTATAATGCACTTTTGGTGGTATTATTGAATTCATGTGGTATGTGCTTGCAAATTTAATTTAGTTTGATTTACTAATACATCATTAACATTCAGATTAAGCATAATGAGATCATGAAGACGGGTTCTAGAATTTATGTTCCTGTATCTGTTGCTGAATCTAGAATCTCCAAGAGATATGATACCATACCAAGTGCATCCCTATGCCCAAATGCAGACGAAATCAAATATTTGCAAAGGCTAGTCATCTACAAGGTATGTCTTTATCTCTAATACCTTTCATGTTATAGAATACAATATTAGCTTTTGCAATTTTATAGAGCCTATTTTAGCTTTGTGAAAATTATAAGATTTCAATTTATTCAGTTTATTATGTTGTATATATGCTTTCTTGATCATATTGTTCTGAAACTTTAGGACTCTGCTCTACTGGTTCTAAACAAGCCACCAAAAGTGCCAGTCAAGGTTGGTTCCTTAGCTCAAAGCCTCAACATGTTACCTTTTAGGTTGTTTGTGATGCTGTTCTCAAATTATTTAATATGTTATATGTATCTATGTTTTAGGGGAATCTGCCTATTCATAACAGCATGGATGGACTGGCAGCTGCAGCATTATGTTATGATTATGATGAGGGCCCTAAACTGGTAATCCTTTGGTTACTGCTATTTCTCTTCGTCATTATAGGATTATGGGTCAAATGTGTTATATACAAAAAAACTGTTAAGACTATGGGCCCATAGTCGCCTAAGGGCTATTCAAATGCTTATAACATCCTAAATTATGTTACATTATTTTAGTTTATTGTTTTAATATTAAATTTTTTGTAATCATATTCAATACCTTATTTATATATGCATTTGAAAAGAAGAGGACAAAAAGATGTTGGGGGGGTCAAACTGCACTTAAAATTGATATTTTTTTGACCCAAACCTATTCGGCCCATTACTCAAACCGCTCATCTTTTCACCTCTACAAAGACGTATAGTGAACTTTTAAATATGTAATCAAATCTCTCTCCTTGGTCTAAGTACGTGACTGCGCTTTAGGTTCATCGTCTTGATAGAGAAAGCAGCGGGATTATTCTAATGGGCAGATCAGAAGAGAGCATATCTCATCTTCATTGGTTGTTTAGTGACACCAATAGAACAAAAGCTTCACATAAGGTATACATGATACATCGAACCACATGTATGATTTCATAGAGTTCTTTATAGTTTATCAAGCTAATCCCATCCATAATCACAACTTTAGGCGTGGAATGACGCATGTAGAGCTACTTATCAAAGGTATTGGGCACTTGTCATAGGTACTCCGAAGGAAAAAGAGGGCTTAATTTGTGCCCCTCTCACAAAGGTTTTTGTCTATCTCCTGCCTTTATATATTATGACCAATAAAAAGAAGAAAAAATGTGCAAGTTATTGGTTACAGGTTGTGCTCAATGGCGGGAAAGCTGAGAGGGTGATGTTGGCTTATGGCTGTGGTTTAGAAGCTTCCCAAGAAGCTGTCACGGAATATCGAGTGCTTGGTCCTACAATTAATGGCTGTTCATGGCTTGAGTTGCGCCCACTTACTAATCATAAGCATCAGGTATGATTGTATGAACCATGTTGCCACTCTTTTCTTGGTCAAGATTTCAGCCTATTAATCTCATATTTAAGGTGTTGTTTTGATGTGCTTTTTGAAAGTTATTATGTGATTATGACTAATAAAATCAAATAAACGAGCTGTAGAATTTAGTGTTTAGATGTGCACATGTTGTGTGTGTTAGGTATCACAATCAGAGTAGGTTCCAGCGGAAGCAAACAAACACACACAATCACACAATAGAAAAAAATAGACACAAGAGAATTATAGTGGTTCGGTCTAGGTTACCTACTTCCACTCTGCAACTAGGGTTTATGGCAATTTCCGGTGACGAGTTCTCAAAGTTAATTTAAAAAAAACAAAGAAATTGGGGATCTTTAGTTACTATTATTGGTAATTTCCTCGATTATAAAAATCAAGTATAGAGACTTCAAGTTTTAAAATTCAGATTTATCAGTTTCATAACGCGAGTAGAGTCACCCCTAAGTCCGAGATTATATAATCTATGATTCTATATATTTTCCTACTCTTTTTCCTGAATTCACTAATCTGTAGCATCAACTATGAATCATCGATGACATGTTTGATGTTTTTACCCCTAGATTCGGGTACATTGTGCTGAAGCTCTTGGTACGCCAATCGTGGGGGACTACAAGTACGGTTGGTTCATGCACAGCAGATGGAAGCAGATGCCAAGGGTGGATTATGAGCCAATATCCGGGGAACCCTACAGGATGAGAAGGCCTGAAGGACTGGATGTACAGAAAGGAAGTGTCCTATCAAAAGTGCCTTTATTGCATCTACATTGTAGGGAGCTTGTAGTTCCTAATGTTGCCAAACATCTTGAGGTCAATAAAACAAATAACTCCAAGCCAGATGTGCTTAGATTTGTGGCATCAATGCCTTCCCACATGAAGATTAGTTGGAATCTAATGTCTTCTTACTTGGTTTGACTTTGACTTTGACTTTTTATTTATAAACGAGTTTAGACATTCATATTGGCTTTATAGATATAATGATGATTGTCGTAATTTAGCTTAGTGTTTTTATCAAAAGCTCTGACATTGTAATATAATATCTTTCATATGATCATATCATAATGTACATATCATTTCAAATGGTTACAAACCATCATGTCACGCAGTGACAGTAGTAAATCCACATGCATCGTGTTTTGAAATTATATGGCATCATGCTGCAATGCTTCAAACCTTTTTTATATGATTTTTAATGCTTTGTATATACAACAGAATATTGATAAGCATTCATACAGTTTTCAGTGCTAAACAAGACGCCTTGAATGAGTAGAAGACGCCAAACAGGTCTACAGTTTATGGACGTACCAAATACATAAATCCTTCAAAATTCATCATATCGAAGAAAAAAGCCTTCATTCTATAACTACTATTTCTTATTTATATTATATCTTAACAACTTGAATAATTGAAATGATCAGAATGTGTTTATGGATTAATAAAAAGAAAAACAGAGATCAAGTCCCTAACAATAAGCCAGTAAACCGAACACAACAGAGGCAGCAACAAGACTAAACGAAAATCAAAACCCATAAAAAATAACCAAAAAATGAAAGCATATTTGCTCTAGCAACCCTCCTCTCTACTCGATGACTAGTATCCTGGAAATTTACACCAAAGATCATATATCTGCTACAGTGAAGTTACAAAATTTGTTACTCTTTGCAGTTTAAAAAATGTTGCATACTTGCTTGTCTCCTACATAATTTTATAGAATCACATCCCGAAAGATCAACGTCGAAGCAGTCCTGATGTAGGCAAAAAAGATCGAAGACTTTTCCTTGTACACAATGTCTGAAAGAAATTTAATCGACATCCATTGCCTTATCCTTTTCAGCATTTGTGCTAGACCATAGTTTTATTGTCCTGTCATGAGAAACAGTGGCAATAGTTTGTCCATCTGCAAAACCGATAACACCAAAAGAAAATTCACAAATGATAGATTAAAACAAACGAACATAGGTCAAACCTCACCGCTATAAATCCAGCTAACATTGTAGTAAAACTCAGTTCTAGAGACAGCAAAATTGGAAGGCTGACAATTGGGTACAGATTAAAACATGTTCGGGTGGTAAATTTTGGTACAGATGAGGTCGGACTGGGTTGCTCCAGAACAAGTTTATTAAAAAATTTTCAAGTTTTTCAATGAACAAATAGTGTCTATATGATTACCAAAATTATATTATTTACTAAGATGAATTAGAAGTTTTATGCATAAGATAATACAGTCTAGGGAGTTTCAAGCCATTTATGCTCATTTGAGCTCTTAGAAAGAAAACATAACCAGAATCAACCCAATCATAAGTAAACGGGTCAAGATTGCCACATGTACCGAGGAATCTAGAAGTTGGCTATCCGGAGCAAGTCAAAATTAAAAAAATACCAGCAAGCATTAGTCAAGGGTAGGGAGCTTACCTGCAACTACATCAACAGATGTAACTTTAGCTTCATGGCCAGAAAGAACTTTTACAGGTTTAAAATCTCTAGATGACCATATCTGGGGCATGATTCAAATAACAAATACAATAAACAATTAGGCATACGTAAATATTGTCAGAAGATTCAACTAGGAAAGTATTGATTTCTTTGTGGATTACCTTAGCAGTCATATCATAAGAAGCAGTTACCAAGAAGTATCCCTCTTGAGGCTCAAACTTAATATCAGAAATAAGATTTGCATGGGCAGGAATTGTGTACAGTGATCTCTTCTTCCTCAAATCCCAAATTCTACAAGTATTATCTTCACCTCCTGTTGCTAAATGGTAGCCATTTGGCGAGAAACTGATACCAAAAACCTAAAAAGGTAATCAAGAACATATTTCAGCTAACTTTAAAAAAAAAGGGAAAAAAACACAGGTGTCGGTATACAAGTAAAAGAAAAGCTAGAGGACGGACCAAAGGATCAAATGGGCTAATTGTTTGTAATGCATACAATCTTCTATTTGTTTTATTAATCATATTATTACTTTTTGTAACCATGATTAATGCATTAACTATTAACTAAAAAAACTCCAAAAAGAGTGTGTCAAAGCTCAACACGGCCCAGCCTGTTTCAACTCATACTAGAAAATGACTTGCCAGTTGTCACCTCTAAAAAATTACAGACATAAGAGGTCTCACCGGCTTCACATGACCTTCCAACGCAAGAATGCTTCTCCCTGAACGTAGGTCCCATACACGAGCAAGTGCATCGAGCCCACAAGACGCAGCTAATGAGCCATCAGGGTGAAAAGCCAAACCATACACACTTCGGCTATGACCTTCTTGAAGAAGCAACTCTTCAGCAGTCTCTGTATCCCATAATCTCCAGGTCTTATCAAAGCTAGTTGTACCCAAATACTTCCCTGATGGATGGAAAGCAACACGAGCTAGCCGATCCAAATGGCCTTTGTATGTATTTAGCAGAGTTCCTTCTGTGTTCCATAACCTTGCAGTCCTGTCAGCAGACGCGGTAGCGATTTGATCATTTGTAGGAGAAAATTTAACATCGGTTGCTCGTTCAGCATGCCCCTTTAGTGAAGACACGATCTTTACTCCTGGCATGCTCCATATCTTAGCAACTCCAGTTAAAGAACTGGAAAAGATTAAAAAAAAACAAATGTAAAAATTAAATGAAAATTGATATGATCCGTATAGAATTTGCATCTAAACATTCAAATTCTACTAATATAAACAAGAATATCATAAACCAATGACATTTGATTAACATCAACAAGATGATAATTATTAACATTAAAAACCTGTCAGCCACAGACGTTAAGTTAACCTGTAGGCCATGAACAAAATAAAAAATGAGAGAGGAAAAATAGAAAAGATAAAACAAACAAGTTTAATAAAAGGGCATAATCTAACTCCCAACTCTTTCTCTTTTTTGTCTGGTATATTAGCTGAAAGCGAGTTAACGAGCTCAGATAGTTTTAAAAAAAGGGGTGTGGCACAATATTGGTTTTTCCTTAAATATTGGCTTCAAAAGGCGAAATAGAAATCACCTTCATACTTTTTCCCTACCAAATGGCATCATTATGGTGAAGGTAATGTGTTAGATACCGAAATCAGCAAGCTTTGATTCACTAGAACATATTACAAGAACAACCACATTCGAGAGGGCAAATCTCCAATACAATAAAACTAAACACACAAAAATTAACCAGCCTCCTCTCTAAGATGTAGGTACACCTATATTTAAACTAAACATTGGCGGGAACGGTTAACCCACTCCCTAAATTGCTGAACTTTTAAATGTTTCCCTCCTCCAAATTTCCCTCCGCTCCATTTCGTGTTATCCAGCAGCAAATGGGTCAAACCCACTGTTTGGGTTCGTATCATTACTACCCGCCCGAAGAAACGACTTGACCTCAAGTCGAGAGGAAGGGAATTTGCCGTTTAAGTCTCTACGTTTCAAGTCGGCTTGTATATCTTTACTCCGAAAATGAAGAAGCATCTTCCTAAAATTCTCCGGTAGCACTGTTTTGTGTTTCTCCTCCATGTATTTTGTGAACATATGAGGGATCGAACCATCTTTCTTGTTCAGAGCCAACAGATCTGCTTTGATTTTTTGAAAATAAGGGGAATATGCAGCGGGTTTAGAATTTTTCACCATCTTCTTCTTTGAAACTTTAACCTTCTTCTCCTTCTTTGGCTTTCCGACGGTCTTTGCCGGTTGTTCTCCGGTAGTGTCGGTTTCAGTGATAAAAAATAGTTGCTTAGGCGACGGCGGCGGTCCCGGTGGTTTCAGCAGCAACTGTGGTGATCCCGGTGGTTTCAACAGTGGCTGCGGTGGTCCTGGCGGTTTCGGTGGTGGCTTCGGTGGTCCTGGTGGTTTCAGCGGCGGCTGCGATTTTAGCGGCGGCTGCGGTTTTAGCGGCAGTGGTGGCTGTGGTGGTCCGGGTGGTTTCAGCGGCGGCTGCGGTGGTCCTGATGGTTCCAGCGGCGGCTGCGGTTCTGGTTGTTTCAGCGGCGGTGATGGCATCGGTAAATTTGGTAGCAGTTTCGTTGTGGAATGGTAGTCGACCATGGACTTCTGGATTTTGACAGCTTTAATACCCTCTTCTAAGGAAGATACCAAAGAGTCTAGCCGAGCTCTAATGGTTGCTAATTGAGCGGCGATAGTGATTTCCCGGGTGTTCTGATCCATACTCTCGTCGACGTTTCCCGGCAATGGAACCATTGTTAGATACCGAAATCAGCAAGCTTTGATTCACCAGAACATATTACAAGAACAGCCACATTCGAGAGGGCAAATCTCCAATACAATAAAACCAAACACACAAAATTAACCAGCCTCCTCTCTAAGATGTAGGTACACCTATATTTAAAATAAACATTGTCGGGAACGGTTAACCCACTCCCTAAATTGCTGAACTTTTGAATGTTTCCCTCCTCCAAATTTCCCTCCGCTCCATTTCGTGTTAGCCAGCAGCAAATGGGTCAAACCCACTGTTTGGGTTCGTATCATAATGCCAAAACAAATTATCACCACCAGGGTATATCTAAAAGCTTCCATGCTTAGATAATAATTCTTTATGGATTTGGAAAGAAATGTCTAATGAAAATGTAGATCAGACCATATACATGTCTTTTTTGGTTGTCAAACTATAACCAAGATATTGCACAGATTGAGCAACATACATACACACATCCTGCTAGAACCTAGAATCAGGTATGCTAAGTGGGATTATCATTGATTGTCAAGAATCCAGTATTGTGCTTATCTGACTATCATACATCCTAACTACCCCTGCCAATTCCTGCCCAAAATCTGTAGAAAGAACCCTAAATGTTGTGAATGACCTAATGTTTAGAAATTTTGGGGCCATGATATACGTCCAATAGGTTGAAGTGAGTAGAGACTAATATAAAGCAAGTGAGCAACCTAGTGTATGCTTGATTGAGGGAATGGATATGAAGGCAAGTGGTTGCTATTACCACCTTCTGCCATTTAAAAAATTAATACTACCATTTATTTTCTATTTATTGATATCTTACTGATAAATGATAACTTTGACAAAACAAAATAATCCAAAAAATCATTTAATGTTTTATTTTATCAATCCATGTTTTAATACACAAAATTGCTAATAAAATAAAATTTTAAAACTTCAACTTATCATAAAATATTAAATTTCATAATGTCTTCCTACAAAAATAGAAAAACTGGTAAGTGGTAAAAGAAGTCATGTTAACAAGCCAAGCCGACCCAACCTGATCCACTTAAACTGTTTTCAAACTTGTCCATTTTGACTAAAACTTGTTTCAATCTAAACCTTACCTGACCAGTTATCTGACCAAGCCTGCCGATTTTGCCAGCACCAATCCTAAAACAAGTTACACAGCTAACCTGAGCGGCTGAGCTCTCAATTCATCCAAGTACCAACTTTTCTAAGTGAGTTTTCTGTACGTATTAACTATCCCTTAAAATAAACTAACCTTTCTAAAAGTCGGCTGGCCACTTAACAGATAAGTAACTCTGACCTCACCAAACAACTGCATATAAATATAGTGTAATCTTCAATCAATTCTTAACAATTTATTTTGTAATACTAATAACATCTATCATCTATGAACAGTGTCTCTATAATATATTTGCAACTGATGGACTGCTGTCTGCTGCACTGGAGCATCAATTCCTGTGATGGACTGATGGTGATATGTATTAGCAAGAGATATGGGTGAAGGGGCCTTAAAATGATGCTTAAGGTTAATATGTGCACATCAACAGGGTTCTAACTTCTAATTGACTTTGCTGCAATGATGTGATATGATGAATCAGGTTATACGCACCGGTACAAATGTACTGCTACCCCCCTCAAATTTGGGTCTATACAGAAGTTTAGGTGGCTTGTATCTCATTAGCTGTTCAAATAAGTAAATGGTCCATAATTTTGACCGATGCAGCTTGTTTGGTGATACTCTAATTGCACAACTGATACTCTAATGTGGGATCTTTAAACAACCAATAAAGTAGTACAACAGTTGCATCTAATACATATGCTTGAGAGTTAGAGAAACATACCATGTGGCAAGGAACTTGCCATCACACGAAAACGAACACCCCGCAAGAGGCCGAACATCTCCAATCTCACTACAATCCAAAACAAAGCTCTTCGCACCATCCAACGCCCAATTAACCTCCGCATCCAAATCCTCATCCGGATCATCCCTCTTCCTCCTAGCCCTCTCCAACCTCATCGCAGCTTTCACTACCGAATCCTTCGCAATCTCATACCGCGCCTTCAACAACGCCACCGACCCCTCCGTATAAAACGGATACTCAACCACCTCCCCTTCATCATCACCCCCTCCATCCTCCACCCCCACCACCGCTTCCTCCTCCTCCAACACCTTCATCAACCGTTCCAACTGCCCTTCGGAATCCAACTTCGCCATGATCATCCTCAACCTATCCCTCCTCTCCATCTCCCTCTCACCAAACAACGTCACCGGTTCCCCTAACCTCCTTAACCTCGACCTCACCGCCTTGTCGTTCGTCGGCACCGCTAACGCAGCAGCTCGTTGCTTCATCAAGAAATCCTGTTTCGCTTTCTCCTGTTTCTCTCTGAACAGCCTGCTTTCTTCCGAAATCTCGTATTCGGGAGCTGAATCGTCACCGTCGTCATCGGAATCGGTGTTTTCAGTGGGTTTCTTCGTGGTGTCGCCATTTGGTGGACGAATTGAGGGGATTGGGGCGAGTGGACGTGGTGGTGGAGGAAGTACGGGGATTGGAGCGATTGGGGGTAGGATTGTGGGTGGAATTAGGGGAATTGGGGGTTCAATTGGTGTGATTTGAGCAATGGAGTCTGGAGGTACAGTGGTTGAATTAGGGTTAGGGTTAGGGTTTTCTTTGTCGTCGATCTCCATTGTCGATAGGTGATGATAGCAGGTGAAGTGTTCTCAGTGTGGGTTTTAAAGTTTAAACCCAACAGAAGAAACATTTGCTGTACAAACTTGTACATTATGCATCTTTTCTGGTACGTTCTTTTACTAAGTGGAAAAGAAATGTAAATTGGAAGTGATAAAATAAGCCCTAAAACACTTTAAAATGATGTTATGTTAACCTTCGCGCTGACCGTGTGCTTTCTAATAGCAAAAGCGCTTCTTTTTGTTTTAAAAGACATAAACAATCAATAAAAAAAGAAGATGCATCGGAACTAATACCCAACTCCAACTCGTCGCTACTTTGATTCAAAATGTAACCGATGGTTTTCAACTCTCTCTGGTTTCCAGCATTACAATTAAATTTTGTCTATGTTTCTAACATCATAATCATGAAAAACACCTGAACCGAGACCTAAAGCTGAACCACTCAAGGAGGCGCACACTCTTGATAATAATGATGTCCAGATGAAGTCACCCACCGTAAATCAATCTCTTACAAGAGCTGACGAGCCCCACCACCACGTCAAGAAGAATGACCGAAACTGGGATGACGATTCTAATGATATCGTTGGGGATTATGACATAAATAAGTAACAACATCATACAAAATAGGAAATTCTACCTAAATGGACGAAACTGATGGAGAACTATAGCTAGGAAATTTCAAATACAACTCAAGTGAATGGTCTTACTGGGATTAATTTGAGAGGGCATTAGAAGAATTTGAAAGTTCTAATTCAAGGTGAAGGTGTATTAAATTGTTTACCATGAAATTCCTTCAAATTAATATAAGGGGGCAGGTGATGCTAGAAAAGGTTGGGTTAAAAGCTTAAAGAACAACACATGAATTCATTTTGTGGCCGTGCAAGAGACTCAAATGGCAGATTTTATTAGGGGTGAGCAAAAATTAACTTAAACGAATCATAACCGAATAAACCAACTTAACTGAGTTGTCGCACATACTTACTAATTATCAATCTAGATTGAATAAGTGTAGTTTGTAAACTGTAGAAACATTACCTATCTATATAATTTTGACTCTTAGCTATATGAAATTTTTAGTTTTTGGGTTTTAGCCACCAAATCTTATATGGTTTTTATTTTTAGTAGTTAAAGATTATTCTAAATACCAGTTTATTTAATTTGTATCATAAAATATGTGAAACTTGTGTTATACGTTTGTTAAGTTTATTCTGTTATGTTGACAATATTTCTTTCATTTCATTTCCTTGATGCCTTTGTGTTCGAAGTCAAAGTGATAGCCGTTACTATACTTTTTGTATTCTGGTTACAATTACTCGCGCAACGCGCGCATAATCATCTCTAGTTGTAAGTTGTAACAATATATCATCTCTAGTTGTAAGTTGTAACAATATATCATTGACGAACCTAGGCTCGGTTCGGTTTCAAACCGAGCGGCTCGGTTCGGTTCGAATTTACAAATTCGAGCGCAAACTTCATGCTCGAACTCGGTTTGGTTTTAAACCGAGCGCTAGGTTTTGCTTGGTATTATGTTATAACTAAAAACAAAACTAATAATTCATTCAAAAGTTTCAGCTTTCAAGTTTCAACCGTAGTATATTCATCAATGCTTGCGCAAATGTTCTTTAAGAACCAAATCATTAAAAAAATCCAACCTCAAGATATCGCGATTAAGAACATCTGACCAATGTCGGGTTTCGAACAATGTCGGACTTCGGACTTCGGAGGCGGATTTTAGGAGGCGGGATGTGCAGTCAGACTATTGCGGGTCGGATTGTTGAAGGTCAGGGTCGCATGTCGGAGTGTCGGAGGCAGCGCCTCGGCAGTCGGTAGGGAGGTGGGGGATACGGGGGACGGCTGGAAAGTGGTGATGGGTGGAATGGTGAAATGATTTTGAAATTTGAAGTGATGATTTGATTTGAAAATTAAAGCTTTACATTTATGGTTGTTGATTTTTTGACTAAATAATTAAAATAGTGATAATTGGTAAATAACTAAATAGATTAACAAATATATAATATATAAAAGCTAAATTAAAAAATAATTCGAGCGAAACCGAGCGAGCGACGAGCGAGCGTACTTTTGCTCGTGCTCGGTTCGTTTTCAAACCGAACCAAGCCGCCCGGTTCGTTTACAACCGAGCAAAAATTCGAACGAGCAAAAATCCAAGCTTTTTTCGAACGAGTTTGAACGAGTTTCGACGTCAAGCTATTTCTTATATACTCTAATATCATACTATCATAGTAACCTAGTTGAGGCCCAGTGGAAATGTTTATCTGCAAACCCAGCCCAATTTTGGTGGTAACTCGATTTATGAAGTAAAGTCTAAAGAAGGTTAAAATGAAAATAAACCTCACCCCTCACCCCTATTATACGCGATAAAAATACTGGTCTCCGATAACAGTTATATAATAAATGCAGTCACAAAATTGCCATAAATAGTGTAGCGACGATTAAATAACATGTTATATTTAGAAAGCAAACAAACCTATTTTATGAAAGTGATTATAAAACGTTAATTTTTTTAAAGCAAGTTGTGATAAAAACATCTTCTAAGAAACTTAGACTTAACCAATATAACCGAAGGAAGATTTAACTATATATGAATCATATCGAGACTTTACTATATATATATATATATATATATATATATATATATATATATATATATATATATATATATATATATATATATATATATATATATATATATATATATATATATATATATATATATATATATATATAGACACATGGCAGCACTACAATTAATCTCACCAAAATTTTTCCGCCTCTCTCTCATATTAAATAATAAACTTTACTTATAATATTATTTAACATCTTTCTAGATTTAATAAATTAAAAAAGAAATCTATATATTAATGTTATTTCTAAATAAATAATTTTTTTGTAAAATAATAAAATTTTCTAAAGCATAAAACTTTTTAAAATCCGAAAAATATTTTAAAATTGGTATTTTTAAAAAAGTTATTTTTTTAAAACAAAAAATAATCAAATTTAAGAGTTATAATAGGAATTTCTTTTAAAATGATATTTTTATACGGTTTGTTTTATAACAAAATTTTATTAAATTATTATTTTATTTATTCAACCCGTGTAATACACGGGTTTACTAAAGCTAGTATATATATATATATATATATATATATATATATATATATATATATATATATATATATATATATATATATACACACACACACACACACACACACATATATATATATATATATATATATATATATATATATATATATATATATATATATATATATATATATATATATATATATATATATATATATAGGGGAGGGTTCAAATGAGAACTCACTTTTTTTGAGAACTCTAGGAACCAATATGAGGCACTCATTCTTGATCACATGCAAATCACATGTCATTTCCCCCTTTTTTTTAAAACGTTCATAACTTTTTTTCACGACATCATTTTTTCAAAAAAATATCACCATAAAATTTAGTATTTTTTTATCTTTCCAACGCCTACCATATTGATATATTTTTTTTAAAAAAATCGTCCATACGTTGTTTACACATGTGTAAATCTGGTTATAGACATGTGTAATACTGGATTTACACATGTGTAAATCCGGTATTACACATGTGTATATAGAATTTCGTAAAAAATGAGAATTTTTTTTATTTTTTATAAATTTTTTTAATTTTTTTATGAAAGAGGGAAACTAGGGGAACATTTTTGTGTTTTTATTTTTTCTATTTTTATGTTATTTTTCATTTTATAATTTTTTTTTATTATGTATTTGTTAATTACTATTTTGCCATTGAAAACTAGTGGTTGAGATTGGTTCCTAGAGTTCTCACAAAAAAAGTGAGTTCTCATTTGAACCATCCCCTATATATATATATATATATATATATATATATATATATATATATATATATATATATATATATATATATATATATATATATATATTATATATATATATATATATATATATATATGTATATATATATATATATATATATAATGTATATGTGTGTGTAAAATAGACTCTTTTAGTTTCGTAAATCTAATCAAACTTGTGGGGGTGTTAAACACATGCTCGAGCTAATTATTAAATAACTTTAAATTTAAGCTTAGCTTAGTTCGAGCGTTTCACAAGCCATCAAAAGCGACTTGATTCCTTACACCCATGGTTACCACCTTCAAGGCAACTTTTACTATATGATTAAAAACTAGTTCTAAACATATGTACTAATAACGGAAAACTTTTCATGACGATTACAAATCATCGCTAATTGGCATATTAACAAAAGAAGTGGTTAACAACTTAACGAAGAATCGACTATATTTTTATCACATGGCGGTTTAGCAACAAATCACATGGTTGCCAACATCAATGTACAGCAACAATTCATCAGGTGGATATAAATTGATATGACCCGATAAACCATCACTATTAACGACAGTTACAACTTAAATCACTAACTAATTGTGACCATGTATATACATTATGTCCTATTTAATCACATGGAGTTATCAAATCATGAAGATGATAGCTTTAAAGATCTTATCATATTGGTCTATGTTTTTTCTATATAATTCATTTTTGACTTGATCTTGTTGGTAGATTAATTTAGTTATTTTATTTAAGCAAACAAAACAACTTTATAAAAAATTGAAGTGAAACCAAGTTGAGGTTTTATTTCATAGTCTTATTATTTCTTTCTGTAGCTTTTAAAATATTGTTAAATAATTTGAGATATTTTTAAGAGGTTTTAGCTTATAGTAACGAACATCTTTATAAATTTTTAAGAGGTTTTACCTCTACACGGATGTTAGAGAAAATGCCTTTGGCCACGGATACGTGAATTCATAACTATGATTCTATTTTATTATTATTTTTTGTATGAGGCTTTAATCCATTAATCAATACCGACTTGAATGTTTGTGATACATAACATTGTGGAGTATTCGCATTACGGGAGGCATAAAACCATGCAAAATAACACTAATGTCACACCACCATTAATAGCTATCAACACTGAAATTGCGGTGTATTAATATGAAAAAATAAGACAAAAGCGTAAAACATATAAAAATATAACTAAATCAATTTAAGACGCACGCGTTGGAACGAATTTGTTAAAAGAGAAAAATAGACGTAAAAACGATAAACCACACATGCATGTTGTGTTGTGTTGTGTTAACTCATAAAATTTAGAACGAAACGTAAAACAAAACATAAAATTGGTAAATCACACATGCATATTTGTGTCGTATTAAATTGCAAAACCTAGAACAAACGCAAGATGAAAATTTGCAAAATATGAAAAGTATATGGGACCAAAGTTGAAAGTATAAAACTTTATGAGATTAAATTGTAAAATATGAAGAGTTTTGGGTTTAAAGTAAAAATAATCAAATTTTGGAAGGTTACTTTGTAAAATATGAAACCTTTGGGTTAAAACTAAAAGAGTTAATTTTTTTAAAAACCCTCTATGCATAAGGTACAACACCATTATGCATAAAAAATTGATAATTAGTATTATATAAATTCATATGATACATGAATATAAGTATTGTATCACAAAAGCTTACAATCGCTATAAAAAAGCATGAAATGTTGAAAACAAGAATCACTAAAAACAGGCGGATGATAAAGCCGTCATCCTCTCATTAAGTTCAATGTAACAAGTGGCATGTGTCTTTTACGTTGCATTCTTTTATGTGCTCGTTTTCATTGGCATTACAACTCAACGTGATAATCTTCACCCTCCTCTCGTTTAAACTAAACTGACTCTTCGATATCCTAATCTTTTTTCTAGTAAAATAACGCGACACACATACCCTACTCGACTACTTTATTTTGTATTGCAATCATGATAAAATAGACAATAGTAAGTACATGGGATTGTAGGGCATGTAACTTAAAAGGACAAAAAGAGTTGAATGATGAAGAAAGGGGCCATCAAGTTACATGAATGAAGGCCGGCGAAAAAGCAATCTTCCACCAATATATTCTTACCACTTCGGCTTCTTTAATTATGTTTTTTTGGACAAAACTTAAATTTATTTTATTTATGTGGTATTTTGACCAATTGGATAATATTAAAAGTTGTTCAATACATGTGACTAGTGACCGCTAGAAAGTGACATCTATTCTTATCTTCAAAAACCTTTTATTTGCATTCAATGTAATAATACAAGACATTGGGAGCCTATGATTATTAGTGTTGTGGGTGTGGGTTGTCTTGGTGGCACTTACCTAGTGGGTGTAACCACCTTTAGAAAACTCTAATCTTTTAATTAATCTTCTCCCCACATACATACAATCTTCTTCTTCTTACTCTAATAAAAGAGTAACTTGAGGTGCCACGTGGCAGTACCATAATCATACTCATTAAAATTTTCCCGCCTCTCTTTCATCTTAAATATTTACCTTAATTACTTATAATATTATTTAACACTCTTTTACATTTAATAAGTTATAAAAAAGATATATTTATTAATTTTATTCTTAAATAAACAATTTTTTATATAAATAACAAATTTTTATAAAGCATAAAACTTTTTTAAAAAGATGAAATATTTTAAAAATTGGTATTTTTAAAAATTCAATTTACTAAAACCAAAAGTAATTAATTTGGGAGTTATAATGACAAAATTTTTAAAAATGATATTTTTATATGGTTTATTTTAGAACAAAATGTTTATTTTTTTTTTTGGAAAAAAATATAAAAATAAAATTTTAAAAAGTTGATATCACTATTTTATTAGTTATAGTCATTTCTCATACGTAATTTCAGTATATTATATATTAGAATATCATTTTATAATTAATTAATTTTATTATATTAATATTTTATTTATTCAACCCGTGTAATACACGGGTTTACTAAAGCTAGTGTATATATACTAGGGTGTAACAAGAAGTATATTGATTGGTGAGTTATCCAAAATCAAGATTGGTTTGTAAAAAGCTTGAATTGAGCATGATCACGAGTCTAAATAAGAAATTATTTACTAAAAGAACTCGAGCTGATATTCACATACTGAGCTTGAGTAGACACACGTGCCTAGTGCGTACATGATGTTTGATAGCTCCCTCTTTGCTATCAGACGTATGCAACATTAACATACACTTTGTGCAAGAGCCTGTTTTTCATGACTTGAACTTAATCCTCAATGTCACAAAACTATAATCTCACCAAAGTCTCAAAGCAACAACATGAGAGCCTAAACTAGCTTATTATATGTGTGCGTATGTACATAATTTTTATTTTTATATGATAAATATATAATTTCATAATAAATACTATCGTATACAAATTATGGTAAAAGCAATTAAATAATATAATTATGTTATGTATGCTCTTGTAATTATACATATAAATGGTAAAATTATTAAACATTTTATAAATATCAAACGATTCAAGCTCGAGCCAGACTCGAGTTAGGAAAATTTCTAACAAGCAAGTCCAAACTTTAAACATCAGCTCAGCTCGTTTACAACCCTAATGCATATGCAAACTAACAAACATACATGCACATATACCACACACAACATGCAACATACAAAGATACGCTTGAATCAATACACATACAAAAAATGAACCTAAATAGTAAAGACCGGTACTTTCATATCACAACCGTCAACAATCTATAGGTTATAGGATGTCATTTACTTGTTTTTCATGTGTTATAGGATGTCATTTACTTGTTTTTCATTTGTTATGTACGACAATCGAGTGATATTAATTTATAAAATCTTTTTATAGGGTGAGACAAAGTTTTAAAAAAAAGTTTGTGTGCCATCACGTATATATTTAAAAGTTTATGAAAGTAACTAGTGTGTTAGTTGTATGAAAAAGACCTTCCAAAGGTCTTCACAACCTTTAATTAACCTCTCAATTCTACTAATTATTTATTAAATAATCCAAAAAAATTCTAGGGACGTCCATTATTTTTGAAAAGAAGGTTCCTTATGCTTTTCGAAACAAACCTTAAAAACAACAACAAATTACAAATAAATATTTATAAATTATATAGTGAAAACATATTTGGAGGTTTTGTTTCCTTAAAAGTCACGAGTAAATCTGGATAAAATATTAGACATCTATTCTTAATGATAATTTTTTCACTAACATCTAACTCAACTTAACTTTGTACTCGTAAGAATTTAATTATTTGCTACATTTATAGAGGACAAACACTATCCTATTTGATCACTTTGGTTAAGAGTACTTTATTAAACATCAAAGTATGTATCTATTTACTATTGGTCTTCTGGTCCAATGATATAAATATGATGGTTAGAACTTTGGATTTTACAGCTCTCATGTTTAAAATCTGACTTAATGTAGTTTTCTCATAATGGTGGGTTTCCTCATTGATGGTGTTTTTGGGCGATTCAGGTCTCAAGCGTCAAAATCAATATGAACAGTTGAAATCTCGTCCTAGGAAGACTCACTCAGATATTAAAGATAGTTTCAAACGCCTTTAAAAAGTATCTATCTATTTTCATTTATACTTTTCAGTTTATAGTTATTCAAATGATAATTATAGTATAAAATACCAATTATGTACTTCATTAAAAATTAAAGACAAACTCTGTTAATAAAAAAACAAAAGAATTAGAGATAAAGTTTACAATAACGCCTCTTTAAAATAGAAAATATTTGATTTTAACGTTTAGATTAAATTAAATAATGAAAACCGTCAAAGTTCTTGTGTTTGGGATGAGTTGCTACGATACCCTCTCCTTTTGATGTAATTTGGTGTTTTTTAGTTTCGATATATTGCGGTAAAACTTTTTTTTATTGAAGTTAGTATATGTCACTAAACATCGATACATAAGCAAGAATCAATTAGATTTTTATTATAATATTATTACTCTGGTATACTTTGGAACAACAACATTATAACCAACGGTAGAATTATTAAAATACTGTAATAGATACATAAGAGATTATAAGAACATATATTTGACACAACTTAAATAATTCATACACAATTTCTAGCCATAATTATCTGCAGGACCGGTTAAGGGCTTGAACAAATTACAACACAACAACACAATGAGGAGAATAACTAAACTTGATCAAACAGTGAACTGGATTAACCAATATGTTGATACAAAGAACACAAGTAAAGTAAAGAGACAGAACAAGAGAGTTGGATTTCAAGGAGGCAGTATATTGCTTTCTCAAGTTCTTTTACAAATGTTACAAAGCATAAAGAAAGATACAAGAACTTGGAATACTTATACTACAACCTACAGCCGGCTATACTTTGAAAGCCAGCTGGATACAATTGACTAGACACTAACAAAATCAATTGTAGGATCAAAAGGCATATCTGTTTTTTGACCTTGTGACTATGACATGCCATAGCTCACATCCTTATCTATTATAAAAAGGATAAAGTACATAAAGTAGAAAGTTACAGACTCAAGACCTCAATGTACAGTTACCAAAAGCATGGACCTTTTCACCAACTCATGTAAGTTGGTGACTTTACAGAGATGCAGCGGAAAGGTGTCCAGCTTTATGGAACAGTACATCAGATAAAGCATGTTTACTAAAAGTCTTCGAAAGAAATCTGTCTTCATAGGTTGAAGCTTCGGAAGACTTTGTCTCTGAGACTTCGGAAGACTTCATGTTTGGCTTCGGAAGATATTGGTCTTGACTTCGGAAGATTTTACACTTAGAGTATTTTCTAGTGTATGGTGTAAAACTTCCGAAGCATTTCTTACTTCAGTACTTAGTGCATGTGTTGCAGAGAGACATTGGATGTTTTGGTTTGCATCAGACTTAAGGAATCCTTACATTATCCTAACCAACAAACATGTTAAATCTCATGTTTATTCAACCCGATCCGTTTAGATAAATATCTTTTAAGGGGTCGAGTCTAAAACTAATTCGAACCCGCTTTTACTAAATCATTACCGGTGAATTATATGTTGAAAGTTTAATCTTGATTTAAATAAAATGATAATTATTAATATTAGTTTATTAATATCGTATGGAGATAGAATTAGATTAGGATAAACATAAATGTAATATTAATATGGAGTCATAATATTGTATTTGGTGTAGTTTTGTTCATAATAATATTCATAGAGTCGAGACGAATTGTCTTCAAATTCTTGGTGTGTTCTTGTGATAATATTATCGATTCTGGCTAACAATTGATATCAGAGCTCAAGTGTAGCTCATACACGAAAAGAAAGACAGGAGATCAAAAACTTGGGTGTAGTTAAGATCAATAATCAAATATTGAAGACAACGAACAAAAGATTGGGAAACAAACCACTGATTGTATCCGGGAGGGAACAATCAAACATAGTGAAAGAAAAAGTTTGTGTGAATTCTTATGAAGTCGATTAAGGTTAGATCAATTCCATCAAAGAATTCATCAAAGTCATGATCAACAACAAATTTTTTTCTTCCCCGCTAAGGATAAAAACGGAGTAATCAAGGTAGATTTTTTTATTAGAAGATATCCGATCAAATTTGCAGATAGGCGGATGCTAAAAGATTCGTTAATATAGAAGGCTTTGAATCTAGTCTTGTTTAGCAGGTAAAAAAGAAAAAAGGTAGAAGTAGCAGGGTAGCGGGCTTGTTTTTTTCTTTGATCGGTGGTCAGGAACAATATAGTTCTAGGACGTAAGAAGAAATCAAAGTTATGAAAATCTGATCAAGGAGGTGATTAAAGAAAAAAAAGAAAGAGATTTTTGTTGTTGATTTGTGGAGAAAAGAAGCACAAAACTGATGTACTTGATGGTGATTAATTTTTGTGTTTTTATTCATATGTTTGGACATATTTTAAATGTGTATGCTTCAAAGGACTTGAGACGGCTAATCACAATGGGTGTGTGCGTCTTTATGATCGTTGCATTGAGGGTCTTGTTGTGGGATGAATGCAAGAAACCAAGAATTAATGTTAAAGAGTTACGAGTGTTACACGGTCTTCAAGATCCAGATGAAACAAATCAAGATTAAGGTTAGGAGAATGGAAATTTAATCTTGATTAAAAAATAATTATTAATATTAGTTTATTAATATCTTATGAAGATTGAATTAGATTAGGATAAACATAAGTGTAGTATAAATAGGAATTCATACACTGACGGAGCATAATAGGGCCCCCCCCCCTATTTTTTCATCCGTAGTGTTAAATTTTAGCTCGATAGTGTAAATTTTTGGCCCGGTAGTGAAAATTTAATATAAAAATATCGAGTTCGCCCCCTAAAAAAAATTAATTTCGCTCCCGCCCCCTTACGAAATAGTTCAAGTTCCGCCACTGGATTCATAATTATTGTATTTGGTGTGGTTTTGTTCATAATAATATTCTTAGAGTCGATACGGGGTGTTTCCAATTTCTTGATGTGTTCTTGTTTTAATATTATCGATTCTGCGCCAACACATATTAGGTTCGTATGTGTAGAATTCATGCCCTCACATATAACTTGATGCTAAATTGCTGTCACATGTAACTTGATGCTAAATTGCATACCAAACCCGTGAAATACAATAACATTTTCCATCCGAAAGGAAAAAAAGGAAAGATAAATACCTAAAAATATTATCATTTGATGATTGTGGCACAAACTAGCTGTCAAACAAACATAAAGTAACATGAATCGATTGAATATTAATGATGTTAACGTAGCTTCTATGAAACGCAATATAAACTCAAGAAGGAATGGTTGTATCATGTCTCCATCAAGAACCTATCAACCACACATAATATATTCATTAGGTGTTCAATTATCTTTTATTTATTTCTGTATTTTAAATTGTGTGTACAAATATTCTTATTCTTCCAAATTTTAAAGTTCATGATCGAATCTGTTTATAAATTACCAATTATGAAGACATGGTAGATACGAAAATTGGCTTGTTTTTGTTTTTTTAGTAATTGGGTTATAACCCCGTGTATTATACGGGTTAAAAAAATATTAAAAATTAATGAAAAGTTAGAAAATATAAAACACTATTTTGATAGATGATATAACTAAAATTACATATGGGTAAGTACTTTAATTAATAAAGTATGTTTATTATTTTTTAAAACTTTCATTTTAAAAAAGTGTTTTTTAAAACTCATGTTTTGAATATATGTTAAGAAAAATATTGTTTTTGATAAATGTATTTTATAATAAAAATCACATAATTTTAAAACTACGGTTTTTTATTATTTTTGTTTTATAAAATTTTTTTCGTACTTAATAAAAGTTTGATTTGACAAAATGTTATTTTTATAAATCTCTAATTGTTAAAAAAAACTCCGGGCTTCAGTTTTTTTATAACTTTTTTAGAAAAATGTTTTTACATAAAACTTTTATTTAAAAAAATTATTGATTTTAAAATATTTCATAATGTGAAAAGATATGTTGTTTAAAATAATTCATAGGTTTTAAAAATCTTTTTTTTTTCAAAAAGGTGTATTTTTTAATTAAAATATTCAATTTTTAGTTAAATAATAAAATAATATTGATATTAGAAAAATCTAGAATGTTTAGAGAGAGAGAGAGAGAAGTTAGAAATAGTTATTCTGACTTTTAAAAATTAATAAATGATTTGGCGGAAAAAATAAATAGTAGAATTAATGTGATAATTAGAGCATTAACAACATGTTCTCTAAATTTATGTGAGTGTATTCTCTATATTATATGATATGATTATAAGTGGTTGTGAGTGAATGATATGATAAATTTACTGTTCAATCTGTATTTTGGGGAAACACTGTTCAAAATCATATAATGTTTTAATATATTTTAAGTGGTTGTGAGTGAAGGAGATAGAAAAAATATGATAAAGTTGAGAAGAAAAGAGAAAAAATGGTGATTTTTAGCATTGTTTTGAAAACCGAATCAGACCGGCCGGTCCGACCGGTTGGACCGGGAACCGGACTCAAATCCGGTCCGGTTCGGTGCTTAAAACCGTTTTAGCATTGAACCGGTGGTCGGACCGGTCGAACCGGGAACCGGACCAGTTGAACCGGGGGTCGAACTGGATGAACCGAGGGTTGGACCGGTCGAACCGGTTTTTCATATATTTTTTTATTTTTTTAGAATTTTTTACATATATATTTATAAAATAATTATAATTTTATCGGGTTCTTATATCCGGTCCGACCGGTTGAACCGGTCCGATCAGTAAACCAGTAAGACGTCTGGTTCATTGTCCGATCCGATTCTAAAAACTTTGATTTTAGTGTAATTATATGGATAAAGATGAGGAATTAGTTGTGAATGCTCTTACATGTGTTCATACAATGTAATCATTTATTAGTATAGATTTGCTAGAAGCAAGTAGTTAAGAAAGGTCCAACGCAAATTGCATATTTTTCTTTTGTTGTAGTTACATTAAAATATGGACGCCAATATTTGATAGAAGATATTACTTACGTTTTATTATAATTAAATAGGTTAGTATCTTGTGTATTACACGGCTTGAATAAATATAAATATTAAATAATAATTAATAAAAATTTATAAATTATAAAATAGTATTTTGAGATAAGTTAGGATTAAATTATGTATGAATAAAAAAACTTTAAGTAATAAACTGACGATATTATTTTTTAAACATTTTTTATATCTTAAGTTTAAGTTATTTTTTAAAATTATTTTTTAAAACTCTTTTTAAATTTTAAAAATTTTCTTGTTATAACTTTAAGTTTAATTATTTTCATTTTATAAAAACTTATTTTTAAAAAAGTTAAATTATAAAACATTTTGTATTTTTAAAAAAAGTTTGATATTTAAGAAATATTTCTTATTTAAAAAATTTGTTTATTAGAAAGATCTCTTTAATTTTAAAAAATATTTTAATATGAAAAATATTAAATAATATCATTAATTAGTAGTTAATATAATTATTTAATAGAAGATATAAGCGGGAAAAGTAGACTTAGATGCTCTAGATCATGTCATGTGTTTTCAAACAACTTATTTTATTAGTATAGGTAGATTTTATGATAATTAGAAGATATGATTTGATTAGATTTTTTTAATAATTCTTTTATACTTTTATAAATAGTTGATCAATAATATACAATATTTGATTGTTAGTCCTACTTCGCTATCGTCCTTTTAGTGTGATGACTTTTTTTTAATCTTCTCCACCTCTCGTTCTACCACAGGGACACTTGTACATACACACGTATTTGCGCACATACATACATATATAGGCACAACCACACACACAAACACACAAGCACAACCACACACACACAAACACACTGACATACACATGAATGCATGCATACATACATAGGTACGCACGTACCTACATAGTATGTACATAATACATGTGTGTATATTAGGTTTCTTTACTTTCTTTTGTTATAGTCATGTCGTCACAATCATAGCTTATGCACTATAACTCTCCCTCACCTCTTTTCGTAACTATTATAGCCATAGATATGTCTTCACATTTACCGTCATGAAGTCTTTTTCTTACTTTTTATGTTTTCATGGATTTTTCTTATTTTTACCCGGTAAAGCTTGTACACATATATTATTTGGTTTATTTATTTTCTATTTTCATTGTCATGTTACCGCTATCGTAGCTCCTGCACTACGTAAAGTATGTAAAATATGTAGTACTATGTTATAAGTGGCACTCTAAATATGTAAAATAGCATTATGTAAGTACTATGTTGTAAAGTAGCATTGTATATAAGTAATAATGTGTAAAGTATGTAAATAGCATTGTGTAAAGTAGCATATTGTATAACTATCACCGTGTAAAGTATGTAAGTAGCACTGTGTATACTTTATAAAAAATGTCATCGTAAAAAAAGTACACTAATCCATTCAGAAGTTGGCAAACAGCACATTAAACGAATGAACAAGCACAAAACCAATTGGTATTTATTCTACTCATTTTTAGTCTTACCTAGTTACGATAATAAATGACGAATCAAAAGTATCAAATAAAGAAAACGTTAATAAAACAAAATAAAAAGCTTCAGATTCTATCTTTATTGTGACTACAAATACATACACATACGTATATATAGACACACACATGTGGTTGCTTTAAGAAATATTAAAGAGGGTGATCAATGTACGAAATAGCTTCTTGCCATTGATCTCACTTAATATACGAATTGGAAACACACAATAGTAGTTTCTATACAATGGGATAATTAAATTAAATGGTCTAATAAATTTTTTTTATTGAACAATTAAATGTATCACTGGCGGCATACCGACATGAAAAGATCTAATGGTATCAAAATTATGATTATTACTAATATATAACAATGCTTAATAACAATCAGATTATATATTAATTGCAAAAAGTTCTTAATAATCACATAGTTTTTTATATCAGAAAACTCAAAACAAACAACACTTGGAACAAAAAAGACTACTCACAAGAAACACCCAAAAATTTCTTAATAATACTAGATTATTAGTGATAAAATCACACAAGGACAAAATATTTTAAATAATTATAAAAAATAATTCATCTAATGTACAATAAATTGAGAATTCAACTCTATTCAGTAGCTTAAAACACTGTATACTTAACAAGTTCAATTAGAATTCAACATTCCTTAATCATACATCAATTAGAGACGAAACAAATCATAAACGACACGTCGTTTTCATCCTATTAACAAAATGACATGCCTCATTACGACTTAATCGTACTACAATGTTACATCGCACGTTTTTTTTTTCATTTTGCGCCTATATGTAATTAATGTTTACATTTAAAGTTATTATATTGTATTAATCTAAGATTAAAAGTTCAAACCAATAAAATTTTCCATTTGATCATATGTTTCATTGCGTTTTTAGGCACTCCTTTATACGGTTTATCAACGTTCCACTAGGGCTGTAAACGAGCCGAGCCGAGGCAGGATGGGTTCGAGCTCGAGCTCGAAGCTTATCGAGCCGAGCCGGCTCAAAAAAAATTTTCATTTATTTTTCACATTAATTTATATGAAAACACAAAAAATATATATTAGGGTCTTTACCTTTTGTTGGGTATTCCGTACTTAGGGGAACAAATATAATTATTTTGAATATAAACAATTACTATCAAGTTATATATTTTTTAAATAAAATACTTAATGTTTTTTTTAAAAAAAATTATTTTTATTTTAGGAAACCTTTTTAAAATCCTAATATAAAAATAATAATCATAATAATAGTAGTAGTAATAAAATCATTATTATTATACTATATAAATATATATATATATATATATATATATATATACATATATTATATGCACTGAGTCACGAGCCGAGCCAACGAATCGAGCCACGAGCCGAGCTCGAACCGAGCTAACCCTGGCTCGAGTTCGACTCGTTTAGAATTCGAGCCGAGCCGAGCCGGCTCGTTTAGATACGAGCTTTTTTCGAGCCGAGCTTTTTTCAAGCTTTTATCGAGCGAGCTTCGAGCCACGAACTTTTTGTACAGCCCTACGTTCCACGCAAAGAAGTTTTGTTTTTGACCTTTTTTGTACGTAGGAAATTAATAAAATACCCTTGGTCTCAACGTCTCTCTCCCCAACCAAACATGGTGCATATTTCACCGGCCAACGTATAAAATAATCTTTGTGGTTTATATTTCACATGATTTCTACACCACCAAACCCAATACTCATCATAACATAACAAATTTATTTCAATACAAATAAATACAATACTTTACTATATTTTTTATTCCAAAATCATAAGAGACGCTACTTTTTATAAAATGGATAGAGCATACCATGTGGGTGAAACTTTGTATTACTTAAATTAGTGTTATAACAAATATAATAATATTATATGTATCAAAGGACGGATCTATACAGACTTCAATATAACAAATATATACGATATATGATAATTGTTTTTATGGTTACAATCTACTAAGAAACATTAGACAAACTAATTAAAAGGGGTTAAATATTCTAAATTATTTTGCAGGGAATAAGGATTGAATATATGTAGCTATCAACATAATTATGGGTCAGCCAATTTAATAATATTGATAAAATTTTATAATCTATATATGTCTAGCTTGTTACATTGTTAAAAACAAGAAATGCGGTGGTGGAAGCATTTGTAAATGCCGTTTAAAAGCATAAAATAAGTGTACACAATGCTTAAGAATATATACTTTATTATATAAACCGTCATTTTAAAATGTAAGGGTATATATTTTTTGATCTTATATGATTGTATACTTTTGATACAATATAGTTATATACAATATTCGAACCAATAAATTATCACCAAAAAGAATTATAATTTTATTGAATAGCATTAATGAACTTTAAATAATTTGTATACATCTTGTTAGTTTGTTATAAATTTCTAATCTTATGTATATTAATTTTAAATACAATATAAAATACTAGTACTAGTAATTTGTATTTCAGAACAACTTTTAATTTATTTTTATTAATCATCTAATATTATATATATTATTAAAGTGATATGTCGGTGGCTACAATGCCACCGATTATTTTTTTTATTTTCTTGAAAAGCATTTATTAATATATTATGTTTTCGCTTTACAACACAAAGAGCAGCCAACGGAGTTGGTAAATTTACTATTCTTCTACATAGGTGGTACCCAGTTCGAATCTCTTAAGCGTCAATTTTTTTCTTTTCTCAACAATTACATATAAATTGAACTAAAACCAATAGCATCCATTGATGGCTTTAAGTCAATAACAATAATTTGTAGTGTAATAGTTGAGTATCTAAAAAGACATGTTTAGAAAACTTTTTTAGGGTAAAATTACAAAGTTAAATAAACCAGTATTTACTTTACGAAAATTGGTAGATATGTTTTTTGTTACAATTGTTGGTCGGTATATCATGTACTTTTTTGTATATCTCTAACCAAACTATTATTTTGTATAATCGTTGGGATATAAGACGTCGAGGTATTCTTATGTTTAAAAATGTTATGACATTTCGACACTTAAATCATGTTGATGATTTCTTACTCTTTTGTGCTAATATGATTTTCATAGCGTTGCGTGAAAACCCCGCGACAACGCGCGGAGGGTTCAATCCTAGTTTATCTTATAATTTTTAAACCTTCGATCATTTAGACAGAGAGGAAAACATTTTATTATCTGAATGTCTCAAGCAATAAAGTATAACTCAAAAATAATTATTAATTTGGCTATATCATCCATCTCCTCTAAGGCTCTAACTTTATAATTTTTAAAATCTAAAAATCAAAGACCAGAGTGCTATTTATACAATTTTCTTAATAAAAAAATTCAATATAATTATTTGTTTTGTTATAACTTATATTATCCCCTCTATCTTTGTCTCTTTCATATATAAAAGCAAAGAAGACACACAAACACAAACACTAGTCGAAAAATGATCGACCAATTCCTCAATTCTCTATCTAAAACCACCGTCTGCATATCCTTTCTCCTCCTCCTCCTCCTGCAGCACCTTACCGGTGGTGCCGCCGCATCTCCGCCGCGTATAATATCCTTTCAGAAAGGCTTCACTCAACTCTTCGGTGGCAACACCAATCTCCTCCGATCGGACGATGACAACACCGTTCATCTCCACCTCAATCAATACACAGGTATCAACTCTCTCTCTCTTTGCACATATATGTATATGTCTATATATACGCGTACATCTATGTGTATAGGATTCTACGAATTTCTTGCATAATTATTCATACTTTTTGCGTGATAATTTCAACCTAATTTTTTCATTCTTGCATTGGTAATTTTAGTATTGTTTAATAGTTGTCACGCAAGCGTAAATTCTTTCTGAATAAAAACTCCATCTCTTTTTACATTTTGCGTGAAAAACAGTTTCTGTTCTAAACAGTTTTTATATGTGCGTATTTATGTACACATATATTTATTAAAAAGCTATGATGGGTGATAATTAGTTAAAAGAATTACAATAATAATAATAATAATTTCAGGGGCTGGATTTAGATCTTCGGACATGTACAAGCATGGGTTATTCAGTGCTAGAATCAAACTGCCGTCTGAATATACTGCCGGAGTTGTGGTGGCATTTTATGTACGTAAATCTTCCCTATTACGCAATGGATATGAGCATTTGCGACGAACATATTCTGTTGCAAATGGGACCAATTTGCGACTGAAATGACCCGTCGCTGATCCGTTGCAATCCACACGGTCGCAAAGAGGACCGGTCAAGTTCGGTCGCAAATTGGTCGTTGACATGAAGACGGATTTAGTTTCGGAAAACATGAGTAAATTAGAGCAACGTGACTTGTTATGTTTTTATATACGTTTTTCGTTTCTCTTTCTTTTAACTACTAAATAAGTTTACTTTTTGATTTCTTTTTTATTTCTAAATCTTTATTCGTAATCATTTGATATATTTTTCATTTTACATACCTAATACATAAGTTTGTAGCATAGTTATACAATATATAGTTTTTTTATTGTTGGTTCTTTTTATAAGTAGTGAAACTTGGTTTTGAGTAAATAATTGTAAGAATCCTTTAAACACTCGTATATTTTGTTTTAACTAAATTACTACCACTTAATTTTCTTTTCCCTCATGTTAAATCCACCAAACACTACGTACAAGTGAAAATTTGCAATTCTAGTAGGTATCAATTTAAAAAATGATTTTGAAATAAACGCTCCAAATATATATACCCTTTACTTGTATATAGTTTGACGTGTCATTTGATGCAGACATCAAATGGCGATGTGTTTGAGAAGACACATGACGAGTTAGACTTCGAGTTCTTGGGGAATATCAAAGGGAAACCATGGAGGTTTCAGACGAATTTTTACGGCAATGGAAGCACAAGTAGAGGTAGAGAAGAAAGATACACCTTGTGGTTTGATCCTTCTAAAGCTTACCATCGTTATACAATCCTATGGACATCTTCCAAAATCATGTAACATTCTTTCCCTTCTTAATTATCTTATACCATCTCGATACGATAGGTCTCCTAAAGGACCTAAACCATATCGATCTTACGTAGAATCGTGACACATAACAGGTTCAGTGTAAAACCAGTTTTAAATAAATAGTTATGAGAATCATATAAAACTTGTGTGTGTATATTGCTCTAATGTATCACATAAGAGAGTTAAGAAACCGCATGTTGGTTTGTAACTCTCTTTCACTATACATGTGATAGACTAAGTACAAATCCATTTTATGATTCTTATTAAAAAAAGTTTTGTTGTATAATAGACGTCCATATATATGTTATTTAAATAAAAGTCAATCAACATTATAAATTTTGAAACTTGGAGTTGAAGAAAGTGAGTCATAAAGAAAAGACACCAATAAAGGTTCACATAGTTTTGATAATGTTCATGTATATACAATTTACACCTAATGTACTTTTGTTTTTTTGAGTATTAATAAATTAATAAACAAACTTATGTGATATAGATGTTTATATATTTTATTATTAAATCCTACTTTTCCAATTAAATTATATTTGAATATTACATCGTTTGAAATTAAATAACAGCAATAGAAAATAACTTTTAGAGTTTTAGGCTTTTATAATCATAAAAGCAATTGATTACAAAGATTTTAATTTGTATAAATTCGTAAATGATTTATATGTTTTATATAAGTCTAGACTACAAAAGGTATACAAATCAACAAATAAACAAGATCAATGTTTATAAACAAATATAAGCAGTGTTATTGCTAAGAACTTGTTTTTATTAAAAAAAATAAAACTTTTGTTATTTTATGTACTTAATTTTAATTTAATAAGGGGCTGTTTGATTACACTGACTGGATAAAATCTGACTGAGTCAGAAGCTGACCCAGTTAAAAGTTCTGACTGGGTATGCATCTGACTGAAACTTGGTTGTTTGATTCAGTAACTGACTGGAACCAAAACGATTCAATATCTAAGTAACAAAACCCATCGGAGTCACACCACCGGTCAGAACCACCACACCACCACCACCACCGCGAGGGGGCGGCGGCCTGCGGGTCGGAGGGGGTGGCGGCCTGCGGGTCAGCCGGTTAGCACATTTTTTTCAAAGTCTGGGTTAGCACTGGAGACCCGGTCAGCCGGGCTCGAAACGAAATCAAACGGGCTGACCCGCTGACCGAGTCAGCCGGTCAGCCGGGTCAGCCCAAAAACAAACAGTCCCTAAGTATATAATGATTTCTAGATTTATAGTTCTTTTTTATTGCAGATTTTATATAGATGAGGTTCCTATACGAGAGATATTACGAAGCCCTGAAATGGGTAGTGATTTTCCCTCAAAACCTATGGCATTATATGCAACCATATGGGATGCTTCTACTTGGGCCACAAATGGTGGCAAATATAAGGTAAATTACAAATATGCCCCTTTCGTCACCGAGATAACCGACCTCGTTCTCCACGGTTGTGTTTCAAACCCGATTCAAGAACTTTCAATCGACGGTTGTATTCAGATGGACAAAGAACTCGAAACCATTCGATACAATAACATTACACGTAGACAAAAGAGCGCGATGAAGAGGTTTAGGGAAAAGTACATGTATTATTCTTATTGTTATGATACTTTGAGGTATCCCGTACCACCACCGGAATGTGTGATTGATCCGTTGCTTCGCCAACGGTTCAAGGAGACTGGGCGACCGAACTTAGGGCACAGGCGTCACCGCCACTCGAGGAAAGGAATTCATGTTTTTAGCAGCAGGATGTATGATATTGAAGATGATGATTGAGGGTATAGAAAGATTTGTTTGTATAATACGAGTGGTTTTGTTACATGAATTGTTTTGTTTGAAATTTTCAATTTATTTAATATTTGTAATATATTTATATCATGATTAAATGCAAATAAAACGATGCATGCCAGAAAGTTAATTATTCTTTCGTACAGTTATTATTATACTTAATTAGCGTTTACGGTAGTTTTTAAGCTTTATGCAAAGCATAACGCTACTCGATCTACAACTTAGAATATGCATTTTTAAGTAGTAAACATTAAGGGTGTTCATATATAGTTGTAGCAATTTGAACCCTTAAAAGTTGGCAAAAAGCTGATTTGAGATTTATAAGTCGGTTCACAATTTCATTTTTTATTTTGTGTTATTCATGGTTTACAGCTCCGTGACAATTTGAAACTTTGAACCAGCCATCTAAACTGAACTTCTATTTAGTTTTTTTTACTTGTAGTATTTAAAATATACAGTTATATAATGTTATATTCGAAACTGATCGATTTTGTTGAATCTTTAATATGTCGTAATGATTTTGAAAAGAAATTAAAAACTTATATAAACCCAAATCTTTAAAACTGGCATGTCCAGCCGATCCACACAACTCTATTGGTTTGTTTACCAGCTTTCGAGACCGTAGTCAATGGTGCAATCCGTAATTCCATAAATTTATTTAAATCGAATGGAATAAACCTCGAAACAACATAATATCGTTTATATAAAAATAACATCTAACGTGACATATGATCTCTCACATATGACACCAAATGTTGCAACAATGTTTAGCTATATAATGGCTAATCTACTGGTGTCTAAAGTTCCTGTTGCCTAAACCTGAGACCAAAGAAGAAAAGTATTGTTAGCCTCAATAAGGGTTAGGTGACTAGGTCTCGTTATCAAGCTACAATAAGGTCCCTATGATAAGTTTTTAAAGTACAACAATTATAATATTTTAAACTTAAGTAACCAAATATCCGAATTAGAATAAAGTCTCTTTAACAATATTATAACTAGCCATTTATAACTTTACGGGTGGATCCAAATACATCCAATATTTGAAAATCAGTAAGTCATAATCAAGAATATTTAATTAATAATTAGCTAAAGTTAAAGTCACTTGTAATCGAGTACTTTAGAAATAATAATTACACTATTCCAATATTGGTATTAAAGGTGAATACGAGTGACTTCCACCAAAAGACGCGGCATTTTTGTAGGAATTTGATTTTGTGTGATAATTTGACAAATTTGAGAAGATAATCGAGCCGTAATCACAAGTAATTTGATTAGTGCCGCAAATTAATCAAACTTTTATCGGTTAGCTTAAGATTAAGCTTGGTTTGAGCTTAATATCGTTCGATTTGAGCTTTTATAAATTCCAACTTTGATCTTATTTTCGTGACATATTTTTGTTTTTAACAATTGAGAGGTGGTACAGTGCTAAGCATCCGATTATTCTCTAGCAGATGAATCAATTTTGAATTACGTTGTCATTGTTGTTCTACCATAACCTTTTAAAATATGCACATGTCTATTGTAAGTTGCGCTTTATATGTATTGCAATATCGAGCTTTTGAGACTATTTTTTTTTTGCTAATCTTTAATACTAAAACTATATCTTACCTATCCGATTAAAGCTAATTTGTATCAACATTTTCGTGTTATCTCCATGCATACATTTTCTTTTGTGATCACGAGATACATGTTTACCTTTTGTAGTCAACTAAATGCCTTGTGAGATGATAAGTTTTAAAAGCATTCTTTTAAAAGCACAGTAAATATGAAATTTATTATGATTTGATGTGATATACAGTTAAAAACATACGTAAAACTCTATTGAAATGTTAGAAGATTTATTTATAACATACGGAGGTATCATATTTTGTTGAATGTGTCCGTTAAAAGTTAATTATGTTATACGAAGCCTGTAAGTCGATAAACACTATTTAATCTTTACTCTATTGTACATGATGGACGCACATAAATACAAGTTTTAAAGTATCACAAAAACATGTACCGATGGAAAAACTGACTATATTAATACTAGTATTTAATAACATTTTCCAAACTACTTATATAAAGATTTGATTACATATTTGACTTTCATATGGGTGAAATTAATAAGACCCCAATATTGTTGAGCCCAAAGAAGAAGCCCGACAGAAATGTGGCCCAGAAAATGACCAAGAAAACTAGAAAAGAGGTAAATTTCAACTGTTTGACAGTTTAACATAAAATAATTTCTACATAGACATCATGACATGCATGTATGTTTCTAGCTAGCTTTCTGGTATTGTTACATGTGATAGAAACCTAGGGAAATCTTTAAAATTTCAATGGAAAATTTTCCGATATTCATCGGAATTCACATTTTTCTACTTACCCATGAAATGTCCAACAATCCAATTGAATGCTCAAAATTAATATTTTAATTTCACTCAAAATTGACCAACAAAACACATTATAAATTTAACAGATTTCATTCCAATTCCATTTCCAATTTAATTTCTTTGCATAACATTGTACGAACCAAACAACCCTTTAGGTGTTATTTTTCAACATTGACTAACCAAACACATTATCAATTTATGCATACTTCAAGAGTGGTCTAATAAATTTTGACAAGAGTAGATAGATTTAGATTATATTAATTTTTTTAAAAGAATCTTTCTATTCTAATAAAAGAGTATTTAAAGAGGACACTTGGCACGATTTCAGATTACTAGAATTTTAATTTCTCGCCTAAACTACTTTCACCTATGCTATAGTAATCAATAACATCTAATAAAACAAGATTTCTTTTGTCACTTGTCATTCTCTTAACTCATCTATTTGTCATTTATCCTTTTTTTAAACATCCACACATCAATATTCCCTCCAAAAAGGTATTATAGTAATTTAAATATTCATGCAAATTTCTCTCTCTTATTAAAAATAATTTTTATTAATTGCTATTTTCTCTCTCCTATCTATTTTTTTTAAATCAAACTATCTTTTTTTAAAATAGATTTTATGAAAAAACTTAAAAATTACATCTTTTAATTAAAATCTAAATAACAAAAAACTAAAGCTGTATATACTATGAAATTTTCTAAAACACTAAAATTTTTAAAATATTTTAATTAAAACTACCAGAATAATTACAAACGAGATTTTAAAAAAAACAAGATTTTTATAAAAAAGTCTAAAAACAAATGTTTAAAATTAAACTATTTACATAAGAGAGTTAAAAATGGTATATTTGTTTTATTTTTTGTACTATTACGTATATATAATTTTAATTATATTTTACATTAAAATAGTATATGTAACTATTCATGTTTATTATTTTACATATATAATTTACATTAAAATTTAATCCGTATATTTAGTGACTTTTTAGCCTATCTATCTATCTATCTATAAAAAACTAAAATAAGCGTGAAATAATTGTAAACTTCATTATACTTACTTTCTCATTTATCTATATTATTAATAATAATATTAAATAGTAATAATATTACTCATACCATTTTCAAATTATATATATATATATATATATATATATAATTTAATAAATTAAAAAAACTATTTTTTATTAAAGCATACTTTTTAAATAAAAAATTTAATACAGTATACAATGAACTTTTTTTAAAAAACTCATTTTTCTTAAAACATTACATTTAAAAATCATGATTTTTTATAAAATAAAAGTTTAAGAAAGATAATTTATTATTTATTTACTTAAAATAGCTATTTATACGTAATTATAATCATATTTTATCTTCAAGCATGATTTTATAAATGCATAAATTTTTATTAGTAATTATTTAATATTTTATTTATTCAATCCGAGTATTACACGGGGACTAACCTAGTTATTAAATAAAACACTCATTTATTCACACTTTTATGAAACCGTTTCAATTTGTTTTAAACCAAGGAAACTATTTAAGTTTTTCTAATTCACTTCTTATTTCAATAATTAGAACTATATACAATTTGATGAATTATATATATTTTTTAATCCAATCCGTGTAATACATAAGTTTTTTTTATGTATAATATCAAATTTTTATATAATATCAAACTTTAATACTTTAATGTCAAACTAATATTAGACAACCCCGTTGCAGCGTGAACATTAAACTGTGAAAAAACTTAAGTCGTAATATTGCTACGAACTCACGTGTTAGAGGTGATATTAATAAGATACATAATTTTATATAAGAAAAATGATTTTTGAATACTGTTGATAACATTTGAGACCTTATAAACATTGCATTGTAGCGGGACCGTAAAACCTAAAAAATATAATGTTAAAATGTCGTAAATCCACACGTTTAAGTTGTTTTATGACATACATAACTCCATATAAGAAAACAAAACCAAAACACCACTAATAACCTATGAAACTTTATATAAAATAATAAAACCAAACCGTGCTAGACATCGAAAGCATTGATATTATTTAGAGATTTGATATTATTTAGAGATTTATGTAAAACACAAAGTCATTAAAAAATTCACATCGGAACGTCAATAAAAATAAGCACTTCGTAACTAAATAAATAAACGTTAATAACCCTAAACTCTTAAAAAGTAGAAACGTTGAATAAGTTTTGACAAATTGTATGTTCGTGATTTGATGACTTGTATATTATAACGCATAATTCTGTGTTGAATAAATATTACACTAAAACGTGGATCAAAATAATAACACCGTAATGATATATTTGATATAGGTTAAAAGAGAAAAACATAAAAATGATCAACAAAAATGGTGAGTGGGTAAAAAAGACAAATAGATAAGTATTGGGTATAAGATGTACCTATAGCTAAACTTGAGGGGGGTTAAATTCTTAGGGTCAAAAATAAAATTTTAGACTTATAAATAATAATAAAAAACCTTAAGGTTAAAAAAATTACATTTTTCTAATGGTTAATGTATTTTAAAAGGCATTTTAAATCACTAGAAGGGTGCCCGCGCAATGCGGCGGTGTGACATTTATATCCGGCACGTGTTTTTAGTATTTTGTTATTTTTGTATTTTTTTTATAAAATTCTATTATGTTTTTTCTAAGTTAAAATTTAAAATACTAAATAAATGGGTTTGCCTGACTACTTGTATATTTACGTTAACTTATTGTAACTCACGAAATGCACATCGGTTCAGCAAAAAGTTTACATCAAAACGTTTAAAAAAACACAAGTTACAAGTGTAGTCTTAAAAAGTTTTTAAATGTGATAGATTAAAAGATATAATTGAAATCTTAAATAAATTAAGTTCGTTTAATTTATGGGTAGAAAATGTAAAATTTTATGTAAGTGTTAGTAATTGTAAGGTTATAATGTAACTAATTGTAAAGTGTAATATGTAAATAATGTTATAAATATTATTTTATCCTTAAAATAGATTTTATTTTATGCATTAAATAATATAATTGTTCTTAATTTTATAGTATCTTAAAATACTCATCCAATATGTTTTATATATAGTATAAATATTAACGTCAACTTAAAATCATTTTTTTAAAAAAATATGTGTAATAATTAACCCCCTTAATGCCTTTCAATTATCACCAAATTATTAAATTTATAAAAAGTTATGACGCTAGAATGAAAACACCCCTCACCTATAACATCTCTAAAATACTCACGAAAGTAGTGTAAAAACGTTTTAAAATGCTATAATACCCATTAGTGTCTAACTACATTTGGTCTTCGAGTATTAGTACGTTACTATAAATGTTTATAATTTTATGTGGTCGGACAAAATTGATCTCTAATTATTGAAATAGGGACCCCCACAAACAGTGATTATTCAATTATTATTTACTTTTTCCATAAAATAATACATTGACGAACTTACACATGGCCTTGGACTACTTTCATAGATTCCATTTGTTATGTTACATCTAATCACTCACACACATCAATCTATTCTATTAAAAAACAACACACCTAACGAAAACGTTAAAATTTAGTTGTGATTAAATAGTTAGCTGTGATTAGTTATATTTTATACACAAAATATAGTTTCTAATGTTTTAAATACTTAGCTGTGATGAATTATATTTTTCTCTGCATTTTAATATAAATTTAATTGTATTTCATGGACTTAAAAAAACTTTTTGTTCATATTGTTGACATAAATTTTATTTTCATTTCTCATAATATTAGAACATGTTTCAAGAACAAAAAGTTGCATTATAATAGATATATTGAGTATATTATAATAATATTTATATCAAACTATGGATGAAAATAATAAAATGGTGTTGAATCTATCTATCTATATCTATACTAATAAAAGAAGGTTTTTGTATATCACTTGTCATAATTTTAGATCTCCTAAATTTTATTTTCCCGAATATCTCTCCTAATAAATATCACATTAACTACAAATGATATTATTTTATTTTTTTCATATTAAAAATATTTTTTATTAAATTAAAAAAAATTCTACAAATGTAATTTGTAAAGAAATATTTTTATAAAATATGAAGTTTTTTCAAAATAAACATCAAACTTTTAAAAAACACAACATATATTAAAACCAGTGGCTTCTAAAAAATAAAATTCTTATCAAACAAAATAATAAATTTCAGTTATAATAAAAAAATTATTAAAAGTGACATTTTTTTAAAACGTTTTTTTTAACAAATCGTTTAAAAATCAACTTTTTTGAAAAAAAAATAAACAAAAGTTTAAAAATGATATCGTCCTTTTCTCACTCGTAAATAATGTCAATCATATCTTATATCAAAAGATCATTTTATAATTCATTAATTTTATTAATAACTATTTAATATTTTATTTATTCAACTCGTGTTATACACGAGTTACTAACCTAGTAATAATATAGCTTTGATTACCAGATCATTGTATCCTCTATAATTTTATCCGGGTGATGTTGGCTTTTTTTAGGCGACTTCTACTTTTTTTAATAAAAGAAATTTAAGTATAAAGCATGTGATACACATAAACAACCAGACACACTAGCTTACTTAGACTCTTGCTTCTTAATACATTGACAATGATTGTAAGCCTATATAGGGCAACTCTCGTTTAGTTTTAATATATTCAATTCTTAGTTTTGAGTTCCAGTCAATCAAGAGTCATACAAAGTTTCTTCGCGTGTGTATGCTCGGTACCCATGTTAACGTTTGTTGTTAGGAAAAACCATAAATAAACAATTTATATTAGGTGATACACAAAATTTCTATTTAACTGCAACTTTCTTCTTTTCATTATCTTTGATAATTTTTTGACGCACTATATGAAGATTAATCTTGATCGAATAAAAGAAGATAATTATTATTCTTAGTTTATTAGTTATTTGATAAAGTTTGAAGTATATAAGAAAAGAAGTTTGATTATTTATTTGATTATTTTATAGAGTTTAAGTTGGTTTAAAAGTAATATAGGTTGAGTATAAATAGATGGTTTAAGGTTTTGTAAAAGTGTGGTTTTGAATATCAATATTAATTGTTATTGTTTATATCTTTTTGTCGATTTATCTGGTGTTTTAATCTGGGCTAATTTTTCAACACTATGTAAACATGCATTACACAATTGTAAGAGTTATCAATGAACATCTATTCCATATTCAACACATATATCAACCGGAAGTTGCACTTTTATACCAACATACTTTTTTTCTAGTTGATTTAGACATCGTATATTAGTGTTTTTTTTATTCATGGTCAATGTGAATCTTTTTCATTCTTCAGTTGTAAGAAGACAAGGGTGATGTGAGGTTTACAAACATACACTTTGTACAATATACATAAGTAACAAAAATACAAAAAGCTAGCATTCTAGTTTATTTACTTAAAATGTATTATTTAAGAGAAGCATTTCTTCAACTCGTTTTGTTATATCATCTAACAAGTAACAAACTGAGAAATACTGAGGTTTTGCAACTTGATTTCCATACCCATCAATATTATTAGTAGAAAAAATAGAATTTATTAATGTAAAACGTACTAAATCTTATAAGAATTGAAACTTCGGCTCTAACCGGTAAAAAAACACTTACCGTCCAGATATTCTATCAAACTATCAAAATTAAATGGATAAATCTGTGTAAGGGTTGTTTGATTTTGGCTGATCCTGCTTACCCGGATTGACTGACTCGGTCAGCCGATCAGTGTGTTTGATGTGGTTGTGTTGTGTTCTGTCCGGGTTCGTGGGTGCTGACCCAGACCCTAAATTAAAACATGCTGAACCGGAAAAGGGGCGCTGCCCCTCGCTTCGCCAACCCCCACCGCACGACCCCCTCGGCCCGACCCCCACCGCGCGACCCCCTCGGCCAAACCTCCACCCGTCGGCGACCCCCATCTCTCTGGCACCCTCCCTCCGCCGTAGAAGTTCTAATCAGCTGCTGCTGGGTGGCGTACGATGGTTGTGGTGATGGTTGCCGACGACAGCAGCTGGTGGTGGTGGTGGTGGTGAGTTTGGTGATGTTGGAGTGGTAAGTTTGGGGATTTGAAGAAAGTTCAAGAATAGAATTAGGGATTTGAAAATGCGATTTTGGGATTTTATTATTCAACAATCAGATACTATCAAACAGTCAAGTTTCAGTCAGATGTAGACTCAGTCAGAACTTCTAACTAGGTCAGCTTCTGACTCAGTCAAATATTACTGAGTCAGCTGCATCAAACATCCCCTAAATATTTTAAGACTTCTACCATATATGTAGAAAGAAAACTTTAAAAAAATAAGTAATTGGATTTTAAGAATCTCAACTTAAAAATGTTTACAGATACTTTTAACTTAAGTTTATTTTCTTTTAATGATTTTTTTTGACGTGGCTTGCTTATGCACCAAAACATTAAGCGTAAAGTTAAACTCCATCAGCTTCGTTAATCTGAAATTTTTACACCCTGAAACATGTCAATCTCCAACTATTGATCGAAATCATTTGACTTGTTAGAGGTAGAATTTAGGTCATGAAAAAACTAGACACTAGAAAACATACCTAGGCTGAGCAATAGTAGAGTTATAAATGGCAAAATAACCAGTAAACATTGGATGAAAATAAGATTAAAGTTACCAAAAAATTGTTGGATGAAAATAAGCTTAAAGTTGAAAAAAATAAACTTAAAACTGAAATTATCAATAAATATTTCTTAAGTTAGTATTAATCCCGACCGATAAATAAAAATTAAAATTATCCCAATTAAAAAAAAAAAACTTTACAAAAGCATAATAATCAAGTCTCATAAACAAATAGTGGGCAACGAGCAACCTACATAATTAATATTTAATATTTAAAAACATTACAACCATTTACATTCATCCTCCACTACATGATCACTTTCCTACCACCATTGACCACCACCGTTGACCACCACCACCGGAACCATCAACTGAGAATCGGGAACCACCGTTCCCGGAGATCCGACTGGTACGAAAGCAAGAAGAAGAGCAGCACAAGCACCAACCCGACGCCCCACGGCGCCGATCCGGCGGCCGGAGAGTCGCCGTCGGGCAGGAAGAACGGTGATCGGCGGCCGGTGGCGTCGAAGGCGGAGATGAGCTGTAGAACCAGCAGCAGAAGCACCGGTGAAGCGATGAAGAAGAGCTTGAGGTTGTCGAATAAGCCCTCGAACATGGACTCGTAACTGGAGTACCATGAGAAGCTGACGAACATGAAGAGGATGATGAGGAAGAAGCAGAGGTGAATGGGTAGAGGAGATTCAGATGACATTTTTATTGTTATTGTTATTGTTAATTGTTTGTTTTTTGAGGGTTTGGTTTCAGTTGGGTGTGTGTTGGTGTGAGTGGTGGTTTAGGCCTTAGGGGAGATGCATTTTATAGTGGTGGAAGAAGCTTTTTGGGTTTTTTTTTTTTTTTGGTATTTGATTATTTGGATTAAATTATATGATATGGTTTTTTTAAGACAGGATTATATTTTTGTTGAAAGTAATCTTTTACTCTTAATTAAACTGAATTTATACCGTTATATGATTCATATTCTAACAAGTAATTATAAATTAATTTTAATTTGCAGATATTATTTAAATTACTGTTGATAAATTATTATATGTGAAGTTGGTTTAGATTCTTCAATTTAATCTTAGGAAGAACTATATATAAAGATGATTCAAGATGTATAATAGTTGTAATTATACAATAAAGACGAAGCTTATGATGAACTAATCACGAGTTGGTTACACATATTCCATTGAGTGTAGTAATGACAGCCCGCTACACATGATCATAGACTCTGAATTTGTGTAATGGGACTCAAACCCTATTTTTATATGAAGTGAATCAACTATATGCATCATCAGATACCATTGGTTGTTACTTTATGTACAATATATATATATATATATATATATATATATATATATATATATATATAATATGTAATATGTAATGATGATACAAGTGAAAGTATCATTGATTAAGAAATGTAACATTAACAAAATCATCCATATCAATTATTATGAGCTAATAGTTTGAATTATTAAAAATTTTATTACTAATAATATTCGTAACGTTAAGAAACTTGTTAACTATCTTGAAATAAACAAAACACATTGACATTGAAATATAATCTATGAATTACAATTACAAATGGCTAGATAGTGAAGCAACGATAAGATTGTTATAATATGATCTAGTAAGATCACAGCGTGATAACTTTCTATACAGATAGAGATAATATGTAATTCAGACTCAAATAAAAGTGTGCCAATAAGATTCCGAATCAAATTAAAATAAAATAGGAACAATTATTTCCGGTTTTTTGGGACGTTAAGGCCGGTGGAGAGGAGTTGTTGGGTTTTTTAATTGTGAGTTTTATTATTATTTATTAGTTAGATTTATGGCTTCAAGAAGTCAAGAACATGGACCTTAAAAGCTTTTTTTAAAGAAGACAACTGATGAGTGCCACGTGTGACCGACTTTTTAATCTCAAGATAAAAGAGTTTGAACAAAGTGGAGTGGAGTGGTTCTTTTCGAAGTAAGATATAGACAGTTTAAATTATTTTCATACATGATTATTATTATTATTATTGCGCTTTATTAAGATAAAATGACATGTGTCTAGATGTTTCCAGATAAGATTTGAAAACAAGTTTTCAAAGACCAAGTAGCAGATAGACATAGACTAGAACGATATCAGTGTCGCCTTACAATTGGAATATAAGGGTAACTATTTATATTTAAAGTAAACTAGTATTAAACCTTGAACGGTACGACAGGGGGCGTAATATCATGTAAAATAGCACCAATTTTACACCACCATCAGTGACTACCAACAACGAAAAAAACTCGTATTGAAAAGGAAATAAGAACGGGGAAGATATAACCGAACAGAAAGTAAACGTATAAACGTTGAACCCCGCACGTGATACGTAAAATTTAAAAACAATGACTAAGTCGATCGAAAAACCGCGTGTTGTGACGGGCCATTGAATGGGAAAAATTAGACGTAAAAACGTTGAACCACACAAGCGCCTTGCGCTTTGTTAACTCGTTATATTTAAATTAAAACGTAAAAAGAAAATTTTCTAAAAAGACGAAAAGTATAGGAAACAAAGTTGAAAGTGAAAATTATAGGGGTTAAGTTGTAAATGATATAAAAGAATTATGGTTAAAAGTAAGAAAACAAAAATGAATACAACCCATTAACGCTTAGATACATCACATAATACATAAACTACTTGGTAATTAGTATAATATATAATTTTAATTTTGTTTCCTAAGGTTTGACAAAAGTAAATTATTTTCCTCTAAAAAATTAAGAACATTAATTTTCTTCGAAATTTCATGAGATAAATTGATTTTTTAATATTTAATAAAAATAATTATTTTCATTAAACCTCGACAAGTAAAATCGAATTTTAACTATTATATTTATGTTCTACATACCACAGGTGAGTAGCGTTGATATATTAGTTAAATATTTATTGAGAAATCAAAAGACATACTAATTAACGGCTAAGTGATATGCATAACAATCAAAATCCCGCAGTGTGTAGTTTGTATGTATTTGTCTTAAAAATGATTTAATATAAAATTAAAGATGTTTGAAAAGTGATGCAACGTAACCAAAGAAGATTCTTTACTTTTGCCTACAAGTAGGTGTTATTTGTAGATTATAGACGTGAACTATTTGTGTAGCTTTTTATAGATCTCTAAACTATTTGTGTAATAAAAATTAATAAAAAAGTTACTCTTTTATAGATATGAAACTATTTATCTAAAAATTTGTGTCAAGGTTACTATTTATACATCTATAACTATTTATATGTAGTAATTTTGCTTAAACTTATACTTTTTAATAGACTGTTAAACTATTTATGTAGTTGGAACATGGTATTGCATACTTAATAGCTAAGAAAACTTACAAAGCTTGTTCATATTACATGTATTACCTTTTGTGTCACATAAAACAAAATAAGTAATACAAAAATAAATATTTGAGACTAATCATAAGAGATATGTAACTATTCAACAAGTTAACTTCGAGTCATATGCCTTGATAAAGATAGCTTTTGTTTAAGGAAAAAAGAAGAAAAGAAGAAGATACAGAAGAAGCTGAATCTTTCATTTGTATAGAAGCTTTTGAAAACTATTTTGTAGCAACTACATGTAATGTAAAATTAAAGAAAGTGATACACAATTAAAGCTTGAAACAAGAAAATTAATTAAAGAACTATTTAACTGATATATTCATCAAAAGCCCTTATCTTTTTTAAAAAGTTTCTTGAAGGGGCTTTTCTCTAGGAGTTATAAAAATTGTCTATAAAAATAAAACTTTTATATCAATCAGAGTTGATCTTTTCAACTAACACAGGTAACAAGTTGAACCCGAACCAAGTTGAGGCAATATCAAATAGTAATAGGTGCAAACCGGAGGCTAGTTGCGGCTAGCAAGACTCCAAAAGTTGCTAAGAAGTATGTAAAAAGATGTCCTGTAGTTATAGGTTATTTAAGTCTATGTTATTGAATTTGTTTTTGACTTTGTTTTGGTTTAAGTCATACAACATGGAGGATGTTCAAACTACTTTTGTTTACTTGTTTTAAAACAAAATGAGCTTAACTACTTATTGTTAATGTTAGGATTTGGTGACTAATATTTTTTGCCTAAGGTTCTGCTCTCCTTCCTAAAATAATGAACCGTTCTAGATTTTATGTAAACAGAAAGAGCGTGATTTTGTTATTTTCTATTAGTTTTTACTTTAAAAGCAAACCCAATCAATAACAAACTTTTTTAAAAACTTTTTAGTGAAAAACCGAGCTTAACAATATCAAATAGATCGATCTGGTTCAACGGTTTCAACTTCCGGGGATGGAAGCCTTACATTGGATGGAACTTTTTCTTGAGGATATTATTTTTATTCATTGTAGACCTTAAAATGAATATATACGTATTTTCAACATAATTATATGCATTTTTAGAGCTTAAAAATCATTTACAATTTATGACCTAAAGATATGAATACATATGGATTATAAACATATACTTAGATTGGAATATTAACAGATGTAACATAGATCTATGCCTTGTAAAGATAAAGCATGTTTTGGAATATTTAATTAAGCATCAATCTCAATTAACACCAAACAAAATTGGCTAATAATCAATTGATTATATTACCTACCTTGGTGGACCAACACTTGTGACCCACAAGATGGTTTAAAATGGGGAAGTAGTTAAAGCTAATCATGTTAAATTTTAATGGTAAAAATGTATGTTATTTATTTAAAAGGTGTTAGATTTAAGTTTTACTTGAGACAGAACAGATTTAAGTTTAGAGTATAGAAAGATAGAATAGATTTAGGTTTGGAGTAGATTAAATCGGAGGATGTTACAAAAAAAAAGTTAAGAAAATCTTGTATTTCTTTGCCACGGATCTCTCCATTAGTCATAAAAAGTGATTTGATTGCCCTATGGGTTATTATCTTCTAAGTTTAAGCAATTACAAATGTATCACCTAAATATGTTTTTATAATCTCTGATGAGATAATGTAATTTTATTTAACTTTCTAGAACTATAAGTAGGAGTGCTTGTCTTGTTCATGAGTTGATGGGTTAGCTCGATAATCCCATAAAATTCTATATGAACTAGAATACAACACATACCCTGATAATCAACATTAACATATTGTCCTGAATAATAATGAGTATAAGAAAGTTGGCATATTTCCCATTACCTGAATAACTTTTATTGTTACTTTTACATATTACTGTGCTGAAAATATAAAGTTATAAGATAAAACAGAAATTACATAAAACATTTACATTTAAGCTATATAACACATCTTGCATTACTTTTCCACTTTTAAGTTTACACATAAAATAACTTAAAAAACTATATAAAAAGTTCAACCCGAGAACCAGACAGTTGACCCAAACCTTACACATAAAGTAACTTAAAAACTATAGAAAAAGTTCAACCCGAGAACCAGACAATTGACCCAAACCGACTCATTCGCAAGTTTGATAAAAAACTAACTTAAATCGGTCAAAGCTAAACACAAGCTTGTAAATTTTGTGTTAAGCTCGTATCATGTTAGCTAAACACAATATTGTAAATAGTGTTAAGTTTGTAGTTAAAAAGTTACTTCTAATTTGAGGATAACCATGTAAACCAAAAAGCCAAAATCTAGTTTGGATAAAATCTATACCAAACTCTAAATTCATTTCAAGGGAAGGTAGGATTGCTAGATTTGCATATAACTTTTAAAATGTAAAGCGGACAAGGTGACTCACAAGCCACATCAAATACTTATTTTAATGCTTATAAAAAAGGTTACTAGTACTATTATATCATGTGACTACCACCCAAACTTTTGTTTTCATTTCAACCGAAAGTAGGAGCATTATATATGTAACATATCACCCGAATCAATCCTCCAATCAATTTGGATTCTTACAATAAGCAACTTCGATTTAATCAATTTGAAAATTATTTTGAAAGTTACTTTTTTCATCTTTTTTACTTTTAGAAAACAAGGCTTAAAACTGCCGTCTTAAACTATTGTTGGTCGACATATTATATTACTAGGTTAGATAAGCGTGTGTTATGCGGGTTAAATAATGAATATGAAATTATAAATATGATATTTTGAGATATTAAAACATATCTGGATTTGAGAATATTGAACTGTGAAGTACATTGAAGCGGAGATGTTGTTTTATAGTGAGTAATCGTTAATTGTACTTGTGTTTGACTTCGTGAATCTTTAAAAATGTTTGCTTAAAAATACGAAATTTAAATTACTCTGATTTTGAATTATGATTGGCTAGAATTATATTTAATTTTAACATAACTAACTCTTACTAAAATTTTTTTAATAAAACATTTTATGTATTTTTATAAAAAAAGTTAATCTCATAAGCATAATAGTAAATGAGACATTTATTAAGAAAACTATATTTATATACTAATTCGATAAACATTTAAACATTTATAAGTTGTTCTACGATTAACACAATCATTTAAACAAAATCAGTAGAATAAATACGAAGTTAAGCCAAACCATAATCTTGGTAATCAACGTGAAAAAAACCTTTAAGCAGCCATGAAAACTAAGAAAATAGACAACGGTAATCGCTTACCTTCTTATAAAAAATCAAAAATTATATATACTTGTGTTTATATCATGCAAACTTTATTCAATTTTATTAAGCAAAACAGACTGCCTTGTTTGTCTTCCTTGTCTCGATATCATAATTAGACATGCACAAACCGGGTTTCGGGCCGGACCCGAAACCGGGTTCAAACCGGGTTCGGTCCAGTCGGGTCTTTTTGTACCCGGGTATTGATGAACCCGGGTCGGGTTGGAGGACACTAAAACCCTACCCGGCCTACCCGGTTAGGGTCGGGTCGGGTCCAGAACCGGGTACAACCGGGTTTTGTATTTTTTTTAATTATTATTACTACTACTATTATTATTATTATTATTATTATTATTATTATTATTACTATTATTATTATTGTTATTATTACTATTATTATTATTGTTATTATTATTATTATTATTATTATTATAACAACATTAAAAAACATGTATAACAACATTAAAAAAACATCTATAACTCATTAAAAGATTATTTATTTATTAAAACAACTTAAAAAATACATTCACGAATCAATAAAAAATAATATAAAACTTTTATTTAACTAATCGTCTATTTTCTTCGAGAGGCTTCATCAAATGCTAATTCTTCGTCGGATATACCAGAAGATACTCCTTCTTCTACCTCTTCATCGTGTACTTTAGATTCGATTGCAATTTCGTCTTCAAGATTTGTTTTGTCTTGTATACGATCCATCGCGTCTAAGTGGTCTTTTAAACAAATGCACATCTCCACCGCTTCCGGAGTTAATCTTGTTTTCCGTAATGATATTACCCTGCCACTAAGAGAAAACGCAGACTCCGAAGCTACCGTAGAAGTTTGGACGCTTAGTAAATCACGGGCCATAGCGGAAAAAATTGGAAATTGGGATTCCTTTCCTTTCCACCAAGCCAAAATATCAAATGCATGATAATCTTGAGTACTCGTAGTTGAAATAAAATTCGTCGTACTATATATACCAAGTTCGCTTGTTGGGGCGTTACCCCTTTGACGTTTAGCCGTCACATCCCGAACAACATTCAACATAGTCATAACGGGGTCTTTAAACGAGGTACTAGCACTTGAGGTTGATTCTCTTGGCGTAGTTATATTTACGTTAGGCCCATATTTATTTAAATATAAATTATAAATAATTTTCAAACTTGTATTAAAATCTTTTTTTGCATTGGTTGAAAAATTGGGGTTTTCGTCATGTATATCCAAATTGTCATTTATCTCGTCTATTAAACATTCTACCCCCGCAACATTTAAAAAAGGATTTAAAGCAGCAGCACACGTAAAAACGGGTGGTAACTCAAGAAAATATTTTTTAAACTTGTCTTTCATTGGTTCTATCATTTCTCTAAACATACTATTTTTATTTTGAAAATTTTTAAAATTCAAAGCCATGAAATATAATTCTTGAAGCACCGAATAACTAGTGGGATAATAAACTCCCGATAATTTTGTAGTTGAGTTTTTAAACACCTCAAGAAATTCGGATAAATGTTCAATATTTTTCCAACCCATATCCGGAAACAGGTCGGTTTCGCAATTATCCGAAAGACTATTATGAAAAGTTTTTAAAATGCCTTTTTGTTTTAAACCACAATCAAACATATGACAAGTCGAATTCCACCTAGTAGGTACATCCCAATAAGGCCCTAAAAATCTAGATTCTGTATCTTTACAAAGTTGTTTATAATCTTGATATCTTTTTCTACTTTTTTTAAAAACGTTGTGTAACATAAATCGAAAAGCTTTTATAAAGCTATCAACAAATGGTACGGATAGACCATCTTGTACTACTAAATTAATAATATGTGCAACACAACGAGTATGAAGAAAATCATCGTTTGCAATCGGAAGATATTTTAATTTTAATTTTTCAACCGCGGTTGTGTTGTTGGAAGCGTTATTAAATGCCATTGAAAATATTTTATTTTGTAAATTAAAAGTAGTTATTACATTATCCAAAAAGTAAAATAAAAACTCTCCGGTGTGTGGATACGGAAATATATCAAATGCAATCGTACGTTTCATCAATTGCCATGAACTGGGATCTACCCAATGAGCAGTGACGCAAAGGTACGATTCGGGCAAACCGTGTGGCGCCGACCAAACGTCACTAGTTAAGTTTATACCGGTATTTATATTTTCAAATAAACAATCAAATCATTTTTTGCTTGCTTCCATAATTTTAAACAATAACGTCTAAGTGTAGTACGACTTACGTGAGTGTAACGAGGTTGAAGCGTCTCTCGAATTAAGTTGGTTAACCGAGGGTTGTCGAAGTGATTAAAAGGCAAAGCTTCTTGAATCACGAACTTTGCTATTCGATCTCGAACCTCATTAACGTTGTAATTAAAGATTCCACCGTCTCCACTCAATTGTGTTTGTTGCGAATCCGGATTATTTTTCAGCGACTTACAAAACTTCTTGCTAATGTGTTTGTTTAAAGTCGTGTTAGAATCTTTAGCAAGTAAAGCTCCAGAAAACTTGCAATGAGCCTTTACAGATCCGTCACTCAACTCAACCATATCCCAATTGCACCAAACATCCATGTTACGATTGTGTGGAAGAACACGAACGACGGATGGAGAGTTCGATGAACCTTGACCAACGGAAGATTGAGAGTGAGCCATATTGAGATTTGAGAGTAAACGAGAGTATTGTTTGCGTTTTTTGCGTATGTTTTTTTGTGTTTGAAGCTTGGGTACCTTACCATATCAACCCACACCTATTTATACTTATTTTAGAGGCAAAAACAACCAAAAAAACGGTCACATTTGGTCCCCAACAGCTATATAGCCGTTAAAAACGGCTAATTTTAAAAAAAAAAAAACGGTCAAAACCGGGTCCAACCCGGGTTCAACCGGTTCGGGTCCGGGTCCGGGTCAGGTACGGTTCCTGAAAATCTCAAAAACCCCAAACCGGGTTGAAACCGGCGGTTTATTCCGGGTGCGAACCGGGTACACCCGGTATCGGGTACTACCCGGACCCGGGTCCGGGTCGGGTACGCCGAGTCGGGTCCATACCCGGTTTTTTTGTTCAAGTCTAATCATAATCACACCAGCAGCATATGTATTTTGTGTTGGGCTGTTCAATTTAGTGAGCCCATAGTTTCCTTTGCCTTAAATTTAAAAGCCCATCAAAATAATTCACTATTGATAGTTCAGCCAACAAAATTTAACCCAATTTATATCATACTAATTATCAAACTATTCGATGTATAATGATGTTGTATCTTATGAATAAAAGTTTTTCTAAAAAAATTATTTCACTTTCAACACAAAGTTTTTCATTTCTTTACAATTTAACTTCTCAAATTTGACTATCTTTACTTTTAATCCAAAATTTTCATCTTTTGCAATTTAATCTCACAACTTTTATATTTTCTATTTAATTTGTTCTCCTATACTTTTCATATTTCGCAAATCTTTGTTTTACGTTTCGTATAAGTTTTGCAAGTTAAAACGACATAACATGCATGTGTGATTCAGTTGTTTTAACTTTTCGCTTTACGTTTCGTTCTAAATTTGATAAGCTAACACAACACAATGTGCATATGTGGTTCAACATTTTTACGTTTGTTTTTCCCTTTTGAAGGGTTCTTCACAACGCATAGATCTTAGATCGACTTGGTTATATTTTTCTATGTTTTACTTTTTGGTCTAAGCTTTTCGTATTAACATACCACAACTTCACTGTTGATGGCGTTAGCGGTGGTGTGACATTTGTGTTATTTGGCACGGTTTTACGTCACCGCCGCAACGCGGGGCCTTATTTCTAGTTAAACTTAATTACCCATTTATAACATGTTTTGGGTTCTTGCGTTAGGAATCACAAGAAACAATATCATTATCATTTTGGTCGAGGACTTCATCTGTTTCCCCCTTTTTTGTATTACACTGTGAATTTTACAATATGAACATTATATATTGAATAGTACAATATACCCAATAAATATAAAGAAACTCAAAAGGATATAATGGCTCTAACATGCCCCATGATCAAGCCAAACGTCTGCAGCGACTTAAGCTTTGACCGAAGAGCGTCAAAGCATGTTAGACAACGTGATGTGTAGGAGTTTTTATGTGTGTTAACATATTTAATTATACGTGTTTATGTGTGTTATTAATGTGAACACAAATACATTTAGAGTTAATGGATTTGCAGGTGTATGAAACTAAACAGATGAATTCGGGTGTTTTTCAGGAGTTACAATGGAAGCCGGGAGCTCATGATGGAAACAAAACTTGGAAAGAAAAGAAACAAGCCCAAAGTGACGAGGGACATAAATTATGTTCATATGGACATAACGTCATATAAGAAATTCAGCTAGGACGTAAAGTAGAACGTAAAATAGGGAACGACAGGTGATTTTTCTGAGGGGAACATAAATTACGTCTCTGAGGACATAAAGTGTGTCCCTTTGCTGTTAGAAATGCGGATTTAGGTTTTTGTAATCTATTTGAAGGGTAAAACGAGGCTACAAATTAAAGCTTCCCTATCTCAATTCTAACAATACCAAGGTCGATTTTTGGATCCAGCAACACGAGAATACATCTTTTCATGCCATTTATTCCTAAAACATCTGATTTCGATTCCATGAGAGGCCAAACCACCATGATCTTCTCTGAGTGTAGGGTTTGTGTTTATAACATTCGCTTAACATTAATTGTTCTTAGATTGGTTTGAAGTTTAGATTGGTATGTTAAGCCATAGAAATTTGTTTATTGGTTGATTTCTTTAAACAATTCTGATTTGTTTTGAATCTTAATTTAATTTCATCAGTATTTGGTTTCTTTGCATAATTAATATTATGAGTGTTAGGTTTTGATTAGCAAATTAAAATTGATAGTTTGTGAATAGGCTCATTTACAATCCGTTCTATCTCTATCATTGAAATCAATCAAACCAATACAATTATGTTTACGTGATTGTTTGCTAAGTATAACTAGTTCACAACTTATGATGTTTATTGAAATTTCAGCTGATAAGATTTAGTATAAGAATACATAATAACATTTGGTAAATCTATTGGATCATCTGAACAACCAACCCATTCAATGTCCGCATAAGCACGAACAACCATTGGAGAGGATTCGTGAGTAATAAACCATAAGATATAGTACCTTTAATATATTAAAGGATAGTTGACACGAACTAGTGGCAGTCAGTAAGTTTCTAAGGAAACTGGTAAACCTTACTAGAAGCATAAATAGTCTTCTGTATAAGGCAAACATGATGTGGTAGAGATGAGCCAACAATACACGGACTTAGATAAATCTTCATGCAAAAAGGCGGCATTGACATCTATCGCCAAATGTTCAAAAAAAAACCATTGATAATGTTAAACAGATAGTTGTTGGTTTGACAGCTAAATTAAAAGTCTTTGTGTAACCAATACCCTCTGTCTGATGAAAACCCTTGGCAACAAGTCTAAATTTATACTCGACTAACAAAACTATCAAGGTCTCTCTTTATCATGTGAATCCACAACCATAATATTACCCAAATAGGAGTAAGCACCAATACCCAAGTCCAGCTACAGCGTAAGGGATAAATTTATATGTGCATAGACGCTGAGCTTGAAGACAAGTAATGAGCTTGGAAATGGGAGTGGATTATACGTGAAGAAGGACATGGTCATGAAAGTGTTTAGTGGGCGAGTGTGATCACGAGAACGAGTGACCATTGAATGAGAAGAATGAGAAGGTGGAGGAGGTGGTGGTGGTGAGGAAATGAAATCAGATAATGGTGAAGTAGAATGTGGTACATAAGGTGGGATAACTAAGAGCGATGCTATGGTAGTAATAGAGGGCTTAGAAGCAAAAGCTAATGAGGAAATCATGAAGATAGTTTCATGAAAGATGACATGACGGGAAGCGTAGGCGCAATAGCTTTGATCTTCTACCTCATGACCATATCCTAGGTAGTGCTTTGTATGTCTTGTAATTTATTACTAATAACATTTACCACAGTACCTCCAATTATATATAAAAAACAATAGCTTTGATCTTCTACCTCCAGTTATACCTCCAAAGATGACATGACGGGAAGCGTAAGCGCAATAGCTTTGATCTTCTACCTCATGAACATATCCTAGGCAGTGCTTTGTATGTCTTCTAATTTATTACTAATAACATTTACCACAATACCTCCAATTATATAGAAAAAACAACTCAATCCACTAAACTCTTTTAAAATACAAAACGACCATCAAAATCAATTACCCTACCAATTGAAATTATATCCGACAATAGAGACCCAATGAATCTTTGTTTGGGGAGAAGAGAAATGTCACATTATTTGATAATGTATGAAAATGATTGTATTTGATATTAAAAATGTTAATCTATAATAAGTTAATATAATATTATACAAGTTTTAATAAATGAATCAAGAATAAAATAGTGTTTGTTCTTTTAAAAGGCAGTCCTAGGAACTTTTAACATATACATTTGGACCTCCTATATTTTAATAATATGACCAACATTTAAAAAATTAGAAAATGTGCCTGCAAAAAGCCATATTGAAATCGACCGTCGAAGTACTTCAAAATGTCTCCGTAATTCGCCGGCAGTCTATTTAACAATATGCATTTGTTAGTGCAAAACTGCAAACTATATTTATTTGCCTTTTTATATAATAAATATAAAAATTATTTTATGTACCATTAAAGTAGAGGAAAAGTTAATGATTGATGTTGATGGTATGAGAAGATTTAGTGTTTAGTATCACATGTATGGTTATTGTTTATATCGTTGGGGGATAAGGAAAGTTCTAATAAACTATTATCCCTTTAATCGGTTTTTATAAAATACGACTATTGACTTGTTTTTTATAATTTATTATGAAATGTACATATAAGAAAATACAACTTTATAGAAGATTTAGACTAGTCTAACCAAATTGATGAAAATATGCAATTGGCGTTGTCAAGACGTGAGGTTGGATCTAAGAGAATTTATAGTAAAACTCGTATAAATATAGTTTATTTATTTCTCATGACCGTGAAAACTCTAGTTAACGGTAAACTCACTAGATGTCACAAATACTCTGGTAACCAGTTAGATTACATAAAGTACGGTTTTGAAGGACGGGTGCCCTTCATGGGGATCAACAATACCAAAAAGAAAAAACAAATAAATAAAATCAAATGTGGATTTGTATTTGAGACTTGAGTCAAGAAACTCTAACATTTACCACTACATCACCTTCTTAAATGTTAGAAAATTTATTTTGTAAAATATCCCCTAAAGAGATCTTGAGAAATACATTCATGATTTATAATGCGCTATTATTTCGTGTTAAGGATGAAGAGCGTGTGGTATAAACCTTTTATGAATTTCTTTATCACTAGTTTTGATTGTTTGAATTTAATTTTCTAACTTCTTAAAGAATACGTTTAGCATTGGTCATTAGTGATCCATCAAATCTAAAGTAACATTCCATTTAACAATTACAAATATGTTCAAATGTTAGAATAACACAATTTCATACCCTATACCTTTTAATTATCCCATGTATATAAATATTTGTATATATAACATCAAGAAATAAATAAATTTGTTATAGTATCAAAAAATACATATATTTCTTTATATCATGCAGAAAGCAACAAATAGAAGCTAACAACAATAAATAAACATAATCATATAAAATCATCTCCTCCATTGACTTGTTAAATCTTCAAAAACTATATAACCTCACCTTCACTATTGCATTCATCACACTTCACTTTCCCCATAAATACATACCAAAATGACTACTAACATATTTTTCCTTATTTTTATTTCCCAAATATTATTAACATTCATTGTTCCTTCAACATCAGCCGTTGGATCTCCAATCAACATATGGCCCAAACCAAGATCCATCACATGGACCTCCCCACATGCAATCCCACTATCCCCATCATTCACCATCACATCTCCGCCGCATCGCCACCTTACTCCGGCGGTCAACCGCTACCTCCAACAAATCCAAACCGCCAAATACAAGCCCTTGATCACTCCGGACATCAACACCACCACATCGCCACCGTTACAAACGTTAACAATCACCATCTCCGACCTCACCGCCAGACTTTCCCATGGCGTCAATGAGTCCTACACCCTCACCATCCCCTCCAACGACACTACCGCCACCCTCGTTGCGGCAACGCCGTGGGGGGCGATGCGCGGGCTCGAGAGCTTCTCGCAGCTCGTGTGGGGCGACCCCGCTCGAGTGGCAGTAGGAGTAATGATCTCCGACTGGCCTATGTTCGAGCATCGAGGGGTACTTTTGGATACTTCAAGGAATTACTTTGAAGTTGATGATTTGTTGAGATTGATTGGAGCTATGAGTGCTAATAAGCTGAATGTGTTTCATTGGCATATAACCGATTCGCAATCGTTCCCGTTGGTGTTGAAGTCCGAGCCGGAGCTCGCGATGAAAGGGTCGTACGGGCCCGACATGTTGTATTCACAAGAAGACGTGAAACGAGTCGTTGAATTTGGTTTGGAACATGGGGTTCGAATCATACCCGAGATTGACATGCCTGGTAAGTCTTGAATCTATGTGAATATTAGTTTATATGCATGCATGCATGCATGTGTTCAAACAATGTTGCATGCATGCATGTTTTGTTTTTTAACAACATAGTTTTGATGTGTTTAATGTTATAGGACACACGGCTTCATGGGCCGAAACGTACCCTGAAATAGTCGCGTGTGCAAATATGTTCTGGTGGCCGGCTGGTTCCCCATGGGAGGAACGACTCGCAGCGGAACCAGGGACTGGCCACCTGAACCCGTTAATCTCCAAAACCTATGAGGTCGTGAAAAATATTGTGAAGGAAGTGACAACTTTGTTTCCAGATTCTTTTTTTCATGGTGGAGCGGATGAGGTCGTTCCAGGATGCTGGAAAGCTGACCCGACAATCCAAAAATATGTTGCGGATAATGGGACTCTAAGTCAAGTACTGGAGATTTTTATCAATAATACAAACCCTTACATTTTGTCACTCAACCGAACCGCGGTGTATTGGGAGGATGTAATACTCGATAGCGAGATTAAAATCAATCCGTCGATTCTTGATCCGAAGACCACGATCATGCAAACGTGGAACGGTGGACCGAACAACACAAAAAAGTTGGTGTCCGCAGGTTACCGTACGATTGTGTCTTCTGCAGATTTCTATTACTTGGACTGTGGGCATGGAGATTTCTCAGGAAATAATAGTGCATATGATCAATCACCGCATTTCAAGCAAAAAAAAGGCGGTTCGTGGTGTGGGCCGTTCAAGTCGTGGCAGTTGATCTACAACTATGATATAACATACGGGTTGACGGAGGAAGAGAAGAAATTGGTTTTGGGTGGGGAGGTGGCCTTATGGACCGAGCAGTCGGACTCGAGAGTTCTTGATTCCCGAATATGGCCTCGAGCCTCAGCTATGGCCGAGTCATTATGGTCTGGGAACCGGGATGAAACGGGGAAGAAGAGGTCTGGAGACGCTACAGATAGGCTAAACGAGTGGGTTAATCGAATGGTTAGACGAGGCGTGAATGCCGAGCCGATTCAACCCCTTTGGTGCATTAGGAATCCTGGCATGTGTAACACTTATAACCCTATTTTTTAAGATGTTTCAAGTTAAGTGTTGGTATTACAATTGAAAAATGAGAGAAAATGAGTGATTTGAATTTGCTTTTAAGATTTTATTGAAATGAAATTGAGTTTTATGTCTAAAATTTTAACTGCGTTTTCACTTACTAAAACATTAATTCAGGACTTGAAGTTATAAGTATCATTTATGCAATCATGCATGTGCACAAAATAATAATCCTTCATTACTAAATACTTTGTTCTCTATAACTTCTGTATAATATAATATCTATAAATAAATTTTGATTTTCGACGGTATAACCAATTTTGCTACAACATACCTCACAAGTTGCATCAAGTTGAAAGGTTGTTGTGAGGCCAAAAAATTAAAGAAATTCAACAACAAAAGTATTCTATTTCATATCTAAATCATTTTTATAGCTAAATAAACACGAAAATGAACATGATCATAACTCAAACAAGTCATACAAGTTTGCCCATTTGATGAGCGGCTTGCACACACGCCCACACACACTCTTGTTTGCATTCTTGAAGAGTAAAAATCTTCATATTCATGCACTCAAAAGCGCAATCCTTCAAGCAAATTTGACTAAACGCCTCCGTCATCCCCGCCATGAGAACCACCAATATGGCTGCTACCACCACCAATGTGTTGCCGACCATGGAGGTCTATTTCTTATCTCAATTTTACGATTAGGTTTTCTTCTCTCAATTTGTTAGGTTTCTAATTCAAAGGAAATATATTTGAAATTGTGGTTAACCTTTTGGACTCATTAGCTAGAATGTACAACTTGCAAAGCTCAAACTACAACAACTTAGGCAAAATTATTTAATTCCAGTTAGTCCTGGTTAACCTAAGACCATGTTCAGAGGGAAATGCCTTCACTAATTTTTATAATCTTAACTAGTAAACAAACCCCGCGCTTCGCGAAAGTATCACGTCTGCAATGGAAACTATTATTGATTTATCGTCCCTAAAGCCATCTTCAATCAAACATAGTAATTCAACCAAGTTTTCTCAAAACCATTTGGAACACCTTGTTCCTAGTTTGGGCAATGAGGACGAAAAAAAGAGTTGTTAGTTTTCTTTCTAAAATTCCAATTAGAAATTATAAATTGGCTTTGTAATTATTCAGAGTCGTGTGAAGAGATGCCTGTTGGACATACCTATTGGGGCCAGAGAGTCGTGTGAAGAGATCAATTGAAAAATCAGTGAAGATGAGGTGTTAACGAAGAAGCAAGAGTCGGTGTTTCCAGTGACTTGAGATGAAAGTTATTCTTTTTAACTTTAAAGAGAAAGAAAGTCAGTGAAGATAAAGAATAAACACTCTTAAAGTTTCAAAAAATTACATTTGTCATTTTTGTAATAGATACTTGTACACAAAGCTTAAACACTTTGTTGTATGCCTTTTACAACATATATTATTAGAAATGAGAAATGTTATAATTTTTATGTATAATTTGTTCTAGTTGTAAGAAATATACGTCATTTTCAGTTAATTAAATAAAAAACTATACCTTTTGTTTGTAAGAAATAATACAATTTACAGAACACATTACAATACAGTTTTTATATAAACATAAAATGATTCAAACCAGTGCGTTCAACAATATCTTTAGTTGCGAAGATTGGAAAAACCAAAGATGTTAGAGTTTTGTTGAGGTCTTGTGTTTGAAATGTTTCCCTCGCTAGCTTGAGATGGCATGTAGTTTTTTGTGTTTTATCACCTATGGAAAAGTTTTGAACTATCTATTTGCTTGGAGTAAAACACATGAACTCTATAAGAGAATTCAAAACCCGTTCCCCATGTGAGTGGGTGACCTATATTATGTGGGGTGATTGAAAGTGATTGTGAGTGAAAGAGATAGAAATTTTATGGGGGTTGTACCGTGATTCCCCATTGTACCGTGTTTTCCCATATTTGGAAAATCACGGTACAACCCCCATAAATTTTTTAATATCTTTGAAAGTGGTTGTGAGTGGATGAGAGAGAAAATATAATGATAAAAGTATAAAAAAATATTATTTAATTAAAAATAAGAGAGAAAAAGTAGTAATTTTTAATGTAATTATAAGGATGATGATGAGGGATGAATTGTGAATGCTTTAAGCTTACTAGGGAGATTGACTCATTCCTTATATTTAGTTTATGGACTGTTAATCCATCATGTATATCAATATAATTATTTGTGTCTAAAACTACTACAACTTCACATATTCGTTAATTTTTCAAACAATACTTTCATGTAACTTTATCAAGTGCATCTTTAAAAAGCCATAATTTCGCTATTATATAATGTAAAGCTTTTATCTACTCTTTTTACAATATAAGATTGAAAGGATAAAAAGTATAAGATTACACATTGTTAAGAACAAAAGTCATTTAGGTGTAGTGCCAGACCTAAGTTTCATTTCACCATAGCGGTGGAGATGGGTTTTGTTGTGGAATCTGTGACCACAGGCGGTGCAACACCAAACCAGGGTTTTGTTTTACGTCTCCTTTTTCTTTGTGTTTCTCTATTTCTTTCTTCACTCTTCTTGCAGACATTAATACACGTGGAATGAAAACAGACTTAAACATGTTGATGATGACGAATCGTCAAGCGCAACAGAGAAAAACACGTAACAAGCAAGGGAGCTGTAGATATGAAAATTGATGACCCGGATCTTAAAAATCACTATTCATCCATTTGTGTTTTCAATAGAAGTATAATTCACACCAAAACATAAAAGTATTCTCATTTAGTTCATAATTGTTAGACGTATAAATTTAATATTTATACTATTTATAACGTCTTCCGACTTTAAATCTAGTTCAAACCGTAAACCAGCAAGACGACCGGTTAATCTGGGCTATAGTTTTATAACAAAACAATCCACCATATAAATGTGTCTAAACCGGAGTGGATAAGAAACACCATCCTTTCTTCTTCCCCAATGCTACTATCATCCCCAATCTTCTTCCTCTGAAACCACAACATCAATCTCCATCTCTCAGAGCTCTGAAATCAATCCACCAACAATGTCCATCACCGGCCGTATCTCCACCATCACCACCACCACCCCCCAATTCCACCACCCCACCGCCCCCTCCGCCACCCTCCTCCCCCTCCGCCACCACAAAACCACCACCTCCCTCCGCTGCTCCAGCTCCACCTTCCTCAACCCCCTCCGCCTCTCCCCCCTCACCACCACCAAACCCACCGCCCGCAGACCCACCACCATCCAATCGAGCATGGAAGCAGGCGTGGGTCTAATGGGCACCAAATTGGGCATGATGACCTACTTCGAACCCACCGGAAAAGTGGTTCCGGTCACCGTCATAGGGTTCCGGGAAGGGAATATTGTGACCCAGGTGAAGACTGATGAAACCGATGGGTATAATGCGGTTCAAGTCGGGTACAGGAGGGTCCGGGATAAGAAGCTGACGAAGCCTGAGATGGGGCATTTGGAGAAATCGGGGGTGATTCCGTTGAGGCATTTGCAGGAGTTTAGGCTGCAATCGGTTGATGGGTTTGAGCCCAATCAGAAGTTGGAGTTGGAAGAGGTGTTTAAGGAAGGGGATCTTGTTGATGTCTCTGGTACCACCATTGGCAAAGGGTTTCAAGGTATCTTCTTATCTTCACTCCCTTTTGTTTTGGAGTTTTAGTTTGAATTCATGGGATTTGTTGTAGATTGCTATCAATTTTGGGAATTGGGGTTAAGAGAATTGAGAATTTAGAATGTTGCTTGTGAAATTGGAACAATTAGCAGACACTGTTAACTGAATGTGTAGTAGATTTATCAGACATTTATGATGATGGAATTACTCATAAATGATGGAAATGTGATCTTGTAGTTGAGTAAATTGATCCTAAAAGTACATTTTGACAGCTTGATTCATCGATTGAGGTTAAAGAATGGGAATTTAGACTGTTAGTTGTGAAATTGGAACCATTAGTTGAAACTGTTAACTGATAATTTATAAGAATGGGGAATTAGCTTTCACAAATGATCAATTTTTACTGTTTTGATGATGGGATTACTTATAAATGATGGAAATGTGATCTTGTAATTGAGTAAGTAGATTCTGAAGTTCATTTTGGAAGCTTAATTCATTGATTAGTTGCTAATGAAAGGCTGATTAAGTGACTGTAATTAGTTGAAGCTGTATTGGGGCGATTAATGGCTATGTAGATGATTAAGCACCCTATGTATTGATCTTTAGAACACTGCTTATATGCTGTCAGTTGAACTAATTTGTGTTTAATAGTCCCTATATATTTGTTTTGATGAATGTTTTGATCAAGGTTCACTTGTTGACTAATTGGAATCAATTGTCAATGTCTTTAAATCAAGAACTGGATTCTTTAATGTATGTTAATCTAAAGTGATTTCTATAGGATCGACGTAACACCTACTATGATTTACAGGGCATTATGATAAGGCCATACTATCTAAAGCTAAATTAGCTACTAACCACCAACTGTGATTACAATTTCTAGCTTATTTTTGGTTTGATCCAGGAGACCCTGTATTTTTTGTTAAACGCGCATTAATATCCGTATAGCTACACATTTGTGAGAAAGTTGCAATTTTTTGAGGTGGAATGATATTTACTTGCTATTTGAGTTCAGTCAGTTCTTTAATTCTTTACTTTATTGTATTTAGGTTCTTTCTTTGTATATAAAGCGTTTCTGGCATGTGTTCAATGGTTTGTGCTATAGGTGACAATTGTGATTCGTTTACTTATAAACAGATTGATTTGGGTTATGTTGTATCATGTCAACGGAGTAAAAAAGATCTGTTAAGATGGAAACAAGTCAAACAGGTTGAATGTATCTCAAAGTGATATATCATCCATACAAACACCTAAATCAGTTTATTCAAAAAATTAATCTGAATGTAAGAATACGGTTTATGTAATCATATTCAAAACACTGCTTTTAAATATACAAGAAGTGCGCGGGCTATGTCAGCCCTATGCAATCTGTTTTGACCCGTACAAAAGTTACCTTTTCCAACCCAGTTTGCCTTCCTTTGCTTTTACACAATTTGCATTTATGATGTTCTTGTATTCTTATCGTGCTGGGCCTATGTTATCTTGTTATCAGGTGGTATCAAGAGGCATAACTTCAAAAGAGGTCTAATGACCCACGGGTCAAAGAGTCACAGGGCTCTTGGTTCAATCGGAGCAGGAACAACACCCGGGCGTGTGTACAAAGGGAAGAAGATGCCTGGTCAAATGGGAGGAACCAAAACCAAGATCCGAAAACTCAAGATTGTCAAGATCGACAGTGATTTGAGAGTTGTGATGATCAAAGGGGCGGTTCCTGGTAAGCCTGGAAACCTTATCCGAATAGCTCCTGCAAAGATCGTTGGCAAGAATATCCCTAAGAATTAGCTCGGTTTCATGTTTACTTCAATTACTATTTGTTGTTCGTCACACTCTCTTTTAAACTAGAATGATATTAATTTTTGTGAAATTTTGTAATGTGAATTATTATTCCGACCAAGGTTGTGACATTGGAGTAGGGTTGTAACTGAATATATCCCAAAATTATATATCTTGTGATTCGAGTGGTCGTATGAGAGGTTGTTTCATTTCGTTTGTATACAAATGGCTTGATCTGAGTTTATGTTTTATCTTTTAACGGTTTAATGATATTTAACTAACGTATATAACAACAATTAAAGCAAGTCGAATGGGTTGAAACTTCTAAAAACCTTGTAAAAGTTGTTTTATAAAAAATCTTAGTTTGTGTTTGTAATAATAATAGTTTGCACACAACTCTTTTTACAAGTTGTTATGATATGAAGATTGGACTCTGACTAAAACTTACTAATTTAGAACTAATATCATATTAAGACATTAGGACAACTAAATACAATCAAGCATGTAAAGGTTAAATAACACATACCATGTGCTTGCAACAAAAGATATGTCGTAGTGTGTGAAGCTTGAATAACTACATGCTTGCAACCATCTGTTGTAGTGTGTAACCTGAAGCTTAATGCGTGCTTGAAGGTTTGGATGTTAGACACAAGACGAGAAAATTCACATTAGTTTAGAGGCTATGTGCTATCATAAAAATACGTTTTCGCCTAGTTGCTATCAATGTATATTTAATGCATGTTATGTTTAACCTTTAATTCACAGATCTCTTATGTTGTAGGTCTAAGATATTGTCAGTCCGAATGCGTTTGACACTTCAACTCTTTGAGGATCCAACTAATCACAAGTGAATAAGTGATGCATCATATTGTAACTGTTAAGGGGTTGTTTGGCAGCCTCTTAATCAGGCTCTTAATGGTTCAAATGTTTGAATTGTTCAACACTTAATGGTTCAGACTGTTTGTTTCGCGAGCAAATGTCTGAATGGTTCAGACATTTGCCTCTGAATGGTTAAATATTATAGTAATGTTGAATGGTTATGAGGTCTAATGCTGAATGATTAAGACCTCTTATCTGAATTGGTAAGACATTTGCATTTGAATAGTTAAACGATATACTAGCTCTTAATAATTCAGACCTCTTAATGGTTCAAACCTCTTATTGGTTCAACACTTAATCATTCAGAATTTGCCAAACAGTCCCTGAATGTCTCTTCTAATAAAACTTCTTAAGTGGCATCACTACTGCAAATTGAAATACTTTGAAGTAACTAGTGTTTGACACTTGCGCGCGTTGCGCGCAAAATAGACGAACTAATATGACTTAACATTATCGTTGGGCTCAGAATAGGATTCCGGTTGCGGCTGCTAACCGTCATCGATAACCACGCCAAAGCAATCAATATCACCCCACCTATGTCATCACGGCCCTAACACGGAAACAACGGTAGTCTCAGATGAGCAATAATCCGTCTTCATTGACATTAGTAGCAACAACAAATCAATATACCAACAGATATCGAAGAACAACCCACAAAACTAACAGTAAGTCTCAGATGAGGTTTTTCTAATCATCATTGACAACATCAAATCTTTATTATTTGAGGTTTCCAACCACAACAGTATCAAACACAGGGCTTCGGGAGAACGACTGGCAACCTTCCAAAGGGTCGTCGGGGCACGAACTCGTAGCATCGTAAAGAGTACATCTAAATAGAGAGCACCACCGATGACAACAACCAGAAACGGGCAAAGCGGTAGGACCGCTTGCGACACGGGAGGGGACAACCAAGCCGAAGCGGTCATCGCCTCCGCCATCTCCAGCACCAACAACCACCACATGCACCCCTTTCTCCCTCGACAACCACAACTGAAAATCTCCGAATCGCAACATCGTAATGAGTACATTTAAATAGAGAGCACCACCGGTGACAACAACCAGAATCATGCACCGCCAAGGGGGTAGGACCGCTGGCGACCCGGGAGGGGAGGAGACGACCGCCAAGCCGAAGCGGCCCTCACCTCCACTGTCTCCCGCACCAACAACCATCGCATGCACCCATTCTCTCTCTACAATCGAAACCGAAAATCACCGACGGAGATAGTACCGATGAAGACACGGGAGGCGAGGAGACGACAGCCAAGCCAGAGCGGCCACCGCCTCTACCGTCTATGATACCTACAACCACCGCATGCGACATTTTTCTCTCTACAACTGAAAATCGTCGATGGGGGTCGTAGTATGTCAGCGTAACCATCGTCGCTATCGCGTCAACGACGCCGGCTGCACGAGTCACCCTCTTACGGAAACGATAAAGGACGGTGACAAGACGGACGACCACCACCAACCTGTCACTCTCTCTGTCTCTCTAAGGAAGAAAGATGTACCACACAGAGCCAAAAAATGACTCAAAAGAGGGTGATGGCTGCATAACATGTTGTACACAACGCATAAAAAACATCAATTTACTGTTCATTTATTTAGTTTTTAAACATATAGGAGAGTGAGTTTTATAAACCAGGGGGGCATTTTGAACAATATTACAAAGTAAGGACCAAACTGAAATATGCCTAAATGGATACAAAAATCGGATCATCAAGTTCTTAATCTCATCAATTGAATGGCGGAGAGTTTCTGAGAGAAACGATTCACGATCTCATCGTCTCCGTACACTCACCGGAAAATCATATCCGATCTTGCAAGATCCGCCGATCTCCGCCTATCACCGTCGTTATCTCCGTCGAACCTTTTGTCTCTTTCGTCCTCAAACACCCTGAGGTAATCGTCCTTCTAGATCTCCTACATCTAGGGTTTAAATCGTAAGAATTTCATATGTTTATTTACATGTTCAATTGTAATTCGGATTATTAGGTAGGTTGTTGCAATTTTAGGGGATATAGTAGGCTGAGGGTTCATTGGTTGGTGGATTGAGTTCTGGAATTAGATAGTTGGTTATTGCGATGGGGTGTGAACCAATGTTTGATTACAGTTGTAGTGCTGATTTGTTATTAAGAGCCTGTGCTTTGTACTGCTTAGTTGCCTTTTGCTTCAGATTTGAAGTTCAATAATGATTAATATGTTGCTCCATATGTCATGTGTACTCTTGTGAACAATAATTGTGATGAATTGACCCTTTGAATAACAGAAAGTTGTTGCATTTACCTATGCTAGATGTTGTTGTTTAATTGCTTACCATCATTCTTCTGGTGATGCTATTTGCTGATTGTTACTTTTGGGTCTGAAATACTATGCTATTTTTGGCCATTTATTGGTTTTATATTTCGTTAATGCTGTTTCAGTTATATTTTTGCTACTTTATTTTCTTTATCCTTTGTGTTTTGGAATTTATATTGGATCGCTTGATTATAAGAGGCATCCTTGTTAATGATTTTACTTCATTACAGAGTGATACTTCCCCTGTGGCCCTGTCTATTTATTTTGATAGCTTTAAATTTCTTGCAAGAGCTAAATGTCCATATTATTCTTCTATTGTACCAGTCCAAGTTAGTTTTAGCATATTTTTACGGATAACATTCTTCCATTATCTTAAAGACAATCGTAGTTACCATCATTAGCATGGACCAGTAGCCATTTTAGTTCCTAAATGTCATTTTTACAAACGAGCTTGTTTTACTGTTGTACCATATGCTCGATGGCCATGCGTTAGTGCCCATATGTGCTCACACTTGTATACATATAAAATATTTTATGTTATAATTATTTATGTAGAGAAATAAGCTAGAGGAGTTGGTGAATCTTTTTTGAGTGCTTGGGTCACATCTTAACGTTCTTCATGAGCACTGGTGTCACATTTTGTTTTCCTATAGTGTTTTATGTATGCTTATGTTAACTCATGCACATACACATTAATCTTTATAGAGTCTTTGTTTTCTGAACATGGAATCCTATTGTATATCCTGGTACCGCATTAGAATCAGCTTTGAAATTCTAATTATATATGTTATTATAGGTACACTCAACTGGTCAGACCAGTGCTTCCAAAAGAGAGATATGAAGACAGTTGCAGCATTTTTTGTGGCAGTTTTACTATTGGCATCTGAATTGCCACATGGTCTTACATTCTCATCCACAACCCCTGCTTTTTTGTGGTCAAATATTCAAGATGGGTATGCATACTTCTTTAGAAAGCATTTGAAACCATTCAATAACTTGTGTCTTTGTGGAAGTCAAACTGATTTGTTATTTGTTCATCATTCTGTTTTGTTCATCCTTGTTGGTAAAGTTTCTGGCTGTTAAGCACTACATGTGTTTGATATAATGGTAGAGGATCTCTTTCCAGTTAATGTTTTAAACCTTGAGAGAGGAGTCATTTAAGGGTTATCGTGTTATATTAAGTAATAATACCTAGCGGTGCTATAAACCTGATATTTTTATTTATTTATCTTAACCATATATTTCATATTTAGTTATGCCCTTCCTTTCTTATGCTGCAAGTTGGGTTTTTGCTTCTGTTTTAATCTTTAACTGGTATGGAAATGCCAGATTGACTTCCAACAAAGCTAAGGAAGCTGTAAGTTACCAAACACTTTCACCAAAGGAGTTGGCCAAATCTGTTATGTCGGAAGGTGGCTGGTCAAACATACTGGTATACTTTCTTTATCTAGTTGGATATATTTCCTATAGTTCATGTATCGCCTGAAGACAGAACAGGCTGCCACCTTTTTGTTCCGATGCAAATGTTTGCAAAATTTATGCTATTTTTGTTTTTTTCAGTGCTCCAATCAGAAACCTGAAGAATCTGCTGATCTTGCAATCGTTTTTGTTGGAAGGGAGGTAAGAATCTATGGTAAATCTATCCTTCTTTTAGTATAATTTTCAAACTTGCAATCCAGATTTCCAATCAGAAATGCTACATTGCTTTCAAGCCAAAGATGATAATTTACTGCAAGAAAATGGCTTGCAAGTTACAATTCGATATATTTAACATCGATATCTACAACTATATAACTTGATATTGGGTTACTGTATTTTTGAGCTTCTGCTGTAATTAATTGATTTGAGTACTTATGGTTTAGCCATTCAATCCTAATTGCAGTCTGTGGATATTTCTGGGCGCAAAAATGAAGACCAAACACTTCTAGACTTGCTCAAGGTAACCTCTCCATGAGTTCTTGAATCTATCCCTAAAACTTGTGTGGTTCTGATTTTTAAAAGTTTAATCTGGATCCTACATTCTGATTTTATATCCACACTCCAACTTTAATGAACAGGTCTCCTTCACAAAGTCAGCATTTTCTTTAGCATACCCTTATGTCTCTGCATCTGAAGAAAATAAGCCTCTGCAAAGTTCATTAGTTTCTGAGTTGTCAGAAACTTGTGGACTTGATGAAGGACTAAGCAAAGTTGGTATCCTGGAGTCATGTGCTGCTGAGGGTGGAAACTTTGAGAAACTTGCTGACATCAGTTCAGTCCATGTAATGGTTTTGGTGTTGATGGAATATATAATCAGACACTCTCATAATCTTTGGTATATATTTAACAGATAACCATTTACAATGACAGGAATATGTAGTTTCAAGTATGCAAAAGAAGTCCAAGGGACAGACACCACTGGTTGTATTTTGCAATGGAGAAGCTGACTCACTGAAAGGAAGTGAACAAACACGCTCTGAGGGTATGTGAGGGAGGCTATTTTTTTGTTTTGTTTTGGAATATAATTCTAACAAGCTCAATATAAAGTTTGAGTAAGAGGTTGAAAATGGATGGATCGGGTGGGTTGGGTAATGGGTCAAAACATGTAGTTTTGCTACGGGTCAAACTAATTAATTTATTATACAAACAATATGAGTATCAATTATGATTACATAATTTTTTCTAACATAATTTAGGAGGTTTATGTATTTAAGTATATGCTTTTGGCAACCTTCGCCCGAATCCTTTTCAGTTATTTTTAATCTATTTTTCATGAGGACACTTAGAGATAGAACATTACCTGAATCAACGACCTGTTTATATGTAAATGTGTGGAAATCGCCTCTAGCTTTTATTGATTCTGTTTGCTACTTTACTGTCATGCATAAATACAGTATGACCAGTTTGTTGAATTGCAGGTGAAGTTTTGTCTGAGCTCTTAAGCTCTGTGGAGAAGACAGGAGCAAAATTCTCGGTTTTATACGTCTCTGACCCGGTTAACGTCATTCGTTATCCTTCTTACCGCCAGGTAGACAGGTTTCTTGCAGAAAAATCTGGAAATAAGTCACATGACTCCAGTACATGTGATGAAGTTTGCCAAATCAAATCATCATTGTTGGAGGGACTTTTGGTGGTAAGTTGACCATCTTTCCTCATCTTGTTGACTTATTGACATTTTTGAACTTCTAGTTAAAACTACGTGCTGCATATTTCATTATGGGATGTGTATTAAGTGTAGAGGCAGTCAAGTGGGACCATCTAATTCCGGGTTAAGTGGATGTTTAAGTGGACACATAAGTAGTTTAATTAGATATACTTAAGATATAAATATAGGTTTAAATCCAACTTCCATCCGTCTTCTGTGATTTGTCCTAACACTTTGAAGGTCACCTGTATAACATAAGTTGCATTTTACTTGGTCCCACAGCTTAGTAGGGTATCTTGCATTTTTCCTAAAGGCTCTTATGGTCACCAAAATTAAGATGTTTATGATATTACTAATATTGATTATGTAGACATGAGAAGTAATTTTTTTATACATATATTTGATTATTAGTTAATGATGGTTTATTGGTACAATTACTCAGAAAAGATTGCAATGGTTGCTTGGAAAAATAGTTACGATCATCAATTAGTTAGGGGTAATCTTACATGTAAATCCATAAAATGGTTAAACAATTATAATATTTCAGGGGCTTGTTTTGCTCATAATCTTGATCTCGGGACTTTGCTGTATGGCTGGTATCGACACCCCGACAAGATTCGAAGCTCCTCAAGAATCTTAAATCTTTGCCCGAGCTTTTGCAACAAGATTTCAATACTTGTGGTCCAAGTAATGGCAGTGTTCTTGCCTTTGGTAAGTATTATATTAGTTCAGCTTTGAACGAGTTCTATTTATGGTTTACGCTTGTCAATAATGGTTTTGTCTACGACTTTTTTACAAACACTTGGTGTGACATTTTGTAACGCGTTATAGTTGTGGTCGGAAACCAAACCATAATATTGATTTGTGGAACCGTATTAGTTTGTTTGGTTGGGATGAACAAAATCAGTTGGAATAAGATGGGTCATTGGTTATGTTGTTACTTTCATTGTTATTAGAAGGGTATGATATTATTGTAATAAATTTTTAAATCATGCACCATATTTGCTTTCATTTGTAGTACATTCCATTTGAAAATCCATTCTGATATCATCTGAAAATTCGGATATTTGTATCTTTAATTGTGGGAAAATCACAACACATTCCGTTTGCTATCACAGTTACTCTATTTCTCAGAACATCATGACTTATTGGTGTCCCACTATATTTGGATATGGTTCGATCCATCACACGCTTGGTTTTGAAAAGTGCACCCGATGTGTGAGGCGATCTGGAGAACACTTTGTGGTGTTGATACAGCGCCTGTGTACATCGAGCTTAAATTGATCAAAATTGTGGTGTAGAGCCGTATAGGTGGCTGATATGTAAAAACAAGCAACAAATAAGAAAAAAAGAGCTTTAAGTCCACATGATGTTTAGTTTAGATACCCGTTAGAGTCATAAATACCTTCAGTTTGTCATACGACTCTGAGTCACACTGTACCACAAAGGATTTATAAAGAGGCCTTCTATGTTCTTGAGTTATTTCACATTTCACAAGAAAATAGAGGAAAATAGTATTCTTATGCAGGTATCACTTTGAACACACATGTTGCATGTTTATTCAACAGTACAATTGATTAAGCAAAACGAACAACACCACAATGCACAGGGTCATTGAAGAAATCAACCACCACTTTACACAAACATAAAGAACCATTCAAGATTACATTTGCAAGCAGCGCCTTTGAATTGTCATATCAAACTTTTTAAAAAAAAAAAGATTCACGTTTGGGTTGACCTGTTTAATTAAATAGTCTATCCACCAACGTGTTTACAACCCCTGTAACCCATTTATTACAACCCACCAATTACTACTTGATTATAACCCATTTACAATATGTCGTTCCATCAACTCGTTTGATTCGTTTAGACCAATAGGTTAAACTAGTTATGACGGGTTACCTAATCATAAGTGTTTCCCCATTAGGGTTAATGTCTTTGACATAAATAAATATATAAGTCGTTTTAAAGTTTAAGGATCCAACCCACCAACCAGACAATATTGACACCCCTGGTTATGACCAAAAGTCAAGATTTTATTTGATATACATAGGGCACATTCAATACAGGGTGATTCTCTGAGCCGGTCTGGATTTCCAACGCCTCGGGAAACTGGTCGAGATCAAAATAGAAGAAGATGTGACCCAATTTTCCTGTTCAAAAGAAGATCTCTTCAATTTTAATAAGCACTTGCATATAGAAATTATGTAGTGCTTGTCAGATGTAGCAGGAGAGAAAAAGGGAGGGGGTTATGCGGTTACATGACTGACTTATGCATAAAAGTTCAAGCAATAGGTACATGTTTATGCGGTTCTCGTAGTTCTCAACCTAAAATTGATTGTCTGATTAATTTGTCTGATTAAATATTTTCCCGTCCTCCCGACCCGCTCTTTTTGCAGCTACTGGATTGACTGATTAATTTGTCAAGTATCAAGATGATCATCCTATAAAGAAATGAAATGCTGCAATATTAGTGAAATCTTATAAATGAAACATTGCAATATTTAAGGAAGATAGCAATCATCCATGATTTTTGAGACGCAAATCTCATACACCCACATGAGTAACTAAAAATAAACGTGTGAGCTACACATGGGTAAAACGAATAGGGCTGCAAACGAACCAAACGAACACGAACAAGATCTTGTTCGTGTTCGTTCATTAAGAAAATAAAATTGTTCATGAAACTGTTCACGAACACTTACCAAACAAGATTCTTTGTTTGTGTTCGTTCATTAAGAAAAGAAACATATTCATAAACTGTTCACGAACACTTACCGAACGCAATGAACACAAGTAAAAGCAAACGAACACAAATGACTATTCATGAATCTGACGAACACAAATAAGCTTATGAACACAAACGAATACAATGATTATAGATTTATTTTAGAATACAATTTACATTTTTTTTACAAGCGTTACATAAAATCAATCAAAAATAAATAAGTACTTAACATAAGTATAAAAAAATACTTGATATAATAGTCATAAAAGAAAATGACACAAAATTAAGAATAAACGAACACATTAACGAACATAAATGAACAGATTACCGAACGTTCACGAGCGGACATTAACGACATAAACGAACACATTATCGAACGTTCACGAACATAAACGAACTAACGCTGATTGTGTTCATGTTCGCTCGTTTAACTAAACGAACGAAATTTTCTTGTTCGTGTTTGTTCATTTACTAAACGGACGAACATAAACGAACTTCCTGCCGAACAGTTCACGAACTGTTCACTGAACGTTCAGTTTGTTTGCAGCCCTAAAAACGAACAATATTGGTTGGTAAAGAGCAATATTTCCATACAATGTTTGGAAATTCTTATCAACTTAGAATTCGTCAACATATATGAAAGTGAATATCAAGTTATTCTTTCTTCAGATAAAACATAGCTGAAAGCGGTTTTTTCTTTTTAAACCCATTTTTTTCAGGGTTTTTTTGCCCACCTCTAATGCAATCACATATTTAACGGTTGTGTCGAGCTGGTCGACCCACATTTTAGTGGCCGGGTCATCTTTAGTCTGCAAACAACGGGTTAGAAAAACGAAATTTTTGGTTCGGGATATAACGTTAACAAACCATGCCAAAAATTTCATCCTTTAAAACGACGAGAAAACTTATATAAAATCAATATAGCAAGTGGAAAAATGGAAAAAGCATAAATTATGATGACAAAAGTTAAACGGCGTTATAGGCAAAAGTTTTTTCACACTCAGTTAAAAAACTTAACGTCCATCAGAGAGAAGAACTACCGATGTTAGCATTTAGTGAACATGATGGACCTTACATGTAATTTTAGAAAGTTAGAAGACTATATGTAGAATATGAAATCCATGTAATTGGCTCGTTCGAAATAATTCCAGCGAATACAACGACTAAGACGACGAAGAAGACAAATAATATAAAAATAAAATTGAATTGGTTTAAAATTTGTGTTAATTTTAGGGAAAATATTTTATTTTGTTTGTGAATAACTAAACATAAACAAAAAGGAATTTTTATGTTTATTTAAAGTTATATTTCTTTTTAATTAAAAAATAATAACTAAACATGATCTAATTTGTATCTTGTTCTATACCCGACCCGGTTTCAATGGGGTGATTCCGACACCCCGTACCACGGTCCGGTTCCTACCCAGTTTCTCGATGTATCCGGTTCCGAAAATACACGGCCCGTTAAACCTGGTTCTTACTCGAAATCGGTTCCGGACCAATGCCCGTTTTGTGCACTCTAGCCTTTGGAACTTGGTCCAATGGGCTTAATCAATCTTGGGCTAGAGTTGACTCGGTGACTCGGTGTGGCCCTGGTTTTAAGCTCTTTTTTTATTGTTTTAATAATCTTGGAGTATTAGTGGATTTTTTTAGTATTTACACCTGTTACTTTTTTCAAGCATAATAATTAATAACTAAATAAAACAATAAATTTAATTATGTTTAAAAGTACTATGAAAAAAAATCGGAGGAGTCGTTAGAATAGAAAGAATAAAGAAATACGTAAAACATTTCTGTTTGAACGAACATTAGAGATTTGTGTCCATAGATTTAGTATTATGTTTCTTATCTTGTTATCAAAAGAACTTGGGATTGATAGTGTTACAAAAAACAATTTAGGAAAAACATAATACACATACACATATGTAATATAAGGGTGGTTATAAAAACGGAATTGAATAATCTATTATAACCGAAATAACAGAGCCTAATAACCATAAATTTTATACATCAAATAATAAATATATTATTTTTACTTTTATCTAGGGGTGAGCAACGGGTTGGAACCGAACCGAACTGGACCGACCCGCCATTGACCCCAAACCGATAAGTGGTTTATATAAAGAACCAAGAACCGGTTCGGGCCGGGCCGAACCAAGTTAAACGGGTCGGTTCAGCATAATATGGTGATCCGGACCGCAAACGTTTGTTAGGCTCGTGCTTTTTGCCGGGAGAAAAATGAAACTTAAAAATATAAATGAAACCAATCAATAGATTTGTTTCTTAGACTCGTTATTGTAACATAGACAAATTGGTAAATTATAAAAAATACAAACCACACATTAGTTGTCATCGTGACCTCTTTATGAGCTAATTATGTGTAGCGTGCAATAGTGTTTATCCATAACCGACTAAAAGTTTATTGATTTGACAACTTCTATTATACGCTAGTAAAACAATTTTTACATTTTTGGTGTTCAAAGACAACCCATTAAACATCTAAAAAGCAAAAACCAACTTTTTTTGCCTAATTGTAATCGTGCCTGACCAAAACCGAGCTCATACCCGCGGGTTTGGACCGAAACCGACCCGTAACCGTTTACAAAAAGAAAGCCGAACCGTGGACCGGAACCAATAAACCATACACGGGTCAATCTTGTTTTTCACGGGTCGGTTCGCGGGTCTTAACCGGGTCGACCCGCGAAGTGCACACCCCTACTTTTATCTCGTAATTTTAAAAAATTAATATTATGTAGGTATACATTTGATAATTAAATAATGTTTATATAAATGGCAAGTTTATTAACTCGTTTAGACTCGTTTAGGCTCATGAGTATATTCAAGCTCACTGGGTGGAGCTTTTGCTTATACAAATTCAAGCTTGGGCTTAGTCTAATTTTAGCTCAGCTTATTTTGGGTTTATAACAAAACTATCTCGAGTAGCTTATAAGCAACTCAACTTGTTTACACCATACTGAAAATAAGTTGTTTATGACTATGAATTAATATAAACTGCCAAATCATAGTTATTTATGTGAAGTAATTCCAACATTAAAAAAATATCAATATCCTATTGTTTATATGAATTGGTTAAAACCCTAGATTAGAAGTGTAACAATCGATTTCAATAACCCTTTCTCAAAACCAATAACGATTTTAACTTATTTTGCCATAGGTGATGGAGATAAATTTGTTAATAATAGTAGTAGTAATAATAATATTAATAATTATTAGTATAATTTAATAGAAATTAGTGAGTTTTTTAGTTAGTTAGGCCATTGAGCATACTAATCACATTTCACATTCTACTCACTTTCACATCACCTTTATATTATTCTTCACTCCCCAATCACTTTCATGAAAACGATTTTCACTTCCACATTATCTACTTTAATATTTATATTTATTTTTAAATCCTAATAATATTGTTATGTTTTTACAACACTAGTGGGTGTGACCCATGCTATGCAACGGAAGTTATAAAAGTTGAAAGATTTATACGTTAGTACTAATCACCCGAAAAAAAGATTACGTGCGAAATGCTGATAAAAAGTGTAATAAAAAAAATACTATAAAAAATAAATACCTCAAAATAGAAAAGAAAAATAACGAATGCGTAAATGGTGACTCTACTAATTAACAACCCCTATTGTAAATTGATTTTAAAAAAATTGATATAACTCGAAGGTTTAAGTATAAAACTTAAAAAAAGTTCAGGCGATTAAATGAAAATTTGACATAACTCGAAGGCTTAAGTATAAAATTAAAAAAAATCAGGTGATTAAATGTAAATTTGATATTACTCGAAAGCTTAAATATAATATTTAGAAAAACCAACAAGAGTAGGTATCAATTTGAAAAAAAAAGAGAGAGAAAGTATTGCGTTTAGTTTAAAAATATCTATAGGGGTTTAAATGTAAAATTATAACAAAACAAAGTAGGTGTTTTATTAGTTTGGAGAAAAAAATTATTGTGATAACATTAAAAAACCTACCAATTAACTACACATAATTTTTTCCATTTGTTATATATAGTGATACTGGTGGTGTTATCAAGCTTCTTTTTAAACCTGTCTTAAACGTTGATATATTTGGGGTATTATTTTTATTATAACTATGTAAATATTTAGTGATTATATACTTAAGTGTTTAAATAATATAATACTTAAATCAAATAGTATTAAGTTATAAAATATAAATAATAATATATATATATCTATATTAATCTAAAATATCACAAATAAGATAATACTTAAAATAAATGCATATTAAATAATATATTAATTGGGAGAAATTTATTAAATATAGACAAATTAGAAACTATTATATACAACTCTTGTACCTTATGTTTAAAAATTTATATTAGGTATCTAAAATTTTGAGTAAAATTACAAGTGTGTACTCGTCAAATACTTTATATAACAGTGAGATGGTATAGATATAGATTATTATTATTATTATTACTATTATTATTATTATCATTATTATTATCATCATTATTATGAAAGTATTTTGTAATTAGAGAAATGTTCGAATGAAAGGTCACCTAAAACTAAAAGTATAAGAAGCAATCTCAACTTTTTTGAGATCAAATTGTAGGAAAAATTTAATTAGAGAGATATTTTAAAAATAACCATTTTTGTTAACTTTTTTTTTTGCAAGTTCTCCTATTTTTTTAAATGTTCATAACTTTTTTGTACGCTATTTATTTATAAAAATTACACTATTAAAATGAGTGTTTTTTAATCTTTAAAACGAGTACAATATTGTTATATAGAAATATGATAAAAAAATTTACATTTTAAGTTTATTTCTCGTTATTGTGTATTTAGTGTAATTCATTATGTATTTTTCTTAGTTATTGTGTGTTTTGAATACTATTACGTTTTTCTAAAATGATAAATTTTATAAAAATATAATAATAGAATAACATTGTTGTGTATTTTTAATATGTATAACATAATAAATTAAACAATGACAAAATAATAAAATGTCTCATTGTGCTTTTTGATCGCCATAATAAAAGGACATGTGTCAAGTTCACAATAATTCTTATACTTTTTAGATTAAATTCAATTTTTAGTATAAACCACCCTAGTAATTATATAGTTAAGTATTCAAATAAGATAATAATTATTTATAAATTATTATTATTATTATTATTATTATTATTATTATTATTATTATTATTTATTATTATTATTATTATTATTATAAAAGTAATTAGTAGTTATATAGTTAAGTTTCAAATAAGATATCATATTATTAAATAATATTTAAATAATATTAATTAAAAGAAGTTTATTTAAGGGGTATGTTATTTATATATCCAATTTATTTTATCATTTTTATATATTTCTATACATACATATAGATACATGGAGAGAAATAAAGACAATAGAATGTCTCAATAACATAATGGGTGTTTGTATAACCCAACCCTTATTTAATGGGGGGGGGACAATAGAAATGATTGCATAAAAGACTTGTATCTAATTGTTTATGAAGTCATATTAGGTGTTTTAACTTTTTTTATAAAAGTACACTTGTGTCCCAATATTTTTCTTTATATAGTAGTATAGATATCCGTAAATATATTATTATAATATAATTAATATTATTCATAAAAAAACTTTAAATAACTTCAAATTAAACGAAAATTAAATATCTAGTCCTCATCTTTGATGGTAGCCGAAGTACATAAGTATGTACTATCAAAATTACCAATACAATCATACAAGTGTCAAACGAGATAAACAATATGTTATTTTGAAACAAAACTTGTTTTTTTATAAAATTTATGCCTCAATGTTCATAGAAAAATTAAACATCATGTATCTAGAATTTTTTTTTTTGATTCATGGGCACAAATTATTAGAATAATGATAAAATCAAATGATAATTGAAATATTATTAAAAAGTAATTATAAAAACATTCAATTTCACTTTGTACGCTCACTCACGGGTCAATCCACATATAACCTCACTCGTTAACTCGTTTACGCCTTACTAAATATGGTATTGTTATGTTTATGGGAATCAATGTAATTTCAAAACCACCGATCATCGCTATTTATGTGAGGTCGTTTCAACGTTAAAATAACCGATATGTTTTACTTGTGTGAATCGATTGAAACCGTAGATCAAAAGTGTAACAATCAAATACAATGAACCATTTTTAACACATGGAGCTCGAAATGTTATTATAAAGTAATAAAAATATTTGTAGTTATAATAAAAATAATAATTATAGTTTTTTAAGTTAGTTAGAGTCGGCAATTTGCATGAAGAGTAGGCAAGTGGGACCCACAGAGATTAACAATGAAAAATATTAACCAAATTGCAGCTCCCCAACTAACTTACTTTGGTGAATGGTTGCAAATCGTGTGATTCTTTCTTAACTCTAATCATATAAACTCTTTGGCAAATGCTATTTAGTATTTACTCTCATCAAAATGTTTTATATGGTACTAGAGTAGAGTACGAAATACGATAGGAAATACGACGTATAATTCTTTTAAAATTAAATCAAAATTTTAACAATATCATATTCAAAGCAAGAGAATAAAAAAACATAATTTTATAATTTAATTGTTTTTTTAATTATTGATGCATGTAAAAGTTATAGCCATTTAGAAAATTGTGAGAATAGTTGATTCAAAATTTGACAATTACTATCACATATTTGACATTTATAGAAAATATAACTAAGATGGTTGAATTCATAAAAGATGATTTTATCCTCTTTTAACTCTTAGAAATACATGTAAGAAAGACAATTATAACAAAAATATAGTGTTCTATAAAATATAGATATATTATAACAAAAACAATTATATTATTAAGAAAGGTATATGAATTAAATTTTATTAAAGAATAGTGTTCTATAAATTATTAAAACTTTGTTTTAGAGAAAACTAGTATAGTGTTTAAATTCTAATAATCATTGTTTTGAAAGTCGGACCGGATAACTGGTTGAACAGGAACCGGAATCAATCCGGTCTTATTCGGTGTTCAAAACTGTTTTGATGTTGAACCGGTCGGAATGACGGGCAGACCGGGAACCGGGAGTCGGAACGGTTGAACCGGTTTTTTATTTTTTATTTTTTAAAATTTTGGTATTTTTTTTACATATATTGATTAAAATAATAAAAATTTTATCTGGATTTTATATATGGTCTGAACGGTTGAACCTATTCGACTAGCGAACCGATAAAACTTCTGGTTCATTATCTGGTTTAGTTCAGTTCCGGAAAACATTTCTAATGATAACAATTGTAAAGTTTGTCTATAATATCTATAAATTAGTGGTTCACGTGGATGCATGCTAAACGTACAATTTCTACTCTTTCATGTACAAGCAGTGAAAGCATAGGTTTGCTTATTTTTTTCATAGTAAATTACTATTTTGGTTACTTTGCTTTGGACATTTTAACAATTTCAATTCAAAAATAAATCTTTTAAACAATAAAGCACAGTGGTTTGTATTTTATAGGGGTGTCATTCGGGTTTTTTAATCGGGTTTCGGGTTCCTCAGGTTTTTAGATGTAGAAAATCAACCCGAAGACCGAACCAAATAAACTATACTTAATCGGTATTCGGTTTTTGGTTTTCGGGTTTATTCGGGTCGGGTTAATTGGTAATCGGGTTGGTTCACTTGTAAATTTAAAAATCAAAGACAACATATTTTAAAGTGTTTCGGTTTGGTAATTGAATTTGACATATCTTCACAAACAAGTTTGGTAGTCATAGTTGAAAAAAAACAAAATCAACCTCTAAATCCACATATTGCTCGAACATACGCTTAATACAACCAATCATCATAACTGTTATTGCTCGAACAAAGGTAAAACAATAACACGTTACTAGGCATATACAACGTGTTTCCTTTATATTATTAAGCTCGGACATACAAGGAGTAACAAACATATATTTAAAACAAATATATGATAATGCTCAAATATGAAATCACTATACCTTGTTTGTAATCGGTTTAAATGGTTTAGTATGAAAGATGGACTGATGGAATGATTGACTTTACAATTTGTGTCATCGATTGACATAGAGTGATGGAAGGATTGATTGAGTTCATAAAAAGTCAAAAACAAATGACGTAGATTGAAATCATAAAATATGAAATATGGATTGTCAATTATGACGATATGGTATTCGGGTTATTCGGGTCAACCCGAATTGCCAAAACACAGCCCAAAGACCGACTTAAATAAGAATTTCATATTTGGGTTTAATTGTAATTGGGTTTGGTTTTTTCGGGTTATGCCTTAATCGGGTTCGGGTAGAGTATAATCGGGTTAGGTATTCGGGTTCGGGTAAAAATGACACCCCTAGTATTTTATAACACTTTTAGTTCGATACAATAGTTAGATTTTTCTGTTAGTTTATAATAAAATGACCAAAATGCCCTTAGACTGAATTGGTAATTTTAAAAATCCTTCGGACCAAAAGCGTAAATTACTTTTATATATAATAAAGACATGGTTTTATTTTTATTGTAAAGTTTTTGTAAACGTATTTTTAAATCTTTTGGTTTTATTAATGTCCTTTTGTTAACAATCGGTTTTTGAACGTCTTTTATAAACCGCTCGACTTATTGAAGTTATTTTTTTTAAATCTTTTGGCTTACTTAAATGTCTTTTTAATCATTTTTTATTTGATTTATTCAGCTATATTAAAGTTTTTTGACTGGTTTGATTTTTTTAAACATCTTTTTAACGTATTTTTTAATAAACGTGTATTTTTAAACCATTCGGCTTATTTAAGCTTGTATTTTAAATAACTTTTAAAGTTGTTCAACTTATTAAATTTCTTTTTAAACTGTTAACTTTTAATGATTGTTTAAAACCGGTAGCCTTATTTTTAAATCAATCTGTTTATTTAAGTATCTTAAATAAATCAAACGGTTTTGAAAAGTCATTTTAAAGTCAAACAGTTTAAAAAAGTAGAATAAGGCTAGTGATTTTAAAAGTTATTTAAAAAAGACGATAAAATAAGCTGAACGGTTTAAAAAACTACGCTAAAATTAATACATGGTTAAAAGACGCTAAAAAACTAAACAGTTAAAAACATTAAAATAAGCGGAACATTTAAATAAAATAAACAGTTTAAAAAAGACGTTTGAGTAATCCTAAATGTTAAATAAATGTCGAACGGATTAAAAAAGTCTTTTAAATATGATGAACTGTTGAAAAATACATTTAAAACCTAATGTTTTAAGAAATACATTTAAATCCACCTGTTTAAAAAAAGGACTTTTAATAAAACAACACGAGTTAAAAATACTTTTAAAAAAATTTGAAAAATAAAAACGTTCTTTAATATATATATAAGAGTAATTTACCCGCTTTTGGTCCTTGAGGTTTTTTAAAATTACCAATTCAGTCCAAGTGTATTTTGGTTATTTTATTAGAAACTAACGGAAAATCTAACTTTGTAAGTACATTGGACTGAAGGGTTATAAAATACAAACCTTATGATTTAATTGGTTAAAAGATTTGTTTTTAGACTCAAATGGTTAAAATGCCCAAACCACATGTACCATAATAGTAATTTTCTCTTTTTTTCTTTTCATCAAATTCTTTTGAAGTTATTTTATACCAAAGTTAATTCAACTTTAAATCCTTTTCTCTTACTTCGCTCAAAATAAACGTTTTATTATTTTCTACCCTGAAGGACCAACCAAAATGTTGAACTCGACTGACCCAAGCAAGAGTTTGCCGATTAAACCAAAAAAACCAACTGGTTCACCCACCGACAATCCAAAACATTCAAACTGAACCATCGAAGTGTCTGGTTTCCAATCCAACTAGTTCGATCAACCGGTCAAGTTTACAAAACTTGATACACGGATAGAAAAAAAATTATGATTATATAAAACAATACATTTTAAATTTTGTGTAACCCATTTTCATTTTCCCAAGCAACTGTTTGCCGATTCAACCTAAAAACCATCTGGTTTACCAGCTAGCAATCCAAATCATTTGAGCTGAACCACTGAAGTGTCTAGTTTTCGATCCATCGGTTCGAACAACCGGCCAAGTTTAAAAAGACTTGATACATGGATAGAAAAAGAATTATAGTTATATAAAACAATACATTTGAAATTTGTGTGACCCATTTTCATTAACTCTTTACCATTTGTGTACACTACCTTTTCTTTTTTACCTTTTTTTTGTAAACGGGTTGTGTACACTACTTGGTACATATTCTGATATCATTAACGATAAGTTATTTTTTTTAAGATGTTGGTCTTCAATTGTACGAAAGATTCAACTTGGTACATAATGATGGTACAATAACTACCAAAAAGTACTAGTAATCTTTAATCTTTTATATGATGACATATACATTTCTATTTTCATTAAAATCACAAGAGTTATTATATTTTTGTTATATTTATACCATAATGTTTATGGTGGGCATAATTTATTTTTATGTCGTGAAATACGCAAATAAGTTTCATATATCAATTTTGTATTTGTGATTGATTATCACTATTTTGATAGGTATAAATTTGACACACTTTTAATAAATAAAAAAAGTAGATATTTGAGTGAAACGTATATATGTGAAAGAGTAGATACGCAACAAAACATTTGTATGAATAAAAAAAAGAGTAAGAAATGTATTAAGTTTGTACATTAAAAGATCAATACATTAACATATTGTATATGCACGATCATAAAGTAAATATATGAAAAAATATATAGTATTTCATCACCGTAGAGAAAGAAGCTTTTCCGATATTAAATGTGACCTGTAAATAACTAAATACACTAAATATGATACTAAATTTGGCAAATTATAGAGTGATTATTACCACTTGAAAATTAGAATCAAAATAAACTAAAAATTATTAAAGCTAGGTATAACTTTTTCCTACAAAATGAGTTATATTTTCTAATGTTTTTAGAACCGGATCGGACGTCGAATCGGACGCCTTACTGGTTTGGTTGTCGGACCGGTCGGACCGGTTGGACCGGATTTAACTATATTTTAATTATATTTATATATGTAATTAAATATTTGTTGGAAATAACTAATAAGGGTGTGAAAATGAGTCTCTCTAACACCCTTGTCCCACATTGGTGTGACAAATGAACCATTATGTGTTTATATGTGATAACAAGGTGAAAAGTATTGAATGTCTTTATGATACTTTTTACACCATGACCTACCCGCGCGCAGGGGGAGGGGTGGTGCAAAAACGGGTTTCTGACTGGAAAATTTGGGTCGCCCACGCACGAATGCCGTTCGAAATAAACCGGGTCCGCGTGAAGCCGGTTTTTTGCTTTTTTTGCTCTTAATTTATGGTTTAACACCTCGTTTTTACCCATTAAAAACAAAAACCAAAAAAAAAAAAACAAAAAGAAATCCGGCCAGAACCGGTCCGGTTCTCCCGGTCCGACCACCAACTCGGGATGAACCGGCCGGTTCAATGTCCCAAAAACGAATCACCCTTGACCGGACCGGACCAGGCACCGAATCCCGGCCGAACCGGTCGGACCGGCCGGTCCGATCCGGTCTTAACAACAATGATATTTTCAATACCATATGACAAAACGTCTTTTTTTTAATGGATTACATATCCGGGTTATTCGTTATCGTTTTCAAAATGATACTAAATGCGAAAAAGTAAAAATAGCTATTTGAGATGGCAGCTTCACTTCTGTAAATTTTAATTTCCTTCTCACTTGTTTAAATTTATTTACAACATAATTTAATATTCCCTGATACTTTTGGAATTTTTTTATTAGTAGGGTAATTTTATAAATTTCTTTAACTTTTGGGGTTAAAAAAAAATAAATACAATAGGGGTACCCGCCGGTGCCACCGGCGGGTTCTCCCCTCGTCCCATCAACCGCCTGACCACCTTGACCACAATAATTGCGACCAAGAACCCGCCAATGTGAAGGGCAGGTAGTTGGTTAGGGTTTTGACCAGCATTCAATTCATATTAAAATTTTTTTTTTCTATTATATAAACCACTAAACTCTCATTCCAAATTCCAAACTTTACTCTTCACAATACACACTAAACTCTCATTCCAAATTCTCTATTTCTTAACAAACTCAAAGATTTTATTCCATGGCGAATTGGGGTGTTACATCGGGTCATTTGAATACGGAATTGTTATTTTTGGTTGGTGAGCATAGAGCTGCTCACTATTTTCAGAATCCAACGAGTGATGCCGGTATTTTGCGTCCTAGACGGGGGGATACCAATTTTTGGAGACTCATCAAACACAAGCCTATACCCAGTAATGTTATGCCTTATATAAGGATAGCGGGTTTTGGTGGTATTATTGATTGCGGTTACCGTAAGCTTGATGGTGGTTTGTGTCACACCCCAACCTTGACGGCGGAAACGTCGAGGAGTGAGAGTTAAGATCGTTCACAGCCACATAACGCTATTAATAATCCAAATATAATTTAAACATAAATTTCAATTGTCACATTACAAACATAAGTCTCAAAGAAAATAAAAGCATAACATAGAATGTAACAAGTCATTCCATTTTATTTATTGATCTAGGTCCATTCCTAGATGTGCAAGCTTCAAAGTGTAGAAATCATACTTGGGGTATTCCTGAAACATGTTAAAAATAAAAAGGTCAACATAAAAATGTTGGTGAACATTCCATAGTTTCCAATACATAAGTATATAAAAGATGCCAATTCAAGTCATAAGTTAGTGAATAAAGTGATTAGGGATGTTATGAACAATGCAACAATCAAACCTCGACAAAAGTTTTACAAGTCTCAAACGTTAAAAGTATATACGATCAGCTAAGTGTACTTGGATCAACCAAGCAGGCTTGTCTTACCCATAGATCTATGACTTCGCTGGGCTAGCAATAGTTAATGATTGTACATATAACGCCATAACATGGTAACCACGAAAGTTCAACTAACCACAACTTTACAAGATGAATTGCCATAGGTTTACAAGTCTCAAATAAGTTTACAAGTGCAATGATAATAAGTTAACATGTTTCACCCCAAAGTGTGAAAATAAGCAAAAAGGGGTATGGAAATACTCACATGGATATAGGCATTACAAGATGATGTAAAAGATTAAAGTAAGATCCAAAAGATAAATCCAAAGTATCCATTACAAGCACCTAAATATATAATTTACAAGATAAAGGTTAAGGTTAACAATTCGATTAACGTTCACAAGAATTAGGGTGTTAATATTTTTAAGGTTTTTACTAAGCAATAAGTTTATAATGTAGTTATTTACATTTTGATTCCATTAGAAAGAATTATATAAGTTTATATGATTAAATATTTTAGAAATGAAGTTTAATAACAATGGTGTAATTAAATCTTAATAATTTTCTAAGAATAGTTCATAATTTCTCAAATTTTAGAGATTAATAAAGATAATATTATGTCCATTATTATTTTAAATGATTTTTTTTAAATTATTGTATCAAGTCCATAAGCATATAAATAGTTATTATTTTAAGTTTTAAAAAGTATATTTTGACCAATGTTTATAATGTACTTAATTATATGACTTGTAAAATAATATAAAATTATTTAAAGTCATTTAGCATGGTCAAAAATAAATAAATAACAACTAATTATTTAAATGATATTTAAATGTCTTTTTACAAAATTAATCATTTATCATATTAATTTATAATGTTTGAAATAATCTAAATTGAACCATAATAGCTTTATAGTATTTAAATTACATAAAAGAATTAATAATGGTTTTTTTTATATCACATTTATTATTGTTTAAAACAAACAAATAAATTTAAAAATTTATAAGTTTTGAAATCTTTTGAAAATCAATTTAATAACTTCTGAAATATTTTTATAAATAAAAATAATTTCTATTTTTAACCAAACAATATATTAATATTGTGTGCAAATTGAAATAATAAAATAAAGAATCAATAGTTAAAAAAAAAGGTTTGAGGGACCCCGGGTTCGAACCCGGGTCCCTTGTGTGGGAGGTGGACATGGTTACCAGTCGGGCTAAAGCCCATATTTGTATAAAACCCTATTCAAAATCTTTTAAACACTAATTGATTTAATCCCCAATTCAACAAGAACCCTAGAATCAATTTGGCTCAAATTGATCATGAATCCGAAGTTGTTAATGAAATTAAAGTTAGGGCTTTGATTCACCAAGTAAAACCGAGTACAATGATGCGTTTAACTTACTTGATTATATACAGATCGATGAGAATGTTGTTAAGCATAGCCGCGACTAGGTTGAAGTTGATTCGAGATGCAAACGAGGTCGGTAATCAAATTAATCTTGTGTGAAGCTTCTAATGATTATGATAATCGAAAGCCCTCAAACAATTGTGGCTTAATGTGCTCAGAAGGGATGGTTCGAGTTGTGATTTTGTTTCGGGTTTTACGAGTATAGTTGGTGCATAATTACTTGATGTTAACAGCGATGACTGTTATGCTCATGTTCGAAACCCCAAAAGAAACGTTCTTATCAATTAATTTGATTAATGGAGCCGATGATCGACTTGAAACAGTTTTGGTTTTATGCTTGATATTTCAGTTTCGGTTAGCACTTTAAACGAGTTCTTTAAACGAATTAAAATGGGTATTAAATCCGAATAACACAACCGAAAGCATTGGTGTGGTTAATTGGCATTGAAATCGACTGTTTTGGAGGTTTAGACGTCGCCGGAGAAGTCGCCGGCGGTGGCCGGAGAGATCCACCGGGGTTGCGAGAAAAAGAAAGAAAGAAAGTTTTGATTAATTACATAAATAGTCCCTGCAGTTTGGGTTGTTATTATTTTATGTGAATAGTTTACTTTTAAAGTTTATAAAAATGACAAAACAACCCCTGAACTTAATTAACTTTAAGTTTTAACATTTTTCAAAGATTAATAATGTTATAAGTTAATATTATTATTAGTGCTATGACTATTATTTTAGTTAGTAAAATTAGTATTATTATTAGTATTATTATTATTATTAATAATATCATTATTATAATAATAATTTTAGTTATTATTTTATTTAAGATTATTAACACCTTAAATTTCATAATAATAAACAACATCATAACACTAATAATGTTATTACTATTATATTAATTTGTTAATCACCAAATTTATTATTAAGCATATTAATTCCATAAAGTTTCAAAATTGACATAAAAGGTCCTATTAAAACTTAACAAAGTTTACTTTTAATTTAACGAAAATATGAGATGTCACAGTCTCCCCAACTTAAAAGAATTTCGTCCCGAAATTAAAAATGAACTTAAATGGAACAAAGGAATTGTAATGAAAGGTGAGTGTTCAACGAACAGTGTTTGACGTTTGATTACAGGTGGAACGCTTCACTTCATGGAATCTTACAAGGTCCTTAACATAATAAACGCGAGACGTTTTGAGATGAAATGTTGAAAAACGATGACGAGCTACCGTGGTACCTTAGATTCATAAGTCACAACTTCTAGAATATAATTTCGTAGTAATTTGATGTCTAGAAATCATTAAGGACCAACAATGATAAGAAAGGTTAACCGTCAGAATTTAAGAATCCCAAACATCACTATATGAAATGATCTTAACGCATATCTTGTGAATATGTATCTCTCCTTTGACCAATCATCGGTCTAGGAATAATACGATATGCGAAGATTTTGGGATAAGTTCACGACGATGGTTAGGAACATTATTAAAAGCAGAAAATGAATTGATCATCCAAATTAATGATCGATGTTTAACGACATACCACGGTATACGACTATTTGAGATAGATACAAGCCAATTTCTCGACCCGTTATCCCACATAAGTCAATATGAAATCAGCCAATCGGTCTATAATGCACTAATTGTCATCATGACATCTAAAATAAGAGACATTCAGTGATGAGAAGTTAAACAGGAGATTCACAAGAACACGGATGTTAGGTTTTGTCATATGTGAAAGTAAGACACTTGGACACATGCCAAGTTATGTCTTTTCTTTTATGCCACACATATGACTACCAATTACGGAATTTTATGAACCTTTATATCCACATCGCAACGAGGATAATAACAAGTCTTGTTGTTTAAAACCAAGATAAAATTTCAATGATTTTCAAGGTTAAGGGTTCAAAAGCGATTCAAGAAATGACGCAAACATTAAGAACATGTTTTGCAAGGTAGTATGTTTCTAAATATAGATTGCATACGTAATTCATCAAGCCCATAAGTACAGTCGAGAACATTCATATGACTAGAAAGACATAACCACAAGTTGATAATGGCTTTATTTAGTGGAAAGGTCGTTTAAGAAGGCTACCATCACACAAACATGTGTTGATGATATCTCAAAATGAAAGTTGATAAGTAGGGAATAAATGGTTCGATATAGCTAGATCAAATCAAAACATAAGGATAAAGGAAAAGAAATCAATTTAAGAATTTAAATGCTCCAAGCTCGGAATCAAAATTAACCTAAAGTGATCGGGTCTCCTTTCAAGTTCAGAAATCATGCTTTGGCTTGATAGGTCCAAACACTAACATTGGTTCACCCTTTAAGTTACTACATGTTTCTTGTCACTTGATTAAAACCTTGGTAAGTTGGAGATCAAGAAATGAAAATAGTCATCAAGGTGTGGTTTTCACTCCTAACTTGATGGTGTATTCCCAAGGTATGACCACTAACTTACCAATTAAAAAGTTCGGTCCCAACTCCTTGTTGAGGATCCACAGAAATAAGACAAGGTAACTCACCATTAAGGTAAGGGAAATCACTCCTATCTTAACGGTGAAGTTTTTCAAAAACAAAATATAACAAGATGAACTTCTTCATCAAAATCCAGATTCACTCCTACTTTGATGAAGTCGTCTCATTTGAACAAATACAATTCATAAAGATGATATTATCATCAAGGTATGGAATTCACGCCTATCTTGATGATTAAATTTCATAATAGCAAGAAAACAATCGAAGATTGACATTTGTCACCAAAGTACGGGTTTCAATCCTATTTTGATGAGATCATGTCATTTGTGAAATGTCATTCCAAAGAAAATAATTGAAGTCAATCCTCGGGATAAGGAAATCACCCCGATCCAGAGGATGAAATTTTATAAATCACAATTGGAAACCATTTATCGAAACGAATAGAGAATCATCAAAGTAAGGGAATCACCCCTGTTTTGATGAGTTAGAATCATTTAGGAGATACGGGTGTTCTTAGTCATAGGTTGACTTTCAAACACTTGCATCTCTCACGGTGCAGACGGTACGGAGTTTGACTTAACGACGAAAGGAAAATAATATCAATTAGAAATTCCGAAAATTTCAAGTTACATCAATGTAACAAAAAGAAAAAAAAATCATGCTTACAAGCTTAAGATCAAAGTTCAAGATAACAGAAGTTGTTGTGGTGTAACAAATCTTGGATGGTTTCAATCGGAAAGACGAAATTAAGGGCAGGAAATTATTCAACGCCACAACGAGATGTGAACGTTCGATTCACAATCGAAAGGAATACACGGACTTCTCAAGATATGAGGTCAACCATAGTCTTATTGAAGACACACGTACTTATAAGTGATCATTCATCTCAAGGGTTTCGAGTCATGTAAATGGATTCAATGATCGAGTCAAATCACCATTTACACTTTGCCTAGACAAAGTATTCCGAGATGTAGGAATTCCACCTACAACATTTCATGTTCTTAGTTATGGGTCACATCTTTAAGAAGACTTGAGAACCATAAGTAACGGTTTAAAGTTTTTGATGACCATTCGGTTTAGATTCCCAATATCTTTGGGTATATTAAGATCCATGTTCATGTTGGTCAAGATATAGATATAGTTACATGAAACGCTCAACGTATAACGGTGTTTGGACGTAAGAGTTGAAATGTAAGTTAGGTTCAATGTTAACAGGAACATTATGTATAATAAGAATGAAGAGATACCAGTTCAAGAAATCAAAGATTTTTAAGATACCAAGAGGATGGTTCCATTTGGTAACGCATTACCATTTGGAATCGTTGACACGTCAAGGTAAATTGACCCATTTGTCATAGAGACTTGTGTATGTTGACCATAGTTTATCACTCATCCCAGAAATCCCCAGGTAAGCATAACTGGTCTCACAATGAGATTTATACGATATGCTTGCCTTAGCCCGAAGGCCTTTTGCCAGGAAATCCAGAATACAGGTGTCTATGTGTCACACAAATTTCTTTGGTTTATGAAATCAAAACCTTGATGAGATTTTCATAGATTAGATATAGAGTCTAAGGAATTAAACCCACGATGATAAGTGTAGATTCCACATGTCGTTGAGAATAGATTTAGGAAGTTCATTTGTCGGGGAGAATCAAAGAGTTAAAGTTAAGTTTAGGGAGACAAGTAACTAAGTTTAAGCATACATAAGGCAATCCTATGCTAAGGCATCAAGTTGCACAAAAGGCATAGCATTATGTAGCATGCAAACAACATGTAAGCACAAAGGTATAAGGATCTTTCTATGAGGTTCATGCAACTATAGTCTAGGTCACCATTTCTAATAACCTAAATCCCTATAGTTATGGGCGCTGATACCAATCTGTCACACCCCAACCTTGACGGCGGAAACGTCGAGGAGTGAGAGTTAAGATCGTTCACAGCCACATAACGCTATTAATAATCCAAATATAATTTAAACATAAATTTCAATTGTCACATTACAAACATAAGTCTCAAAGAAAATAAAAGCATAACATAGAATGTAACAAGTCATTCCATTTTATTTATTTATCTAGGTCCATTTCTAGATGTGCAAGCTTCAAAGTGTAAAAATCATACTTGGGGTATTCCTGAAACATGTTAAAAATAAAAAGGTCAACATAAAAATGTTGGTGAGCATTCCATAGTTTCCAATACATAAGTATATAAAAGATGGCAATTCAAGTCATAAGTTAGTGAATAAAGTGATTAGGGATGTTATGAACAATGCAACAATCAAACCTCGACAAAAGTTTTACAAGTCTCAAACGTTAAAAGTATATACGATCAGCTAAGTGTACTTGGATCAACCAAGCAGGCTTGTCTTACCCATAGATCTATGAGTTCGCTGGGCTAGCAATAGTTAATGATTGTACATATAACGCCATAACATGGTAACCACGAAAGTTCAACTAACCACAACTTTACAAGATGAATTGCCATAGGTTTACAAGTCTCAAATAAGTTTACAAGTGCAATGATAATAAGTTAACATGTTTCACCCCAAAGTGTGAAAATAAGCAAAAAGGAGTATGGAAATACTCACATGGATATAGGCATTACAAGATGATGTAAAAGATTAAAGTAAGATCCAAAAGATAAATCCAAAGTATCCATTACAAGCACCTAAATATATAATTTACAAGATAAAGGTTAAGGTTAACAATTCGATTAACGTTCACAAGAATTAGGGTGTTAATATTTTTAAGGTTTTTACTAAGCAATAAGTTTATAATGTAGTTATTTACATTTTGATTCCATTAGAAAGAATTATATAAGTTTATATGATTAAATACTTTAGAAATGAAGTTTAATAACAATGGTGTAATTAAATCTTAATAATTTTCTAAGAATAGTTCATAATTTCTCAAATTTTAGAGATTAATAAAGATAATATTATGTCCATTATTATTTTAAATGATTTTTTTTAAATTATTGTATCAAGTCCATAAGCATATAAATAGTTATTATTTTAAGTTTTTAAAAAGTACATTTTGACCAATGTTTATAATGTACTTAATTATATGACTTGCAAAATAATATAAAATTATTTAAAGTCATTTAGCATGGTCAAAAATAAATAAATAACAACTAATTATTTAAATGATATTTAAATGTCTTTTTACAAAATTAATCATTTATCATATTAATTTATAATGTTTGAAATAATCTAAATTGAACCATAATAGCTTTATAGTATTTAAATTACATAAAAGAATTAATAATGTTTTTTTTATATCACATTTATTATTGTTTAAAACAAACAAATAAATTTAAAAATTTATAAGTTTTGAAATCTTTTGAAAATCAATTTAATAACTTCTGAAATATTTTTATAAATAAAAATAATTTCTATTTTTAACCAAACAATATATTAATATTGTGTGCAAATTGAAATAATAAAATAAAGAATCAATAGTTAAAAAACAAGGTTTGAGGGACCCCGGGTTTGAACCCGGGTCCCTTGTGTGGGAGGTGGACATGGTTACCAGTCGGGCTAAAGCCCATATTTGTATAAAACCCTATTCAAAATCTTTTAAACACTAACTGATTTAATCCCCAATTCAACAAGAACCCTAGAATCAATTTGGCTCAAATTGATCATGAATCCGAAGTTGTTTATGAAATTGAAGTTAGGGCTTTGATTCACCAAGTAAAACCGAGTACAATGATGCGTTTAACTTACTTGATTATATACAGATCGATGAGAATGTTGTTAAGCATAGCCGCGACTCGGTTGAAGTTGATTCGAGATGCAAACGAGGTCGGTAATCAAATTAATCTTGTGTGAAGCTTCTAATGATTATGATAATCGAAAGCCCTCAAACAATTGTGGCTTAATGTGCTCAGAAGGGATGGTTCGAGTATATACCTTGGAAGTTCTTCAAAATTACTGTCCCAAGTACCGTATATTATCTCAATGGCAGCCTTTCGAGCTCTCCACGCCTTATTATATGAAACATCAACATTCAACGTGTCTTTAATGTGTGCCTGAATTTGCTTGACTGGAAAAGTAAGGTCTTGGCGAATAAAGTGGATGATGCGATTTACAATATCTCTAGATTTCAAACCTCTGTTGTTGTTGCCAACAACACTACCAAAGCAATTGTGTGCATTGACCCATCTAGATATTCTCCACATGTTGTGATGTTTAGGCTTGGTAGCGTACACAAACCAACTACATTGAGGACCAATGGGAAGATCACTGCTATAATTGGGGCTAGTTGTGTAGCATTTTGCTCTATATGCATCACTTTTACTTTCAACAACAAACATTTCCCGGTTACGTGCAACATTCCATAATCGCACCGCATGCGTTAGATCATATTTTGATTTAAAGAACATGCCGACATGGATTTCTTTTGTTTCTTCATTCCATACATCCATGTAGTCTTCATCATCAAAATCAGTAGCTTCATAATCTTTTAATTCTTGGGGATCTTCAGAAAAGGTCATCTCCCCGTAAGAGATTCCTTGATTAACCACAAAATTATGATGCTCACTAATTTCATACCCATCTTCATTATCGGTTGATTCATCATGTGACGGAACGGATTCAGAATCTTCACTTTTTGTGAACCATCATCATCCGAGTTATCAAACCCTCCGTGTTCATCATCATTTAGATCAACATTTGATTGATGAGTTGAAATATACCCCATGTTAAAATTGCTTGATGGACCGGCTTGATGATCACGTGAACTTGCATTGCCTGGAAAGGCAGTAACTGTTTGTGTAGGTGATTCGGATACAGAAAACCCTCGTAGGAGATCCATACAATTTGATTGTTGGAGTGACATTATTGATCCAAAATTACATGAATATTTCCAATGAAATTTTCCACATAATCTGCCAATTGATACAATACTTAAAGACTCGAGTCATTAAAAATTTCCGATGTTTGAGAAAAACCACCGTACGTGTAAAATAGTTTGAACCTCAGATTATAATATTCTCGTGAAAGTTGAAGATGATTGTAAATGAAATCAACAAACGAATCGTACGAAATTTTTTGAATAACAATAGTGGTACTTCTGGTAGAAGCATCACACATAACATTTCCGTTCACAAAAGAAAAATCACCACCCCAGTATATTTGTATAAAATAAGGTCTAGACATGATGAAATTTATTGGTATGAAGAGGTTTTCGTTTAAGTTGTTTGATGATGGGTTTTTAAGTGAAGATAATGTGGTTGTAGAAGGGTTTGGTTTTTGGTTTAACGATTCAGGGGTTGATGGGTTTATATGGTAATCGAAACCCTAAATTACCCAAGAACTCGCCGGTCTCATTGGCGGGTTCTTTGCGCTGTCTTGTCACACAGACCAGACCACAAGACCGGTCAATTTAACATGCCAGAACTCGCCGGTGACACCGGCGGGTTCTGAGGAACAAGACAAAATACTTTGAATCTTGCCAGGGCGCAGATTTTAAGAGGGGAGAACCCGCCGGTGGCACCGGCGGGTACCCCTATTGTATTTATTTTTTTTTTAACCCCAAAAGTTAAACAAATTTATAAAATTACCCTACTAATAAAAAAATTCGATACTTTGTATTCTAATAGTTTTAAACGTTTATATGCTAGATATGAAGTAGTGTAATAGTAGGAATATGCTAGATTTATCGATAGAAAATAATAAATGAAAAAGAATTTAAATTTTCTTATTTTCATATTCGTTTATTAACTCAGAAGTCAAGTTAAAAATTAATTGTAATTATTTTTATCTCGATCAATAACTAATATTCTAAAAAATAAATACTTAACTTATAGTTGTGGAGGCCCTATCATAACGTTTAGTTTTATGATACATTAATTTATTATTATTTACCATGATTATAAAATAATAATACAATTACCTATCATACTATAACTTTTACAAAGTGTAAAGAAGAGCGAGTCGTTTCGAGGAAAAGATTAAACCCTCGGATGCAAGGGTGGTATCCCAAAACACACATGAAATTTTATGATATTTTAGTTATAAAATTTAGAGTTTAATTCAATAAAAAAATAATACAATTAGACTCACCAAAGGATCGAATGGGTACTTATAAAATTTTATGATAATTTAGTTATTATAATTTAGAGTTGATTTTGCTTTATCTCTCTTTGAATATAGGCTGTAGTTTAATCCCAAAACACACATGAAATAAATGAGAATATTTAAGATCCAATAGCCAATAGGTACTCAACATCCCACGTAAAAGTGTACTCTCGATTTGGTTCTTATAACAGAAAACTCACATGATCATTACATCTGCTCCTAATCCTTAATTTTGCATTATTGGATTATAAGAGCATTCATAATAGGGTCTTTGTATTTACGTGAGTACGTATTTTCTTTATATTTTTAAAATTGATTGTAAATGGTTATGAGTGGAGAATAGTATAAAATTATAATTTATCTGTATATTTGGAGAATTACTATTCAAAGCTTATAATTTTTTTAGTATTTTTGAAAGTGGTTGTGAGTAAAGTAAAGAGAAAAAGTAATGATAAAAGTACATATAACATATTATTTAATCGAGAAGAAGAGAGAAAAAGTAATAATTTTTAGTGTAATTATAAGGATATAGATGTGAAACCTGATGTGAATGCTCTAATAAGAATTGAGCTCTTATTATCTCTATGAGAGGGTTCCGGACATGCGAACGCACATATATTTTTGAGGGGCTCAAAATTTTGAAAAGTTTTATATATAACCTATATATACATTATTTTAAAAGAAAAACATATGAAAAATTAACCAAATTGCCAATTAAATTTCAAGAGTAAATCATTCTTTTTCTGCTTTTGGTTTGGTTACATTTGCTATTTTTATCTAAAAAAATATTTTTTTTGCATCTAGCTCTCTAAGATTTTTATTTACAATGTTAAGCCATCTATCATTTAAAAATGATAACGATGTATTTTGCATCTAAAGACAAAATCTTATGGTTATGTAATTGAGTGATTTTGTTTTGTAGTTTAAGGGATAATTTTGTCAATTTACATGTTTAACAATTTAATTAACGTACTTAATTTTTTTGGATGAAAATGATAATTTTTTTAAAACCTTGTAGAGCTAGATGCAAAAAAAATCTTTTTTAGATGAAAATAACAAATGTAACCAAATCATAAGAAGAAAAACAATAGTTTACTCTATTTTCAATTTATATAAGTTTATTTTTTAAGTGTAATTTTTATTTTGCTTTCTAGAATGCTAAGAGAGTTTTATTATTCATTTGACTATGTAAACTAAATCATTTTGATAATGTAAATTTATTTAGTTTATCGATATATTATTTATGCCGTAATAATTTATTTTTTAATTTATATAACTTTATTTATTTTGAGTTTTTATTTATACTACTTGCACAAGACATCTTAACCGCCCTAGAGGACACCAATATCACGTTGGGTGATGGGTTGCAATTGAATAATTGAATCTTAACACTATGTGTAGTCATATAACATATATATCTAAACGATTATAATTAGTTGTAAACGGATTAACGAGTTATAAATCCATTGACATTCTAAACTGATTTTTATTTCATTAAACAAGTAGACATTGAACATATTTAATCAACCGACTTAAGCATGACAACCAAATACGATAAATTTTAAACAAACTAGACGGTCCAATCAAATACGACATATATACTAGATGTGTTAGACAAAGCAATTTAAAAATGTTCGAAAAGGGCAGACCTACGTACATGACACTAGAGTCACCAGAATACAACAAATTTCGACAAGTATATAGAGACGTATGTATGAATTTTTCAAGTGACAACAATGTTTTTTGACGGTGACTCTATATGATTTTAATTTTGACTAAAAAAACAAACACAAGGTGAAGCAAAAGAAGAAAAATGAAAGAAAACGTTTACCGGAATGTTCTTTTTTAGGAAGACTACAAGATTTTAGTTAATTTATTAGCTATATTCAAATTATTTAGTTTAAAATTTCTTGTTTGTTTAGTTTAGCTTAAAGTTTTAGCTAATTTATTCACTTCATTTGTTTGTTTTTACGTGTTATTATGATCCTCCGGTTTAAAACTTTCTGGTTCTATAATTGACTATATTATGTGAAAATAGATATGAGATTTGCCAACACGAATAGGATAAATTATCTTTTTGGAAGGATGGTGGAAACAAAATAGATTTTTTTTAAATTTATTGTGTACTGAAGTTATCACTAATTTGACATGTTGCAAGAACAAATGATTTTTACAACGTTTTACATTGTATTTTTATTATGTAACCGACCTGGAAAGTTTTTATATCTACATTCAGAAAATAAAAGCATCCAGAAATAATGAATGCCTGAAAATATTTTTTTCAATTCGTCCCTAATGTTCGGTTTCGGTAATTGTATTAATATTAAACACCAAGTTTTGAATGCGAGGGGGGGGGGGGGTTCACTATAGCGGTTTGTACCAATTTGTAGGCATGTGGTACTATTCATCTCTAGTTTTGCTGGCATCCATTTCTTTAATGTACAAGCTGATTGAAGCAACAAACACGAAACTGTCAAGTCTTCGTTCTCCTGTTTTGCCACCACTGCCACCGTTTTCGACACCACCACCGTTACCGCCTCCGCCACTACCAAATCATCAGTACAACTGTTAAAGCATATGATACAAATTGATTATTCATAGTTCCTCTTTTAAGCTTTCCCGACGTGATTCCGGCGATAGATTAACATCTCTAGCCTTAAGAGAGACACATGTCTCCACCCTCTCTCTCTCTCTAAAAAAATATGTATAACCATTTAAAAACCTCCACACCAGATCTGAAAACCTCAAATATCCTTAGATGAAGAAGAAGGTGTGAAAATAAGACCCGGATCTCGCAAATGGTGTTTCAGAGGACTCGATTTTCTCATTTACCAGGGTTCGACTTTTAGATTCGGCAAAAACTCGCACTCAGACAGTGTGGTGGTGTGGTGTGGTGGTGGCGGCATTGTAGTGGTGTGGTGGCTGGAGGTAGTTGGTAATAGTGGCTATAAGGTTGGATATAGTGAGAAGATGAGTAGTGAGAGAGAGAGAGAGAGAGTGTGTGTGTGTGTGAAACATTTTCTTTTCGTCAAGTAGCTAAAAAGCCACATATCTTCAAACTTAGATCTTGGTTATAACCAAAATGGAATATCAAAAGGAGAAAATTACCAAAATAACCAATTGACCAAATGAGTTTAAAAAAATAGCCTTTGGCTTTGTGATATATGAATAAATATACATGTTAATAATACATATCTTTTCCCATTTCAAGTGATTGTTGTTTCAAATTAATCTTTATCGATACTTGATTGTGATTAATTTGATTTTTTTAGCTTTGAATGATTGTTTGATGATTTCAAAGAAAAATCCAAGAAATTCATGAAGATTTTGAAAGTTTAGAAGCTGTTATGGCCATGACAGGAGCTGTCAAGACCATAACAAGCTGCAGGTCCCCTTTTCCTGCGCATTATGGCCATGACAGATCCTGTCATGGCCATGGCACACATCAAGCCCCCTTTTTAAGCTCTTCTTCTTCTCCATTTAGGGATAGACGTTTTGGAAGATAAAACCCTAGTTTTTATTCATCTTTGTGGTGGCTTTAAAGGAAGTTTCTCAAGAGTTCAAAAGAGGTTGAAGATCAAGCATTTCAATGATCCAACTCCACACAACCCACCTCTACTCATCTTTGGTTTGAAAATCTCTAATTCTATCATGTTTTCTTCCATTGTTATGAGCTTGGTTGTGGTTTTTGTAAGCCTCATGGGCTAAACACTCTTTATCACTTAGATTAGATGAAGCTTAGCATACTTTGACATATTACATGTAACTTTTGGTGATGATTAGGTCAATGTTTATTACAAGGCTATGAATGTTCTTCAATGATTGTGTATGCTTGTTGAAATTGATGAATTGAATCTTGTGGTTTATAATCACATATTGTTGGAAAATTTTGTGTTTTAGAACATCTACTCATGAAATGCATACATTAATGTGTGGTTTATGGCATTTGACTAGGAATGATAAATGATGGTTGATTATTTAGTCAATTTGAACAAGTGTGCATTCAAATACATTTGTTTGTGAAAACCATTGTGTTTGTTATGAATATCTCCTAACATTGAGTATGTGTAACCATATATAATACGCATATTTATGATTCCTGTATTCGTGTTAGAACATTCACAAATTGAAGGATTTACATAACTATTGTTACATTACACGAATTGAGGTGGTTACCATGTGTTTATCGTGCTAACTTTACAAATATTTGTGGGTTTGGTATCCTTGACGGGAGTGCTAAACATCTTCAACTTTGGCTTAATAATATCATTGGGTCTCCATGGCATAATTTTAGGTGGCTATTATGTGTTTATCGTTTTAGCTTTCCAACTAGTTATATAATTAGATAACCTTGACAGAAGTCTAGTTTACATCCATGTTGCATGTGTAGAAGATGATCTCACCATAGGCTCATGTATGTTGTCATTGTTTTGCTAAGCGAATTCGAAGTATAAGTGATATTTTCCTCTTATTGATTATCTTCATCTTCGTCTACTTCCTTTATTAGTTTATTTATTAGCTAAATTAGTTAATCTTATTATTCACAAGTCATCTTTCACCGGCTAGATAATGGCAAAGGCTTAGTATCAGGAGCTCTCGTGTCCACAGATCGATACTTGGTTCTTACCAAAGCTATACTACTATTCAATAGGTACACTTGCCTATTGCGTGTTTAGTTAGTCATAAGGTGAAAATCATTTTTATAAATTTAAAGCTTAATTGTGTTATGTCCATTATTCAAATATATATATCAAAACACACATCACTTTGGAAGTATCCAAAATATTTCATGAATTAGATTGTGCCACGTGTTCATATATCTCCCTGCAGCGTACCAAAGCATGTGGTATCGCTAGCTTTTATTGACCAGTGATAATGATGACGACAAGGGGTTCGTTGGCGGTAAACAAGTGGAAGTGAGCCGGTTGGCGGTGGTGGTTGTGGAGTTGTGGTATCATCATGCTTACATGGTGCTCGGTGGTGAAGGAGGTTGGTTTGTTAGTCGTGATGAAGTGGGTTCAAGCCGGGGATGGGCTTGTTAATTATGGTGTCCCGACAACACTAAACGGTGGCAGCCGGTGGTTTGCGGCAGCGGGTGAGGGAGGTGCCGGAGTTGAAGTCGAGATGGGGGTTGAAGAAGAGGAGGTGCGGGAAGTGGTGGAGGAAGTGGTGGAGGAGTGGGACTACTAACTTATTAAATACTAAATCTTATTAATTAAATCTTAATTATTTGTATTTTTTATTAGTAAGGGGTATTTTGATCATTTTACTAGGATTTAACGGAAAAAGATAACGTTCATCCAAGATAGAGACTTTTTGTGTTATGTTTTGACAAACCTTTAGACCGACCTTGTAATTTTTTAAACATTGGGACCAAAAGTGAAAACAGATCTAAGCACATGAATCTTTCATGTAATTAACTCAAAAAATATTAAAAAATATATCAGCGATACACATACCCCTGTGTATCGCTAGAAAAAAATAAAAAAAATATTCAAAGTTAATATTTTAATTAATAACAAATATTTTATAACAAAAAAACTCGTTATGAATTTTTAAATACTTTTTATTATTAATAACTAATATTTACATAATTAATGAATACTATATTGCTCATAAATTCATCTAAACTCTTTTTAAAATTTTAAAATTTCATCTAAAGTTATTTCAAATTAATGAAGTCGAAGAGTATGTGACTATATTTTTTAAAAGTTTGAAAATGTATTCATAGTCCAAGTGGAAATTGTTAATAACTTTTATAGAAAAAACACAATAAAAACATAAATTAAAAAAATTAAAATACAGAGATGTTCAACGATACACTTATTTTCGAGGAGATATGTCAGCGATACGAGTTGATCCATGTATCGCTGACGTGTTTGAATATTATTGGTTTCACTATTTTCAATAAAGTAAAGACATCTTTGATTTGACATAAAAGGGCAATGCGTCAGCGATACGTCAGAGATACGCGCTTGTTTACGAGGCTATACACCATGGTTGGTGTATCTCCGATGTATCGCCGAACATAAAAAAAGCCACGTGGGCGATACCACATAAATTGGTATCGCCCCGTGGCGATATGATGGCTAGATTACAAAATTCATTGCTCAACGGTTTCAATTAAAAACTGATTTGATAATTGGCTATTTAGGTAAATTTTCTTATAAAAAGGGTTAAGATGACATTATATTTGGTTTCTAATCAATAATTATTTTACAATATGTATACAACAATAGAGATAAATTGATATGTATTTATATTCTATGTGAAATAACTTATTAAAAATTAATTAATTATCTACTTAAACAAGTGGTGAAATGAATCATGCAAACTTGTTAAAGACCATGACTATGGAACATTTATTGCGAATAAACATGTTATTACATAGATTTTACAAGCAATATTGAATTTTATATATTATCTTATTAAAAAGTCAAGAGTCGTGTCAAATGTAGTACATTTTATTCGACAATGTATAATTGAATTAATTTAAGTTTTTAACATAAATTTAACATAAGTCATGCTAATTATAATATATAATTTCTCATTTCACATACGCTATCGTTACAACGCAACAAGTAAAAACTAGTATTATGTAAAAGTAATGGTGAAAAAGGAACAGGTACAAAATCAAATCAATAATCAACGTAAGAAGACAGTGGGCCCAACACAGAATCCCTCACTAACAGACTTTCATTCTCTTACCTGTTTTAGTAACCCCTTTTCCCAAGTGAAAGTTTTAACATATTTTGATCTTTTTAATTAGTTAATTTAAAAATTGATAATATTCTATAAAAAATGTTTTATATATCAAAAACACTAAAATGCACATAACCAATAAGTTTTGGTTGTTTTGATACTATGTTTTATGGTGCATAAGTCGGTTATAATGATATACAGTTATCAATCAATATACTTTTTATAAATAAAAATACGTATTGCTAATGATTAATTTATAGGTCTTATGTCTAATGGGTTGTGTATTTTGATACTATTGTTTATGGTGCATAAGTGCAATACAAAATGCACCAAATAGACAAAAGATTCCATAATCTTTTTTTTTCTAAATTTTTTTAACGGTGACTACTCCTAATAAAACCACATATAAATAACTACAACTAGTTTTAAACAAGTCTCAAACCGTTAATCTAAAGGGAAGTTACACCACTCTTGTTCCAATAGTTTTGCCATTAGAATCAACCTCTCAACTGGCAGACCTAAAAAATTTATTTTATGGGTGTCGAAAGTTGTAGGTGTTCAGATGACTGCCGTTCGATTTCAAACTTTCGGATCGGTTCAGGTCATGTCAGGTGACATAAAAACATAAAACCAAATCCATTAATACATGATGTCAATTACAATATGAAATTATAAAATTTCCTTTTTGTTGGATTTATATGTTTATTTAGTTATTTTTAGAACCATTTATTCTCATATCTTTAGTTATAATATCTAAGTATACTTCATTTCTCAGTGAAAACATGCCTAAACATAAGAACCCTTCATGTAAATAACTCTTTATTTTATATAATCCGCATCGTTTCTATCGCTTTGCCTAGCATCATGCTAGGGTTTTTTTACAATAAAACCGTCATTCTAAACACACATACATGTATATATACATATATTTTTTATTTTATTATTTTGTTTTTGTAGTTTTCATTTATATCATCTTATGTTACTTTTATTTGTATTAATATATATATATATATATATATATATATATATATATATATATATATATATATATATATGTATATATATATATATATATATATATATATATATATATATATATATGTATATATATATATATATATATATATATATATGTATATATATATATATATATATATCTATATATATATATATCTATATATCTATATATCTATATCTCTATATATATCTCTATCTATATCTATATATATATATATATATATATATATATATATATATATATATATATATATATAGTAATTGAGTGTAATTGTCAAGCAGACTTTGAGCTACTAAGATATGGTTTAAAAAATGCTTAAGTTGAGCTTATAACTGAAATACTAGAAAAGATGTTTTTTTGTTAAATTTACTTCACCATATGTATGTAACTAATTAACTATGTATCGCCTAAAACGATATGTTATGTCAAGTAACTAAAACATAAAACAATACGTATATATTTGTAATAAAAGCAATAAAGTGTGTTACATATATACAAAGAGTGGTGTTATAAATACACCCAAATATGATATCTGGACACCTTAAATAAGGGCCGTATTGACGCACGACCAATCCAGCCCGTATTAGTCTGTAAAATATAAAATCAATAAATTCATGATTTTTTTACTCCCCGTGTTGTATGTTACTTCCCGTAATGACAGTGGCCGTAATTAGCCTTATGATCGTAAATAAGACTTTTTAAAATTTTTAATTTTATACTATTATTTTGTAATATTTTATTTACTTTTTTATGATTTATTATTTTTAGAGTTTATATTTTGCTTTTTATAAAAATACTTATTTGTAAATTAAATTAATTAAATAAATAATATAAGCTTTGGTTATTGACACAACTATTTGGTTATCAGAACACATTTTCTCTCTCTTTATATATATATATATATATATATATAGAGAGAGAGAGAGAGATAGATGGTAATGGTCTCCTAATGTGTATGTACGTATAACACGCTCCATTATATATTTATTTATAATCTTTGTAAACAAGTAATTTTTAAAAGAAAAAAAAAAACTAAAATAATGGTTAAATTTATAAATAAGTAATTATATAAAGTAAAAAATTAAACTTAAAAATATATGTAACTTAATAAATAATAAAATATGAAAAAGACAATTTAATAATAAAAAAGAGAAGAATTAAATTTTAAAATAAAAAAAACCAAAAATTATACTTACGGTAATAAGCCTTGTTAAAGTAATTACAATGTAACGACCAATAAAAGTCCTAAAAGTTCATTTGATATTTTACGGATCAATACAAAACGTATTAATCAATATAAGACGTATTTAAGGTGTCCAGATATATATGATTAGGTGTACGTATAAACTAACCCTATATAAATCGGTTTGTTTTTGTATCTTCACTTTCAGTCCCCTACTCCCAACCTACTTCTCTCTCTCACACACACCTGCAATTCCTTCTGTTTCAATGGCGATCGACTGATTTCTTCTTCAGGGGTGCCTTCAAATTCTCATTCAACTACCAAAATCTCACATTCTTTAATTCTATTATCATTAATCAATTGTTTTCAATCTTTTTTATCACAAAACTAAAGCTTACAAGTGTTTCACATTATCTGAAACAATTTGCAAAGAAAATGCTGGATAATCCAGACATGTTTGAAGCCAATGTTTGCTTTGATTCAAATTCCACAACCCATCATCACCAACAAGTGGCTATTGATCATCAAGACGCCTCAAACTTCCACCAAATCCCCAATTTCTCCGCCATTGAAGCACCTGCAGATCACCTTCATCACCAACAACATATGATGAACATGGAAATGGATAATCAAACCCACCAACAAATCAACTGGAATCATAATCTCCATGATCAAATTCTCATGGGTAACAACGATAACAGCTGTTTGCCTACTCAAACACCACCGGATCTTCTCAATCTCTTTCAATTGCCCAAATGTTCATCGTCAATATGCTTCTCCAACCCGACCCATATCGATCAAGCGTCGGGTCAAGTGTTGTATGACCCGATGTTGCCACTCAACATCCCCCCTCAGCCTCCGTTCTTCAGAGAGCTGCTGAATTCGCTCCCAAACGGGTTCAATTTGACGGGTTGCGGGTCGATTTTCGGCGAAACGGATGTCGAAAGAGGAGAACAGAGTCATCTGTATCATGATGGAGATGCGGTTTTGGAGTTTGGTGGGGGGATTATTACAGGAAAAGGTAGAGATAATAAAGATACGAAGCATTTTGCTACTGAAAAACATCGGAGACAACAAATGGGTGGCAAATTTGAGGCGTTGAAGAGTTTGATCCCAAATCCCACAAAGGTATGAGCAATTTGACGCAAATTGAATCGAAACCCTTTAATTATTTGATGGATTTGGTCACATTTCAGCATTTTGATTCGTTAAAAACTTGTTTTGTTGTGTTTGTGATCGTATTGTATGAGAAATTAGTATGAAATCCTTCAATATTTGGTGAATTTGATCACAATTGAACATTTTGATTCATTTGAAACTTATGGGTTTGAATTTTCTGGTTTAGACCCTTTAAAATACTTTGATGAATTTGATCACATTTGAGCATTTTGATTCATTAAAAACTTGTTTTGATATGATTATGATCATATAGTGTGAGAAATTTGAATGAAATCCCTCAATAATGTGGTGACAATTGAACATTTTGATTCATCTGAAACTTGTGTGTATGATTCATCTTGTTTAGACCCATTAATATTTTGATGAATTTGGTCACATTTGCGCATTTTGATTCGTTAAAAACTTGTTTTAATGTGATTGTGATAAAATGGTATGAGAAATTTGAATGAGACTGATGAGGATTGACCTTTTGATACATTTAAAACTTATGGGTATTAACTATGGAACTACTGATTTAGTCTGTTTCAAAATTTGATAAATTTGATCAAATTTGAGCATTTTGATTGATCTGAAACTTGTTTTCGTGTGGAACTTCTTGTGGGTATGGTGTGATCATGAACAAAAGACTGATCGCGCGTCAATAGTTGGTGATGGGATTGATTACATTAATGAGCTCAAGAGGACTGTGGAGGAACTCAAGATTTTGGTGGATAGGAAGAGATGTAATAGAGGTAGGATGAAGAGACACAAAACTGAAGACCTTTCCACTTTAGATGTAGAAAGTATATACACCAGGAGCAATGGTGGAGCTGGCGGCAGTGGCGGCGTTGGTGGTGGTGATGGTGGTCATGATCAGCAAGCATATAATGGTAATTCAACTTCTACAATGAGGAGTTCATGGCTGCAAAGAAAATCCAAGAACACTGAAATCGATGTTCGAATCATTGATGATGAAGTTACAATCAAATTGGTGCAGCAAAAGAGAGTCAATTGTTTGTTAGTTGTTTCAAGAGTTCTTGATGATCTTCAACTGGATCTTCATCATGTTGCTGGTGGTCTCATTGGTGATTTCTATAGCTATCTGTTCAATACCAAGGTACAACCTTTTTTGCACATGCTATGCATCATTGAGTTGTACATTGCAACCCATTTATGACTTTGTGTATGTTCAAATTCTTTGGTTAGTTCTTGTAAAGGTTTCTGATTTGAATGACATGTGCAGATTTGTGAAGGGTCCTCTGTTTATGCAAGTGCTATAGCCAATAAGCTAATTGAGGTGGTGGACAAACAATATGCAAGTATCCCAGTCACTTCTAGCTACTAGGTAGAGAAATAACACAAGGTACAAGTTTTACTGCAAAAGGTACAGCTTTCTTAGCACAATGTACTAGTCTTTTCTGCATTAAGTACAACCCATCCAATAGAGAAGAGAGGGAGACACTTTTTACATGATGTTTCTACATTTGGGCATGCATGTATGCATGCTTATCTGCCTTTTTCTTCTTTGAGGTAGCATTGTTGTTTCATATATGATCTCTAAGTTTATAACAAGAAGATATATTTCACTTGAGGGAAATTAGAATTAAAAAGGTAAGATATCTTTCAACAAACATTTAGAAAAAACCTAAATGATTAGAGTTTATTATCATGCTTCAAAAGTTTACGTTACAAACAAACATTTTATTCATAGAAGGTTCTAGTAATCTAAAGTATACGAAATATTAGCTATAGACTTAAAAGAAAGGAGAATTGCATGTATCTCCTTCCAAACTTTCAAAATTGCATATTTCTTTAGAAAACAAGTTTTTAATACATAATATAGTTTTTAGAGTAAATTACATGGACGGTCTCTGTGGTTATGTTAAAATTTTAGATTTTGTACTTAAAGTTTAAAATCTTTGAATATAATTTTTAACATTTTTTTCTCTTTCATATATGGTCCCTAGGTATGTTAGTCAACCATTAGTGATGTTAAATATTATAAAAATTAGCATTTTACTTGTATTAACCATCTACTTAATTTACCTTTTAAATTATTTATTTTTTAAATTATTTTTATAATTCTATTTTTAATAAGATTATTATTTAATAAAATATGTTTTAAATACACAAATAAAAAAACTTTTTGATAACATGTTTTTAAAGATGTTCGGTTTTTAAACCGTTCGTTTTATACTTCATTCAAAACTTTTTGATTTTTTAAACTTTTTTTAAACTGGTTGGTTTACGAAAGTTCTTTTTTTTAAACCATTCATTTTTTTTAAAACATCCTTTCTTAAATAATTTCTTAGTTTTTTAAACATTTTTTTAAAACAATTCAGTTTTAAATGTCTTTATAAAAATATATATTTTTTATAAAGGTTTAAAAAAACCCGCATATTGGTTTTAAAAAAAATTATAAACCAAACATTTAAAAGAAGACATTTATTTAAATATTTGTTTATTTGTGTATTAAATAATAAACATATTTATAATAAAAAATTATAGAGTAAATTACGCTATTCGTCCCTGTGGTTTGGTGCTTATAACCATTTTCATCCAATAGTTTAAAAACGCTCGATTTAACCACTATGGTTTGAGATTTGTCACAATTAAGTCCAAACCGTTAACTCCATCCAATTACTCTGTTAACTTTTTACAAAAAGACAAAAATACCCCTGGATTAAAAGTGTTATCATATTACATAAACAAAATATGGGTCCGACCTCACACCACTAACCAAACATTAACCCTACATTGAAAATCTCAACAACTCGCCATCAACCACCACCAATGAACCACTCGCCGGCAACCACCACCCGCCGACAACCACCACCTGTGACTACATCGCCATCGTCACTCACCGGCTATCACACATCCACCACCCGCAACTCGCCGACAACCACCACTCGCTCAGATTTGAACCTAACCCTAAACCTCACCTTATACCTCTTTGACCAGACCACATCACCACCTCCCTCCGACCGACCACCACTACCAACCCTCGGTTAGAACTATTGCTTGCTGGAAACATATTCAATATCATCTTCGTATTGTTAACCCACCCCCTCCTAAACCATAAGCTCACCACCACCCTTCTTACCTTTTAAACCATTCACCATTGTGGTGTTGGTGGTGCGGTGGTTGCAGATCTGGCAGGTCGGTGCGGCGGTGGATGCAGTGATAGTGCAGCGAGGGTGGTGGTGGTGTATGGCGGTGATGGAGGTGCATCATGGGTGTAGTGATAGTGGTGTGTAGCGAGGGTGACGGCGGTGGTGTATGGAAGTGACGGTGGTCTTGGTTTGGACCGGCGTCTTCGACTTCAATGGTGATTTCTCTGATGGCGAGGATGTGTGCGGCGGTGAAGCTCCGGCAGTCGTCGTAGGAGAATGTGGGGATGGAGGCGGAGGCGGTGGTGGCGGTGGTGGTGATGGAGGGGGAATAAGGGGTTGTGAAGAGGATGAAGAGAGAGAGTGAGTGTGTGTGTGTATATATATGTATAGTCTTATTATTAGTATTTATACATTAATATTAATATTGAAGTAACAATTTAAGTCCAAGGGTATTTTTGTCTTTTTACATACACTTAACGGAAAAATAGATGGGAGTTAGTGTCTTGGACTTGATTATAACATATTTTAAACCACAGTGGTTAAATCGGACGTTTTTAAACTATTGGATGAAAATCGTTATAACTAGCAAACCACAGGGACTAAAATAGTAATTTACTCAAAATTATATTAAAATAAAATTACATTAATGATCCTCACAAGTAAAATAGTTATTTTGACAAATTTAACATCACTAACTGAACTAGCAGAGTATGGACCATTTATGAAAGATCATTATAACATTAGGAATTATATTTGTAATTTTAAAACCTTAAGAACCAAATCCAAAATTTTAATCAAATCACAGGGATCATCCTTGTAATTTACTCTAGTTACATGCACCAATTCTTCACTATATTTTCGCATTCTCACCGGTCCACATACGAGTCCATCATTTGAGTTATCAATCTATTATAGTTTATGTAATTCTTAAAGTCATCTACTTGAAACTAGTTACATGTCGAAGAGTATATGTGTATCCAATCAATTTGTTTGGACCAAAAATAGACACTCGCTTTGTCCAATTCCATTTAAAGATTTTCTCAAATACTATGTTTTCCTTTTAAGGTGCATTTTATTTCAGTTTTTAAAAATATATGATGACAATGTTTTTATTAATTTATTTTTCAGGTTTATGAGGATTTGGAGGGCTTATTCTTGTTTGCTTATATACTAACATGTCTTGAAGCTCTTGAGGGAAGACATCAAGATAGATTTTTTCATAGAATTTGGGATTATAATGACATTATTACAGGAACAATTTACCAAAAATGAAATAAAATAGGGGTAATTTGGGTATTCTGAACTAGACTTATGAGTGATGATTGTGGGTTTGGAAATGAATTAGGATTTACTTTGATGTTGTTGGTTTCTTTGCAATATGTTTTACTCTTGTTATATATTTCAAACAAAATTCTGAACTAGACTTATGACTAATTTGATGTATTTAACCTTTTTAGTCTACAATAGACTCTGTTAACTCTTTTGGTCCTTAAGGTTTAAATTTTATAACGTTTTGGTTCATGATATTATCTTTGTTAGTTTTTCAGTTAAGTTAGACGATATTTTAATCATTTCATAATTAAGGAACTTTTATGTATTGTTTAATACTTAAAGAGTTGTTTATTTAATTAACTTAAGACTTAATTATATGGGTGGTCTCTGTGGTTAAACCTGATTTTACTTTTGGTCTCTAACTCTTAAAAATTACAAGGTTGGTTCAATAGTTGGCACAAACGTAACAAATTTGGTCCCTGAAGTGGATGGACATTAATTATTGTTGTTAATTGCATGTGAATTGACAAAAATACCCTTAGTACTATAAATTAAAAATTAAAATTAAACTCTGACTTTATGGGCCCACCTCACCAAAACCCCCTTTCTTCTTCACCATCTCCTACCATCATCAAAGCCTCCACCTTCAACCTTCAATCACCACCACCGTTACCACCTTCACCATCGTCGCCACCAGCACCATCTTCACCACTGTCACCACCAAGAAGTCACTGGTGAAGAAACACCCGTCATCATCATCCCCGACATAGCCTTTACACCTGCCAACACCGAAAAATGGTGGTGATGGCTGAAGACCGGAAAATGGTGGTGATGGCTGATGGGGTTGTAAGGGTGGTGGTTACTCGGTGGTGTGTGGGCTGCCGGAGTTGTCGGTGGTTTTGAAAAGGGTGGGTGCATTAAGTTTAGGATTTTTATTTTGTTTTATTTTTATTTTAGGGTTAATATTGTCATATTTGTAAAAGTTAACGCCCATCCAATGCAAGGACTATTGGTGTTACGTTTAAGTAAAGTATTGGACTAACCTTGTAATTTCAGAGAGTTATGGATCAAAAAAGAAATCAGAGCATACCACAAGGATCACCCTCGTGTAATTAAGTCTTAACTTAAAATAATAAAATTAAATTAAATTTTTTTTTATTTGATACAAAAAGAAAAAAAAACCTGACAAGGTGATGTAAAGGCTTTAGCCTCCTGGAAATATGACTTAAGATCTAAACTAGTAATCTTAAAACTTTATCTATTTATAATTTTATTAAATAATGATGATTAAAATATATCAAGAACATAAATACTTTTATTTTATTATGCAAATAAACATTAAATATATAAGGAATGACATAAACTAGTTTAGATCTAAAGTAATGTTTTTAGGAGACCAAAGTCTTTACATCATCTTGACAGTTATTTTTCTTTGTATCAAATAACTACTTTTTCTTTTCTTCTATTATTTTAAGTAATTAAATGAACAACGCTTTAAGTATTAAACAATACATAAAAGTCCCTTGAATATGAAATGATTGAAATATCATATAGAGTAAATTACATGGATAGTCCCTTTGCTACGTCCAAATTGCAGTTTTAGTCCCCAAGTTTTCAAAACTACAAGGTCAGTCTCAAAGTATGCATTAATGCAACACGATTGGTCCTGCCTTGGATGGATATTAACTTTTCTGTTAAATATTTTTAAAATGACCAAAATGACCCTAGACTAAAAGAAGTAAAAAATAAAAAAACAAATGCTTTTATGCTTCCGACCAACACCACTTCCGTCATCACCATGACACCATTGTGCAACATCACCACTTCTTTCACCATCACCATCATGTAACAACCCATGTCTCTCTCACTATGTTCTTTCACATCTATCTCAGACAACCACCATTGTTCACGTTGTCAACGCCCCTAAGAATCCGAAACACATAGTGATGTGTACTTGTGCTCATGATGGTGGTGGGAGGCGGTTGGGAAAACTATTAGGGTTAGGGATGGATGAGGACGGTGATGTTGAGCATCAGTGGTGCGTTAGCGTTGGTCGTCGGAGTATAGGCGGCGGTGTTGCTGTGGTAGACGATGGGAGTCCTCTATCATTGGTGTGGTGTAGGTAGTTTAGTTATTGTATAAAATGGGGGCTTCCATTAATAGTAACCGGTGGTGGTGATGGTAATCCGTGGTGGTGATAGTCGGTGTATCATCTCCTCCTCTTAGAGAAGAAAATGTGGGGCGGGGTTGAGTGGGGTGGAATTAAATTATATAGTTTAGAAAATATATTATTTAAAATAAAATATATATTATTTAAAGAATAAGTGGTTCTAAGGGCATATTTGTCATTTTACATCATTTAAAGGACAAAGGTAAACGTCCATGCATGTCAGGGACCAAACATGTTACATTAATGCATACTTTGGGACTAATTACCATGTAGCTTTTCAAACTTGGGGACCAAAACCGTAATTGGACACAACACAAGGACTATCCGTGTAATTTACTCTATCATATAACTTAACTGGAAAACTAACAGTTAATATCATGGACCGAAATCATTACAAAATTCAAATTTAAGGACCAAAAGAGTTAAAAAATTCTATTTTGTACTAAAAGGTTAAATATACCAAACCCCAATGATCAAAATAGTAATTTACTCATATAATTAAAAAAAGGTTTGAGATGCCACATGTCATGTCATTAGACTTTTTATTTTAATTTTTGCGCATCTCTCTTCTAATAAATGATAATAGTATATATAGTAATTATATCATTTAAAACATTTACATATTAAAAAAATAGATATAAAAAAAACTAATTAAAAGTTACAATTTATAGAAAGTAAAAAGATATAAAATTTTTCTTAAACATTAAATAAAATAACTATTTAAACCACTTTTTAAAGTTTTATAAGGATGATATTTAAAAAATGATATATGTTAAAAACAAAATGTTTTAAAAAATTACAAAAGCATTTTTATAAGACGAACGTTTAACATGATATTATTGTTGGTTTACTTGAAGTACTTGTACGTAACTTAATCATATCTTATCTGAAATATCGATGTTTAATTCTTAAATTTTATTACGAGCTATTTAATATTTTATTTATTCAATCAACGTAATACACGTGGTACTAGACTAGTAACTTATATTCTTTAGTTTATTAATAACTTTTTAAAAGATCAGGATAATTTAATATATGAAATATAACATTTCATCTAATAATCAATATAATTTGATGTTTTATTAAAGGATCCGATATATAGACACCCCCATTATAAATTAACACTCCCTGAATTCTATACGGGTTGTATAATATTATATGCATCGTATAGGAGTCGTATAGCCTTACATGAGGCGTATAACCCCCTGTTAGCCCCTTGAACTTTTCTCATATTAAATGTCGGAATTTGCTATACTCGTCGTATAGGACTATATGAGTCGTATAAGAGGTCGTATATGGCTATATGAGACGTATCGCCATCTAACAACCCCACTTGAATTTTCCTATTTTTTAGTGTTGTTGACCCTATACGCCTCATATAGGGTTGTACGTGGCGTATAAAGGGTGTCAATTTATAAGGGTGTGTGTATTAATATTAGGTGATACTTTTTTCCTAACTATAAAACCCTCTTAGATATTAATATCTTTCTATTGTTGTGAATTCTTTGCAATTGCTATTAATTTTTTTGAGTAAATTACTGTTTTTGTCCTTGAGGTTTGATAAAAATTACGAGTTCAGTCCAATAGTTCATTTATTACACTGACGGTCCAATAGTTTTAAGGTTCGTTTCAATTTCACCCAAGATGTTAACACCGTCAGTATTTGGTCTGTTAAATCATGTAAAAAGACTTTTATGCCCCTGAATATTAAAAACCCATCCCTATCCTCACCTCCACCACCACTCATATCTCACACAGTCACACACACACACACACACATACACACACTCTCTCTCTCTCTCTCTCTCTCTCTCTCTCTCTCTCTTATCTTCTCTTCTCATCTCTCTCTCACACACACACACACACACACACACACACACACACACACACACACCCTCCCTTCAGTGCAGAGCCTTGAGAATCCCCACCCTACCCCACCCCAATCTGCTTCCATCCACGGTTGCAGTCGCCGGATTCTCAACCGAATAACCAGCAAAACTTCAGTTTCCGACGAGAGGAAGTTGCAGACGTCGGACGGAGAAGATGTCGTTGGTGAGAGTGGAGGTGAAGAACGCGTACGCCATGGGAATGTCTGATATACGCGGAAACTGATAGAGAAGATCCGAAGGCGGTGCTTGAAGGTGTTGCCGTCGCCGGACTCGTCGGAATCCTCCGTCAGATAGGCGATCTGGCTGAGTAAGCTAACAGTCTCCTGTTTCTGTTTGTTGATGTTGTTCGGTTTCTGATTGCTGGACTGTTTAGGTTAATTTGAATAATTGAATCTGAAATTGACGAGAAGAAGTAACTGATTTGATTTGTAATATGTGATTTGTGATTTGCGTTTGTTAATGGAGACGTAGGCTAATGGAATGAGGTTTGATTATTGACTGTTGTGTATGTGTAATCTAGCTTTAGGAAACTAAAATTAGGTAGTTGAATGTGTGTGTAGATTTGCAGCGGAGGTTTTTCATGGATTACAAGAACAAGTGCCGATTACATCTTCTAGAAGCCATAAAATGGTGGAACGAGTGTACAACATTGAAGCTGCTTCTCAAGCCGAGTGTTAGTCGGGTCATGTGTGAAGCAAGCTTCTCAAGCCCGGCGACGGCGACAACTCCGGTGGAGATGATAAACCGGAGTTTGTATCTGAACCCACGGTTACAACAAGGGAGACAACAGAAGTTTAAGGGTTGGGTGATGTAATTGATGAAAGAATTGGGGGTTCTGATGGTATTTGTTGGTTTTCTGATGATGATGATATGTGTGTGTGTGAGAGTGAGAGAGAGAGAGAGAGAGAGAGAGATAAATAGATATATATATATATATATATATATATAGAGAGAGAGAGAGAGATATAGAGAGAACAGATTGGAGTGGGGTGGGCTTTTATTTGTTTTTTAGTTTGTAATTTTAATCTTAAGGGTAAATTTGACTTTTCATATTAACTTAATAGAATATTGCTAACGGTGTTAACACCTTGGGTGAAATTGAAACAAACCTTAAAACTATTGGACCGTCAGTGTAATAAATGAACTATTGGACTGAACCCGTGATTTTCGTCAAACCTCAGGGACGAAAATAGTAATTTACTCTAATTTTTTTAATTAAGTAACCCAAACGAAACAAATATTAAACTTAGTTACTATCCACTGATTACTTTTAAAAATTTACATGCGTAAGATAATTATGATGATAAAGTTATTAAGTTTCATGATTATTTCATCTAATTAGGTCTTATAGTTACAAATAAGTATATAATCTGAGTTTTTCGAAGCTTTAAACTAATTATTATACTTTAATATCATACTTCATTATATATATTATATAACAAATCATCTTACATTTTTCTGCTACGTTTATTATATCTTGGAGAACACTTAACTATGTAACCACCGTTTGCTGCTACACCTCATTCACCATCCTCTCCTTTGATATCTTCATGAAAGAAAGAGATAGAGAGATAATAAGAAAAAACGAGAGAAGATGGTGTGAATGAAGAATGAGAAAGAAAGAAAGATAAGAAAAAGAGACGAGTGAGCGCACGTCTTGTGACTTGTGAGTCGCCAAAACAAAGAGAAACGAAACTCTAGCATCACATGTGGTGTATAATCAAAGAAAATTGGAACACTTATGGCGCATCAACAGCTTGTACCATAGGCTATAACCATTGTACTTTACTGTACATCTCGTTAATAATTGTTGTTTTATATAACTTGATAAATCCATTAAATGGGTCATGGAATACTATTAGATGGATTATTACTTGCGTAATTATCTTTTCAAAAATCTTCCTAATAGAAGAGTAATAAATATTGATTGTTATAATCATTGAAACAAAACGGAACAAGTATAAATAAAGTGTTCTCTAAATAAATTATCAAGTTTAGGTAAAACGAAAAGAATACTAATTAACCAAAATAGTTTGCTGTGCCCTTGCCCCTTTAGATTTAGCTCAAGTGTAAGTGCCTCTTGCTTCTTTAAGATTAGCCCAATTGATGTTTCTTTTAACAAAAAAATTTAAAAATAATAAGTGAGGTTCCTTTTCTGGCGCCCTAGTTTTAAGTTGTATTCGCCCGAAGGTTCATGGATGGTCCATGTGGTATGAACAGTTTGATCATTTCACATCAATTTCATGAGAAAGACCGGTGATCATTCATTCTTGAATCGATTCGGTTACGATTGAGTGAACAGTAAGGACCACCCTTATAAGTTTTCAAACTTGGGCCCAAAGTTGTTATATGGGCCAATCCTAGTAACCATCCTTATAATTAGCTCTTGTGATTAATTACACAAATAGTTTATGTAGTATGTATGTCTTATAAATTTTGATCATTACTTTTGAGAATTATAAGTTTGGTCACTATCTTTTGTCACATTGTAACACATTTGCTCTCTAGCATGAACATATGTGAAAAATATTTGTTAAGTGATGTCAAATGATCATATTATATGAAGGTAATATTAAAATGTTAAACCATATAATTTACCGAAAGATGTAATAATAAGTATAATTTCAATCATATAAAAAAATTACAAACTATAAATGTTTTTATAGTTAAAGATAAATGTTATAGGTATCCAAACCTTAAGAATATATGTAGTGGTTGTTTAGTTAAAATAACACTTAAATGACATGTAAATAATAACCATTCACTTAAATCCCCTTTAAATCAAACAAGTGTAGTAATTAATTAGTGTTTGAAACCTTTATTGGTGCAATAATATAAAAAAGTTGTGTTTGACACCCGTTAAGGGCTTGGCGCTCTATGAATTTGGAGCCCCTTTTAACTATTATTATAGTTTTTGAAGCTCCACTTGTATTCATGTCATTATGTTTGACGTCGTGAACATGTCTAGTACGTCTAGTCTAATAGTGAAATGCAATATCCAAAAGAACATCCTAAACTTGATTTAAATATTTTAAAAACCTAAAAGATCGTTATATCTTTTATAGTTAAATCGATATCCAAGTTATGGTTCGTAGTTTCGTTTACCCTTTCGTTGATTTTAAAGGAATTATTATTCATCTAAGTAATCATCATCTACAAATTCATTAACACCGTGCTAGCTCATATATCCCTCTTGCTTTCTCATGAAAACACCAAACCAATTTTTTTATATACTTTTATTTGAAGGTTATCATACATAATACACTTGTTTTGCCTGTGATGTTATAATGAAGGGTCGTGAGTTTTTAGCCTTGATTTGATTTGATGTCGACCAAACCATGTTTTAAGTTTTTTTAAATCCGTGGCTAGTATTAAACCTTGTACCGTTAAAAGAGCACAACAATGTAACGATGGACATCATAAAATTCCACCTCTTAGACTTCAGCGGGCAATCCAAAATAGTTAGACTCTAAATCATTGGCCTTTTTATGTGTTATTTCCAACTCTAAGATCTCATCTTCCAACCGGGCAATGGAATATGTTAATGTGTTGTTTTGTGTATGACAAGCCAAATTAGGTCAAAACAAGCCATCGACATTAGTGCCATATGTAATATGGTAATTCCACTAATATGGCCATAGGTCTTGTCATATGTTAAGATAATAAGATGCTTTAGCTCATGATAAGTCAAATAATGTTATAATAAGAGCATTCACAGTTGAATCCTTAAAAATATATGAGTGTGTTTAGTATATTATATGGAATGGTTTTGAGCGATTGTGAGTGAATGAGAGAGAAAATATTGTGTGTGAATTGGTATATTTGAAAAATCATTATTTAATCTCTATAATTTTGTTTTAATATTTTTTAAAATGATTGTGAGTGAAGGAGAGAGAAAAAAAATAATAATAAGTGTATAAAAAGTATTATTTAATTGAAAAAAAGAGAGAAAAAATAATGATTTTTAGTGTAATTATATGGATAAAGATAATGATTCCAATTAGACGTTATCATGTGTTGATATGTTGTTTTACCATATAACATATCAATCATTTTAGGTGTTAACAGGTGTTAGATGGTATGTCCATTGATTTAGCCTTAGGGGCCCTTGTTATGTGCTAATATGTTGTTTAAGCCTATAATAAGTCATTTATGATATAACGAGTCAGCGAAACCTGTGGGTTGCGACAGGTGTATTATACATGTAAGACTCGGTTTCGACGACTTATATATTAGTAGTCACTCGCCGAAAAATTCACAACTAAAGGTTAGTAAAGCACTTCGAAGCAATGAATCCATAATTTTATAAAATATCATAATTTAAATGTTATAAAATGTAACACCCCGAAAAGTCAAAACGAGTTATCAAGGATAATGGACTTAATTATTGGGTATTTAATAAAGTAAAGAAATGGCCATGGGCTAAATTAGCCTTATTGGGTAGTAGCCTAAGGGATTAAAGGCCCATAATCAGCTCTTAAGCCACTTAACCAGCCATCATCTTCCTCATTTGAACCCTAGCCACCAATTTCTAGAGAGAGAAAGTAAAGTGAGAAAGAGAAGAAAACTCAAGATTTGGAGCTTCAAAAGTTAAGAGATTGAAGACCTGGGTGTTGGAGCATCAAACCATAAGAAAGGAGCAACAAATCCAGGTAAGAATCGGCCTCTAAACCCTTCTATAGATCAAACCCGAATTCTAGGGTTTTGGGTTTTGAAAAGTTACAAAGAATCGTGCAGGATCGAGTTTTTTCACTTAACACTTGGATTTCTCTTAAACTCACTTATACTACACTCAGATCAGATGAAGTAGAATCTATTCTAAGAGTTGATAATAATATAATAAGTAGCAAAAAACACAAAAAAGTAATTTTCAAGGCACTTGTATATATTACTTCTCAACTCAAAGTATTACAAGACTCTTATAAGCATATTACATGAGTTACAATGAGAAACTATATACTACTACCTACAGCCAGATATACTTTGATACCAACTGGAAACCTAAGACTAAGGCATATACTATAATGTTAAAGTTAAGGTACCTTAGATAAAGTATTATCTAAGATATGGTAGTCATGACATGTTCATGACTTACCTTTTGTCACCAACTATAGTTGACAACTGTACTAACTTATAAAGGTGAACAATGGAATAAAGTATGGTTAACTACATGGCTTTTGAGAAAACACCATGTAGTATCTCAGAGGTCTGCAGAGGAGTGTCAAAGAGACCATACTTATGTCCACTGGTTCATAGTAGTGTCTTCCGAAGGTTTGTTGGCTTCGGAAGAACAAGTTCTTCCGAAGCCACTTATACTTCGAAAGAGGCTACTTCTTCTGAGGCTTGAGGACTTCTTTATTTCTTCATACTTCGAAAGTTGACTTATGATCTTTTCTTCTAAGTCTTGATCTTTGGAAGTGAATACTTTGTCTTCGGAAGTTGGAGTTTTTCTTCGGAAGTTGATCTTACACTTTTTCTTCGGAAGAACTCCTTTTCCTTTGGAAGTTCCACACTTAGCTTCGGAAGTCCTTTATTAGTTGCACCAAAATAGTCTAAGTGGTTTGGTTTTGGTTGCACCAGCCTTTCTAGATCCAACAAATCGCATAAAGGTCACATTTTTACATATGAAAACATGTAAAAAGCTTAGATATAGCCTCATGGTCGATAAAATAAGAGATTGGACGTAAAAAGTTGCAATTTTGGGTTAAAAACAGGTTGGTTCGTAATTTTTATGCGTTCTGCGAAACTGTCTGTGCATCCAGCGAATGTGGGTGTTCAAGCTGCGAAACTGTGAGTTTTCTGCGAAACTATAGTTTCGCAGGTAATTTCGCAGCCATGGAATTCCAACGAAAGTTGGGCGAAACTGCAATGCGAAACTGGCAGTGAAACTGACAGCAAAACTGGCAGCGAAACTGCTTATCTGGCAGCGAAATTAGCAGCGAAATTAGGAAAAAATTAACCCTTTAAGTGTTAACTTATCTACAGGCTGTGTAGTGTGATCCTAGTCTAGAAAGCTTAGTCTAGAAGTTACTCGCGGTATCCTGGTGAGTTCCAGATCCCCTTATTTATATATTTTTCCATGTTTTGGGGTTGTTATGCATACTAAATACATATTTTTAAAGGGCTGCTGCCCCTAAGACCCCGCTGTCAGGGGCTGCCGCCCTCGAATCCCCGCCGTCCCTCGGAGGGTCGGTTATGTTTTTATGATGAATTGTGCTTGGTATGTTGTGTACTCATAAGCTGCAGGATCGGGTTTGTCACTTAAACACTTGTGATTCTCTCAAACTCGCTTATAATAACACTCAAATGAGATGAAGCAATGCCTTTAACAAGAGTTGATAATAATATAATAAGTAATCGAAGGAACAAGCAGAAAATATATTTTCAAGGTACTTGTATATATTACTTCTCAACTCAAGATTACAAGACACTTACAAGCATGAAACAAGAGTTACAATGAGAAACTATATATACTAGATCCTACAGCCGGTTATACTTGATACCAGCTGGAAACCTACGACTAAAGCATATACTACAATGCTATAGTTAAGGTATCTTAGATAAAGTATTATCTAAGATATGGTAGTCATGACATGTCCATGACTTACCTTTTGTCACCAACTAAAGATGGCAACTGTACTAACATAAAAAGATAAACAGTAGATTAAAGTATGGTCAACTACATGGTTTTTGAGAAAACGCCATGCAGTATCTCAGAGATTTGCAGCGGAGTGTCAGACAGACCATACTTATGTCTACTGGATAATAGAAGTGTCTTCCGAAGGTTAACCGGCTTCGGAAGAACAAGTTCTTCCGAAGCCACTTATACTTCGGAAGATGCTTCTATGCTTCCGAGGCTTGGAGGACTTCTTGTACTTCGGAAGTTGACTTCAGATCTTTGTCTTTAAGTCTTGATCTTCGGAAGTAGCTTCTTCGTCTTTGAAAGTTGGAGTTTTCCTTCGGAAGTGCATTTTACACTTAGACTTCGGAAGAGCTCCTTCTTCCTTCGGAAGTTCCATACTTAGCTTCGGAAGTCCTTTGTATGTTGTACTCAAAATCTTCTAAGTGACTTAGTTTTGGTTGCAACAGCCTCTCTAGATCCAACAAACTCCCCCTAGGCTGATGCTACCAAAACTTCACTTATTTCTGCTTCTCAAAGCTTTCAGCACCAGGGACAAAAGATATTTGTCTGTCTCTCTGTTCTTCCCGGAAGTAGTGCTGAGAAGCTTGTACAAGTCATTCGTGGATAGGAGATCCAGTCTATCACTTTGAATGACATGTACCCTTTGTTGTGACCCCCTGAAGAGAGTTAGTTGACGGGAGTTATAGTCATACTCCCATCTAACTATGGGCTCAAGTTCAGGACCTTCAACCATTTGAAGAAAGGCTTTGCCTTTGGTTGCTGATCCTTTCCTTTCCTCCTCCTCTCTCAGTTTCAACTCCTCTTCAACCTTGCTTCTAGCAGTAAGCTCGGCCATATGAAGGCTGCTTAGATGATTTCTGATGTGGGCAGCTACATCGGAGTTTGAAGGGTTGGAGAATGGTTTCTCTGCTAACTCAGCAATGTCAAATCTGCTTAAGTGTAGCAGAGATGAGGCACTCAGCCTGTTGAGCTCTCCATTCTCTCTCTCAACAACAAAGTTGTGAGAAGAGTCTTCGAACCTCCATTGGATTATCATCTTTCTGGGTACAAGAGGTTGTCTTGGTACCCTGTCTCCTTTCTTTGTATCCAGTAGAGTCACCATCTTTCTCCTCAGCTTCTTTTCTTCCTCATTCAATGTATCTGAATTGAGGCCAAGGAGTTTTGCAGCTTGGTCCAAAGTTCCTCTGGGCAGATCAAGAAACTCATCTCTTGTGAGGGAACTTGAGGATCCATCAACATAAGTCAAGTTGACTGAATCCTCCTCACAGGAGATGTCGCTCAGAGTTGTATAGTTGATGAGCTTAGTCTTGACCGCCTTGAATTCCTCCATAGAGAGATGTTTGGAAGGCTGAGGGGATGGTTTGATTGGTTGTTGGGTAGGTTTAGGAGTTTGGGTTCTGGCTAAGGTTTTGGGTTGGATGATGGGTAGTTTAGGTGGTTGAGGTGAAAAGGTTGGTGGGTGTGATGGTGTAGGTTCAGGGGTGAATGGTTCAGAGGTGGGTTCAGTTTTGATTGGGAAGGGAAAGGGTATAGGTTCAGGTTGAGGTTGGGTTTGGATTTTGGGTTGAGAGGTTGCTTTGAAGGTCATCCCCTGTTCCCTTCTAAACATCTCTTTCCTTCTCCCTGCGCGAATATCAGCCTTGATGTCACTGACATGTCGCTGGAGAGTCTTCTCAGACATGGGACCCACCTGCCTGCCAGAGAAGCCGTGAGCTTTGAGATAACTCTTCATCCAGGTTTTCTCATCTATCTTCTTGGCGGCAGACAGTCCAGCTTCTTCTTCTTTCTTCTTTCTTTCCACAAGCTTCTCCCTTGCAGCTCTCTTTCTCTCCTTCTCCATTTGATCTTGCTCTTTGTTGAAGAGCCATAAGATCGTATCACTGTTATGTGGAGACAACTCCTCTTGAGAGAATCCTTTGGAGAGTAAGAAAGTGATCCTTTCTCTCCTGAGCTGCAGATCAGCTTCCCTTTCCTTTCTCTGCCTTTCTTCTTCTAAGGCCAACCTTGCAGCTTCTTCTTTTTGCTGTTTTAGCAGCAAGGTTGCCTTTTCAAGCTCTATCAACTCCTCTAATGGTAGCAGGAGTACATCTTCCGAAGCAGCCCCTAGACTGACAAGTTTGTCTATAACCTCTACCCTTCTTCGATTGTTGACTGCCTCCTGGTTGGCTGCAGCTGCTTTGGTACTTGCAGCTAACAGTTTCCCAGTTGGTAGTCTACCTTTCCTTTTGAGCTTCTCCAACCTTTCTTCTTCCTGAAGCTCTTCCGAAGTCATCTTCCTTTTGCCTTTTATGTCTTCGAAAGTGCTAGACTTTGGGGGTTCTTGGACAGAAGATCCAGGTTGGGTGGTAGAGGTAGGAGCTGGAGTCAATGCAGATGTTAGAGCCAAAGGTTGGCTGAGAAAGTCCTCCCTATTAACCTCAGATGCAAGTTCCAGAATTGCATCTGTGACTATTAGATCATCGGAAAGGAAAAATAGTCCTTCCGCAGCAGCAATCTCAGCTTCGGAAGTTTGAGCTTGTTTTTTCGAGGCTTTGAATTGTGCTTCGGAAGTCTATGAAAATGCACTTTCTGACCCAACTATTTCGGTTGCTGGGCCATCAGTCCTAGTTTTCCCTTCGAAGTTAATCTCGGGTTCCACTTGGACCTTAGGTTGACCAACTTCCTCTACAGTGGTAGGAGGTGCATTCAACCTCTGAAGCTCTTGAGCTCCGAAGTAAATCACAGACATATCTGGGCTAGGCTGTTCTATGAGGGATTCCAAAAGGAACTTGTTGAAGAACCTATTGAGATCCTGGAGCATCCTTTGATCCACTTGAAAGACAACTGGAGGAGGCTCAGGGAAGATAGCAGCTTGTTGCATTGGATATCTTGAGCTCAAAGAAGTAAGAGCTTGACCTTGGGTTTCCTGTCTTTGGCTTTGTCTCTCAACACTCTCCCCCTTTTTGGTAGCATCATCCTGAGAGCTAGATGAGCTAGAGGAAGAGGTCAAGGAGACCTGAACTGGTACATGCTTAACAGATCTCTCAATCTGTTTCTCAGCTAGTTTTGCCTTGAGAGTTTCAATCTCAAGTTGCTGAGTGGCAGACCTATCCTCTAAAGTCTTAACCTTGATTCAAGGTTTGAGACTTTAGAAAGTAGGTCTTGAATGGTGAGTTGCATACTTCCCTCATCTTCTTTTGAAGAATCACGGGGAGATGAGGTAACATACCTGGTATGTTCATCCTCACCACCAGATGTGGTTTCTTGGCACCTGGTTTCCCTTGCACAATGATGTCTCTTTCAGAGGCATCAAAGGGCATGGTTGCCGTAGATTCAGTCTCACTGTCGTTACCACTGTCCTGAGGATCCATTGAGGCTCCTTCAGTAGTGGCAGCTGAATCTACATGAGTCCCCTCCACATCAGTGGGACTCACCTCAGTAGGGCTTTGCTGGTGTGGGCTAGAGATAAGGGGTCTCTCTAGGCTCTGTTGATCCTTGAGAGGGTGTTGTGGATCAACTTCATCGCCTTTAAGAGACATAATCTCTTCACCAGCTCCGGTCAAAAGGTCAGTAAAAGAAAAGGAGTGAAGACCTAATGACCCGGGACTTTGATCAATGTCAAAAGGCATTGAGCTGTCCCTTTGTGGCTGCTCAGGGGAGTATAGAGACTCACCCTGAGGGCTATCAGCTGGGGTTTTGGGCTCATGGGTCTGAGACTGAGGAGACTCAAGACCCATATTGAGGTCAATAGTGAAGGATGGGTGGACCTCTGGCTGAGTGGGAGCCCTTTGTTCCACTCTAGCCTTTTTGGATTGAAGAGGAGGGGCTTGTTCAATCAGAGTAGATTGAACAAGGGTTCGTTTGGTACGTCTCTGGTATGTAACAGTAATGGGTGGAGAAGGTAGATTTTGGATTGTGAGGGTAGTTGCTGGTGTGGGTTCATCACCTGTGGGGTGAACAGGGATGTCACCAGGAGCCATTGGCTCAATCATACCTGGAAGTAGTGCGGTATCTCTTCCAGTGTAGTTGGTAGACACTCTCTTCAAGATTTTGAAGATGGTCGGCCTCATTTGGGGAGCAGACAGAGCAGCTGCACAGACAAGCTTACCCTGATCCAGCTCACAGTTGATTATGTGCTGGAGAAACCTGGGATACATAAAGAATATGTCCCTTTGTAGATTTCCCATAAGGTTAGTCAGCACAAACCTTGAATAGTTGAAGCGGAGGCTTTGTACCAACCCGTGAACTAAGCACCCGAGTTCATAAGGGATTTGATCCCATCCCCCAGATTTGTTAGATAGACAGTGAAGAACCACATGCAGCAGGAACTTCCACTTGTAGGAGAAGTTGAATTTGTAGACCGTTGACCTGCTTACATCTCCACCGTATCCCATTTGGAGATAAGAACTATCTAAATTTGATTTGGGGAATTCCGTCGGAGCGCCCTCATCATGGAGCTCGAGATGCTCCCTGATGATCTGTTCAGAGATGACCAACTCTTGGCCACAAATGCTTGACCTTATCACTCGAACCCCGTTTAGGGTTTCAATCCGACCATTTGCCCAAAATTCGGACATTTGGTTTGAGTAGATGGTAGGGTTTACGGTCAAGGTAGTGTAGTATGAAGATTGGGCTAGGAAAGAAATGATATCTGAGAAGTCAGCATTTTGAGAGTCAAGGAGTGCGACCTGGTTGTGCTGAGGGTTTAAGGCCATTTAAGAAGATACAGATGAAAAGTTCGGAGTAAGGTAAATGGAGAAGAAGAAACTTTTAGGGCTAATTTGGGTAAAAAGAGTGTAAGTGATTAACCGGAAGTATTTAAATGGGTGAAATGGCGGTTTAAAGGGTGGTTTGGATAAGATGATGTGAGGGTTCATTGATGATGTGACATGGGCGGTAAGGTTAGACCATTTAAATAATCCGACATCATTAACAAAATCTTTACTTTTTACAGGTGTGGGGCCCAAAAGATTTCCGTTACACAGTAATCTTTCTTCCGAGTATAAAGCATTTCCGAAGGTAAAGTTCTTCCGAAGGCAAATTACTTCCGAAGGTAATTGCTTACTTCCGAGAGTATATGTTGCTTTCAGATGGAGTGTGTTAAGTGCTTCGGAAGTAGATCTGATGAACTCAATCGCTTCTTCCGAGACTTAACACTCTTCCGAGAAGAAAATTATCCTGTGAGAAATTTGCTTCGGAAGATATGCAGGATATCTTCCGAGGGTTAATTTCTCTTCGAAGAATTATACTTAGATAAATTTAAGAAAAGATCTTTGTAACAGGGCTTAGATTGTTTTGACATAAGACTTTACACATTAAAGGTTTTTCAATTGAGATTAACTAATCAATGTTTATCATCCCAATAGCTGTATGAGATATTTAAATCTCTGTTCATCAAATGCTTTGGTGAACAAATCAGCATATTGTTCATTTGAATCAACTTTGATTAGTTTGATAAGATTTTTCTCATGAATATCTCTAATGAAATGATACCTGATATCAATGTGCTTTGTCTTGGAGTGCTTCACTGGATTTTCAGTAATGGATATAGCACTGTTGTTGTCAATGTGGATAGGAGTGCTCATGAAGTTGAATCCATAGTCTCATCTGGTTTGAATCCACAGCAGCTGAGCACAGCAACTAGCAGCAGCAATGTATTCAGCTTCAGCAGTTGATGTAGAGACACAGGATTGCTTTTTGCATTGCCATGAGATGATCCTTCCACCAAGAAATTGACATCCACCTGATGTTGATTTCTTGTTGATGTTGCAGCCACCATAATCGCTATCAGAGTAACCATAGAGATTAAAATCACTATTTCTTGGATACCAGAGACCTAATTTAGGTGCTCCTTTGAGGTATCTGAGGATTCTCTTGACAGCAATTAGGTGAGACACCTTTGGAGCAGCCTGATATCTTGCACAAATGCAAGTTGCAAACATGATATCAGGTCTACTTGCTGTGAGATACATCAGAGAACCAATGATTGCTCTATACTGATGTTGATCAGTATCCTCCCCCTCAGAATCAGGGCAGAGATCATGGTTTCTGGGTATAGGTGTCTTTGCTGCTTTACAATCCTTCATATCAAATCTCTCTAAGATATCATTGACATACTTAGATTGATTGATGAAGAACCCTTCCTTCAGTTGCTTTACCTGAATTCCAAGGAAAAAGTCCATTTTTCCATGGAACTCATCTCGAACTTCTTCTTCATAATGCTCTCAAAGTCTTTGCACATTTGGTCATTTGAGGAACCAAATATGATGTCATCAACATAGACTTGAACAAGCAAAATGTCTTTCCCAGACTTTCTATGAAGAGAGTCTTATCAATGGTACCTCTAGTATAACCATTCTTCAGGAGAAATTGAGACAATGTCTCATACCACAGCCTAGGTGCTTGGTGCAGCCCATATAGAGCTTTATCCAACTTGCACACATAGTTTGGATGCTGTGGGTCTTCAAATCCTGGAGGCTGGCATACATAGACTTCCCTATCTATATCCCCATATAGAAAGGCACACTTGACATCAAGCTGGTAGACAGTGAAATTCTTGGATGCAGCATAAGCAAGGAAGATCCTAACTGCCTCAAGTCTTGCAACAGGTGCAAAGACATCAGTATAATCGATTCCTTCCTCTTGAGTGTATCCTTGAACCACCAGTCTTGCCTTGTTCTTGATAATCAAGCCTCTATCATCTCTTTTGTTTCCTGAATACCCATTTGGTGCCTATAGGTACTTGACCAGATGGTAGCGGACATAGGTTCCAACCTTTTGTCTTTTGAATTGAAGCAGCTCCTCTTGCATTGATTCAACCCAGCTACTATCTTTCAAGGCATCTTCCCCTTCTTGGGTTCCATTTGGGATAAGAAGCATGAGTACAAGCAGACATTCCCATTATGAGTTTGTCCTCTTGTTCTCACACCCTCAGAGACTTCCCCTATGATGTTTGTTTTCAGCTGGATGAGTATTGTGAATTCTGAGTCTTGGAATCACCTCCAGTTGCAAATAAGTCCAAGTTGGACATATTTTGCTCAGGAGCTTGAATACTTGGTCCAGCTGTTGTTTCAATCTCATTCAATGAGGACTGATTGAATGAAAGAGAAACATCATCATTTCTTTGCTGTGAAGCATCATTAACAGTTGCCTGTTCCTTCAAATGCTGCTTCCATCAGCTTGGTGTTGTGCAGGATCACCTGAAGAGATTTGAAATCAGCAGGTGAATCCCTTGTTGAAGTTCCACTATCTCTTGAAATGGTTATGCTGTCAGATCTTTCAATAGTGGGAACTTGATTTGTTGCAGCTCTTGGAGAACTTGGATAGGTCTGGGAAGCTCAAACAGTTGATCTTCATCAGAATTACTTTGAGCACCTGTTCCAGCTGAAACATTCTCACAAGATGGTTTAGAATAGTTTGGAAACAATTCTAAATCAAAATATGATCAGGGCCATTCCCCCTAACACAAGGAGTGTGCTCATTAACTACAATGTTGAAGATTCCTCAAATTGTTGGTTTTTAATATTATAAACCCTGTATGCTTTAGAATAGGAGGAATATCCAACAAAGATAGCATCATCTGACTTTTCAGCAAATTTTGCCAAATTGTCTTTTGTGTTAAGTATGGTACACCTGCTGCCAAAGGACCTTAGAAAGCCAATGAACGGTGGCCTCTTGTTCCATAACTCATAAGGGTCTTTCCATGTGGCTTTACTACAAGAACTCTGTTCTGCACATAGCATGCAGTGCTGACTGCCTCTGCCCAGAATGTTAGAGGCAGCTTTGAATCAGCTAACATAGTCCGAGCAGCCTCAATAAGTGTCCTATTTCTCCTCTCAGCAACACCATTTTGTTGAGGAGTTCTAGGAGCACTGTATTGTCTGGCAATCCCTTTTGAGTTACAAAATGAGTCAAGAACAAGTTCTTAAACTCAGTCCCTTGATCACTTCTAATTATTTTAACCTTGTGATCAACTTGATTTTCTATTTTAAGAATAAAAGATTTTAAAGTTTCAGCAGTTTCATCTTTAGTTCTTAAAAAGAATACCCATGTAAATCTAGTAAAATCATCAACTACCACAAGGCAATATGATTTCCTTCCAATGCTCATTATACTTGTGGGACCAAATAGATCCATGTGCAATAAGTGTAATGGAGTGGATAGAGTTAACAACTTTGGATTTATGAGAAGACCTGTGTTGTTTCCCTTTCAGGCAAGCAACACAGTTATCTTTGCAGAAAAATTCCTTTTTAGGCAAACCATGTACCAAGTTATTTTTAGCCAATTTATTCATTGTCTTAAAATTGACATGACACATTCGTTTATGCCATAGTGTTGACTCATCACCATCAGCTTTGGAAAGAAAGCATGATACTTCTCCCATTGGGGAAGCATTGTTCATATCAAGCTTGTACATATCCCCTCTCCTGGGAGATCTAAGAAGCACCAATTCCTGAGGAATTGTCATCCCAGGTTTGAGGATGATGCACTCATGTTCTGTGAAAAGCATTTGATGCTTTTGATCACAGAATTGAGAAACACTTAACAGGTTGTGTTCAAGCTGTTTGACAAAATTAACTTTGTCAACTTTTAACTTTCCATTGGATATACTTCCTCTGCCAGAAATATATCCTCCGGCCTCCCTCCAAACTGGACAGGACCTCCATCATAATGTTGAAATTGTTGAAGGAGAGATCTGTTCCCTGTCATATGCCTGGAGCATCCACTATCGACAATCCAAATGTTGTTATTCTTGTCATATGGATGTCCCTGCACATAAGGTGAGATAATTAGTTTTGATTGGAAACCCAAGCCTTGTTGGTCTTGGGTTCTTCCAATGATAGTGACATAATTGAACCAAAATTTATGCATGGGGGTTCAATTGATGTCTTTGAAGAAGAGGTTTGGGCTACAACATCTTCCTTGATCTTCCATTCCATCCCTTGGTTGATCATAGAAGATGAGCTTGTTGAAGCTTTTGTAGCTTGGCATTCTTCCGAAGCTTCTTTCTTTTCGGAAGAGACCTTCACCACCTTTTCTTCCGAAGCAGTCTTCTTCTGGGATGGTTTCAAGGGGACTCTTTTGTGAGTCTTTGCAGCTTTAACTTCCGAAGCCTTTTTCCTTTCGGAAGAAGAGTTTTCTTCCGAGAGAAGCCTTGCTTCGGAAACAAGCTTTCCCTTTTTCATTACTTGAACCATTTGATATGGTCCAAATGTGAAACCTTCCCTGACTCCTTCTCTTTTAACATTATTTGCATAATGTGTGCTAGCAGGATGTAGTAATAATCTTTAGCCATGTGGTTTGCAGACCACACATTATGCATGCAATGTTAACTTTCTGGGAATGAGAGGGTTGCTGTTTCTTGTTCTTTTTCTCCTCATCAGCAACCTTTCCCTTTAACTTCTGATCCTTTGGTAGGATAGGAGTACTGGTACTGTACTCTTTTCCTGAATCAGAAGGTCCAACCACCTGGAATCCAGCTGATATGAATACACCCTTTTGCTTTGGGTCTATCTTTAGCTTGGATTCAGCCACCTTCTTGGTAGTTTTTCTGGCTGCTTTAGCCCTGCTTCTTCTGGCTTTGGTGGTCAGGGTTTGATAATCATTGGCTGGGGAGGGCACAATTACCTGTTCCTTCCCTGTGATGGTCATGGTCTCCATAGTTGCATCACTCTTTGACTCTTGAGAAGGTGGGTCAACAGATGGAACCTCTTGCTCTTCAGTACCATACCTTGGTTGTCTTACAGACTCATAAGAGTGTGGTGGAGCAATTTCATTGGTTCCCAACCCACCTTTGTTTTGATAACAAAGTTTGGAGTGAGAGGATGATGCAAGAATGGCTTGGAAGTTTTGCTCGGAAATAGCATACTTCCTGGCTTGAGCCTCAGCAGTGACAAGCTGGGCTTGAGCCTCAGTCAATTTGGATATTAAATCCTTGATTTGAGTCTTGTAGTTTGTGTGTTCATGTTTTAAAAGGGACACAGTTTTCTTTAACTTCTCAGTTTTTCTTTGATAGTCAGATTCAGCCCTTTTAAAGTCAGATTTTAAAACATTTAAAGATTCAATATCAGATTTAATTTCCATATTGTAGTCCTGATACAGTTTAACCTTAGCAATGCAAGCAGGGGTACAGAGATGTTCATATACCTTGTTTTCATCTGTTCCTGCCATGAGTGCTTGAGCAGGAGTCACATCTTGAACCATGAAGCTCCAGTCAACTTCTTGAGCCATTGCTGCAGTTTCAGTTGACTTTCCGGTGGGCTTTGGTGTAGAAGGATGTGTGGAGGCCTGTGAGGTTCCGGGGTTGGACTTGGGAGCCTTGCATTCCCTTGCAAAATGACCAAGTGGTTACAGTTGTAACATTTGGCCTTGCTTTTGTCAAACCCAAACTTGCTGGTGATTGGGTTTTGAGGGAATTGCCTTCCAGTTCTTTTAAAGAACTTCTTCGCTCTGTAGCTTAGAAGAGCCATTTGTTGGACTATGTCCACATACTCTATGTCATCCGGGCTAAAACACTCTAGATCATCAAACAGAATTGATAATCATTTGAACGCCCACTCCCTGAGACAAATGCACAACCTTCCTGAAAGGAGCTTTGCTAAGCTTGTTGAGACCTTGGAGTCTCAGGAAATGTAATGTAAGGCCCGGAGGAACAAGATGGCTGCTGGGTGTAGGTCAGGTACTGCTGAGACTAGGAGATGCCTGAGCCTTCAGCAACCATTAAAGCGTTGCTAGCAGGAAGGCTCAAGGGTCTGCTTGCCTGGTGATCCCTCTTGCTTTCCATTTCCAAACGATATCCATCAAGGATCCCATAGAGTTCGGTTATGGTGAGTGTATTCAAATTCTCTGTTATCTTGATGGAGACACAGTAGAATGTCCACTCATTGGGTAGAGCACTCATAAACTTTCTAGTAAGGTCTCTAAGTTCATGAGTGATTCCCACAGATTGAAGGGAAGAGATAAGATCCATATACCTGAAATATTGCTGGCTAAGAGTTTCTCCAGCAACATAGGTGAAGTTCTCAAACTGCTGCTTCAGTGAGTCCTTCTTTGAATCATTCAAGCTTGAGTACATTTGAGCAAGAGCATCAAAGAGTTCTTTAGCAGACTTACAATGCTCAAACCCCACCATGATGGAGTTTGGGATTGCAGTCATAAGAACAGTCATAGCATTGCTGTCTATGTCAAGCTTCTTCCTGTCTTCATCGGAATAGTCTTCAACGGCCTTCTCGATCATGGCACCGTTTCCACCAGCTACTTTTGGCTTATACGGGCCATTAACGATGGATTGCCACATCTTGCTATCCTGGTACCTGATGAAGCCTTCCATTCTTCTACTCCAAGACCTGAAGTTTTCAGGAGCGATGATGGGAGCTTTGGTCATCGTTCCCATCTCAATTTCAGACTTGTTGAGGGCCATTTTGAGTGAGGTATAAGGAGGAGTGAAAAACTGTTTGATTAGGATGGTAAGATCTCACAATCAAAAGCCTAAAAAGCTTTGATACCAATTGCAGGATCGGGTTTGTCGCTTAAACACTTATGATTCTCTCAAACTCGCTTATAATAACACTCAAATGAGATGAAGCAATGCCTTTAATAAGAGTTGATAATAATATAATAAGTAATCGAAGGAACAAGCAGAAAATATATTTTCAAGGTACTTATATATATTACTTCTCAACTCAAGATTACAAGACACTTACAAGCATGAAACAAGAGTTACAATGAGAAACTATATATACTAGATCCTACAGCCGGTTATACTTGATACCAGCTGGAAACCTACGACTAAAGCATATACTACAATGCTATAGTTAAGGTATCTTAGATAAGGTATTATCTAAGATATGGTAGTCATGACATGTCCATGACTTACCTTTTGTCACCAACTAAAGATGGCAACTGTACTAACATAAAAAAAGGTAAACAGTAGATTAAAGTATGATCAACTACATGGATTTTGAGAAAACGCCATGCAGTATCTCAGAGATTTGCAGCGGAGTGTTACTGGATAATAGAAGTGTCTTCCGAAGGTTAACTGGCTTCGGAAGATGCTTCTATGCTTCCGAGGCTTGGAGGACTTCTTGTACTTCGGAAGTTGACTTCAGATCTTTGTCTTTAAGTCTTGATCTTCGGAAGTAGCTTCTTCGTCTTCGGAAGTTGGAGTGTTCCTTCGGAAGTGCATTTTACACTTAGACCTCGGAAGAGCTCCTTCTTCCTTCGGAAGTTCCATACTTAGCTTCGGAAGTCCTTTGTATGTTGTACTCAAAATCTTCTAAGTGACTTAGTTTTGGTTGCAACAGCCTCTCTAGATCCAACATAAGCTAAGTATTATATATTAAAATGAAAAATAATATTAATGAAACATGGAACTTAATGAATGTTACCCCGGGCCCGTTTGATGATGAAAAGTCTTGCAAGCACTATGATAGACTTCACTTATGTGAGTCTGATGTATGATGATGGATCCGTATTCATGAGCGGGCTATGTGCCTTGCAGTGTGGATTCACTGTCGGGGGTTAGCTACCGTTTTCATGTGTACCGATAGGGATCGACATTCGTTGTCGATCAACAGGGAGCTCTTGCCTTGTGCACTATCGTTTATGATAAAGCGAAAGATAATGAAAGAATGAAAGATAATGAACATGCTTATTAAGACGCAAATGTTATGTATTATGATGTATTCATGATCATTATATGAAGGATAAAATTTATATTTTCTTATATTATTTAAAACTAGAACTCACTCAGCGAAGCTGACTTTTATGCATAATAGTTGACAAGTAAATGCTGATGCTGAGGATGGCACCAGGTTGGGGGCTACTTGGATGACAATGGATGACATTCCTGTTTATGAAATCTTCTATTGTAATTTAAGAAAAAGTACTATGCTTTATTTACAATTTAAGGACAAATGTATGATTACAATATCAACTGCAAGTTTTAAGTGAATTTTATTTTATCCGCTGCATTGTTTTGTTATTAAAATGATTTTATGCTATGATTAACCAACTGTGAGTCTTCTTGGGAACAAGGTCTTACATAAAAAGCAATAACAAAAACATATAAAAATAAAACCTTCAAGCAACTTAAGCACGTTCATGCTTCTCTCATGATTTAGTACAAAAGTTAGCTACAAATATTTTAATTGTTATTATTTTTATTAAATAGTTAATAAATAACTTCTTGTAAGTACATGAATTAGCAAAAATACTCTTTTATAAATAAGTTTTAGAAAGCAAGGGTTTAATAATTTTTACAAGTAAATTACATTTATTGTCTTATTAAATACATAGAAAATTTTTTTCGTGCTTAAACTAAAACATAACAAAAATCATCTTTTATGTTCATATTTTGTAATAAAATCATGAACATAGAAGATGATTTTGTCATTTGTTTTTGTATAACCCTTTACAATAAAATATTTTTATTCCTTTATGTTTAGTAAAAGCATTAAGTAATAAAATGATGTTATTAAATAATAAAATTATTATGACTATTTAATATTAATCATTTCATTGTTAGTTATAAATGCATTAATGATTAAATGATTAATATTAAATGATAATACTAAAGGAATAAGATTAAATACATTCGATATAGATCTATAACATATAATAAAAGAAGATTTTTTTAATACATTTGTCATGATTCTAATATATCAAATGACACGTGTCATCATTCTAGAATATCAAAAAAATCATTTTCCCGCCACTCTCTCATAATAAATACATAAAAACAGTTAATTTGATTATCCTTTTTAACTAAAATATATTAAAACAATATATTTATATTTATTTTCTTTCTCTCTCATATTAAATGATAATTATTGTAAATAAATAAACTAAATTATTAAACATCTAAAATATAAATGTAGTTATTTTAATAGTTTATTAATACATATTAAATATAGAGTAATAATTTCTAATTCATTATGTGTTATAACTTTTAAATATTTATTATATTTTTATTTCACCAATTGATAATAACATCTAGAAAATAAAATATTAATAAAACTAATAATTTGAATATGTTTTATTTATTCCACCCATGTAATACATGAGCTCTAACCTAGTTAAAAATACGTGAATATAACACTTATATCATATGCTTAAAAATATGTATAATTTTTTTAATGTTTAAACAAAATAACTATTTTATCAAAAGAGTTTTATTATAAATAGTATAGATAAGCCATTTAGATGTTAATAATATATGTTACATAATAATCCACAAATTCGGTCATAATCAACCTTGTTATGCTCTAATGTGTTTAAACCATTATATATAATACTAATTATCAAGTGGTTTGTGCATTATGAGTAGGGCTGTTCACGAGCCGAGCCGAACCGAGCGGACCTTTGCTCGTGCTTGGCTCGTTTCCAAACCAAACCGAGCCGATCGGCTCGTTTACAACCGAGCGGAAAATAGAACGAGCGTTTTTCGAGCATTAAATTTTCGAGCGAGCGTCGAGCGAGCGCAAACGCGCGGCGAACAATTTATACAACCCAACTATCTGGTGTGTCATATGATTTATACCGCAACGAATAATGTTTCATTACATAATATTTTAATGGATGACAATACGTTGTGGCTGACGATGAGACTAGGTCTGTAGCTGATAAGGCGGATAGCATATTGTAGAGAACGATAACGGTGAAAGCGAGAAATGATCGAAAAAATATCTCTTAAGGGATTAGAATTTCACTTTTATGTTTAATGTAGAATTCTTTATTAGGTTGATTGATCAAGTATGCATAAATATAATTGTATATTTGTATATAATGGGTCAAATCTACTAGAGTGTTATGTATAAACTATATTTGCATATTAATTCGAGCCGATCTAAACCGAGCGGACCTTTGCTCGTGCTTGGCTCGTTTACAAACCGATCCAAGCCGATCGGCTCGTTTACAATCGAGCAAAAATTCGAACGAGCATTTTTCGAATAAATTCCGAACGAACGTCGAGCGAGCGTCGAGCGACGAGCGGTTTGAACAGTCCTAATTATGAGTTGTGTTTTAGGTTTAATAGGTTGTACCCATTTTTATTTCTTTTAATGTTTTTACTTTTAGCCCTAATATTTTTACTTCTTTTACAACTAAACCCCTACAATTCTTTAAATTCAACTTTGGTTGCATATAGTTTTCATCTTTTACAAATTTTTCGTTTTACGTTTCGGTTTAAATTTTACAGTTTAACACGACGCAATGTGTGCGTGTGGTTTAACACAACACGCATTTCTAGATCGACTTAGTTGGTTTTAATATTTTATGATTACGTGTGGGGTTCAACATTTTTACATCTACTTTTCATTCGGTTTTATTTTTTCGTTTTTATTTATTTTTTAATACATATTTTTTCGGTGTTGGTGGTTGCTAATGGTGGTGTGAAATTGATGCTACTTGATATGATTTTACGACCCCCGTTGCAACGCAGGGGATTTATTTCTAGTTTAGAATTAAAACCAAATTTTTTTATGCTACATTACATTTCCGGATCTTACACGTAACATACAAATGTAGTTGATCCTATAAATATTTTATACAATTTTACATTTTAGATATTAATCATTAAACTAGATATTTATACCGTCATGTTGCGACGGGAATTCAATCACGATCTCAAATATCATAACACCGACACCAAAACACGTAGCAATGACGGTCATTCCCGTAAACTCTAAGACACCAAGAAATCTAATTACAAACCTAAATCACAATAAAGTCTACTGTCTTACAAAACCCAAAACAACGGGAAAAAAACTAAAACAAAAAAGCACAAAAATCTGGGTTGGGTACCACCTCAAACCCGAGCCATCGACAGGGACATGTTCTTGAGTATCAAAACACAAATATAAGGCATGTCACAACAATGTTCTCTACACTGTAAAACCCTAATGCGTACCAAGTCGTAAAATCAAACATCACTCGGTCGGAAGACCCAAAAGTGTATTTCGTTATAAAAATCGTACTTCATCGTAAAAACGACTGCTACTCCGTCGTAAAATCCGTCGTAAAATCCGCATACTCCGTTGTAAAAGTAAGTATCGAAAAACCGAATACAAACGTATATGCGATGATGAAATTAAAAAAAAAACAACAAAACAAAAGTTGAAAGGAAAATTCCTAACTCAAACGAAAACAATTAAAGTTTTGGGATTAAATTGAGAAAACCAAAAATTTACTAACTCAAACTTAAACACTTGAAGTTTTGGGGTTAAATTTAAAAAATCAAAACGTTACTATTCATGAATGTTGTCCATGTATTTCATTATAACAACCGTACCTCATCTTAAAAACAAATGCTACTCCGCCGTAAAACCCGAAAGCATACTCCGTTGTAAAAGTAATTATCAAAAAACCCGAATATAAACGTATATGTAACGATGAAATTTAAAAAAAACAACAAAAATGTCACACCCTCAAAATCCACGTGTGGAGTTTTACCGCGAGGCGTGTGAACAAACCAGGATCACAGTCAATAGTTACTCAGAACGACTCTATATGCCATGACTAAAAATAAATCAACCCAAGTATAAACTTTAAATTGTGCGGAAGCGTTTTGTAAACAACCCAAAAAATAAATGTGTATACTATGGCAAAACAAGCGCCAATCCAAAAGAAATAAACATTAACCATTAAATGATAAAATGTCTTGAAAACCGAAGTCTTAGTATGCAAGTGAACCATGGAGTGCTCCTAAAGGCAAGCAGCTAATGACCTGAGAATAGCATACTAAAATGTCAACACAATGGTTGGTGAGTTCAAGAGTTGATATTCAAACATAAACAATTTAATAATAGAGATATACAAGTAGTGCATTGTAACAGATAGCTAGTCCATTAACAATAAATATTAATGCATAGTGATTTCGCAATTGAAGCTGACTGTGTTACGTTGTTGCCTCCTGTCACGACTCAACAGGTCGTGACAATGTTCAATAGGACAAATTGCACCCGGTTGACCTCGAGTCACACCGATGGGGCTCGTCAGACCCAGTAGTACTACCCAAGTTTCCCCGCTATTCAATATTAACAATTCGAAAGTGTGAGGACTTTCCCATGATAAACAACACTATATTAATATTATGCACAACTAAAATATATAAAGCGTTTGTAGTTTACCGGTATGCTATCTCCCCCAAAAGAGATTAAATAAAGAGTGGGGCATGAACTCACCTGGTATGCGTATAGATACTTAGAGTTTGACTTGACTGACAAAGTGGACAGACAACCCTCAGAGGTTACCTAGATCATATAAGTATATGAGTACGTGCAACAGAGAACATGTGAAACCCTAAGTACACTACAACCAAAGACTCAAGGTTTCAGAAAATAATACATTTGACTCAGTTGACCCGTTTGACCCGTTGGTGACTTTATGTGTTTTAAACCATTTAAGCAACCATACACATATATCATACAAGTTTAACATTCAAATGGTTCATGAGTATGCTACATTATCCAGGTGTATCACATAGATCATCATACAACCAAGTATCATACAAGTCATGCGAATCTAGAACATTAACATGTCCACTAGTTATAACATAATTAACATGTCACACAAAGATCAAATCACGCACCACATGCCATGTGAAGCCACTCACGACTTCAACCCTGCCAATCCTACTAAGTAGGGGCCTCAGATTCGCACGCGTGTATGATGATCACATTCACATTCACTAACCATTTTCATACATTCAACATGCATCACAACAATCAATTTCCAGTCCCAAGCATGATGTCTTAACTACTAATCAACATCAATATCATACATGATCATCAAAGTCCTAAAACCACTCATGATTATCCAAACATCTCATACAACTATATTAACATGTTCCAACCACATTAGAATTCATCCATGAACTTACTAACATGCTCCTAATATCTCAAACATGATCAAACTATCATCTTTCACATTTTGCATAAATAAAGTTTCCCTTTTGGGAAAGCACATCCCAAAATCTATCAAACATCCTATACATACATGAATTCATTAATATATACCAATTCAAGTTCACATCAACATCTAAGCATGATCAACAACATCCAAACATCATAACTCATCAATTCATATCCTAAAAAGTTACTATCTTTAGTAATGTATGAACTATAGCATGTGTTCTTGAATTCCCAATGCTCACAACAACAATCTAACATCTAATCATCACCATGAACACATCCATAACATCAATTCATCACTAATTCAACATTACATGCAAAATAAAGTTACTATTCTTAGTAACCTATGAACATCAACATCAATTATCAATTTCTTGCAAAATCAACGTAACCTAGCATCCATACAACCTATTTACATCAAACATTCATCAAACAACCATCATTTATCAAACTTTCGAATTAGGGTTTGCTTCAAGCCATAGTTCATGATTGATCCACTAAAACTACACAATTCATGCATAATCAACGTTAACTAACATGTATACAATCTAACTAACGTATTAACAACATCAAACAACATCCAATTCGATTCCATGAACACCAATTTCGCATCTAGGGTTCGGCCATCATGAACAACTCACAAAAACTTGAAAAATCTAACCTTTAAACACAAGTTAACTTGCAATTGATGATTCCCACGAGTTGTATGCCTTGAAATCGATCCAAACCAATGCTTGCTGATGTTCTAGGCTGAATTCAAATGGGAGAGGGGTGTGGAAGGGAGTTCACGGCCGCAAATGGGTGTAGGCTAGGGTTTTTTGTGTTTTGTTTAATTAATTTTGCCTAATTACCCTTTAACCCCCTTGTGTTTTGATATTTTATAAAAACTAGACTTTAACTCTTTGTAAAGTGCTTTTAGTTTAATAATATAATGATATAAACTAATGAAAATCATTATATATTTTATCTTTATAAAACACAAGGTATACGAATAAATAGACACGTTTCCGCGTTACGCGATTAATTCCCAATTCACATATAAAACACACCAACAAATAAGCATAATACAATAATCAATAATCAGTTAAATTATCAATAATTTAACATTACTAATTATGATTAGGTCACCAACGTTAAACGACAACTAGTGTGTGTTTACGACACGTGTATGCAAGACTTAACGGAACTAACGGAGTTTGATAACGGAAATTTACCGGATGTCACATTATCCCCATGTTGAAAGAATTTTCGTCCCGAAAATTGCGTTACATGGTGAGAGTGTTCCATCAGTGGTCTACTGCATTGGCACACAGAAATCGAAATCGAGTGAGTTTTGGATGAGTTGTCACATCATCCCCATGTTGAAAGAAATTTCGTCCCGAAATTTAAATCAATACCTTCGTCTGCTGGCATCGTCTTTCGAATAGTTGGGGTACTTAAGCTTCATTTGATCTTCACGCTCCCATGTGAATTCCGGTCCACGTCGCGAATTCCAACGGATTTTACAATAGGTATCTTGCTTTGCTTAAGTGTTTTCACCTCACGGTCCATCACCTCAACTGGTTCTTCAATAAAACGCAATTGTTCATCCACTTGAACTTCTTCTAGTGGGACGACCATCGTTTCATCAGTTATGCACTTCCTTAGGTTTGATACGTGAAATACATCATGGATTCCACTTAGCGAATCAGGTAGGGCTAGACGATAGGCCACTGGACCTATTCTTTCCACTATTTCAAATGGTCCAACATACCTCGGGTTTAGCTTCCCTCGCTTGCCAAACCGAACTACGCCTTTCCATGGTGAAACTTTCAATAAAACCTTGTCACCAACCTGAAACTCTAAAGGTTTCCGTCTCTTATCAGCATAACTCTTTTGTCGGTCTCGCGCTGCCGCCATACGGTTCCGTATCTGTACGATCTTCTCGGTTGTCTCATGAATTAACTCGGGGCCTGTTAGCTGGCTATCACCAATTTCCGCCCAGCAAACCGGTGATCTACATTTTCTCCCATACAACGCTTCGAAAGGTGCTACCTGTATGCTAGTATGATAACTGTTGTTATAAGAAAACTCCACCAATGGCAGGTGAATATCCCAGTTATTCCCGAAGTCAATTACACAAGCACGTAGCATATCCTCCAAAGTCTGTATGGTACGCTCACTCTGGCCATCCGTTTGTGGGTGATAAGCAGTACTCATATCTAATCGTGTACCCAAAGATTTCTGCAATGACTGCCAGAAGTGTGACATGAAACGAGCGTCACGGTCAGAGATAATTGAGATCGGTACACCGTGTCTCGAAACGATCTCCTTGAGGTACAGGCGGGTTAATTTCTCCATCTTGTCAGTTTCCTTAATTGCAAGAAAATGAGCAGATTTTGTCAATCGATCCACAATAACCCATATCGTGTCACATCCAGTACTAGTCCGGGGCAACTTGGTAATAAAACCATGGAGATTTGTTCCCATTTCCACATTGGTATTTCAGGTTGCTGCAATAGTCTGGATGGTTTTTGGTATTCCACCTTTACCTTTGAGCAGGTCAAACACTTGCTCACATACGTAGCCACATCCGCTTTCATGTTAGGCCACCAATAGTGCGCCTTTAGATCATGATACATTTTGTCGGATCCAGGATGTATAGAATACTTAGATTTGTGTGCTTCACTCATAACTAAGTCTCTCAGATTTCCGTAGGCAGGCACCCAAAGTCTATCCATGAAATACCGAATTCCATCCTCCTTCATCACCAGCTGTTTATCCATTCCTCTCAACGACTCAGAACCAACATTTTCCGCTTTTAAAGCTTCTATCTGAGCCTCCTTGACTTGTTCGGGCAGTTGAGTACTGATAGTAAGCTGTAAAGCTCGCACCCGTCTGGGTTTAGCTGTTTCCTTCCGGCTTAAGGCATCGGCAACCACGTTCGCCTTTCCCGGATGGTATTTAATAGCGCAATCATAGTCGTTTAGCAGTTCCACCCAACGTCGTTGCCTCATATTCAACTCCTTTTGCTCAAAGATATGTTGAAGACTCTTGTGATCGGTGTAGATAGTGCACTTGGTACCGTACAAATAATGTCTCCAAATCTTTAAGGAAAAGACTACTGCACCCAACTCTAAGTCATGAGTAGTATAGTTCTTCTCATGAACTTTTAATTGTCTCGAGGCGTAGGCTATCACCTTTTCTCGCTGCATTAAGACACAACCCAATCCTTGAATGGATGCATCACAATACACCACGAAGTCATCCGTCCCCTCTGGCAGTGCTAGTATCAGCGCGATATAGAGTTTCTACTTTAACGATTGAAAAGCAGATTCTTGACTCTCACCCCATTTGTATGTCGTCCCTTTGTGAGTCAAAGCTGTGAGAGGTTGTGCGATCTTAGAGAATCCCTCTATGAATCGTCGATAATAACCTGCTAATCCCAAAAATTGTCTTATCTCACTCGGCGTTTTGGGTGTGGTCCAATTTTTTATCGCCTCAATTTTGGCAGGATCAACATGTATCCCTTTCTCATTAACAATATGACCTAGAAATTGCACTTCTCGTATCCAAAAGTCACACTTAGAGAATTTGGCGTACAACTGTTCCTTTTTCAATAGCTCTAAGATCATTCGCAAGTGCTCCTCATAGTCTTCCTTGGTCCTGGAATATATCATTATATCATCGATAAACACAATGACGAACTGATCGAGATAGGGTTTGCACACACGGTTCATGAGGTCCATGAACACAGCAGGTGCATTTGTCAACCCAAAAGGCATGACCAAGAACTCATAATGACCGTAGCGAGTACGAAACGCGGTTTTGGAAATGTCTTCCTCTCGGACTCTGAGTTGATGATAGCCGGATCTCAAATCAATCTTCGAATAATAACTTGATCCCTGGAGTTGGTCAAACAAGTCATCGATACGAGGTAGAGTGTATCGGTTCTTGACTGTTACTTTATTTAACTCCCTATAGTCGATACACATCCGAAATGTGCCATCCTTCTTCTTAACAAACAGGACAGGGGCTCCCCAAGGTGATGTACTAGGTCAAATAAAGCCCTTATCTAATAGCTCCTGAAGTTGTGATGACAACTCCTGTAGTTCGTTCGGTGCTAATCGATAAGGTGCTCTAGCAATCGGGGCTGCGCCGGGAGTTAGCTCAATTTGGAATTCCACTTGACGATGAGGTGGTAATCCAGGAAGATCCTCTGGAAACACCTCTGGAAAGTCGCGCACTATGGGAATATCCTCCATTCTCCTTTCTTTCACTTGCTTATCGGTTACAAGTGCTAGAATAGCCACACGACCCTTTCGTAGTAACTTTTGGGCTTTCATGTACGAGATGATGCCTATCATAGCACCACTTCTATCACCTCGGACTGTAAGAATTTTGTCATCAACAAGAATTCGTATGATCTTCTCATGACATATAACTTCCGCTTGCTTGCTAGAGAGCCAATCCATGCCTATCACAACATCAAAACTCCCCAGCGTAACAGGCATAAGATCTATAGCGAAAGTATGACCAGCAAGTTCTATCTTACAGTCTTTAAGGATGTGCGATACATGGATCTGTTTACCGTCAGCCAATTCTACGGTGGATTTAGACTCTAAGGCGGAGGGTATATCACTTAAAAGACTACAGAATTTTAAGGACACGAAACTCCTATCAGCTCCAGTATCGAATAGTACCGTAGCAAAACAACCATTAAGAGAGAATCTACCAGTAACAGTTGTAGGATCATTTAGAGCCTCACCTGAGCCAATGACGAAGGCTCTCCCTTTGGCTCCATCTTTGTTACCGCCATTACCATTACCATTTCCACCGTTGTTGTTATTACCATTGTTGTTGTTGTTGTTGTTGTGACCATTTCCGTTGTTGCCATTACCATTCCTCCTTAGTGTGGGCAATTTCGTCTGTAGTGCCCTTCTTTTCCACATTCAAAACAACCTTTAGGAGTTTCCTGAGGTTGTTGTGTCCTCCTTACTAGCTCACCACGACAATCCTTCGCAGCGTGTCCAATTTTACCACAACGCTGACACTTGAAGTCATCACATCTTCCCACATGATGATAGTTGCACCGAGTGCACTTCGGATGTCTACCACCATAACCACTGGGTCCTTGATTATTTGCAGTCGTTTGGTGGAAGTTACGATTATTGTCGAACCTCCGTTGTTGCTGGACCGACTGTTGTTGCTGCTGAGGTTGGGGTTGACCGCCAGAAGATGATGATGCTTTGGTGTTGTTGGCACTATCCCACTTTCTTTTGTTATCGGGCACGCTTGCCACGGCGCCCCGCTTGGGTAGACATCCTTGTTCCACGGCTTGGTCAGTTAGCTTATGAGCTAACTGGATGGCTTGCTGTATGGTGGTTGGGTTGGAAGCAGTTACCATACTTTGAATTTCGGGTACTAGTCCCCGTATGTAATGCTCGATCCTTTTATGCATCTCATTCACCATTCCCGGGCATAGTGTTGCTAGCTCGTGAGTTCTGGTGATGTAGGCCTCGATTTCCGAGCCCTGCATCTTCAGTTGCCAGAACTCTATCTCCAACTTCTGCACCTCATTGACAGTACTCCTCGGTCATCATTGTTTTGAATTTAGCCCACGGCAGTCCATTAGCCAGTGCTTGCCCTAGCATCTGGACTTGTGCATTCCACCAGGATAAGACGGCACCCTCCAGGGTCCCGGTGGCATATTTCACCTGATCAGCAGGTGGGCAGTTGCATTTGGAGAATACGGACTCCGTCTTCTCGAACCAGCGTACTAGTCCCACAGCACCTTCAGTACCGCTGTAGGTATGTGGCTTACAGTCCATGAAGGACTTATAAGTACACGCCAGTGGTCCTGCTTTAACACAACAAATATTGATCAGACAACCTATACGGTTACACAGGATATTCGGTTTAACTTTCAATCATTGTTTACCTGCTGGCTGTCCCGCTTGGGCAGCAGCCACCGCTGCCTGAATCAGGGCAGCTATCTCAGCAGGGGTCATGTTCACGGCACCACCGCCATGGTCTCCGGCGCCACGTCCACGTCCGCGCCCACGCCCACGTCCACGTCCACGTCCACGGGCGTCCATTTTTCACTTTACATTCACAAATACAATAATGAGTAACATCAAACACATTTATCTCATTGAAGTAGAGTAAACAATAAAGAAATAATAAATCATCACAACCACAACATTCATAACAAAAATAATAACCAAACTAAATAAATTGCAAATGAGTCACAATGTATTCATCAATGTCAAAATTTAAGTTTGTCGGTCGAGTGGGGAAACAACCCTTCCCACATAGGTTTCAAAGAAAAACACTACGTAGTCTAAGTCATATAAGAAAATCAATCGACAATATCTGACCCATCACTGTCATCTTCCATCTCCTCCGGTTCCTCCTCCTCGGGTTCCTTCTCGGGTTCCTCATCCTCAGGGTCTACTGCAGGAGCAGGAGCTATAGCAATCTGAAGTGCTGCCAGCTGAGCTTCCAAGGTAGCAATCCTATCATCAGCCACTGCATCCCTCTGTTCGCGAGCAGCCACGCATCCTCTGAGTGCTATGATCCCATCTTCCATTTGGTAACACCCGTTTAGGGTCTTTCCGTGGTGCTCCTCGAGCTCATCCACCTTATGCCGTAGTTTGTACACCTCGGTCTGCAGTGTACAAACGTCACTCGTGAGTCGCCTGACTCGATGCTGCTCTGTATCCAGTGCTGCCACCAATGCAGCAATCAACTGCTCATTGGACTACACCGTCCGGGGAAGTGAAGGCATTGCTTGATCAGAGTTACTTCTCGTTCTGGGTCTCGGGTCAGGTACGCGTTCCCTATACATTATGTGATTGACAAACTTAGGGTAAAAACTCCAGTCCCTTGGGGGGTCACGCTTCATCAACGCAAAAGGTTGATCCCAATCAAACTCCCCTCGAGGATAATCTAAACGAGGCCAGTCGAGTCCATCATCAGGTACAGGTGCGGGAGGTGGGGACTCGGATCGTGCAGGTGATGCAGGTCGTTTACTAGGAGCTCTTGATGACGATGCCATGCTGCAGATAGTGTGACGTGTATGCCAATGAGTATACAGTAGATGAAATTAAAGTACAGGTAACTAAATAACTGTGTGCGGTTATAGTCTAGTGTGTATGCAACCTAGTTCCTTATAACCAATGGCTCTGAATCAGTCACACCCTCAAAATCCACGTGCGGAGTTTTACCGCGAGGCGTGTGAACAAACCAGGATCACAGTCAATAGTTACTCAGAACGACTCTATATGCCATGACTAAAAATAAATCAACCCAAGTATAAACTTTAAATTGTGCGGAAGCGTTTTGTAAAACAACCCAAAGAAATAAATGTGTATACTATGGCAAAACAAGCGCCAATCCAAAAGAAATAAACATTAACCATTAAATGATAAAAATTTCTTGAAAAACCGAGTCTTAGTATGCAAGTGAACCATGGAGTGCTCCTAAAGGCAAGCAGCTAATGACCTGAGAATAGCATACTAAAATGTCAACACAATGGTTGGTGAGTTCAAGAGTTAATATTCAAACATAAACAGTTTAATAATAGAGATATACAAGTAGTGCATTGTAACAGATAGCTAGTCCATTAACAATAAATATTAATGCATAGTGATTTCGCAATTGAAGCTGACTGTGTTACGTTGTTGCCTCCTGTCACGACTCAACAGGTCGTGACAATGTTCAATAGGACAAATTGCACCCGGTTGACCTCGAGTCACACAGGTGGAGCTCGTCAGACCCAGTAGTACTACCCAAGTTTCCCCGCTATTCAATATTAACAATTCGAAAGTGTGAGGACTTTCCCATGATAAACAACACTATATTAATATTATGCACAACTAAAATATATATAAAGCGTTTGTAGTTTACCGGTATGCTATCTCCCCCAAAAGAGATTAAATAAAGAGTGGGGCATGAACTCACCTGGTATGCGCACAGATACTTAGAGTTTGACTTGACTGATAGAGTGGACAGACAACCCTCAGAGGTTACCTAGATCATATAAGTATATGAGTACGTGCAACAGAGAACATGTGAAACCCTAAGTACACTACAACCAAAGACTCAAGGTTTTAGAAAATAATACATTTGACTCAGTTGACCCGTTTGACCCGTTGGTGACTTTATGTGTTTTAAACCATTTAAGCAACCATACACATATATCATACAAGTTTAACATTCAAATGGTTCATGAGTATGCTATATTATCCAGGTGTATCACATAGATCATCATACAACCAAGTATCATACAAGTCATGCGAATCTAGAACATTAACATGTCCACTAGTTATAACATAATTAACATGTCACACAAAGATCAAATCACGCACCACATGCCATGTGAAGCCGCTCACGACTTCAAACCCTGCCAATCCTACTAAGTAGGGGCCTCAGATCCGCACGCGTGTATGATGATCACATTCATGAGCTCTAACCTAGTTAAAAATACGTGAATATAACACTTGTATCATATGCTTAAAAATATGTATAAATTTTTTAATGTTTAAACAAAATAACTATTTTATCAAAAGAGTTTTATTATAAATAGTATAAATAAGCAATTTAGATGTTAATAATATATGTTACATAATAATCTACAAATTCGGTTTTAATCAACCTTGTTATGCTCTAATGTGTTTAAACCATTATATATAATACTAATTATCAAGTGGTTTGTGCATTATGAGTAGGGCTGTTCACGAGCCGAGCCGAACCGAGCGGACCTTTGCTCGTGCTTGGCTCGTTTCCAAACTAAACCGAGCCGATCGGCTCGTTTACAACCGAGCGGAAAATAGAACGAGCGTTTTTCGAGCATTAAATTTTCGACCGAGCGTCGAGCGAGCGCAAACGCGCGGCGAACAATTTATACAACCCAACTATCTGGTGTGTCATATGATTTATACCGCAACGAATAATGTTTCATTACATAATATTTTAATGGATGACAATATGTTGTGGCTGACGATGAGACTAAGTCTGTAGCTGATAAGGCGGATAGCATATTGTAGAGAACGATAACGGTGAAAGCGAGAAATGATCGAAAAAATATCTCTTAAGGGATTAGAATTTCACTTTTATGTTTAATGTAGAATTCTTTATTAGGTTGATTGATCAAGTATGCATAAATATAATTGTATATTTGTATATAATGGGTCAAATCTATTAGAGTGTTATGTATAAACTATATTTGCATATTAATTCGAGCCGATCTGAACCGAGCGGACCTTTGTCGTGCTTGGCTCGTTTACAAACCGATCCAAGCCGATCGGCTCGTTTACAATCGAGCAAAAATTCGAACGAGCATTTTTCGAATAAATTCCGAACGAACGTCGAGCGAGCGTCGAGCGACGAGCGGTTTGAACAGCCCTAATTATGAGTTGTATTTTAGGTTTAATAGGTTGTACCCATTTTTATTTCTTTTAATGTTTTTACTTTTAGCCCTAATATTTTTACTTCTTTTACAACTAAACCCCTACAATTCTTTAAATTCAACTTTGGTTGCATATAGTTTTCATCTTTTACAAATTTTTCGTTTTACGTTTCGGTTTAAATTTTACAGTTTAACACGACGCAATGTGTGCGTGTGGTTTAACACAACACGCATTTCTAAATCGACTTAGTTGGTTTTAATATTTTATGATTACGTGTGGGGTTCAACATTTTTACATCTACTTTTCATTCGGTTTTATTTTTTCGTTTTTATTTATTTTTTAATACATATTTTTTCGGTGTTGGTGGTTGCTAATGGTGATGTGAAACTGATGCTACTTGATATGATTTTACGACCCCCGTTGCAACGCAAGGGATTTATTTCTAGTTTAGAATTAAAACCAAATTTTTTTATGCTACATTACATTTCCGGATCTTACACGTAACATACAAATGTAGTTGATCCTATAAATATTTTTATACAATTTTACATTTTAGATATTAATCATTAAACTAGATATTTATACCGTCATGTTGCGACGGGAATTCAATCACGATCTCAAATATCAAAACACCGACACCAAAACACGTAGCAATGACGGTCATTCCCGTAAACTCTAAGACACCAAGAAATCTAATTACAAATCTAAATCACAATAAAGTCTACTGTCTTACAAAACCCAAAACAAAGGGAAAAAACTAAAACAAAAAAGCACAAATATCTGGGTTGGGTACCACCTTAAACCCGAGCCATCAACAGGGACATGTTCTTGAGTATCAAAACACAAATATAAGGCATGTCACAACAATGTTCTCTACACTGTAAAACCCTAATGCGTACCAAGTCGTAAAATCAAACATCACTCGGTCGGAAGACCCAAAAGTGTATTTCGTTATAAAAATCGTACTTCATCGTAAAAACGACTGCTACTCTGTCGTAAAATCCGAAAGCATACTCCGTTGTAAAAGTAAGTATCGAAAAAACCGAATACAAACGTATATGCGATGATGAAATTTAAAAAAAAAACAAAAACAAAAGTTGAAAGGAAAATTCCTAACTCAAACGAAAACAATTAAAGTTTTGGGATTAAATTGAAAAAACCAAAAATTTACTAACTCAAACTTAAACACTTGAATTTTTGGGGTTAAATTTAAAAAATCAAAACTTTACTATTCATGAATGTTGTCCATGTATTTCATTATAACAACCGTACCTCATCTTAAAAACGAATGCTACTCCGCCGTAAAAACCGAAAGCATACTCCGTTGTAAAAGTAATTATCAAAAAACCCGAATATAAACGTATATGTAACGATGAAATTTAAAAAAAACAACAAAAATGTCACACCCTCAAAATCCACGTGCGGAGTTTTACCGCGAGGCGTGTGAACAAACCAGGATCACAGTCAATAGTTACTCAGAACGACTCTATATGCCATGACTAAAAATAAATCAACCCAAGTATAAACTTTAAATTGTGCGGAAGCGTTTTGTAAAACAACCCAAAGAAATAAATGTGTATACTATGGCAAAAGAAGCGCCAATCCAAAAGAAATAAACATTAACCATTAAATGATAAAAATGTCTTGAAAAACCGAGTCTTAGTATGCAAGTGAACCATGGAGTGCTCCTAAAGGCGAGCAGCTAATGATCTGAGAATAGCATACTAAAATGTCAACACAATGGTTGGTGAGTTCAAGAGTTGATAAACATAAACAATTTAATAATAGAGATATACAAGTAGTGCATTGTAACAGATAGCTAGTCCATTAACAATAAATATTAATGCATAGTGATTTCGCAATTGAAGCTGACTGTGTTACGTTGTTGCCTCCTGTCACGACTCAACAGGTCGTGACAATGTTCAATAGGACAAATTGCACCCGGTTGACCTCGAGTCACACAGGTGGGGCTCGTCAGACCCAGTAGTACTACCCAAGTTTCCCCGCTATTCAATATTAACAATTCGAAAGTATGAGGACTTTCCCATGATAAACAACACTATATTAATATTATGCACAACTAAAATATATATAAAGCGTTTGTAGTTTACCGGTATGCTATCTCCCCTAAAAGAGATTAAATATAGAGTGGGGCATGAACTCACCTGGTATGCGTATAGATACTTAGAGTTTGACTTGACTGACAGAGTGGACAGACAACCCTCAGAGGTTACCTAGATCATATAAGTATATGAGTACGTGCAACAGAGAACATGTGAAACCCTAAGTACACTACAACCAAAGACTCAAGGTTTCAGAAAATAATACATGTGACTCAGTTGACCCGTTTGACCTGTTGGTGACTTTATGTGTTTTAAACCATTTAAGCAACCATACACATATATCATACAAGTTTAACATTCAAATGGTTCATGAGTATGCTACATTATCCAGGTGTATCACATAGATCATCATACAACCAAGTATCATACAAGTCATGCGAATCTAGAACATTAACATGTCCACTAGTTATAACATAATTAACATGTCACACAAAGATCAAATCACGCACCACATGCCATGTGAAGCCACTCACGACTTCAAACCCTGCCAATCCTACTAAGTAGGGGCCTCAGATCCGTACGCGTGTATGATGATCACATTCACATTCACTAACCATTTTCATACATTCAACATGCATCACAACAATCAATTTCCAGTCCCAGGCATGATGTCTTAACTACTAATCAACCTCAATATCATACATGATCATCAAAGTCCTAAAACCACTCATGATTATCCAAACATCTCATACAACTATATTAACATGTTCCAACCACATCAGAATTCATCCATGAACTTACTAACATGCTCCTAATATCTCAAACATGATCAAACTATCATCTTTCACATTTTACATAAATAAAGTTTCCCTTTTGGGAAAGCACATCCCAAAATCTATCAAACATCCTATACATACATGAATTCATTTATAATATACCAATTCAAGTTCACATCAACATCTAAGCATGATCAACAACATCCAAACATCATAACTCATCAATTCATATCCTAAAAAGTTACTATCTTTAGTAATGTATGAACTATAGCATGTGTTCTTGAATTCCCAATGCTCACAACAACAATCTAACATCTAATCATCACCATGAACACATCCATAACATCAATTCATCACTAATTCAACATTACATGCAAAATAAAGTTACTATTCTTAGTAACCTATGAACATCAACATCAATTTATCAATTTCTTGTAAAATCAACGTAACCTAGCATCCATACAACCTATTTACCATCAAACATTCATCAAACAACCATCATTCATCCATAATTCTATCAACTTTCGAATTAGGGTTTGCTTCAAGCCATAGTTCATGATTGATCCACTAAAACTACACAATTCATGCATAATCAACGTTAACTAACATGTATACAATCTAACTAACGTATTAACAACATCAAACAACATCCAATTCGATTCCATGAACACCAATTTCGCATCTAGGGTTCGGCCATCATGAACAACTCACAAAAACTTGAAGAATCTAACCTTTAAACACAAGTTAACTTGCAATTGATGATTCCCACGAGTTGTATGCCTTGAAATCGATCCAAACCAATGCTTGCTTGATGATTCTAGGCTGAATTCGAATGGGAGAGGGGTGTGGAAGGGAGTTCACGGCCGCAAATGGGTGTAGGCTAGGGTTTTTGTGTTTTGTTTAATTAATTTTGCCTAATTACCCTTTAACCCCCTTGTGTTTTGATATTTTATAAAAACTAGACTTTAACTCTTTGTAAAGTGCTTTTAGTTTAATAATATAAAGATATAAACTAATGAAAATCATTATATATTTTATCTTTATAAAACACAAGGTATACGAATAAATAAACACGTTTTCGCGTTACGCGATTAATTCCCAATTCACATATAAAACACACCAACAAATAAGCATAATACAATAATCACATAATAAGTTAAATTATCAATAATTTAACATTGCTAATTATTATTAGGTCACCAACGTTAAATGACAACTAGTGTGTGTTTACGACACGTGTATGCAAGACTTAACGGAACTAACGGAGTTTGATAACGGAAATTTACCGGATGTCACAAAAAACAAAAGTTGAAAGAAAAATTCCTAACCCTAATGAAAACACTTAAAATTTTAGGATTAAATTGAAAAAACCAAAAATTTACCTAACTCAAATGAAAACACTTAAAGCTTGGGGGTTAAATTTAAAAACCAAAACTTTACTATTCATGAATGTTGTCCATTCATATATAGATAATTATAAGAGAGATTTAAGAGAAAAGAACCTATTTATCTAAAATAGAGAACCGTGTATAAGATGAGAACCATGTAGAGATGGGAAACACTCTCTAGGAATAAATCTTACACCTAATCCCAGAGTTGGTAAATTGAACGACCTAATCCATGTTTTATTCAAGGAACTTATTAACACATTATTTCATATAGAGCTAGATTGAAATGTATACTAATGGCAGTACCTGTAGATGTTAAAACGTTGTGATCATGTTATAAAACCGGCATATATTAACATACATGATTTTAATTTCGAGAAAACCAATTCCATCAAACCAGCTAACACCCAGTATGTTCAATGATGGATTTGATGTCATATTTGCCATGTTTAACTTTCAAGCCCGCGTATTCCATCTATTAGTATCGTATGTATTGATATTCAACAAAGAATACATGATGTGTCTTAAAGTATACTTATCTTACATAATAATTATCTTGTGTTTATATATCTTTTGTTGTATATTCATTATTAATCATTGAACTGATTTATGTCATGTGTGAATTTACAGGTCTACTTGGAGGTTTGATAAAAGTTTAACTGAAAAAAGATAGGCATGGAAGATAAAGAGCTTGAGTTGTAATTTGTTAGAGACCCGAACGATCACACGGCCATATGCCATCATACGGCCCGTACAAGTCACCAATTGTGCAACCAGTTAGCGAAGACACCATATGACCATACGGAAGCATATTGGTCGTGCGAATCTGTAAATGGTGGACCAAGACAAATGTTTCAATTAAGACAAAAGAAATATCTTACAACCCAATTGACTCTAAATACATTTTTTATTTAATTAGTAGTTAGTTAGGACAGAGATTGAAGATCAGAAGCTCTATAGGATTGATGTGTGAAGACCTAGAGCCTTACTTTGTTTTGTTTCTTTGTTTTTATAATCTCTAAGCTTTTGTATCTGATTCTTCTATAAATTTACAATGTTACGCTAGACAATCCTGTATTCTCTAGGTAGATATTAACCGAGAACAAATTTGATTATTATTTACCGTTGGTTATTAACTTATTTAATTTTTATAAAGCATTTCAATTTGTTCTTGTAAAGTATAATTTGTTTCTATGTTTGTATGGCTTTGTTCAGCATGCATCATAGATAAGTACTATAGGGTCATCACATCTATTCTTGATTTAACAACTTAAGGTTCTATAGCTTAAGTGAGTATGAGACGGGTCATTAATCCTTATTGGTGGTAATTCTAGTGAATTGAAATATTTTTCTAGTGAGTGATCTTTCATTCATATGTGTAGGAAATTCTAAGTCATAAGGTTTGAAGTATTTTCACAGTGTTTGCCTTGATTGAATAAGTTACAATGAGTCCATGGTTGTGACCTCTATCTTTGACCGGTAATTCAAATGTAAGGTCGATGGTTTGATCTCTAGCAGGTCATATGGTGAATAGGTGGTGGGTCTAAAAAGTTTATAGTTCGATTGTCTAGGTCATACTCTAGCAAGAGCATGGCTATATACATCATCATAACCAACCAAAAAATTATGGCAGTCCTTTATTACAATGTTTTCAGAACCGGATCGGACGTCGAACCGGACGTCTTACTGGTTTGGTGGTTGGACCGGTCGGACCGGTTGGACCGGATTTAACTATATTTTAATTATATTTATATATGTAATTAAATATAAGTAATTTATATATGATTTATATATATATATATATATATTTATAGTTATATATAAAACTTAACTATATTTGTATATCCGACGTACTAATTTATGGTTTAACACCCTGTTTTTACCCATTAAAAAAAAAGGAAAACCGGTCCGAACCGGTCCGGTTTCCCGGTCCGACCAGCGGTTTGGGACGAACCGGCCGGTTCGACCAGTTCAAAACGAGTCACACCAGACCGGACCGGACCAGCCCCCGATTCGCGGTCGAACCGGTCGGACCGGCCGGTCCGATCCGGTCTCAACAACATTGCTTTATTAGGTGAAGTGGATCTAAAACCTAAATGATTTAAAATTTTATCTGTTGATTTTATTTTTTAATTATTCTTTTAATTAATTAATTAATTCATCTAATTAATTTTTACAAACTAAAATTATGCAAACAATAGTTTTTTGAAAGAAGGTGCACTACATGTCTTAAGAACGATACGAGCTTCACATACAACACTATCACATTAATACATATAACGAGATTCATATGTGAGAAAAGATGGGGTTTGACTACAAGAAGGTTCACAAGATACATATAAAAAATATTTGTGACGGATTAACATTAGAAGGTTTGTAAGAATATTAAGCACACAGTTAACGCCACAAAGTTTGGTGAGAATGTAAGAGATATGTTCACTTTTATATTAAAATATAGTAATTTTAACGATACTCTTGTTAGCCATGAGAATATATTCTAGTACAATACCGTTTACAAATACGACTAGAAAAATAAATATAAACGTACAATATTTATGTACCAAACTTGATTTGAACATCCGTCTTTAGTATATACTCCAACGAGTCTTCATATAGTATTCTTGACATGAGTTTCATCGCGTTCAACTCTTCAACTATGCCTCTTGACTGCAACAATTAACAAACAAAATATTGACGGTTGTGGCTGAGGATCGTGTTAGACACGGGTCCCTTAAAACTGAATTCGCGTCTCTACTCAAGACAACGCGTCTGTCTCCCAGGGTACAACAACCAAAACAGTATGTACTGCCGGAGAGTGCCTCAGGCCCGAGAGATCACTGGGTAAATATGTGTTATGATTTTATGTGGAAATAAGTTAAAGATGATGGTGTAAGAAGAACAATTTAGATAGTGCTACTCTTTAAATATCTATAAAACTTGTTGACACTAAAGAAAATAAATTGTTTCTATTTTTTTTCATCATGAGTTTAGTTATATACTCATGCTAAAAACTTCACATTAATGTAAGTTTTATGATTCACAACCAAAACTTTCATTTTATTTATGAAATGTTTTATGAGACCAAATTAAAACTCTCATTTTATTCATGACATATTTAATACCAATTTTAATAAAAATTATGATCCATAACAAACATTCATAATATTTATTAAAAGACTTGGTCAGAACATGAAACATCCATGTTAATCAAATTTCCTACTATAATCACCTAAGTTTCACTTTCTTTATTCCGACCATTCAACTTCGAGTATCGATATCTAATTCATCTTAGCTTTAGTTTGAACACGATATAGTTCGCTACAAAACGAAAACTTAAACCAATAAATAAATAACTATTTATATAAAGAAATATATAAATATAATTATTTTGTGTCCAAAATTCTAACAATTCCCCACATGAATGGAGATCGATCAAAACACACAAAATTCCTAATGACAACTTGACAATTGAGTCTTGCAGGATAGGTAGGTGTTCCCATTGAACCTTACTTTGTGAAGCATACTTAGCCTCCTGATGGTGTGTAGACGCAATGTCTTTGAACATACCCCGTTTTTGTAGATGACAATATACATTCACACAAGACTCTCCCTAGTCGGGCACATACCCTCATTGTCGTGTCCGTTATGGTCATGGATCACTATCCTGGTTCTGCGAGAGCTCTAGGATTTGCGCCTTCCCACAAATCTATTCGAAGCGACCACACTTCTCTCTAACATAGGTGATTCCATGAATCATTAAAAGCATCATAGTTATATTGTTTCTCACAATCATTTAACCTTAATATGCTTAACCTCTCATTAGTCACTGGTTCGGGGTACTCCCCAGAGTGAATGGACTAGGAAGTTCGTGACTCTCTTTTAGTTTTAGGGTACTCCCTCATATTCCCCTCTCCCTACGGGCTTTAGTCCAATTCCTCCCTATCTCGTCTCGTTTCAACCCGCATTTTGTTAGATCCAAAAATATTATCTATCACTTTGTTAAGTTGATATAGATAACTCCAATCGAGATAAGATTTCATGATGTGTTCTTAACTCGTAAGTTAATAATACAATTTTTATTTCAAGACGAACACATCTCATTTATGCCTTTGATAGTAGACATTTGTTAAGATTCTAAATCTAGCCAATTAGAATCCGAGTCTATCATAGACTCCTTATGACGTTTGTGTACTACACTAGATCATGAGTTTGTAATATCTTTGGATTGCCAAAATCCATCACATTTTATTTTCAAATGCAAGACACCCCCATATTTAAGTGTTATTGGATAACATCCATATGGGGTAATGAAAGGTTCTCTCTTTAAATAGGTTTGAGAAAACTTTCTCACAAAACCATTTCTACATACCCTAAAGGATTGTTTCTAAAATGGCCTATCCCCCACATTTCTTGCAATTTGATTTCAAAATGAGATTTGCTATCGGACAAACCTAGAAAACTAAATACTCCTTATTAGATTTTGTAAACTAGATAACATTATCTAGTTAGTTAAGTTTTTCATAGGTTATATCAAACTCATTGAACCGGATGAGTATCCTCTTTCAAATTTGTCCATACATAATTGACTTCCTTAGAGCATCATAATTGATAAGTACTAGGCTAGCATGCTTTAAACTACAGTACTCTAGCATGTGAACAGAAGATGCATCATTCTGATCATTCACAGCTTTAAGGAATAACATACCATCCCTTGTCCATATCAATATCTTATTTGGACAAATTATGAAACATATTCTTCATTATTCGGATTAGGAACATAACTCGTTTTCCTTTAATCCTCTCATCCATAGGCAAGTCACCAGACATGATGCTGGACCCAGTAGCCGCCTCAGCACCAACACAACAACAGCCAGTCGGTAGCAACTTCCAGATCTCAGCATTAACAAAATAGGTTGGTAGCAACTCAAAGGAAAGCTCGGTACCAATCTAGCGTACACACACTTCAGTAGTTGGCATTGAGTTAAGACCAAGATCTCGGTACCATTTGTCAAAACTACTCAGCCGACTTTCAAGCATAGCAATGCGAGTGTGCGTAGTGCAAAGCGTACCATCTTCCCTTTGACTTATAAAGACTTAATAATAAGTCTTGATTCAATTCACTTTGGTGAACACATTCATCATTAACATGATAAATGAAACTCGTCTACGATCAGTATTACATTAGAACATAGTCAAATACATTGACACTCAATAATATGCAATTCATAAAGTTTTCCTGGAGTTATTTGCACACATGTCTTATTGTTCACTTTAGGCTATGTATAACTAGGATACTTTCCCAAACAAAAGAAAAATCCTCCACATAGCCCTAACAACATTAAGATGGTAGACGCATCTACATTTAAATCTTTCAGAATGAATTTAGCTAAATTCATTAAAGATAACATATATTGCTTTCATATGTAGATTTATCCACCCTTGTGAATGTTTATGATAACTTCAAATGAATTTTATCGATATATCACATACTTGTGTATTTCATCTCAGCACATTTATCATATTTTCGATATCATGATACGGTAAGACATTTGATGTCTCAGCTTTGACACTTAAACAATTCAACAACTCTCAAGTTGTTTTTTATGCAAATCTCTTATTGCACTATCCGTTTAAAGTTATATATTTTCTAAACATTATATAATTGACGTTTAAAATTAGTTTCCTCAAAATCATTTTGAATGTTATAAATGAAATTGATTTATTTCGTTGTAAATATTACATGTGTTATCTTAAGATATTGAACACAAATAATAAAACAACCGAAATTAAAACATAAAGTGTAAAACACTTTTTAATAATAATTTAAACGGATAAAAATTATATCTAGACATCAAATCTCAAAGTGCTATTATCTATAACACTTTCACAATTGTAGCAATGATATCGATTTTGTGGCATGTCTTGAGGTACTCCCTCAATAGTATTTCATGCATTCATACGATCAAGTTTCCCATTTCATCTTGAAACTTTAAATTTAAATAGTGAAAACTGATCAAAAATACAACAACGTCGTGTATACACTATCTTATTCATAAGTAGTTGTATTTGAACAATTATTTTTATTCACAACAACCTCGAGTTGTTTTTTTTTTCTAAATAATCTCATCGAGACTATTATGTGGTTCAAGACGTGTTACTTCTCACATGAGTAGTTAACCATTTTAGATTGCAAAACACATGTATTATTCAGTCAAACAATTCCTAGCTCTGCAACTATTTTAAAAATATATCATATTTATTTAATGTCTTGATCATAAAAGTCAGGACCATAAACTCCAAAAATGGTTTTATTACATAAATTAATATCTAACACGCTCGTTAGAAGACAAATATTTACAAACGGTTTTTTTAATACTTTTAAATTTATAGAATAAACTGTTTGTAAAACATTCATTAAAGAATAAATGATTATAAAAACGTTTTTAAACACATGTTGGTTTATATACATAAACTGTTTTTAACAAATGATTACAACAATGGTTTTAAATATTACAGTTCTTATTAAATAAATTGTTTTCTAACACGCTCGTTAGAAAATAAATGATCACAAATAACCTTTTATGCTTTTCGGTTAAAATAAACACTTCTAACCCGCACGTTAGAAATAAACGAATACAAAGATCGTTTTAAAAACTTTTCGATTTATATAAAATAAATCAAGTTCTAAATTACTCGTTAGAAATAAATGATTAAATAAATCGTTTTAAAGCTTTTTGATATATAATATATAAAGCGGTTCTAACACGCTTGCTAAAAATAAACAACTACAAAACATTGCTTTTAAGCTTATCGGTTTATATACAATAAACCCATTTATAACATGATCGTTAGATCTAAACGATTACAATATCATTTGTAAGCTTCTCGGCTCATATAAAATAATTTTTTTTCTCTTTTTTGTTGCAAAACACTAGTTTTAATTTCTTTGTAAAACAAAACTTGGTTTTGCTTAAATCATTGTAGTAATAAATAGTTTTAGAACTATAAACCCATGATTTTCTAATAACTTTTAGAAATTAAACCATAGTAATAAGGTTTTAAAAATCCCATCACGAAATCTATTTTAAAATTGTAAGAGATAAGTCACTTTTATACTAAAAGATAGTAATTCTAACGATACTCTTGTTAACCATGAGAAATATTGTAATACTATACCGTTTACAAATACGACTAGAAAAATAAACATAAACAATATTTAAGTACCAAACTTGATTTGAACATCTGTCTTTAGTATATACTTCAACGAGTCTTCATATAGTATTCTTGACATGAGTTTCATCGCGTTCAAATATTCAACTATAACCCTTGACTGCAACAATTACCAAACAAAATATCGACGGTTGTGGCTGAGGATCGTGTTAGACACGGGTCCCTTAAAACAGATTTCGCGTCTCTACTCAAGACAACGCGTCTGTCTCCCAGGGTACAACAGCCAAAGCAGTATGTACTGCCGGAGAGTGCCTCAGGCCTAAAAGATCACCGGGTAATATATGTGTTATGATGTTATGTGGAAATAGGTTAAAGATGATGGTGTAGGAAGAACAATTTAGATAGTGCTACTCTCTAAATTTCTATAAAACTTGTTGACACTAAAGAAAATAAATTTTTCTATTTTTTATGATAAGTTTAGTTATATACTCATGCTAAAGACTTCACATTAATGTGAGTTTTATGATTCACAACCAAAACTTACATTTGATTTATGAAATATTTTATGAGACCAAATTAAAACTCTCATTTTATTCATGACATGTTTAATACCAATTTTAATAAAAATTATGATCGATAATAAACATTCTTAATATTTATTAAAAGATTTGGTCAAAACATAAAACATCCATGTTAATCAAATTTCTACTATAATCACCCTAGTTTCACTTTCTTTATTTCGATCATTCAACTTCGAGCATCGATATCTAATTATCTTAACTTTAATTTGGACACGGTATAGTTCGCTACAAAACAAGAACTTAAACCAATAAATAAATAACTATTTCTATAAAAAATTTATAAATATAATTATTTTGTGTACAAAATTACAACGAAGAATCTTTTATGTGAAACTCATGGTGGGAATTTTATCATTCAATTCAAAAAACCTAGGACAAAAATCTTATCTTTAATCGTACATCTTAAAGATAAATCTTTAATCGTCATTTTGTTTTTTAATACCTATTAGATTTTTTTGGTATCCATTGCTAGCCCATCAATAATTGCTATGACCTTTGGCCGTTGGTGTTATCCAGCATGACATTTCGTAAGAAATTTTATTAACCTAACTTTATTTAATTTTAAATATTTATTTATTGAGTTTGCTACGAATTTTAGTACAATTCTAATGGGTCGAAATATACGTAGATAAATCGCAGCAAAACATGTCCGTTTTGAATTCATATTGTTTCCAAAACATTTGAATGAAATTTATATATGCAAACTAGGGCTGTTCATGACCTGAACCGAACCGAACGGACATTTGCTCGCGCTTGGTTCGCTTTCAAACTGAACCAAACCGATCGGCTTGTTTACAACCGAGCAGAAAATCGAACGAGCATTTTTCGAGTGTTAATTTTTCGATCGACCATTGAGCGAGCGCAAACGAGCGACGAACAATTTACAACTCAATTATCTAGTGTTTCATCCGATTTATATTACATTGAGAGATGGTGACAATGTTCGGTATTAGGCTTTAATGACTCAAAAAATAGTAACATTTCATAACATAACATTTTCAAGAATGACAATACGTTGTTGTAACATCCGCCATTTTCCAAGTTTAAACCCAAACCCGAACCCATTATTTTTAGCTTCCATTATTAAATTATTTAATAATTTTAATGGATCAAATACATTAAATGCGTAATTTATTATTATGAACTATTCATTTATTAATAATCTAAATAACTTGTAATAATTTATGAATTTATAAATAACTCTTTTCATAAAGTTATAAAGTTTTATTAATCATTTTACAATAAATAACTAAATGGAAAAGTCTTATTAAAATTTATAAAGTTATAAAATGAATAAAACTTTATTAGTAATTATGAATTTTAATTATTAAGTGAAAATAAATAATCAAATTATAAAGTTTACAAGCTTTATAAAAGTTATAAAGACTTATAAATAATTAATTTGATTTATTATTAAGATTAGTCTTATAAGTCCAGGGTCTAACTAGTAATTTTTGAAACTTAATATAAAGGTTTCACACATAAAATAACAAAAATAAATATTACAGGGACCTAAGTTGTAAACTTGAAAAACCTTGAAACAAACCCAACCCCGTCCCCGTTTTCCCAGCCACACCTCCGGCCACCGTCTCCGGCGATCACCAAGCACCCAAAAGACTCGATTAAAACGCAATTAAACCTCATCTTAACCATCTGAATCGGTTTTGAAACTTTAACCTTCATCAATTCGAACAAACCGTAAGTTCCATCGCATTTAAACTTGAAACCGAACCACATTCATAACATTGAAACAATTCGGCATGAAACTGATCAAATAGACACTTTAATTCGGTTGTAAATGTTCTAATCGATTCCTTAAATCAATCTCTAACCTCAATTGCATTCGAAATACTCGCCAACACCCTGTTCGGTTACCACCTTCATTTCGAACCTGCAACACAATCAAATTCCATCTTCTGAACAACATAAAACGAAATTGATAAAGGGCTTTTGATCGGAATGACTCTCAGAATCTTTACGTGAAGTTAATTTGATTTTCAACAACGTTTGCATCTCGAAACATACTCAACCGTGGTCGCGACTGTTTCTTCATCTTGTAACATTGATTCGATCATTATTCTGTTATTACACACACCCAAACACTCGGTTTCACTTAGGGAACAAAAGCCCTAAGTTTGATTCCATTAACATTCACGAATCGATGGTCAATTTGATTCAATTCGATTCTAGGGTTCTTGTGAATTGGAGGATTTTACAATTAATACTTTTAAAACATTTTAATGGAACTTTTAACTAGATCTGGGCTACTAGCCCAACTGGTTAACACTCCACACCTTGAAACCAGAGGTCTAAGGTTCGAACTCAGCCTTCATCATCTATTTTTTTAAAGCCAATTGTATATATTTTAAATTTCAGAAATTTTATTAATATATTATTAAACCAAAATAAAAACAAATTTGTTGACTAAAACATTTCGGAAATTAATAAAGTAACTTTAAAGGTTTTAGAAACTTATGATTTTAAATTAATTACTTTAAAAAAATAACAAAGGTTATAAAAATATTATTAAATCTTTTATGTAACTTAAATGCAATAAATCTATTATGGTTCAAATTTAGGATATTTCAAAACATTATAAACTTACATGTTAAATAACTAATTATTCAAATAGTTATTTAAATAATTATTTAAATAATTAATTATTCATCTAATCATTTAACCATGTTATATCATAAATAGTTAATAAATTTATTCCTTAAACTTTTATTTAAATTCTTGAAACTTATAAAGCAATATGATTATCTATTATTCTTTATTCTTATTTTTAAGGTTTTGATATTATAAGACCTTTATAAAGATCATTTAAAACGTTTAAAAACTTTATAAAATGATTTTGAATTATTTTGCAAGTCATTTAAATAAGTATTCATATAATTATCTTTATCAAATTTTAAATAATTAATTATTAAATTAATTATTTCTTTTCGCACATTATACTTAATCTTTATTAAAAATCAATAAATTAAATTATTGAATCAATCATTATCGTTCTCAATCTTAATTGATTTATTTCATCTTTATTGAACCAAAACATAATCGATTGCATTATTTTATTTGATTTAATTATTATAACCCCAAATTCCAATCGAAACCCTAATTCTTATTTAGTCGTTAATCTCATCTTTATTCTAATTCTGAGACATCAACCATTAGGTTGAATCGTGAAGTAATCGTTGGAGAATCATACCTTCTTATTATTATCTTAAGTGCATCTTATATCACGTGAGTTTTTCATGACCCTTTTCATATTATTTCACACCTTTTTGGGGTGAAACATGTTAAATTATCAACTTACACTTGTAAATCTTTTGATACTTGTAAACGCACATGCAATTCATCTTTACTTTTTGTCATGGTTATTTGTATTATTGTGAGTTTTATATGATATACATTATATGTTGACAATCATTAACTATTGCTAGCCTGGCGACGTCATAGATCTATGGGCCTGACAAGCCTATTTGGTGCTAAAGCCGAGGTTATTGCCGGCTCCTGATGACGTATGCTTGTTCATCATGGGAACCAAGTACACTTAGCTAATCGTTATATACTTGTAAACTTATTCTTGGTCAAGGTTTGATTGTAGCTATATGTATTCTATAAACTTGCATAATTCGTAACCATTGACATGAATTGCTACTTGTAAACTTTTATATATATATGTATGCTTAACCCATGGAAACTCACCAACTTTCAAAGTTGACCCTTTATTTTTAACATGTTTTAGGATTGCTTCTTGAGGAATTCTTCTTGCTCATATAGGACTTGGACTTAGTTAATTAAATATCTTATGTTGTTGTTTAAATCTTTGTTGTATTGTAATGACTTAATTGTCTAGTATTATTCAATGAAAAATGACATTTAATATTTAATTCCATGAGCTATGAACAATCGTTTCACATTCGTCCGCCCCGATGATTTCGTCGTCGGTCGGGGTGTGACAGTTGTGGCTGATTAGTCTAAGGCTGTAGCGGATGAGGCGGTGAGCCTGTTGTATAGAATGATACGTTAGAGTAGAAGAGGTCGACTAAGAGTAAGAGCGGGGTTAAAAGTTTTCTATTAGCGACTTTGGATTTCACATTTATGTTTAATGTTAAATTTTTATTATGTTGACTGATCTAACATGTTTAAATATAATTGTATATTTGTATATAGTGTAGGAGTGACAATTTCTGACACGGATATGTTAACACGTCATGACACGACATGAAGTTAACACGTTTCGTGTTTGAGCTTAACAGGGTTTGTGTCATTAACATGTCGACATGTTAAAGACACGATAAAAATCGTGTCTTAACATATCAAACACATGTTAACTTGTTAACGCACCTGTATAAACCTGTTTATATTTTTAGCTTATTAAAACAATTTATATATGTATATATATATGAAGTATGTCAGTATTGTTCAGGTTTAATTGAAAACCTTATCCTTAGCCCAATCGCTTCAATCAAATACGATTACCACAATACCACTGATCGAGTCTCCGGCCTTCACTTGAGGCCTTTTCATACTCAGCTTGTTGCCTCTTTAAACCATGTTATTGGTTAAAATAATTTTTTTGGACTTGTGTTTCAAATATGTCAAGTATTATCATATTAAAGATTATGTGCTATTCAGGATTTTGATAGACTTTAGTCAACTTCTGTTTCACTAAGCGTGTGAATTTTATCGTGACTTTTAACATGTCTTATCATGTAACCTGTTTTTAAACAGGTCTTCATGTCAGCACTAATCGTGTTCGTGTCTTATCTTATCGTATCTGATCTGTTATGCTAGCCTTAATATAGTGGACCAAATTAACTAGAGTGCTATGTATAAACTATATATACAAATTATAAAAAATAATTCGAGCCGAACCAAGCCGAGCTTACCTTTGCTCGCGCTTGGCTTGTTTACAAACCGATCTGAGCTGACCGGCTCGTTTACAACGGAGCAAAAGTTCAAACGAATATTTTTCGAGCAAATTCCGAAGGAGCATTGTAGATAGATGTAACATCTCGTATTTTTGGTTAAGTTAAAAGTTAACCTTGTTAAATTATTATAAGAACTAGTTATGCCTTTTATGAAATTTATGAGCTATTTATGTTACTTATTAGTTTGTCATTTAATTTCTAATATAAATCCTAATAATATAACTAATAAATTACGATAACGCTAATAATTATGACTTTAATAATAATAATAATAATAATAATAATAATAATAATAATAATAATAATAATAATAATAATAATAATAATAATAATGGTGATGATGATAATAATAATAAGATATAAAATATTTAAAACTTTAAGTTAATTTAAGTCCAGGGGGCTATTTTGTTAAGTTTGAAACTTTAAATAAATGTTTTAGCATATAATTATAAGAATTCAAAACCGAGGGACTCAAAGTGTAACTTTCAATTTTACAAAACCAACCCCCCACCTTCTATCTCTCTCCCCGGTTTCCAGGCGGCCGGCCGGCGAGACTCCGGCGCGGCGCCGGTAAGCCTAAACTCACGTAATCGCACTAAATTTTCGGTGTATCCAACCGTAATCACCCTCTGAAACCGTTTTCTAACTTATTAATACGCGTTAATTTCCATTTAAGACGAATTTGGAGCCGTTTGAGCTTGGTAACCGTTAATCGTCAACCTTTGAACCGATCGGCATTTAACACTCAACAATAATCAAATTAAATTACACCTACACGATCGTTTAACAGTACCTAAACTTCTACACATCGTAATTTTACCTGAAAAACACAAACCATCACATTCAAATCGTCATCTTCATCGGACCTGCAACTTGGTCAAGCTTTGTCTTCTGGGCACATTAAGCCACAATTGTTTGAGGGCTTTTGATTATCATAACCCTTACAAGCTTCACACAAGATTAATTTGAGTATATACAACGTTTGCATCTCGAATCATACTCAATCGTAGTCGCGACTGTACCTGTAACATCTTGTATTTTTAGGTTAAATTAAAGTTAATTTTGTTAAATTTGTTTAGGGATTATATGTGTCATTCACGAAACTTGTGGGTTGCTTATGTATATTACTTTAATTTGGGCTTTTAATTCTTTAATTTGTAAGTTATATTGATAATTAATATATAATAATAAAAGTTATATTAATAATAATAACAATAATAATAATACTAACTAAGAAAAACAATAATAATATCATGTGAAACTTAATAAACTTAAAAAGTGTTTAAAGAAGTCCAGGGGGTGTTGTTGTCAAATTTGAAACTTAAAAAAAAAGAGATGTTTTAAACATGAAATGTTAAACAAATAAATCACAGGGGCTGGAAGTGTAAAAACCAAAATCTTAAATCTCCACCTCTTTCTCTCTCCCCGTAAATCCGGTCGCCGGCCGGCCATGCCCGGCGCGGCGCCGGCGAGACCCGTCCACCTGAAATTAACGGCCGTAACACCCAAAACCGACCCAAATCGTTTTAGTTGCACGTTTCGAACCTGAAAACAAGATTTAATTGGGTTTAAATCATCGGTTACTATAGGAATCGTCGAGTAACCGAAACTATTAAAAGCAAGGAGCCGTTCGAACAATTAAGGATAACAATAATCGAATTAACTTAACCTAATCGAACGTCTATCTGTTTCTAAATCATTACAACCTTCAATTGCACCTGAAACGATCAAGAACAACACCATTGTCTTCCTTCCTCACTCGCTAACTGCACCTTAATCGAAGTCGTCTCCTGAGCTTCAGAACACGAAATTCGCTTAGGGCTTTGCATTAGGATCACTATACCAAGCTCCACACAAGTTTAATTTGATTTCCAACTTCAATTGGGCAAGTTCCAAACCGAGGCAAGTCGCGGTCTGTTCATCAACTCGTCCATTCTCGAATCTACAACACATCGGGTAATTAATTATACCTGCGTGCTCGGTTTCATCTGGACATCAAAAGCCCCATGAATTTGTTTGTTAACAACCTCGATTCGATGTTCAATTTGATCCAAGAACAAACTAGGGTTCTTGGATTTGGGGGGGGGGGTTTGTTTCTGTTGTTTTAAAAGAAAAAGAAAACGGTTTCTTTCAGGCTTAGGCGACCTCGCCTAATGGTAAAATGTTCCCCCGTTAACCTGGAGGTCCCGGGTTCGATCCCGGGCCACCTCCCATTTCTTTTTTTTTAGGTGTTTAGCCTTCTACAATAAATTTTAAATATTTTAAAAATTATAAAAAGACATTTTTATAAAAGCTGAAAATTCTAAAATGGTTCTAAATATTTTCTGGAAATTTATTTCCTTAAGTGAAATACTTTATATATATATATCATATATTTTGATAAATAAAAAAAAATAATAAATAATAATAATAAGTTTGCTTTATAAAATCTATATTTTCACTAATACTTTGTTCCACAAAAATGTTTATTACAAACGTTGCTTTTAAACTATCGTTTAAAATGTGATATTAGACTTTATTTTATCTATGTATATATATACAAAATTATTATAGGAGTACTAATTTTATATAAAATTTCATATAAAATATAATAACTTTCGTTAATATTAATAATTGAAATTGTTTCCACTTTGTTGTCCTAGTATTCGACAAATCCCTAAATTCCACCTAGAACCCTAGTCCCCGTTAACTTGTTAACCTTAATATAATTAAGCTTAGAAATCTTATAATTATATATATTATAGGTACTTCGTGAAGGACTACGTTGAATCGACGCTTGTTGTTATTTCTTATTAATCCTCCAAATTTTATACTTATTGATCATGTGAGTATTCCATACCCCCTTTTTCATTTTATTTCATACTTTGGGGTGAAACATGTTAACCTATACGTTGCATTGTAAACTTATTTGAGACTTGTAAACTTTATGGTAATTCATCATGTTAAGTTGTGGTTAGTTGAATTTATGTGGTTACCATGTTATGGCGTTATATGTACAATCATTAACTATTGCTAGCCCAGCAAAGTCATAGATCTATGGGTAAGACAAGCCTGCTTGGTTGATCCAAGTACACTTAGCTGATCGTATATACTTTTAACGTTTGAGACTTGTAAAACATTGTCAAGGTTTGATTGTTGCATTGTTCATAGCATCCCTAATCACTATATTTTCACTAACTTATGACTTGAATTGCCATCTTTTATATGTACTTATGTATTAAAAACTATGGAATGCTCACCAACACTATTGTTGACCCTTTTATTTTTAACATGTTTCAGGAAATGCCCAAGTTTGATTTTCTACACTTTGAAGCTTGCATCTAGGAATGGACCTAGACTAATAAATAAGATAGAATGATTTATTGCATTCTATGTTATGTTTTTATTCCTTTGAAACTTATGATTGTAATGTGACAATTTAAAACTTATGTTTAAACCTTATTTGGTTTATTAATAGCGTTATGTGGCTATGAACGATCTTAACTCTCACTCCTCGACGTTTCCGCCGTCAAGGTTGGGGTGTGACAGATTGGTATCAGAGCCCATAACTATAGGGATCTAGGTTATTAGAAATGGTGACCTAGGCTATAGTATGCATGAACCTTATAGAATTATATTTCTATCTTGTAAATTATATACTTTTCATGCTACATAATGCTATGCCTCTTATGTGCAATTTGATGCCTTAGCATAGGATTGCCTAAACATTGTTACTTGTCTCCCTAAACTTAACTTTGACTCTTTGACTCTCCCCGAACATGAACTCTCTTAATCTTATTCTCGTCGACACGTGGAATCTCATGCTTATGTTATGACTTGGATCTTTAGACGTTATGTCTAATCTATATAAATCTCATCAAGGTTTTGATTCTATGAACCTAAGAAATATTGTGTGACACATAGACACCTGTATCCTGGTTTTCCTGGCAAAAGGCCCTCGGGCTAAGGCAAGCATATCGCATAAATCCTACGGGACTAGTTATGCTTACCTGGGGATTTCTGGGATGAGTGATAAACTATGGTCAACATACACAAGTTTCTAAGGTAAATGGGTCAATTCACCTTGACGTGTCAATGTTTTCAAATGGTAATGCGTTACCAAATGGAAACATCCCGTGTACCTTATAACCCTTAGCTTATCTTTGTTAAACTACTATCCATTGTTATCCCCGCTCCTATAACTAACTCATTTTTGTATATCCAGCATGTCTCGTCACCATGGGAAGCGTGGAAGTTCCGACCGTAAGCTGGCTGCCATGATTGCCCGTCAAATGGCTGCCGTTCTCCCGACTATGGTTGCTGAACTCAATAGCACACTAATGGCTAATAGCAACAACAACAACACCAATGGGAACAATGGTGGTGCTAATGGAGACAATAGCAACAATCAAAATGGGAACAATCAACACGAGAACAACCGTACTTGCACCTTTAAACACTTCAACTCGTGCAAACCCACTAGCTTTAGTGGAAAAGAAGGAGCCACTGGACTTCTCGAGTGGTTTGAAAGCATGGAGAACACGTTCATTGTTAGTGAGTGCCCCAACGAGTTCAAGGTTCGCTATGCCACAAGTGTTCTTCAACAACGAGCGCTCACATGGTGGAATAGTGAAAAAAGAAACCGTGGAACCGAGGTTGCTTTGACCTTATCTTGGGAGGAATTTAAGGAGATCATGATCCAAAAGTTTTGTCCAAGGAGCGAGCTGCAAAAATTAGAGGAGGAATTCTGGAACCTTAAACAGGATGGTGGGAATCATTTGGCTTATTCTACCCGGCATCATGAGTTGAGTATGCTCCTACCACACATGGTGGACACCGTGCCCCGTAATATCGAGAAGTTCATCAAGGGGGTGCCACCTCAAATTCAAGATGCCGTGGTGGGTAGTAGGCCCACAACTTTGGAGGAAGCAATTACCATTACTGCACAGCTCACTGAGAATCATATAAGAGCTGGTACTATGTCGGCAAAGGGTTCCAAGTCTGTTGCGAAGGTGATACCCGAGGCAACAAAGGAGGTAAGGGCCGAGTCATCTTCGCAAAACAAAAAGCGTAAGTTCATCCCGACACGCAACTACGCCGTGACCACCCCTAATGCTCCTCAAAAACAAATGGTGGTTGCAAATCAAGCTCCCATGGCTAAGGTTTATGCTGGTCCACATCCTATGTGTAACACGTGCAAGTACCACCATGCAAACAACATTCCATGCCGAGTCTGCTCTCTGTGTGGAAAGTATGGTCATTTAGTGGCTACTTGCCTTCGTGCGCCAAACAACACTGCCATGCTTACCAACCGAACCTGCTACAACTGTGGCGAGGCTGGCCATATTCGTCCTCAATGTCCTCGCAACGTGGGAAATGTGCCACCGGCTCGTGGAAGGGCTTTCAACATCAATGCCAACCAAGCACAAGCCAACAACGACGTGGTGAATGGTACGCCGTTGAATTTCTTTTAGTCTTTTCTTGTCTTGTGAAATTTCCTGTCTATGTTCATCATACCAATAATAGGTTGTTACCAAACAGGTATGTATCTTGTAAATAAACATTATGCATCTGTATTGTTTGATTCGGGTGCCGATAGGAGTTTCGTGTCCCTGGAATTCGAGTCTTTACTTTCTAAACCGCGCGACAATCTAGAAAGATCTTTCACTGTTGAAATCGCCGATGGAAAATCTATCGTTGTGGACGTCGTAATACGTGACTGCACTTTAAGCCTTAACGAACACGAGTTCTTCGTCGACCTTATTCCTATGCAATTGGGAAGCTTTGATGTTATCATTGGTATGGATTGGTTAGCCAAGCATCGTGCGGAAATTCTATGTTTCGAGAAGTGTATCCGAATTCCTTTATCGACGGGAGATACCTTGAAAGTCTTTGGGGAGAAATCATCCCAAAGACTCAAACTCATGTCTTGCATCAAGGCCCGCAAGTGCTTAAGTAAAAACTATATGGCTTTCATGGCATATGTAGTTAATACGAAGGCCAAGGGTAAGGAGTTGAAAGACATTCCTGTTGTGCGAGACTTTTCCGAGGTTTTTCCCGAGGATCTTAAAGGGTTACCTCCCGTGCGAGAAGTTGAGTTCAAGATTGACTTAATTCCCGGCGCTAACCCAAAAGAATCGACTTTTTGAATGGGGACCCGAACAAGAAGAGGCTTTCGAGACATTGAAACGCAAGTTGTGTAACGCTCCTATTCTCACACTTCCCGATGGAAACGACGACTTTACCTTATATTGCGATGCCTCTAATCAAGGTCTTGGTTGTGTTCTCATGCAACGAGGCAAAGTTATAGCATACGCGTCGAGACAATTGAAGGTTCATGAAGTGAACTACACAACTCATGATCTCGAACTTGGTGCTGTGGTTTTCGCATTGAAGATTTGGCGACACTATTTATATGGGACGCAATGCATAGTCTACACCGATCATAAGAGTCTCCAACACGTGTTTAACCAAAAGGATCTCAATATGAGACAAAGACGATGGATCGAGCTAATTAGCGACTACGACTGCGACATTCGCTACCATCCTGGAAAGGCGAATGTTGTAGCCGACGCGCTAAGTCGCAAGGTTCACAATAAGACTGTCTCGCTTCAAGAGTTTCGAGATCGAAGGCAATGGTTTGATACGCTAGGAGAATTTGATACCGAGATCCATGTGGATGTCAACGAGGCTACTATCAAGCTCCAAAACATAAGAATCGATAGTGACCTCGAGTTATGCATTCGCGAGGCTCAACAAGCGGCATTAACCGACGAAGGGAAGGATGAAGATTTGATGGCTAACGTACGATCGCAATTGGAGACAAAATCGAATGGCATGTGGTACTTCTTGAATCGACTTTGGATCCCAAATCGTGATAATCTTCGACACTTCATTATGAACGAAGCTCATCAAACCCGATATTCCATTCATCCTGGCTCTGATAAGATGTACATGGACTTGCGTGGTCAATATTGGTGGCCTGGGATGAAGAAAGATATCGCGTCTTATGTTTCTAAGTGTCTCACGTGTGCAAGGGTCAAAGCCGAGCATCAACGACCAAGCGGTTTACTTGAGCAACCTGAAATCCCTATGTGGAAATGGGAGCATATATCCATGGATTTCATAACCAAGTTACCTCGTACACCTCGTGGTCATGATAGTATTTGGGTCATCGTTGACCGTTTGACCAAGACAGCACACTTCATACCTATACGAGACACATACAAGGTTTCAAAGCTGGCTCGAATTTACATTGACGAAATTGTGAGTCGTCATGGCGTGCCTTTACACATTATTTCCGATCGAGATGCTCGTTTCACATCGCACTTTTGGTCTTCGATGCAAGAACTCTTGGGTACTCAATTGGATTTAAGTACGGCTTACCATCCTCAAACCGATGGTCAAACCGAACGAACAATCCAAACTCTCGAGGATCTACTGCGTCTTTGTGTCCTTGATTTTGGTGGTGATTGGGATACGCACTTACCGCTTGCGGAATTTTCGTATAACAATAGTTATCACTCAAGTATCAAGATGGCACCATTCGAGGCTTTGTATGGTCGTAAATGTCGTTCTCCGATCTGTTGGACTGACATTGGAGAAAATCTTATCACTGGTCCGGAACTTATTCAAGAAACGACTGACAAAGTTTCCAAGATCCGAAATAACCTTGAGGTGGCTAGAAGTCGCCAAAAGAGTTATGCCGATAAAAGACGCAAACCGTTGGAGTTTCAAGTTGGCGATATGGTTCTTCTTAAGGTCTCTCCATGGAAGGGTGTTGTACGTTTTGGGAAGAAGGGTAAGTTAGCCCCACGTTTTGTAGGACCTTTCAAGATTCTAAAAAGAATTGGGAAAGTGGCTTACAAACTGGAGCTACCTTCTGAACTTAGCGGAGTTCATCCTGTCTTCCATGTCTCAAACTTGAGGAAGTGCTTGGCTGATGAGAATTTGCATGTTCCACTAGAGGAAATTCAAATTGATGAATCATTGCATTTCGTCGAGAAGCCTGTTGAGATTATGGATCGAACCCTGAAGAAGACCCGAACAACTACCACACCTATCGTCAAAGTCCGTTGGGAAAACAAACGTGGAGCTGAGTTCACTTGGGAGCGTGAGGATCATATGAAGGAGAGATACCCGCATTTGTTCTCTTAGCTTTATTCTTAATTTCGGGACGAAATTCTTTTAAGTTGGGGAGACTGTAACATCTTGTATTTTTAGGTTAAATTAAAGTTAATTTTGTTAAATTTGTTTAGGGATTATATGTGTCATTCACGAAACTTGTGGGTTGCTTATGTATATTACTTTAATTTGGGCTTTTAATTCTTTAATTTGTAAGTTATATTGATAATTAATATATAATAATAAAAGTTATATTAATAATAATAACAATAATAATAATACTAACTAAGAAAAACAATAATAATATCATGTGAAACTTAATAAACTTAAAAAGTGTTTAAAGAAGTCCAGGGGGTGTTGTTGTCAAATTTGAAACTTAAAAAAAAAAAAGAGATGTTTTAAACATGAAATGTTAAACAAATAAATCACAGGGGCTGGACGTGTAAAAACCAAAATCTTAAATCTCCACCTCTTTCTCTCTCCCCGTAAATCCGGTCGCCGGCCGGCCATGCCCGGCGCGGCGCCGGCGAGACCCGTTCACCTGAAATTAACGGCCGTAACACCCAAAACCGACCCAAATCGTTTTAGTTGCACGTTTCGAACCTGAAAACAAGATTTAATTGGGTTTAAATCATCGGTTACTATAGGAATCGTCGAGTAACCGAAACTATTAAAAGCAAGGAGCCGTTCGAACAATTAAGGATAACAATAATCGAATTAACTTAACCTAATCGAACGTCTATCTGTTTCTAAATCATTACAACCTTCAATTGCACCTGAAACGATCAAGAACAACACCATTGTCTTCCTTCCTCACTCGCTAACTGCACCTTAATCGAAGTCGTCTCCTGAGCTTCAGAACACGAAATTCGCTTAGGGCTTTGCATTAGGATCACTATACCAAGCTCCACACAAGTTTAATTTGATTTCCAACTTCAATTGGGCAAGTTCCAAACCGAGGCAAGTCGCGGTCTGTTCATCAACTCGTCCATTCTCGAATCTACAACACATCGGGTAATTAATTATACCTGCGTGCTCGGTTTCATCTGGACATCAAAAGCCCCATGAATTTGTTTGTTAACAACCTCGATTCGATGTTCAATTTGATCCAAGAACAAACTAGGGTTCTTGGATTTGGGGGGGGTTTGTTTCTGTTGTTTTAAAAGAAAAAGAAAACGGTTTCTTTTAGGCTTAGGCGACCTCGCCTAATGGTAAAATGTTCCCCCGTTAACCTGGAGGTCCCGGGTTCGATCCCGGGCCACCTCCCATTTCTTTTTTTTAGGTGTTTAGCCTTCTACAATAAATTTTAAATATTTTAAAAATTATAAAAAGACATTTTTATAAAAGCTGAAAATTCTAAAATGGTTCTAAATATTTTCTGGAAATTTATTTCCTTAAGTGAAATACTTTTTATATATATATCATATATTTTGATAAATAAAAAAAAATAATAAATAATAATAATAAGTTTGTTTTATAAAATCTATATTTTCACTAATACTTTGTTCCACAAAAATGTTTATTACAAACGTTGCTTTTAAACTATCGTTTAAAATGTGATATTAGACTTTATTTTATCTATGTATATATATACAAAATTATTATAGGAGTACTAATTTTATATAAAATTTCATATAAAATATAATAACTTTCGTTAATATTAATAATTGAAATTGTTTCCACTTTGTTGTCCTAGTATTCGACAAATCCCTAAATTCCACCTAGAACCCTAGTCCCCGTTAACTTGTTAACCTTAATATAATTAAGCTTAGAAATCTTATAATTATATATATTATAGGTACTTCGTGAAGGACTACGTTGAATCGACGCTTGTTGTTATTTCTTATTAATCATCCAAATTTTATACTTATTGATCATGTGAGTATTCCATACCCCCTTTTTCATTTTATTTCATACTTTGGGGTGAAACATGTTAACCTATACGTTGCATTGTAAACTTATTTGAGACTTGTAAACTTTATGGTAATTCATCATGTTAAGTTGTGGTTAGTTGAATTTATGTGGTTACCATGTTATGGCGTTATATGTACAATCATTAACTATTGCTAGCCCAGCGAAGTCATAGATCTATGGGTAAGACAAGCCTGCTTGGTTGATCCAAGTACACTTAGCTGATCGTATATACTTTTAACGTTTGAGACTTGTAAAACATTGTCAAGGTTTGATTGTTTCATTGTTCATAGCATCCCTAATCACTATATTTTCACTAACTTATGACTTGAATTGCCATCTTTTATATGTATTTATGTATTAAAAACTATGGAATGCTCACCAACACTATTGTTGACCCTTTTATTTTTAACATGTTTCAGGAAATGCCCAAGTTTGATTTTCTACACTTTGAAGCTTGCATCTAGGAATGGACCTAGACTAATAAATAAGATAGAATGATTTATTGCATTCTATGTTATGTTTTTATTCCTTTGAAACTTATGATTGTAATGTGACAATTTAAAACTTATGTTTAAACCTTATTTGGTTTATTAATAGCGTTATGTGGCTATGAACGATCTTAACTCTCACTCCTCGACGTTTCCGTCGTCAAGGTTGGGGTGTGACAGTACCTTCTATCATCCCATCAAATCCGAACTCAACCATGTAAGTTTAACACATCTAGATACTCGGTTTCACTTTGGGATCAAAAGCCCTAAGTTGGATTTCGTTAACTACTCCGAATTCATGTTCAATTGGACACAATTCCATTCTAGGGTTCATGAGTAATTTGGGGTTTTCTTTAACTAATAGATTTATAAAATTATTTTGAATATTAAACAGATATGGGCTGTAGCCCAACTGGTAATGTGTAAACCCAATAGGCAAGAGGTCCCGAGTTCGAACCGGGCCTCCGCCATTTTTTTTGTTTTAATTAATTTTTGTACAATTTATAATTCAGAAAAATTAATATTATATTAATAAATCACAATAAAAAAATTATTTTGTTAATTAAATTATTTCAGAAAACATCAAGTTAATTTTTAAAGGTTTTAACACTTATAATTATTAGATTATATTAATAATTTTTTTTATAAGAATAGAAAGTTATAAAAAAATATTACTTAGTCATTTATGTTATAAATATATTATGTTTCAATGATTATTTAAATAATTAATTATGCAAATGATTATTTAGATGATTATTTAAATAATGAATTATTCAATGATTTATTTAACCATGTTAAATTATAAATAGTTAATATATTCGTTAACTTTCATTTAAATTTTTGAAATTTGTAAAACAATATAATTTACTTTATCCTTATTTTCTAGGGTTTTGTATTATAAAACCTTTATGATAAATCATTTTAAAAGCCCAAAACTTTATAAAATCATTTTAAATAATTTTAACGTCATTTAAATAAGTAATTAATTAATTCTCTTTATAAAGTTTTAAATAGTTAATTATTAAATTAATTACTTCTTTTCTTATATTATACCTAATTTCTACTAAATCAATAACTTAAATTGTTGAAACATTTTCTTAAACTTAAATGATTTATATTATCTTTATTAAACCAAAACGTAAACGATTCATTATTTTATGTAATTATTTAAACCCCCAAATTCCAATTGAAACCCTAGTTATTAATCTTATTATCGAACTTAATCTTGGAACTCATACGTTTAGGCAACTTTTAAGAGAAACCATTGGAGCCTCGTTTAAATTCTTATCATCACCGTATATATATCATGTGAGTATTTCTATACCCCTTTTTATATTTTTACACTTTGGGGTGGAACATGTTACTTTATAAACTTTGCACTTGTAAACACGTTTGATTCTTGTAAACTTATGGCATTTCACCTGTATGTTGTGGTTGGTTGAACTTTGTGGCTACCATGTGATGTCGAATATATATACAATCATTAACTATTGCTAGCCTAGCGAAGTCATAGATCTATGGGCCAGACAAGCCTGCTTGGTTGATCCAAGTACACTTAGCTAATCGTATATACTTTTAAACGTTTGAGATTTATAAAACTTTGTCGAGGTTTGATTGTGCATTCTGTCTTACATCCCTAGTTACTTTGTTCTCTAACTTACAACATGAATTGCCATCTTTTATATATTTATGTATCGAAAACTATGGAAATCTCACCAACATTATGTTGACCTTTTATTTTTAACATGTTTCAGGAAATACTCAAGCTTGATCGCCACTTTTGAAGTTGTTCACACCTCGGAATGGACCTAGTTAAATAAATGAATAAGCTTGTTATGTTTTCTTTACTTGAGACTTATGTTTGTAATATTACCTTTAAAACTTATGAATAATATATTTGAATTTAATAATAGCGTTATGTGGCTGTGAACGATTTTAACTCTCACTCCTCGACGTTTCCACCGTCAAGGTTGGGGTGTGACAATAGACATGCACTTTTGTAGTACAAAATAACAATTAAGGTAACTCCAGAACGTTCTTTAAGGTAACTCAAGGCGTGTCATATATGTGTGTCATAAACAGATGACACACAAATGCATGTCATCTTTTTTATAACAGGGCTTTTCTTGCCGCACTTTAGCGTGTCATCTAACCCCTTTTATGACACGCATTGCGTGTCATTAAAGGTTGATTTTCTAGTAGTGAACATTAATTCTATTGTGACTTGGGTTGTTATTGTTTCCAACTAACAAAATAAGTTCACGCTTCGCCGCGGATACATACTCTTTTCATTGGATGGATTATAAAAAACACTTCGTAAAAATATAGATATAAGTAGCCATGTCATGAAAGTAAATTTGAAAACAAAAAGAAGAGTTTAAGATACACTATACTTAATGCTAAGTTTGATGTTAAATGATACAAATAAATAATAATAATAAAAATCAAGGATAACAAAAGAATCGGTCATGTATAAAAATATATTTAAATTAAAATTTAGGAAGATAGAAGAAAAAAAACCATATTAAAAGAAGGGTAAAAAAAAGGGACACACATCTCTTACTTCAACTCCACCACGTGTAAAAAAAAAGGCAAAACAGGTTTAGACAAGTTGTATTACATTGTTCACCAACTTCATAAATCTTATAGATATAATAAGCGTGCAAAACAGGTTATACACATGAAAAACATGCAATGACGGGGACTTGATAGATCGGTAGTGAAATTTAAACTTAGATAAAATGTTAGGGTTTTACTTTATTTAATTCAAATTTAGTCTTTAATAAATTTAAAAGAGATAACAAACTAGCTAACAAGTGAACCACAAGTCGAACTTACCTTGGTTCATGCTATGCTTTTTACAAACGTGACGATTTCAGCCATGCTTTTTTTCTAGCGAGTCGTAACTTTTTGAAATCAAAGCCATAGATATGTGCAATTTGTTTATAGTTATATCATATACTAGCCTATAGACCTGTGGTACTTCAGACCTGTGTACCACAGGTCTGGAAGATAAAAGTAAATTAAATTAGATTTGTTGCATGATAAACTATAAATTCTGGGTTGCAAATAAATTTTATCAATACAAAAAAGAAAAAACAAAAAATAAGTGTTATTAATCACAAATCTTTAACACCCTCTTTGTAAATAATATTTGATGTTTTCTATATAAATTTACCATCACTAGCTAGTATTACAATTTTAAGTCCGTTTATTCTTGCTACACTTGATAATGCAACAAATAATTGATCATGTGTAAACACCAGTTCTTTCAAATAAAACCCAACTGTAGAATAGGATTGTCCTTAACTTTTGTTGATGATCATTGCAAAATACACAACAAATAGAAACTATCGTCTTTAAAACTTGAAATGAAGTCTTTTGTCAGTGAGTAAAATTCTTGGTGAAAGTTCGAGGCCCAATGTTATTTCCTGATATTATTTAAGCTTTAATAACACGATTTTTTAATGAACACGTGTCTTTGATGTGTGTTTTGATTATGTTCGTTTATAGGGTTCCTTGGCGTTGTCTTTCTCTGGGCTCTTGCTTTCTTTCTTCCGTTATCGATACCCTGACGATTCTCGCTATTAAGGTTTTGGGTTTTCCTTTTGTTTGCTATTTTTGGGGCTTTGATTTTCGTCGGTTTTTTATTTTGGATTGTGTCGCCTTCTTGCAACTTTGATTTTCGTTTATTTTGTGCGTGGTGTTGGGCTTTGATTTAGTTTCTGGGTTATGCATGTTCTGGTGTGTTATGAATTTGGGGTTTTACTTTGTGTATTTTGCTGATTTTGTGGTTTTGAACCTTCATTTTGATTTTGATTTTGATTTTGGTCTAGGGTTACGTTAAAACTCGTATAGCCGCGGCAACGCGCGGCGCCAAAACTAATAAAAATAATAAAATGTTACAGTTGTTAGTCACAAATCTTTATATCTAAAAGTAAAAAATAACCATAAATAAGTATAATCATGTATCAATGATACACATAAGAAATTAATTATTATTCATATATATTAAATAATATCAATATTGATGGAAGTGCTATAGTTTAATAAATAAAAAATACATCCCCGTCAATAATACCATCTCAATTGAGTATGTGTTTTTTATTATTATTAGACATTGTTTTCATAAACAAATAATCCGAACCTTCATTATATAATTATCTTTTAGTACTTCAAGTTACTATTTAAAGTTTTATCCGAGAAAACCATTAATATGTATATAAGATTAAAATTTTAATTAAATAACCTAACATGACAATTATAAAAAGGTATTAGTAACTTTTTACTAATCTCGCATTGAGCGATTGTAATGAGGAAAAGCGTAAAACAGGATACTTTAAGTAAATTTGCATGAAAATTTATTTAGAAAAAAGCCTCATGAAAAGAAGAATCCGTGATGCCTTTTGATACTAATTATAATCCATAATCATGCACCTATTTAGTTGACTTTTAATATTAAACTTACGTTCACATGATATAATATAATTAAGCATGGACAATGCAAAAATTATTTATAAAGAATCTTCTAAATTTCACATTAAAAATGTGTAAGGCCCCGTTCCCGGGACGCTTACAGTTGGTCATTCATCGCACATAAAATATAAAATTTACATTACATTAAGAAATCATTGCAGCGGAAACATTCAAAAATGACATCACGTTTCATTATAATTACTTTTGCCAAATAATACATCATTATCCGGTTACAAAATTCATGTTTGCATTACATCACAAAAGCTATATAATTGGATGCCATCCCAAAAGAGCCGAGTAGCCTTGCCGTGCCATCCTCAGCAATCATTTACCTGCCAACTGGAAAATGCAATAAAAGTCAGCGTTGCTGAGTGAGTTCTAGTTTTAATAATAAAACATACTTTACTTTCATATAAAACCATTCGTTACTTTAACGGGATCACACATCATACGTACGCATAGATAATATCATTGTTTTCTTCTTCATTCATTCATTCGTTCATTCGTTCCTTTTAACTTACTTGCGCATCGGACATCATCCATACCAATACCATATGCTACACCCCAATTAGTCTCAGCTACCGGGCCGAAGTCAATAAATGAACAGCTAAACGTATGCCACGGTACTGGGGTTAACCGATCAGTCTTAGCTACTGAGCCGAAGTCAATAAATGAACAGCTAAACGTATGCCACAGTACTAATGATAACTGACCAGTCATAGCCACTGGGCCGAAGTCAATAAATGAACAGCTAAACGTATGCCACAGTACTAAGGGTAAGCGGTAGAGGTTTCACATAATGGTCAATCACAAAGAAGGACCCGTTATCCGATGCATGCAAGACATGTCATTTCTTTCCACTTTACGTTACATAATACTTCATTTCGTTCGTCATAATACGTAAAGCCATAGGAAAGGTAATCATACATCATAATAAGGAGCATATCATACACATTCATCAACATCATACAGGGCAACATCATAAATTCATAATATGCATAAACATGCAACATCCTCATCATCATCATCATGCCCTATATGCACTCTAAGGCCATAACCATACTCTTACATGCTCTTACGGTTTACCTTACGTCCAAACTTACATCTGCACCTTTCCCCGAAGGCCAAAAGTTAAACTACTCATTCATTCGAGTGCAACAGCCCTATTCGGGCGTATGGACACCCTTCAGTCGCATGGCCTCCATGCGACTGAACATCATGCGACTGGACCCATGCGGATGGTCATCTATGCGAATGAACATCCAATCGTGCGTATGGACCTTGTGCGAATGGGATTACTGCGAATGGGCACCTATGCGACTAACCTCATGCGAATGGACTCAGGCGACTAAGCATCTATGCGACTGAACCCTCAGTCGCACATCCCTCATGCGACTGGACCCTCAGTCGTGCAACTGAATCCCAATCGTGCGAATGACCTTCAATCGCCCTCATTCGGCCGTATGGCCTTCATTCGGTCGCCTAGCCCTAGCTGATGCAGAATGGAGTTCATCCCGAACTTTCGGCCACCAAGCTCATCCAAACCCATTCTAAGCCTAAATTAACCCTCCTGGACCTTAGGAATGCATACCATAACACCATACAAGCACACACAAGCCCGAAATCATACTCTAAACACATCATACACATCACACCCAAATGGGTCAAACATACACACACATAAAAACGGGTTTTTGACATCTTCCAGCCCCAAAATCAGTTGAAAACAAGTAAAAGTGGGGTCCTAGAACTCACACAATCGAGCACAAAGACAAGAGCTTCGATTTGGCTTGCCACTCGACGGATTTGGACACTCGAATCACCCGAAACACCACTTTTCTCCTTTTTCTCCTCTTCTCTTCCTTTCTCTCTTCCCCCTCTTGAACCCAAAAATATGTGAAGTGTGGGGAGAGTGGGCTGCCCTCTCCCTACACATATCACCACATTCCCCAACATTTCTTTGTTGGCGAGTTTGGTCCCTCGACTTTGGACTTTATTTTCTTTTCTTTCTTCGCTGGCTTCAAAATAATAAATTTCCGGGTGTTACAAGTCCACCCCCCTTAAATAGGTTTCGTCCCCGAAACCTGTTATTACTCGAACAAACGTGGATAATGCTGTCTCATTTCTTCCTCAGTCTCCCACGTTGACTCGGATCTCTTCCTGTGCTTCCACTGTACACGCACAAGAGGAACCACTTTATTCCTTAGCCTTTTCTCCTTTCGGTCGATGATTGCCACTGGTTGCTCCACATAATTGAGCCGTTCATCTACTTCGATATCTTCCAGTGGAACAATCATATCTTCATCTGCCAAACACTTCCTCAGATGAGATACATGGAATGTCGGGTGAATTCCACTTAACTCATCCGGTAACTCTAGTCTATAGGCCACCTCTCCTACTCGAGCAATGATTCGGAAAGGGCCTATATACCTGGGGCTCAACTTGCCCCGCTTTCGGAAGCGAATGATACCCTTCCAAGGTGAGACCTTCAACATAACCCGGTCACCCACCTGAAACTCAATCGGCCTGCGCCTTTTATCAGCATACGACTTCTGTCTGTCTTTGGCTGCCTTCATGAAGGCTTTGATCTTCTCAAGCTTCTCAGTCGTAGCCTCGATTACCTCGACGCTCCCCAATTCCTTCTGACCAATATCACCCCAACAAACGGGTGTTCTGCATCTCCTACCGTATAGCATCTCATATGGAGGCATGCCAATGCTGGCGTGATAGCTGTTGTTATATGAGAATTCGGCTAACGGTAGGTGGTCGTCCCAACTTCCACCAAAATCGATCACACATGCCCGAAGCATGTCTTCCAGCGTCTGAATGGTCCTTTCTGACTGACCGTCAGTCTGGGGATGATAAGCCGTGCTGATATGTAACCTCGTCCCCATAGCGTCGTGGAACTTCTTCCAGAATTTAGATGTAAACCGGGTGTCGCGATCCGACACAATAGACACCGGCACACCATGACGAGTCACAATCTCCTTGATGAACAGATCAGCCAACCTCTCAGATGAATATGTCTCGCGGATCGGTAGGAAGTGAGCACTCTTCGTCAAACGATCAACTATCACCCATATGGCATCATACCTTTTCGGGGTACGCGGCAGCTTTGTAATGAAATCCATGGTGATGTGCTCCCACTTCCATTCCGGTATATCCAAAGGTTGTATCTTCCCATACGGCTTTTGGTGCTCGGCCTTCACCTGTAAGCAAGTAAGGCACTTACTCACGTACTCCACCACGTCGCGCTTCATACCCGGCCACCAATAATCTTTCTTCATATCATGGTACATCTTCGTGGCACCAGGATGAATGGAGTACCGAGTCTTGTGAGCTTCATCCATTATCTTCCCCCGTAGATTCCCAAAACGAGGAATCCACACACGATCAAATCGGGTTCTAACACCGAGCGTGTTTTCACCCAATTCTCCAACCAGACCTCTCATTCTTTCAGAGTTAAGATGATCTTCTTTCAATGCCTCATCTTGAAACTCTTTAACCTGCTTCATCACATCGGAGGTCATGATCAACTGATAGGCTTTCACCCGGATCGGCTCGGGCCTCTCTTTCCGGCTAAGGGCATCAGCCACCACGTTGGCCTTGCCCGGATGGTAGTGGATCTCACAATCATAATCCTTTATAAGTTCCAACCACCGCCTCTGCCTCATGTTCAAATCCTTCTGCTCAAAGAAGTACTTCAGACTCTTGTGGTCAGTGAATATGGTGCACTTCGTCCCGTACAGATAGTGCCTCCAAATCTTTAATGCAAAGACCACCGCTGCTAGCTCCAAGTCATGAGTAGGATAATTGACCTCATGAACCTTCAACTGTCGGGATGAATAGGCTATAACCTTTCCTCTCTGCATTAACACACACCCCAATCCCGAGTAAGAAGCATCGGAATAAACCACCAGATCTTCACTTCCATCGGGTAACGACAGAACAGGAGCTTGAGTCAATCTCGCCTTCAGTTCTTCAAATGCCCTCTTGAGCTTGACCCCATACGCACTTCACATCTTTTCGGGTCAACTTGGTTAGTGGAGAAGCAATCTTGGAGAAGTCTTGGATGAATCTTCGATAGTAGCCCGCCAAACCCAAGAAGCTACGAATCTCGGATGGCGTCTTTGGCGACTTCCATTGCATAACCGCCTCCACTTTTGCCGGGTCCACCATAATCCCATCGGGATTCACCACGTGACCCAAGAACTGAACTTCGCGCAACCAGAACGCGCACTTGGAGAATTTTGCATACAACTTCTCCCTCCTCAGCGTCTCTAGAACCTCCCGAATGTGTCCGGCATGCTCTGCTTCGCTCCTCGAGTAAATCAGGATATCATCAATAAACACAATCACTGATTTATCCAACATAGGGCGACACACACGGTTCATCAAATCCATAAAAGCAGCTGGCGCGTTGGTCAAGCCAAAAGACATGACAAGAAACTCGTAGTGACCATAGCGCGTACGGAAAGCTGTTTTAGGAATATCTTGCTCCTTCACCTTCAACTGATGGTAACCAGATCGAAGGTCTATTCTCGAAAACCAACTGGCACCCTGAAGCTGATCGAACAAATCATCAATCCTCGGTAAGGGGTATCGGTTCTTCACTGTCAACTTGTTCAGCTCGCGGTAGTCGATGCACATCCTCATACTACCGTCCTTCTTCTTTACGAACAGGACCGGAGCACCCCAAGGAGAGATACTCGGTCTAATGAACCCCTTATCAAGCAACTCTTGCAACTGCTCCATCAACTCTTTCATCTCGGTCGGAGCCAACCGATACGGTGCCTTGGCGACAGGTTGGGCACCCGGTATCAGATCAATCTGAAACTCGATCTCTCTGTCAGGTGGCACTCCTGATAAGTCTTCTGGAAACACATCTGGAAAGTCACACACAACCGGTACATCAGCTAGTTGTGGTGTTGGCGTATCCACATCCTTTACATAGGCCAAGTAGGCACTACATCCACGCCTCATACACTTTCCCGCCACTGCCATCGAGATCACCTTCGGAATCGTAGTAACCCGATCACCATATACCGTCACTGAACTACCATCAGGCGCCGACAACCGAATCATCTTCTTGCGACACACAATGTTCGCCTCAAAGTCTGCTAACCAATCCATCCCAAGAACCAAGTCAAAACCACCTAAGGTCATCACGAACGGTCTAACAGGAAACTTATGACCCTCAAGCTCCACATCACAATTCTCTATCATCTCAGAAATCCTGGTAGACTTACCTATGGCAGTTTCTACATCAAAGGGCGCATCAACACGTCTACTACTAACAGGCAGCTTAGCACAGAAAGCAGCAGAAATAAAACTCCTACTAGCACCAGAATCAAATAACACAGAAGCTAAAGTTTGGTTCACCAGAAACGTACCGGACACAACGTCAGGGTCCGTCCTAGCCTCCTCCTGTGTCATGGTGAATGCCCTGGCACTCGCCCTCGGTCCATCACCTCCCGTCCTCTTCGCCCCTGAACTCTCAGCCCTCGGCTTCTTGCAATCCCTGCTCATATGACCAATTTCCCCACAGTTAAAACATTTGCCCGTCAGGCAATCCTTCGCCATATGCCCAGTCTTCCCACACTTGAAGCACACGTTCAAACCCAGCCTGCATTCTCCCGCATGCTCCTTTCCACACTTTCCACATCTCCTCGACCCTGCTCCCGGCGTGGCCACGCGGCGGTCATCCACCCGTGCCTTTTTGTTACCCGTCGAGGCCTCACCCCGACCAAACCTCTTCCCGTTCCAGCTTCGATCACCACCACCCTTCCTATTCGCTTCAACCACCACCACTCCCCTCTCATCATAAAGTCTTCCGGCCAAATCAACCGCCGACCTAAACGTACTTGGCCGGGCGGCGATCATATGCCGGCGGACATCCACCGGTAAACCCTGAATGTACCTCTTGATCTTCCGAGAAAGAGGCGTCACCTGATCCGGCACCAACCGTGCCATCTCGTTGAACTTGGTAGTATACTGCTGGTGTGTCATGGATCCCGCCTCCAGCTGCAGGAACTCCCTCTCAATCTTATCCATTTCCCTGTGAGGACAGAACTCCTCAATCACCATCTTCTTCAGTTCGGGCCACCTCATTCTCCCGATCGCCCGATTACCCTCTGCTTGGACAATGTTGTCCCACCAGCATAGTGCCGAGTCCACAAAGGAGTGGGTGGCAAACTTTACCTTCTGATCTTCTCGGCATTCGCTTATGTCGAGAACAGCTTCCATTTCTCTCACCCATCGGTGAGCAGCAGCAGCATTGCCATTTCCGTCAAAGGTAGAGGGCTTGCATCTCATAAACACCTCCCGCACAGGCTCCTCTTCCTCTTCCTCCTCATTATCGGAGAAAATAGTTTCAGGCTCCGGTTGCTCCCCCGAGGCCCGGTTTCTCTCCTTCCTTTCTCCCTCCTTCACAGCCTTGATGACTTCGGTCACCACAGACGGTAAGATTGTCTGCATGACCTGATGTACTTCCTCAACAACAGCCTCCTTTACCGAGGCCCTCAGATTCGCACTCTCATCCCCAGCTTCTGGATGAGGAGTCTCAGGTTCTGCAGGAACCTCTTTCTCAGCTCTAGGCCTTCCTCTTTTAGGGCGTGGTTCAGCAACAGGGCCATCACGGCCTCCACCCCTAGAAGCTCTAGAAGATCTACCACCAGCCATTCTCTACCACACTGAAAGATTCAAACACCAACACGGTCATTCAAGGAAACAACTCAGTTTATGTCAAGTATAGTAAGTCCCTAATTACAGTGGCCAGTTGTGATTAGCCACTTACTGTACTCTTCATACCCCAAGTATTACCTGTCCTGACTACATCAGTATTCAAATCTACATACAACACATAACATATACCATGCGCACATAATCCGGTTAACTTTAAGAAAATACCTGATGGCACGCAGCTACTCAGTTTGGCATCCCATTCCCCATTCGTCCCATTTTCAGTTTAAGTTAAGGTTTATTTTGAAAATTTACCCATTTCGCTTAAACTTTGGCTCTGATACCAACTTGTAAGGCCCCGTTCCCGGGACGCTTACAGTTGGTCATTCATCGCACATAAAATATAAAATTTACATTACATTAAGAAATCATTGCAGCGGAAACATTCAAAAATGACATCACGTTTCATTATAATTACTTTTGCCAAATAATACATCATTATCCGGTTACAAAATTCATGTTTGCATTACATCACAAAAGCTATATAATTGGATGCCATTCCAAAAGAGCCGAGTAGCCTTGCCGTGCCATCCTCAGCAATCATTTACCTGCCAACTGGAAAATGCAATAAAAGTCAGCGTTGCTGAGTGAGTTCTAGTTTTAATAATAAAAAATACTTTACTTTCATATAAAACCATTCGTTACTTTAACGGATCACACATCATACGTACGCATAGATAATATCATTGTTTTCTTCTTCATTCATTCATTCGTTCATTCGTTCCTTTTAACTTACTTGCGCATCGGACATCATCCATACCAATACCATATGCTACACCCCAATTAGTCTCAGCTACCGGGCCGAAGTCAATAAATGAACAGCTAAACGTATGCCACGGTACTGGGGTTAACCGATCAGTCTTAGCTACTGGGCCGAAGTCAATAAATGAACAGCTAAACGTATGCCACAGTATTAATGATAACTGACCAGTCATAGCCACTGGGCCGAAGTCAATAAATGAACAGCTAAACGTATGCAACAGTACTAAGGGTAAGCGGTAGAGGTTTCACATAATGGTCAATCACAAAGAAGGACCCGTTATCCGATGCATGCAAGACATGTCATTTCTTTCCACTTTACGTTACATAATACTTCATTTCGTTCGTCATAATACGTAAAGCCATAGGAAAGGTAATCATACATCATAATAAGGAGCATATCATACACATTCATCAACATCATACAGGGCAACATCATACATTCATAATATGCATAAACATGCAACATCCTCATCATCATCATCATGCCCTATATGCACTCTAAGGCCATAACCATACTCTTACATGCTCTTACGGTTTACCTTACGTCCAAACTTACATTTGCACCTTTCCCCGAAGGCCAAAAGTTAAACTACTCATTCATTCGAGTGCAACAGCCCTATTCGGGCGTATGGACACCCTTCAGTCGCATGGCCTCCATGCGACTGAACATCATGCGACTGGACCCATGCGGATGGTCATCTATGCGAATGAACATCCAATCGTGCGTATGGACCTTGTGCGAATGGGATTACTGCGAATGGGCACCTATGCGACTAACCTCATGCGAATGGACTCATGCGACTAAGCATCTATGCGACTGAACCCTCAGTCGCACATCCCTCATGCGACTGGACCCTCAGTCGTGCGACTGAATCCCAATCGTGCGAATGACCTTCAATCGCCCTCATTCGGCCGTATGGCCTTCATTCGGTCGCCTAGCCCTAGCTGATGTAGAATGGAGTTCATCCCGAACCCAATCTGCCATTTTCGGCCACCAAGCTCATCCAAACCCATTCTAAGCCTAAATTAACCCTCCTGGACCTTAGGAATGCATACCATAACACCATACAAGCACACACAAGCCCGAAATCATACTCTAAACACATCATACACATCACACCCAAATGGGTCAAACATACACACACATAAAAACGGGTTTTTGACATCTTCCAGCCCCAAAATCAGTTGAAAACAAGTAAAAGTGGGGTCCTAGAACTCACACAATCGAGCACAAAGACAAGAGCTTCGATTTGGCTTGCCACTCGACGGATTTGGACACTCGAATCACCCGAAACACCACTTTTCTCCTTTTTCTCCTCTTCTCTTCCTTTCTCTCTTCCCCCTCTTGAACCCAAAAATATGTGAAGTGTGGGGAGAGTGGGCTGCCCTCTCCCTACACATATCACCACATTCCCCAACTTTTCTTCGTTGGCGAGTTTGGTCCCTCGACTTTGGACTTTATTTTCTTTTCTTTCTTCGCTGGCTTCAAAATAATAAATTTCCGGGTGTTACAAAATGGCTATTCTATATCTTAATAGATTTGATTAAAAGACTTCTACCTTAAATGAAAAATAATATAATAAAAACCGGATAAAGAGAATTAGAAAACAAAATGTTATCTAATAAATTGAAGACATCACTTATAAAATAAAATATGGTTCAAATGAAAATGTAGCAATGTACAAACTTTAGTATACTTTACTCATATTGAATTGAGATTTATTCGCTATTATGCTATGTATTCAAACTTGTATGCTCACCAACATATTCATATGTTAATTAATATTTTATATATGTTGCAGGAAATGCTTGAAGCTTTATCAAAAAATACAATTAGGTGGACTTAGAACCACACTAAATCAATCATTTTGTTATGTTTGTTTTAGACTTGTATTTCTTAAAATTGTTGTATGTTTATTTGAAACATTATAATGTTATGTTGATTAATGGAAATGAAATGCAATCTTAATTTATTATCACTTTGGTGTTATGATGTCTTTGAACAATCTATCATTTCTCGCGCCCCGATGTTTCTGCCATCGGTTGGGGTGTGAAAGATTGGTATCAGAGCCGTAGTTATAAGGAATTAGGAGAACTTCCATGTATTGACCTAGACCATCACTTCCATGTTTTGACCTAGACCATGACTAAGGGCTCCCGTGGCCGTGAAAGATTGGTATCAGAGCCGTAGCAAAAACGCTTCAATTGAATCCTGAAACCCTACTCCTAAAACCTCAGCCTTTTCTTATTAGCACTTCAAGTCATGTGGCCCTGAACCCTTCACGGGTGAAGGGGGTGCCTCTAAGATGCTTGAATGGTTCAATAGCATCGAAGTCACTTTCACCAATAGCGAATGTCCGGACGAGCTTTGGACTCGTAGTGTCACCGGTGTCTTCAAATCGAGGGCACTTGGATGGTGGAAAAGTGAAAGGAGCACTCATGGAAATGAGGTCGCCTTCACCCTACCATTGGAAGAAGTGAAGCAACTCATGATAGATGAGTTTTGTCCTCCTCATGAAATGCAAAGTCTCGTAGAGGAATTCTGGAACCTCAAACAAATTGGAGGTGACAACTTGACTTACACCATTCGCTTCAAGCAGCTTAGTATCCTTGTCCCCACTTGGTCAACACCACAGAACGAGCCATAGCCAAGTACATAAAAGTCCTTCCCCCTATTATCCGTGACTCCGTCACCGTAGCCGAACCCTTCTCACTTGAGCGAGCCATCCGGTTAGCGGATACCTTGTCCGACAACCAAGTGAAAGACACATCTTTGTCTCTTAAAGGCTCCATCAAAACCACCCATCAAGCTATCTCCGAAACACCCGAGTAACCTAAAGACATGAAAAACCATGAAAAACACTTGTCATGGCAAGAAACGCAAGTTTCAAAGCAGCAACTACGTCATGACAACACCAACAACCCAAGCTCCCATCAACTCGACCAAGAACTACCCAAGAAAGCCTACACCGGTACGTTTCCCAAATGTGTCAATTGCCAATACCACCATCCACCCGCCTCTTAGTGTCGTCAATGCACAACGTGCAACCGTTATGGGCACTTTGCCTCAACATGTCAAAGTTGTCCTAGCCCACATAGTAAACCACCTTCGGCTCACAACGGTATCCAAAGACCCCCGACTAATGCAAACAGTCGTGCTTACTTCAAATGTGGTGACCCAAACCATCTTGCTCCTCAATCCCTCGCAACAATCAAGTTCAAGTGCAAGCTCCATGTGGAAGCATTAAACATTAATGCGCATCAAGCTCAAAACGACAATGACGTCGTAAACAGTACGTTTCTTATAAATGGAATTTATGCTTGTGTGTTATTTGATACTGATACGGATAAAATTTTTGTTTTCGTGAAATTTGAATCAATGCTAAAATGTACTCGTTCTAAATTGCGAAAATCATTCACCGTTGAAGTCGCTAATGGAAAATCTATTACCATTGATTCTATTCTCCTTGATTGCGTTATAAGTCTTAATGAGCATGAGTTTCGCATCGAACTCATACCCATGCAATTCGGTAGCTTTGATGTCATAGTAGGCATCGATTGGCTTGCCAAGGTTCGTGCCGAAATCGTTTGCTTTGAAAGATATATCCGTATCCCGCTTCCTTCTAGCGACACCTTACAAATCTATGGCGAGAAACCCTCAAACGGACTCAAACTCATGTGTTGTATGGAGGCACATAAGTGCTTACGTCAGGAATGTATTATATTTTTAGCCCATGTTGTGATAGAAAAAGAAAAGGGAAATAGTGTGAAAGATATTCCAATCATTTGTAATTTTGCGGATGTGTTCTTTGAAGATCTACCCAGCCTTCCTCCCACTCGTTCCATTGATTTTCGAATTGATCTCATACCCGGTGCTACAGCTGTTACTAAATCTCCCTATCGACTCTCACCCTCAAATATGCAAGAGATAGCTACCAACTTCAAGAGTTGGTTAATAAAGGCTTCATACGTCCTAGCTCATCCCCTTGGGGTGATCCAATCCTTTTTGTAAAAAAGACGGTTCATTCTACATGTGCATTGATTATCGTGAGTTCAATAAACTCAAATTAAAAAATCGTTATCCTCTTCCTCGTATCGATGATATCTTTTACCAACTTCAAGGAGCAACTTGTTTTCTCAAAAATCGACCTACGATCTGGTTATCATCAACTTCGAATCCACAAAGAATATATTCCAAATACCGCTTTCCGCACAAGGTATGGTCAATACGAGTTTATGGTTATGCCTTTTGGTTTGACCAATGCACCCGCAGCCTTTATGGACTTGATAAACCACATGTGCAGACCTTACTTGGATCGTTTTGTAATTGTGTTCATTGATGATGTTCTAATCTATTCTAAGACCGAATTCGAACACGAACGAAACTTACGTTTGATCTTGGAACTTTTTCGAGCCGAACGACTATACGCCAAATTCTCCAAATGTGAATTTTGGTTGAAAGAAGTTCAATTCCTTGGTCACATCGTAAGTGAAAAAGGCATTCATGTTGATCCTGCCAAAATCGACGTTGTCTAAGGGTGGATTGCTCCGAATTCCCCTACTGAAGTATGTTCTTTCCCTGGATTGGCGGGTCACTAACGTCTATTCGTCTTCAACTTTTCAAAAATTGCCAAACCTCTCACCTCTTTGACCTAAAAAGATAAACCTTTTGTTTGGGGTCCAGAACAAGAGGAATCCTTTCAAAGCCTCAAGCGTATACTCTGTGACGCACCCATCCTAACACTTCCCGATGGAAATGACAATTTCGTGGTATATTGTGATGCTTCTAATCAAGGTCTCGGTTGTGTCCTTACACAACGAGGAAAGGTTATTGCTTATGCGTCAAGACAACTCAAAACCCACGAGAAGAACTACACTACCCATGATCTCGAACTCGGAGCTGTTGTATTCGCTTTAAATATATGGAGGTACTACCTTTATGGTACTCAATGTGTGGTGTTCACCGATCATAAGAGTCTCCAACATAGCTTTAATCAAAAGGATCTCAACATGCATCAACGACGATGGGTTGAATTGTTAAACGACTATTATTGTGAAATTCGCTACCACCCCGAAAAAACAAATGTCGTGGTTGATACTCTTAGCCGAAAGAGTCACGTCAATGATCATAGCATTTGTGCTCTTGTAATGAATGAAGCACATAAATCATAATATTCCATTCACCCTGGTTCAGACAAGATGTATCAAGATCTTCGTTACTTATTGGTGGGCGGGCATGAAAAAGGATATCGCTCTTTTTGTGGCCAAATGCCTCACTTGTTCAAAAGTCAAGGCCGAACACCAAGGACCCTCTGGTTTACTCGAGCAACCTAAAATCCCGAGATGGAAGTGGGAGAGTAACGCAATGGATTTTATCACCAAACTCCCCCGAACATCTTCCGGGGATGACAATATTTAGGTAATCATCGATCGATTGACAAAATCAGTTCATTTCCTTCCTATCCACGAAGACTATTCCGTTGAAAAGCTAGCTCGTATCTACACTTCTGAAATCATTAGCCGTCATGGTATCCCTCTCGATATCATCTCTAGTGGTGATAGTCGATTCACTTCCTGTTTTTGGAAAACTTTTTAGTTAGCTTTAGGTACTCAACTCAATCTTAATACTGCTTTTCATCCTCAAACTGATTGACAAAATTACTATCCAAACTCTCGAAGATATGCTTCGATCTTGTGTTTTCGATTTTGGTGGCAATTGGGATGTACACCTACCATTGGTTAAATTTTCGCACAATAACAGTTATCACTCTAGTATTGAAATGGCATCCTTTGAAGCTATTTCTGGTCGCAAATGTCGCTCACCTATTTGTTGGCACGAGATCGGAGAGGTATGATTCACGGTCCCGAAATCATTCAAGAAACGATGGATAAAATCTTGCAAGTCCGCAACAACTTACTTGCTACAAGAAGCCGACAAAAGAGTTATGCCGATAAGCGGCGTAAGTCCTTGGAATTCAATGTCGGTGATCTCGTACTACTTAAGGTAACTCATTGAAAAGCAGTAGTGCGCTTTGCTAAGAAAGGAAAACTTGCTCCTCGATATTTAGGGCCTTTCAAGATTCTCAAAAGAATTGGTAAGGTGGCATACCGATTTGATCTACCACAAGAACTTAGCAACGTTCACCCGACCTTCCATGTCTCTAACTCGAAATGTGCCTAGCCGACGAAGGACATCAAATTCCGCTTGACGACATATGTGTAACACCCGGCCCCTCACACCAACAATATTGTCCGTTTTGCCCACAAGTAGCTCACGGATTTGCTTTTGGTTGCCCGGGTGAAAACTTCCTAGGGAGGTCACCCATCCCTGGATTGCTCCTACCTGAGCACGCTTAACTGTGGAGTTCTCCTCTCATCCACAGCCAATACGCCCAAAACGCGTTATTGATGTTAGAGGCCAGACATTCCTTATGAATCAGGAATCTCTCCTGTCCACGGCCGATGTGGGATATGTGTAGGGTGTCACAAGCACCCCCTGTTTGGACTCATCGTCCTCGATGAGCCCGAGAAGTCACCATCCTTGGTGAGGTATGTCCCACATCCCGAACGACACAGGAGTGGCTCTGATACCAATCTGTCACACCCCAACCACAGTGATTTCCCGCGGGGCGTGATCATCATGGAAACCATAGTCATTGATCGACCACTGCATGGTTTAGTAAACATACATTGCAAATAAGTTTAAAAATACATAATTGTTTTCAGAGTTGAACTACGGAAGTAGTAAAACTAATGTAATTGTTTTCAAAACATGACAAATACAACAATAAATGTTCCAAACAGCATGAATGGCCCTAAATGCGATGTGGACCAAACTAGCTTAACTTGATGCAAATGTCAAATACCTGAGAAAACATGCATGAAAATATATCAACATAAACTTGGTGAGTTCACAGGTTTTAAAGTAATAGTAAACAGTGTAATGGACCACAAGTCTTTCCATGATTTGATTGTCGATCATACAATACTACAATATTATATAACACCGCAACCGATGCTAGAATGTAATTGTAACAAATTGCCCCTACCCGTGCCTACCGTAAGAACGGGGTGAACAAGCTAATAATGCACCCGTTTAGACCTCCAGTCAAGGTTAGGGTAATTAACCCGGGTGGGGGTAGTCAAACCCAATAGTACTATCCATGATCACCTCGCTTTGGGAAATAAACTAACGGTCCGATAACAGGGGACTTTATACGGTAAGTAAACAACTTATATAACATGTGAAATCATTGACAAGTAAATGTGTCCAAGAAAATAGTAATTTGCATGTAATCTCCCCCTTATTGAAAATAAGTAAAAATGGAGGCGTGAAACTCACCTGTGAAGTGAGTCGGGTGTAAAATCTGAAAGTATCCAAATTGCTCGGGAAAATCTGAACTAAGTTCTCCCTAGAACAATCAAGGCAACTTATATCTAAGTATTTGCTCCTACGTGTAATATGAGCATGTAACTATTTCATCCACACACTTGATAACAAAGTGTTTGACTCGACGACACGTTGATGACACAAAATGAATATTTGTGAAATATATATATTACTAAAAAGAATGTTAATAAATTATACTTCACTTGAAAGCAGTAAAAAACATTTGTATCTTAAAGTTGACTTATTATTTGGGTACTTAAATATCGTTTCGACTCGACCCGAGACGTGACTCGAGTGTTTAGTAATTAGTTATGTAATTTACATATGAAATTATAGAAGCTAGGGTTTTGAAATAATCTTATTTTCTTAAATACAATAATATTTACATTATATTATTTTACTTGTAAATTTTGAAATGTTAACATCAAAGTAAAATCACTAGTTTTTTATATTTTACCATCCATGCATAAATATATATTTGTCCATAAAATAATTATTTAATTATTTTCTTAGTAGTATTATTCTTTTATTTTGTCTAGTTCTTGACATATGTTAAGGTTGTCAATGGTTGGGCTATTTTGGAGAAATTTTTGATAAAGCGTCGGTAATAACCTGCCAAACCTAGGAGTTGTCGCACCTCAGTCGGGGTCTTAGGTGCTTCCCAGTTTTTAATGGCCTCTATCTTGGATGGGTCAACATGTATTCCCTTCTCGTTAACCACATGCCCGAGAAATTGCACTTCTCGGATCCAGAAGTCGCATTTTGAGAATTTTGCGTATAATTTCTCGTTCTTGAGTAGTTCCAAAATTAACCTTAAATGTTGTTTGTGCTCATCCTTGGTTCGTGAATATATCAAAATGTCATCGATGAAGACAATCACGAATTTATCCAAGTAGGGTTTGCATACTCTATTCATGAGATCCATGAATACAGCTGGTGCATTGGTTAACCCAAATGGCATGACCATGAACTCATAATGGCTGTAACGAGTTCGAAATGCGGTCTTGGGGATATCTTCCTCTTGGATTCCTAATTGGTGATATCCCGAACGTAAGTCAATCTTTGAGTAATAGCTAAATCCTTGAAGTTGATCGAATAAGTCGTCGATTCGTGGAAGTGGATATCGATTATTGATAATGAGCTTGTTTAACTCCCGATAGTCAATGCACATTCGGAATGATCCATCCTTTTTCTTAACAAACAAGACTGGAGCTCCCCAGGGTGAGAAACTCGGCCTTATGAATCGTTTATCTAACAATTCTTGCAATTGGGTAGACAACTCTTGCATCTCTGATGGTGCTAGTCGGTATGGTGATCGTATTACTTGAGCAGCTCTAGGTGCTAAGTCAATTCGAAATCCAACTTGTCTTTGGGGTGGGAGTCCAGGAAAGTCTTCGGGAAAGACTTCTGGAGTCTCGCACGATAGGTATGTGCTCGATTCTTTTCTCCTCTGCTTGCTTCTCTATCACGTGTGCAAAGATTGCATGATAGCCTTTTCATAAGTACTTTTGGGCATTCATACATGAAATGATCCTTAGCATAGTACCACATCTTTCTCCTTGAATCGATATTGTCTCTTCACTCATCCAACCGGCTAGGCATCCATTCCCACCGACGAATATTGATCTTGCGCCTTTTAGGTGCGGGCTCGGAGGTACAGTCATGGGCAAGTGTGGCGGGGCAGATCGGAATACGAACCAACTTCCTAGGTATGTGTGCACAAAGTGCACCCCCAAGATGGGTCCGATATCTGTAGCATGATGGTGGGGGTAACGTCAGATTGACGTGACGGGAGCAGTTGTAGCCACTGGCTCGGGAATATTGGCTAAAGGGGTGGGGTCGGCAGGCTCAGTAGTGAGATCACGAGGATCAGTGTCAGGAATCTGGGGAGTAGGGTCAGTAGGTTATGAGGCCGAATTAGTAGGCTGAGGAATCGGGTGGACTAGCTATGGAATAGAGTCAATAGATCGAGGAATGGCCTCAGTAGGCTCCGGATCAGAATCCACTGGATCAGTGTCGGCCGTCTGTGAGACAGAATCAGTAGTCTCAGAATCAAGGTCGACTACCTCGATGTCGGCTGGCAGAGGAGTGGAATCAGTAGGCTCGGGGAGGGTACCGACTGGCTCAGGGGTTGGTTCAGCTGGTGGGGCATCAGTGGCTGTGTGGCAGGGCTCAAGTGATGGATCGATAAAAATGTGTGACTCGGTCACCAGAATGGCCATCGACATCATGTAGATCCTGTAGATGAGGTCGGAGATGTTGGCTGATTCTCCTCATCCGAGTAAAAAACGTAGATTGACATCGATGCAGACAACATCTTTATGACAAGGCAACACACAAATACAATTAATATAAGTTAGGTTGATGCATAATGTACAAAAGTAGTGCAATGAGCTACGGTTATAGACTAGGCTCACTAAATGCAACCTAATTCTCTATAACCAATGGCTCTGATACCAATCTGTAACACCAGGCCCCTCACACCAACAATATTGTCCGCTTTGCCCACGAGGAGCTCACGGATTTGCTTTTGGTTGCCCGGGTGAAAACTTCCCAGGGAGGTCACCCGTCCCTAGATTGCTCCCACCTAAGCACGCTTAACTGTGAAGTTCTCCTCTCATCCACAGCCAATACGCCCAAAACGCATTGTTGATGTTAGAGGCCAGACATTCCTTATGAACCAGGAATCTCTTCTGTACACGGCCGATGTGGGATATGTGTAGGGTGTCACAATATGTGTCGCGATACCATGCCTTTTGTTGAAAAACTAGTTGAAATCATGGATCGTGGACTGAAGCAACTTAAACGAAGTCGTATTCCAATTATTAAGGTGCGTTAGGAAGGAAGCGAGGTCCATAATTTACTTGGGAACGTGAAGATCAATTCAAGATCAAGTACCCGCATCTTTTCCCAGAATCTTCTTCTAAATGAATTTCGGGACGAAATTCCCTAGAGTAGGGGAGACTGTAATGTTCTATATTTTTTATTAATTTTTTGAATGTAATATTACTTCTTATTCAATCCTTGTAATCTCAAGACTTGATCATAGTGGAAATATTTTTTTATATCAATTTTGTTGATTATTTGCTTGTGCAACGCTTAAACAATTGCGCATACAGATTTTAACGCAAAACCGAGCAACTTATCGGGACTTATATTTTTAGAAAAATTTTTGATAAGTTTTCTATTTATGGTTCATATGTTAAATATGTTAAAATACTCAAAATATGCTTAATCATGAGTTTATTGTACAAATTAACCAATAAAATATGTCGAGTGGTTAAAATTGAAACTTTGAATTTTCGCTCCACTAATCTAGCCAACTACTTTCTTTAATGGCCAATCGTAATTTTCATCTATAATCACTAACACAAATCCCTCCCTAATCATTTTCATTACTCTAAACTTTCTCTTAAACTCTCTTGTTCCATCCAAGAGAAATCTTCAAGAACAACTTATGAGGTTTTTGTTTGATTTATTTTCTTACTTTCTTCTTTCAATTTTTTTAACACTTGGAACAACCTCCAGGATATAATCACTTAGTCACCAAGATGACACAAGTATGGTAAACCCCATTTTTGAGGTCCAATTTGAAAATATTATACTTGATTCTTTCATACATGTTTTTCTTGTCTGGTTTTTAAGGATTTTGCATACAAAACTAAGTCACCAACAAATTTAATGTTGGAAGGCTTATGTTGAAGTTATATTAAAGAAATTTTAAGACTTTACACACTATTCTTTCATCTTCACAGAACACTAAATGATCTACAAATCAAAAAGTGGATGAAACCAAACCGGGTCTCCAACCAATGTTGAAATGTTTGTGTTATGGTATGAAATGGTAATGTTGAACCTTGGTTCTACAACTAATCTATCCACCATACCCCACTTAAACACTTATTCAAACTAGTTAGTTTAATTTAGTACTTTTATTTATGTACACATAACCATCCGAATCACCCTTATATGAAGATTTTGTGCAATGGTGACAATCTTGAGGTTTGTGAATATCCCCACCTCTAATACATGACTTATATGAATATAACACTTGAGGTATGTGTATTACCCTACCTCTAATGCATGACTTACATTTATATCTAAATAATACTTAGTAAAAAACAAATCGTAACATCAATCAAATCGTGGTTGAATGTTATGTGTTAAGGTGTACATTATACTAATCTTATGATTTCTTATTTTGGACTTCCAATGAGTGACTAATACTCTGAAGAACACACATAATACATATGATCTGGTTGTCGAGATTTGATGAAAAACAAGTTAAATAACCGGTCTTAGCTACCTTTATTGTGTAAGGGTAAGTAAGGTCGTCTCCACAGGAAATTTATGGAAAGTGTTTAACAAATAAAACTCAATTAACGTAACGACAAAAACTTTGAACTAAAACTTAAAAATTTGAATGAATTAATGATCACACATGCATAAAGCAAAAACTTTAAAATAAATTTGATTAAATAATAAGAAATTATCACTTTCGGGTTTCCAATTCTGCAAGATCAATAATTGGTACTTTTAAATTTGGGTTTGTAAGAAACAATAATTCAAGATCTTAGCTTTTGATTAAAGTGACAATAAAGGAACAAGCTTTTAAGATTCATTCGTTCACAATGATACCCATTTACCTATATCAAATTGTCTACTTTTCTTAATGAGCTCACGATGCAACGAAACCAAAAACTGATAATCAAGCAAATAACTTTATTTATAAAAAAAACCTTTTAAATCAACAAAAACATAAAGTTTCATACAATAATTCAATGTTCAATACAAAAACCTAATCAAAGCATACCAATTGTCTCACTTGACAAGAATCGTACTCCCGAAAGTAATCACAAAAGGACTAGCCACTCACGATCTTCATTGAATCTTCAATCTTGTTTTGATTATTATTGTAGATGATTTGGGATGAATGTGAAGACTTGTAAATCGAATTGGAATTGATTTGATTTAAATAAACATGAAAATCCCAAAAATTCTGAGTTTGTTCAGCTACCGCCGTATCATACTCCACCCCCCGCCATATCATACTCAACCCTCAGCATTCATACGCCCAAAATTTTGAAATTTTGATCATATACGCCAACAAATACGCTGTCAATACGATGGCCTACCTTCAAAAGTGTATTTTTGTAACTTTTGATATTTACATCTTCAGTCCTTTTAGTTTCGTGTTTTGCACTTTTTTCTCTCAAAATAGACCTTTTTTAGCTTCAAACACCTATGAATCAAAACATAAACAAGGTGAACTGTTCTACACTTATAATGATGTAAAATCGCACATTTAGGTTAATTAAACATTAAATTATTGCCACACAATCATATCCTCACACTTAAACTTTTGCTTGTCCCTAAGCAAAGGTTTTTGCAGGACCGTTTAAGGGCTTTAACACAATTACAACACAACAACACAATGAGGAGATTAACTAAACTCTAATCAAACAGTGAACTGGGTAACCAAAGGTGATACAAAGAACACAAGTAAAGCAAGAGACAGAACAAGAGAGTATGGGTTTCAAGGAGGCAGTATATTGCTTTCTCAAGTTCTTTTACAAGTGTTACAAAGCATAAAGAAAGATACAAGAACTTGAAATACTTATACTACAACCTACAGCCGGCTATACTTTGAAAGCCAGCTGGATACAATTGACTAGACACTAACAAGATCAATTGTAGGATCAAAAGGCATATCTGCCTTTTGACCTTGTGACTATGACATGCCATAGCTCACATCCTTATACATTACAAAAAGGATAAAGTACATAAAGTGGAAAGTTACAGACTCAAGACCTCAATGTACAGTTACCAAAAGCAAGGCCCTTTTCACCAACTCATGTAAGTTGGTGACTTTACAGAGATGCAGCGGAAAAGGTGCTTTATGGAACAGTACATCAGATAAAGCATGTGTACTAAAAGTCTTCGGAAGAAATCTGTCTTCATAGGTTGAAGCTTCGGAAGACTTTGTCTCTGAAGCTTCGGAAGACTTCATGTTTGGCTTCGGAAGATATTGGTCTTGGCTTCGGAAGATTTTACACTTAGAGTATTTTCTAATGCTTTGTGTAAAACTTCCGAAGCATTCTTCACTTCAGTACTTAGTGCATGTTGCTGAGACACTTAGGCTGTTTTGGGTTGCATCAGACTTCAGGAATCCTTACAAACTCCCCCTAGGCTGATGCTACCAAAACACTTAGAAGATCTTCAAATGTTGGTAGTCTTCAGTACAATCAGGACCATTCCTTTCTTCATGAGATGGTCAGGATCATCAAGACTCTCATAGTATCTTCTCATCTCAAAGAGATCATGCAGAGGTAAGTTGATTATGTCTTGCCATGAGTAGACATTCTCAACACCTTGATCTCTGATAACATTCCATCTCTCTGGATTGGTAGAGTAAGTCCAGGACAAGATGGGTGTCTCACTAGTTAGAGGAGCCACTTGAATAGGAGTTGATTGGGCTGCCTCATCATGCACTTCCTCAGGTTGATCTGATTCAGCCTGAGGTGCAGAGGTAGATGACTTTGGCTTCTTCTTCTTAGTCTTTGGTTTAGAAGCCATCCTCTTCTTCCTCTTGGATGTCTTTAACTGAGAAGACTGGTCTGCAGCACCATGTTGATCATCAGTGTCTTTCTCAGTTGGGTGTTCCTCCCTCACAGGTTCAGAAGGAGAGGGAGTTTGACCCTGCCTAGGATCAGAAGATGAAGCTTGCTGAGGCTCAGCTGGAGGTGCTGGTTGAGGTGTCTCTGGTTGTTCAAACTTGACCTCCACTTCAGGTGGGACTTGACTTGGAAGAGAGTGCAAGTCAATGAGTTCTCCACTTTTAATCTTCTGCTTGATCACCCTAATATGCTCATCCATAGTGGATAGAGACATGGGGCCAAGTCTCCTTCCGGAGAATCCATACAGCTTCAAGAAGCTCACCATTCTTTGTCTGTCAGCAGACTTCTTTGCATTCTTTTGAATGATGGCTCTTGACTTTGCAGCTTCTTCCCTTAGCTTCCTTTTAGTTGTCTTTCTTTCCTTGACTAACTCAAGCTCAAGTTGCTTTAGATACTCGAACTCAATGAAGTCATAGGACAAGGGAAGAAGTGCATCTGCCTGATAGAAGCCTGTGGCACTCAGGTAGTTGATCATCTTGATCCTATCTTCTTCTTTATCTACCTGAGGTTCTTGTGGAGCCACATCTTCCTGTGCAGGACTTTCTTGAACTGGTGAGAGAGTGGGAGCATGCTTGTAAAGTCTTTTCTGTCTCTTCTCCTCTTTGAGTTGGAGAAGTATCATTGCATCCTCTTTCTCCTTCAACTCTCTTGACACTTCCCTGTCAGCCAGTTCATTTAACTCTTCTAAGGGGAGGGAGATGATTTCATCAATGTCATAGTTCCTGGTCTGTAAGTAGGTAATCCTGACTGCCCTTAACTCATCATCTTGAGTATTTGGTCTGGGAGCAGCCCTGATTGCAGCTTGCATGAAGCTAGATGACCCAGTAGAACTTTCTCCCCTTAGTCTCCTTTTCCTCTCTCTCTCTTCCTCCTCAATTTCCTCAGGAGTCATTATCCTTTTCCCTTTGTCACCAACAGACCTTTGTGACTCAGGGTGGATTGAGGCTTGGCCTTCATTGCTTGGAGTAGCTTCCATGCTCTGGCCAGAGAGAGGCTGAGAAACACCTTCACCAGCAGGTGTCTCAGATGGAGTTTGGACCTCTGCAGCAGTTGTTGATGATGAGACAGGGGTCTCAGGTTCTGCCACTGGGCCTTCAGTCAAGGTTTCCCCTATGAAACTAATCTTAGGGTCCACCTCAACATCCAGTTGACCGATGACATTGCCTGATTCCCTAAGTCTCCTTCTTAGAGTAAACTCTGCAAGGATCCTGTCTTGGATTCTTTGAGCCAGCCTGTCAGCTTGTCTTGAATTGCTTGGATTGACAAGTGGCAAGTTGACTAAATCCAGTCTTTCATAGAAGCTCAGGCTTTGGAATTGAAAAACTTCTTGTTGGCCTTGAACTCTTGAAGTATAAGGGCTCTCCTGTCATCATCATACCTCCACCTTATGATGTGTTGCCAGTTCCTTGTGGTGGAGATGAGACAGCCCTTGGTATACCTTCCTCAAAGAGACTCCTGATGAGAGAGTCTATAGAGTCCACATTAATGTGAACTTGAGGAAGTTGCTGAGAATGCACAACAGCAAGTGAGGATGGTGAGTCCTCTATGTCCATTCTCTCTGAAGAACTCCCAGGTTCTGTGGTTGTAACAACTTTCTCCCCCTTTTTGGTAGCATCACCCACTTGCATAGGTGAGCTGGAGGATAAGTCAATCACTTCCACAGGTTCTTGTGTTCCTGGTTGAGCTCTCCTTAAAGGTCTCCCAGCTAGTTTTTCCTGCAGATATGAAATCTGGAGTTGCTGATCATTGACCCTGTTTTGCAGGGTAGTCACCTGAGATTCCAAGTGACTAACCTTAGAGACTAAATAGGTGCATGTTTTTGACAGTTTTTGCACCTTTAGTCTCAAATTCCCCTCATCTTCATCAGAAGATTCATTGGGGGATGAGATGATTGGACCAAAGTCCTCTCTCTCACCACCAGCTTGAGTTTCTTGGCTGCTGGTTTTCCTCTGCTCACTGGCAGCCTCAGTTGAGATGCCAATGGGCTGAGTTGCCATGGTTGAGGTCTTAATGATGTAATCACTTTCAAAAGTGAGAGCCTCTTCCATATGGACATCCTGAACAGGTTCAGAAGTGTCCACCTCAGTAATAGGTGACTGATGGGGGATAGACTGAGGAGAGTCAGAGGTACTCATCTCTCTTTGAGTAGGGGAGGAGAAGAGAGACTCATGGTACTCACTGAATCCTAAGTCTTCATCAGTGTAAAAGGATAGGTTGGGAATTGGTTGGTTGAGATCCAAAGGCTGGGGATGGTAGCTGTCCCCTGAAGGTTGTTCACTTGAGTGTTGAGACTCAGAGTGAAGGCTTAAGGTTGTTGGGCTAGTGAGCTCATCAGGGTGAGCTTGAGGAACCTCAGCCCTGATAGGTGAAGTAATGGGAGTGGTTTGCTCCTCAGGAGAAGTGGGAGCTCTAGTGTCCACTTCTTCCTGTAAGGTTGAGTATTTGGGGGCCTGCACAGACTCAATAGCCTGAGCAGGGGTTCGTTTGGATTTTCTTTGGTAGGTGAGGGTGATTTCTGGTCTTTTTAATGGTAAGGACAAAAGAGGTGTGGGTTCAACACTAGCTTGTGTTGCTAGGTTGTCACCTTGAGCAATGAGCTCTAACATTTTTGGGACTAGGGCTGTTTCTACCCCTGAGAAGCCTACAGTTGGCTTCTTCATTATTTTAAAGATGCCGGGCTTCATCTGTCCCAATTTAAGAATATTACTTGTTTCCCTCAACTGTGAGCCCAGTTCACAGTTGAGAATGTGTTGAACATATCTAGGAAACATGTAATACTCTAAGGAGTCTAAGTTTGCAAGTAAATTAGTATAAACAAATTGTGAATACCTGAACTTGACCCCCTGAACCATTCCATGAACTATAAAGGAGAGATCCTCAGGAATCTGGTCCCATCCACCATGCTTGTTTGACAAGCTGTGGATAACCACATGGAGCAGGAATTTCCATTGGGATGAGACCTTCCCTTTCCTAAAGGTCTTTACAGAGAAATCTCCCTCATAGCCCATCTGCTCAAAAGAATGATTAACAGCTTCTTTTGGGAAGGACACCTCACCTTCTTCATCATCCAGCTGCAAATGTTGGTTAATGATGGCCGGAGTGATGAAGATTGTCCTCCCTTGCACTGTGGCAGACAGTGCCTTCTCCCCATCCATAATGACCTCTTGGCAGGTCTTCCAGAATTCAAGCAAGTGATCCTCATATAGAGTAGGATCAATGGTCAGGGAGGTGAAGTAGTTTGACAGAGTCAAGAATTGGCAAATCTCTGAGAAACTTGCATCTTTCTCAGAGCTTAACAGAGCAACTTGATTATGTTGCCTGTGAAGTTGCATGGAGAAATCAGGGTTGTTTCTGCGGTTAAGGTTGGCCATTTCAGAAGCTTAAGGGTGAAGAAAGGTAGAAAGCAAAGGCGGTTTAGAGAATTAGGTTAGAGAAATAGTAGAATTGAGGAAGATAGTGGGAAAGAGGGGGAACCGTTGGGTATTTATATGAAAAGGGATTTGAACCAAAGTTAATGAAAGAGGATAAACTTTGAAATCCGGAAGTCGGTCCCACCTCTGAAAAGGTAGTTTACTTTTGCTCAAAAAGTAGTTTTCTTGGAATTCGAAAAGCTTCCGAAGTTTATTTGTCTTCGGAAGTTTTGATTGAAAAAGCTTCCGAAGCTAAAATGGCTTCGGAAGATTTTCCTGAGAGTCTTGAAGATTTATGCTTCGGAAGAGAAATAAACCTTGAATGCTTTGTATAGAATAAACAAAGCTTCCGAAGGTTAATTTTGCTTCGGAAGGAAAAGGTCCTTAAAAATAAATAAGTGTCTGAGATAAGAATTTTAAGCTTCGGAAGATGAATTTGACTTCTTCCGAAGGTAAAATCTCTTAGACAGTTATTTATTTTGAAGACATGTTTTTCTTCCGAAGATAAAATTTTATCTTCCGAAGTATCAAAAATTTTCAAGAATCTAAGGAAAGTCTTCAAAAAGAATTTTACATCCAAAGAAAACATGAGCTTATGAAAGTGATGAACTAGACAACTTAGGACACACATATTTTAAGAAGAAATAATTAGAATTAGTTTTAAGAAAAAGTCTACTCAAAGTTAATCATCCCAATAGCTGATATCAGATACTTAAATCTCTGTTCATCAAAAGCTTTTGTGAACAGATCAGCATATTGTTCATCTGTATGAACTTTGACTAGTTTAATTAATCCCTTTTCATAGTTATCTCTTATTAAATGATACCTGATGTTGATGTGTTTGGTCCTTGAGTGCTGCACAGGGTTCTCAGTGATAGAGATAGCACTATTGTTGTCTATGTGGATAGGAGTCTCTTTGAAGTTAAATCCATAGTCCAGCATCTGATTTTGAATCCAAAGCACTTGAGCACAGCAGCTTGCAGCAGCAATGTATTCAGCCTCAGCAGTTGATGCAGACACACAGGATTGTTTCTTGCATTGCCATGAGACCACCCTTCCACCAAGGAATTGACATCCCCCAGATGTAGACTTTGCAGTCATATTGCAACCACCATAATCACTATCTGTATAGGCATACAGATTGAAATTTGGATTCTTTGGATACCATAGACCAAGTGTTGAAGCACCTTTGAGGTATCTTAAAATCCTTTTCACAGTGATTAAGTGAGACATCTTAGGGTTGGCTTGATATCTTGCACAAATACATGTAGCAAACATGATATCAGGCCTGCTAGCTGTAAGATACATAAGAGACCCAATCATAGCCCTGTATAAGTGCTCATCTACACACTCCCCCTCAAGATCTGGACCAAGGGAGTGGTTTCTGGCTATGGGTGTCTTAGCAATCTTACAATCAGTCATGTTGAACCTCTTGAGTATGTCTTGAACATACTTTGACTGACTTATGAAGATGCCATCTTCAACCTGCTTCACTTGAATTCCCAGAAAGAAGTTGAGTTCTCCCATTGAACTCATCTCAAATCTGTCTTTCATCAGCTTCTCAAAGTCTTTGCAGAGCTTTGGATTAGTTGAACCAAAGATGATGTCATCTACATATACTTGAACCAGCAATAAGTCATTTCCCTGTCCTTTGATGAAGAGAGTTCCATCTATAGTACCTCTCCTGTATCCATGTTTACAAAGATACTCAGATAGTGTCTCATACCACTTCCTGGGTGCCTGATGCAGCCCATAAAGAGCTTTGTCAAGCTTGCAGACATAATCAGGATGATCAGGGTCTACAAAACCAGGTGGCTGTTTGACATAAACCTCCTCATCAATCACTCCATATAAGAAAGCACACTTTACATCAAGTTGGTAGACCTTGAAGTTCTTGGATGCAGCAAATGCCAGGAATATCCTAACAGCTTCTAGTCTTGCTACAGGAGCAAAGACATCAGTGTAGTCAATCCCTTCTTCTTGTGTGTATCCTTGAACAACTAGTCTTGCCTTGTTCTTGATGATGATTCCTCTATCATCCTTCTTATTTCTAAAAACCCATTTGGTTCCAATGGTAGTCTTCCCATGAGGAAGAGGACAAAGGTTCCAAACTTTCTGCCTTTTGAATTGAAGCAGCTCTTGTTGCATAGCTTCAACCCAACTTCCATCCTTTAGAGCTTCATCAACTTTCTTGGGCTCTATCTGAGATAAGAAACAAGAGTGAAGACAAACATTTGCTTCATGGGTTTGTCCTCTTGTTCTTACCCCTGTGACAACATCTCCAATGATGTTTGTGGTGGGGTGAGACTTGTGGATCCTTAGCTGAGGGATCACAGCAAGTTGTTGAGAAAGATCCAAATTTGAGAAATTTAGATCTGGTCTGGAAGATTCACCCTCCACATTATCACACTTATCAAGATTAACTTGATCCAATGAGTGTGAGACATCATTGATGTTGTCATCTATGGTATGGTTATTAGCATCAAGAAATTCCTGATCACTATCACCATCACCATTGTTGTCTTCTACAAGTGAGGTGTCTTTATCTGGTTGAGAGGCCTCTGAGCTGGAATTTGAAGGCATGCCAGATGTATCAGCTGAATTTGTCATTGTTGTGCTGATAGAAACCTCATTTGCTGAAGTAGTTCCAACTGGAGCTGAAGATGTATGAGTTGAAGGTCTTCCTAGCTCAAATCTTGGATCAGGATCACCTGTATTTAGATTTTCTGCAGATCCTGAAACATGCTCACAAGATTTGTTAAAACAGTTGGTAACTAAATCAAGATCAAACAGCCAATCCGGACCAGAACCAGCCACACAAGGAGTGTGCTCATTGAAAGTCACATTGGCTGACTCCTCAACAATTCTAGTTCTGAGATTGTATACTCTATAAGCTTTAGCTTGGGAAGAGTATCCAATGAAATGTCCATCATCTGATTTCTCAGCAAACTTGGCAATTTGATCTTTGGTATTCAAGATGGTGCAGGGACATCCAAATGACCTGAGAAAACCAATGAAAGGTTTCCTCTTGTGCCAAAGTTCATAAGGAGTCTTACCATGTGTCTTAACTACTAAAACTCTGTTTTGCACATAGCAAGCAGTATTAACTGCCTCTGCCCAGAAGGTGATAGGCAGTTTAGAGTCAGACAACATAGTTCTTGCAGCTTCAATAAGTGTCCTGTTTCTCCTCTCAGCAACTCCGTTTTGCTGAGGAGTCCTGGGAGCACTATATTGTCTTGTAATACCTTTTTCATCACAAAATGTATCAAGGATTTGGTTCTTGAATTCAGTTCCTTGATCACATCTTATGGTTTTGACCTTGTGATCACATTGATTCTCAACTTTTAAGATGAAATTCTTCAGAATCTCAGGGGTTTCATCCTTAGTTCTAAGGAAGAAGACCCAAGTGAATCTTGTAAAATCATCTGTGATCACCAGACAGTAAGAGGTCCTTCCTAAACTCATTACACTGGTGGGGCCAAAGAGATCCATATGTAACAAGTGTAGGGGAGTAGTGATGGAGTTCTTTTCCTTAGGCTTGTGAGATACCTTGTGTTGCTTCCCTTTCAGGCATGCAACACAATGATCATCACTAGTAAACTCTTTCTTTGGCATTCCAGTTACCAGATCATGTTTAATTAATTTATTCATGTTCTTAAAGTTTACATGGCACATTCTTTTATGCCATAGGAAAGACTCATCACTATTTGCTTTAGATAGAAAGCATGAAACTTCTCCAGAGGGAGATGTTTCTTGCAAATCCATCTTGTACATGTTCCCTTTCCTGGGGGCTCTGAGCAGGATATGCTCATGAGGAATGACCACACCAGGCTTGAGAACAATGCACTCATGCTCAGTAAAGAGCATGTTATGACTCTGATCACAAAATTGGGATACACTCAGAAGATTGTACCCAAGCTCCTTAACAAAGTTTACCTTCTCAATGCTGAGCTTACCATTTGTGACCTTGCCCCTTCCAGAAATGTAACCACCTTCATCTCCTCCAAAAGCAACTGGTCCTCCATCAATTCTCTCAAAATTATGGAGTAGAGACCTATTGCCTGTCATGTGCCTGGAACAGCCACTGTCAATTATCCAGACATTCCTGTTTGTCTTGAGCTGTTCCTGCACAAAGAGAAATGATTAGTTACATTTGGAAACCCAAGCCTTACTTGTCTTGGGCTCATTAAGTGTAATAGAAGGTAATGCAACAGTAATAGATCCTATGGTTGTACTATGGGGATCTTCAGCTGTTGTTGATGGAGAAACCTCAGTCATTTGGTCTTTCTTAGACTTCCACACCACCTTTGGAGTCTTGGACTTGACCTTCAAAACCTTAGAAGCTTTTGGAACTTCACAAGTTTTGATGACTGATCCTTCGGAAGAATCTACAGTCACTGCAGCAGACTTCAGTGCTTCGGAAGAACTCCTTTCTTCCGAGACCAACTTTGCTTCCGAAGGTAATTTTCCATTTACCTTCTTCTTTGATTTGGAGCTTCCGAAGGAAACAGACTTTCCTTCCGAAGCTTGAGACTTCTTGAGACTCTTTGAAGTCTTTGTTTTGGTCATGTGGACAGTACTTTTAGGATTGTATGGGCAATCCTTAGCAATGTGAGAAGTACTTTCACACATAACACACAACATTTTCTTCTTCAAAGAAGTCTCCTTTTGAGAGCAAGACTGGCTTTGGTCACATCCCTTCTCCACCTTCATCTTGGTAGATGCTGAGACAGTTCCTTTGGGCTGTGAACTGTTCTTGGAGTTTGATGGTCCAGGCTGTGCAGCAGTGGTACACAGCAGCTCAGTCTTCTTCTTTGTACTGAGATGATTTGAACAAGAACCATGACTCTTAGCTGAGGAGTCTTGGTTGATGTCTTCAGTCCTTACTACTTTGAAACCTGCAGAGATAAAAACTTGTTTCTGCTTAGCATCAAAAGTAGCCTTGATTTCTTGAGCCTTCTTTGCTTTCCTTTTGCTCTTCCTGATCAAGTTCTTTCTCTTGGACTTGGTCATCACAGTTGATTTCTTCTCCTCAGAAGGATAGTGGCCCTTGGAAGAATCCTCTTCTTCACTCTTCTCAGAGGAATTCTTCACTATCACTTCTTCATCATCCTCACTTACAGGATCTATGAGAGGAAGCTCATCTTCACAAGTTCCACACCTAGGAGATCTTACAGACAAGATTGTGTGTGGAGGAGCTATCTCATTTGATCCCAGTCCCTGTCTATTTTGATAACAAACCTTGTTGTGCAGGGATGAGGATATCATGTTCTTGAAGGTCTCTTCTTCAAGAACACTCTTCTCTGCCTTGGCTTTGCTGATCACAAGCTCAGCCTGGCACTCAGTCAACTTAGTGATGAGATCTTGGATCTGAGTTCTAAAATCTGTATGTTCATGTTTTAGTACTGAAATGGTTTTCTCCAAGTCCTCTATCTTTAACTTGTAATCATTTTCAGACTTTCTAAAATCAGATTTTAATATGTTTAATGACTCAAGATCAGATCTCATCTCTAGGTTGTAGGACCTGTATCTATTTACTTTAGCAATGCATTCAGGGGAGCAAAGATGTTCCAATACCTTGGCTTCATCATGGTCAGCCATCAGTGCTTGGTTTGGAGAAGCATCCTCCACCTGAAAACTCCAGTCAAAGCCTCCCTCTTCAACAGCAACAGCAGCATGTTGCTTTGTCTTCTCAGCCTGAGGGGCTTTGTCAGTAAGTTTGGTCTGGGTTGTGTTTGGCCCCCATTTGCTTTAGGTGCCTTACACTCCCTAGCAAAGTGACCCATAAGGTTACAGTTGTAACACTTAACTTTGCTTTTATCCAGCCCAAACTTACCACTGGTAGCATTGCTTGGAAATCTTCTTCCTGTCCTCTTGTAGAACTTCTTGGCTCTGTGAGTGAGGAGAGCCATCTGCTGAACTATCTCCATGTATTCCAGGTCATCTGGATGGATACAGTCCAGGTCTTCAAGAGTGAAAAGATAATTCCCACAGCTTTCATCTGCAGACACAAAGGCTTGAGAAGAACTTGTCTCTTGGAATGGGCTTCCTTGAGTAAAGTTCTCCCTTGGTGTCTCCGGGAAGGTGATGAAAGGACCCTTTTGTGAGTTGTCAGGGTAGCATATGAGATGATGTTGGGGTTCTATGCTGTCCCTTTCAACCACATGAAGGGCTGAACCCATTTGATTGTTGGAGTTGCCAGATGAACCTTGCATGTTCATCTCCATCTGGTATCCACTGAGAATCCCATACAACTCTGTAAGAGTAAGAGTCTTAAGGTTCTCAGTCCTCTTGATCACCACACAATAGTGTGTCCATTGCCTAGGAAGTGAGGACATGAACTTCCTTACAATGTCCCTGTTCTCAAGAGGAACTCCTCCATCCACTAGGGTATCCACAATCTCAACATACCTGAAGTATTGTTGAGTCATGGTTTCACCTGCTTTGAAGGTGAAATTCTCAAACTGCTGCTTCAGAAGATCTTTCTTGTTCTCCTTGGCTTCAGAGGAGCCTTCATACATCAGCTTCAGTGCATCCCACAGCTGTTTGGCTGTCTTGCACTTCTTAAAACCTCTGTATACAGAGTTTGGGAGAGCAGTCTGAAGAGCAGTCATGGCCTTCCTGTCAATCTCTACTCTTTTTCTATCTTCATCTGAGTAGTTGGCCACATCTTTAGGAATCATACCAGCACCAGTAGCAGAGGGGGTGCTGGGTATGAAAGGTCCATTCTCAACAGATTCCCACATTCTTGAATCAAGAGACCTGATGAAGCCTTCCATCCTCATGCACCAGGTGTCAAAATCATCAAGAGTGATCAGTGGGGATTTGTTCATGGTTCCAGTCTCCATATCAGTCTTTGAGATGGAAGCCATTTGAAGAGTTTAGCTTTTGTGTGTGTGAGGGATCTTAAGATGGTTAGATCTTATATCAAGAGCCTGGAATGCTCTGATACCAATTGCAGGACCGTTTAAGGGCTTTAACACAATTACAACACAACAACACAATGAGGAGATTAACTAAACTCTAATCAAACAGTGAACTGGGTAACCAAAGGTGATACAAAGAACACAAGTAAAGCAAGAGACAGAACAAGAGAGTATGGGTTTCAAGGAGGCAGTATATTGCTTTCTCAAGTTCTTTTACAAGTGTTACAAAGCATAAAGAAAGATACAAGAACTTGAAATACTTATACTACAACCTACAGCCGGCTATACTTTGAAAGCCAGCTGGATACAATTGACTAGACACTAACAAATCAATTGTAGGATCAAAAGGCATATCTGCCTTTTGACCTTGTGACTATGACATGCCATAGCTCACATCCTTATACATTACAAAAAGGATAAAGTACATAAAGTGGAAAGTTACAGACTCAAGACCTCAATGTACAGTTACCAAAAGCAAGGCCCTTTTCACCAACTCATGTAAGTTGGTGACTTTACAGAGATGCAGCGGAAAAGGTGCTTTATGGAACAGTACATCAGATAAAGCATGTGTACTAAAAGTCTTCGGAAGAAATCTGTCTTCATAGGTTGAAGCTTCGGAAGACTTTGTCTCTGAAGCTTCGGAAGACTTCATGTTTGGCTTCGGAAGATATTGGTCTTGGCTTCGGAAGATTTTACACTTAGAGTATTTTCTAATGCTTTGTGTAAAACTTCCGAAGCATTCTTCACTTCAGTACTTAGTGCATGTTGCTGAGACACTTAGGCTGTTTTGGGTTGCATCAGACTTCAGGAATCCTTACAGTTTTAAATCACTTTCAAACTTTTGTCATTAAATACACTCTCCAATCCCTTACTAATTAACAGTTTCGGTTCAAATTCATACTCAAATTCGCATACTTTTTTTTGAACATATTTGTCAATTTTGTTCTTTCAAACAAAATCAAGTCACTTTAAATCTACATTTACCTAACTGAGCCTAATAGGCCTTCACATTTTTTCCATGCATATAATCATATTTTCTCACAATACACCTAAAGTATACAAAAATCAAAATGACTTTTATAGGTTTCATTAGACTTAGGTTAAGGGTAAGAAATTAAGGATAAAAATGGCTAAAAAGTGATTAAATCCAAAAAATAAGTAAGGTTACCTTCTTTGAAGGTCTATTATTGGTATCAATGCATATTGCATTGTGGGGAAAACATTGGCCTATCTTTTATGATTTTTTTTCTTTTGTGGGGCATATTAACCTTGGCCCTCTTTTGATTTCTCGCTTTTCGAACGATATGACCTTTTTCGGCCTATATTTTCATATAATTTAAAAACGTCCTTATCAGCTTACCGAAGTACGAGGCTTGGCACTTTGGCAATGTTTTAACACATAATCACCTATCCAATTTGGATTTTATCAAAAACAAAACTAGAATGATATAATGCTTCATGTTTTTCTTCTTTTCATCATATATAGCATTGGGTGTCACATTGGCTTTCTTTTGGTTTTTAATGGGTAATATTGGGTATGATCTAAAAAAATAAAAATAAAAAATGATTTTTAGATTCCTAAGTTTAGATCTTAATTCCTTTATCATATTTGTGAATAATTTGGTTTCTTGATTGAAACATTTCATATGAATTATTTTTTTACTTTTGGGATTTCGATGTAACAATGCATGAAAGATCCACCTTCTAGCATATAACCATCGATTAGATAAATTCAAAGTCTTTTCCTCTTTTGAAACATAAAAACGAATCTAACCATGACCAAGAATCAAAAACCATTCTTTAGTAGGTAAATAGTTAATGATTTGTATTAAAAAAATTCAATCTTTACATATTTTCAAGCTTGCTTAGAATATTTTTTTGTTTTAAAAATATCAAAAATTTCAATTTTGGCACTCTTCTCAATATATATATATATTTTTCTTTGCTTCCCCATCCCCACACTTAGGATACATTGTCTCCAATGTATAGTTAAGATTCAACCACAAATCAAAAGACAAACAAAATAAGAAAGGAGTACATGGACCTGATCATTAGTGAATGTCTTCAGTAAGTGACTTGCGCCTCCCAACACTTAAGTGCTTGCATCTTGTGCATGATTAAACAAAAAAACAAAGGACACACAAACTAATAAAGAAGTAAAACTCACCTTTGTAGGAATCACGGTTGCATTTAGCATATGTAACAAGCCTATAAACCCCTCGATAGACGCGAGTGGACGAGTTGTAGTCTCATGAGGGTTTCTAGTGAACACACCCATAAAGTTCTCAGGTTGCCTCCTGCAAGTGTTGTTTTAGGTATTCAGCCATACCTTACCTGAGAGCACTTATGGTCGTCCTATTGTGTGCTTTTCTCCAAATTGCTTTTCAAAGTACTGCTTCTCCCGGCTTGATGGATTCTCTTATTCGCTCCCATATTAGTTAAACATCTTTGCTTTGACCCTTTCATTCTCTACATTCAGTGGTTTACCCATCTTAACCTTCTGTCTTGGTTTTTCCTTCCTTAATTGTTCAACCTTCACATTCTCCTCCTTTTCCATATTTTTAGCTCAAACCTATAAGGATCTAAAACATTCTCCTTGTTGATGTCCTCTCTTACATGTGAGATGTAAGAAGTAGCACACCCGTTAGTAGCATTTATTATAAAATAATCGTTATTAACCACATATGTAATTGATTTTGAGACCACATTAAAGGAAAACTTATGATTTTCTAATGTCATGTCGATTATTCCATCTCGACAATTGATTTGCGTTTTGGCTGTTGCCAAGGATGGTCAACCTAAAATTACCTTTGGTTGCTCATTCGTCCTTATAGGTGCATAATCAAGCATCATAAAATCCACCAGGTAGTAGAACTCTCCTAACTTTATTATCACATCCTTGACCATCCCTCGGGGTTGTTTCCATGTCGAATCAGCAAGCACCCCTCTTTTGTCATTTCATATAACGGACCAAAGTCATATTGATCATATAAAGTCCCCAGAAATATGCTCAACCCGGCTCCATAGTCCAAAAGTGCCTACTTGATTTTAAATTTCCCAACTTGAATGGGAATAACTGGTCCTCCTAGGTCACTTCCTTCTTCTTCATCACCTTCTTTATTGTTTACTGCAACTATTTGAGGACTAGAGGTTAAATCATAATCAATACACTCAGATTTAGGAATGATACTAATCGAGTTTATGTGCACATTCTTTGAACTTGAGGCTTGATGTTGAGGGTTCTTGGTTGTGTCACTTGGAAGCTTTTCCGGTTTTCGTCGAGACAATTGTTCCGCTAATTGTCCCAGTTGTTTGGCAATCTCATCATTGGTCTTTTCTTGTACCTCTCTAAATTGCTTAAACTCTTTCATCTCCTTGGCAAGATCTTAAATTGCTGACAAAATTGCATTGTCATTGCCATTGTTAGTAGAAACACCTTGTTGATGTTGTTGATTCTTTTGTTGGTATTGACCTCTTTGTTAGTAATTCCCTTGAGGTAATTATTCTTTTGGTAGCCACCTTGGTTGTAGCCTTGTTGTAGACCTTGATATTGATTGCTTCCTTGATTTGGTACCTGAAAAGGAGGATTCAATTGGTTATTAGAATTACCATATCTAAGATTAGGGTGATTTCTAAGACTAGGATGGTAAGTGTTAGAATTCATGTCATATGTCTTCCAGTCTCCTTGGCCTTGTAATTGATGTACTTCTTCACTCTTCTCCAAATTCAAATAACATGTACCCGATATGTGGCCTATGTCATTACACATGTCACATACATCGTATTCACTAGATATGTGTGCTATAACACTCTTTCCAACCTCGAGGCTTGCGATTTCTCATTCTAAAGCTATTATTCTATCTATGGCCACATAATTATTCACCATCTTCAAACTTGACCCATTCGACCTTCGGATTGATTGTGCACGCTTCTTAGAGATTACACTTATCTTTTCGAGAATATCCCAGACATCATCCTCATGGTTAAGGTAAACGTTCCTGCACTTGTGGAGTTTACATCTTTTGCATCCTCTTGTGGTAATCCATCATAGAAGCTGAAATCAACTCCCTCTTAGCTTTGCCATGATGTGGACAAGTTCTTAACATTTTCTTAAACCTGTGAAAAGCTTCATGAAATTGTTCACCTGATTGTTATGTAAATCCTCGAATGGCTCGTTTTGCATCACTTGTCATTTGTTAAATATAGTATTTATCCAAGAATTGCAATGGTGAGGTCCGTCCTGAAAATCTTGTAAGCATAATGTAATGATTACCTGCAAACAAGACAACACAAAAATACCTCGCGTAATACTGAACAATAAAACAAATAAAAAGAAAAACAGAAAAATAAAATCTTTTTGGGTTTATTTTATGAATTTTTTTAAGAAAATAAAATAAAAACAATTAAACACTAAGCGCACTAATTCCCCAGCAACGGCGTCATTTTGATCTGGTTGTCGAAACTTGATTAAAAAACAAGTTAAATAACCGGTCTTAGCTACTTTTATTGTGTAAGGGTAAGTAAGGTCGTCTCCACAAGGAGTTTGTGAAAAGTGTTTAACGACTAAAACTCAATTAACGTAACGACAAAAACTTTGAACTAAAGATTAAAACGTTGAATAAATTAATGATCACACATGCATAAAGCAAGAAACTTTAAAACAAATTTGATTAAATAATAAGAAACAATCACTTTCGGGTTTCCAATTCTGCAAGATCAACAATTAAAAACATTTAAATTAGGGTTTGTAAGAAACAATACTTCAAGATATTAGCTTTTGATTAAAGTGACAACAAACAAACAAGATTTTAAGATTCTTTCGTTCACAATGTTACCAATTTACCTATATCAAATTGTCTACTTTTCTTAATGAGCTCACTTTGGTATGGGCGTATCATACGTCGGGCGGCGTATTGGCGGCGTATTTGTGGGAACATTTGATCAAAATTTCAGAAAGTTGGGTGTATGAATGCTGAGGGCAGAGTATGATACGATGGGCGCGGATTATGATACAGTGGTAGTTGAATAAACTCTGAATTTTAAGGATTTTCATGTTTATTTAAACCAAATCAATCCTAATTCGATTTACAACTTCCCATACATGAAAATTGAACATTTTAAGCTAATATTTGATGATTCCAAGTCTTCACATTCATCCCAAATCATCTACAATAATCATCAAAACAAGATTGAAGATTCAATGAAGATCATGAGTGGCTAGTCCTTCTGTGATTACTTTCGGGAGTACGATTCTAGTCATATGAGACAATTGGTAACTTTTGATATTTACATCTTCAGTCCTTTTAGTTTCATGTTTTACATTTTTTTTCTCTCTCAAATAGACCTTTTTTAGCTTCAAACACCTACGAATCAAAACGTAAACAAAGTGACTTGTTCTACACTTGTCATGATGTAAAATCACACATTTAGGTTACTTAAACATTGAATAATTGCCACAAGATTAACATGGTGTTCAAAATAAGTGTCTAATTTGTATATACTTTCATGTACTCTCATATTTTGTAGTTTTTATATAATATTCAATTTCTAAAATCTCAAACTTTGAATCCTAAACTTACACAATCTTGTTTACATTTTAGGGTGATTTTGGTGACTCAATCCTTTAAACTCATTCATCTATCATTGTGGATTTTAATCGCCAAATCGTGAGTCATACTTCACTCTTTTTGTTTTAACACTATTTGGGTTGCAACATGTACCTTTTATCAAATACACTCAATCATGGATTTAACTAAACTCATTCTAAAACTTAATTCATACAAATATGCTTACTTGTTATACTATTTGTGAATACATGCTAGAATACATTATCTTGCAAGCAATCTAAACCACCCTTAACATGTATAACGCTATAGTACTAGCACATCCGCCCTATTATGATGGGTCTATGTTAAGTTATCAATCTTTACGGTGTTACTCACTTTTGATGCTAAGATTACGCTAGTGGACACTTTGGTTTGATTATTGGCTTTGCATGCTAGCAACGTACAAACTTTAGTATACTTTACTCATGTTAAATTGAGATTTATTCACTATTATGCTATGTATTCAAACCTATATGCTCACCAACATATTCATATGTTGATCAATATTTTATATATGTTGCAGGAAATGCTTGAAGCTTTATAATGAAATACAATTAGATGGACTTAGAGTCACATCAAATCTATCATTTTGTTATGTTTGTTTTAAACTTGTATTTCTTAAATTTGTTGTATATTTATTTATAACATTGTAATGTTATGTTGATAAATGGAAATGAAATGCAATCTTAATTTATTATCACTTTAGTGCTATGATGTCTTTGAAAACTCTATCACTTCTCGTGCACCGATGTTTCCGCCATCGGTTGGGGTGTGATAGACAACGTTGGTAATATCATTAAAAATGTTGCGTTGCTCGTTTGTCAATGTATCAAAAAGTCTATGAAATTCAACTGTAGAATATCTTTTCGTAAGCCATCTCTTCATTAATGAGGAGGTTGTTGGAAGTGTCTATTGAATTAGCATCAGGGTAAGGCATAGCTGTATAGTAACCTAGGATACAATTATTACGTAGCATAACATTCTAAATTTCAAATAAAGTTAGGTTCTTGATTTGATCTTTCCAAAAGATAAACCTATAATAAAATAGATATATAAATCTTATTAAAAGTACTTAAAATTTATATTTTATATAAACTCATGAATATGTAAAAAATTGGAAGCCTTCTAACCTGGAGCCTTTAGCAAAACACGTTGTTTGTATAGAATCTCGTCCGATAAATATTTCTAAGTATTATCTCATACATAATCGGGTCTAGAGAGACTATTTGACATTAACATGATTGCGAATAAACTCCTTAAATAGTAACCGGATCCTGAATTACTTGCCTCCTCTATTGCCTCGATATATTCTTTATCATCATCATCTAAAAGATCAAGAGCGTAACATGCATCTCTGTTGGAGCTCTTTTGAAGATTAGCATTAGTCATTTTGTTTGTTTGTCATAGTTTAGGGACTTAGTTGTATATATATGTTCCTTTTGTTTTCATTGTTAGTATAAATATGATATTATATGTATTTTTGCAGGTGTTCAAAACAGTTAGAACTTTCTATTATTCACCAGAGCATATTGTATCCATTTGCATTTACTTTCAATGAAACAACTATGAATTTTGAAGTATTTACTTGTGTTTGATTATTTTGTGTTTATAATTGATTATTGCATTACAATATCATCACATGTCCATCCATTTGAAACTATCAATCTCTAAAAGTAGAAAACTCTTGTTCATTAACAGTACGTAGTTCAATTGACCCTGGCCCTTTAACCTTGTTAAGTAAAATTTAAATAAGATTTTCAGAACCGGATCGGACAGTGAACCGGACGACTTACCGGTCCACCGGTCAAACTGATTCAATCCGTCGGACTAGATATAAAAACTTAATAAAATTATTATTGTTTAATTGGATTGTAAAAAATACTAAAAAATGTATATAAACAACCGGTTCGACCGATCCGACCATCAATTCAACATCAAACGGTTTTCACCAAACCGGACAGCATTGGAGCCCGGTTTCCGGTCCGAACGGCCAGTCCGGTTCTCAAAAGAATGGTTATATGTCACAAGAGTGATTAAATTTGTTCACATGTTGTTCACAAGAGTTAATATGTCAAAACAATGGTTATATGTCACAAGTGTGATTAAACAATGGTTTCCGGTCCGACCCTACGCGAAAGTTCTACCGCATATGAGATTTGTTTGACTTTTTTACAGATAAAAACGTATCCAATTTGATCAGTTAACGTGAAATTTTGGTTACTTGCTCACACTAAAAAAGAAAGAGTGAAAATATCTAATTTATCTAAGCCTAAAAATGGGAAATATGATACAACACGAATGTATACAAATGTATCGAACTTTTGACTAGATTAAGTCAGGGTTGATTCGTCAAACTTGTACAAAACACATCTTGTCTTTGGGTTGTGACAAACATAGTACAATTAGAATTATACAACTATATAATATAAAAGATTGATCTACCGCAAGGTGATTAGGTTACATTAATATATTGCAAACAGTTAATATATAATTGCTAATGTGTTATAACTTCATCACAACTTATTTATAATATGTCAATCTGCTTTGATCCGTCAACTCATTTGAATATTTAGATTAACATGTTACGTGAATTTAAGGGTGTTTGGCTTAAAGGTTTATGTTTTTCACATGGGTATATATACGGTTACCCAAGCATGTGTTATTTCCTTATCAGTAGGGAATATAATTAGGAATAACTTCAACATTTTTCGTTTTTTTCAATTTTCAGTCAATCAAAAGTTAGAATTATACAAAAGAAAATTGACACTTTAGATAAGTTTAAATAAATCATTTTGAAAATAGTATCTCTCGACGGAAAGCGTCTTACAACTTCCATAATGACTTCAAAGTTAGTAAACAAAGGCAGCTGCATGCACTTGATTAATCTTTGTCTGCTACAAAGCACAAGACCAAACTCTTGAATTACAACAGCATGTAATTTGGCAAGGTGGTGACCGTTTGTGGTACCCACAAATGTACTATCCAAAAAAATGTTGGGTTTGTACATGGTTTTTTAAATTTGATAATTATACAAGTAAAGTGTGTACAAACCAATCTAGATCCAACTCTAGATCGGGCACCGGGAATCGAGATGTAAAACAATAGAACAAAAAAAAATAGTTTAGATCTTTACCATCTTGAGAAGAAACAACTAAATCAAACCAAAACACCATAAGATCAACGAGCAATTGCTAGACCTGTATACATGAAACACCAAAAAGAAAATACCAACCCGAAACGCCTTCCGGCTAGATCACGGCTTGACGAAGGAGCAAAAACTGGAGGTGGAGGCGTGACACCTGAGGGCGATGATTAGGGCACAACGACCGATTGGTCTTTGGTGGGTGCTAATGTGACTTAGAACTTTTGCTAACTAGGTTAAACATAATTATGAATCGGTAGAAAAAAGTTAATTGTTTGATCTCCCTGTTTATATATACATAAAGTTAAAGCCTAAGTTGGGGCTTTAATATAAGTATATTATCGAATAATTATTATCTATTTATTTTTTATATTTTATTTTAAAAACTTAAAAACATTGTGTGCTTGACATATGTCATTCTATTATTTTAAAGGGGGTGAACTTTTCATTATTAAGTCAAATATACCAGCTCATTGTATATAATACAGTAATTGTGTTAAATATCAATTAATTATGTCATATATTTGTCAACATTTGTTGCATGTATTAATCATCGCATTGTACGCTTTATATTTTTCATCATTTGTTGTATGTATTAATAATTGCATTTTACGTTTTAGATTATTTTATATTATTTTTGTCATTGTCTTGTTAAAGATTATGTAAGCTTATTATCTATCATTGTATATTACAATTAGAAGTACAGAATGATATTATTTCATCAACATATTTTTCAAAATTTTTAATGTTCAAGATAACACAATATGTTATTTTTGTCATATTTTTATACATTATATAACATTGTGTTAGAATTACATAATGATGCTATTTTATCAATATATTTTTTTATAACTCAAAGTGTTCAAGATAACATAATGTGTTATTATTGTTATTTTTTCTATAGATTATATAAATTTGTTGTTATCTATTCTTATTTTTTATAGATTATATAAATTTGTTGTCTTCTATCATTGTGTTTTTAAGTATACAATGATGTTATTCACCTATATATTTTTCAAAACTTATAATGTTTAACATAAGATGATATGTTATTTCATTATTTTTTTATAAATTATATAAACTTATGGTTATCTGTTAATGTAATTAAAATTACACAATGTTTTTTCACCGATGTATTTTTTAAAATTTATTGTATTCAAGATAACATAGTGACGATCAAAAAACATAATGAAATATTTATTATTGTGTTTTATGTTTTATATCATATTATGTTATTTTATCATTATTTTTAATGTATTAGATTACTTAGTTGTTAGTTTATCATTATATTTTACATAATGATACTATACTCATTTTAAAGATTAAAAATGGTCATTTTTATGGTATAGTTTTTAAAAAATAATGTCATATATAAAACTAGGTTAGAGCCCATCTATTACATGTGTGGAATATATAAAACATATTAAATCATTAGTTTTATTAATATTTTATTTTCTAGATGTTATTATCCATTGGTTGCTGAAATAAAAATATAATGAATATTTAAAAGTTATAACACATAATGAATTAGAAATTATTACTCTATATTTAATATGTATTAATAAATTATTAAAATAACTACATTTATATTTTAGATGTTTAATAGTTTAGTTTACTTATTTATAATAATTATCATTTAATATTAGAGAGAGAAGAAAAATAAATATAAATATATATATTTTAACATATTTTAGTTAAAAAGAAAAATCAAATTAATTGTTTTTATAATTTTCGTACTTATTATGAGAGAGAGACAGGAAAAAGATCTTTTTTTATATGTTAGAATGATAACACGTGTTATTTTATATGCTAGAATAATGACACGTGTCTTATAAAAACCTTCTTTTATTATAAGTTATAGATTTATGAACTTTTAAAAGAATAAGAAAACTTAAAAAAGTCAACAAAAATGGCCATAACTAAAATACTTCCCTAACAAATTTTAGTCCTATATAATTGGATTTCAACCATTACATAAAAAGATTGATAGTTAAAATTATTGTTTATACTTTTTAGATTTAAAACTATTTTTATTTGAACGGTTTCATTATAATTATGTAGTTTATTTAAAAAAATTATCAACTAATTTGAGAGTTTATTAATTCACTAGTTAAACAACTTTTTTATTACACAATTTGATATATATATATATATATATATATATATATATATATATATATATATATATATATATATTCATGACACACACACATATAAGATTAAATTACGAAGACATGTTTTCATACAATGTGTATGTATTTATTTAAATGCATATTACTTTTTTATACAACATTACTTTTGTAAAGATTCAACTATAAAATCAAATATTTTATTCTCTTTAGTTTAGGTATATTCTTACTATATCTTTTTTTAAATCAACTTTTTTTATAAAAACATACATGTTTTGTGCGTATAATTTGCATGTTGCGTGATTATAAACATAACTTTCGCAATTATAAAAACATATATATTGCATAATTATCATTAACTTGTGTAATTATATTTTAACTGGTTTAATTATTATTACGCGTAATCATAAACATAAGCTACGTAATTTTAAAAAAACGCAAAGTAATTAAAATAAGTAGATAAGTGTGTATACAATAAAATTGATATCTATAGAATTGGAGTTATAATTTATTAATATATGGATGTCATGTTAATCTTTAGCTACAGTCAAGATCATATTGATAGAAGTAAAGAGACATTGTCATCTAACTTCTCATCGAAGGATGACAAAAGTGATCTGTCTTATCAAGCATGAGAACAATGGTTTTACTATCTCATAGTTTTTTCATATTAGGAAAATGTTGGAAAAAATTCAAATGTGAGAATTATTTTCTTGTTAATTAGCACTCCCATTAATTAATCTATATGTTAAGCTTTTTCTAACAAAGGTTTACCTATCTCAACTTGAATACTCAAAATGCCATTGGATGTCTAATGTATGATATGATTAGCACTAAGAGAGATATTTTATCTATGCTATGAAAAGCTTAAGGGGTTTACTGGAAATCCAAGTTCACATTATTGGCAGGCTAGAAGAAGAGATATTTAAGTATTTGGGAAAAAAAACATATATTATGGTTTGACTTGCATTGGATTTCCTTCGGTACTAGAATGTTATTTAAATGCAAGTAGGATGATAAACATATAAAGTTACTCCTTAATTGGTGGATAGGTATTTCTACTTGGAAGTGGGGCTATCTCATGGCTTATAAGAAGCAAACTTGCATTATTAACTTAATTGTGGAATATGACTTTGTTACTACAACCAGTATAGAATCAAAGTGGCTAAGCAATTTATTGTATAAGAATCCATTATGGCTTCAATCGATACACCAATATCTATCAAATGCGATAGTAAGTTGCTAAGAAATTTAAGGTATGAGAATCCATTATAGCTTAAATCGATATCATCAATATCTATCAGATGTGAGAGTGTTGCAACACTTGTTAAGGCTTATACCTAAGCGTATAATAGAAAGTTTAGACACTTAAGTGTTAGACATGGCTTAATTCAAGATGTAATCATGCATAGTATGATATTAGTTTAATATGTTCGTACACAACATAATTTAGTTGATTATCTAACAAAAGGGTTAGTAAGAGATCTTGTGCACAAGTCTACTATAGGATGGATTAAAGTCTATTTGGTTAGTAAGAGATCTTGTGCACAAGTCCACTATAGGATGGATTAAAGTCTATTTTAATTTCTCATTTTAAGATACCAATATTCTCATCTAAAACAACATTAGATGTTAATTTTAATATGTAAAGCTTAACATCTAGATAATGAAGCACGTATATTTTACATCATCTTAGGAAGCAGAGGATGTTGAAATTTTGTCTTCTTAGTAGTTCTTTTGAATTTCGATACTAAGGCACAAGATAAAAGAGCTACCTATATGAGTGTAAACTTTAGCCTATTCAAAGAAGTATGGGACTTGGCTTTTATGTGTTCATTGAAGTATAGTGATACAAGTCTAGAAAATATAATGTTAGGATAAGAACATAAGATTATTTTAAAAAATTATGTGTATATTATCTTCATATGGTGCAGGGCGGACGATTTTCAATTTTAAAGCAGACTCCCCATTCATTAGATAGAGAAGATGACCAAGATTTCGTGATCCGCTGTCGAACTTATTCCAAGAGAGCTCGGATCGAATCGGTATTGCTATCCGAGCTCTCTTATTGAATTGCTCATTCAATGAGCATTCTCAATATGTCACATCCCGGCGGAAGCGTGAAATGCTTAGGGTGTGACTTGTTTGCTCAGAACTCATTGATTCACAAATTTTACCAAGTATCACATAAATATAACATATCTCATAACAAAACATAACAGATTTTATCACCTAAGCATAACATATTTCATACATATCATAAGGGTTAGGATTACATTAGTTCATGATAGTCAAAATTTGAAACAACATAATCCTATTACATCATTAAAGATCTAACAACAACATCTTCAGAGACGATGGAAGTGAGCATCCACCAATACACTGAGGTCATACAAGTTCAGTGTCAGATTTACACAAATTTTCCCCACAACCTCTCCCCAGCCATTATATACATCAAATGTGAACATTAAGCTGTTAGTCATGGTGAACTCCTGAAAAAGCATACTCAAAACAGTCAACATAAAGTTGGTGAGTTTCATAGGTTTATTAATCATTTAGCATTGATGCATTAGATACAACCAAACCTTACTTAGCAATCAGATCATTCATATCTGTCATATCATAATTCATAAATCAGATAATATAGCATCACAACACTCATTCTGTTAATGCAGAAAATATTTCCTAAGTAGCGCTATCAATATTATCTAACGGTTCCACATCCGAATTAATGGTTGTAACATAAATCTCAGAAATAATGCATCAATTCATAAAATAGTATGCTTTTTCCCCAAAACTTTATAAAATAAAAATGGGCTATAATTTTTACAGTTTCTAAAAATTTTCTTATGTTCTAAATCATAGTAGAGTCAATTTTTATAATTTTTCTTATTATACCCATATTTATTAAAAATATCAGAACATGCTCAAAAATTCTCATTTTTACAAAGACTGTTCCATCTCTATTCTTATATTTTCTATAAATTTCTCATAATTTATTTCATAATTTAAGTATTTTTTCCGATTTTCAGTTGACAGAATAATTAAAAATTCATATTTTAGACATATTTTTGAGTTAGGTCACGAAACTTTTTCAGTAAATTCTATAATTTGTAATAGTCAATATATAATTTTTCCATACATTTGCCAGGGTCGGTTCTTCTAGTATGATCTTTTCTTTTAAATTCTTAGATATTATATATAAATTAATTTATTTATAGGAATGACACCAAAATTTACAGAACTTTATTTCCTAATATTCTAAATATATTTTCAATGTTTGTTCCCACAATCATAGTTGTTAATATGCAGAACCGATTTTAACAAGCTATAACTAGGTTTTTAACCCTTTTGTTGATAATTTCTTGTTATAAATTTGATTTTTAAGGTTTGTTGTACTTATTTCAGATTCTTAAAATCTTTCTTATTGTCTGAAAAATAAGTTTGATTTTTATATGTTTTTATAAAAACCTTGAATGTTTAATCAAAAGGGTTAATCACATGTGTTTATTTAACACATGTTTGATTTTCATAACCTTAATCAAGTAGGGTTTTAGGGGTTAGAACCTTGATTTTGACAGAGGGAGAGTATGAGGAGATGATGAAGATGGCCTAAGAGTCCGCTTGGTTTTGGTGTTCTTGACAATCTTTCGGGAGATGGTGCTTCCACGAGGCTTGGATGTTGCTGCTTTGTAACCGAGAGATAGGTAGGAGATGATGATGATAACGGTTTGTTATGGTGTTGTGGTGATGTCCAAGTGTGGATGACCGAATGGAGGTGTTGTGGTTGTGGTGTTCGATTAAGGTGATGGTGACCGAAAGAGTTGTGATGTGTGTTTGTTTAAAAGGTGGTGGATATGGGAACCTTCGGCCGATGGTGTAGATATAGGGGAGTCTTCATGATTACTCCTAGTCTTAGGTGATGAGGTGTTTATTATAGCTTAGGTTAGTCATGGCTAGGTGGCGGTTTTTGTGGGTGTGTCTAGAAGAGCCGAGGAGGTGGCGGTGCAAGGAAGAAGGTTGGTGTCCTAAGTTGTGCAAGGTGGCATCTCAATAGGGTTCATGACTCATCAAGTCATGATTGCATGGTTTAGTTCACTAATCGGGTGCTTAATGAACCGGTTTGTGATCTTTAATTGGTGCTTGGTTTGAGGTTTAAGTGTAAGGGATTTGTTTAGGTTTGTGTTGATGTAAGTTTCACTTGATGTTAACTTGTGTTTGTGATGTTTGGTTGGGTTGTGTTTTGGTTTTGTTTGATGTTGTATAGTTGATGTATCTTGATCATATAACATTTGGTATCATAAGGTTATGAATATGGATACATGCATACGTAAAAGGTTGTGCATGCATGCAAGCATGCATACGTACATCATATATATATATTCACATGGACATATAATATACATGTGTATTTTAATAGAGATAGCACATGTATAAGTAAAATGAAAACATGCATACGTATAACACACATATATGTATATAAACATATATAAGTTAACCTAGGTGTAGCTAAATAATTAAATGTACTAGTGTATAAAATCCTATACTTAGGGTTGTCACATTCTCCCCCCGTAAAAATAATTTCGTCCCGAAATTTATTTGGATAGTAATATTCTAAGTTTGAGATGAACTTATCTGACCATTGACTTAAAATAGATGGGGGTATCTTCTTCTGATTTCATCTTCTCTTTCCCACGTATATTCTGGTCCTCTTCTAGCGTTCCACTTAACTTTCACTATGGGAATTTTGCTTCTTCTTAGATTTTTAACTTCTTTGTCTAATATAGCTATTGGTTCTTCTGTAAAATGAAGCTTCTTGTCTATCTTTATTTCTTGAACTGCAACTTTTAATGTCTCATCTGTTAAACATTTCTTCAGATTGGACATATGGAACGTGTTGTGTACTTCACTTAATTCTTGGGGTAAATCTAGCTTATATGCAACAGGACCAATTTTGTCAATAACTTCAAATGGTCCAACATATCTTGGGTTTAACTTATTTCTCTTTCCAAATCGAAAGATTCCTTTGGTGGGTGATATTTTTAGATAGACCTTATCTCCAATTTGAAACTCGAGTAGCTTTCTTCTTTTATCAGCATAAGTTTTCTGTCGATCCCGTGCTGTCTTTAGTCTATTTTTGATTTCTTTGATTTTGTCAGATGTTTCTTGAATTAGGTCAGGGCCTATAAGTTGTCTATCTCCTATTTCATTCCAACATAGTGGTGATCTGCATTTTCTTCCATACAAAGCTTCAAATGGGGCGGTCCTAATACTGGAATGATAGCTATTATTATAAGAAAACTCTATCAAAGGTAGATGTATATCCCAGTTGCCACCAAAGTCCAATGCACAGGCACGTAACATATCTTCTAATGTTTGAATTGTCCTTTCACTTTGTCCATCTGTTTGTGGATGGAAGGCTGTACTAAGGTTTATTTGGGTTCCTAGAGCTTTTTGTAGGGTTTGCCAAAACCTTGATATGAATCTACTGTCTCTGTCGGATATAATTGAGATGGGTATCCCATGTCTGGATACAATTTCTCGTATGTAAATTCTTGCTAACTTCTCTATTTTATAATCTTCTCTAATTGGCAAGAAATGTGCTGATTTGGTTAACCTATCTATTATAACCCAGATTGTGTCATATCCACTTGAGATCCTTGGTAACTTGGTTACAAAATCCATGGTGATCTGATCCCATTTCCATTCTGGAATCTCCGGTTGTTGTAGATATCCTGAAGGTTTTTGATGTTCTGCTTTAACTCTTGAACATGTATTGCATCTTTCCACAAATTCTCCCACTGATCTCTTCATGCCAGGCCACCAGTAATGACTTCTCAAATCCTTATACATTTTGTTATTTCCTGGATGTACTGAATATTTTGACTTATGTGCTTCTTGTAGTATGATTCTTCTAAGTATAGCATCATCGGGTATCCAGGTCCTTCCTTTCAACTTTAGAATTCCATTTGTATCCTCCTGCAAATCTCTCACTTGTCCTTTTATTTATAATTTACCTTTTTGTTGGGCTTCCCATATTTGTCTTATCTGGTCTGATTGCAGTTCTATTCTCATGGCCCGTACTCGTAATGGTTTAACCCTATCCTTTCTACTTAAAGCATCTGCTACTACGTTTGCTTTACCTGGATGATATTTGATTTCACAATCATAATCACTCAATAATTCTATCCATCTCCTTTGTCTCATGTTTAGCATTTTCTGATCAAATATATGCTGTAAACTCTTATGATCCGTATATATTGTGCATTTTGTCCCATACAGATAATGTCTCCAGATCTTAAGTGCAAATACTACTGCTCCTAATTCCAAATCATGAGTAATGTAATTCTTTTCACTTCCCCTAAGTTGTCTGGAGGCATAGGCAATGACTCTACTTCGTTGCATTAACACACATCCAAATCCTTGACGAGACGCGTCACAATATACCACAAAATCATCAGTCCCTTCTGGTAATGACAAAATAGGTGCACTACTTAATTTACTTTTTAAGAGTTCGAATGCACCCTTTGTTTTTCTCCCCAGGCATATGGCTTGTCCTTTTGAGTTAATTCAGTCAATGGTTGAGCTATCCTTGAGAAATTTTCTATGAATCTCCTATAATACCCTACCAGTCCTAAGAATTGGCGTACTTCTGTCGGTGTCTTGGGATCCTCCCACTTCTTAACAGCTTCTATTTTTGCTGGATCTACCTGTATTCTTTCTTGATTAACTATGTGTCCAAGGAATTGCACTTCTGTAAAATCTTCCGAAGCCAAGACCAATATCTTCCGAAGCCAAACATGAAGTCTTCCGAAGCTTCAGAGACAAAGTCTTCCGAATCTTCAACCTATGAAGACAGATTTCTTCCGAAGACTTTTAGTACACATGCTTTATCTGATGTACTGTTCCATAAAGCACCTTTCCGCTGCATCTCTGTAAAGTCACCAACTTACATGAGTTGGTGAAAAGGGCATTGCTTTTGGTAACTGTACATTGAGGTCTTGAGTCTGTAACTTTCCACTTTATGTACTTTATCCTTTTTGTAATGTATAAGGATGTGAGCTATGGCATGTCATAGTCACAAGGTCAAAAGGCAGATATGCCTTTTGATCCTACAATTGATTTTGTTAGTGTCTAGTCAATTGTATCCAGCTGGCTTTCAAAGTATAGCCGGTTGTAGGTTGTAGTATAAGTATCTCAAGTTCTTGTATCTTTTTCTTTATGCTTTGTAACACTTGTAAAAGAACTTGAGAAAGCAATATACTGGCTCCTTGAAACCCATACTCTCTTGTTCTGTCTCTTGCTTTACTTGTGTTCTTTGTATCACCTTTGGTTACCCAGTTCACTGTTTGATTAAAGTTTAGTTAATCTCCTCATTGTGTTGTTGTGTTGTAATTGTGTCTAAGCCCTTAAACGGTCCTGCAATTGGTATCAGAGCTTTCCAGGCTCTTGATATAAGATCTAACCATCTTAAGATTCCTCACACACACAAAAGCTAAACTCTTCAAATGGCTTCCATCTCAAAGACTGATATGGAGACTGGAACCATGAACAAATCCCCACTGATCACTCTTGATGATTTTGACACCTGGTGCATGAGGATGGAAGGCTTCATCAGGTCTCTTGATTCAAGAATGTGGGAATCTGTTGAGAATGGACCTTTCATACCCAGCACCCCCTCTGCTACTGGTGCTGGTATGATTCCTAAAGATGTGGCCAACTACTCAGATGAAGATAGAAAAAGAGTAGAGATTGACAGGAAGGCCATGACTGCTCTCCCAAACTCTATATACAGAGGTTTTAAGAAGTGCAAGACAGCCAAACAGTTGTGGGATGCACTGAAGCTGATGTATGAAGGCTCCTCTGAAGCCAAGGAGAACAAGAAAGATCTTCTGAAGCAGCAGTTTGTGAATTTCACCTTCAAAGCAGGTGAGACCATGACCCAACAATACTTCAGGTATGTTGAGATTGTGGATACCCTAGTGGATGGAGGAGTTCCTCTTGAGAACAGGGACATTGTAAGGAAGTTCATGTCCTCACTTCCTAGGCAATGGACACACTATTGTGTGGTGATCAAGAGGACTGAGAACCTTAAGACTCTTACTCTTACAGAGTTGTATGGGATTCTCAGTGGATACCAGATGGAGATGAACATGCAAGGTTCATCTGGCAACTCCAACAATCAAATGGGTTCAGCCCTTCATGTGGTTGAAAGGGACAGCATAGAACCCCAACATCATCTCATATGCTACCCTGACAACTCACAAAAGGGTCCTTTCATCACCTTCCGGAGACACCAAGGGAGAACTTTACTCAAGGAAGCCCATTCCAAGAGACAAGTTCTTCTCAAGCCTTTGTGTCTGCAGATGAAAGCTGTGGGAATTATCTTTTCACTCTTGAAGACCTGGACTGTATCCATCCAGATGACCTGGAATACATGGAGATAGTTCAGCAGATGGCTCTCCTCACTCACAGAGCCAAGAAGTTCTACAAGAGGACAGGAAGAAGATTTCCAAGCAATGCTACCAGTGGTAAGTTTGGGCTGGATAAAAGCAAAGTTAAGTGTTACAACTGTAACCTTATGGGTCACTTTGCTAGGGAGTGTAAGGCACCTAAAGCAAATGGGGGCCAAACACAACCCAGACCAAACTACACTGACAAAGCCCCTCAGGCTGAGAAGACAAAGCAACATGCTGCTGTTGCTGTTGAAGAGGGAGGCTTTGACTGGAGTTTTCAGGTGGAGGATGCTTCTCCAAACCAAGCACTGATGGCTGACCATGATGAAGCCAAGGTATTGGAACATCTTTGCTCCCTGAATGCATTGCTAAAGTAAATAGATACAGGTCCTACAACCTAGAGATGAGATCTGATCTTGAGTCATTAAACATATTAAAATCTGATTTTAGAAAGTCTGAAAATGATTACAAGTTAAAGATAGAGGACTTGGAGAAAACCATTTCAGTACTAAAACATGAACATACAGATTTTAGAACTCAGATCCAAGATCTCATCACTAAGTTAACTGAGTGCCAGGCTGAGCTTGTGATCAGCAAAGCCAAGGCAGAGAAGAGTGTTCTTGAAGAAGAGACCTTCAAGAACATGATATCCTCATCCCTGCACAACAAGGTTTGTTATCAAAATAGACAGGGACTGGGATCAAATGAGATAGCTCCTCCACACACAATCTTGTCTGTAAGATCTCCTAGGTGTGGAACTTGTGAAGATGAGCTTCCTCTCATAGATCCTATAAGTGAGGATGATGAAGAAGTGATAGTGAAGAATTCCTCTGAGAAGAGTGAAGAAGAGGATTCTTCCAAGGGCCACTATCCTTCTGAGGAGAAGAAATCAACTGTGATGACCAAGTCCAAAAGAAAGAACTTGATCAGGAAGAGCAAAAGGAAAGCAAAGAAGGCTCAAGAAATCAAGGCTACTTTTGATGCTAAGCAGAAACAAGTTTTTATCTCTGCAGGTTTCAAAGTAGTAAGGACTGAAGACATCAACCAAGACTCCTCAGCTAAGAGTCATGGTTCTTGTTCAAATCATCTCAGTATAAAGAAGAAGACTGAGCTGCTGTGTACCACTGCTGCACAGCCTGGACCATCAAACTCCAAGAACAGTTCACAGCCCAAAGGAACTGTCTCAGCATCTACCAAGATGAAGGTGGAGAAGGGATGTGACCAAAGCCAGTCTTGCTCTCAAAAGGAGACTTCTTTGAAGAAGAAAATGTTGTGTGTTATGTGTGAAAGTACTTCTCACATTGCTAAGGATTGCCCATACAATCCTAAAAGTACTGTCCACATGACCAAAACAAAGACTTCAAAGAGTCTCAAGAAGTCTCAAGCTTCGGAAGGAAAGTCTGTTTCCTTCGGAAGCTCCAAATCAAAGAAGAAGGTAAATGGAAAATTACCTTCGGAAGCAAAGTTGGTCTCGGAAGAAAGGAGTTCTTCCGAAGCACTGAAGTCTGCTGCAGTGACTGTAGATTCTTCCGAAGGATCAGTCATCAAAACTTGTGAAGTTCCAAAAGCTTCTAAGGTTTTGAAGGTCAAGTCCAAGACTCCAAAGGTGGTGTGGAAGTCTAAGAAAGACCAAATGACTGAGGTTTCTCCATCAACAACAGCTGAAGATCCCCATAGTACAACCATAGGATCTATTACTGTTGCATTACCTTCTATTACACTTAATGAGCCCAAGACAAGTAAGGCTTGGGTTTCCAAATGTAACTAATCATTTTCTTTGTGCAGGAACAGCTCAAGACAAACAGGAATGTCTGGATAATTGACAGTGGCTGTTCCAGGCACATGACAGGCAATAGGTCTCTACTCCATAATTTTGAGAGAATTGATGGAGGACCAGTTGCTTTTGGAGGAGATGAAGGTGGTTACATTTCTGGAAGGGGCAAGGTCACAAATGGTAAGCTCAGCATTGAGAAGGTAAACTTTGTTAAGGAGCTTGGGTACAATCTTCTGAGTGTATCCCAATTTTGTGATCAGAGTCATAACATGCTCTTTACTGAGCATGAGTGCATTGTTCTCAAGCCTGGAGTGGTCATTCCTCATGAGCATATCCTGCTCAGAGCCCCCAGGAAAGGGAACATGTACAAGATGGATTTGCAAGAAACATCTCCCTCTGGAGAAGTTTCATGCTTTCTATCTAAAGCAAATAGTGATGAGTCTTTCCTATGGCATAAAAGAATGTGCCATGTAAACTTTAAGAACATGAATAAATTAATTAAACATGATCTGGTAACTGGAATGCCAAAGAAAGAGTTTACTAGTGATGATCATTGTGTTGCATGCCTGAAAGGGAAGCAACACAAGGTATCTCACAAGCCTAAGGAAAAGAACTCCATCACTACTCCCCTACACTTGTTACATATGGATCTCTTTGGCCCCACCAGTGTAATGAGTTTAGGAAGGACCTCTTACTGTTTGGTGATCACAGATGATTTTACAAGATTCACTTGGGTCTTCTTCCTTAGAACTAAGGATGAAACCCCTGAGATTCTGAAGAATTTCATCTTAAAAGTTGAGAATCAATGTGATCACAAGGTCAAAACCATAAGATGTGATCAAGGAACTGAATTCAAGAACCAAATCCTTGATACATTTTGTGATGAAAAAGGTATTACAAGACAATATAGTGCTCCCAGGACTCCTCAGCAAAACGGAGTTGCTGAGAGGAGAAACAGGACACTTATTGAAGCTGCAAGAACTATGTTGTCTGACTCTAAACTGCCTATCACCTTCTGGGCAGAGGCAGTTAATACTGCTTGCTATGTGCAAAACAGAGTTTTAGTAGTTAAGACACATGGTAAGACTCCTTATGAACTTTGGCACAAGAGGAAACCTTTCATTGGTTTTCTCAGGTCATTTGGATGTCCCTGCACCATCTTGAATACCAAAGATCAAATTGCCAAGTTTGCTGAGAAATCAGATGATGGACATTTCATTGGATACTCTTCTCAAGCTAAAGCTTATAGAGTATACAATCTCAGAACTAGAATTGTTGAGGAGTCAGCCAATGTGACTTTCAATGAGCACACTCCTTGTGTGGCTGGTTCTGGTCCGGATTGGCTGTTTGATCTTGATTTAGTTACCAACTGTTTTAACAAATCTTGTGAGCATGTTTCAGGATCTGCAGAAAATCTAAATACAGGTGATCCTGATCCAAGATTTGAGCTAGGAAGACCTTCAACTCATACATCTTCAGCTCCAGTTGGAACTACTTCAGCAAATGAGGTTTCTATCAGCACAACAATGACAAATTCAGCTGATACATCTGGCATGCCTTCAAATTCCAGCTCAGAGGCCTCTCAACCAGATAAAGACACCTCACTTGTAGAAGACAACAATGGTGATGGTGATAGTGATCAGGAATTTCTTGATGCTAATAACCATACCATAGATGACAACATCAATGATGTCTCACACTCATTGGATCAAGTTAATCTTGATAAGTGTGATAATGTGGAGGGTGAATCTTCCAGACCAGATCTAAATTTCTCAAATTTGGATCTTTCTCAACAACTTGCTGTGATCCCTCAGCTAAGGATCCACAAGTCTCACCCCACCACAAACATCATTGGAGATGTTGTCACAGGGGTAAGAACAAGAGGACAAACCCATGAAGCAAATGTTTGTCTTCACTCTTGTTTCTTATCTCAGATAGAGCCCAAGAAAGTTGATGAAGCTCTAAAGGATGGAAGTTGGGTTGAAGCTATGCAACAAGAGCTGCTTCAATTCAAAAGGCAGAAAGTTTGGAACCTTTGTCCTCTTCCTCATGGGAAGACTACCATTGGAACCAAATGGGTTTTTAGAAATAAGAAGGATGATAGAGGAATCATCATCAAGAACAAGGCAAGACTAGTTGTTCAAGGATACACACAAGAAGAAGGGATTGACTACACTGATGTCTTTGCTCCTGTAGCAAGACTAGAAGCTGTTAGGATATTCCTGGCATTTGCTGCATCCAAGAACTTCAAGGTCTACCAACTTGATGTAAAGTGTGCTTTCTTATATGGAGTGATTGATGAGGAGGTTTATGTCAAACAGCCACCTGGTTTTGTAGACCCTGATCATCCTGATTATGTCTGCAAGCTTGACAAAGCTCTTTATGGGCTGCATCAGGCACCCAGGAAGTGGTATGAGACACTATCTGAGTATCTTTGTAAGCATGGATACAGGAGAGGTACTATAGATGGAACTCTCTTCATCAAAGGACAGGGAAATGACTTATTGCTGGTTCAAGTATATGTAGATGACATCATCTTTGGTTCAACTAATCCAAAGCTCTGCAAAGACTTTGAGAAGCTGATGAAAGACAGATTTGAGATGAGTTCAATGGGAGAACTCAACTTCTTTCTGGGAATTCAAGTGAAGCAGGTTGAAGATGGCATCTTCATAAGTCAGTCAAAGTATGTTCAAGACATACTCAAGAGGTTCAACATGACTGATTGTAAGATTGCTAAGACACCCATAGCCAGAAACCACTCCCTTGGTCCAGATCTTGAGGGGGAGTGTGTAGATGAGCACTTATACAGGGCTATGATTGGGTCTCTTATGTATCTTACAGCTAGCAGGCCTGATATCATGTTTGCTACATGTATTTGTGCAAGATATCAAGCCAACCCTAAGATGTCTCACTTAATCACTGTGAAAAGGATTTTAAGATACCTCAAAGGTGCTTCAACACTTGGTCTATGGTATCCAAAGAATCCAAATTTCAATCTGTATGCCTATACAGATAGTGATTATGGTGGTTGCAATATGACTGCAAAGTCTACATCTGGGGGATGTCAATTCCTTGGTGGAAGGGTGGTCTCATGGCAATGCAAGAAACAATCCTGTGTGTCTGCATCAACTGCTGAGGCTGAATACATTGCTGCTGCAAGCTGCTGTGCTCAAGTGCTTTGGATTCAAAATCAGATGCTGGACTATGGATTTAACTTCAAAGAGACTCCTATCCACATAGACAACAATAGTGCTATCTCTATCACTGAGAACCCTGTGCAGCACTCAAGGACCAAACACATCAACATCAGGTATCATTTAATAAGAGATAACTATGAAAAAGGATTAATTAAACTAGTCAAAGTTCATACAGATGAACAATATGCTGATCTGTTCACAAAAGCTTTTGATGAACAGAGATTTAAGTATCTGATATCAGCTATTGGGATGATTAACTTTGAGTAGACTTTTTCTTAAAACTAATTCTAATTATTTCTTCTTAAAATATGTGTGTCCTAAGTTGTCTAGTTCATCACTTTCATAAGCTCATGTTTTCTTTGGATGTAAAATTCTTTTTGAAGACTTTCCTTAGATTCTTGAAAATTTTTGATACTTCGGAAGATAAAATTTTATCTTCGGAAGAAAAACATGTCTTCAAAATAAATAACTGTCTAAGAGATTTTACCTTCGGAAGAAGTACTTCTTCCGAAGCTTAAAATTCTTATCTCAGACACTTATTTATTTTTAAGGACCTTTTCCTTCCGAAGCAAAATTAACCTTCGGAAGCTTTGTTTATTCCTATACAAAGCATTCAAGGGTTTATTTCTCTTCCGAAGCATAAATCTTCAAGACTCTCAGGAAAATCTTCCGAAGCCATTTTAGCTTCGGAAGCTTTTTCAATCAAAACTTCCGAAGACAAATAAACTTCGGAAGCTTTTCGAATTCCAAGAAAACTACTTTTTGAGCAAAAGTAAACTACCTTTTCAGAGGTGGGACCGACTTCCGGATTTCAAAGTTTATCCTCTTTCATTAACTTTGGTTCAAATCCCTTTTCATATAAATACCCAACGGTTCCCCCTCTTTCCCACTATCTTCCTCAATTCTACTGTTTCTCTAACCTAATTCTCTAAACCGCCTTTGCTTTCTACCTTTCTTCACCCTTAAGCTTCTGAAATGGCCAACCTTAACCGCAGAAACAACCCTGATTTCTCCATGCAACTTCACAGGCAACATAATCAAGTTGCTCTGTTAAGCTCTGAGAAAGATGCAAGTTTCTCAGAGATTTGCCAATTCTTGACTCTGTCAAACTATTTCACCTCCCTGACCATTGATCCTACTCTATATGAGGATCACTTGCTTGAATTCTGGAAGACCTGCCAAGAGGTCATTATGGATGGGGAGAAGGCACTGTCTGCCACAGTGCAAGGGAGGACAATCTTCATCACTCCGGCCATCATTAATCAACATCTGCAGCTGGATGATGAAGAAGGTGAGGTGTCCTTCCCAAAAGAAGCTGTTAATCATTCTTTTGAGCAGATGGGCTATGAGGGAGATTTCTCTGTAAAGACCTTTAGGAAAGGGAAGGTCTCATCCCAATGGAAATTCCTGCTCCATGTGGTTATCCACAGCTTGTCAAACAAGCATGGTGGATGGGACCAGATTCCTGAGGATCTCTCCTTTATAGTTCATGGAATGGTTCAGGGGGTCAAGTTCAGGTATTCACAATTTGTTTATACTAATTTACTTGCAAACTTAGACTCCTTAGAGTATTACATGTTTCCTAGATATGTTCAACACATTCTCAACTGTGAACTGGGCTCACAGTTGAGGGAAACAGGTAATATTCTTAAATTGGGACAGATGAAGCCCGGCATCTTTAAAATAATGAAGAAGCCAACTGTAGGCTTCTCAGGGGTAGAAACAGCCCTAGTCCCAAAAATGTTAGAGCTCATTGCTCAAGGTGACAACCTAGCAACACAAGCTAGTGTTGAACCCACACCTCTTTTGTCCCTACCATTAAAAAGACCAGAAATCACCCTCACCTACCAAAGAAAATCCAAACGAACCCCTGCTCAGGCTATTGAGTCTGTGCAGGCCCCCAAATACTCAACCTTACAGGAAGAAGTGGACACTAGAGCTCCCACTTCTCCTGAGGAGCAAACCACTCCCATTACTTCACCTATCAGGGCTGAGGTTCCTCAAGCTCACCCTGATGAGCTCATAGCCCAACAACCTTAAGCCTTCACTCTGAGTCTCAACACTCAAGTGAACAACCTTCAGGGGACAGCTACCATCCCCAGCCTTTGGATCTCAACCAACCAATTCCCAACCTATCCTTTTACACTGATGAAGACTTAGGATTCAGTGAGTACCATGAGTCTCTCTTCTCCTCCCCTACTCAAAGAGAGATGAGTACCTCTGACTCTCCTCAGTCTATCCCCCATCAGTCACCTATTACTGAGGTGGACACTTCTGAACCTGTTCAGGATGTCCATATGGAAGAGGCTCTCACTTTTGAAAGTGATTACATCATTAAGACCTCAACCATGGCAACTCAGCCCATTGGCATCTCAACTGAGGCTGCCAGTGAGCAGAGGAAAACCAGCAGCCAAGAAACTCAAGCTGGTGGTGAGAGAGAGGACTTTGGTCCAATCATCTCATCCCCCAATGAATCTTCTGATGAAGATGAGGGGAATTTGAGACTAAAGGTGCAAAAACTGTCAAAAACATGCACCTATTTAGTCTCTAAGGTTAGTCACTTGGAATCTCAGGTGACTACCCTGCAAAACAGGGTCAATGATCAGCAACTCCAGATTTCATATCTGCAGGAAAAACTAGCTGGGAGACCTTTAAGGAGAGCTCAACCAGGAACACAAGAACCTGTGGAAGTGATTGACTTATCCTCCAGCTCACCTATGCAAGTGGGTGATGCTACCAAAAAGGGGGAGAAAGTTGTTACAACCACAGAACCTGGGAGTTCTTCAGAGAGAATGGACATAGAGGACTCACCATCCTCACTTGCTGTTGTGCATTCTCAGCAACTTCCTCAAGTTCACATTAATGTGGACTCTATAGACTCTCTCATCAGGAGAGCCCTTATACTTCAAAGAGTTCAAGGCCAACAAGAAGTTTTTCAATTCCAAAGCCTGAGCTTTTATGAAAGACTGGATTTAGTCAACTTGCCACTTGTCAATCCAAGCAATTCAAGACAAGCTGACAGGCTGGCTCAAAGAATCCAAGACAGGATCCTTGCAGAGTTTACTCTAAGAAGGAGACTTAGGAATCAGGCAATGTCATCGGTCAACTGGATGTTGAGGTGGACCCTAAGATTAGTTTCATAGGGAAACCTTGACTGAAGGCCCAGTGGCAGAACCTGAGACCCCTGTCTCATCATCAACAACTGCTGCAGAGGTCCAAACTCCATCTGAGACACCTGCTGGTGAAGGTGTTTCTCAGCCTCTCTCTGGCCAGAGCATGGAAGCTACTCCAAGCAATGAAGGCCAAGCCTCAATCCACCCTGAGTCACAAAGGTCTGTTGGTGACAAAGGGAAAAGGATAATGACTCCTGAGGAAATTGAGGAGGAAGAGAGAGAGAGGAAAAGGAGACTAAGGGGAGAAAGTTCTACTGGGTCATCTAGCTTCATGCAAGCTGCAATCAGGGCTGCTCCCAGACCAAATACTCAAGATGATGAGTTAAGGGCAGTCAGGATTACCTATCTACAGACCAGGAACTATGACATTGATGAAATCATCTCCCTCCCCTTAGAAGAGTTAAATGAACTGGCTGACAGGGAAGTGTCAAGAGAGTTGAAGGAGAAAGAGGATGCAATGATACTTCTCCAACTCAAAGAGGAGAAGAGACAGAAAAGACTTTACAAGCATGCTCCCACTCTCTCACCAGTTCAAGAAAGTCCTGCACAGGAAGATGTGGCTCCACAAGAACCTCAGGTAGATAAAGAAGAAGATAGGATCAAGATGATCAACTACCTGAGTGCCACAGGCTTCTATCAGGCAGATGCACTTCTTCCCTTGTCCTATGACTTCATTGAGTTCGAGTATCTAAAGCAACTTGAGCTTGAGTTAGTCAAGGAAAGAAAGACAACTAAAAGGAAGCTAAGGGAAGAAGCTGCAAAGTCAAGAGCCATCATTCAAAAGAATGCAAAGAAGTCTGCTGACAGACAAAGAATGGTGAGCTTCTTGAAGCTGTATGGATTCTCCGGAAGGAGACTTGGCCCCATGTCTCTATCCACTATGGATGAGCATATTAGGGTGATCAAGCAGAAGATTAAAAGTGGAGAACTCATTGACTTGCACTCTCTTCCAAGTCAAGTCCCACCTGAAGTGGAGGTCAAGTTTGAACAACCAGAGACACCTCAACCAGCACCTCCAGCTGAGCCTCAGCAAGCTTCATCTTCTGATCCTAGGCAGGGTCAAACTCCCTCTCCTTCTGAACCTGTGAGGGAGGAACACCCAACTGAGAAAGACACTGATGATCAACATGGTGCTGCAGACCAGTCTTCTCAGTTAAAGACATCCAAGAGGAAGAAGAGGATGGCTTCTAAACCAAAGACTAAGAAGAAGAAGCCAAAGTCATCTACCTCTGCACCTCAGGCTGAATCAGATCAACCTGAGGAAGTGCATGATGAGGCAGCCCAATCAACTCCTATTCAAGTGGCTCCTCTAACTAGTGAGACACCCATCTTGTCCTGGACTTACTCTACCAATCCAGAAAGATGGACTGTTATCAGAGATCAAGGTGTTGAGAATGTCTACTCATGGCAAGACATAATCAACTTACCTCTGCATGATCTCTTTGAGATGAGAAGATACTATGAGAGTCTTGATGATCCTGACCATCTCATGAAGAAAGGAATGGTCCTGATTGTACTGAAGACTACCAACATTTGAAGATCTTCCAAGTGTTTTGGTAGCATCAGCCTAGGGGGAGTTTGTAAGGATTCCTGAAGTCTGATGCAACCCAAAACAGCCTAAGTGTCTCAGCAACATGCACTAAGTACTGAAGTGAAGAATGCTTCGGAAGTTTTACACAAAGCATTAGAAAATACTCTAAGTGTAAAATCTTCCGAAGCCAAGACCAATATCTTCCGAAGCCAAACATGAAGTCTTCCGAAGCTTCAGAGACAAAGTCTTCCGAACTTCAACCTATGAAGACAGATTTCTTCCGAAGACTTTTAGTACACATGCTTTATCTGATGTACTGTTCCATAAAGCACCTTTCCGCTGCATCTCTGTAAAGTCACCAACTTACATGAGTTGGTGAAAAGGGCATTGCTTTTGGTAACTGTACATTGAGGTCTTGAGTCTGTAACTTTCCACTTTATGTACTTTATCCTTTTTGTAATGTATAAGGATGTGAGCTATGGCATGTCATAGTCACAAGGTCAAAAGGCAGATATGCCTTTTGATCCTACAATTGATTTTGTTAGTGTCTAGTCAATTGTATCCAGCTGGCTTTCAAAGTATAGCCGGCTGTAGGTTGTAGTATAAGTATCTCAAGTTCTTGTATCTTTTTCTTTATGCTTTGTAACACTTGTAAAAGAACTTGAGAAAGCAATATACTGCCTCCTTGAAACCCATACTCTCTTGTTCTGTCTCTTGCTTTACTTGTGTTCTGTGTATCACCTTTGGTTACCCAGTTCACTGTTTGATTAAAGTTTAGTTAATCTCCTCATTGTGTTGTTGTGTTGTAATTGTGTTTAAGCCCTTAAACGGTCCTGCAACTTCTCTTTTCCAGAATTCACATTTTGAGAATTTTGCATATAATTTTTCTTTTCTCAATAACTCCAATGTCAATCTTAAGTGTTGCTCATGATCCTCTTTATTCTTAGAATAGATTAAAATATCATCTATAAAAACTATGACAAACTTATCTAAATAGGGTTTACATATCCTATTCATCAGATCCATAAATATGGCTGGAGCATTGATTAATCCAAATGGCATTACCAGAAATTTATAATGTACATACCTTGTTCTGAATGTTGTCTTTGGTATATCCTCATCCTGTATTCTTAACTGATGATACCCCGATCTTAAGTCTATTTTTGAAAAGTAACTAGATCCCTGTAATTGATCAAATAGGTCGTCTATTCTAGGTGAGGGATATCTATTCTTCACAGTTACCATATTGAGTTCCGTATAGTCTATACACATTGTAAACGTTCCATCCTTCTTCTTAACAAATAAAACTGGTGCCCCCCAGGGTGATACACTAGGGCGTATAAATCCCTTATCCAGTAATTCCTGAAGTTGGCTCATTAATTTCTTCATTTCAGTAGTTGCTAAATGGTAGGGTGCCTTAGCAATAGGGGTTGTTCCTGGTATCAATTCAATTTTGAACTCTACTTGACGAGGGGGTGGTAAACCAGGTAATTCATCAGGAAATATATCAGAATATTCATTGACAATTGGAACATCTTTTAGGTTTACTTTGTCTATCTTGGTGTCAACAATATGGGCCAGAAAAGCCAAACATTTCTTCCTTAAACATTTTTGTGCGTTCTTGCAAGAATTATCTTTATGATACCTCTAGGTTTTTCACCATATATACACAGTGTTCTATTTTCATTAACCAGAGGAATTTTGATCATTTTCTTACCACATACTATTTCAGCTTGATATTTACTTAACCAATCCATCCCTACAACAATGTCAAATCCTCCTAAATCAATAGGAATCAGATCTATATTGAAATAGTTTTCATCTAGATTCATTGTGCAATTAGGAATGATTTCATAAGCTTCGATTATCTTACCATCAGCTAGTTCTATCATATATTTTTGATTTAACTTTTCTGAGGTTAGGTTAAGCAATGGTCTAAACACATTTGAAACAAAACTACGGGTTGCTCCAGTATCGAATAGTACAGTAGCGTACTGATTGTTTATAGGAAACGTACCCGTGACAACCTCTGGTTCGTGTCGAGCTTCTTCCGCCTGTATTACGAATGCTCTTCCCCGAGGGTTGTTTTGGTTTACCGGAGCCTTTCCCTTTAGTTGTGGACATTCATTCCGACGATGGTTATCATTTCCACATTGATAGTAGACTGGTTTTGGATTTGCAGGGTTTTTACAGTCTCGGGATATATGTCCCTTTTTCTTGTAGTTGTAACAGATTACCATTGCACAATTGCCTTGATGATATCTCTGGCAAGTACTGCATCATAGCTAGTTTTCTGCTTGTGGTTTCTTTTCTCGTGTCATCCCTAGGAAGTTCCGGGTGGGCTGTCGAACTATTCGTTTCTGAGGATTTCCTTTAAATCTTCCTCCTGGATTATCATCATTCCACTTTCTATTTTCTCCTGATCTAGGGTTACTTAACGATCCATTTCTTACCATTTCATCTGTTAAGCTTCCTGATAAACTTACAGCATCTTGAAAGGTCTTGGGCATAGCAGATTTTACTAGTCCCCTTATTTGTGGCACTAGTCCCCAAATATATCTTCCTATCCTTTTTTATTCTGGGGCCACTAGATGTGGTACTAACCTTGAGAGTTCATTATACCTGTCGGTGTACTCCTGATGTGCTGCTCCTTTCATTTCTAATGCTAAGAATTCGGTTTCTAATTTTTCTATTTCATTATAAGGACAATATTTTTCTATAACTAACCCCCTGAATTCTTCCCAACTTAATTCATTCATAACATGCCTACCTTTAGTGAGCATCTCCATTTTCCACCAGGATTGCGCTTCCCCTTTTAATGAATGCGAAGCAAACAAGGTTTTGTTGTTATTTGCACATTTGCTGATTTCCAGAGTTGATTCCATCTCATCTAACCAGCGTAGAGCTTGTACAGCTCCGCCTTTACCATCAAATTCCCGGGGTCTACATGACATAAAAGTTTTGTAAGAACATCCTTTCTCAGTTACAATCTCCTCTTCTAGTTGTTCTCTCATGGTATCATCCATAGGTAGCTCGTTGCCGGGTGTTGTTGTCCCGAGGTTTAGGTTTTGTTGAAGTTGAGTTACTAGTATGGGTATGGCAGCCTCTAATTGCTGTGACACTATCCGTGAGATCCTTTCATCTTCATTGGTGGTCGGGTTTATAGGTTTCTTCCCCAAGTCTGGTTCTAGGTTGTCCTACTCGCGCCGTCCTTCTTACGGGCTGCGTATTCCTTTTTGGCGGCATGTTTTTCAATAGTTAATTGTAGTCAATATTAAAAGAATTTTTAGATTCTTAATAATATTCTAGCTAACACATAACAAATAATAGTTCAAACACAAAAGATGTATTTCATTCAAGTTCTTATTAGAGATTTTCATATTTTAAGGTTAAAAGATAGTTTCTAATTTCCCTGCATCCATTTCCATATTCTTGAGAAGATGTTTCTTTTGGGTGCTTTCAGTTCTTTAACATCCTTCTGAATATCCTTGATTCCTCGTTGAATTTTCTTAAGCTGTTTAAGAGTTTGTTGAGCGGCTGCGTTTTGGTCTTCATCCATCTTTTGTCTTTTAGCCTCTCTTTCTTCGTTCTTGGGGGAGTCAATCTCTTGTATTTTCTTGTCTTCGTCTTGCTTAGCTTTGAACTTGTTTCCGGGTCGTACCTTTTTCCTGGGAGTTTTAATGGTATATCCTCCTACCGTTACCGGTGCACGACGGACATAAAATTTGGGCTTATGATTATTTTCAACTTTGGTTTGAGGAGGTTCTAAAATTTGTTGAGGTTCAGGTTCAGGTGTAAGTTCTTCATGATCATTATAGTCCGAATATTCGGATGAGTCAGCCTCACAGAGATAGTTATCGGTACTCATAGCTGCAAAACAAATCTTTTCATAATTTGAACCCAAACAATTATTTACCTATTTCCATATATTATAAACCTTTACCGTTAAATTCATTAAAAGAAAATGTTAGAATATTTATGAAATCACATCACATAAATTCATATATACACATAATCATACTGATATGAGCTTATGGTTATAGTCTAGGCATTTTATGATACCTAATTCTCTATAACTAATGGCTCTGATACCAACCTGTCACATCCCGACAGAAGCGTGAAATGCTTAGGGTGTGACTTGTTTGCTCAGAACTCATTGATTCACAAATTTTACCAAGTATCACATAAATATAACATATCTCATAACAAAACATAACAGATTTTATCACCTAAGCATAACATTTCATACATATCATAGGGGTTAGGATTACATTAGTTCATGATAGTCAAAATTTGAAACAACATAATCCTATTACATCATTAAAGATCTAACAGCAACATCTTCAGAGACGATGGAAGTGAGCATCCACCGATACACTGAGGTCATACAAGTTCACTGTCAGATTTACATAAACTTTCCCCACAACCTCTCCCCAGCCATTATATACATCAAAGGAGAACATTAAGCTGTTAGTCATGGTGAACTCCTGAAAAAACATACTCAAAACAGTCAACATAAAGTTGGTGAGTTTCATAGGTTTATTAATCATTTAGCATTGATGCATTAGATACAACCAAACCTTACTTAGCAATCAGATCATTCATATCTGTCATATCATAATTGATAAATCAGATAATATATCATCACAACACTCATTCTGTTAATGCAGGAAATATTTCCTAAGTAGCGCTACCAATATTATCTAACGGTTCCACATCCGAATTAATGGTTGTAACATAAATCTCAGAAATAATGCATCAATTCATAAAATAGTATGCTTTTTCCCCAAAACTTTTATAAAATAAAAGTGGGCTATGAATCTCACCTTTTACTCCTAATGATAACCTATAAACAAGAAAATACTTATAGTTTAGAAAAATGTATTTTTCTTTAACATTTTTAGTATCTCAGGTTATAAAATTTATTTTAGAAGTTATGCTTATGTATATATCACGAAATTTTTACAGTAGATATATTCTAATATTAGACATAATATACTAAAATTTCATTTTATTATTATTTTCAGCCTATTTTCTATAATTTTTACATTATTTAAATAATTTCTTAGAAATACCTTTGGGCCTCTAAAATTAGTCAAATTTAGTCAGAATATTTTTTATTATTTTTACAGTTTCTCAAAATTTTCTTATGTTCTAAATCATAGCAGAGTCAATTTTTATAATTTTTCTCATTTTATCCATATTTATTAATAATATCAGAACATACTCAAAAATTCTCATTTTTACACAGACTGTTCCATCTCTATTCTTATATTTTCTATAAATTTCTCATAATTTATTTCGTAATTTAATTATTTTTCCCGATTTTCAGTTGATAGAATAATCAAAAATTCATATTTTAGACATATTTTTGAGTTAGGTCACGAAACTTTTTCAGTAAATTCTATAATTTGTAATAGTCAATATATAAATTTTCCATACATTTGCCAGGGTCGGTTCTTCTAGTATGATTTTTCCTTTTAAATTCTTAGATATTATATATAAATTAATTTATTTATAGGAATGACACCAAAATTTACAGAACTTTATTTCCTAATACTCTAAATATATTTTCAATGTTTATTCCCACAATCATAGTTGCTAATATGCAGAACCAATTTTAACAAGCTATAACTAGGTTTTTAACCCTTTTGTTGATAATTTCTTGTTATAAATTTGATTTTTAAGGTTTGTTTTACTTATTTCAGATTCTTAAAATCTTTCTTATAGTCTGAAAAATAAGTTTGATTTTTATATGTTTTTAGAAAAACCTTGAATGTTTAATCAAAAGGGTTAATCACATGTGTTATTTAACATATGTTTGATTTTCATAACCTTAATCAAGTAGGGTTTTAGGGGTTAGAACCTTGATTTTGACAGAGGGAGAGTATGAGGAGATGATGAAGATGGCCTAAGAGTCCGCTTGGTTTTGGTGTTCTTGACAATCTTTCGAGAGATGGTGCTTCCACGAGGCTTGGATGTTGCTGCTTTGTAACCGAGAGATAAGTAGGAGATGATGATGATAACGGTTTGTTATGGTGTTGTGGTGATGTCCGAGTGTGGATGACCGAATGGAGGTGTTGTGGTTGTGGTGTTCGATTAAGGTGATGGTGACCGAAAGAGTTGTGATGGTTGTGTTTGTTTAAAAGGTGGTGGATATGGGAACCTTCGGCCGATGGTGTAGATATAGGGGAGTCTTCATGATTACTCCTAGTCTTAGGTGATGAGGTGTTTATTATAGCTTAGGTTAGTCATGGCTAGGTGGCGGTTTTGTGGGTGTGTCTAGAAGAGCCGAGGAGGTGGCGGTGCAAGGAAGAAGGTTGGTGTCCTATGTTGTGCAAGGTGGCATCTCAATAGGGTTCATGACTCATCAAGTCATGATTGCATGGTTTAGTTCACTAATCGGGTGCTTAATGAACCGGTTTGTGATCTTTAATTGGTGCTTGGTTTGAGGTTTAAGTGTAAGGGATTTGTTTAGATTTGTGTTGATGTAAGTTTCACTTGATGTTAACTTGTGTTTGTGATGTTTGGTTGGGTTGTGTTTTGGTTTTGTTTGATATTGTATAGTCGATGTATCTTGATCATATAACATTTGGTATCATAAGGTTATGAATATGAATACATGCATACGTAAAAGGTTGTGCATGCATGCAAGCATGCATACGTACATCATATATATATTCACATGGACATATAATATACATGTGTATTTTAATAGAGATAGCACATGTATAAGTAAAATGAAAACATGCATACGTATAACACACATACATGTATATAAACATATATAAGTTAACCTAGGTGTAGCTAATAATTAAATGTACTAGTGTATAAAATCCTATACTTAGGGTTGTCACACAATATTATGCCTTGAAGAGGTCAAAGTCCGGCTGGATGGGAATGATTTCCGGGGAAGAAGCCCCGGCTGCCATGCCAGCTCGATCTAAGGTGGGAAGGGATCGAGACCTTTCTCGCGAAGATGGTCTTATATTCAAATTAATTTCTAGGATTTAATCCCTAGAGTCACACTGATATTCACTTAGATGAATATTCAATCGTCATGACGTATTAATTTATGCATGAGTTGTTTTATATGAAAGTAGGTATATTAAGTGAATTTAGAATTACACTAAAATAGGAGAGGAATGTTGGTGATTTCACTGTAATTGATATCATTTTAATATAATTGGACTTGCTTATGACCAAATAAGAAACTAGATAATACATTGACACAAGTTAGGAGATGTGTAATGCACACTTGATCAAGACTATTTTTAATTATGGTAAAAGGAACATTAGCTCGTTAGTTAAAGGAGGTGAAGCCCACTAGACACCACACACAGGGTTAAGTTGCAATTATAAAAGGTTTCATGATTTTGATGACTAAAAAAGTGGTAACACAATTGCAAGTTGCTACTAATCATAAGTAGAAACTACGATTGTTAGTAACTTTAGCTTTTGATGGCGACTGATGCAACAATAATAAATAAACCATGAGTAGCAAAGTAGCTAAATGATCTCCTGTAGTAATTGAAGATATGTAGCCAGTCTGGTTTTGGTCTCAATTGATGATCAGAAGTTGTTCGGTACCAAAGGGTTGTAACAAAGGTTACTACTGATGTTTTGGTAGCAACTACATAATCAATAGTAACTTTGTTCTTTTGATGGTTTGAATGTAGATAGTTACTTAGTTACTACTATCTTTTACTATTGAGGTAACACCTAACAATTAAAAGTTATGGTGATTATAAACCTTAACTTTCATGTCTTTTCGTGAAGGATCACAATGATTAATTGCAATGGTTCAAACCTTATACAAAGGTCATATTGATAAGATTTCATATATAGGTTTTTTTCATAGGAAATGTATACTTGTTCTTATGAATAAATCCGACTATTTTCGGATATCTACGAAATACTTAAATTTGAAAGTGATCACACAATTGAGAAAGCACTCATGGAAAGTATGAAATCAAGATACCCAACATATTACATCGACCAAAAGCTCTTATGAAAACCAACAACCGCTAGACTGAAAATCCTGGCGGAAATCTTTTTTACCAGATTTCATTGGTAAATACCGATGACTTGCTTACGTTGGTGATACTCATATGTTTAGTAGTGATTGATCGAGAATACATGTTAATCAATTGAGGCAATACTCAGAATGAACAGTTGATCCGGAGAAGAATATCCACACTTTGGGAAACAAACAAAATGATATTATCAAATTCTAATGGTCTCTATGTGCTTGAGAAGTACATATATATCGTAAATTAAGAGCTACTTTTAGCATCTTGGTGCTACCTGAATTTACCTCAGCATAACTACACATTTTGCTAGTCTAATGAGGGAACTCTTCATGCAGTTTTGGAGTCGATCATGAGATTTTCTAGCATCTTTTATTAAGGTATATTTAATGAGATTCTAAATATCTTGTATTATGATATGTCTAATGTAACATCCTGAATTTTGGTGTAATATATTTTTGAATAATTTATTGTACGTTTAATATTTAAACATTTATATGTGATGTGCTAAAATGTCAACATTTGGATAAGATGTGTAATTTAGAGTTTTATGGCAAACATCTAACTAAAATGGACTTGAAGGGCCAAAGGTAGCCTTTTCCAAACATGATAAAAATTTGGATAAAACAATGAAATTGGAGTCGGTTCTAACCAGTAGGGGTATAAATGAGCTGAGTCAAGCCGAGCCTGAGCTCATTGAGGCTCGAGCTTGATTCATTTTGACTTTAGAAAGTTCGAGCACGAGCTCAACTCGTCTGTAGTGTTGTTTCTAAAGTTCGAGTTCAGCTTGTCAGAAATTTTTGAAGCTCGAGTTCGCTCGTTTCTATAAATTACTAAAAAAATTGTAATTATTTATAATCATACTTTTTATATATAAATCAATTGAGAATGTGTGTGAGGGTCTTTAAGAGTAATGTGTGAACTATGGAGAAACCACAAATTTGATCTCCAAAATAAGGAGTACTAGTGTTTTCTCTAGCACTATGCGCGCGAGTGTTTGTCGCTTTCCCTAGTCTTACACAACATGTCTTTGTTCATTGCCGGCTCGTCTCGTCAGAAATCACAAAAAAGAATACCGATATCAGTTTTGATAATACCAATACCCACAACGGTGATGTTCGTTGTTAGTCGGTTCAATTCGTCTCATTATTACAAAAGTAAAATCACTCGTTATAGCCTACAATACATAAAACCCTCCATTTTGAATACAACCTCGTTTTGAAAACAGTTATATCATAATTTTTGGAAAAAAATTATAAACAGAAAATATGACAGAAAGATGAAAGTATTAGAAAAAAAAACGGGTTCAAAGGGTAATTCATATATGATATGGGAGTGAAACTGAATAAAAAAACTAAAGCTATTAACCTTTAGTGGGAACATCTTGAAAACCCAAGTTTTGTAATAAAATTGACACAAATGCCATTTCATTAAAATTCTTATGGGTGGTTACATAACAGAAAACTAAAATCCTAAGTGGCCAAAGTTGAAGATAACCACCACAAATTTGATCTCCAAAATAAGGAGTACTAGTTTTTTCTCTAGCATTATGCGCGCGAGTGTTTGTCGCTTTCCTTGGTCTTACACAACATGTCTTTGTTCATTGCCGGCTCGTCTCGTCAGAAACCACAAAAAAGAATACCGATATCAGTTTTGATAATACCAATACCCACAATGGTGATGTTCGTTGTTAGTCGGTTCAATTCGTCTTATTATTACAAAAGTAAAATCACTCGCTATAGCCTACAATACAGAAAACCCTCCATTTTGAATACAACCTCGTTTTGAAAACAATTATATCGGAATTTTTGGAAAAAAATTATGAACATAAAATATTACAGAAAGATGAAAGTATTAGAAAAAAACGGGTTCAAAGGGTAATTCATAAATGATATGGGGGTGAAACTGAATAAAAAAACTAAAGCTATTAACCTTTAGTTATTAACCTTTAGTGGGAACATTTTGAAAACCCAAAGTTTTGTAATAAAATTGACACAAATGCCATTTCATTAAAATTCTTATGGGTGGTTACATAACAGAAAACTAAAATCCTAAGTGGCCAAAGTTGAAGATAACCCTGCAATGCGGAAGTGCATTAAATGGTAGAAAGAATTAACGTAAAATCATTGCTACAAACTCACAAGTTAAGGGTAACGTTGATAATATACGTAATTATATATAAGAAAAACAAAACCTAACGTGCGTTGAAACCATTAGATACTTTATATAAAAAGCGAAAACAGTTAGCGGTGGTGAAAACAAAAAGTAAAAAGTTTGTGGCCAAAATTAATTCCAAAGAGCAATAGCAGCCAAAACAAAAAGGAAACCACAAAAACAAATACAGATATCAGTTCCGATAATAGCAATACTTGCAACAATGATGTTTGCTCTTAATCTGTTCGGTTTGTTGCAGATCCGCAACAGTAAAAACGTTCATTATAACATATGATACAACAAAACACTTGATTATGAATACAACTTCGTTTTCAAAAATAATTATATTGAAGCACCGGGAAAAAAAATAATGACAACCATGTATTTCGCTCTTCTTAATTAATGAATGGAAAATATTACAAAAAGATGAAATTATTAGAAAATAAAACGGGTTCAAAGATTAACTCATATATATAAGGGGGTGTAAATAAAAGTTAAAAAGAAATTAAAGCTGTTAAACTATAGTGGAAAATTTTTAAAAACCCAAAGTTTTGTGGTAGAACTAATACATATACCATTTCACTAAAAATCTTGTGGGTGGTCACATAACGAAAAACTAAAAGCGTAGGTGGCCAAACTTGAAATTAACTACGCGATGCGACGGTGCATTAAATCATAGAAAGAGCCAACGTCAAATCATTGCTACATACTCACGGGTAAAGTTGATAATATACATATTTTATATATAAGAATCTGAAACCCTGATGTGCGTTGATAAGACTAAACACTTTATATAAAAAGAGAAACTGTTAATTTAATGATTATGGTTTACGAATACAAATTCTTAGTTTTCATAGATAACACCCCATTAAAGCCAAAAGTAGAAAAATAGTAGTATGTATCCACATTTGTTGTCATTTTTACCCTCTTACCGAAGAAAGCCAACAAATAATAAGCAAATTCCTAAAACTAATAGTTGTCAAAACAAAAAGTAAAAAGTTAGTGGATAAAATTAATTTCAAAGAGCATAGCAGTTAAAACCAAAAATAAAAATAGTTAGTGGCTAAAATAAAAACATGAGAACTTCATTGTAGCAACCTAGTTGCTTTTTAATATAAGTTGTTATAAAATAGTTTGTAAAATAAATATAAAGCACTTTCACTATCAAATTTCAATACAAGAATGAAGAGGAAAGCAATATCATAGTGCTTTTACGACTAGAAATAAATAAAAGTAAGCAGGAACAAATCAACAAGAAGAAACAATGATTATGAAAATTTCTGAGGGTTTGTGTTTAACTTGTACATTCACTTAAAAGTAGTTTTGAATCTTTTAAGAGAAATCGTATGTTTAATTTGCTGATATTTTCTTTTTTCAATATCGCGTCATTGTATTTGAACAAGTTGTAAAGAAACTAAAATATATAAAAAATGTCAGCAAATCATCAATATGCGACAGTTGTGCGTATATATTTTCTTTAACTTTACTTTGTGTGTATGTGTATATATATTGCATCCAATTTTTATGTAAGCTAGCGGACAACAATAGACATAAGTTCGACACATTTTTAAAATGGTCAATTAAACACATCGTAACGATGTAGGAGGTTTAATCATGTATAATATTGGTTCACTTTTTTAATAATTAATAAAATAAAAATCACATTTTTATGGGAAATAAAAATTATAATACCGCATACAAACCAAATCAGTGGCGGACCTAGAAATTTATTTCATGGGTGTCGTCGCTAATATTCGATGTCTCCGCGTTCATCACTTTCTCATATACCTTTCGGATCGGGTCTTACACCAAATTCTCACGTACCAGTATTGTTTAAGTATGTTTTATCCACCACAAACATTTTCTCTACATCAAAGACAAACTATAATATGTAATTCATAAAATATCAGTTACGTAAAACACTCCATCTATTATATATATAAGAACACATCATAAATTTTATATTTTCATACAAAAGATTAAAAAATATGATAGGTTTAAAACTTTGTATTATTAGAAATAAGGAATAAAAGAAAACAATAAAACTAAATCAAATTACCAGTTTTATCAGAAATATAAAATATGACAAATAAATAGAATAATAAATTTAATTACAACAAATTAAAGATACTAGCTAAAGCAGCAGGTGCAATAAATATGAGTTAATTTTGATAATTTTCAATGCACTACTACATATATTATCACTTTATGCACACTAATACTTATATTTATTCGATTATATGTTTTTTAACACACCATCTTCTTCGAAAATCATTTGCAACATGCAGAAGTATTTTTTCTAAATCTTGGGTGTCTCCTTTCTTACTTGTAATGTTCTAAAATCCTCATCTTCTATAAAACTTGGTGTCTGTTTTCTTCCTTGTAATGATATAAGATCCTTATGGCTGTTGGTATCCAAAAATCTTGTGGGTTGCTTGAGTTTTGATCATATATATTGTACGTACAAGAAAAAACTCATGGGTGTCGACTAACCCCCTTCCTTCCTCTTTAGGTCCGCCCCTAACTAGATGTAATTAATAACAAAGTTTACATGAATCGAAATGAAATCAATTCAAATGTAGTTTTCAGATAGAATTTCATTCACTTGAATTTTGAAACCGTAGAGATTTTTCACATCTTCAACTTTGTCTGCACAACGAACTAACTAAAAGATTGAGTGGTGGTTGAATATTTCTGTTCAACAGAGGTCACTTAAAATAGATTTCGTGACTTTTGTTGAACGTACGCATCTGTCTCCCAATATACAACACCAAAACAGTATATTTGTACTACTAGAGAGTCCTTCCCCCTAAGATAACAATGAAAACGAAGGTGTCTTGAACAAAACCTTGTAAAGCGAAGAATGTTGAATATTCTAAAATTGTGTGTGTGGTTTCACATAAGCAACTACAGGATCCATATATCCTGTGTATATATCCAAAACCAAGAAAGCAAAGATTCCGCGCGTCACTTAATACACAAGTTAACTCTATTTAATTTATGAACTATATTTCATATTAATACACACATTAATCTTATTTACTTATAAATTAATATTACAAAGTTTGAATACCGTGTTCGCTTCTGCATAGTGGAATCATGATTAAGTCATTTGCAACTTGACCTGTACCACAACCTATAATAACATCATATTAGAGGTTCCACACTGACTCGTTATATATTTCATTCAATCAGACACTTAAAGAATCGATATGTCAATAATCTTAGCTTCGTTTTGAACATAGTTTGATTTATTGTGATCTTCTCACAAAGAAGAATACAAACTCACTAATGAATAATTATTGTATTAAAAAATATATAAATAATTATTAATGTCCAAAACAAGTGAAAAATCATATTGTTCACTAAATTTCCAACAAATTATGTAAACAAAACTCATTACAACAATGAAGTTAGACGTTACATTTAGTAGTAACGATAGATACACCCTTGTAATTGAGTTATGAATGCGATTGTAACATATATGGATGCACCATTTCAAATAATAATGCATCAAAACATTCTACTAATAACGTCGTGTTTTATAGATACTACAAAACTATTTAAGTGAAAGATGATAATTAAACTTTTCAATTTTTTGTGGAATAGGTTTTATTATAATTAAATGAAGTATATAAATTATACATAAGAACATCAACTTAACAACTCTTTTTATCCGTACTTGTTAGGAAATTCTAAATGTGTCAACTTAAACGAATAGTCCAAATTGGATTCCCCACTTTTTAGATTGTTGATGCTCTTAATCAGCTAATTATTTTATGCCGTTCAAAAAACATATTTTACGACGACGCTATCCATGGTCGGTCGATAAACATAAATATCTATTAGTTGTATCACTCCTAACTTTTTAAAATAGTTATTACTAGTATTAAATCCCCGCGTTGTAGCGGGGCATTATACCGTACCAAGTAGCACCAATGTTACACCATCGTCAGCGACCACCAACACCGAAAACTCGTATTAGAAATGAAATAAAAACGATAAAAATAACAACGAACAAAAAGTAAAAGTAAAAATGTTGAATCACGTATGTGAGAAATAAAACATTAAAAACGATAACTCAATCGAGGACCCGCACGTTGTGATAGAGCCGTTAAACGGAAAATTTGGCGTAACAACGTTGAACCACACGTGCAGGTTACGATGTGTCGACTCTTAAAATTTAGATCAAAATGTAAAAGAAAAAAAATTGTAAATAGGAATCCAAAGTTTAAAGCGAAAATTCGTAGTGCTTAATTTGCAAAAGTTGTAAAAGTATTGTGTTTAAAAATAAAAATTAAAAAAAAATATGTACAACTCTTAATGCTTATAGTATAACAATTGATGTAACTCTAACTTGATAATTAGTAATATTTAAATTTTCTTTTAAATTTTGTATTTAATATATAATCCTCTTGTTAAGCTATCCACTTTTGGGTTTTTATAATATTTATTTTATCCTTAAATTTTATTTATTTTGTCTTTTATTGTTTTCTAACTTTGTTAATATTATTATGATAGTACATAGTATCAATATTATTACCTATAAACGAAATAAAATTTATAACTCGATTGACTCATAAATAAAATATATATTTAGCGCTAGGGTGCAAAAGAGTCAAATAACTCATGAGTTACTCGAGATCAATTCAAAAAAAGTTTAAAACAATCAAACCTTAAAAATGCTCAAGCTCATATTATAGCTTAATTAATAAACAAGCTCGATTTTAAACTTTACATATCAATCTCGAGTTCATGTCTTAAACATATTGAGATTTGTAGAGATAATCTTTTTGCTTATTAAAAAAACTTTTTTATTTATTTATAAAAATATAGTTTTTATTTTTTTCAAGATTTTTTTGGTTTATAATTTTTCAAGAAGTTTTACATTAATATCCTATCGAACTTTTTTATTTATAATTGAGTAAATTACTATTTTGGTCCCTATGGTTTGGTCATTTTAACAATTTGAGTCAAAAAGCAAATTTTCTAACAAATCAAGCCATGTGGGTTGTATTCTTAAACTTTTTCAGTACAATAAACTAACAGATTTATATTTTTCTCCTAGTTTGTAATAAAATGATCAAAATTCCTTTGGATTTAAATGGTTATTTTTAATAACCTCAGGGGCTAAAAACGTATTTTACTCTCACACAAACATATATTATATATATACTATATATATACACGGAATGTTTTTATTTTTATTTTTCAATTTTTTTTAATTTTTATATTAAATTGTTCAGTTTTAAACGTCGTATTCAAACATTTATCTTATCTAACGGAAAATTTAAAACCATTTGACTTATTATACTTGTTATTTAAACTGTTAAACTTACTTAAACATCCTTTTAATCTATTTGTTTTATTTAAACCGCAAAGTCTTTTTAACTATTATTTTATTTAAATGTTTATTAATCGTTCAACTCTATTAAGCTTCTTTTTAAAAAATTTGTATTTATAAATATATTTAATTATTCAGCTCGTTTAAACGTAATTTCATCATGTTCTTTTATTTAAACGTCTTTTTACTATTTTTTTAATCGTTCAATTCCATTAGGGCTTTTACGATATTAAAATTACATAAATTTTAGTAAAAAGACGTCCAAATAAAAGAACATGATAAAATTACGTTTAAACGAGCCGAATAATTAAAAATATGTATAAATAAAAAAAAATTAAAAAAGAAGTATAATGGAATTGAACGATTAAAAAAAGGCGTGTAAATAAACTAACAGTTATAAAGACTTTGCGGTTTAAATAAAACAAATAGATTAAAATGGCGTTTAAGTAAGCTTAACATATTAAATAAGAAGTATAATAATCCAAGCGGTTTTAAATTTTCCGTTAGATAAAATGAATGGTTTAAATACGACGTTTAAAACCGAGCGATTTAAAAATAAAATTTAAAAAACTTTGAAAAATAAAAATAAAAACATTTCATGTATAATATATATATATATATATATATATATATATATATATATATATAGTAGGGATAGGGATGAACTATTTTTTATTGATATTTAGGAGTTAGAATAAGTTTTATTAATTATTTGTTAGATTTAGGATAATTACCAGTTAATTATTTATTAGTTATTAGATATATATCACTTAAATGATTAAAATAGTAAACTTATATATATATATATATATATATATATATATATATATATATATATGTATGATTTTGTAATTATCCATGCATATATGTATACATACATATATTTTTATTTTATTACTATAAGACTTAATTTAATTAATTAAATCTTTATCCTTTTACAAAAGTTACATATGTAACCCTAAGTTATACATATGTAAACTTTTGCCCTTATAGTTATATGTGTTTTATTTATGTAGTAGTTTAGCATATCTTAGACTTCGATTAATTCTAAGATAATTCGAAGTTACTATTTCTCGCAAAATTAAATATTTACACACATGTCATTATAAAACTACATTAGCAGGTAATAGTATCACAATGAATAATAATGTATAGAATATAAGATTGTTTCTACAAATAAGTTTTTGAATTCAATTAATTCTCACATTGAAATACTAGAATTATCAAAGAGTTAAGCATAAAAAAAGACATGAATGTTACATCAATGCTCTGATCAATACTTACAACATAACAACTTTTCTTAAATAGAAACAGAATTGAGAAAAAGATAAGCAAAAATTATAGCTAATTAGTAATTACATGTAATGATATAATTATTCTTAATACGTAAGTAAACTATGAGATTGGTGGCTTGATTGCATAGAACAATTTTAAAATGACACAAAAATTTGAAAACAAATTTCATTTAAATACATATTTACCTGATAATGACTTTTAATATGCAAAAGTTTTTTAAAAATAAACCGAACGCTCAGCGAGTAGTTCACGCCGGTTGGAGGGAAACTCGTTTACGTTTGTTCGTTGAATAAATGAACGAACATGAAACAGAAATTTCGTTTGTTTAGTTAAATGATTAGACATGAACAGACGTAGCGTTCGTTCATTTGTCTTCGTGAACGGTAAGGTGTTCGTGTACGTTCGTTTATGTTCTTTTACATTTGTTCATGTTCGTGTGTTTATATTTGGTCATGTTCATTCATTAAATATTAATTTATTTATTATATAACTTTTATTTTTAATTAATCAAGATTTTATATATTTACAGATTTTTATTTTTTTAATCAACCTAACAGATACTTTATAAATTGTTTATTTTTAACTTTGTAAAAAAGTTTAATTTTTTTAAAGAAGATGTTTTTGAATCCTTTTAAAAAATGATATGATTTTACAAATATTGTCCTACAAGAATAGCAAAAGTTACAGATATTGTCCTTAAACTTTGATAAGTACGCTAATTGTTGTTTTCTAAAAGAATTGTCATAGTTTTTATCATTTCCACTAATAAAAATTAATTTTTTTGTCATTTTTATGCAAATAACATTAATTATATTTAGAAAAAAGTTTGTGAAGTGGTGAGAAAAAGATAAAGAAGAAAAGTAAGTAAATAATATAAAACACAGAATGAAACATAAGACTAGTACAAATACATATTTTGTCCTTTGAAAATGTAAGGATAAAATGATTATTTATTTGAAACTTAAAAGAAAATTAAATTCAGTCAGTAAAAATAACAAAAAAGGATAAATTTTCAAACAAATTACACTTTTGTGAAGTGGTGAGAAAAAGATAAAGAAGCTAGAAAAGTAAGTAAATAATATAAAAGAAAGAATGAAACATAAGACTAGTACAAATTACATATATCGTCCTTTGAAAATGCAAGAATAAAATGGTTATTTATTTAAAAATTAACATAAAAAATTAACTTCAGTTAATGAAAATAACAAAAGAATAACAGAATTTTCAAACAAATTACACTTAGGGGCCGTTTGGTTCGCAGAATGTTGTAAAGAAATTGGAAATGTAATTGGAATCTTGTTAAAATTGATAAGTTGTTTGGTTGGTCAATTTTGAGTAAAATTGAAATTTTAATTTTGAACATTTCATTGGATTGTTAAACATTCCATGGGTAAGTGAAAGGAATGCGAATTCCAATGAATGATGGAGAATTTTCCAATTCCAATTTCATCCGTTGACCAACCAAACATGATTTTTGATGGAAAAATTTCCAATTCCAATTCCAATTCTTAAGAATTCTGTAAACCAAACGGAACCTTAGTGTACTTATCAAAATTCAAGAACAAAATGTATTATTTTGATAGTGACAATATTTGTAATTTACTCGATATTAAGAAGGGATATGACGAGGCATTGCAACAAGAAATAACCTGTCATTTTTCATTCCAATACAACCCTTTATACCAGTCAATTATTTAGCAGCCACATGCATTATAACAGTCAACATACATCAACGTACTACTATCATATGTAACTTAATTTCTGCCTTTATATATCGCTGCAAATATCTTTGGTTGTCTTTCAAACGTACACTTCAACCCCTACTAATATCATATCTTCTTGCTTGCATCCAAACTATACAATTATAAGTTTATAACAATGCTTTCACATGTGAACACCAATCTTTCCGACCTCGAATCCATCCGAAAACATCTCCTCGATGATCATTTCGACATCTTTCCCGACTATTATGAACCCCTAAGTAGCTTCTCAACCTTTAACAACGTTAACATCAATGATCAAAACTTCCACAACAACAACTCAAGTCTTGAATCATCCATAATTAACATGGATGACATCTCAACCCTTTTCACCACATTCGGTTCGAGCCTGTTTTCTTCGTATACACTCGATGATCAGACTCAAACGCAACTAAATTGTGACGATTTTGATACATGTCAATTTCTCGTCGAAAACAGCGACGAAAATCAAGATGTCACTAATTTCTGTATAACAGAAGCAGCAAACAAGCCCCTAAAGCTGGATTTCTCAACGGGGAATATTATTCCAGCTGGTGGTGAACCTCAGGCGACTGTCGCGAATACTTTTCGCGACAATCAGGATGGTTTTGAAGCTACAAAACAGCTGCCAATATCAATGGCGGAGAAGAGGTACAGAGGTGTAAGACGACGGCCATGGGGGAAGTTCACCGCAGAGATGAGGAACCCGGAGAAGAAGGGCTCGAGGCTGTGGCTCGGGACGTACGAGACACCTGAAGAAGCCGCGATGGCGTATGATCTTGCAGCCTTTAAGCATCGAGGCTCTCAGGCTATGCTTAACTTCCCTCATTTGATCTCGTCACACGACGAGTATACGAAGAAGTATACGAGCAAAAAGCGACACGCGACGGAAGTCAGGTCGTCGGTATCTTTATCTTCTTCTTCGTCGTCGGAGTCGTCGCAAATCTGCAAGAAGAAGAAGAGGAAGAAAGGCGATTGTAATTAGGGTTAGTTTGTGAAGTAATAAGATGGAGAAGTTTGGTGCCGACATGCAGTAAGTGGTTGTACCTGGATGCTTGATGGTTGTACGATAATATGATAGATATTAGTGATTAAAGAGTATGCATGTGGTGGTACGATATGGTTTGGATAACCTATTAGTACGTAGCGAAAAGCAATACGCAACGATATATAGGTTGACATTTTGACGCAATAAATGTATGTAGAATTGACAATATTATACGAGTGCAAAGGTGGGATGATAAATTAAATATAGATTTTAAATTCTAGACTATAATTTTCTATATCATGCATAATTTTAAGGTGCGAATTGAAGAATAACTTTTCAATCCTACGAGATATAAGCAAGGATTATTCTCAACCATCACATTGTTAGTATATACAAACCCGTTTGTAACCCGTGTACTACACATGATAAAGAAAAATATTAAATTATTAATTAATATTTAGAAACTAAAAAATAATTTTTCAGATAAAATATGATTGATACTACGTATAATTAACTATGTTAAGTAATAAAACAATAACCATATGTTTTTTTAAACTTTCGTCTTTAAAAAATAACATATTTTAAAAAAGTTCATTGTGTTAAAAACCTTCATATTTAATAAGATTATGTTATTAAAAATTACGTTTTTCATAAAAAAACATGTTTTTAAGTAATTAAAAATATTGTTTCTATAACATATATAAATAATATCAATAACATATAATATCATCATAATAATGTTTACTTGTTATTTTAGTGACATTGGCAAAATAAGTATTAGAAAAAAACACGTGAAAAAAAAGTGAATTCTTATTTTTATGAAGCAGATTACATTTCCTATTAATTTGAGAAAGTACGATAAAAATTATCACTTTTGTGATTTTTCTAATTTGTTTTAGAAAATTTATTTACTGTTAATTAACTACAAATAAAAAGAAAAAGAAAACATCCTAATGACCGAGTGATGAGGGGTAGGGGCCGGGGGCATGTTCTAGACACGTTGATACATGAGCTCTCCTGTTGGGGATGGGCTAATAGTGGTTGTAAATGAATCAAAACGTGCCTTATTTATGTTAATTCATTAAGAATGTAAAGTGTTTACGAACAGTTCATGAATACTTATAGAATGAAATTGGTTCAATAAGGAATTGAAAATAATTATGAACGATTCCCGAACACAAACCGACCAATTTACCAACACAAACAACCATATAATGTTCAAAGTTAAGCGTTTAACATAATGATCATATACATTAATATGAACAAATATATTACTGTAGGCTCACAAAAAGAAACAATTTATAAAGTATCTGTTAGGTTGATTAAAAACATAAAAAATTTTAAATATATAAAATCTTGATTAATTAAAAATAAAAGTTATATAATAAATAAAATAATATTTAATGAATGAACATGACCAAATATAAACACACGAACATGAACAAATGTAAAAGAACATAAACGAACGTACACGAACACCTTACCGTTCACGAAGACAAATGAACGAACGCTACGTCTGTTCATGTCCAATCATTTAACTAAACGAACGAAATTTCTTTTTCATGTTCGTTCATTTATTCAACGAACAAACGTAAACGAGTTTCCCTCCAACCGGTGTGAACTACTCGCTGATTGTTCGGTTTATTTTTAAAAAACTTTGCAAATTAAAAGTCATAATCAGGTAAATATGTATTTAAATGAAATTTGTTTTCAAAATTTTGTGTCATTTTAAAATTGTTCTATGCAATCAAGCCACCAATCTCATAGTTTACTTACGTATTAAGAATAATTATATCATTATATGTAATTAGCTATAAATTTTTGCTTATCTTTTTCTCAATTCTGTTTCTATTTAAGAAAAGATGTTATATTGTAAGTATTGATCAGAGCATTCATGTAACATTCATGTTATTTTTTTCATGCTTAACTCTTTGATAATTCTAGTACTTCAATGTGAGAATTAATTGAATTCAAGAACCTATTTGTGAAAACAATCTTATATTCTATACATTATTATTCATTATGATACTATTACCTGCTAATGTAGTTTTATAATGACATGTGTGTAAATATTCGATTTTGCTAGAAATAGTAACTTGGAATTATCTTAGAATTAATTGAAGTCTAAGACATGCTAAACTACTACATAAATGAAAGACATATAACTATAAGGGCAAAAGTTTACATATGTATAACTTAGGGTTACATATGTAACTTTTGTAAAAGGATAAAGATTTAATTAATTAAATTAAGTCTTATAGTAATAAAATAAAAATATATGTATATATACATATATGCATGGATAGTTACAGAATCATAATATATATATATATATATATATATATATATATATATATATATATATATATATATATATATATATATATATATATATATATATATAAGTTTACTATTTTAATCATTTAAGTGATATATATCTAATAAACTAATAAATAATTAACTGGTAATTATCCTAAATCCAACAAATAATTAATAAAACTTATTCTACCTCCTAAATATCAATAAAAAATTGTTCATCCCTATCACTACTAAAATATATCTTTTATTAATAAAAATATTAATAAAATCTATCCTAATTGAAATCTAAAATCCTAATATTTCCACTATAAATAGGGTTTTAATTCTCATTATTTTTCTCATCAAACTCTAAACCTAAACCTCTCATAAAATCAAATATCAACTTATAATACCTTTCTTGAAAATTCAAAAAGTTTTTTCTATCGAGTAAGTTTTTATATTCTTTGTGTTCTTCGTGTTCTTCGTGTTCATACCTTTTCAATTGTGTTTTATCAAAAATAAATTATAAAACAATATTCTTGTGTAATAATCATAGATCTAAGATGGATCAAAGCATCAAATAAATATGAAATCATCAAAACTTTGCTTAAAACACATCAAACTTAAATTTTCGGATTTTAACAAATCCTTTTTCGATGATTCTTTTTTTAAAAAATAAAATTTAAATTCTTATCTTCCCAACCATGTAAATAAGGTCTTCTAACTCATTGATTTGACCCCTCAAAAACTCGTGCAAGTTTTGTGTGTGAACTTGTCAGAAGCTAGCAAAACCTTAAATTTTACAATATTCTAATATTTTCATGAATATAATGTAAAGCAACGATTTTTATTATAAAATATGACATCCGGTCACCTTAAGGTCCGTCAATTAACGTGATTGTCCGTTATCTATTCTTTGATCGATCATTCCTCATCCTTATTTGACTCTTTATGTGGATATCATGTGTGCATATTTATCGTTGTGTGTGTATTCGTTATAATCATATGTTAACCTTAAAAGACTTTTAAAACTTTCATTTTCGAAACCGTCAAATATATCATTTTTATATATATTAATTGTTTTTAACATAACCATTTCTTAAGTCATAATAACATTAAATGTACTTTTACAATTAAAATAAAACATCTAATAAAGTCGTTTTTCAACCGAACCAAATTTGGGAAAACTCGAGGGTTAAGTACAGGGACTAAACTTGTAATTTTGCAAACTTGGGCTGGGTATAAATACCCCATACCAGCCCTAAGTCTTCATTTTCACCATCTTCTTCATCTTCATCCTCTCTACACACACATATTCTTCATTCTAGCACCGAATCCTACTTGTGTGGTCTTGTTTTCGTCGTCTAGACTTCATCTACAGCCTAGATTACTCGTTTCTAGCAGGTAGTCTACTTTGGTTATCCATTTTCTAGCCTTTTCACGGCTGTCCAAAACTAGGGTTTCGGGTGTTCGGGTTCAACCCGAACACACAAGGTCGTATGGGTGCGTGTGAGGTCTTTTTGCTTGTGTTTCATGTTTGTGTATGTTTGTTGAGTGTTTCTGGAAGTCCTTGTGGTGTAAAGCCCGTGTTTAGAGCAGCTCGGGGGCTGCTCAGCCCGACCACAGTCACGATTCTGCAGTTCAGGCGACTGGGTCTACCATGCGATTGAGCCGTGCGACTGAGTGAGTCGTGCGACTGAATCATGCGTTTGAGTCAATCGTGCGACTGGGTTGTGCGACTAGGCATGTCGTGCGACTAAGTTGTGCGACTGAGTGTTTGTGTGCGATTGGGTCATGCGTGCGAATGAGTCTGTGCGATTGAGTCAAGTGATCGACTGAGTGTATGCGAATGTGCGTGATTCGCACGACTGGAGTCCAATCGCACGAATGAAGGTTCAATCGTACGAAAGTAGCTAATTCGCACGATTGAAGGTTGATTCGTGCGTATGGAGGTTGAGTCGTGCGATTGGGTGTTGTGTGGTACGACTGAAGGCCAGTCATACGAATGAAGGTTCAATCGTACGAATGAAGCTGATTCGCACGATTGAGGGTTGATTCGTACGAATGGAGGTTGAGTCGTGCGTCTGGTCTTGTCGTGCGACTGAAATTGTTGTGTTTGATCTCCTTGTGCGTGGTGTGAGTATGACGTGTGATGTTGAGGTAACATTAACACAATAGCCATTGTTCGGCCACAAAGATTAAAGTCAACGCGAAAAAGGGCACAAATACTATTTTAACCAAATTGAACTAACGTTTTACAACGATCAACCAACTTATAACTATTGACACATATTCAATACTTCTTCAATAACAACGAGACTTTTACTCAAACATCATCAATAATGGCGACAATGTCTTGTACTTGGATCTACATAAGATCTAGTACGCGTGTCAGTTTGTGTGTGTTATACGCGACCCAGCCGATACGACCCGAACTGACCTATCATTATTACGCGCTTATATATCATATCATTAATGTTTTACAATAACTGTCAATAGGTGTTTGACTGTTTATTTGCATTCAACATTTGGGATTACATCGATCATACATACTTACCACCTAACAAGTGAGTTTCGTGGCCCCTTTTTACGCTTATACAATATTTCAATCATTTACAACTTGGGGGAAAAGTATGCTTACTTATTTTCAATGCTGTACAACTTACATACATTTTACATACAAGGAATCAACGTGATACTGTGTTGCAAGTACTATTTGATACATGCTTGGGTCTGCTGTGTGGTTCTATCTTTGCAACTATTTAATTCCAGTGTGGGAACCGACGGTTAGGTATTGGTAGTACTACTGGGTTGACACCCCCACCCTCGTTCAATGGTATACTAGTTGGTACCATCAGTGGCCAGGAACGGGCCCTTGGGTGAATATATGCCGACAATTTCTTTGTGTACGTCGCTAGGTTTGGTTGCAAAGCTCATGTCATGTGAATTTACTTGTGTATATAATTGTATTCACGGTATTCCATTACGCTTACTTATACAGCATCACTTACATTTTATTACATAAACCTGCGAGCTCACCAACAATTATGTTGACCGTTTTAAGCATATCTTTTCAGGTGATCATGCAAGTCCAGGAATCTAGGTGTGCTGCCTTAGTGGAGACCCTAGGATGCATTTTTGGGACTTAACATATTTGATAAACAATCTTTTTGAACAATGTTGATATGTGTAAACAATTACAATCTTTTGAAACTTGTTTCCGGGTTGTGGGAATTAACATTTACAATTTCATCTTACGTGTATATGTGTATCATCATCATGTTATGCTTATGGCTATGTTGTCGTGAACATTGACTAAACACGACACAAGTCCCCTTGTTGTCGGGTGTCGTCATGACACATTTGTCATCATTTATTTATATTGCATCTCTATCACTTACCATGTGTTATGACAATCCCGATCTCGTTACATCCCCGTGTTTCCGCTTTTAGCGGGGGTGTGACATAAAATAAGTAATATAAACATGTTTTAAACAATAAAAATCTAAACTTTAATAATTCTTATGATTATCTATCAACTTGAATCCTGTTTCTAGTAAAGTTCATATTTTTCAATTGTAACCGTATCTTATACAATTTGTTTATTCCCATCCTTGTTAAATTTATATTTACACTTGTTCCCTATACTTTGTAAACACACCTTTAACTAGGTCTAGTATATATCTAGAATCGTTTCACACAGTATGTAGTTATATGACAAACAAAAGATTCTGTCTAAGGAAAGACGGGGTACTTAAGTGATGATAATCCACCAACTCTTTTCTAGGAATTCTTTTGTTGGATTTGTTACTCTAGGATGACACATATCTAGTATACGGAAACCATCCTTGAACTTTTACAATAACAACCCCTCAACTATCGAGATATACAACAAACTAACTAAATAAACTTACTTAGGGCAATCCTCACTCCAAGTTACTACAAGTTGCAAGATTAACCCACCTACTTTACAAGGTGAGTTCATAACCCCTTTTGTTTTGTATTTTGGGGTGGAAACATGCTCTTTATATCAAACTGGAATTCAAATTCTAAAGTCAAACTAGTATTTTGTAAACTTAATGACAACTTTTTTATACTAGTAAAACTAAACCGATTATACATATTGTTATATATTCTATGACACTTTTTACTATAAAATCCTTCTATTTTCTAAAATCTACACAACCATTAACTTCGAGGAAGCCACGGGAGTATGTAAGTAGATCTATTGGCCTAACAAGCTCCTTAATCTCTTTAATCAATGATACAAAACTAAAAAGTGTAATAAATAATCTCAACCATTAATCTATTTAATCAATGGTTGAAATCACATTGTAGAGAAAAAGTTTGTTAAGAGTAGTATTTTAGTCATAGCCATTATTATTGACTTTTTTCAAGTTCCTCCATTTTTTTAAATGATCATAACTTTTATATATAATATTAATTTCTGTAATAAAATTACACCTTAAAAACAAGGGTTTGTTTATCTTTAAGACGAGTAAAGTATTGTTATATAAAAAGACAACAATTTTTTTATGTTTTTAAACTCATTACTCGATATTGTGTCTTTATGCAGTCATTGTGTCTTTTTATTAGTAACTGTGTCTTTAATTCTATTTTGTTTTTTCGAAAATAATGAATTTTAAAAACATATAATGGTCTAATAACATTGTTATGTATCTCTACCATGTAAAACATAATAATAAATTAACAACTCATCAATTTAATACATTAAAAACAATAACAAAATAATACAATGTCTTATTATTTTTAATATAGTTATTGTGTTATTTTGAACACTGTGAATTTTGCAAAATACATTAGTGAATATCATTATTGTGTACTTCAGTGTGTGAAACACAATAGTAAATACCAATAAGTTTATATAATCTATAAAAAACAATGATAAAAATAACATATTGTGTTATCTTCAATACCATATGTTTTGAAATTTACATTGGTAAAAAAATATAATTGTATCATTTTAATTGTAAAACACAATTATAGATAACAAGTTTATATAACTATGGAAACAACGATAAATAACACACAATAATCTTATAAAACGTAAAACACAATGATGAATATATATATATATATATATATATATATATATATATATATATATATATATATATATATATACACATATATATACATATATATATATGTATGTATATATATGTAGGTATATATATATACATATATATGTATATATATATATGTATATATATGTGTGTATATATATATATATATATATATATATATATATATATATATATATATATATATATATATATATATATATATATATGTATATATATAACAAATGATGTAAAATATATGACAAAATGAACCAATATTTGACACAATAAACGTATAAGACACAATGAGTTGAATTATTTGACACAATGATCAAAATATCATACTATTTAAAACAATAAAAATAACACGTGTTAAGCTCACAATACTTGTTAAACTTTTTGTATTAAATATCATTGTTAACATAAAATTACCATATATCATATACCATATATACGAATTACATTACTAAAATCTTGTGTAACAGTCAAATTAGACTTTTATATTGCTTTGTAGACAAAAAAACATACAAGGCTGAATTGTGTTATTTTTGACGACGCAATTTTGACCGTATATTCAAATTCGAAAATATTGTATGTTCTTCCATATTACCATTTCAATATTACAATCATGACACGTGAAAAAGTTTTCTAAACGAGATTTGCGACAAATTTCCGATAAAAAAGTTTGCCGTCATAACCTCGTTGAAAACAATTTTTTAACAACTGTATGAAGAAAGTTTCAAGCGAAAAATCAGAGTTTTCATTTCAACAACTTTTTAATTTTCTTTTACGTTCAAGCGAAAAATCAGAGTTTTCATTTCAACAACTTTTAATTTTTTTAGTTTTATTATTTTTTATTATTGGTTAGCAATATTTAACCTAATAATCATTTACATGTGATGTCACATAACATTCATACAATCCATATCAATTTAGTTTTTTTCGCCCATACTATTTATTCCATTTTAAAAATCCAAATAACTAATTTCTGAATTTTTTTTACTTTCTATATTATAATATCCAAGTACTTTTTAATCATTAATTTTTAAAAACATTTGTACTTTAAATAAAACTAAATATTTTGATTAAAAATATGCTTTTTCAAAATCAAAATCGTCTAAACTTATAAATTTTTCTACAACAATGAAACTTTTTAAATTATAAATTACTTTAAAATCAATCTTTTTTAAAATAAAAGTTTTATATAAAATTATTTTTAACAAAACAAACCCGTAGTTTTAAAACAGTGAGTTATTGATAAAAACGATCTTTTTTCAATAATTTTTTAAAACCAAAGTTTTGAAAGTCTTAAATATATTTTATCAGCTAATCAAAGTAATTTTATATTTAACGTTTTACAAAACTCTTCATTAATAAATATTTAGTATTTTTCTTATTTAACATGTGTAATACATGGAGTTAATACAATGGCTATAACTGTGTTGTTCATATAAAAGAAATTAGAGTAAATTATACTTTTCATCCTTTAAGTTTAGAGTAAATTTCAGGTTTTGTCATTAAACTAAAGAAATTACAATAAACATCCTTTATTTTTTTAAAAACTTGCACGTTTCGTCATTTACTCTAACGAACGTTAGATTTGTTTGTTAAGTATAGTCATGCGACTTGCACATGAGGCAATATGGTCCTATTACATATTTAATTAAAAAATAAAAAAAACATAATATATATATATATATATATATATATGTATAATTTTTTTAATTAAATAGGTAAAAGGGCCATATTACCCTCATGTGCAAGTCGCATAACAGACAAATTTAAAGTCTGTTAGAGTAAATGACGAAACGTGCAAGCTCTTTTAAACAAAAAGTATGTTTAATGTAATTTTATTTGTTTAAGTACGAAACCTAAAATTTGTTATAAACTGAAAGGACGAAAAGTGTAATTTACTCAAGAAATTACAATAATATGTAACAAAAATCAAACTATATTATGCAACAAGACGAATTAAACAAAAGAATATGAATCTTTTTGTTCTTCTATTGCCACGAATCACGATTTTTTACCGTCAAAACTTAATTTGCCGACAGTTATCTTCTTTTGCTTCAACCTGACAACCATTAAAGCTTTCATCGGTTCATTCATGTAACATCCGCCTATTTTCAAACTATCAACCCGAACCCAAACCCAATTTAAACTTTTACACGATGGAAAATTTATTAGTAACTTTTAGGTAGCGTTTGGTATGCAGGAATGAGGAGTGGAATGGAATGAATCATTGAGGGTGAATGAACAAAGACATGTTTGGTTGGTGAAAGGAATGGAATGAACCATTACATAGTTGATTCCATTCCCTCAAATTCATTCCATCCACCCCCCTTCTTTTTCTTTTTCATTCCATCCCTTCTTTCATCATTAGTCACCACACCACTTACTCACCCACCACAACAACCACTGCCGCCGCCGGTCACTACCGCCCAGAGAACACCATCGCCAGAGTCTGCCGCCGCCGCTGGAAATTACCGAAGGCCGCCGCCACCGGGAACCACCGCCGGCCACCTCTGTCGCCGGAAACCATGGCCACCGGACACTACCGCCGACCGCCGCCACCTTCGGAAACCACTGCCGCCGCCGGAAACCACCGCTGTCCACCACCCTCGGGCCACGGCCGGCCACCGCCGCCGCCGGAAACCACCACCGGCCACCATTACCGCTCGCCATCACCATCATAATCACTTTTACATTTCATTGATTCGTTTTTCCATACTTAACAAACAACACAAAGTAATGATTAATTTATTCTTAAAGGGTAACCAAACAGAATAATGGAATGTAATGATTCATTTCATTCTCTCATCTATTTCATTCCTTCATTCATTCCAATCCTTCGTCCATTCTATTACCTCATACCAAACAAACAGGATAATCGTTTTTCAATTCAACCAATATTGTGAATTGTTTTATTCAATTTTCATTTATTAGATCATTTAAACAATTTAATAGTAAGTTGATTGATAAAATAGTTTTTTTTATAAAGTTGTAAAGTTTTAGTTGTCATTTATATGTTTTTGTTCTTAAACCTACAATAAATAATTAAATTAAAAAGTCTTATTAAAATTTATAAAGTTTTATAAAGATTTTATAAAAATAAATTGATTCATTATAAGTCTAGGGTTTAATTTTTAATTTTTAAAATTTAATTTAAAAGTTTCCTACATAAAATAACAAACTGACAAACAATAAGGACCAAAGTGTAACTTTCATTTAAAACCCAACCCCTCCCCCCCCCACCCACCGTCGATCCCCCTGTAACTCCGGTCACAAATCCGGCCAAGCTCCGGTGACCACCAAACCACTCACAAATATCAATTTTAATACAATTAAACCGGCCCTTAACCTTCACGAAATTGATTCGAACCTGTATCTACCCTTAATTCGATACATTCTAACATTTACTTTGTTCAAACCCAAAACCGATTACACATTCAAAAATAAAACGGTTTCAGCTTTTGATTCAATTCAAATGGAATTAACCAAATCAAACGAGTTGTAACATCCCTGCAATCATTGCAAAATCGAAACTACCCATTATTGTGAATAAAAAGATGTTAATAATCGCTACTCGAAACCAAAATCCCAAATCAAAACCTTTGACTCAATGGATAAGAAAGGGGTTAAATTGAACCTATTTAAGCAAACGCAGACACTCCGTTTGATCCTAGCAAACTATTTGAACACCCAATTTTAGTCGAAATACACACATACACAAGTATCGACCATCGTCCACGTTGCGACATTTCTCTCATTTGATCACCATCGATTCCATCCTAATCCAGGTAATTAAATACATTCATACACTCGGTTTCATGTACAGATCAAAAGCCCTAACCTTTTGTCTATTAACAATATCCATTTGGGGTTCAATTTGATTAAAAACGATTATAGGGTTCATGTCGATTTGAGGATTATTTGAAAACTAATTCTTAATATTTGTTCTGTGTTTTAAAACAAGACTTGGGCTTTAGCCCACCTGTTAACACCATTTGCTTATGCTGTAGAGGTCCCGGGTACAAGCCTGGGCACCCTCAAACCTTTTTAACTTATGTTTTTATATAAATTAGATCTCAGAAATTATTATTATCCTATTAAATAAAAATAAAAATATTTTGTAATTAAATTTATTCAATAAACTTCTATTTAATTTTTTGAAACTTTTAAACAATATAATTTTTTGTCATTCTTTATTCTTATTTTAAGGTTTTGATATTATAAAACCTTTATAAAAATTATTTAAAAGTTTAAAAACTTTATAAAATAATTTTAAATCAAAAGTAAATAAATTTAAATTATTTTACAAGTCATTTAAATAATTAATTATTTTTTATCAAGTCTTAAATAATTAGTTATTAAATTTGTTATTTCACTAATGACTCGTTATCATTTTTAATCTTAATCAATTAATTCATTCTGTATTATTTCTATAGTAATTACATCATATTATTTACACCATCTTTCTTGAAAACCAAAACCCAATTGAAACCTTGATCGGATGGTAAAAGTTTAATGTTTAACGGCTTTATTTCCATTGTTTACATGTAAATTTATGAGACATAGAGTTACTTTTGGGATTATTTTATGGTTGCAGGTTAAACATAAAGAATACAAAGAAATTGGAAGAAACGGGACAAGAATTGGAGCTCGAGAAGTAAATATATGATAAACCAAAGTTGCACGACAACGATATCTTAAAACGGGCAAAACTTGAGCTAGGAAAAGAGTTACGGGACTCACGACCTATCAACAGAAAGGTCACGAAAAGTTACACATGAAATCAACGTTTCACAGGGATTTGGCGCCATCGATGCCTCCATAGGCGCCACCGACACCGGGGTCCGGGATTTTATTGAGATTTGTCTTAAATTGAAGGGATTTAAAAGGGAAAAGACCCTAATTTGAATTTTAACGTTTAGAACAACAATCTTGGATGAAAATTAGTAATCTTTTATCATTCTCAAGCTTTTCCAACATCAAGATCATCAAATCTACAAGATTCAATCAATTGGCTTTGAAGATTCAATAATAAGGCAAGGCTAGTTCGTTTGTGATTCACTTCGGGGGACGGGTTTGTGCAAGTTTTTATTTTTCTTATTTGTAACCTAGATTTGGGATTGGATTTGAACCATTTAAGTTCTTTTGGATTCAATTGATGATTTGATTATTTAAATGGTTTGATTATGTTTAAACCTAATGTTGATCCTCTATGACTTTGGTTGTCCTTAATCATTGTGTGATTGAGTTTTAAAATTAGTGTATTATTATTCAAATTGGTAATTGTGTTAATAAGTCCTTTAAACTCTAATCCATGATTATCACTTAAATCATATCATGTATATGTCACCATTAATGACTTCTCACTAGGTTTCATTCGAGAAAAAATATAACTTTGCCAAACCTGAATCCTGAAGTGGGTTGCTTTTTCTTCAAGATTATTAAAAACTTAAACTTTTATTTCATTTATTTAAATATTTCTTAAATCAATCCATAAAGCAACTTACTTTTCAATGTTTAGTTCTCTTAGTTTAATCGTTGCTAGCACTTTCCTGTGATTCTCTGTGGATTCGACACCAATCTTACCCTTTACTATTAAGGGTGATTAAGGACTCTTTAATTAATATTTTTGATCGACCACACGACATCGATCAAACCCCAATTCATATTTAGTCTTTAATCATATCATTATTATAATCCTAAGACACCAAACCTTAGGTTGAATCGTGAGGTATATTTGGTGTCAAGTCTAGCATTCTATCATTTTCAAATCGATTACAATTACCAAGTGAGTTTCCATACCCTGATTTCTTTTTTATTTCACTCCTTTAGGGGTGAAGCATGTGCAGGATCGGGTTTTGTCACTTAACACTTGTAATTCTCTCAAACTCACTTATGATATCACTCAAACAAGATGAAGCAATGCCTTTAACAAGAGTTGATAATAATATAATAAGTAATCAAAGGAACAAGCAGAAGTATTTTCAAGGTACTTGTATATATTACTTCTCAACTCAAGATTACAAGACACTTACAAGCATACAACAAGAGTTACAATGAGAAACTATATATACTAGATCCTACAGCCGGTTATACTTGATACCAGCTGGAAACCTACGACTAAAGCATATACTACAATGCTATAGTTAAGGTATCTTAGATAAAGTATTATCTAAGATATGGTAGTCATGACATGTCCATGACTTACCTTTTGTCACCAACTAAAGATGGCAACTGTACTTAACATAAAAAGGTAAACAGTAGATTAAAGTATGGTCAACTACATGGCTTTTGGAAAACGCCATGCAGTATCTCAGAGATTTGCAGCGGACTGTCAGACAGACCATACTTATGTCTACTGGATAATAGAAGTGTCTTCCGAAGGTTAACTGGCTTCGGAAGAACAAGTTCTTCCGAAGCCACTTATACTTCGGAAGATGCTTCTATGCTTCCGAGGCTTTGAGGACTTCTTTATACTTCGGAAGTTGACTTCAGAACTTTGTCTTTAAGTCTTGATCTTCGGAAGTAGCTTCTTTATCTTCGGAAGTTGGAGTTTTCCTTCGGAAGTGTATTTTACACTTAGACTTCGGAAGAGCTCCTTCTTCCCTCGGAAGTTCCACACTTGGCTTCGGAAGTCCTTTGTATGTTGTACTCGAAATCTTCTAAGTGACATAGTTTTGGTTGCAACAGCCTCTCTAGATCCAACAAACTCCCCCTAGGCTGATGCTACCAAAACTTCACTTATTTCTGCTTCTCAAAGTTTTCAGCACCAGGGACAAAAGATATTTGTCTGTTTCTCTGTTCTTCCCGGAAGTGGTGCTGAGAAGCTTGTACAAGTCATTCGTGGATAGGAGATCCAGTCTATCACTTTGAATGACATGTACCCTTTGTTGTGACCCCCTGAAGAGAGTTAGTTGACGGGAGTTGTAGTCATACTCCCATCTAACTATGGACTCAAGTTCAGGACCTTCAACCATTTGAAGAAAGGCTTTGCCTTTGGTTGCTGATCCTTTCCTTTCCTCCTCCTCTCTCAGTTTTGACTCCTCTTCGACCTTGCTTCTGGCAGTAAGCTCGGCCATGTGAAGGCTGCCTAGATGATTTCTGATGTGGGCAGCTACATCGGAGTTTGTAGGGTTGGAGAATGGTTTCTCTGCTAACTCAGCAATATCAAATCTGCTTAAGTGTAGCAGAGATGAGGCATTCAGCCTGTTAATCTCACCATTCTCTCTCTCAACAACAAAGTTGTGAGAAGAGTCTTCGAACCTCCACTGGACTATCTTCTTTCTGGGTACAAGAGGTTGTCTTGGTACCCTATCTCCTTTCTTTGTGTCCAGCAGAGTCACCAGCTTTCTCCTCAGCTTCTTTTCTTCCTCATTCAATGTATCTGAATTGAGGCCAAGGAGTCTTGCAGCTTGGTCCAAAGTTCCTCTGGGCAGATCAAGAAATTCATCTCTTGTGAGGGAACTTGAGGATCCATCAACATAAGTCAGGTTGACTGAATCCTCCTCACAGGAGATGTCGCTCAGAGTTGTGTAGTTGATGAGCTTAGTTTTGATCGCCTTGAATTCTTCCATAGAGAGATGTTTGTAAGGCTGAGGGGATGGTTTGATTGGTTGTTGGGTAGGTTTAGGAGTTTGGGTTCTGGCTAAGGTTTTAGGTTGGATGATGGGTAGTTTAGGAGGTTGAGGTGAAGGAGTTGGTAGGTGTGATGGTGTAGGTTCAGGGGTGAAGGGTTCAGGTTCAGTTTTAATTGGGAAGGGAAAGGGTATAGGTTCAGGTTGAGGTTGGGTTTGAATTTTGGGCTGAGAGGTGGCTTTGAAGGTCATCCCCTGTCCCCTTCTATACATCTCTTTTCTTCTCCCCGCACGAATGTCAGCCTTGATGTCACTGACATGTCGTTGGAGAGTCTTCTCAGACATTGGACCCACCTGCCTGCCAGAGAAGCATGAGCTTTAAGATAGTTCTTCATCCAAGCTTTCTCACCTATCTTCTTGGCGGTAGACAGTCCAGCCTCTTCTTCTTTCTTCCTCTTCTCCACCAGCTTCTCCCTTGCAGCTCTTTTTCTCTCCTTCTCCATTTGATCTTGCTTTTTGTTGAAGAGCCATAAGATCGTATCACTGTTGTGTGGAGACAACTCCTCTTGAGAGAATCCTCTGGAGAGTAGGAAAGTGATCCTTTCTCTCCTAAGCTGCAGATCAGCTTCTCTTTCTTTTCTCAGCCTTTCTTCTTCCAAGGCCAACCTTGCAGCCTCTTCTTTTTGCTGTCTTTGCAGCAAGGTTGCCTTTTCAAGCTCTATCAGCTCCTCTAATGGTAGCAGGAGTACATCTTCCGAAGCATCCCCTAGACTGACATGTCTATCGATTACCTCCACCCTTCTTCGATTGTTGACTGCCTCCTGGTTGGCTGCAGCTGCTTTGGTACTTGCAGCTAACAGTTTCCCAGTTGGCAATCTACCTTTCCTTCTGAGCTTCTCCAACCTTTCTTCTTCCTGAAGCTCTTCCGAAGTCATCTTCCTCTTGCCTTTTATGTCTTCGGAGTGCTAGACTTTGGTGGTTCTTGGATAGAAGATCCAGGTTGGGTGGTGGAGGTAGGAGCTGGGGTCAATGCAGATGTTATAGCTAATGGTTGGCTGAGAAAGTCCTCCCTATTAACCTCAGATGCAAGTTCCAGAATTGCATCTGTGACTATTAGATCATCGGAAAGAGAAAATAGTCCTTCCGCAGCAGCAATCTCAGCTTCGGAAGTTTGTGCTTGTTCTTCCGAGGCTTTGAATTGTGCTTCGGAAGTCTGTGAAAACACACCTTCTGTCCCAACTGTTTCAGTTGCTGGGCCATCAGTCCTAGTTTCCCCTTCGAAATCAATCTCAGGTTCCACTTGGGCCTTAGGTTGACCAACTTCCTCAACAGTGGTAGGAGGTGCATTCAACCTCTGAAGCTCTTGAGCTCCAAAGTAGATCACAGACATATCTGGACTGGGTTGTTCGATCAGGGACTCTAAAAGGAACTTGTTGAAGATCCTATTTAGATCCTGAAGCATCCTTTGATCCACTTGAAAACAACTGGAGGAGGCTCAGGGAAGATGGCAGCTTGTTATCTTGAGCTCAAAGAAGTAAGAGCTTGACTGATGGTATCCTGTCTTTGGCTTTGTCTCTCAACATTCTCCCCCTTTTTGGTAGCATCATCTTGAGAGGTAGATGAGCTAGAGGAAGAGGTCAAGGAGACCTGAACTGGTACATGCCTAACAGATCTCTCAATCTGTGTCTCAGCTAGTTTGGCCTTGAGACTTTCAATCTCAAGTTGCTGAGTGGCAGACCTATCCTCTAAAGTCTTAACCTTTGATTCAAGGTTTGAGACTTTAGAAAGTAGGTCTCTTATGGTGAGTTGCATACTTCCCTCATCTTCTTTTGAAGAATCACGGGGAGATGAGGTAACATACCTAGTATGTTCATCCTCACCACCAGATGTGGTTTCTTGGCACCCTGGTTTCCCTTGCACAATGATGTCTCTTTCAGAGGCATCAAAGGGCATGGTTGCCGTAGATTCAGTCTGACTGTCGTTACCACTGTCCTGAGGATCCATTGAGGCTCCTTCAGTAGTGGCAGCTGAATCTACATGAGTCCCCTCCACATCAGTGGGACTCACCTCAGTAGGGCTTTGCTGGTGTGGGCTAGAGACAAGAGGTTTCTCTAGGCTCTGTTGATCCTTAATAGGGTGTAGTGGATCAACTTCATCGCCTTTGAGAGACATAGTCTCTTCACCAGCTCCGGTCAATAGGTCAGTGAAAGAAAAGGAATGAAGACCTAAGGACCCGGGACTTTGATCAATGTCAAAAGGCATTGAGCTGTCCCTTTGTGGCTGCTCAGGGGAGTATAGAGACTCACCCTGAGGGCTATCAGCTGGGGTTTTGGGCTCATGGGTCTGAGACTGAGGAGACTCAAGACCCATATTGAGGTCAATAGTGAAGGATTGGAGGACCTCTGGCTGAGTGGGAGCCCCTTGTTCCACTCTAGCCTTTTTGGTTTGAAGAGGAGGGGCTTGTTCAATCAGAGTAGATTGAACAAGGGTTCGTTTGGTACGTCTCTGGTAGGTGACAGTGATGGGAGGAGAAGGTAGATTTGGAATGGTGAGGGTAGTTGCTGGTGTGGGTTCATCACCTGTGGGGTGAACAGGGATGTCACCAGGAGCCGTTGGCTCAATCATACCTGGAAGTAGTGCGGTATCCCTTCCAGTGTAGTTGGTAGACACTCTCTTCAAGACCTTGAAGATGGTCGGCCTCATTTGGGGAGCAGACAGAGCAGCTGCACAGACAAGCTTACCCTGATCTAGCTCGCAGTTGATTATGTGCTGGAGAAATCTGGGATACATAAAGAATGTGTCCCTTTGCAGATTTCCCATAAGGTTAGTCAGCACAAACCTTGAGTAGTTGAAGCGGAGGCCTTGTACCAACCCGTGAACTAAGCACCCGAGTTCATAAGGGATTTGATCCCATCCCCCGGATTTGTTAGATAGACAGTGAAGAACCACATGCAGCAGGAACTTCCACTTGTAGGAGAAGTTGAATTTGTAGACCGTTGACCTGCTTACATCTCCACCGTATCCCATTTGGAGATAAGAACTATCTAACTCAGATTTGGGGAATTCCGTCGGTGCGCCTTCATCATGGAGCTCAAGATGCTCCCTGATGATCTGTTCAGTGATGACCAACTCTTGGCCACAAACACTTGACCTAATAGCACGAACCCCGTTTAGGGTTTCAATCCGACCATTTGCCCAAAATTCGGACATTTGGTTGGAGTAGATGGTAGGGTTTACGGTCAAGGCTGTGTAGTATGAAGATTGGGCTAAGAAAGAAATGATATCAGAGAAGTCATCATCCCTTGACGAGTCAAGGAGTGCGACCTGGTTGTGCTGAGGGTTTAAGGCCATTTGAGAAAGATAGCAGTAGAAAAGTTCTGAGTAAGGTAAATTGGAGAAGAAGAAAGCTTTTAGGGCAGTGAATTTGGTAAAAAGAGTGTAAGTGATTAACCGGAAGTATTTAAATGGGTGAAATGGCGGTTTAAAGGGTGGTTTGGATAAGATGATGTGAGGGTTCAGTGGATGATGTGACAAGGGCGGTAAGGTTAGACCATTTAAATAATCCGACATCATTAACAAAATCTTTACTTTTTACAGAGTGGGGCCCAAAAGATTTCCGTTACACAGTAAAATCTTTCTTCCGAGTATAAAGTATTTCCGAAGGTAATGTTCTTCCGAAGGCAAATGTACTTCCGAAGGTAAATTGCTTACTTCCGAAAACACATGTTGCTTTCAGGTGGAGTGTATTAAGTGCTTCGGAAGTAGATCTGAGATGAACTCAATCGCTTCTTCCGAGACTTAGTACTCTTCCGAGAAGAAAATTATCCTATGAGAAATTTGCTTCGGAAGTTATGCTAGATATCTTCCGAGGGCTAATTTCTCTTCGGAAGAACTTATACTTAGATAAATAAGAAAGGATCTTTTGTAACAGGGCTTAGATTGTTTTGACATAAGACTTTACACATTAAAAAGGTTTTCAATTGAGATTAACTAATCAATGTTTATCATCCCAATAGCTGTAATGAGATATTTAAATCTTTGTTCATCAAATGCTTTGGTGAACAAATCAGCATATTGTTCATTTGAATCAACTTTGATTAGTTTATAAGATTTTTCTCATGAATATCTCTAATGAAATGATACCTGATATCAATGTGCTTTGTCTTAGAGTGCTTCACTGGATTTTCAGTGATGGATATAGCACTGTTGTTGTCAATGTGGATAGGAGTGCTCATGAAGTTGAATCCATAGTCAATCATCTGGTTTTGAATCCACAGCAGCTGAGCACAGCAACTTGCAGCAGCAATGTATTCAGCTTCAGCAGTTGATGTAGAGACACAGGATTGCTTTTTGCATTGCCATGAGATGATCCTTCCACCAAGAAATTGACATCCACCTGATGTTGATTTCTTGTTGATGTTGCAGCCACCATAATCACTATCAGAGTAACCATAGAGATTAAAATCACTATTTCTTGGATACCAGAGACCTAACTTAGGTGCTCCTTTGAGGTATCTGAGGATTCTCTTGACAGCAATTAGGTGAGACACCTTTGGAGCAGCCTGATATCTTGCACAGATGCAAGTTGCAAACATGATATCAGGTCTACTTGCTGTGAGATACATCAGAGAACCAATGATTGCTCTATACTGATGTTGATCAGTATCCTCCCCCTCAGAATCAGGGCATAAATCATGGTTTCTGGGTATGGGTGTCTTTGCTGCTTTACAATCCTTCATATCAAATCTCTCTAAGATATCATTGACATACTTAGATTGATTGATGAAGAACCCTTCCTTCAGTTGCTTTACCTGAATTCCAAGGAAAAAGTCCATTTTTCCCATAGAACTCATCTCGAACTTCTTCTTCATAATGCTCTCAAAGTCTTTGCACATTTGGTCATTTGAGGAACCAAATATGATGTCATCACATAGACTTGAACTAGCAAAATGTCTTTCCCAGACTTTCTGATGAAGAGAGTCTTATCAATGGTACCTCTAGTATAACCATTCTTCAGGAGAAATTGAGACAATGTCTCATACCACAGCCTAGGTGCTTGGTGCAGCCCATATAGAGCTTTATCCAACTTGCACACATAGTTTGGATGCTGTGGGTCTTCAAATCCTGGAGGCTGGCATACGTAGACTTCCCTATCTATATCCCCATATAGAAAGGCACACTTGACATCAAGCTGGTAGACAGTGAAATTCTTGGATGCAGCATAAGCAAGGAAGATCCTAACTGCCTCAAGTCTTGCAACAGGTGCAAAGACATCAGTATAATCAATTCCTTCCTCTTGAGTGTATCCTTGAACCACCAGTCTTGCCTTGTTCTTGATAATCAAGCCTCTGTCATCTCTTTTGTTTCTGAATACCCACTTGGTGCCTATAGGTACTTGACCAGATGGTAGCGGACATAGGTTCCAAACCTTTTGTCTTTTGAATTGAAGCAGCTCCTCTTGCATTGATTCAACCCAGCTACTATCTTTCAAGGCATCTTCCACCTTCTTGGGTTCCATTTGGGATAAGAAGCATGAGTACAAGCAGACATTCCCATTATGAGTTTGTCCTCTTGTTCTCACACCCTCAGAGACTTCCCCTATGATGTTTTCAGCTGGATGAGTATTGTGAATTCTGAGTCTTGGAATCACCTCCAGTTGCAAAGATAAGTCCAAGTTGGACATATTTTGCTCAGGAGCTTGAATACTTGGTCCAGCTGTTGTTTCAATCTCATTCAATGAGGACTGATTGAATGAAAGAGAAACATCATCATTTCTTTGCTGTGAAGCATCATTAACAGTTGCCTGTTCCTTCAAAATGCTGCTTCCATCAGCTTGGTGTTGTGCAGGATCACCTGAGGAGACTTGAAGATCATCAGGTGAATCCCTTGTTGAAGTTCCACTATTTCTTGAAATGGTTATGCTGTCAGATCTTTCAATAGTGGGAACTTGATTTGTTGTAGCTCTTGGAGAACTTGGAGCAGGTCTGGGAAGCTCAAACAGTTGATCTTCATCAGAATTGCTTTGAGCACCTGTTCCAGCTGAAACATTCTCACAAGATGGTTTAGAATAGTATGGAAACAATTCTAAATCAAAGATATGATCAGGGCCATTCTCCCTAACACATTGTGTTGAGTATGGTACAATGCCTGCCAAAGGACCTTAGAAAGCCAATGAACGGTGGGCCTCTTGTTCCATAACTCATAAGGGGTCTTTCCATGTGGCTTTACTACAAGAACTCTGTTCTGCACATAGCATGCAGTGCTGACTGCCTCTGCCCAGAATGTTAGAGGCAGCTTTGAATCAGCTAACATAGTCCGAGCAGCCTCAATAAGTGTCCTATTTCTCCTCTCAGCAACACCATTTTGTTAGGAGTTCTAGGAGCACTGTATTGTCTGGCAATCCCTTTTGAGTTACAAAATGAGTCAAGAACAAAGTTCTTAAACTCAGTCCCTTGATCACTTCTAATTATTTTACCTTGTGATCAACTTGATTTTCTATTTTAAGAATAAAAGATTTTAAAGTTTCAGCAGTTTCATCTTTAGTTCTTAAAAAGAATACCCATGTAAATCTAGTAAAATCATCAACTACCACAAGGCAATATGATTTCCTTCCAATGCTCATTATACTTGTGGGACCAAATAGATCCATGTGCAATAAGTGTAATGGAGTAGTGATAGAGTTAACAACCTTGGATTTATGAGAAGACCTGTGTTGTTTTTCCCTTTCAGGCAAGCAACACAGTTATCTTTGCAGAAAAATTCCTTTTTAGGCAAACCATGTACCAAGTTATTTTTAGCCAATTTATTCATTGTCTTAAAATTGACATGACACATTCGTTTATGCCATAGTGTTGACTCATCACTATCAGCTTTGGAAAGAAAGCATGATACTTCTCCCATTGGGGAAGCATTGTTCATATCAAGCTTGTACATATCCCCTCTCCTGGGAGATCTAAGAAGCACCAATTCCTGAGGAATTGTCATCCCAGGTTTGAGGATGATGCACTCATGTTCTGTGAAAAGCATTTGATGCTTTTGATCACAGAATTGAGAAACACTTAACAGGTTGTGTTCAAGCTGTTTGACAAAATTAACTTTGTCAACTTTTAATTTCCATTGGATATACTTCCTCTGCCAGAAATATATCCTCCGGCCTCACCTCCAAACTGGACAGGACCTCCATCATAATGTTGAAATTGTTGAAGGAGAGATCTGTTCCCTGTCATGTGCCTGGAGCATCCACTATCTACAATCCAAATGTTGTTATTCTTGTCATATGGATGTCCCTGCACATAAGGTGAGATAATTAGTTTTGATTGGAAACCCAAGCCTTGTTGGTCTTGGGTTCTTCCAATGAGAGTGACATGATTGAACCAAAATTTATGCATGGGGGTTCAATGATGTCTTTGAAGAAGAGGTTTGGGCTACAGCATCTTCCTTGATCTTCCATTCCATCCCTTGGTTGATCATAGAAGATGAGCTTGATGAAGCTTTTGTAGCTTGGCATTCTTCCGAAGCTTCTTTCTTTTCGGAAGAGACCTTCACCACCTTTTCTTCCGAAGCAGTCTTCTTCTGGGATGGTTTCAAGGGGACTCTTTTGTGAGTCTTTGCAGCTTTAACTTCCGAAGCCTTTTTCCTTTCGGAAGAAGAGTTTTCTTCCGAGAGAAGCCTTGCTTCGGAAACAAGCTTTCCCTTTTTCATCACTTGAACCATTTGATATGGTCCAAATGTGAAACCTTCCCTGACTCCTTCTCTTTTAACATTATTTGCATAATGTGTGCTAGCAGGATTGTAGTAACAATCTTTAGCCATGTGGTTTTGCAGACCACACATTATGCATGCAATGTTAATTTTCTGGGAATGAGAGGGTTGCTGTTTCTTGTTCTTTTTCTCCTCATCAGCAACCTTTCCCTTTAACTTCTGATCCTTTGGTAGGATAGGAGTACTGGTACTATACTCTTTTCCTGAATCAGAAGGTCCAACCACCTGAAATCCTGCTGATATGAATACACCCTTTTGCTTTGGGTCTATCTTCAGCTTGGATTCAGCCACCTTCTTGGCAGTTTTTCTGGCTGCTTTAGCCCTGCTTCTTCTGGCTTTGGTGGTCAGGGTTTGATCATCATTGGCTGGGGAGGGCACAATTACCTGTTCCTTCCCTGTGATGGTCATGGTCTCCATAGTTGCATCACTCTTTGACTCTTTAGAAGGTGGGTCAACAGATGGAACCTCTTGCTCTTCAGTACCACACCTTGGTTGTCTTACAGACTCATAAGAGTGTGGTGGAGCAATTTCATTGGTTCCCAACCCACTTTTGTTTTGATAACAAAGTTTGGAGTGAGAGGATGATGCAAGTATGGCTTGGAAGTTTTGCTCGGAAATAGCATACTTCCTGGCTTGAGCCTCAGCAGTGACAAGCTGGGCTTGAGCCTCAGTCAATTTGGATATTAAATCCTTGATTTGAGTCTTGTAGTTGGTGTGTTCATGTTTTAAAAGAGACACAGTTTTCTCTAACTCCTCAATTTTCTTTTGGTAGTCAGATTCAGCCCTTTTAAAGTCAGATTTTAGCACATTTAAAGACTCAATATCGGATTTAATTTCCATATTGTAGTCCTGGTACAATTTAACCTTAGCAATACAAGCAGGGGTACAGAGATGTTCATATACCTTATTTTCATCTGTTCCTGCCATGAGTGCTTGAGCAGGAGTCACATCTTGAACCATAAAGCTCCAGTCAACTTCTTGAGCCATTGCTGCTGTTTCAGTTGACTTTCCGTTGGGCTTTGGTGTAGAAGGATGTGTGGAGGCCTGTGAGGTTCCCGGGTTGGACTTGGGAGCCTTGCATTCCCTTGCAAAATGGCCAAGCTGGTTACAGTTGTAACATTTAGCCTTGCTTTTGTCAAACCCAAACTTGCTAGTGATTGGGTTTTGAGGGAATTGCCTTCCAGTTCTCTTAAAGAACTTCTTCGCTCTGTAGGTTAGAAGAGCCATTTGTTGGACAATGTCCACATACTCTATGTCATCTGGACTAAAGCACTCAAGATCATCAAAGCAGAATTGATGATCATTGGAGTGTCCACTCCCTGAGACAAACGCACAGCCCTCCTGAAAGGAGCTTTGCTGAGCTTGATGAGACCTTGGAGTCTCAGGGAATGTGATGTAAGGCCCAGATGAACAAGATGGCTGCTGGGTGTATGACAGGTACTGCTGAGACTGGGAGATACCTGAGCCTTCAGCAACCATTAAAGCGTTGCTAGCAGGAAGGCTCAAGGGTCTGCTTGCTTGGTGACCCTTCTTGCTTTCCATTTCCAAACGGTATCCATCAAGGATCCCATAGAGTTCGGTCATGGTGAGTGTGTTTAAATTCTCTGTTCTCTTGATGGAGACACAGTAGAAAGTCCACTCATTGGGTAGAGCACTCATAAACTTTCTGGTAAGGTCTCTAAGTTCTTGAGTGATTCCCACAGATTGGAGGGAGGAGATAAGATCCATATACCTGAAATATTGCTGGCTAAAAGTTTCTCCAGCAACATAGTGAAGTTCTCGAACTGTTGCTTCAGTGAGTCCTTCTTTGAATCATTAGAGCTTGAGTACATTTGAGCAAGAGCATCAAAGAGTTCTCTGGCTGACTTACAATGCTCAAACCCCACCATGATGGAGTTTGGGATTGCAGTCATAAGAACAGTCATAGCATTGCTGTCTATGTCAAGCTTCTTCCTGTCTTCATCGGAGTAGTCTTCAACAGCCTTCTCGATCATGGAACCGTTTCCACTAGCAACTTGGCTTGTACGGGCTATTAACGATGGACTGCCACATCTTGCTATCCTGGTTCTCTGATGAAGCCTTCCATTCTTCTGCTTCAAGACTTGAAGTTTTCAGGGTCGATGATGGGAGCTTTCGTCATCGTTCCCATTTCAACTTCAGATTTGATGAGGGCCATTTTTGAGTGAGGTATAAGGAGGAGTGAAAAACTGGTTGATTAGGATGGTAAGATCTCACAATCAAGAGCCTAAAAAGCTCTGATACCAATTGCAGGATCGGGTTTTGTCACTTAACACTTGTAATTCTCTCAAACTCACTTATGATATCACTCAAACAAGATGAAGCAATGCCTTTAACAAGAGTTGATAGTAATATAATAAGTAATCAAAGGAACAAGCAGATGTATTTTCAAGGTACTTGTATATATTACTTCTCAACTCAAGATTACAAGACACTTACAAGCATACAACAAGAGTTACAATGAGAAACTATATATACTAGATCCTACAGCCAGTTATACTTGATACCAGCTGGAAACCTACAACTAAAGCATATACTACAATGCTATAGTTAAGGTATCTTAGATAAAGCATTATCTAAGATATGGTAGTCATGACATGTCCATGACTTACCTTTTGTCACCAACTAAAGATGGCAACTGTACTTAACATAAAAAGGTAAACAGTAGATTAAAGTATGGTCAACTACATGGCTTTTGAGAAAACGCCATGCAGTATCTCAGAGATTTGCAGCGGACTGTCAGACAGACCATACTTATGTCTACTGGATAATAGAAGTGTCTTCCGAAGGTTAACTGGCTTCGGAAGAACAAGTTCTTCCGAAGCCACTTATACTTCGGAAGATGCTTCTATGCTTCCGAGGCTTTGAGGACTTCTTTATACTTCGGAAGTTGACTTCAGAACTTTGTCTTTAAGTCTTGATCTTTGGAAGTAGCTTCTTTATCTTCGGAAGTTGGAGTTTTCCTTCGGAAGTGTATTTTACACTTAGACTTCGGAAGAGCTCCTTCTTCCTTCGGAAGTTCCACACTTGGCTTCGGAAGTCTTTTGTATGTTGTACTCGAAATCTTCTAAGTGACATAGTTTTGGTTGCAACAGCCTCTCTAGATCCAACAGCATGTTAATCGTGTAAATGCACACTTGTAAAATATCTTAATACTTGTAATGCACGTGCAATTCATCTTATAAACTTTGTCATGGTTATTTGAGATAATTGTGAGCATTATATGATAGTCATCTTCTAAAAGCAATCATTAACTATTGCTAGTCTAGCGACATCATAGATCTATAGGCTTGACAATCCTATTTGGTGCTAAAGCCGAGGTTATTTCCGGCTCCTAATGCATATTCTTGTTCATCATAGGAACCAAGTACACTTAGCTAATCGTATATGTTATTGTGGCCATACCTTTGTCAATGTTTGATTGTAACATTATGCTATCTACAAATTCTTGCATTATTTTTTAACCTATGACTTGAATTGTCTCTTAAAAGTTGTTTATATATGTATGTACAAATTCATGGGAACTCACCAACATCATATGTTGACCGTATTTTTAACATTTTCAGGATGCAATTTATAAGACTTCTTCATGCTCATATAGGACTTTGACCTAGATTAATAAAAGACTTTATGATGTTGTTTGAATCTTTATTGCATTGTATTGTATCATTTGATTAGTGTTATTCAATAAAATGACATTTAATATTTTTTCAACTTATTTAATTCCATGTGCTATAAACAATCAATTCACATTCGTCTGGCACGATGATTCCGGCGCCAGTCGGGGTGTGACAGATTGGTATCAGAGCCATGGTTATAGGGAATTAAGTTATTAGAAATTTAATGACCTAGACTATAACTAAATACCCTTGCACATGAGTCCTCTCATGTATTTTACATGCTTCGGTAGGATTTTATGTGCCTTATATGTTTAAACATAATTATGTGATTACATGCCTTGCATGATATATCCTTATAACACGATTCTCAAATCATATTCTAAGGCATTGTGTGCCTAAATCAACTGGTTTTTAATTTTTGAGTTTTGAATTGTTATTCATGGTTTTCAAATCCCGTCAAAGTCTGTGTCACATGACTGAAAACATGTAATGCTGGAAGAGTGAGATACCTGTATCTCGAGGTGTTCTGTCTAGGCAAGGTATTCATATAAATCCAAATCAACCGATGAATCTGTTTACCTTACCTGGGAACCCTTGAGGTGAGTGTCCACTTATAGGTACGCATATCTTTAATAAGATTGTGGTTGACCTAATACTTTGATAAGTCAACATATTCGTTTTGGTTTGCGAACCGAACGTTACACTTGAAACATCTTGTTGTTATTTTGAATCGTTTTATCATTGATTTTGTTTACTTGAAACTCATTATCCAATTCTCATAACGATTCTTAATAATCTTTCTGAATATCTTCCCGTCAAAACCGTTCACATTCTAGAAAACCGATTACGATTGATTCTATCATTTCAAACTATATCCTTAATCTTAGAGAGCATGATTTCCTATCAACCTTACACCAATGCAACTTGGAAACCTTGATGTCATTGTAAGCATGAACTAGTTATCTAAGAACCATGCTGAAGTTGTCTGCTTTAAGAAGGTTATCCGGATTTCTCTTTCATCCAAAAGTGTCTTTAATACCCCTCTCATGTTCGTCAAATCAAGTTTCGTATTGATCTTATGCCTAGTTGTATATCCGTAATAATATATCCATATCCTCTTTCACCGTCTAAAATGCAAAAGCTTATAAGCCAACTTCAAGAGACAAATTACCATGCTGATGAAAATTGTAACGTCCGGTTATTTTCCTTTAAAGCCAAAGAAAGAAGAAAAAGGAAGAAAAGAAATAAAGCCCAAGTCGAGAGACCAATCTTGCCAAAACGGGAAAATCTTTGAAGGAGTGGGGGTATAAAAGGAGGGCTTGGCTGCCCATTCCCCTTTCCATACCCACCTCCATTCGGCCAAGGAGAAGAGAGGAAGAAAGAAAGAGCAAAAGTTTGGGTTTTGAAGGATTCAAGGTGCAAAAGTCGAGGTTTAGCGAATTTTTGTGAAGCTTTACTCGAAGGGGTTGTTAATGTGAGTTCTAAGACCCCTCTTTTACATGTTTTCAACTGATTTGGGACTGAAACACATCTAAAAATCGTTTTCTTGGTTGTTTGGGTGTAAAACCCGTATGCACATGTATGGGTATGTGTGTGATTCGGGTGGGGTTTGATTTCGGGCTTGGTTGTGCTTGAATGATGTTGTGGTATGTGTTTCTAAGGTTTAGTATGGTTGATTTGAGCTTAGAACAGGTTTGAGAGGGTTTGGAGGCCGGAAATTGCAGATTAGGTTCGGGGTAGACTGCATTCGGCATCAGCTAGGGCTCATGCGACTGGAGGTCCATGCGTCCTAATGGCATGCGACTGGAGGCCATACGGCCGAAAGGCATGCTACTGAGGTCCATGCGCATGGGTGCCATGCGACTAAGGTTCTTACGTATAGAAGTCATGCGACTGAAGTTCATGTGACTGTAAGGCATGCGATTGAAGGTAATGCGACTGAAGGCCATACGTCCGAAGGGTCATGCGACTGAGGGTCAAACGACTGAAAGTCATGCGACTGAAGGCTATGCGATTGAGGGTCCATACGCCTAAGTGTTCATGCGTATGGAAGCTCTCCATACGCATAGGTGTCCATTCGTATAGGTGTCCATTCGCAAGGTGTCCATTCGCATAGGTGTCTATTCGCATAGGTGTCCATTCGCCCATAGTGTCCATTCGCCTAAGTGTCCTCATGCGCCTGGATTAGCCATGCGACTGAATAGTGCCCATACGCCCAAATAGGGCTCATGCGCCTGAAAGGACTTAGTTTATTTTCTGACTTTCGGGGGAATGAGTTGTCGTAGGTTTTGACTTAGGAGGTTCCCGGGGGTTTATGTAAGTTGACTTTTGAAGTCATAGATTATATGATAGGCATGTATGATGATGTAAGATTGACGCTTATGTGATGGTGTATGCGATGTATGATTGATGCTTATGCATGATGGTATGTATGGTGTATGTTATGTATGTATGATGATGTGATGTATGATGGTATGATTGTATGTTATGTTCCTTATTACGTATGATGATGTGACTTTATGTGGTGCGATATTGTTAATGAACGTAAATTATTATCTTAACGAAGTGAAATATTTAAGATAATGAAAGTGGAACATAATGAATGAAAGTATGAAAAGCCTTGCAAGCAACTAGAAGGAGGTTCACTACTCATTGAAAGTTGTTAGCCCCATTGTGTGTGTCTACAGCGTGCGATTTTGGCTACCTCATAAGGGTTCATACACACAGTAAGAGTTCAGTCTCGGTGACTACTCCAATACGTGGGATTTCCTAATTATTGTGTGTTATACAACGTGCGATCTTGGCGAACCCATAAGAGTTCACACACACAGGAGGAGTCTGTCCTAGTGACCACTCCATACGTGTGATATGAGGTCCTTGTCGCTTAACCCTAGATGAAATTGCTCGGTGCTCTAGAGGGGGTTTAAGTACATGACAAGACCTAGATAGAAGTGAAAGATAATAAATGTACTAAAAGTGTGATAAGTACGAAATGTGCAAACGTGCGATATGTACGAACGATGATGAAGATAATAATTATTATCTATGTGTACGTATGATGTGTGATCACGTGCGATAGTAAGTAAAATGTTTTAATGAATGAAAGGTAATGTAATGTTTTTATAAAACTAGAACTCACTCAGCAACGCTGACTTTTATGTGTTTCCAGTTGGCAGGTAAAGTTGCTGAGGATGGCACGGGGTGATTACTCGGCTCATTTTGGATGGCATCCATATTTATAATGCTTTTGTGATGTAATGGAACAAGTATTTTGAAATTGGACAACGATGTATTATTTTGCAAAAGCTTTTATAATGAACTAAAATGTCATTTTTGAATGTTTCCGCTACGGTGTTTATTTAAGTTAAATGTAAATATATATGTTTTCTGGGCGATGATTGGCCAGCTGTAAGTGTCCCGGGAGCGGGGCCTTACAAGTTGGTATCAGAGCCAAAGTTTAAGTGAAACGGGTAAATTTTCAAATAAACCTTAAATTAACATGAAAATGGGATGGAAAGGGAAGGGATGCCAATCTGAGTAGCTACGTGCCATCAGGTATTTTCTTAATGATTAATCGTTATTACGTGTGCATGTTATGTGGTTTATGTGTTGTATGTAGATTTGGATACTGATGTAGTCAGGATAGGTAATGCTCGGGGTATGAAGAGTAATGTAAGTAGCTAATCACAACTGGCCACTGTAATTAGGGACTTACTATACTTGACATAAACTGAGTTATTCCCTTGAATGACCGTGTTAGTGTTTATATCTTATAGTGTGTTTAGAGGATGGCCGGTGGTAGATCTTCGAAGGTTTCGCCAGGTGAAGGTTGTGGTGGACATGGTGCTGGATCGCGTGTCACGAGAAGTATGACTAGGGCTGCTGATATGGCACTCGAAGAGCCTGAGATCCATCACCCGGAAGGCGGTGATGATAGTGCTAACCTGAGGACCGCATTGAAAGAGGCTGTGGTTGAGGGAGTTCAACAGGTTATGCAGACGTTTCTGTCGTCTATGGTGACTGAGGTAATTAGGGCGGTGAAGGAGACGATCGTGATTGAAGTGAACAAGAAGGGTAGCAACGACAAGAATTGGAAAGGAAAGCGGGTTGAACGTGAGAGTTTCACTCCAAACAACAAGGCTGCGAGGGTGGATGACCGATGTGTGGTCACATCCAGTATGGGGTTGAAGAGTTGTGGTAATTGCGGGAAGAAGCATACAGAAGAGTGTAGGTGGGAAACAAACCTCTGCTTCAAATGTGGGAGGCCCGGTCATCTGGCAAGAGATTGTGGGGTGATGAAGTGTTATAACTGTGGCAAAAGGGGTCACATAACCAAGGACTGCAAGAAGCCAAGGGCAGAGAGTTCTGGAGCAAGGAAGACGACCAGAGCTGAAGGGCAGAGGGTGAGCACAGAGTCTTCATGATGACTCAGAAGGAGGCTAGGACGGACCCCGATGTTGTGTCAGGTACGTTTCTAGTAAACCAAACTCTAGCTTTTGTGTTATTTGATTCTGGTGCTAGTAAGAGTTTTATTTTTGTTGCCTTTTATGCCAGTTGCCCATTAGGAGTAGAAGTATTGGTGAGCCCTTTGATGTAGAAACTGCCGTAGGCAAGTCTACCAGGATTTCTGAGATGATAAAAGGCTGTGACATAGAATTAGAAGGTCATAAGTTTCCTGCTAGACCATTTACGATGACTTTAGGCGGTTTGGATGTAGTCCTACGAATGGACTGGTTGGAAGACTATGAGACGAATATCGTATGTTGCAAGAAGATGGTCGGACTGACAGTGCCTGACGGTAGTACAGTGACGGTTTATGGTGATCGAGTCACTACAATCCCGAAGGTGATTTCGATGGTGGTGGTGGGAAGGTGTATGAGGCGTGGTTGCAGTGCCTACTTGGCCTATGTAAAGGACGTGGATACGCCAACAACACAATTATCCGATGTACTGGTTGTGTATGACTTCCATGATGTGTTCTCAGAAAATTCACAAAGTGTAACACCAGATTGTGAGATCAAGTTCCAGATAGATTCGATACCCGGTGCCCAACCTATTTCTAAGGTGCCATAGCGTTTAGCCCCTTCTGAGATGAAGGAATTGATGGAGCAACTGCAGGAGTTGCTCGATAAGAGATTCCTTTGATCGAGTATCTCTCCTTGAGGTGCTACAGTCTTGTCTGCGAAGAAGAAGGACGGAAGCACGAGAATGTGTATTGACTAGGCTGACCCGTAGGGATGTGAAGTTTGTTGGGGTCAAGTTCAAGAGAAGGCTTTTGAGGAGTTGAAGGCAAGATTGACTCAAGCTCCTGTCTTGTCATTACCCGAAGGAAGCGAGAACTTGGTGGTCCATCCAGACGCCTCTTACTCGGGGTTGGGTTGCGTAATGATGCAGCGAGGGAAGGTTATAGCTTACGCATCCGACAATCAAAAGTTCATGAGGTTAATTATCCCACTCATGATTTGGAGCTTGCAGCCGTGGTCTTCGCGTTGAAGATTTGGAGGCACAACCTGTATGGGACGAAATGCACCATATTCACGAACCACAAGAGCTTGAAGTACTTCTTCGAGCAGAAAGATTTGAACATGAGGCAAAGGAGATGGTTGGAGTTTATTAAGGACTATGATTGCGAGATCCATTACCATCCGGGTAAAGCCAACGTATTGGCAGATGCCCTTAGTTGAAAAGAGAGACCCAAGCCGATTCAGGTTAAAGCGTATCAATTGATTACGACCTCTGATGTGATGTCGCAAGTAACGGAGTTTCAAGATGAGGCATTGAAAGAAGATCATCGTAACTCTGAAAGAATGAGAGGTCTGGTTGCGGAATTGGGTGAGAACACACTCGGTGTTAGGACCATATTCGGGCGGATGTGGATTCCACGTTTTGGGGATCTACGCGTGAAGATTATGGATGAAGCTCATAAGGCTCGGTACTCTATTCATCCTGATGCTACAAAGATGTATCAAGACATGAAGAAAGATTATTGGTGGCCGGGTATGAAGCGTGATGTGGTGGAGTATGTGAGTAAATGCCTTACTTGCTTACAAGTGAAGGCCGAGCATCAAAAGCCGTATGGGAAGATCCAACCTTTGGATATACCGGAGTGGAAGTGGGAGCACATCACCATGGATTTTATTACGAAGCCGCCGCGTACCACGCGAGGGTACAATGCTATATGGGTGATAGTTGACCGTCTGACAAAGAGTGCTCACTTCCTACCCATTCGCAAGACATATTCATCCGAGAGGTTGGCAGATCTGTTCATTAAAGAAATTATAACTCGTCATGGTGTGCCGTTGTCTATTGGTCTGATCGCGACACCCGGTTTACATCTAAATTTTGGAGGAAATTCCACGACGCAATAGGGACGAGGTTACATATTAGCACGGCTTATCATCCTCAGACGGATGGTCGGTCAGAAAGGACTATTCAGACGTTAGAAGATATGCTTCGGGCATGTGTCATCGATTTTGGAGGAAGTTGGGATGACCACTTACCGTTAGCTAAGTTCTCATATGTTATCATGCCAGTATTGGTATGCCTCCTTATGAGATGCTATACGATAGGAGATGTAGAACTCCTGTTTGTTGGGGTGACATTGGTCAGAAGGAGTTGGGGAGCGTCGAGGTGATCGAGGCTACGGCTGAGAAACTAGAAAGGATCAAAGCCTTTATGAGGCAGCCAAAGATAGACAGAAGTTGTATGCCGATAAACGACGTAGACTGATTGAGTTCCAGGTGGGTGATAGAGTTATGTTGAAAGTCTCACCTTGGAAGGGTATCATTAGATTCAGAAAGTGGGGCAAGTTGAGCCCGAGATACATAGGGCCTTTCCGAATCATTGCTCGAGTAGGAGAGGTGGCCTATAGACTAGAATTACCAGAGGAGTTAAGTGGAATTATGTGTCTCATCTAAGAAAGTGTTTAGCAGATGAAGACATGATTGTTCCACTAGAGGATATCGAGGTAGATGAACGGCTCAATTATGTGGAACAACCAGTGGTGATCATCGATTGTAAAGAGAAGAGATTATAGAATAAAGTGGTTCCACTTGCGCGCGTACAGTGGAAGCACAGAAAGAGATCTGAGTCTACGTGGGAGCCTGAAGAAGAGATGATACATCATTACCCACAATTGTTCGAGGAATAACAGGTTTCGGGGACGAAACCTATATATAAGGGGGGTGGACTTGTAACGTCCGATTATTTTTCTTTAAAGCCAAAGAAAGAAGAAAAAGGAAGAAAAAAATAAAGCCCAAGTTGAGGGACCAATCTTGCCAAAACAGGAAAATCTTTGGAGGAGTGGGGGTATAAAAGAAGGGCTTGGCTGCCCATTCCCCTTTCCATACCCACTTCCATTCGGCCAAGGAGAAGAGAGGAAGAGAGGAAGAGAGAAAGAGCAAAAGTTCGGGTTTTGAAGGATTCACGGTGCAAAAGTCGAGGTTTAGCGAGTTTGTGTGTAGCTTTACTCGAAGGGGTTGTTAATGTGAGTTCTAGGACCCCTCTTTTACATGTTTTCAACTGATTTGGGGCTGGAACACATCTGAAAATCGTTTTCTTGGTTGTTTGGGTGTAAAACCTGTATGCACATGTATGGGTATGTGTGTGATTCGGGTGGGGTTTGATTTTAGGCTTGGTTGTGCTTGAATTATGTTGTGGTATGTGTTTCTAAGGTTTAGGATGGTTGATTTGAGCTTAGAACAGGTTTGAGAGGGTTTGGAGGCCAAAAATTGCAGATTAGGTTCGGGGTAGAGTGCATTCTGCATCAGCTAGGGCTCATGCGACTGGAGGTCATGCGTCCGAATGGCATGCGACTGACGCCATACGGCCGAAAGGCATGCGACTGATGTCTATGCGCATGGGTTCCATGCGACTGAGGTTCATACGCATGGAAGTCATGCGACTGAAGTTCATGTGCGTGTAAGGCATGCGATTGAAGGTTATGCGACTGAAGGCCATACGTCCGAAGGGTCATGCGACTGAGGGTCAAACGACTGAAGGTCATGCAACTGAAGGCTATGTGACTGAGGGTCCATACGCCTAAGTATTCATGCGTATGGAAGCTCTCCATACGCATAGGTGTCCATTCGCATAGGTGTCCATTCGCACAGGTGTCCATTCGTATAGGTGTCCATTCGCATAGGTGTCCATTCGCATAGGTGTCCATTCGCCCATAGTGTTCATTCGCCTATGTGTCCTCATGCGCCTGGATTGGCCATGCGACTGAATAGTGCCCATACGCGCAAATAGGGCTCATGCGTCTGAAAGAACTTAGTTTATTTTCTGACTTTCGGGGGAATGAGTTGCTGTAGGTTTTGACTTGGGAGGTTCCCGAGGGTTTATGTAAGTTGACTTTTGAAGTCATAGATGATATGATGGGCATGTATGATGATGTAAGATTGATGCTTATGTGATGGTGTATGCGATGTATGATTGATGCTTATGCATGATGGTATGTATGGTGTATGTTATGTATGTATGATGATGTGATGTATGATGGTATGATTGTATGTTATGTTCCTTATTATGTATGATGATGTGACTTTACGTCGTGCGATATTGTTAATGAACGTAAAGTATTATCTTAACGAAGTGAAAGATTTAAGATAATGAAAGTGGAACATAATGATAGAAAGTATGAAAAGCCTTGCAAGCAACTGGAAGGAGGTTCACTACTCATTGAGAGTTGTTAGCCCCACTGTGTGTGTCTACAGCGTGCGATTTTGGCTAACTCATAAGGGTTCATACACACAGTAAGAGTTTAGTCTCGGTGACTGCTCCAATACGTGGGATTTCCTAATTACTGTGTGTTATACAGCGTGCGATCTTGGCGAACCCATAAGAGTTCACACACACAGGAGGAGTCTGTCCTAGTGACCACTCCATACGTGCGATATGGGGTCCTTGTTGCTTAACCCTAGATGAAATTGCTCGGTGCTCTAGAGGGGGGTTAAGTACATGACAAGACCTAGATAGAAGTGAAAGATAATAAATGTACTAAAAGTGCGATAAGTACGAAATGTGCAAACGTGCGATATGTACGAACGATGATGAAGATAATAATTATTATCTATGTGTACGTATGATGTGTGATCACGTGCGATAGTAAGGAAAATGTATTAATGAATGAAAGGTAATGTAATGTTTTTATAAAACTAGAACTCACTCAGCAACGCTGACTTTTATGTGTTTCCAGTTGGCAGGTAAAGTTGCTGAGGATGGCACGGGGCGGTTACTCGGCTCATTTTGGATGGCATCCATATTTATAATGCTTTTGTGATGTACTGGAACAAGTCTTTTGTAATTGGACAACGATGTATTATTTTGCAAAAGCTTCTATAATGAACTGAAATGTCATTTTTGAATGTTTCCGCTGCGGTGTTTATTTAAGTTAAATGTAAATATATATGTTTTATGTGCGATGATTGGCCAGCTGTAAGTGTCCCAGGAATGGGGCCTTACAAAAATCTCCACATCCCACTGGACGAAATCAAATTGATGATTCTATCCACATTGTCAAGAAACCCATGAAATTATGAATTGTGAAAACTCAAGCGTAGCCAAATACCTATTGTTAAAGTTCGTTGCAAGTCTAAACGTGGTCAGAACTCACTTGAAAACGTAAAAACCAAATGAAATCCAAATTTCCTCATATCCTTGAAATCAGTCTTCTCGTGATTAAATTTTGGGACGAAATTTCCTAAAGTAGGGGACATCCGCCCATTTTCAAACTAAAAACCCGAACCCGAACCCAATTTGAACTTTTACATGATGGAAAATTTATTAGTAAATTTATTTTTATTTAAATGAATCAAATGCAATAAATATGTAATTCAACCAATATTGTGAATTGTTTTATTCAATTTTCATTTATTAAATCATTTAAACAATTTAATAATAAGTTGATTGATAATATATATATATATATATATATATATATATATATATATATATATATATATATATATATATATATATATATATATATATATAGAGAGAGAGAGAGAGTAGTGTTATCTTGAGAACCACCCTTTTTGTGAAAACTCTAGAAACCAATATCAACCACACATTTTAGTCACATGTCAATTTCACATTTTTTTTAAAAAAACATTCATAATTTTTTTCACGATATTATTTTTTCAAAAGTTTCACCATTAACTTCTTTATTTTTTTATCTTTCCAACGCCTACCATATTGATATACTTTTTAAAAAATATTATCCAGTCGTTATTTACACATGTGTAAATCTGGTTATACACATGTGTAATATCGGATTTACACATGTGTAAATCTATTATTACATATATGTAAAATGAATTTCGTGAAAAAAATAGGATTTTTTAATCTTTAATAAAAAAATTTTATTTTTTTATGAAAAAGGGAAACGAAAGAAACATTTTTATGATTTTATTTTTTTATTTTTATATTATTTTTCAATTTATAATTTTTTTAGTACGTTTTTGTTAATTACAATTTTGCCATTGAAAACTAGTGGCTGAGATTGGTTGCTCGAGTTCTCACAAAAAAAGTGAGCTCTTATTTGATCAATCCCATATATATATATATATGGCCAAACACTTGATAAATGTTATTGTGAGTGTGTTTGGTATATTATATGGAATGATTTTGAGTGGTTATGAGCAAAGGAGACTGGAAATGTTATTGTTGATTATTATATTTAAAGAATCTGTTCAATCCTTATAAAATTTTTTAATATTTTTTAAAATGGTTGTGAGTGGAGTAGAGAGAAAAAATAATGATAAGGGTATAAAAATAATTATTTAATTGAAAAGAAGAGAGAAAATATAATGATTTTTAGTGTAATTATATGAATGAAAATAAGGAATCCACTGTGAATACTCTAAGTAGCATAAGTATCTATATATTACGCATCCATTAACGAAAAAAAGTTTATTTTTATGGATATAGGAGGAGTTAGAGATTTTAGTGTAAATCGAATTGTGTTTAATTAGATCTCTTGAACTTGAATTTTTTGTGGTTCTATTCATAGGTTGGGGGAATGAAAGATGAGTATATAAATACTGATATTGATGAAATTCGTGAAAAATTGTCCACTTTTGTCACAAACTTTTTTTCTGATGACATTTTGTATCAAAGTTAGAATGAAATGTTAACTTTGAAATGTAAGGTGTGTTATGAAATATTGTATGAAACACCTTTGTTTTGCTATATATGTAGTTTATTTTGTATTATGAGACATTAATCATCATTTTGAACAGCTTTGACAGGGCATGCAATGGGAAATTGGTTTAAATTGTTCGTTGGTAGTGTTTTTATAATCATGATACACATTTATGACACACAAATGTTAATCATCTTATTTATGATAGGTTCTTCCTTGACACATCATGCGTGTCGTAAGGGCGTGCCAAAAATCCATGTGAGATGACAAAAATACACGTCTTCTTCGTTTATGTCAGGGTCTTCCTTGACGTGCTTCAACATGTCATCTGCCCTATTTTATGACACACATTACGCGTCACAAATATATATTTTCTAGTATTGCTCATAATGGCAGCCTAGTATTATGTTTAACATGAATAGCTTTGTCCACATTTCTCCAAAGCCATTTAACCTCCACCTTATGCCTCCATCACCATTTAAATAAAAAGCTAATATTGAAATCCTCCAAAGTTCCCAAACCGAGCTCCACCTCTTCCTTTGAAGCCATGACTTTGTCCTAGTTAATCTAATGAATCTTTCTTTTTTGTTACCACCCTAAAAGAACTGTTTCCTAAGGCTTTCATTCTTATCCAAGACCTTCTTCGAGCCTTTATATATGGAGAAGTGGTAAATAGAGAAGGCGTCAAAGACAAATTTTAGCAGTGTGACCCTACCCATGATGGATAAAGCCGAAGCCTTCCATAATGAGAGACGCATTTCTATCATCTCTATAACCGAATCCCAAGCCTTGATTATATTCATGTTGTTCACCGTTTCAATACCTATGTACTTGAATTGAGTTTTGGCCTTAGGACAAGTAAATTTTGTGCACACATAGTCCAAATACGTTAGTCTTCTATAATTCATTTTAAGTCTAGACACTAACAACAAGGATCTCATTTATCTTGCAATATTCATTAGGTTAGCAATTAACAAATCCCCCAATATATAACATCGTCAGCAAACATGACACTAGAAAGGATGGGACCCCATTAGGTTTTTAAAACCTAATAAAAATGTTTGTTTTACAAGTACTTTTCATAAAGCTTGAGAAAGCCTCCATGGCAATGATGAATATAAATGGGTATAACGGGTCACCATAACGAAACACACCCCCCCATAACAGTGTGTGGGTCATGACTCATTGACCAAAATTGAGGTCCTGTCTGATTTTAGGAGGGACCTAATCCATTTCCATCACTATTCGGGAAATTGCATTCGAAGCAAGATTATGTATATAAAGTCCGAATTTAGAGAACCAAATACCTTTTTAAAATTTCTTTTAAGTAGAAGGGTTATTTTTTACACCTCCTAGTCCAAGAAATAACTTTATTGAGAATCATTGTGCCATCGAAGCTAGATATTACGATGTGTGATAAAAACCAATCTTGGAGATTATCGTGGTAATAACGCCTTTGAGTCGAATTGCAAGGGTATTCGAAACGTTCAAGGAAGCAAATGACATACACATACGTACGGTTGTATTTACGGTTTCATCTATACATATTTTATGACATGTTAGGCTTCTTTCCATGTCCCGTAAAGCATATACAATTTTTTTAAAGCATTTACTACATAGAGCCATCTCTACTCGTATTTCTAGACTGTGACTTTAACTATTGATGATAAATTATGAAGGTGCCTTAATTGCAATTTAATTTGAACTACCTCCCTATAAACAGCTGCCTTTGGAAGTGTATCATTTATGGAGAAGAAGAGATCGATTATAGTTAGTGTTGTACAAAAAAAGCAGGTTTGCAAACCGGTTCGTGTAAAAAAACGACACCGGTTTTGGGCCCAAACCGGTTTCAACCCGGCCCTACCCGTCGGTTTGTAGGCAGTTCCTAGATCTCTCGTTCCAAACCGGTTTCTAAACCTGTCCGCTTTAAAACCAGTCCCCAAACCGGTTCACAACCCGGAAGCACAAACCAGTTTTCAAACAGGTTTTAAAAATATAGCCGTTGGGTAACGGCTATATAGTCGTTTTTTGCCCGTTTTTGACCGTTTATTGATGTTTTTTTACCATTATACCCCCATTATGTTAGTATATATATGTATTGGATGTTTTGATTGAATCACAACAACTTAAAAGGTACTCTACTCTCAAAAATCGCAAACACGTTCAATACTTTCGTTCTCTTAGAAAAAAAACTCTCTCATAACTCTCTCAAATATCTTCATCAAATGCTCAATCATCCGTTGTTGTGATGCGTCTTCAAGCAACGTGGTGGTAGCAATCCTTCCTACGAATAGGAACCCCGAAATATGGTGCAATTATGATTTATGTCAAATCGCAAGCGGTCCGAACAAGGCTTGTTCCACGTTTTGCCATAAGTTTTTCATAAAAGATGCAAACACAAAGTTGAAAAACCATATTTCAAATAAATATTGTAAGGCGTTAAAAGGTAAACCGTCTCAATGTCAAGCTTCAATGACAAAAGAAGTAAATGTTTGGGCGTATAACGTTGATGCGATTCGGAAGCAAATGACGCATTTTGTAATTCAAGAAAGCTTGTCATTCAAACATTTTGACAACAAACGTTTGAGTCGACTCATTCAACGAACTCTCCAACCATGTTACATCAATGTAAGTCGTGCTAATCTTCGAAGAGATTATTTATATGTGGAAAAAAGCTAAAAATGAATTAATATCTTATTTTGAAAATTTACAAACCGGTGTTAACTTAACTATGATGTTTGGTCGAATTCTCATGGTTCACCGGACTTGTACAGTTGTGTCACGCCTTTCGAGTTGAACCCGATTCGTGACAAATGATGAAACGTACGATTGCATTTGAATTGTTTGATTATCCTCACACCAGCGAAAACATTTTTTATCTTATTGACAAAGTTATTAAACGTATAAAATAGAAAACAAAATATTTTCTATATCTTTTGATAATACGTCAAATAACACACTTGTGATAAAACGCCGAAAATTAAAATATAAACCAATGTGTGACGGTGTGTTTTTTCATAGTCGATGTGTTACGCACATCATAAATTTAGCCGTTCATGACGGTTTAAGAATGATTGATGTAACATCTCATATTTTTCTGTTAATTAAAAGTTAACTGTGTTAATTCTTATATGGGTATTTATGCTAATTATGAAACGTGGTGGACTTTTTATGACTTCTTGTTTAATTTTAAGTTTATAAGTTAATGAAATAATAATGATTATAACAATAAAAATATTAACAATGTTAATCATATTAATAATCATAAAAATAATAATGATAATAATAATATTATCAACCATAATACTTATTACAATAATAATAATAATAATAATAATAATAATAATAATAATGGTAATAATAATACTAATAATAATAATAATAATAATAATAATAATAGTAATAAAATAATAATGATAATAAAGATAATAATAATAAGTTATAAAAGTTAACAAGTTAAAACTTAATTAAGTTCAAGGGGGCCTAATTGTCAAATTAGAAACTTAAAATATTAAGTTTGGGCATAAAATAATAAGAATTCAAAGTTGGGGGACCATTTCTGTAATTAATTAAAAACACACCCAACCCACCGCCCTTTCCCCCGTTTTTCCGGCGGGAGCTCCGGCCAAACTCCGGCCGGGCTCCGGCCACCTCTTAAACATTAAAAATGGTCGTTTCCTTGGTCCCGAAACGATTCCAAACCGTTCTAGAACTCATTTCGAACTTGAATGTACCAATTAAAGACGTTTAATCATCGGTTACTAAGCTAAATCGAATGATTAACCGAACGCCTTTAACCATATAGCCGTTCGACCATTAAAACTTAATAATAACCAAATTAAATGATTCATAATCGAACGTCTAAGTAGTCTAAAGCTTCTATCAATTCCAATTGCACCTGAATCAACACAAACAACGAATCCAATTTCATTCTTTTTCCGCGACCTGTAACCATACCAAAACCCAATCTCCGAACGACTTGAACCAAAATCAACATAGGGCTTCGCATCTGGATCATCATTCGAGGCTATCTGCAAGTTTAATTGGATTTTCATTAAGGATTGCTTATCATTTGGGTGTTACGGCCGCGAGTTGTTCATCATCTTGTTTCTCATCGATTTAAAACTTCAAACGGGTAATCAAACACATGTGTATAATCGGTTTTACTTGGGGATTAAAAGCCCCAAGTTTAATTTCGTTATCATAATCGATTTGGGGTTCGATTTGGGTTAGATGAATCTAGGGTTCATATGGGATTGGGGATGTTTGTTTAAGTTGATTTTTAAGAAATGAAACCTGTGTTTTCACAGGCATAGGCTACCCAGCCTAATGGTTCTGTGCTCACATGTAAAACATAAGGTCATGGGTTCGAACCCCATGACCTGCTTTTTTTTAAAAAAGGCTTTTTCAGTCTTAAAAAATATAGAAAAATCTTTAAAAATTATAAAAGTACTTATAAACTTAGTTTATTTTTTTTAATTACTTAAAGTACTTCTGCAAATTTATTTTTTTAAAAAAAAATAATAATAATATAAATTAATTGTTTTCTTTAAAAATTAGATTTTTTTTTGTAAATATAAACTTTAGATAATGGTTTTAAACCATTAAAATTATTAATATAGCAAAAGTCACTCCTAAACTAATAAGCAAGAATATTTCAAATAATTACAAAAGTTTAGTTTGTTTTTAGTCTATTACTTCTTTAAATTAGTTACCCAAATTTTACATATATTATTTTTTTTAAAATATATGGTTGCTACAATTAAAATGCATAATATATCTATAAGAACCCCAAAATACTTATCAAAACCCTAATTCACGTTTAAACGTTAATCTTATCGCTAAACTTAATCTTGAAATATATACGTTTAGGTATCTTGTAAAGGAACTCGTTGGAGCGTCATTTAAATTCTTATTATCATCTTATACACTTATACATCATGTGAGTTTTCCTTGTCCCCTTTTTACAATTTCACACTTATTTGGGGTGAAACATGATGCTTATATTACATACACGTTTAAACATTTGAGACTTGTAATGCACATGCAATTCTACTTATTTTTGGTCATGGTTATTTGTGTTTTGTAAGTGTTTATATGAGATACATAGTTTGTTTACAATCATTAACTATTGCTAGCCTGGCGACGTCTTAGATCTTTGGGCCTGACAAGCCTATTTGGTGCTAAAGTCGAGGTATTGCCGACTCCTAGGGGCCGTACGCTTGTGCACTAGGAAACCAAATACACTTAGCCAATCTTATATACTTGTAATCAAGTCGAGGTTTGGTTGTAACGATATGTGTTCTATAACCTTACTAGCTTATAATCCATGACATGAATTGCTACTTGTAAACTTATTATGTATGAAAACTTGGAAACTCACCAACTATTTTTAGTTGACTCTTTATTTTCATCATGTTTCAGGAAATCCCCAAGTTTAAAGTGGACATTTGAAGCTTGCAATAAAACTAGGATTTGGACCTAGTTAAATAAACAAAATATTATGTTATGTTTGAGTTATGTTGAACTTATTTCTTTTTGTGACTTATGGTTGTATTTCATTTTAATACTTATGATAATAATATTTGCAATTTAAATATAGCGTTATGTGGCTGTGAACAATCTTAACCCTCACATCTCGACGTTTCCGCCGTCAAGGTTGGGGTGTGACAATTGAAACATTGAAAGATGGTTTTAAAAAAATATTACTTGACATTTTTAGCAATAACCAAAGGTATAGTAGATATCACAAGTTTTGTAAAGGCGCAAATTCGAAATGTTTAGCTCCGAATTAGGACGTAACTACACGATGGAATTCCACTTGTAACATGTTTGAAAAGGCTATTGAACAAAAAGAAAGTTTAATAGCATGTCATAAGAGTTTGGTAAGTCGTGTAAAGGCAAATCTTTACCATCCATCAGGTTGGTCCGTTATTTAAGAAATAAGCAAAATGCTTCACATTTTTAAAAACGCAACTACTTGTTTTTCCGGAGTTTATTATCCAACGCAAATTTATTTAATGACTTCAAATTAAATGAGATGTCGTTTAGGGGTAGACCTTATTTGAATATGTGTAAGGGCCCGTTCCCGGGACTCTTACAGTTGGATTCTCATCGCACATAAAACATATAATTACATTTAACCTTCATACAATATTGCAGCGGAAACATTAAGCATCATTACATTTCATCATAAAAACTTTTGCAACATGATAAATTGTTGCCCAATTACAAAATATTTGTTTCATTACATTACAAAAGCATTAAACATAAGGATGTCATCAAAATACGCTGAGTAGCCGCCCCGTGCCATCCTCAGCAACATACCTGCCAACTGAAAACACATCAAGTCAGCGTTGCTGAGTGAGTTCTAGTTTTATAATAAAACATACTTTACTTTCATTAAAACCTTTTATTTCCTTATGCGATCATACATCATACGTATACACAGATAATATCATTATTATCTTCATCATTCATTCATACTTTAACTTTTACATTCTTTTATCATTACAACTTTTCCTTTCCATCAACCATAAACCTTACCCTTCTGTTCATGGTACTGGACCTAGGCCTATCATAGACCTTCTATAACAGTGCATAGCACCTCATGGTCACATTACCTAAGGTAAGGTTCAGGATCATTACATCTGTTACGTCATCACGTTCTCGATCAGTGTCAACAGCTATACCCCAAACTATATGGCTACTAGGCCGAAGATCATAAATAACTTCCACACTGCACGTAGCCTGGCACCAGCACCGGGGTAAGCGATAACTCGAGTACTGGGCCGAAGATCATAAATGACTTCCACACTGCACACAGCATGGCACCAGCACCGAGGTGAGCGACAAAGATCCCATCCACATACTACACCCTTAACGATATGCATATCTCGAGTACTGGGCCGAAGTTCATAAATGACTTCCACACTGCACATAGCCCCAGTACCGAGGTGAGTAATCACTACTCCACCCCCAACGATATGCATAACTCGAGTACTGGGCCGAAGTTCATAAATGACTTCCACACTACACATAGCCTGGCACCAGCACCGAGGTGAGTAATCACTACACACTATGTACCACAACGTTGGTCAGTCACAAAGACTGGAACCCCCGCGTGTACTCCTGTTCATAATGCTTGCAAGCCTTTCATACTTTCATTCGTTCATTAATGCATGCATTCATTCATTTATCATGTTCCTCTTTTCATTATCTTTCACTTTACGTTACATAATACTTTCGTTTCATTCATTAACATTCGACGTAAATCCATGGAAAGATACATATACATAACAGGAACATAAACATAAACATACACACATCACCATACACGGCATCATCATACATACGCATCAATCCTACTCACGCATCAATCATACATCACATCACACACATCATACATACTATGCATCACACGCACCGCCATGCATAACATCACACATAACGTCATACATATCATCATCATCAACATGCCCAACATAACGTCCATGACCTCGAAAGTCAACTTACACGAGTCTACAGGAACCTCCCGAGTCAAAACCCAAAACTGCACCTTCCCTCGAAGATCATAAGATAAACCATTGTTCTTTCGAGCGTATGAGCCCCACTTGGGCGTATGGATACCCTCCAGTCGCATGGCCTTCCAGGCGACTGAACACTTAGGCGAATGGACATCATGCGAATGGACCCTATGCGAATGGACCTATGGGCGAATGGACATTATGCGTATGGACTCTCAGTTGCATAGCTTCTATGCGTATGGCCTTCAGTCGCATGACTTCAGGCGCATGGGCTTCAGTCGCATACCTTCCGTGCGAATAAACCTCAGTCGCATGGCCTTCGTGCGAATGAACCTCAGTCGCATAACCTTTGTACGAATGAACCTCAGTCGCACACTCCTTCAATCGCATGCCTTATAGGCATATGAACTTCAGTCGCATGACCCTCATGCGTATGGACTTCAGTCGCATGGAAATCGTGCGCATGGACCTCAGTCGTACGCCAATCGGCCGTATGGCCTCCATTCGCACTCCAGTCGGTGGCCTAGCCCTATTGATCCAGTGTTTAAAGATGAATTTAATAAAATATGGTGAAACATCATACATCCATGAGTCATTGAGGCATGCAACACATGCCGAAAGTTCAAATGATCCAGTGTTTAAAGATGAATTTAATAAAAGTTAACGTGGTACACTCTGAGTAATAAACTCGGGAGGTATGGTGGAACAAACTTTTTATCCACCATGAGTCCACAAGATTTTAAAATTTTGACTTGTTGGTTTGGTGTAAAGGTAAGGAAGATCAATTTCCCATCCTATCCACCATAGTCCGAGATTTAGTAATCTTCCAAGCTTTCACGGTAACTTCGGAATCTGCTTTTTCAGTTAGTGGCAAGATTATATCGATAAGACGAACTCCAACCACGTTACACCAATATAAGTCGTGCTACTCTTCGAATAGATTGTTTAAAAATGTGAAAAAAAAACTAAAAATGAATTAATATCTTATTTTGAAAATTTACAAACCAGTGTTAACTTAACTAGTGATGTTTGGTCGACTTCTTACGGTTCACCGGACTCGTAAATTTTTGTCACCACCAATTGGGTTGAACTCGATTCGTGGGAACTTATGAAACGTATAATTGCGCTTGAATTGTTTGATTATCCACACATCGGCCAAAACATTTTTTATCTTATTGATAAAGTTATTAAAACGTATAAATTAGAAAACAAAATATTTTCTATATGTTTTCATAATGCTTCAAATAACACACTTGCGATAGATCATTTGAAATTAAAATATAAACAACATGTGTGAGGGTGTGTTTTTTCATAGTCGATTTGTTGCGCACATCATAAAATTAGTCGTTCTAGACGGTTTAATAATGATTGAAACAGTGAAAGATGGTTTTAAAATAATGTTACGTGACATTTTTAACAATAATCAAATATATAGTAGATATTGCAGGTTTTGTAAAGACGCAAATTCCAAATGTTTAGGTCCAAAATTGGACGTACCAACACGATGAATTCCACTTATAACATGTTTGAAAGGCTATTGAACAAAAAGAAAGTTTAATAGCATTTCATAATAGTTTGGTAAGTCGTGGAAAGACAAATACTTACCATCCATCAGGTTGGGTCGTTATTGAATAAATAAGCAAAATGCTTCAAATTTTTAAAAACGCAACTACTTATCTTTCCGGAGTTTATTATCCAACGAGTCCGTTAATATTTCACTAAATTTATTTAATAACTTCAAAATTAAATGACATGTCGTGTATGGGTAGACCTTATTTAGATATGATACCCCCAATGAAAGATAAATTTAAAAAGTATTTCAAAGAAATGCCTCCGATTATTACATGTGCCGCTGCTTTAAACCTTTATTTAAATTTATCGAGGGTTGAAACTTTACTTGATAAAATTACATCTAATTTGAATTTAGAAGATGAAAACCCATTTTAGAGTCAAAGTTTAAAAGCTACTTTTAACCAACAATTACAAAATATGTATGATGTTTATTTTATTAAAATATGGTGAAACATCGATCATGCATACATGAGTCATTAAAGCATGCGGCATATGCCGAAAGTTCAAATGATCAAATGTTTGCTTTATATAATACTTTAGAGGATGAATGTAATAAACGTCAAGGTGATAACACTCCGAGTAGTGAACTCGGGAGGTATGGTGGAAAAAACTTTTTATCCACCATGAGTCCACAAGATTTTAAAAATTTTTGACTTGTTGGCTTGATGGAAGTTAAGGAAGATTAATTTCTCATCCTATCCACCATGGGCCGAGATTTACTAACCGTCCAACCTTACACGGTAGCTTCGGAATCTGCTTTTTCTGTTAATGGCAGGGTTATTGTGACATCCGTCACTTTAAGGTCCGTCAATTGACGTGTTTGTCCGTCATCTTTTCTGTATTTGGTCATTCCTCATCATTATTTGACTCTTTATGTGGATATCATGTGTGCAATATTATCGTTGTGTGTGCATTCGATTAAAATCGTGTGTGAACCTTAAAAAGACCTTTAAAACTTTCATGTTTGAAAACGTTAAATATATCATCTTATAAATATAATAAATGTTTTAATATAACCATTTCTTAAGTCATGACAACATTAAATGAACTTTTACAAATAATATAAAAAAACTAACGAAGTCGTTTTTCAACCGAACAAAAATTGGGAAAACTCGGGGGTTAAGTGCAGGGACTAAACTTGTAATTTTGGAAACTTGGGCTGGGTATAAATACCCCATTTCCAGCCCTAAACCCCCATTTTTATCATCTTCTTCATCTTCATCTTCTTCACACACCAAAATCTCCATTTTAGCACCAAATCCGACCCGAGAGGTCTCATTTTCTTCGTCTTGTCACCGTCTACAGCATAGACTACCCCTCTTTAGCAGGTAGTTGTCTTTGGTTGTCCATTTTAGAACCTTTTCACGGCTGTCCAAACTAGGGTTTCGGGTGTTCGGGTTCAACCCGAACACACAAGGTCGTATGGGTGCGTGTGAGGTCTCTTTGCTTGTGTTTTATGCTTGTGTATGTTTGTTGAGTGTTTCTGGAGGTCCATGTGGTGTAAAACCCGTGTTTAGAGCAGCTCGGGGGCTGCTCATCCCGACCACAGTCGCGATTCTGCAGATCAGGCGACTGGGTCATCTATGCGATTGAGCCGTGCGACTGAGTGGGTCGTGCGACTGGATATGCGTCTGAGTCAATCGCGCGACTGAGTTGTGCGACTAGGCATGTCGTGCGACTGAGTTGTGCGACTGAGTGTCTGTGTGCGATTGAGTCATGCGTGCGAATGAGTGTATGCGAATGAGTCATGCGACTGAGTGTTTGTGTGCGATTGAGTCAGGTGACCGACTGAATGTGTGCGAATGGATGCGATTCGCACGACTGGGGTCCAATCGCACGAATGAAGGTTCAGTCGTACGAAAGTAGCTAATTCGCACGATTGAAGGTTGATTCGTGCGCATGGAAGTTGAGTCGTGCGATTGGGTGTTGTGTGGTACGACTGAAGGCCAATCATACGAATGAAGGCTCAATCGTACGAATGAAGCTGATTCGCACGATTGAGGGTTGATTCGCACGAATGGAGGTTGAGTCGTGCGTCTGACCTTGTTATGCGACTGAAATTGTTGCGTTTGACCCCTTGTGCGTGGCGTGAGTATGTCGTGTGGTGTCGAGGTAACACTAACACAATAATGTCATTGTTTGGCCACAAATATTAGAGTCAACGCGAGAAAGGGCACAGAAACTACTTTGAGCAAATTAAACTAACGCTTTATGAGCGACTAAATAGACTTATAACTATCGACACTTATTCAATATTCTTTCGATTAACAACGATACTTTTACTTAAATAACATCATTAGTGGCAACAATGTCTTGTACTTGGATCTACATAAGGTCTAGTACGTGTGTCAGTCTGTGTGTGTTGTACGTAACCCATCCGATACGACCCGAACCGACCCATCATTATTGCGCGCTTATACATATATCATATCATTAATGCTATACAATAACTGTCAATAGGTGTTTGACTGTTTATTTGCATTCAACATTTGGGATACATCGCTCATACATACTTACCACTTAACATGTGAGTTTCGTGGCCCCTTTTCACATTTATACAATATTTCAATCATTTACAAATTGGGGGAAAAGTATGCTTACACATTTTTATGCTGTACCACTTACATACATTTTACATACAAGGAATCAACGTGATACTGTGTTGCAAGTACTATTTGATACATGCTTGGGTCTGCTGTGTGGTTCTATCTTTGCAACTATTTAATTCCAGTGTGGGAACCGACGGTTAGGTATTGGTAGTACTACTGGGTTGACACCCCCACCCTCGTTCGATGGTATACTAGTTGGTACCATCAGTGGCCAGGAACGGGCCCTTGGGTGAATATATGCCGACAATTTCTTTGTGTACGTCGCTAGGTTTGGTTGCAAAGCTCATGTCATGTGATATTTACTTGTGTAATAACTGTATTCACGGTATTCCGACGCGCTATTATATACAGCATCACTTACATTTTATTACATAAACCTGCGAACTCACCAACAATTTTGTTGACCGTTTTAAGCATATCTTTTCAGGTGATCATGCAAGTCCAGGAATCTAGGTGTGCTGCCTTAGTGGAGACCCTAGGATGCATTTTTGGGACTTAGCTCATTTTGTTAAACAATCTTTTGAACAATGTAACGCATGTAAACAATTATCAACTTTTGAGACTTGTTCCCGGGTTGTGGGAATTAACATTTACATTTTCATCATATGTGTATATGTGTTATCATTATCATGTTGCTTATGGCTATGTGTTGTGGACATTGACTAAACACGACACAAGTCCCCTTGTTGTCGGGTGTCGTCATGACACGCATGTCATCATTTATTTATATTGCTCTCTATCGCTTACCATGTGTTATGACGATCCCGGTCTCGTTACATCCCCGTGTTTCCGCTTTTAGCGGGGGTGTGACAGATTGGTATCAGAGCCATTGGTTATAGAGAATTAGGCAATACGCTTGACCTAGACTATAACCTAGGAACCTTCATGTAGATTTGCATGCTAGGACTCTGTATGCATATTATATCTCGTGTATGTGTTCCTCGCTGCTTGATTTGTTCATCTATTTGTTATGTGATCTTTCCACCCTATGAGAGAGCCCTTGTGCTCACTCTTTTATGGGGATGCTTCTATTGGATCTTCCGTTCCCTCTGCGCGCCGAGTTAGTTAATCAGATCCGGGTAGTAAACCCGAAGAGATCATCACAGATCATATTATTGCGCTTGACCTTGGACATTGAGATTAACTCTGAGGAGGAATATGTCTGAAACCTCGAAGAATGAGGAAATAGACAACCTCCGTTAGACTAAACGTGATTGTATACATGGATTTACAAGTGTTATGATGGATTGTTATGGATATAATGTAAAGGAAAGTCGGATGTCATGTAACCGGATCGGGCATCATTCTCGGTACATCGTGGGTGTGGTGGGAACGCTGCGGGGAACCCTATATATAAACATCACCGTTATACCGAGAATATGCTTGAAATGGGCTGCATGGTGGTCTGGCTGACCGGAACATGAACATTGGAATTTGATAAGTGGAATACATTTGTATCGTATGGTGACTAAAGTTTACATGTTACCTCTTTTATGATTAGAATATGCCGCCTCGAAGAGTCACCCGTAGCAGTAGTGGCGGGAGTGAAGCCCCAAGGGGCAGAGGCCGAGGCAGAGGCAGAGCACCAAGAGCAAACGATGCTCCTGCCAGCAACAGTCAAGGAACAGGGAACGCCGACATGGCAGCCCTGATCGCTCAGCAATTGGCCGCACTCATTCCTACTATCGTGGCCCAAGTGAGCGACGCACTTCAACAACACCACCCTCACGGGGATGGTGGCAACGATGATGGAGCCCAAGGTGGGATAGAAACTGAAACGGGAAACGGGAACCCGACTGGAAACGAGAGCAACCAGGAAACCGGAAATGGTGGTACTGCCGGTATCGAGACTGGAGTGGTCAATGCTCGTCGGGGATGCTCGTACAAGGAGTTTGTGGCTTGTAAGCCAAGGGAATTCGATGGGAAAAGGTGGGGCGATAGCCCTAACCAGGTGGTTGGAAAAGATGGAGGCAGTGATCGACATCAGTGAGTGCCTCGACAGCCAGAGGATCAAGTATGCTACTTGTTCTCTACAGGGTAAAGCCCTAACCTGGTGGAACACTCAGATTCAAGCTCGAGGAAGAGAGTCCGCGATGCAAATGTCGTGGGACGAGTTCAAAGCCCTAATCACCGAGGAATACTGCCCTCTCAACGAGATGCAGAAACTGGAGCATGAGTTCTGGAATCATGCTATGGTGGGGGCAGGGCATGCAGCTTATACTGATCGTTTTCATGAGCTGGCAAGGTTGGTTCCGCATCTGGTTACGCCGGAATCAAAGAGGATCGAGAGGTACATTTGGGGACTCGCGCCTCAAATTAGAGCTATGGTCACAGCAGCCGCTCCTCCTACTATTCAGAGCGCAATTCTGAAAGCTGGCGCTTTGACTGATGAGATGGTTAGAACAGGGGTTTTGGGCCGAGGGGCCGAGAAGAGGAAGGATGTTGGGGAGTCGAGCCGGTCGAGTGCCGGAAGGTTTGAGAAGAGGTCTAAGCCGACCAGAATTTTGTGGCCGTGTCTCAGGCCAGAAGAGAGTATGTGGGGCCGCACCCCAAATGTGAAAGGTGCAATTATCATCATCCCCCAGGGACGCAGTGCCGGGTGTGCGCTAACTGTAAGCGCCCGGGTCATTTGGCAAGAGATTGCAGAACGGCACCGAATTTTGTAGCACCCGTCAACGCGGTTAACCCCGCCGGGAACGCAAGGGCTTGCTTTGAGTGTGGGAGCCCCGATCACTACAGGAACATGTGCCCCAGGCTGAATCGGGCACCGGGTCAACAGGGGAACAACCAGCAGCAGGTGTTGGCTATCGCTGGGAATCAAGGCCCGGCTACTCAGGGGAATGCAGCTCGGGGACGTGCATTCGTCATTGGAGCTAATGATGCTCGTCAGGACCCGAATGTTGTCACGGGTACGCACTTACTCAATCATCACTTCGCATCTATATTATTTGATACTGGAGCAGATAATAGTTTCATATCTTCTGAGTTTGTGCAATTACTTGATTTGAGTCCTAGTAGGCTAGAAACTAGCTACTCCGTAGAAATGGCCAATGGTAAGGTTGCTCAGGCCGATGAGATTATTAGGAAGTGTTCGTTGACGTTGGAGGATCATACATTCGACATAGATTTGATACCCTTTGAGTTAGGAAGCTTCGATGTGATTGTGGGTATGGATTGGTTGTCGCAGAATGGAGCAGAGATTGTCTGTCGAGACAAGGTAGTACGTATCCCTATGTCTAACGGGGAAGTACTCAAGGTTCAGGGAGAACGACCGGGTAAGAGCTTAAAGTGATTTCCTGCATGAAAGCACGCCAGAGTCTACGAAAGCAGTGCTACGCTTTTCTGGCTCATGTAGTTGAAAAGAAAGACGAGGAAAGGAAACTGGTGGATATTCCAGTGGTACGGGATTACCCAGAAGTATTTCCAGATGACTTGTCTGGTTTACCTCCTCCACGACAGGTGGAATTCCGTATAGAGTTGGTTCCTGGAGCTACGCCGGTAGCGAAAACGCCTTATCGACTAGCGCCATCCGAATGCAAGAGTTGTCTAGTCAGTTACAGGAACTACTGGAGAAAGGTTTTATTCGACCGAGTCATTCACCGTGGGGAGCGCCGGTACTATTTGTCAAGAAGAAGGACGGATCGTTCCGTATGTGCATCGATTACCGTGAACTGAACAAGTTGACGGTAAGAACCGATATCCTCTCCCCAGGATCGACGATTTATTTGATCAACTGCAAGGAGCTTCGTATTTTTCAAAGATTGATCTTCGTTCTGGTTATCATCAGCTAAGGGTTTTTGAGGACGACATACCGAAGACTGCGTTCAGAACTCGTTATGGGCACTACGAGTTCTTGGTCATGCCGTTCGGATTGACAACGCACCAGCTGTGTTCATGGATCTAATAAATCGGGTGTGCAAACCTTACTTGGATAAGTTCGTGATCGTGTTCATAGACGATATACTTATCTATTCCCGATCAAAAGAGGATCATGTAGAACATCTTCGGGCTATTCTGGAGCTGCTACGCGAAGAGAAACTTTTCGCCAAATTCTCAAAGTGCGAGTTTTGGTTGCGAGAAGTGAAGTTTTTGGGTCATGTGGTCAATGAGGACGGGATTCACGTAGATCCCGGCAAGATCGAAGCAGTGAAGAAATGGGATACGCCCCAGACACCATCAGAGATACGGCAATTCTTAGGATTGGCCGGTTATTATCGTCGCTTCATCGCGAATTTCTCAAAGATCGCGCAGCCGTTGACCCTGCTTACTCAGAAAGACAAGAAGTTTGACTGGGGATATGCACAAGAGCAAGCGTTCCAAACGTTGAAAGAGAAGTTGTGCAACGCACCGATACTGTCTCTCCCAGACGGAACAGATGATTTTGTGGTCTACTGCGATGCGTCACATCAAGGATTGGGATGTGTATTGATGCAGAAAGATAAAGTGATTGCCTAGGCTTCGCGACAACTTAAAGTGCACGAAAAGAACTACACCACTCATGATCTTGAGTTGGGCGCTGTAGTATTTGCACTCAAAATTTGGAGGCATTACTTGTATGGCACCAAATGCATCATCTTCACCGATCATAAGAGCCTTCAACATATTCTGGATCAGAAGGAACTCAACATGCGCCAACGACGTTGGGTAGAGCTTCTTAGCGACTACGATTGTGAAATCCGGTATCATCCGGGGAAAGCTAACGTGGTGGCTGATGCCTTAAGCCGTAAAGAACGTGTGAAACCACTACGTGCACGAGCGTTGGGATTAACTATCCAAACCAACTTGAAAGCTCAGATTCAAATTGCACAGAGTGAGGCATTGAAAGAAGAAAACCTTGCGGGAGAAGAGTTCCGGGGGTTAGATAAACAGATGATTCGCAAGGATGACGGTATTCAGTACTTCATGGATCGCATATGGGTACCCAAATGGGGAGGTGTTCGAACCTTAGTCATGGATGAAGCCCACAAGACGCGATATTCATTCATCCTGGTGCAGACAAGATGTATCATGATCTCAAGGATCTATACTGGTGGCCAGGCATGAAGAAAGACATTGCCTTATACGTCAGTCGATGTTTGACGTGTTCGAAAGTCAAAGCTGAACATCAAAAGCCATCGGGATTATTACAGCAACCTGAAATTCCCGAGTGGAAATGGGAGAACATAGCTATGGATTTCATCACCAAACTCCCTAGAACAAACAGCGGTCATGACTCGATATGGGTCATTATTGATCGAATGACGAAATCAGCACATTTCTTGCCTATCCGAGAAGATTACAAGATGGATAAGTTGGCGAGATTGTACATCAAAGAGGTCGTGACACGGCACGGGGTGCCGGTGTCAATCATATCCGACCGAGATAGCAGATTCACTTCACGTTTTTGGCAGACGCTACAGAAAGCGATGGGTACTCGGTTAGACATGAGTACAGCCTATCACCCTCAAACAGATGGCCAAAGTGAACGCACTATACAGACGCTAGAAGACATGTTGAGAGCGTGTGTAATCGATTTTGGAGGTAGCTGGGATGCTCATCTGCCATTGATTGAGTTCTCCTACAACAATAGCTACCATACAAGCATTGGATGCGCACCATTTGAAGCGTTGTATGGAAGAAAATGCAGATCTCCCGTATGTTGGGCCGAAATTGGTGAAAGTCAACTGACAGGCCCAGAGATCATCCAAGAGACAACAGACAAGATTTTCCAAATCAAAGATCGACTTAAAGCCGCGCGAGATCGTCAAAAGAGCTATGCCGACAATCGTCGGAAGCCTCTAGAATTCAATGTTGGGGATCGTGTATTACTCAAAGTTTCCCCTTGGAAAGGAGTCGTTCGATTCGGAAAGAAAGGGAAGTTAGCCCCAAGATACGTTGGACCATTTGAGATCACTGAAAGGATCGGTCCAGTGGCTTACCGGTTAAGGTTGCCACAAGAGCTTAGCGGTGTGCATGATACTTTTCACGTGTCAAACCTCAAGAAATGTTTGGCCGATGAATCCCTTCACGTGCCAATCGAGGAAATCAAGATTGACGACAAGCTTCATTTTGTTGAAGAACCCATTGAGATCATGGATCGAAAGGTCAAGCAACTGAAGCGCAGTAGGATACCTATTGTTCGCGTAAGGTGGAATTCAAAACGAGGGCCAGAGTTTACATGGGAACGTGAAGATCAGATGAAACTCAAATATCCACATCTTTTCGAGGATGACACTCTTGGACCTAACTCCAGCTGAATTTCGGGACGAAATTCTCTCAACTGGGGGATACTGTGACATCCGTCACTTTAAGGTCCGTCAATTGACGTGTTTGTCCGTCATCTTTTCTGTATTTGGTCATTCCTCATCATTATTTGACTCTTTATGTGGATATCATGTGTGCAATATTATCGTTGTGTGTGCATTCGATTAAAATCGTGTGTGAACCTTAAAAAGACCTTTAAAACTTTCATGTTTGAAAACGTTAAATATATCATCTTATAAATATAATAAATGTTTTAATATAACCATTTCTTAAGTCATGACAACATTAAATGAACTTTTACAAATAATATAAAAAACCTAACGAAGTCGTTTTTCAACCGAACAAAATTGGGAAAACTCGGGGGTTAAGTGCAGGGACTAAACTTGTAATTTTGGAAACTTGGGCTGGGTATAAATACCCCATTTCCAGCCCTAAACCCCCATTTTATCATCTTCTTCATCTTCATCTTCTTCACACACCAAAATCTCCATTTTAGCACCAAATCCGACCCGAGAGGTCTCGTTTTCTTCGTCTTGTCACCGTCTACAGCATAGACTACCCCTCTTTAGCAGGTAGTTGTCTTTGGTTGTCCATTTTAGAACCTTTTCACGGCTGTCCAAACTAGGGTTTCGGGTGTTCGGGTTCAACCCGAACACACAAGGTCGTATGGGTGCGTGTGAGGTCTCTTTGCTTGTGTTTTATGCTTGTGTATGTTTGTTGAGTGTTTCTGGAGGTCCATGTGGTGTAAAACCCGTGTTTAGAGCAGCTCGGGGGCTGCTCATCCCGACCACAGTCGCGATTCTGCAGATCAGGCGACTGGGTCATCTATGCGATTGAGCCGTGCGACTGAGTGGGTCGTGCGACTGGATCATGCGTCTGAGTCAATCGCGCGACTGAGTTGTGCGACTAGGCATGTCGTGCGACTGAGTTGTGCGACTGAGTGTCTGTGTGCGATTGAGTCATGCGTGCGAATGAGTGTATGCGAATGAGTCATGCGACTGAGTGTTTGTGTGCGATTGAGTCAGGTGACCGACTGAATGTGTGCGAATGGATGCGATTCGCACGACTGGGGTCCAATCGCACGAATGAAGGTTCAGTCGTACGAAAGTAGCTAATTCGCACGATTGAAGGTTGATTCGTGCGCATGGAAGTTGAGTCGTGCGATTGGGTGTTGTGTGGTACGACTGAAGGCCAATCATACGAATGAAGGCTCAATCGTACGAATGAAGCTGATTCGCACGATTGAGGGTTGATTCGCACGAATGGAGGTTGAGTCGTGCGTCTGACCTTGTTATGCGACTGAAATTGTTGCGTTTGACCCCTTGTGCGTGGCGTGAGTATGTCGTGTGGTGTCGAGGTAACACTAACACAATAATGTCATTGTTTGGCCACAAATATTAGAGTCAACGCGAGAAAGGGCACAGAAACTACTTTGAGCAAATTAAACTAACGCTTTATGAGCGACTAAATAGACTTATAACTATCGACACTTATTCAATATTCTTTCGATTAACAACGATACTTTTACTTAAATAACATCATTAGTGGCAACAATGTCTTGTACTTGGATCTACATAAGGTCTAGTACGTGTGTCAGTCTGTGTGTGTTGTACGTGACCCATCCGATACGACCCGAACCGACCCATCATTATTGCGCGCTTATACATATATCATATCATTAATGCTATACAATAACTGTCAATAGGTGTTTGACTGTTTATTTGCATTCAACATTTGGGATACATCGCTCATACATACTTACCACTTAACATGTGAGTTTCGTGGCCCCTTTTCACATTTATACAATATTTCAATCATTTACAAATTGGGGGAAAAGTATGCTTACACATTTTTATGCTGTACCACTTACATACATTTTACATACAAGGAATCAACGTGATACTGTGTTGCAAGTACTATTTGATACATGCTTGGGTCTGTTGTGTGGTTCTATCTTTGCAACTATTTAATTCCAGTGTGGGAACCGACGGTTAGGTATTGGTAGTACTACTGGGTTGACACCCCCACCCTCGTTCGATGGTATACTAGTTGGTACCATCAGTGGCCAGGAACGGGCCCTTGGGTGAATATATGCCGACAATTTCTTTGTGTACGTCGCTAGGTTTGGTTGCAAAGCTCATGTCATGTGATATTTACTTGTGTAATAACTGTATTCACGGTATTCCGACGCGCTATTATATACAGCATCACTTACATTTTATTACATAAACCTGCGAACTCACCAACAATTTTGTTGACCGTTTTAAGCATATCTTTTCAGGTGATCATACAAGTCCAGGAATCTAGGTGTGCTGCCTTAGTGGAGACCCTAGGATGCATTTTTGGGACTTAGCTCATTTTGTTAAACAATCTTTTGAACAATGTAACGCATGTAAACAATTATCAACTTTTGAGACTTGTTCCCGGGTTGTGGGAATTAACATTTACATTTTCATCATATGTGTACACGTGTTATCATTATCATGTTGCTTATGGCTATGTGTTGTGGACATTGACTAAACACGACACAAGTCCCCTTGTTGTCGGGTGTCGTCATGACACGCATGTCATCATTTATTTATATTGCTCTCTATCGCTTACCATGTGTTATGACGATCCCGGTCTCGTTACATCCCCGTGTTTCCGCTTTTAGCAGGGGTGTGACAGTTATAGCGATAAGACGAACTCGACTCACTCCCCAAGCGGTTGAAATGTCAGTTTGTTTGAAGGATTATTTGGATGCCACATAAAGAGTACAATACAAATACTCAGTTGAAAGAGAATTGGAATACGAAGCAGAATTATACGAAGACGAGGTAGAGAGCGGATTGATACCCTGAATGACCGATGATGAAGCGGCATATGATCAGTACCTTCGTAACAGTTCCGATTTTGGTGGCGAAGAATAAACGTACAAGTATTCAACGAACGAACGAATAAATGACTAGACGACTAGGCTGAATGTTTAGTTTTTAAAAAACTATTATTTAAACTTTTATGTTGTTTAAATTGTTTAAATATTTTATATATTTTACTTTCATTATATATCTCACTTTAATTAAATTAATGAATGTATGATTAAATTAATATAAATATGATTTAATTAATATAAATTATAATATGATTATGTATTAAAAAAAATTTTAAAATTTCTTTAATTAATAGAAATATGATTATATATTTTATCAAAAATTAATATAAATATGCTTATACATCTTTAATACCCTAAAAATATGATATTATGAATTAAAAAAAACGGACCGGTTTGGGCCCGAACCGGTTTTCAAACCAACCCAAACCGGTTTAGTAGGTTTGGGGTTTTGATGCTTGGAACCGGTTTATAACCCGAACCGGTTTGTGGTCAAACTGGTTTTGACCGACGTTGACCAAACCAGTTTCGGTTTGGACCCCGTTTTTAAAAAACCCGGTTTGTACGGTTGTAGTGATCTCAAAAAGATTAGAAGATGACACAATTTAGGTGAATAAATCATTGTTAAATATTGCTAGTGCCAATAATCGGTGAAGAAACCCTAATAATGTGTTACATTTGTTATATTGTTGTATGCTGGTCATTATATAGTTTAACATACCAACCTACTCATTAATTTGATAAAAATGTTCATGTTAATTATTATGTAACTTGTGTACCCGTAAAATGCTAACATATGTTAAATAATGATTAAATGTAAATTGTGATGGTAATGTTACCTTTTATGTTATATAACGCACTAACACGACTGCAATTTACGTCAAAAGAATTTGTGACAAAACTATTTGTGACGAGCAAAATCCGTCGTATAAAGCTATAGCCAATATACTTTTTTTAAAAACAGCCAACTTTTATTACAAACAAACCGACCACTAGTAAGACGCTAGAGCTGGGATATCAATACAAACGATATCACAAAGGGAACTTTGTGAACGAAAAACTATTTGATAACTTTTATGGTCAATTTATTTACCTTTCACTACAGTTTTGTTTAAATGCTTATTTTCTAATCATGAAATCTATTCGTGATTACTTATGATTTGACCATAAACGAAATATCGACAATATCTTTTAAACCACAGAAAGCGCGATAATTTAGTGTTCGACACTTGTCCTTTGTACTCATAGTGAAAAATTTAATTAGTGGTGATTATGTTGAAGTATACCCCTTAAAGAAGTTAAAAGTTTAAATTTGGTGAGCAAGTTCTTATGATACAATGAACGAACATGAGAATGTCTTTTTTTTTTTCATTTCAATTCATCTCATTAACATCAGTAAAAGATTAATGTTAACGTAGGGTGAAATATCAATATGTCCTTAGTAACATAAAAAATAGAGTAAATTATATGGATGGTTTCTGAGCTTTATTTAAATTTTATTTTTCATCAATAACTTCTACAAATTACTAATTCAATCCAATAGTTTAGAAGAATATACTTTTAGTCCTCACTTGAACGGACATTAAAACAATCTGTTAAGTAGGAAAAAGTTCTGTCAAATTTTTCCTAAGTTTTTTAATCCATCCAAATGAGGGACTAAATGTGTTGTATTTGCCCAAACTGTTGGACTAAATCTGTAATTTCCGAAACCTAATGACGAAAAATAAAATTTAAGTAAACCACAAGGAACACCTGTGTAATTTAAAAAATAATATATAGGAGAGTGGACAAGTTATACATAGATGAATTTTTTTACGGCAAATCTATCATACTCATATTTTTACTTCTAAGTTATTCCAAACTAATTTACATCATACTTAGGTTGTGTTTGTTTTTTTTAAAAACCTCTTCCCCACCTCTTCATCTGCGCGCTCGCAGACGCGGGAAGAGGTTTTAAGTTCGCAGACTGTTTGTTTTTTGGAAGACGTTTCATTAAAAAATGTCTTCCTCACCTCTGCAGGGAGAAGAGGTGGAACAATGTCTTCACACCTCTTCTCACCTCTTCTCCTCTGATTTGTTTTGAGCCCTAACTTCTTCCCTACCATCTTCACAACCATTCTTCACAACCATCTTCACACACACAACCACCGCCTCCCGTCGCTCCACCGCTCCGCCGCTCCACCGCCTCCACCCTTCGCGACCGCAGCCGCCCGCCGCTCCACCCCCTTGTGGGAGTGAAGGGGGTGAAGGTGGTTGGTGGAGGAAGAAGACGATGACGGGAATATAAAAGAGAGTTGATTCGTTGATGTTTATGCGTAATTGTGTGGTTTTGTTGTTTTTATGTATTGTAATAATATTATTGAGATGATGAAATATTGAAATGATTCTGGTTATAATGTGTACATTTAGATGTTTTGCTGTGTATATGATTGATGTTAATGTGATTGACTTGTTAGTTATGGATTCGTAATTCATTTATGAGTTTACTTCAACGTTAAACTGATCTTCTGTGCGTTTGAATGATTGGTTTCTTGAATTTGTTAACTTTTAATGTTATTGACACAAACGATCAACCCAACTTTAGTGTTGTATGACTTTTATTTACATTTTAATGTATTTCAATGACTTTTATTTATATATTAATGTATTAGTTGTTTTTAGAGTTTAAAAAATTAATTTAGTTTAATTACAGAATATTTCAGCATTCTGCAGATGTTAAAAACAAACAGTCTTTTTCTTGCAGACTGCAGACATTTGGTCCACCTCTTCTGCTGCAGATGTCTGCAGATGTGGTTCGCAGACTGCAGACATTTTCCTGCAGAAAAAACAAACAGCACCTTAGTTTTGAACTCAAGACCTCTTCTCCAAGAGACAAAAGCTTTACCAAATGGGCTAGCCGTACATTGGCATAAATTGTAATAGGCTGTGTAAAGAATATCAAGATATTGTTCGTTTTGTTCTTTTATAAGTTGCTCGTCCAGGAATACACGGTTTTCTTTTCACCTGACGAGTTGCTCGCCCAGACAAACGCGTCTTGTTAGACAAAGTTTTCACCACTTATAATGAATGGTTCGTTCTTCCTCTCAACCAATGTTAGACTTACAATTCCGCCCCTTTTACAAAGCCCAACGTTCTCGCTGGGATATTGATCCGGCCCCTAGCTCTAATACCATCTGTAACAGCCCGAAAACCGTACCAATATATTATCCGTTGTGCCCCTAATGGGTTGTCTATGCAAAAATTCATAATTTTCTTTTCACCCGACAAGTTGGTTGCCCAGAAAAAACGCATCTTATAGAGACTTTGATGGAGACGATTAATAAACCATGCAGAAGACGAAAAAGACAAAAAAAACCGTCTTTAACTTTGTTTGGTTCCGTCATTTTCTAAAACAAGGATAACATTTATATATTGTGTTAATTTTTACAATTATATCATAAATGGAAAACTATCATTTTAATTTATATATAATGTTTCTTTATGGTTTTTTAAACAACCATTTTATAAAAACTTTTATATTGTGCATATAACTATCTTTAATTATTATAAATTTGAATTATTTAATTTATATGTGTTTGTCTATATATACACCCACATATGTATACATATATGCACACACATATATATACACATATATATACACAGGCATCATATATTTTTGAACATCATACTCACATATACAATAGTATATAATTATATATATAATTGTGCATTATAATGTGTATAATTCTGCGTGACTATAAACATGATGAGTATCACTTTATAAATATAAAAACCTACAATACAGATATGACAATATCTCATGTTGAGGCAGGTCATTTTAAATTTTAATTATTATTATTAAATCAATTTAAGTAGCAATTAATTATCCTCTAGACTAAAAGTCTCTAGTGAATGAAAGGTAAGTATTCAATTCCTATAAAGTTTCTTTGATCTTTAGGTGTTGGACATTCAATTGCCCAGCTAAAACCATTACATTAAATATTATCCTCTCTCTACTTTCCTACTTGCTGAAATATAAATCTTGAAACTACACCAATATTTACTCTTGAAACACATTCATTCTCCAAGTCCCCTAGTTTCAAAATAGTTGGGTACGTCTTAGCGATTTATCGTTTAGGAAGATGTTTTCAATGTTGAATCATGATGATCATGACTCTCAGGAAAAGAGTCATGATCAACCGCTTCTGTCTGCCAGCTTTATGGAATCAAGCCAAGCAGTAGCCCGCACAGAAGCGGATGGTATGGTGAAGAAAAGGCTATCACCAGATATCCAAAAGCAGGAGTGGAGGCGGTACAGAGGAGTTAGACGAAGGCCATGGGGAAAGTTTACAGCCGAGATAAGGAACCCGGAGAAGAAAAAGGCTAGATTGTGGCTTGGCACATATGATACACCTGAGCAAGCTGCATTGGCTTATGATCGAGCAGCTTTTAAGTTCCATGGTTCACGAGCAAAGGTTAACTTCCCTCTCTTGATAGGGTGCGATGACTCGTCCATTATGCTACCTCTAGTGCACCAACCCTCATCCTCCATGTCTACCTCTTCCTCTTCGGTGGAGAAAGGATATCCGACAACCAACGCCACCTTGTCCACCATGATGGTGGACAAGGCGACGTTTACACCACCACCAGACATAACGTCTGGTGGTAATGATTCTTTGTGGTCCAATTTCCTGCAAAGCACAGTGCAGTCGCCACCGGACACCGTCGCACAGGAGGAACTTCATATTTCGGTGATAGAACCGCCACCAGCAACCACCACAGCAATTAGAGCATCGGAGGTAGGAACTGATCATGATAGATTTTGGGATTTTCAGATTGATGCATTGACAGATGATGATTTCCTACTTCTTTAGTGCTTTAAGATTAGTAAATTTGTTTCACTTAATATCAATAACCTTGAAAATCACATGCATGACATAATAAAAAGTTTCTTTACTCGGATCAGACTTGACTTCAATGGTGAGAAGTGACATTTTGTTCTAAATGCCAAAAATGTATAAAGATGTTTATGAATAAACATCAAATATTTCATCTTTGACATACAAAGTTTCAATATTTATAGAGTTAATTACATAAATGGTCTTTATAGTTTATTCAAAATAACAAGTTTGGGTACTAAGAGTTTTTGTAACATGTTTGGGGTTTGTATTTTCTATTTGTAACGAGTTAAAGTATTAACACTAACAAATGTTAATTTTCCTATTAAACCTAAGAGCGTTTTAGTATTTTCATCTATGGGACTATTTATGTAATTTAACATATCTAAGGGATTGTTTGTGTTTATATATATATATATATATATATATATATATATATATATATATATATATATATATATATATATATATATATATATATATATATACATATATATATATATATATATATATATGTGTGTGTGTGTGTGTGTGTGTGTGTATGTGTGTGTGTAAGTTGCAGTGTAGATCCACCACCATCAATCCACCACCGCTAACCCTTACCACCATCGGCGACTCCCACCACCACCGACCAACGACGACCACCAGGCGCCACCACCATCACTGCCGCCTGAACATAAACTCACCACCACCACTGCTAACCCCCACCACCACCGGCGACTCCCACCACCACCGACCAACAACGACCATCAGCCGCCACCACCATCACTGCCGCTTGAACATTATCTCACTACCACCACTGCTAACCCCCACCACCACCGCCAACCCCCACCACCAACAACCATCGATGACCACCAGCCAACACCCCCATCACTAACACCTGATCACCACCGGTGACTCCCACTACCACGGACCATTCAATTAGGGTTCACGGTCACGCATGGGTGTTTAATAATTCAGTGGTGTTTTAGATCTAGGTTTGGGTTTAAATCTTGTGACCATTCAATTAGGGTTCAGATCTAGGTTTAGTTGCTTATGGGTGTTGGGTGGTGGCTAGTTAGAGGTGTACAAACCGGGTTTTTTTTAAACCGGTTAAGGGTCCAAACCGAAACCGGTTTGAGCAACGCCGGTCAAAACCAGTTTGGCCCCAAACCGGTTCGGGTCCTAAACCGGTTCGGAGGGGTGAAAAACCCAAACCTATGAAACTGGTTCGGGTCGGTTTGGAAATCGGTTTGGTTTTTTTATTATTCATAATATAATAATGTTAAGATATGAATATTATTAGTCATGGTAGTGGTGGTTGTTGTTATTATTATTGTTATTGTTGTTGTGATTATTATTGTTATTAATATTGTTAGTAATATCATTATTTTGTTTTATGTTAAATTATTATATCATACATTACTTGTTAATCAATATGACTTAATGTCACAAAGTGAGATATATAATGAAAGTGAAATATTTAATATATAAAACATATAAACAATTTAGACAACAAGAAAATTTAAATAATAGTTTTTCAAAAACTAAACATTTAGCCTAGCCGAGTAGTCATTCTCCATTCGTTCGTTGCATACTTATACGTTTATTCTTCGCCACCAGAACCGGAGCTGTTACGAAGGTACTCATCATATGCTACATTATCGGTCATTTCTGGTGTTAATCCGCTCTCTACCTCTTCCTCGTATAATTCTGTTTCGTATTTCAATTCTACTTCAAGTGAGCATTTGTCTTGTACTCTTTCCGCGGCATCCAAATAATCCTTCGAGTAAATTGAAATTTCAAACGCTTGGGGAGTGAGTCGAGTTCGTCTTGTCGATATAATCCAACCACTAATAGAAAAAGCAGATTCCGAAACTACCGTGAAAGCTTGGACGATTAATAAATCTCGGGCCATGGTGGATAGGATGGGAAATTGATCTTCCTTACCCACCAAACCAACAAGTCAAAAATTTAAAATCTTGTTGACTCATGGTGGATAAAAAGTTTGTTCCACCACACCTTCCGAGTTCACTACTCGGAGTGTTACCACATTGACGTTTATTACATTCATCCTTTAAAGTATTATATAAAGCAAACATTGGACCATTTGAACTTTTGGCATGTGCCGCATGCCTCAATGACTCATGGATGTGTGATGTTTCACCATATTTTAATAGATAAACATCATATAGTTTTTCTAATTGTTGGTTAAAAGTAGCTTTTAAAGTTTGACCATAAAATAGGTTTTCATCTTCTAAATAAAAATTAGAAGTAATTTTTTCAAGTAAAGTTTCAACCCCCGACAAATTTTAACAAGGGTTTAATGCAACGGCACATGTAATAACCAGAGGCATTTCTTTAAAATATTTTTTAAGTTTTTCTTTTACTAGTGGTATCATATTCGAATAAGGTCTACCCTTAAACAAATATCATTTAAATTTGAAGTTATTAAATAAATTTGGTGAAGTACTAACGGACTCGTTGGATAATAAACTCCAAAAAAACAAGTAGTTGTGTTTTTAAAATTGTGAAGCATTTTGCTTATTTCTTCAATAACGGGCCAACCCGATGGATGGTGAGTATTTGCGTTTCCACGACTTACCAAACTATTATTAAAGGCTATTAAACTTTATTTTTGTTCAATAGCCTTTTCAAACATGTTCCAAGTGGAATTCCATCGTGTAGTTACGTCACAATTCAGAGCTAAACATTTGGAATTTGCGTCTTTACAAAACTTGTGATATCTACAATATCTTTTGTTATTGCTAAAAATGTCACGTAACATTCTTTTAAAACCATCTTTCATTCAATCATTCTTAAACTGTCTTGAACGGCTAAATTTATGATATGCACAACACATCGACTATGAAAAAACACACCGTCACACATCGGTTTATATTTTAATTTTAAACGTTCTATCGCAAGTGTGTTATTTGATGCATTATCAAAAGATATACAACATATTTTGTTTTATAATTTATACGTTTTAATAACTTTATCAATAAGATAAAAAAAATGTTTTCGCCTGTGTGAGGATAATCAAACAATTCAAACACAATCGTACATTTCATCATCTGCCACGAATCGGGTTCAACTCAATGGCCGGTGACACAACTCTACGAGTCCGGTGAACCGTGAGAAGTCGACCAAACATCACTAGTTAAGTTAACACCGGTTTGTAAATTTTCAAAATAAGATATTGATTCATTTTTAGTTTTTTTTCACATTTTTAAAAAATCTCTTCGAAGAGTAGCACCACTTACATTGGTGTAACGTGGTTGGAGAGTTCGTTGAATGAGTCGAGTCAAACGTTCGTTGTCGAAATATTTGAATGGCAATCTTTCTTGAATTACAAAATGCGTCGTTTGCTCCCGAACCGCATCAACGTTATAAGCCCAAACATTTCATTCGTTTGTCATCGAAGCTTGACCTTGAGATGGTACACATTTCAACGCCTTATAATATTTATGCTTAATGTGATTTTTCAACGTTGTGTTTGCATCTTTTTTTAAAAACTTATGGCAAAACTTGCAACGAGCGTTGTTCGGAAAGCCATTTGACATAAATCGTAATTGCACCATATTTCGGGGTTCCTATTCATAGGAATGATTGCTACCACCACGTTGCTTTAAGACGCATCACAATCAGCGGATGATTGAGCACTTGTTGAAGCCATTTGAGAGAGTTTTGAGAGAATTTTTTGTAAGAAAACAAAAGTACGTATTGAGCGTTTTTGAGATTTTTGAGAATAGAGAGCATTTTAAGTTGTTGTGATTCAACCAAAACATCCAATACATATATATACTAAACTAATGGGGGTATAATCGTAAAAAACCACAAAAAACGATCATAAAACACTTCAAACGGCCAAAAACGGCAATAAAGCCGTTATACAACAGCTAGTTTTAAAAACCCGTTTGAAAACCGGTTTAATAATATCGTTTTGGGATACCGGTTTGGAACCGGTTTGGGAATCGATTTGGGAACCGGTTTGAGACCGGTTTGAAACCGGACCGGGTTAGAAACCGGTTTATACAATGAGATATAAAAACCAAAATAGAACCGGTGGTTTGGGTCGATTTGAAACCGGTTTGGGCCAAACCGGTTTCGGTTTTTTTGAACATCATCTCACCACCACGACTTTATAAGTGGAATTCCATCATGGCGGTTTGGGCCGGTTTGAAATCGATTTGGGCCAAACCGCAAGGGACAAGCTGCTTCTTGTGACCATTGCGCACGTTGTGGGTAGATGGTGGTAATGGTGGTGTTCGTGGGTGTTCGGTGGATGCTTATGGGTAGGAGGGTTGGGTAGTGGCCGGTGGGTAGGAGGGTTGGTGATTGAAGGTGGGTAAATGGTGGTGACGGTGGTTGGTGGTGATGGTGCTGACGGGGATATATAGTGGTGATGGTCGGTCGATGATACTAATGGGGGAAGGGTTGTGTATTTTAGTGCTATAGTAAGTACACAAATAGTCCATTGATAAAAGATAAATATATAATTGTAGGAATAGTAAATCCAAGAGTATTTTAGTCATTTTATTAAAATTTAACAGAAAACTTAACGTTTGTTAGTCTTAATACAATAATACCCATTGTAAGGCCCCGTTCCCGGGACGCTTACAGTTGGATCCTCATCGCACATAAAACATATAATTACATTTGTATTTCATAAAACATCACAACGGAAACATTTAAAACTTTCTTTCATTTCAATATAAGCTTTTGCCAAATAATACATCGTTATCAAGTTACAAAAATATGTTGCATTACATCACAAAAGCATTATAAAATTGGATGTCATCCAAAAGAGCTGAGTAGCCGCCCCATGCCATCCTCAGCAATCATTACCTGCCAACTGGAAACACATAATAGTCAGCGTTGCTGAGTGAGTTCTAGTTTTATAATAAAACATACTTTTCTTTCGTTAAACCGTTCTTTACTTTCATGTGATCATACATCGTACGTACACATAGATAATATCATTATTATCTTCATCATTCATTCATTAACTACCATTCGTTCATACGTTCTTACTTCCATTCATTCGTTCATCATTAAATCTTTTATTTCCATCAAAACCATGAACTTTACCCTTCAGTTTCCTGATACTGAGCCTAAGCCTATTATAGACCTTCCATTACGGCACAGCACCTCTGGCCTCAGTACCAAAGATAAAGTTCAGGTGTACCATTGTCATGTGCTATGCCTTTCCGTGTCATGGTACTGGGCCTAAGCCTATCATAGACCTTCCATTACGGTGCACAACACCTCCTGGCCACAGTACCTAAGGCAAGCAACAATGGTTCCATACAAATGGTCAATCACAAAGAAAGACCCTGATGTGTATCCTCCCGGGGCAGCGAACCCACACACCGTTGGGCTAACACCTTACAAAGGGGCGTGTCCCGACATACAATGCTTGCAAGACTTTCATTACATTCATCATTCATTAATGCATGCATTCATCATGTTCCTCTTTCCATTATCTTCCACGTTACGTTACATAATATTTTCATTTCATTCATTAAAATTCATCGTAAAGACAAGGGAAAATAATCATACAATAAAAGGAACATCATCATACACAATCATCATCATCATACAGGACAACATCAAACATACATAACATACATCATGCATAACCATGCAACATCATCACCATCATGCCCAACATAACCTCTAAGGCCTCAACAGTCATCTTACTTGAACTTACAGGAACCTTCTATGTCAAATCTTTCATCTACACTTTTCCCCGAAAGTCAGTCAATAAACTACGTTCTCCTCGGGTACACAAGCCCTACCTGGGCGTATGGACACCCTTCAGTCGCATGGCCTCCCAGGCGACTAAACATCATGTGAGTGGACCAATGCGGATGAACACCTATGCGAATGAACACCCATGCGAATGAACCTAATGCGGATGAACACCTATGCGAATGAACCAATGCGGATGGACACCTATGCGTATGGACTCTCAGTCGCATGACCTTCATGCATATGGCCTTGAGTCGCATGACTTCAGGCGCATGGGCCGCAGTCGCATACCCTTCGTACGAATGGACCTCAGTCGCATTGACCTTAATCGCATAACCTTCAATCGCATACCTTACAGGCGCATGAACTTCAGTCGTATGACATCCATGCGTATGGACCTCAGTCCCATGGCAATCGTGCGCATGGATCTCAGTCGCATGCCAATCGGCCGCATGGCCTCCAGTCGCACCCCATTCGGTTGCCTAGCCCTAGCTGATGCAGAATGTAGTTCAGCCGAGCGCAAACTGCCATTTTCGACCTCCAAACTCAACCAAACTCGTACTAAGCTCAAATCAACCATCCTAAGCCTTAGAAACACCAACCACAACATCATTCAAGCACACACAAGCCCAAAAACCAACCCCACTCGCATCATACACAAACACATACACACGGGTCAAACACACACATTTCAAAAACGGGTTTTAGATGTGTTCCAGCCCCAAATCAGTTGAAAACATGTAAAATAGGGGTCCTAGAACTCACACAAACGACCACAACGAGAAGAGCTTCGAATCAACACGCTATACTCCAACTTTCACGCCTGAAATCACGAAAACGAGCCCGAAAACCCTTTTTCTCCTTCTCCTCTTCTCTTGGCTGAGTTTTGGGTAAATGTGGGGAGAGTGAGGGCTGCCCTCTCCCCTCAAATACTCCCCATAACCCAACTTTCTCCCGTTGGCGGGTTTGGTCCCCCGACTTTGGACTTTATTTCTCTTTTTCTTCATTCGTCGGCTTCAAAGAAAATATCCGGGTGTTACAAGTCCACCCCCTTATATAGGTTTCGTCCCCGAAACTTGTTTTCCTTGAACAAACGTGGGTAATGATGCCTCATTTCTTCCTCAGACTCCCACGTTGACTCGGATCCCTTCATGTGCTTCCATTGTACATGCACAAGAGGAACCACTTTATTTCTCAGCCTCTTCTCTTTTCGATCGATGATTACCACTGGTTGCTCCACATAAGTTGTTCGTCTAATACGATATCCTCCAGTGGAACAATCATATCTTCATCTGCTAAGCACTTCCTTAGATGAGATACGTGGAATGTCGGGTGAATTCTACTTAACTCATCTGGTAACTCCAATCTATAGGCCACCTCTCCTACTCGAGCAACGATTCGGAAAGGGCCTATACCTCGGGCTCAACTTGCCCCGCTTTCGGAAACGAATGATACCCTTCCAAGGTGAGACCTTCAACATAACCCGGTCACCCACCTGGAACTCAATCGGTCTGTATCGTTTATCAGCATACGACTTCTATCTATCTTTGGTTGCCTTCATGAAGGCTTTGATCCTTTCAAGCTTCTCAGTTGTAACCTCAATCACCTCGATGCTCCCTAACTCTTTATAACCAATATCACCCCAACAGACGAGTGTTCTGCATCTCCTACCGTATAGCATCTCATAAGGGGGCATACCAATGCTGGCATGATAACTGTTGTTGTATGAGAATCCGTCTAATGGTAAGTGGACTTCCTCCAAAATCCATAACACATGCCCGAAGCATGTCCTCCAATGTCTGAATGGTCCTCTCGGACTGACCATCAGTCTGGGGATGATAAAACATGCTAATATGTAACCTCATCCCCATAGCATCGTGGAATTTCTTCCAAAATTTGGATGCAAACCGGGTGTCACGATCAGACACAATACACACTGGCACACCATGACGAGTTACAATTTCCTTGATGAACAGATCAGCCAACCTCTCAGATGAATATGTCTCGCAGATCGGTAGGAAGTGAGCACTCTTCGTCAAACGGTCAACTATCATCCATATGGCATCATACCCTTTCGGGGTACGCGGCAGCTTTGTAATGAAATCCATGGTGATGTGCTCCCACTTCCATTCCGGTATATCCAAAGGTTGGATCTTCCCATACGGCTTCTGATGCTCGGCCTTCACTTGCAAGCAAGTAAGGCACTTACTCACATACTCCACTACGTCACGCTTCATACCCGACCACCAATAATCTTTCATCATGTCATGGTACATTTTTGTAGCACCGGGATGAATAGAGGTATCGAGTCTTGTGAGCTTCATCCATGATCTTCATACGTAGATCCCCAAAACGAGGAATCCACATTCGTCCAAACCAGGTTCTAACACTATTTTCACCCAACTCCGCGACCAGACCTCTCATTCTTTCAGAGTTAAGATGATCTTCCTTTAATGCATCATCTTGAAACTCTTTGACTTGCTTCATCACATCTGAGGTCATGATCAACTGATATGCTTTCACCCGAATCGGCCCGGGCCTCTCTTTTCGGCTAAGGGCGTCAGCCACCACATTGGCTTTGCCCGGATGGTAGTGGATCTCACAATCATAATCCTTTATAAGTTCCAACCACCGTCTCTGCCTCATGTTCAGATCTTTCTGCTCAAAGAAGTACTTTAAGCTCTTGTGGTCAGTGAAGCTAGTGCACTTCGTCCCGTAAAGATAGTGCCTCCAAATCTTTAGTGCAAAGACCACGGCTGCTAGCTCCAAGTCATGAGTAGGATAATTGACCTCATGAACCTTCAACTGTCGGGATGCATAGGATATAATCTTCCCTCTCTACATCAACACACACCCCAACCCCGAGTAGGAAGCATCAGAATAAACCACCAGATCCTCACTTCCATCGGGTAATGACAGAACAGGAGCTTGACTCAACCTCGCCTTCAGTTCCTCGAACGCCTTCTCTTGAGCCTGACCCCATACAAACTTCACATCTTTCTGGGTCAACTTAGTTAGTGGAGACGCGATCTTAGAAAAGTCTTGGATGAATCTTCTGTAGTAGCCCGCCAAACCCAAGAAACTACGAATCTCGGATGGCGTCTTTGGAGACTTCCATTGCATCACTGCCTCCACCTTTGCCGGGTCCACCATAATCCCGTCAGGATTCACCACATGACCCAAGAACTGAACTTCCCGCAACTAGAACGTGCACTTAGAGAACTTGGCGTACAGCTTCTCCTTTCTCAGCGTTTCCAAAACCTCCCGAATGTGACCGGCGTGCTCGATCTCGCTCTTCGAATAAATCTGAATATCATCAATAAACACAATCACTGATTTATCTAACATCGGCCGACACACACAGTTCATCAGATCCATAAAAGCAGCTGGCGCATTGGTCAAACCAAAAGACATGACAAGAAACTCGTAGTGACCATAACGCGTGCGGAAAGCTGTTTTAGGGATATCCTGCTCCTTCACCTTCAATTGATGGTAACCAGATCGAAGGTCTATCCTTGAAAACCAACTGGCACCTTGAAGCTGATCGAACAAATCATCTATTCTTGGTAAGGGGTATCGGTTCTTCACCGTCAACTTGTTCAGCTCACGGTAGTCGATACACATCCTCATACTACCGTCTTTCTTCTTCACAAACAGGACGGGAGCACCCCAAGGAGAGATACTCGGTCTAATGAACCCCTTATCAAGCAGCTCTTGCAACTGCTCCATCAATTTTTTCATCTCCGTCGGAGCTAACCGATACGGTGCCTTGGCAACAGGTTGGGCACCCGGTATTAGTTCAATCTGGAACTCGATCTCTCGGTCTGGTGGCACTCCTGGTAAGTCTTCTGGGAACACGTCTGGAAAGTCACACACAACCGGAACATCGGATAGTTGTGGTGTTGGCGTATCCACATCCTTTACATAAGCCAAGTAGGCGCTACATCCACGCCTCATACACTTTCCCGCCACCGCCATTGAGATTACCTTCGGGATCGTCGTGACCCGCTCCCCATAAACAGTTACCGAACTTTCGTCAGGCCTGTCAAACGAATCATCTTCTTGCGACACACAATGTTCGCCTCGAAGTCCGCCAACCAATCCATCCCAAGAACCAAATCGAAACCACCTAAGGTCATCACGAACGGTCTAACAGGAAACTTATGACCTTCTAGTTCCACATCACAGTCTTTTATCATCTCAGAAATCTGGGTAGACTTACCTATGGCAGTTTCTACATCAAAGGGCGCATCAACACGTCTACTACTAACAGGCAACTTAGCACAGAAAGCAGCAGAAATAAAACTTTTACTAACACCAGAATCAAATAACACAGAAGCTAAAGTTTGGTTCACTAGAAACGTACCGGACACGACATCAGGGTCCGTCCTAGCTTCCTCCTGTGTCATGTTGAATGCCCTGGCGCTCGCCCTCGGTCCTTCACTTCCCGTCTTCTTCACCCCGGAACCCTCAGCCCTCGGCTTCTTACAATCCCTACTTATGTGGCCCTCCACGCCACAGTTAAAGCACCGAACCGTACAACAGTCCTTGGCTATATGCCCCGCCTTCCCACATTTGAAGAACACATTCGACCCCAGCCTGCATTCCCCACTATGCTCCTTTCCACATCTACCACACTTCTTTGGTCCTGCTCCAGATGTGACCACACGGCGGTCATCCACCCGTGCGCTCTTATTACCCGTCGGGGCACCTCCCCGACCAAACCTCTTCCCGTTCCAGTTCCGGTCCCCACCACTCTTCTTATTGCCTTCAGCCACCACCATCGTTCTTTCATCATACAGCCTCCCGGCCAAGTCAACCGCCAACCTAAACGTACTCGGTCGGGCAACGATCATGTGCTTGCGAATATCCGCTGGCAAGCCTTGAATGTACCTCTTAATCTTCCGCGACAGAGGCGTCACCTGATCCGGCACCAGACGTGCCATTTCGTTGAACTTGGTGGTATATTGCTGATGTGTCATGGTTCCCGCCTCCAGCTGCAGGAACTCTCTCTCCACTTTGTCCATTTCTCTGTAAGGACAGAACTCCTCAATCACCAACTTCTTCAGATCGGACCATCTCATCCTCCCAATAGCCCGACTACCCTCAGCTTGGACAATATTGTCCCACCAGCATAGAGCTGAGTGCATGAAAGAGAGAGCAGCAAACTTTACCTTCTGATCCTCCCGGCACTCGCTGATATTCAATACAGCTTCCATTTCCCTCACCCACCGGTGAGCCGCAGCCGCAGTGCCGTTACCATCAAAAATAGGGGGCTTGCATCATTGAAACGTCCCATAGTTACAGCCTCGTGCCGCCTCTGGCGTAGGCTCCACTTCTTCCTCTTCTTCATTATCAGAGAGAACCGTTTCAGGCTCCGGTTGCTCCCGTCCTCCCAAGGACATGTTTCTCTCCTTTCTTTATCCTTCCTTTACAGCCTTGATAACTTCGGTCACCACAGACGGTAAGATTATCTGCATGACTTGATGCACCTCTTCAACAACAGCCTCCTTTACCGAGGCCCTCAAGTTAGCACTCTCATCCCCAGCCTCCGGATGAGGGGTGTCAGGTTCTTCAGGAACCACCTTTTCGGCTCTAGGCCTTCCTCTTTTGGGTCGCGGTTCAGCACCAGGCCCACCACGACTTCCACCCCTTGAAGCTTTTGAAGATCTACCACCGGCCATTCACACGCACACTGAAAGATTCAAACACCAACACGGTCATTCAAGGGAACAGCTCAGTTTATGTCAAGTATAGTAAGTCTCTAACTACAGTGGCCAGTTGTGATTAGCCACTTACTTTACTCTTCATACCCCAAGCATTACCTGTACTAACTACATCAGTATTTAAATCTACAAACAACACATAACCACATACCATGCGCACATAATACTGGTTAACATTAAAGAAAATACCTGATGGCACGCAGCTACTCGACTGGTATCCCTTCCCTTTCCGTCCCACTCTCAGTTTAAGTTAAGGTTTATTTTGAAAATTTACCCATTTCACTTAAACTTTGGCTCTGATACCAACTTGTAAGGCCCCGTTCCCGGAACGCTTACAGTTGGATCCTCATTGCACATAAAACATATAATTACATTTGTATTTCATAAAAAATCGTAGCGGAAACATTTAAAACTTTCTTTCATTTCAATATAATAGCTTTTGCCAAATAATACATCGTTATCAAGTTACAAAAATATGTTGTATTACATCACAAAAGCATTATAAAAATGGATGTCATCCAAAAGAGCTGAGTAGCCGCCCCGTGCCATCCTCAGCAATCATTACCTGCCAACTGGAAACATATAAAAGTCAGCATTGCTGAGTGAGTTCTAGTTTATAATAAAACATACTTTTCTTTCGTTAAACCGTTCTTTACTTTCATGCGATCATACATCATACGTACACATAGATAATATCATTATTATCTTCATCATTCATTCATTAACTTCCATTCGTTCATACGTTCTTACTTCCATTCATTCGTTCATCATTACATCTTTTCTTTCCATCAAAACCATGAACTTTACTCTTCAGTTTCCTGGTACTGAGCCTAAGCCTATCATAAACCTTCCATTACGGTGCACAGCACCTCTGGCCTCGGTACCTAAGATAAAGTTCAGGTGTACCATTGTCATGTGCTTTGCCTTTCCGTGTCATGGTATTGGGCCTAAGCCTATCATAGACCTTCCATTACGGAGCACAACACCTCCTGGCCACAATACCTAAGGCAAGCAACAATGGTTCCATACAAATGGTCAATCACAAAGAAAGACCTCGATGTGCATCCTCCCGGGGTAGCGAACCCACACACCGTTGGGCTAACACCTTACAAAGGGGCGTGTCCCGACATACAATGCTTGCAAGACTTTTATTACATTCATCATTCATTAATGCATGCATTCATCATGTTCCTCTTTTCATTATCTTCCACTTTACGTTACATAATACTTTCATTTCATTCATTAACATTCATCGTAAAGCCAAGGGAAAATAATCATACAATAAAAGGAACATCATCATACATAATCATCATCATCATACATGGCAACATCAAGCATACATAACATACATCATGCATAATCATGCAACATCATCACCATTATGCCCAACATAACCTCTAAGGGCTCAACAGTCATCTTACTTGAACTTACAGGAACCTTCCATGTCAAATCTTACATCTGCACTTTTCCCCGAAAATCAGTCAATAAACTACATTCTCTTCGGGTACACAAGCCCTACATGGGCGTATAGACACCCTTCAGTCGTATGGCCTCCCAGGTGACTGAACATCATGCGAATGGACCAATGCGGATGAACACCTATGCGAATGAACACCCATGCGAATGAACCTAATGCAGATGAACACCTATGCGAATGAACCAATGCGGATGGACACCTATGCGTATGGACTCTCAGTCGCATGACCTTCATGTGTATGGCCTTCAGTCGCATGACTTCAGGCGCATGGGCCTCAGTCGCATACCCTTCGTACGAATGGACCTCAGTCGTATGGCCTCCAGGCGCATGGACCTCAGTCGCATAACCTTCAATGGCATACCTTACAGGCGCATGAACTTCAGTCGTATGACTTCCATGCGTATGGACCTCAGTCGCATGGTAATCGTGCACATGGACCTCAGTCGCATGCCAATCGGCCGTATGGCCTCCAGTCGCACCCCATTCGGTCGCCTAGCCCTAGCTGATGCAGAATGCAGTTCAGCCGAACGCAAACTGCCATTTTCGGCCTCCAAACTCACCCAAACTCGTTCTAAGCTCAAATCAACCATCCTAAGCCTTAGAAACACCTACCACAACATCATTCAAGCACACACAAGCCCGAAAACCAACCCCACTCGCATCATACACAAACACATACACACGGGTCAAACACACACATTTCAAAAACGGGTTTTAGATGTGTTTCAGCCCCAAATCAGTTGAAAACATGTAAAAGAGGGATCCTAGAACTCACACAAACGACCACAACAAGAAGAGCTTCGAATTAACACGCTACACTTCAACTTTCACGCCCGAAATCACGAAAATGAGCCCGAAAACCTTTTTTCTCCTTCTCCTCTTCTCTTGGCTAATTTTTGGGTAAATGTGGGGAGAGTGAGGGCTGCCCTTTCCCCTCAAATACTCCCCCATAACCCAACTTTCTCCCGTTGGCAGGTTTGATCCCCCGACTTTGGACTTTATTTCTCTTTTTCTTCATTCGTCGGCTTCAAAGAAAATATCCGGGTGTTACACCCATTTTTTTATAAAATTAAAAACATAGTACCTCAACCTGTTACAAAAACCTTTAGTACCCAAACCTATTACTTTGAATAAACCATAAGGACTATTTATGTAGTTAACTCATATTTATACCAAAGGGGACTAACGTGAGTAAGGGACAAGTATCTACCCACTTTAGTTATGTATTTTAAAATTTCTTCATAGGAGATTCTCTCATTTCTCTTATCAAGCATAATGATGTGAATCATGCTTTAATGAGTTCTAATATGTAACGCTAAAGCTTTCCAATTTCTGAAATGATTAATAGACAGGTGTATATAAAAAATGCTATGAATATTCCAGAAGGAGCTATATTAACTAAAAAAACTACATCCTTACGAAATTCTTACCAATCCATTGAATGGTTTGAAAATTGAGTGCCTATGTAATTGTGATGAATAGTCATTAACTTCCAGAAAAGGCTAAAAATATAGGACTCATTATGGGACAGACAAAGCATTACAAACGTACAATCATTACGCTTCAATTAGGTTATTCTATTTATATAATTTGCTATTATAACTCTTAATAGCATGGTGACACATTTATATAATAGGTAGTTGGTTTAGTCTAATATGGATCATACACGGACGACATTTGGAGTCGGTCACTCTCCTATGGCATGAAGCCTCCTATCAAAGTAAGACGTGTAAGTCAACTTTCTATTGAATGGTCCTTGGTTGGAGATATCTGGGTAAGAGGATCAACTTGGCCTTTGTGAAAAGTTTGATGCCCTATATCTCTTCAACATGAGCAAAATACAGCAAAAGAAAAGAATCCCATAAACTGACCCCAACATCTCCACCTGTAGGAACTAAGAGTTTACTCCTACCAAGATGGAGTTTACGGTAGGGGCTGAGGAAATTTTGATGGAATGATGAAATGACGTAGAGATCAGAAAGAACACCAACAACACATTCGCTTTGTTAGGCCTACACCGACAATAAAATACGAAACTTAGGGGAGTGAATCAGGCAAGAATGGAATTTCATACTTTTAGTTTACAAATGGGCATGATGAAAATGTATATCTATCCATATATCAAGATAGATAGACCGACTATCACACCCGAGATCTTTGATAGCGATGGTATCCACTCATATGACCATGTTCTATTAAAGAGATAAAACAAAATTGTCTTTCAACAACATGGTTGAGTGGTGGAAAGCCTCGGCCTTGAAAACATGTATAGTTTTAAATGAACCATCAATTAGAGAAAAAAGAGATAAAAAAACCGTTAAGATTTCAATAAAAAAAATTTAATATGGTCGATACGTATTTGATCTTTAATACATATTAAAAGTCCATCACTCCATCAATGATACTCAGTGTTTTAAATATTACAGCAATGGTTCAGTTTGTTTTCTAACGATTCGGTACATTGATTTGGATAAGTTCTTTTAATAGTAATATTTTCCTTGTGACAATCTTCTCAGCAAATAGTTGCAAATATTTTTATCCATACTAGTTTTATGAGTTGTAATCACTAATATTACTTGACTGTAGGCTATTTGTTTGGATTCCATTATGTAAATTTAGTTTAATTTTTCCGGTTGTGATTCAATTAATCCGTTTTTAATACCATCCCCGACTTTACTATTAAAACTATTACATTTATATATCTGTGTACGAAACATGTGATTGAAGTGCACTTGTCAAGAATATCAATTAAGATAATTAACTATGATAATGACTCTGAACCAAAACATTGCGACTTTTGAAGTACTTTTAATTTAATTAAAGAGATTCTATATCAATTTATTATTCACTTATAAAGATTGTGTTAAATAATGTTAAACTTTTACGATACACGTGAAAAATAATTTCGGCAGTTTCATATCTAAATTTCAAAATTCAGAAATTTTAACGTTTTAAAAATGTGTCTAAAACATAATCACTATCATCTTTCTAACATGTGTATGAACATTACTACACTAATGGGCCTTAATACCCATCGTCATACGTTAATGAGTTGTATTAGCTAGGTTATATAAAAATCAATTTAGGTCTTAACAACAAATTATTTTAGCGTCATTGACATGTATATAATGATTACTACATTAGGGCTTAAATGGGCATTGTCGTATTTTAGTTAGTTGTTTTAGTTTGCGCAATCATATTAGGTGGTCCTAACAAGTTATTTCAATGTTAATAGATGTGTATGATGATTACTATACACCAATGGCCTTAATGGTTGTTAGACATGCAATTTGTTTTCCGTATAAAATGCCACTATGTTATTTTAATGTTAATGTCATGTATATGATAATTAGTATATTACGGGTCTTAATAAGCATTGTCATTCGTTAAATAAGTTATTTTAGGACATCCAAGTCACACTAGTCTGATCAAATCATTTCGGTGTTAATGATAGGTGTTTAATGGTTATTAACTAATTAATGGGCGTCAATGGTCCTTTCCATGTGTTATTGAGCTTATTTAGGTTACACAAAAAAAAATTAGGTCTTAACAAAACACTTTAACATTAAACACAAGTCTATAATGATTATTACACTAATGGGCCTTCATCAACATTGTCTTGTGTTATAAAGTTATTTTAGGTTACATGAAGTTACATTAGGTCCTAACATGTTATTTCAGTGTTAATTGCATATGTATCATGATTATTACACTAGTGGCTCTAAATGGGCCTTGTCATGCATTACTAAGTTGTTTTGAATAACATAAAGTCACATTAGGTCCTAACAAGTCATTCTAGTGTTAATGACATGTCTATGATGATTAGTGCATTAACGGCCCTTGATAGGATTGTTAGAGCACTCATATCCCATTCTTTATTTTCATCCTTATAGTTACACTAAAAATCACCAATTCTTCTCTCTACTTTCAATTAAATAATATATTTCTATACATTTTTCATTATCTTTTCTCTCTCCGTCACTCACAACCACTTAAAAATATTTAAAAATTTATAAGGGTTAAACAGTGAATCTTTAAATTTACAGATGAACAGTAACATTTTCTCACTTCTGCACTCACAACCACTCAAAACCATTTCATATATTATAAGGACTCTCACTCACATATTTTTAAGGCATGGGCTATGAATGCTTTTCTATGTTAATAGGTTCTTTTAGGTTACCCAAAGTCACATTATATCCTAACAAGTCATTTTAGTGTTAATGACATGTGTATGATGGTTGGTAAGTTGTTTTAGGTTACAAAAAGTTACACTAGGCCGTGATAAATTGTTTTGGTGTTAGTAGGTTGTATTAGGTAACACAAAATCACATTAGGTTTTAAAATATCATGTCGGTGTCAATATGATTTATACAATAATGCTCCCTATATTGGGCCTTGTAATATGTTGGTTGTTTTAGTTTACAAAAACATTATAATGTCCTTAAAAGTCATTCGATATTATTGGCATGGTATGAATATTAGTACACTAATGGGGCAAAATGAGATTTGTCATGCTCTAGTGAGTTGTTTAAGGGTATGCAAAGTCGTATTAGGTCATAAAAAATCCTTTAACTACTAAAGACATCTATGTGATGATTATTACACTAATTAGACTTAATGTGTCTTATCATGTATTTGTCATTATTTACATGACACAAAGTCATGTTAGGTCCTAGCAAGTAATTTGGCTTTGTTGGCATGTATATTATTAGTAATACATTAATGGGGCATAATTAGATTTGTCATGTGTTAGTGCCTTGTTATAGTTTATACAAACTCACATTAGGATATAACTAGTGATTTTATTGTTAATGATGTGTATATGATGATTATTACACTAATGGTTCTTAATGCATCTTGTCATGTGTTATCAAATTATTTTAAGTACCGAAAGTCTTATTAGGTTATACCAAGTCATTTTGATATTAAATAACATGTATATGCTTATTAGCACGCTAATGGTCTTAATGGGACTTGTCATGTATGTGAGTTGTTTTAGGTTACAAATAGTTATATTAAGTCATACATAAAAACACAAGTATTTATTGTATTAAATTATATTTCTAGATCTTACATATCTAGCTTAATAAATGCATCGTCTGTTTCCATATCATCATGTTAGGAATAGATGCGCACCATTGGTTCATGTGTACGTTCATCATGTGTGATCTGGAAAACATGAAAATTGTTTGACGTATGAAGCATTTTCTATATTTGTTTCATTCGAGGAACCAGTGTTCAAATGATCATTTACAGATAAAAAGGTTACGTTAATGATGTACATAGTAGGCATTCTAATATACGCTAGTCTTTTTTTAACACAAGATAAATCATGCAAACCAATTTGGGTGGGTTTAATTACAATGCCAATCTCAACATTAATCGACTCAGACATCTTCTAAAAACATGAGAAACTATGCACACATGTTAAAACCCACTTCACATAGCATTGGTGCACTTGTAAAAGTGTGGATTAACACACACGAGGTTATCATAAACATTAATGAAAGGATCCATGACCACATCTGGTAAATCGATAATCGATCCTAGCCTCCTTTGCATACATTTGTTGATTTTAACCAATAGACCACCAATTTCATAAGCTAGTTACCACCAAAGAAAGAGGTTTGTGTAATACATTTGAAAAAAAATGCCGTTTTGCCGGGAAGAAAAATAAATCTAAGTAAAAATTGTATTTTGTAGGTGTTGAACAAAGAATTCGTTTGAAAACAATTGAGATACCAGTGGTGTTTATATTCACCATCAATAAATGTTTGAAACTCTGAGCATGAATTTTATCTTAAATCTTATCTCTAAACTTAACAAAGGATTACTTATTGGAACTTACCAACAGACAATAACAAAAAGAAAAAAAAAAATTTGCTAAAATCTCATATAAAATCTTAAATTCTTTGGTAGCCCGTCGATAACCAATCAAGAATTACCAATGAATATTTCCATTAGTAAATAGTGATCATCAATATAAGTTTTTTTCCCTGATTTAATCGTTATTTCGTCGCTTACTACCAACGTTTTTTAGTCGCTATTCCGCCGATAACCACCAACGACTACTGTCTACGACATATTATAGTCGTCAGTATTTTTTAAAATTTATTTTGTAGGTGATAGTATTCTAGTTGTGTGACATGATCATTAAAGGAGAAATACGCATTTTCTCCTTTATCATAATTTTTTCTTGCTTGAAAGGTTTTAAGGAGATCGATATCTCTAACTCTCCAAGCACGTTGCAAGAGTTGCGTATTATTTTTCTCTTCCACTATGTTTTTGTCTCGATGAGTTTAAGAGGAAGTACGGAATCATTGATGATTATTAAATGGATATTAACACCTCCTAAAATATTAAGTCAATATATATTTAGACATAATTAATTAGACTCTTATTACTATAACTTTTTGACTATGCATATGTCATAATATTTTACGATCCCCACCATTAATAAAAAGTTAACTAGCTATTATTTATTTATTTATTTATTTATTTATTTATTTATATTTATTATTATTATTATTATTATTATTATTATTATTATTATTATTATTATTATTATTATTATTATTATTATTATTATTATTATTATTATTATTATTATTATTATTATTATTATTATATTATTATTATTATTATTATTATTATATTATTATTATTATTATTATTATTATTATTATTATTATTATTATTATTATTATTATTATTATTATTATTATTATTATTATTATTATTATTATTATTATTATTATTATTATAATAGAGTAAGTTATATTTTTCGTCTTTTATCTATATATAAAGCTACAGCTTTTGTCATTAAACTTTAATAATTACAGAAATCATCCTTTATTTGAAATGTTGTAACATATTTTGTTATTTTTAATAAACTGACATTAACTGTTACTTTTAAAAGTGAAAAGATGAAATGTGTAACAACTTTTTAAATAAATTATGATTTCTGTAATTAGTAAAGTTTAGAGACAAAAGTTGTAGTGTTATATATAGATAAATGAAGAAAAATGTAATGTACTCTATATATTATATACGAACACTAATTCAAAACACATTAAATAGATGTACACGTGTCACTTTTAAATGTAAGAGTCAAATATTTTTTAACACATTAACTAGATGTACACGTGTCACTTTTAAATGTAAGTCAAATACTTTTTAAATAAGATTAAGATTTGAAACTAATATAATTGAAAAGTAGGAGTATGTTAATGTGTAAATATATGCTCTACAAGTAGATATGGAAGGTCGGCACATACTAGGTTTTAGCACTCTAAGGTGTAAATAGAGTTAATTACATAAATGATCCCTGTGGTTTATCTAAAATAACAGGTTTGGTTACTAAGATTTTTCTATAACAGGTTAGGTTATTGTGTTTTAAATTTTGTAACGAGTTAAGATACTAAGACTAACAGACGTTAGTTTTTCTGTTAAATTTAAGTGAAATAACTAAAATATCTTTTGAGAGATTATTTTGTAATTCTATATATTTCTTTTGTCCAGGGACCATTAGTGTAACTTTTTAAAACCCAACCCTATTTCCCTGTCAGTCACCATCTACCCACTACCACCACCATCTACTCACCATCACTTCCACCCAACCCTTCTTCCCGTCGGCCACCATCGAACGCACACGAAGACCACAATCACCATTATCCTCTTCCTCATGTTTCAGACCACAACCATCATAGTCTTTCTCTTATTTCAGACCACAACCCCAATTAATCCACCATCGCCACTGCCCACCATCGTCGCCACCCACCATCACTTCCGCTCATAATCGTTGACGTCCATCGTCCTCACCACCACCCTCGTCTTCCGCCCTTAAGCTTTATCTCAAAACCCTAAAACTCAAATTAGGGATTCTTGATATTAAGGCTTGTAGTTATAGCTTTGAACCCAGGGTCAAGCCCCACAACACTGGTGGTTCGAAGGAGATGAAGTGGCAGTGGATGGTGCGATGTGGTGATGATGTGATGATGGTGAAGGTAAGATGGTGGTGAGACAGTGATAAAGATGCGACGGTTATGTTGGTTATGCGATTGATATGTGTGGTGGCGTTAGTGGTGGTGGTGGTGGCGGTAACTATAGTGGTGGTGCCATGGTGGTGTCGTGGTGGTGGCTTGGTGATGAGGATGTCCATGTTGGTAACTGTTGATGGTTCTGTTGTAGTTTCATTTAACGATCTGAAGAAGATGGTGGTGGTGAGGATGATGTGACAGTGTAGTGGTCGTGGTGGAGGCTGGCCGTGGTAGCTACCGGTGGAGGCCGATGGTGGTGTGGAATTCAGGAACTAAGAGGTAACATATATATACACATAAATATATATACATAGATATACACGTACATATATATACATACATATATATAATATTATTAAATTTCCAAAGCATCCTATATTTATATTAAATGACACAAATAGTCCTTTTAAGTTACATTAGTAGTCCCTACACAATGAAAAGATAAAAATACCCTTAGATTTAACAGAAAAGCTAACGTCTGTTAGTCTTAATACCTTAGCTCGTTAAAAAATTAAAAACACAATACCCCAACATGTTACAAAAAACTATTAGTACCCGAACCTGTTAGTTTGGATAAACCACATGGACAATTTATGTAATTAACTCTAATAGCTATTTATGGCATGCAACTTATAGCCGCAAGAAAATTAGCTTGTTTCAAATATAGCATACTAGCTATGGCTCTATGATATGCTTGTTGAGTATATCTAATTAAGCTTGACTAACCTTTATAACGTCAAAATATATCATGGATGGGTTACTCTTCCGTTCGATTATCTTTATTACTTGAGGACATAATTTTGGGGCATTAGACCGGCACGTCCCTAAAGGAAACCACGTACATCTGTCCATTCACATCAATCTCGAACTTAAGACCACACTCAAAAGAAAACCAAAAGATATCTCTAGTTTGACTAACTATAGTGAATGATATCAACCGGTAGTGTTTTCATCCACACGTCGTTTTTCTATGGAATTTTGCTGACGGATTACCGACTATTGTCATCTGAAAAATGAGCAACAAATATGTTGTGGATAGAAAGTTATTTGGATTATAGTAACTAGATTATTATGACGCAATTAAAAAAATAAACAAACTATACACATATTAAAAAGCAACATATTTTGTTAAGGGTGTAATTTTGCTTTTTGGAATTTAGCCGCTTGATTTTTCTAGAGTTAATTATATAAATAGTCCATGTGATTTATTCAAAGTAACAGGTTTGGATACTAAAGGTCTTTTGTAACTGGTTGGGGTATAATGTTTTTAATTTTGTAACAAATATGGGCATTAAGACTAACGGACGTTAAGTATTCTGTTAAATTTAAATGAAATGACTAAAGTACCCTTAGATTTATTATTCCTACAATTATATATTTCTTTTTTATCAAGGACCATTTGTGTAATTACTATCATCTACCCACCATCACCAGTTCACCACCATATATCCTCGTCAGCCACCATCACCACCAGCCACCATCACCACCATTTACCCACCTTCAATCACCGACCCTCCTACCCACCAGCCACCACCCAACCCTCCTACCCACTAGCGTCCACCAAACACCCACGAACACCACCATTACCACCATCTACACAATGGTCACAAGAACCAGGTTGTCCCTCGTGCCTACTAGCCACCACCCAACACCCATAAGCACCCAAACCTAGATCTGAACCCTAATTGAATGGTCACAAGATCTGAACCGGTGAACCCAAACCTAGATCTAAAACAACACTGAATCATCAAACACCCACCGTCTGAACCCTAATTGAATGGTCGGTGGTGGTGGGAGTCGCCGGTGGTGATCAGGCGACAGTGTTGGTGGTGGCGGCCGGTGGTCGTCGATGGTTGGTGGTGGTGGTGGTGGGGGTCGTCAGTGGTAGTGGGGGTTGGCAGTGGTGGTGAGGGTTAGCGATGGTGGTAGTGAGATGATGTTCAGGCGGTAGTGATGGTGGTGGCGGCTGGTGGTCGTCGTTGGTCGGCTGGTAGTGAGATGATGTTCAGGCGGCAGTGATGGTGATGGTGGTGGCGTCGGTGGTGGTGGGAGTTGCCGGTGGTGGTGGGGGTTATCGGTAGTGGTGGTGAGATGATGTTCAGGAAGTGGATGTTGGGTGGGGGTCGGCGTTAACGGCGGCCTGCGTTGGTGGCGGCCTGCGTTGGTGGCGGCCGGCATTGGTGGCGGCCGGCGTTGGTGGCGGCCGGCGTTGGTGGTGGGCGGCGTTGATGAGGGCCATGGTGGTAGGTGGGTGTTTGTATTTGAGTGGGGTATTAGAATTTAGATTTTATATATACACATAATAACACATATATAATTTAAGTAAATTACAGAAGTAGGCCCTCACTTAAGTTACATAATCAGTCCCTTAAATATGAAATGATCGAATACCCTTAAACCTAACAAAAAAATAAACAGAAGTTAGTGTTAATACCCAAACTCGTTACAAATTAAAACTACAAAACCCAAACGTGTTACTTTTTTTGCTTAGTATCCAAACTTGTTATTTTTCATAAACCACAGAGACTATCTATGTAATTAACCCATTTTTCTAAGTCTTAAGTTTTATGTTTGTAATTTATATATTCAAGTTTAGGTTTTAAGGTATTATGCATTTTAGCTTTAAATAAAGTTGGGAAAGATGACACATATGAAAATATAACAAAACAAGTATACTTAATTGTATATTGTTTATATATACATGTTTATGATGGAACTAGATTTTTTTTCATAGAATAACTCTTTCTATTGGGAAATAGTTGTATTAAAATATAACAAAACAGCTATACTTAATTGTATATTGTTTATATATACATGTTTATAATGGAACTAGAGGAGGCATGTTTTTTAGTTTATTTTAAGCGTTATGCTATATGTAAAGTTTTTTAAAACAAATATGTATTCAAAATCCTTTTTTGGTATCGTAAGCTATAGCGAGTGATGAGTTGTTGTGGTACTGCAACGAACCCAGCTGCTTATAACCGAACAACATCATTGCTGGTATTTTGGGATCAACATCATTTTTATGATTAGCCGAACCGATAGCGACAAAATCCTGCTGCGTTGCACGGGGAAAACCCAACCACGCTCCCGCCGCGAAGCTCGGAGAGAAAAACTAGTTCGATTTATTGTTCACCGAAAGTAAACTCATTTAACCGGTTCATCATTTTGAAAATTTGAAATATATATATGTTTGTCAAGACCAGGGCTTATGCCAAAATCTAAAAGGAAGCCCGTAGGGTCAACCTGACCAATACCGTTTATCTAAATGTGGTCGTGGATTCAACACGAAACTAACTCATGTCCGCATAGACAAAATTGAAATATGTAAATCTCATGTTAGATTCTTGTTGTGTCATAAATTCACACATCTATAATCAGATGGCATCAAAATCTTTACTAACAAAAGTACTCCATCCAGTTGAACACAAATGCCTTTATGGTTAACATCTACCGACATGTGCTTAAATCCCCACTCTAGTCACTGCCATCGAGATCAAGGGCTGCTAAATCGTGAGCAGCCGCAGGTTGGATCATCAAAACCAAAACTTACATATATGGGAAAAACTTCAACAAACATACATATCATTATAGTTCTTGTCCAGATGCCTCTAGTTTGGGAAAGTAAATCAGTTTGGCTAATAGCTATGAACTTAAAAGAAATAAAATGTAACCAAAATATTAGTTCTAGTCAAAACAACTAATATTTTAGACTTAGCTATAAGCTAATAAAGAAATTATTAAAAAAGCCTTTTTTATTAATTGAGGACTCGTTTCTTCACTCTTTTTCCACCATTACCACTGATCCATATACAAGTCAATCATTCAAGTTATTGGTCCTTTGTATGCTTTGTTAAAATCTTACAATTTAGTTTAACTATTGGAATCATTTGGCCAATGCAAGTCGCGTTTTACCTTAGCAAAGTATTGGTGGAGGTCCATAAGTTTCTCGATAATAGGCTCATTTGGTTAACCAAAAAAAACACAACACAAAACGCTACAAACTTTGATCTAATTACAGAGCCAAAACAATACTAATGATCTGGATTTGGATTTTAAAAGCCTAGCTACAAAGTTTTACTAGTTAAAGACATTCATCAGTCTCAGAAAGCAGCAGCTCTTATCATATATTGCTGTACCGCCACTAACAGAAAAACTAGAAACTGGAACCGACCTGACAATCCACATTCTTTACAGATATCCTTCACCATCCTCAGCCCACCAGATGTCGTCTCCTGCATAAATGATATCAGTATTCCGTTTGTACTATAACGATCTAAATATTTTTAGTTTTGAATGTATCATATCCTTTTTGGCAAACTTGTGGGCAGATATAAGTCCAGCCCACAAGTTTGGTATTCACCTAATGTTCATCTGAAACACCCATCTTTTATTTTAACTGATTTCGTTGGTGTGGGTGTTTCGACTTTCGACCTGTTTAACTACATATGGGTCAAATTGGGTTATGTTTTATAAAAGGTCAAATAGGTTAAACTAAAAAATTGAACAAAAGACAGGTTGATCGTCTGAAATGTATTCAAATGCATAAAATTTCCTAAACTGCATTATTAAAAATGATCTGTTTTATTATTTTTGTGATTGGTAAGTGTGTTAAACATATTAATTATTTATTAAATCTTAAACAATGAAAAAAAGTTGTTGCTTGTAGGCCCAACCTGAACAGTTTTGACCCGTTACTCGAACTTGTCTGACACAACCATTTTGCCATTCCTCGTGGCAATGACAGTTCACAAATCACAAGTTATTATTCGATCAAGAAAATAACTAGCTTTCCTTTATGCCTACACTTGGTAAAGCTAACTCTAGAAAGGAACCATGTCTGTTGGTACGTACATACTTGACTTGTAGTGATCAATGGTACCATTACCATATCGTGATTCCATCATTCATGAGAACAGAGATAAGGGCAAAATTCAGATGAATATTTACCTCTTCGATTGACGTCCTTTATTATTATCCATCATTCCCCCAGATTTAGCCAAAAACCCATGCCCTCGGAAGTTCATGTCACCCTGCTCATAGTGGATAACTTGTGTCACAATGTAAGTAAAGACACATCGACAAAAATAGACGGTATGAAATTACTCTTAATTCACTTTCTGCACGCAAAATAAACGTCATTTTCATCCAAAATTGAACATAAAGATCAAACACTAAGAATCTAGGAAACCAGACAAATAAGTGGACTTGTCCCAGTTTCAAACGCTCATAAACTTATCAAACCAGACATAAAAAAGGACGATGCTGACCTTGAGGGAGAGTAAAGTCTTCACTTCTTCAAGCATTTCAACAATTTCCTTTTTATGTTTCTTGTCCAGCTCACTCATATAGTGTGCCCATTTGATCTTGTCTTGAATTTTAACAAGTAAACTGTCTGATGTACCCATCCTATGAAATGCCATCATGATGAGAACCACAATAAGTGCTTTATAGCATATAATAAAGAAAATATTCAAATAATGATCTTTTCTAATGCACTCCAAAGAACCCATCTGATTAATTTACTTAATTAACTCAAACATCTAACTGATCAAACCTCAAGATGAAACTGACTAAGGAAATGCAAATTCTAAAAAGGTTAACTAAACATATAACAGTGGGCTCATTGATTACTCTTAGTTCTAAACACTGTCACATTTGAAAAAACGTCCTAGAGTTTAAGCTCCCACTTGTTACTATCATGAATTTCTGCAGTTATGAAGTCCAAAGTTTTCTGAGCTTGCACTTCTATATTCATGTGTACATATATTCATCAATTATGAAGCAGTAACCATCTCACAGAAACAATACGGTATTGTTTAACACCAAAGGCAGAAAATAGACAATTAATTTAAGATTACCAATCTGAGAGTGTAATTATCATATTCCTTAATTGGCCAGGCTTGAGATCCCTGCCTGCTGCAAATTGCACCTAGAACAACCCAAATTATTAAAGTGAAAATAAATGAGAAAGATAAACATGTATATGCTAAATTACGGAGATTTAAATAGAGAAACTTTGAAAGGAAAGATATACGGTCACACCTTAAAAAGTCTCCTCTGCTGATCTAGCTTGCCCCTCATTATGCCCTATGCAGGGGACAAAGGAAATTTTAATTGCATACATACAATAAGAGATTAGAAGTCCATGACAGCAAGATCATAACTCATAAGATGTTATCAGTTGCAAAAATCGATGACAGACAACTTGCAAAGACACAAAGATACATATATAAATTTAGAACTAACATGTATGAATTTTTATATTTGCAAGTAATTCCCTCAAGTCACCAAATCATATAAATTGAAACATGTCACTGTAACCATGGGAAATCACCTACCACATACATGCACTTGTTGATCAGAAAATTTTCAAGCTCACGGACATTTACAACATCCAATTCATGCATCAGCACATCATAGGGGAGTACCTGAAAGTACCCAACATCAGAAGCCAAAGATGGCATAAGATAACAAATATATATAATTCATACATTCATCTAGCTTCAAGCTCTGTATCTTACAAATGGCGCCACCTGATTCTTACGGTTTTAACCAAAATACCCAGAGACATTAAATTAAATGTTTTGATCAATATTTACGTTGACTACTTTCTCATAATGTATCATGCTTTATTTCATTATTTTATTGCTCTTATTACCATTCTTACGATACACCTTAATTTTTATCAATTCACCCAAAATTACAGTGTACATATCAGAACAGGAAGGGTTAACCCTAGTAGTGGTTACAATGTACAAAGTTGATTAAAGTGTTTCAATCTCATGATCCTCGTTGCCACCAAAAAAATGCAGGGTAAATTACCGTGTTAGCCTCAGCTAATGTGAGCATCGTGAGTTGCTTTAACTTGAGGACCTGATCAGGCATCAACTGTGGAAATTTACTAGCATTACCTACAAAACATAACACAAAATAAAAAAAATAAAAACTTTGACCCCTCTATACAACATGAATAAAATAGTAAATGTGGTTGATAATCTGGATATCATAAATGAACACACTTCCGAATCCTCATGTATATAACCAGACTATGTTCAAGTTGTCCAAGATGGCATGTCACAACTTACAAGGAAATACAAGACCAATTGATGCATACTGATTGGGTATTTCAAGATAATTCATGGCTATTACATGAAAAGTTCAATATTAGGATTAAATTGATGGTATGTTTAAGTTTGATATCTAGAATGTCAGAGGCAGTCTATAGTATGCAATGACATTTCAGAAAGTACAATGTTTAGAGACCAACAAGAAAGAGACAAGATGTTCAAATCATTACAGCCCAATAGCAAAGAGTAATAGACATCATGTGCTAGAATAACATCAAGATCCTAAAAAAATTAAGATGACAGCTAAAAGGTGAGCAAATACTAGGCAAACAGAATGAAATACTTTAAAGAACCGAGAACCAATAATATGAAAAATTGTATTGCCAGGTCTCAATCAAGTTTCCCCTTTTCCATTTAGATAAATTATGGATTAATGATTGTATCAATAAAGTATATTAATAGATAAGATCATAAGATAAAGAGCACCATGAAGATCATTTGAAAACACTGCCTCGCAAAGAGATGGTCTAATATCAACCTCTATTACATGTCCTGCTAATTAAAGAACGAAACTATATTATAAAAGCACAAAGGCCCTTGAAGGATTAATGTTATATTTTTACTTTCCATTAATAAGCATATTGATACTTGTAAATTTACTTTTAAAAGCCCCTTTTTGTTAAATCCTTCCATTTTGTTTTGGTAGACATTTATTACGTGAACTGAGTTCAAATTGTTCAATTTGTTAACCGTCCGTGTTTAAAAATTCAATTAATCTTGGAAGTCAATATGAATGATGTTAGAATATTACTAATATGCATATTAACTAAAAATAAAAGGTATTCAAAATTTGTTAAATGTGCTTGTGTAATTGTCTATTTATTTACCATATACGTATTATTACTTAACTATTCTGCTTTACGATAAATTACTTCAAGAAGTGAACTAATTTTAATATAACTATATATAAATAATCGTGGACTCTGTTCAAATTGTAATGAAAAGAGGTAGGAAACCTACTCTTGTATTCACTCCATGTTCCATGAGCAAACAACTGAAGCATATCAAGATATCTAGAATCTTCTGTTCCTTGAAGCTGCATAGTATATGATTGATCAGAACACACAAAAAAGAAGAAAATCACAGAACTGGCAACAACATCCTAAATAACAAAGATTGCAACAAGTCACTTAAATTATCCAAATAACCTTCAAAACTCAATCACATTGTACAGCACACACGTGAAAGGGTTCGGGCATTGATTTGAAGATGATAAGACATACTTGATTCAAATAATAACAGATATATGGTAACTATATTTAAAACCAAACAAACTTACCTATTAAGATCATGTTCACTCATATGATGGTTCCCATAGGCATGCATTTCACCAATCAGTCCATGTGTTAACAACTTTTTATACGAAGACATGTGGGTATATGTAACATCCTAACTTTTCAATACAATACAATGGGAGTATTTTATTATTACATAAACGATGAAACCTCACTTACGTTTAGTTGGTATAATTCCAATTTAACTATTTTGGAGATTAGACCAGAATTTAGTAAAATGTAAGGATTGGGTGTGGAAGTAAACATGCTGGTTCAGTACACATTCATGTTCTATGGCACTCTGATTCATTGTGTTATATTGGAAGAAACCTATAGAGATCTAAGGAAACTGACACGAGCAAGAAGAAGCGGCTAACTTACTGTTAAATTTACTTCAATCGTCCCAAATAGAGAACATAACGCCATTCAAACCTGATATACTATTCAGTTAAACCTCAACATATCTATACAAGCAGAAACCATATGAAAAACATAATTCACTGAAGCAGGCAAGTATATCACTGATCTTATGAAAGACAAAGAAATGAGGCTACATGCCTACATTACATGTACGTGATCAACAAAGTATGAGCCCACACAACACCTGTCAAATCAATCACAATCAGTATCTTAATTCCTACTCCTTGAAAGAAAAACATACCATACACATATTCAAAACAATGTGAACAAAACTGAAAATCTAAGCACGTTGATGACGAAATATATAAACAGTTGCGATAAGTAAGACCTCGAGAATGTTGGGGACGGAGAGGATCTCGGTGAAAGCGAAGAGAGAAGGATGTGAGGTCGCTTCGACAATGAGGTTTACGATAGATGATGGTGAACCGTTGATGATGGACGCTTGTTTGACGAAGTGTTCGATATGTTCTGCTTGCTTTTGTTCGATATCCATCGCCATGACGATGCAATGATGATGATGACGATGATGATGATGATGATGATGATGATGATGATGATGATGATGATCTCCCCAATGCGAGATCGAAGGTTAGCAGAATTATACGATTGTAATCAGTGTGAATTTCAGAGAATTCTTGAATAGTTATTGAAATTAGGGCTTGTAATCAGCTAGGGATTTATAGTGGTTTTTAGAAGATTCTTGGGTTTCGTTAAGATTTCAAACTAACCAACGGCTCAAGAACATGTAACAAAACCAACTTTTGTGTTTATATTTGTTTATTTGTTGATTCTATAAACACACACATTATATACAACATTATATACAAGGCGACTGTTATAGATACGCACTCCGTTATAACGGTACGTCCTGCTTACGACCCATGAAACTCTTACGGCTTGTTATGCTATACATATACGGCCCGTATAGTCTGTCACATGCTGATACTTAAGTTGAATAATTTTTTTTGACACGATGTAATATTTCTCGATTACGCTGTAATTTTTGTATTTATTACATTATTTGATACGATGTGATATTCATCGGTATTCGTCATAGTTATTTGACTCAACGTAATATTCTTTGTGAAATATTATATAAATCGTTACTTATTAAGTCATTTATATCGATAAATTCAATTTTTGTATCATTTTTCACTACTAGAAAACTAGGAAAGACGGTCTCAAAACGGTATTTGCGACCAAAAAGGCAATGGGGAAAATACACGTCTCAAATGCCCTACCCAAACCATTTTTGCGACCACATTTACTTTTGCGACCAGTTGTTGCGACTGCTTTGCTACCGCTTATTTTGCTGTCATGTTTTGTGACCGACAATACTTGCGACCGTTTTGCGACCGAAACTTATTGAGACCGTTTTGCGACCAAAACTTTCTGAGACCGTTTTACGACCGACACTTGTTGCGACCACTTGTTGCGACTGTTTTGCGATCGCTATTAGGTTTAGCGACCTTTTTGCGACCGCCAATAAGTTATTGCTATCAGATGGTGGCAACCGTTTTGCAACCTTTACTAGGTTATCACGGCCAACATGTTTTTTATTATTTTTAGTCATTTGTTATTTTAAACTTGTTCATATATCAGAATAACTATTTACAAAATTTTCAAATTTTACATAGAACAAACCACATAACATTACAGATTAAAATGTCAAACAAACCGAGTTATCATAACATAACAAATATTCAAACATTCAAAATAAATTGTTTATAGCCTAATTAAATGGTTAGCCTCTTTGAGTCATAGCCTTAAACATTTCTTCAAACTTTGTCATCCTATTACGTATATTTTTGTTTTCAGTAACCAACTTCTTAATAATTTCATTCATCCTTTCTTTCTTCGCTTCTTCTTTTTTAACGAGCTTCTTCATAACCTCGTTTAACTTCTCCATCTACAAAATAACTAATAAATTGAGTCAAAAAGTTAGAATTGATAAATTTGTAGTATATATTAGGAAGAGCATTTACAGTGGAATCTCTAAAAAGATTTGAGTGTGTTTTCTATATTATATGGAATGTTTTTGAGTGGTTGTGAGTGAAGGATAGAGGAAATGTTATTGTTGATTGGTATATTTAAAGAATTATTGTTCAATCGCTATAAATTTTTTAATATTATTTAAAGTGATTGTGAGTGAATGAGAGAGAAAAAAGTAATGATAACTGATAAGAGTATAAAAATGTAATTTAACTGAAAATAAGAAAGATAAAATTATTATTTTGAATGTAATTATATAGATAAAAATAAAAAATTCATTTTGAATGCTCGAAGATAGCATAGAACTAAAATTGCTTGTTATTGCACAAGTATTGCCTCCAATCATTTGACCTCTTGAACTCGAACACTTCAAATGCATATCTACATTTCCTTAACACAAGTATTAATCATATAAAGTATATATATGTTAGCCAACTCATTGACTCACATTTTATTTAAATGAAAAAGACCAATGACTTAGCCAACTCAAGGCTTGAAGTTCAATACAATTAATGACCAATTTTTTATAAACATTCTTGTGGCCCGTTCGACCCATTATGTACAAAACCTTCACAAAGATCATTAAACTTTTTTTTTTTTTTGAACGGCCAACCAAATTTAATTTATTACTATGCTAAGAAGAGCTTAGCAACATTACCACCCATAAAGATCACCAGAAACAAAGTTACATTTTGATAATACTATACTAACACCATATCTGGAACAACTAGATCATACCATTGATGCCAAGACAAGGATGTCCATTTCGATCGGTTTTTTACCCAAAAATACGCCATAACTTTGATTTCTCCGATTAGACTTGTAAGACAGATTTGCTTATGATTGAAGATGAGATCGTTTCGGGTCTCCCACAAACACCACATTGTCGTGAAAATAATAGAAAGTACCACCTTCTTTCGTTTCTTCGAGCCGCGGACGTATGAATGAATATTCATGACATCTTTGATTCCAAACACTAGAGAAATGGAAATGCCACACCAGGGAAGGATAATCTCCCAGCATGATTGTGCCAATCTACATGAAGAGAATATGTGTTCTGTTGTCTCACCATAATCCCCACAAAATCTACTTTAGCATGATTGTGCCAATCTACACCAGGGAAGGATAATCTCCCAGCATGATCATTAAACTTCTACCTTTTCTTTCACCTTGTAATTAGTTAACAAATTTAATGTTGAAATAGATTAACTTCTTATTTATATTTAGGTTATTGGTTAACTTTTATAAATACTCTAATTTAGGATCCTAGTCAATAGCCCCAAAACTTAATATTATAAGTTTTGATACAAACTTGCATTGAAACTAAATGATTAGTTAAACAATAAACCGGAGTAAATTAGTAACATTGTATAGACTATCTCTTTACTGAATTCAAATGAATTAGTAAATTAGTAACAATACACTCCTTGTGTTCATTTCTTATTTTCAAAAATAAGCATGAGCAAAAATCCACAAAAATATCATTACTTTGTCAAGAACTATATTCCCATCTTTTAAGATTGACAAATCACAAGGTAAATATGAAAACAACTGTAATAAATCATTGGAAACCAAAATGCAATCTGAAAGCATATCTTTAACCAAACCAAATAGATGCACAATGCTAAATGTCATGGCCACTTCTTTTGATTAAAGGTTCAAAACTGCAAATGAAATACATCATTAGCAAACTAAGTCATATCCAAAAGAAACGGAAATAAATATCTACATCAATGGAATTTCAAAACACATTCAGGAAACAAAACTTTCCTTTAACATATGTGACCCACTAGTCTCTATAACCACATTGTTTAGATCATGTTGTTAGTTGACATGATGTAACCGTAAGTAACTATATTTATTATCATGAAAACGATACAAACTAGAACCCCTAATATTAAGCACTAGCTTTAGTAAATCCGTGTATTACACGGGTTAAAATAATAAAATATTAAATAAAATAAAATTTTATTAATTATAAAACGATATTTTAAAATATACGATTAAAATTATATATACTATTAAAATTAATAGTATTTTATTTTAATTTCTAAAATCAATTCTTTGTTTTTACTAATAGTAGTTTCTATAAAAAAAGACATATAAAACATTATAACTGGTATGCCTTTAAGTGGTACTATACAATCTTAAAGTAAATATTTATTTTAGAATTATGACTTATTTTGTCTTTCGAAAAATAAAGATTTGATAAGAAGATAATTTTAAAAATTAATCAATAGAGTTTGGTAGAAGTAAAGTAAGAGATATATGATTTTTAGTTTAAAATGTAAGGTTTTTAATTTATATCCCGTTAATTTTGGAAACAAAATGTGTATTTAAAAATTTAATACAAAAATGGTAGATTTAATCCTATTAGGCGGAAAAAATCTTTATTATTAAATATCAAGATGACATGTGGCATTAGATGTATCTAAAAAATGACATGTGACAATCCTAGTTACTTTTTTATTAGAGTAGTAGTATTCTACTTTTATGCCTACTACCAAGAACATTTTCTTACTTCAGGTTGTTGACATTATTCTTAAGTTGAAAATGATCTTCACAATTCATCACAGGTTCAGTATTATCATTTATTTATGAAATAAGCATTAACATGAAGTAGAGAAGAACACAAACACACACATGAGAGTGAAAGATTGATCATTGATGGGGCTTTTGCATATCATCCTGTAGCTTCTTTTATTCAAAACTCAACAAACGTCAAACGAAGCTCGAATTATAATAAAACCAACACGAATGGCAACTATTAATACTTCGTAGATTAACAAACGTCAAATGAAGTTCATACTAACATATTGCAATAAAAAAGGTGTATCTTTCAAAATAAAAACTAAACTAATATGTTCTTAGGTGCAAAGATAGCGTTTCAAAATGATCAAGACTTGCTAAAATGTTATCATCGAAGCGCGTCAAATACGTGTACCACAATGATCGTTTTCCTTTATCTTCATTCAACAACATATCTGCACTTTGAAAATGTTTCTGAATTTGTAATCATTGTTCGAATACTAGAAAAATGCATACCTGGCTAGTAGTGTTAAACCTTCATCAGATTCAATGATGATTTGCAATTAGAAGCACCTGCAGTATTATATTCATCATTCATTTCTTAAATTAGAAGAGCATTCCTACAAATACAAATAAGATTGATAAACATGAGAAATAGGTGAATTGTTGTTCAAATTTGTCCAAAATGTCACTTTTAGCATGCACACAAGTCAAGTTTTCTTCACTTTTGACTGCAAAAGAATAAGAAACAGACTCACACAATAAGATATTCAAAGTGATCATGTCTATCTTTGTGATTAAGAATGTTATACTTTAATTTATTAAAATAGTATATGTTATTTTTGTTCATGAACTTTTCGGTTATGTGTTCATGAACAAGTTTAACTCCTTAACGAACGAACACGAACATGAATTTTCGTTCAGTTATGTGTTCGTGAACAAATCCAATTCTAAACGAACGACCATAAACAACGCTTTATTCAGTTCGGTTTTCTGTTCGTTTACATCACTAATCATCTCCTAATCTTGTTAAAACATTATATCCTTTAATATTTTTATTTAAAGTTCTCTAATTATGAGTCAATACATATTATGCTCAATAACACGTATCTTTGTAATTGTGGGTCAAATGGGTCAGGTTAATCCACCAAAACTTTTCATCCTTCTTTTTTTGAATCTGTAAAGGGTTAAAGCATCAAACATAACTGAATAGCTATTTTGTTAATATACTAATATTATTTTTTTTAAATAAACAATTTAGGATGACATAAACATTGTATTAATCAACTCTTAACCCGTTCAACCCACTTAAACCCGTTTCAATTTTAGCTGAATCACACAAAGTAGATAGCAAAAACGACTTTAGAAACAACTTCTTTACAAGATTCACAAGTTTCATCTTCTTGACAACATATCTGGTAACATAAGTAATATTCCAAACTTAAGCCAGAAGAATAAAGATTCACAAGTGTAAGTTACCTAAACGCTTTCGCAAAGGCATCAAAAATCCGCTTTTGGTTTTTATTCAAGGCGAAAGGCCTTGTCTTTACAAGATTCTAAAGTGTGATCTCTGCAAATAAGCTTTCAATATTCTTCTATGCACCCCTTTTGCACTCTCAAGCTACTGTTTCAATTGGATACCGCTTTTGATTGTCTTTAACATGTTTCTGTTTTAGATTCTCATCATTTTTCTGTCATTTTGGATCACATGGTTGAAACTACTCGACTAAATCTAAAGAAAAGATGGCAGATCATGCAGGAAAATTGGAATTCAACTAAAAGATTCTTCAAGTTCAAATTTTGATTTGTATTTAGCATAGTTTGGAGAAGATGTTGATACCCGTAAGAAATCATACAAGAATTCTTAAAATAAAAGAAAATTGGTGCTCAAATTATGCTGGGATCCATATGAAATGCTAATTTGGAAAATACTCAGTTTGACATTTAAAAGTCAATGAGCTGCTTCAAATAGGAGTTCATCTTTTTAATGTTTCATGCAGCCAATCTAGCAAAAATTGTTCATCTAAATCCAACAAAAAATGCTTAAATCATTTGATGTAATCAAGGTTTTTGCTCTAAGCATAATCGATCTTGCTATTTAAAATTTTAATAAAATTAATGTTTTTGTCTTGCATGATATCACATATGTACCAATTTGCTAATATGACACTAACATAACATTTTTAACCATGTATGACATATTCTATAGGATTAAAAACATCTACATATTAAAAACCAAGTTAAAACAACTGTTTTTGGTGTTATGTCACCCAAAGATACACATGCGATGTCATGTGTGTCTAACGATTCTACCAACATCATGACCAGCAATGATAACATGATCCAACACACGACTAGATCATTCAATACTAAACAAGATTACATGCATCACATAGATGAGACATGCCAAATTGTAAATATAACACTAGCCAAGTTTCAGAAAAACAGGTTAAATCTAGATTATTACGATTGGTGTCAAGTGATAATGAGTAAGAACATTGATGCTTTATGCTTTTATACCACATTCAAATGACAATATATATTTTCAAATACCATATATTTTCAGATGATGTGTGATATACCCAAAAGAAAAGGAAATAAGTTTTTAGACTTTTTAGCATTATTTGAGTTTGGAAAATTGTTCATATAGTTATTATTTGTATTTTATTTATGTAAAGTTTAAATTATAATAGAAATTAAATTAATATTGTAATCAATTTTATGTGGTGGATTGATATATTTGTTTGACTCTTATAGAAAAAAGCCAAAGGAAAAGAATTTGTTTTTGTTTTTTGGTTGTTGTTTGCCAAAGCACACATGGAGGGTCCTCCTTTTATTGCAATACACCCATTGGGCACTTATTTGTGGGTACCACTTTGAAGAAGGGTAAAAATGACTTTGCATGCTTGACCCCCATTTGATGTCGTTCTTTTCTTGTCACTTTCCAATCTGCCTATTCTTTTCATTTGCTTTTGAAATTTTTGTACTGACCAAAATACCCTTTGGCCATCTAAATTATTAGAACCTAAAATATTGCAAATTCTTTCTATCGCTATCCTTGTGAAATTTCTAGTTTTTTCTTTTGGATTGATCCTAATACTTCACATAAATTTAAATTGGTATATAAAAGATTTAGAGGCTGTTTGATAGCATTTGAATCATCCTTTTAATGGTTCAGATGTCTGAATGGTTCAGCACTTAATGGTTCAGACTGGTTCAGACATTTGCCTTTAAATGATTAAACATTATACTAATGCTGAATTGTTAAGAGGTCTAATATTCAATGGTTAAGACCTCTTATCTGAATTGGTTAGACATTTGCCTTTGAATAGTTAAGCGATATACTAGCTCTTAATGGTACAGACCTATTAATGGTTGAGAGTGTTACCAGCCAAATTGATTATATGAATTATTATTGCCAATAGGTAATAGTTTATATTATTAAAATCCAATTTGCCTAAAATTAAATCTAACATATTATATTCTTCTAACAGTTAAAAATAGCACTTAACAACCCAAGACCTTTTTAGTGTAGTCCCTCATTATATGAAGATATATATTTAAGCTGATTCGTGGAGTTAAAATTATAGTGTGAGTAGTTGAAGATAAAGTTTTTTCAAGTAGTTATAGTCTTGAATGATGCTACTATTGTTCTTCCATAATTTAGGATAATGATAAATATATGATTGGTGATCTATTGCTTTCTAATTATTATTGTTATCATTATTATTTTTAAAATATATAATAACTATTGTTAAAATAATACAAAATAATTTTCTACTTCTTCCAATATTCAAAATCATCAATACGTATAATAAAGCCACTAAGCTAACACGCATCAATGTATCATATGCCACAAAAGAGAACAAAAAAGAAAAGGGTAACGGGACCATGCATATTTATTTTTTTCATCCACCATATCTTCTTGTATGTATGTATGTATGTATATCTAGAAAGAGACATATGTGCGTTTGATCAAATATGATTACATAATATCTCTATATAAATTAAGTAACGCAAAGAGAAGTACTCATAAAAATATTAAGTATTTTGCTTGTTTTAAAAAATAACTTAGTTTATTAATTTATAACAATCACATTTTTCTTATTTTTTAAGCCCTAGAAAAAGTTGAGCTAACTCATGGAGCTTGTCTCAAACTCGGAATTGTGAAACTTATAACTCTATTGTGGTTGGATGTTAATGGACTTACCCACAAGTTGACATTATATCATGTATCAAAGTGTGTATTTGTAACATGTCAAACAAACTTCTTTTTGTGTGTGTTGTCGAGGATAATGTGAAGTGACGAAGTTGTGGTAGTCATTAAAGCTTTCGCACCACAAGTGAGGCTAGGGGACAATGAGAAGAGTGATTTTTGGACAGTCTACCCACAAGCGGACCCACCCTTTAAGGGTGGGGTTCATCCAACCCCCGTAAAAAATAAACTTTTTATAGATGTATATAACGTATTCTCAAGCAACACCCAAGAAAATTTGATGACGAACCCTATGAAATTTTATAGTTGTATATACAATAGTAGACGACAGTGGAAGATGGTGAAGACGACAGCAGACGATGGTTCAAATGGCAGCAGCTTGTGGTAGCAAAGGGCCAGAACTTCTATGTTATTTGAATATGGAGAAAGAAGATGAAGAGACGTTTGTGTTTATACTTCTTTTTTATGTATTTTGTACATTAAATAGATGAAATAGCCTACTAGTAAGAGTGAGAGTGGCTATGGTAATATTTAATTCAACAATGTAAGGTAAGAAATGACAAATACACAAATTACAGCTCTATAGCATCATATTTCAAATTTTTTAGGTCTTTTATTGTTTATTTGCTTTTATTATAATTTTACTTTATAAAATTATTCAATTCAACTATCAATTTTTTATTCTAAGTTAAATGGTTTGCATATTCTTGTAAGATTGGTAACTGAAACAAGAGATAATTTCATTTATTCTGATGTACTTTTATTAAATAAAAACAGTATTAAACAGGGATATCATATTATATTATTAATTTTAAATGATGGTATTGTTTAATTATTATATATTTGAAAGTTGATTTTAGTTTTACGTTTTTATTATATTATTCGACCCAACGAACCTAGAAAATCCAATATCTTCTTATGGACAAACATGCACACCTAAAATTCCAACACCCATGGAAAGTTTTTCTGGGTCCGTCACTAAGTCTATCCGAAATCATAGGGATATACCTAAAGAGAAGAATATATGCATAGAAAGTAGTCTTAATTGGCACATAAGGATAATAATTGGTTTTCATTAGTGCATAAGGGTTTTTGCTTATGATGATAAAAATAAGAGTGGTATGGAGATCCTTGATTTTAAATTAATTAGCTTATAAATTGAGCATTATAGACTTGTTATGTAAGAAGAATGAGTGGTATTCGATTACTTTTACCAGCAAGGGACATAACACACGATTGACTATATGTTTATGAGGCGAATATAACACAAGGCGGAGGGAGTGTAAGGTAGTAGCAGAAGAGTCAATCGTGGCCTAAAACCAACTATTGGTGGTGGATATAATCACGACGAAAAATGTTGGTTGATGAGGCAAGGAAATATAGCCCTAGAATTTGATGTGGAATTTAAAGGACGAAAAGATTACACTGTCTAAATACAAGGTCATCGTGACAAACTCAATTGAACTAGATGGGGGGAGCAAACTAGATATGGGATATCATGGTGACCACTATTACATAGGTAGGAAAGGAGACCATCAAGGTTACAACAAGAATAATAAATGGGTATATAGAGTCTTAGTGGTGGATAAGGAGGTGCAATGCAAGATAAGAGACAAGCAACCAAGTTTTAAAGAGCTCTTAAGATGTATTAATGAGTAGGGGATTTTGAGGTTAAGGGATATAAGTAAACATGAAAAACAAGATATGAATAAGGTAGTGGTTGAGGCAAAGAATATTGCATATATGAAGATGTATAAACAACCGGAAGATAAGAACATGGCACCACATTTTCAAAATTTTTAAAACTAGATAACATAACAGGCATGATTTTAGTGTGGTTTATAAAGGGGGAGGATATACGAGTCTTTGTAAAGGGGAAGGAAACCAAGTTGATATAAGAAAAACATAATTTTAAAAAGCTTCTCAACAAGCGTAAAACCAACCAAGAAAAAAAGGATCCCTACATCCAACATCGATAATGAAAAAAAATTACACAGGAAGCAATGAAGTGAACAGTTAGGAAGACGGGAAAGGCTAAGACAATTACCCTAGACAACATACCCATTGAGATGTTGAAGTATTGGAGAAGGAAGGTGTTTGGTCGTTAACAATATTGTTTAATGCTATTTTCAAAATAGAAAAATTGTCACATCAGCGTAAATGTAGTAGTAGTTTAGTTTCTCTTCGTCAGAAAAGAAAAGATATACTTAGTGTTGTGCTAACTATAGGATGATTAAACTCATAACTCATACTATGAGATTTGTGAAAAAGGTGATTGAGACGAGAACTAGACATAAAACTTTGATTAAGGTAAACTAATCTGGGTTTATGCCAAACAGTTTACTTTGAATATGATTCACATTTTAAGAAGATAATGAAAAAATATAAAAAGAAGAAGCAGCATGATTCACATATGGTGTTTATTAATTCTTGAAAATATTTATAATAGTGTGTCATATTGAGTGATTTGAGATAGTATTGACCTATGATTTAGCTCGGCTTAGACAAAAATAAAAACATCTTAATGGTATATGTTTTACTTTTTAAAATCTACAAGAAAAAATGTATAAACTAAATTCCAGAATATTAGAATATGTAGGAAAATTTTCAAAAAAATATATGAAAACAAATTAATCATCGAAATAAATCCAACTCTCCCCATAGAAGCACAAGTTGTTAACCACCGGCTTATGATTCAATTGGTTTGAAACAAGATCACCTAACTTATCAACGATTAATAAGTATTTTCAATTATTTCAATATCAATGTATTAAAAGGCTAAAAGCACTCTTAAATCTTAATATATACCTTCAAACATTAAACAATATTATAAAGTACACGTTTGTAAGAAACCAAGAAACCAAAAAACCAAAATCAGTAGGTTTATTACTTTATTATCAAAATTAAAAAAACAAAACCACCTGTGCTAATTAAAAAAATAGTAATACCATTTAAATCCTTATAATATAAAAAGGATTCGGAATAATTTTATTTTATATTCTTTTTACTTTCTTCTAAAAGAAAACATGAAACAAATATATTAATAAAATTTCCCTTTTTGTTAGTTGAAGAAGACACACACACGCTTATCACTCTACACCACCACTTTTCACTCTCTAAAATCCCCCAATCAATCACCACTTCGCCGGAAAAACTTCCCACCACCGTCAACCACCGTCAACCACCATCAACCACCATCAGCCACCGTCAGCCACCGTGTTTACATGGGTTGCACGGCGTCAAAGCTAGGCAACGAGGACTCCGTCCGGCGGTGCAAAGAACGCCGTCGTCTCATGAAAGCCGCCGTCTACGCCCGCCACCACCTCGCCGCCGCACACTCCGACTACTGCCGCTCCCTGAAACTCACCGGATCCGCCCTCGCCACCTTCGCCGCCGGCGAACCCCTCTCCGTCGCCGACCAAACCCCCGCCGTACTCCTCCCCACCACCACCACCACCACCACCGTCAAACCCCCTTCATTTCACCCCCACCACACACCACCACCACCCACCACCGGCAACCACCACTATCCCCCAATCTCCATCCGTCAAAAGCTCAAAACGACCACCAATCTCCTCCGTTAACCACCACCAACGCCGCCCTAAACCCACCATCAAACTCCCTCATATATTATCTGATTCAAGCGAAAGTGAAGACCCCCAATACAATTACACTTACAATGCTCAAGCTAATTACGCATCAACACCTTCACAAGCTTCCTCCGTATGGAATTGGGAGAATTTCTACCCACCATCACCACCCGATTCCGATTACTTCAACCACCGTCAACCCAATTTCGAATCAGAAGACGATAAATCCTCAATCCATTCATCTTATTCTCATCATACTCACTCCAAAATTCATCGGGAGAAGAATGAAGACAAGGCTCTATTCATTCAACTCATTCTCATCATCCTCATCATCTCGAAACAGATGAAGATGAGATGGAGGAGAGAGAAGAGGTCGAATGTAGCGAATGGGGGGATCACTACAGCACCACGAGCTCCACTTCCGATGAAGAAATCGATAGAGATTCGAGATCGGAGATGGAATCTCGCTCTAACTTCGGATCCTCTGTTCATAACGAATCAGTGGCTCCACCACCTTCAGCTTTCACCTCCGCCCCCAAATCGAAGTTCTCAACGATGAGTAAATCGTCTGAAAATGTTGGGTCATCGTCGTCAAGCTGGAAAACCCATCAACACGATGATAATTCCGATATGAGGATGGTGATTAGGCATCGAGATCTGATGGAAATCGTTGCTTCTATTAAAGAATACTTCGATAAAGCTGCTGACGCCGGTGAACAAGTCTCCGAGATGCTTGAAACCGGTAGAGCACAGCTTGATCGGAGTTTTCAACAATTGAAAAGTAAGAATTACTAACGGGTTTGAATCTTGATGATGATTTTTGAATTTGGGTGTGATTTGTATCAATTGGATTGCAGAAACTGTGTATCATTCAAGTGGGGTGTTGAGTAATTTGAGCTCAAGCTGGACATCGAAGCCACCATTGGCGGTCAAGTACCGGTTTGAACCCGGTTCAATTGGTGAACCGGGTGGGTCAAAGAGTCTCGGTTCGACTCTGGACCGGCTGCTGGCTTGGGAGATGAAGCTATACCAAGAAGTAAAGGTAAATGTGATCACTGTTAACATATAACTGTTCCTATATGCATCAGTCGTTTGTACTGTACAAGTTATTGGTAAACATAGGTCCTGTTTCTTCACAAAAGATTATTATGACATGATTAAGAATTTTGATTTTTGTTTTTTTTTTATTTTCTGGGCATCTTTTTTATCCAATGTTTTCAAACAAGATTTTGAGATAAAGATGTGTGATGGTGGAAAAAAGTTGCCTTTTGATGATGATAATCTTTAGTGGTGGTAGGGGTGGGATTGTAGAATGACGAAAATGACCCTGGTGAATAGGGACACATTGATCTTGACCAATGACCATATTTTATTCTTTTCATTGTGGGTTCCATTTGTGAAACACTGCATTGGAACAGTTTTATCCATTGTGTTTTAAAAAAAGGATCTTGAAAGTATTGTTAATTTTTGATCTTTACTTTGTTCTGGAATGATCAAAAGTAATTGTCCCTACAAGTTGTGATTGATAGTTTGACCAAGTTCTGACTTTGTGCCTTAAAGGGTAGGCTATAGGTTGATCATCTTGGTCTATCGTCCCATTAAACATTGATCATTCTGTTTTCTCTAGTGGTTAACTCTTTAAGGTTATATCATTGTAATGGATAGCGCCATGTAGAGAGGTTATCTTGTTGGCTCGTGCGGATCGGTTTGATAAGGATATCACATGAAAAAAGGAAAAAGATTCTTGTTATCCATGATTATACTTTAGTGTGAAAGAGCCAAAATGCCTTTGTTAGCCTTAATCCAGAAGCATGTATGACACCAAGCCATGGGAGGTTTTTAGTAGGGCCTGACCATGTATGACACATTGTGCTATGTATAAGGCCATAAGGGTGTCTTGAATATAATCTGCTTACTAGTAGATTTTAAGTTGTTAATGTAATGGACCAAATGTCCTCTGGTAAGAATAAATGGTAGTCCATCTTTTATGACACATAGTGGGCATAGTTAACTATCCTGAAGAGTTGCATCTATGTGAAAATGAATATAGACTCTATATTGGTGAGCGTGGTTGGGCAAAGGTTGAATAAAGAGAGAGAAAAAAATGTTGTGAAATGAAAATAGACTCCTTCATGGTTTGGTTTGAAACCTTGAAACCTCCCAAACTGATCATTAGTTTGATTTCGTAGTCGATATTTTAATTTCGGTTGGTCGGTTGAGGAGTTTTAAAACGGTACCGAATTGTTTGGTTTACGATTTATACTCAAAACTTGTCTGAGAAAACCAAACCACACTGTAGGGTTTTGTGGTATGTAACTTTTTATATTTTAGTTGGGCCTCTAATTATTTTAAGTTGCACTATACACATGATTGGGCTTTGCTTAACAATACAATGTAGGTAGTCATTATCGCTTTTTATTGATCATATTTTATGCTTTTTTTATTATAAAGGCTCAATATCCCAAAAGCGTGAACCAAACTGGAGCCAAACTGTTGGTAACGGTTTGGTTTTGTCCAGTTTTTATTTCAAAGGTTTGGTTTTCGTTTACAATAGTCAAAAACTAACGGTTTGCCTCCCTTTTTGACCTAATAACCGTCAAAACCGGACATGAACACCTAACTAGTAAGTAGTAACTAGTGGAGTATCCATATAATCTGCAACATTTTATTTGTATAAAACCATTATTTAAATTTTGAAATGACTGTTGTGTTGTATTCATTATGTACAGCGTTCTTATGGGATATGCATATAATCTGCAACATTTTATTTATTTTTGTAGAAATTCTCCAAATAAAACTTACATATCTATCCAATTTAACTAAATTAGGCAAGGGAAGGAGTTAAAATCGCACATGAGAAGAAGTTATCTGCACTACAGAGCCAGGAGTACAAAGGGGAAGATGAAAGTAAATTGAACAAAACAAAAGCTTCCATAAAGAAACTGCAGTCGCTAATAGTCGTTACATCTCAGGCTGCCTCAACGACCTCTACAGCCATTGTTGGCCTACGAGATGCTGAGCTTGTTCCACAGCTTATTGAACTCTGTCATGGGTAAGTAATTTCTCCACACACGCACACATATTACTGTTTTATGGTTTAACTCTAATGCATAGAACACTGACCTCTTCAGGGTTAGTTCGGTGAAACTAGTTTCAATAGTAAAAATGGAGATTGACCCTTCATGTTCCGCCCCTTGTATACCTTGACCTTTTTACATCAACTACATACTTAAATAAAAAGAATGTTAACGCTCTTAGGCTCAATAAGAGGTCATTTGGATATGTATATTTCTGAGATCACAATCAACTATGTTGAAATGAAAGGAGTTGACTAATGATGATTGTGAGAATCTGAGTATCCATTTGGTAGTGGTCAATGTTTAGGCAAATCCTTACTAAAAGCAGCAATGCTCGTTAAAGTTTAAACTTATGTCATCTTAAACATTTTGTGTTAAAGGATGTACGTTTCTTAGAATAAGAATTGAACAAATTCTTTTGCTATATTAAGCAATTTGCCCATAGAAAAACCATAGAAGCTAGCTTTCTATCCATTTGATTACTCTTATACTTTCATCAATTTGTCTTTTAATCATTCTCAGACCTTTGCTTGTCCACTAATTAAGCAAATAGTAACAATGCTTGATGCTATTAATTTTTACCCTTTTATATTTTGAAATTCCAGCATTTATAATTTAATGAAAAAAAAAAGTCGAGAAAATTTCAATTGTTTGACGAGTATGTAATGCAACCAAAGTGTTCAGACTGCTTGTGTTAGATTCCTGTCAATAATGACAAAATGGTGATTTTGTGGTACGGTGGACCCATATCACTATACTAGAGGCGGCAAAGTGGGCAGGTCGGGTTGGTGAGCTAACGTTCATAATCGTAGTTGGATTTGGTCCGAGCTTTTGTCCAAACATTCAAAGATGTGTATCAAAAAGAAATACAGGACAATGACCCCTGCTGCTGATAGGCTGCATTTAACACACCCAATGCAAGCCCAATGTAACTTACAATATATCCTGAATATCTTGAAGGCCATTAGAAAAATATAAAAACCATGAAATCCATTAAGTGAAAATGAAAATATAATTACAACAATAATCTCTTTTTTAATAACGGATTTAGTAGATTGTTTGCATAAACATAAACCCTTTTCGGCTTTTGGCCCATTTAACCTTTCTCTTGTTTAGCTAGTTTTATGAACAATGTTAATATGAAATGTGCGTAGGTTTATGTACATGTGGAGATCTATGAACCAATGCCATGAAGTCCAAAACCATGTTGTTCAACAAGTTCGGGGTCTCGTCAACCAGTCAACCAAAGGCGTATCAACCTCCGACCTCCACCGCCAAGCCACCCATGATCTTGAAGCAGCAGTGTCCAACTGGCACACCAGTTTCTGCCGCCTCATAAAATTTCAAAGAGATTTCATCAAATCTCTCCACGGATGGTTCAAACTCAGCCTTCTTCCCACCAACACCGAAGAAGCAAACATCAAGGGCTCACAATCCTCGGATGTTTACTTAGTTTTTGATGAATGGAAACTAGCCCTTGATCGCTTACCCGACACAGTGGCGTCTGAAGCCATCAAAAGCTTCATAAACGTTGTCCACTCGATCTCTCTAAAACAAGCAGAAGAAATGAAAGTGAAAAAGCGCACAGAATCAGCATCAAAAGAGCTCGAGAAAAAGATGACTTCTTTAAGAAGCATAGAGAGGAAGTACTACCATTCTTACTCCATGGTCGGGCTTGGGCTCCCGGGCAGCGGGCAGGACAACGAGCATGGTTTGGATGCACGGGACCCACTTTCTGAAAAAAGGACCGAGCTTGTGGCGTGTCAGAGACGGGTTGAGGATGAAACCGCCAGGTACTCAAAGGCAGTAGAGGTAACAAGAGCTATGACTTTAAACAATATTCAAACAGGTTTGCCTGGAGTTTTTCAAGCTATGACAAGCTTTTCAAGTTTGATAATGGAGGCACTTGAGGTTGTTTGCAACAAATCTTATGCCATCAAATAGCTCCTGCAGACTACAATCCTTAAGTTTTGAGTTCCAGTCTTTTTTATTCTTTTGAAAGAGAACTTCAGATTATAGTTCATACAATTTTACATATATCTATATAAGGGCGTGATATATAGGCATGTTCATTACAAAACCAATTGTAGTAGAGAATTTTGGGAATCCATAAGCGCTTGTGCATTGTGCTGGTGAGATGCAGTAAGAAAGAGAAAGGGATATGGTTGCAGGGTTATATAACCGCCTTATGTATCACAGTTAAATCAGTTGGTACAACTGTGCATGTGGTTCTCATGCTTCTCTACTTAACATTGGTTTTGTACATGTACGTGTCGTATATCTGTATGGAGTTAATGGCAAGAGGGGCTAAAGATTTGAAATTTTGAATAGGTTTTTGGGATGTTATAAGATGTAGATATAAATGTGGGGAGTATTTGGTTATTTTTGTTGGGAAAGAAGGAAAAGAAGCAACAGTTCTCTGTACAGGCAGGTAAAAGTTGGGTTGTACTAGAAATTCATATTATTCATAGGATATATAAGTTTGATATATTTTGTATAATATAATAATCATTGCTTATTTTTATAATGTGAGAATCTTATCTGATTAAGTTATTATGTTTGTCATTTATGGTGATGGCTGAGTTTGTCAAATATATCAATAATTATATGTATAAATAAGTGATTAGAGTTTTCTTAATTGATATTTACAATCTTATACGGTATGAGATGTGGGTTAATTCACTTGTTACTTGCTTATAATTTGAACTAGGATTCATGCCCGCCATCCGTTGCAGCGGCGTCTTACGCGATTTAAGAAAGTATAAAATACATTCGACCCGACTTGTTTCTGAATTTAATTTATGTCGAAACGTAGATTAATTTAATTTACACCGTCGAATGAGAAATTAACTTACTTGACCTGACTATAAACAAAATTATGCGACAAAATATAGAGTACAAATGAGAAATTAACTTACTTGACCCGACTATAAACAAAATTACGCGACAAAATATAGAGTACATTCGTCCAGACACATTAACCATGCCATCCAAACACACTTTTGAAAAGTTTAATTTGTATAAGTAAAACTCAAAGTTTTTTGAAGGGGTTTTCTTGAAACTTTTTAAAGAGGTTTTCTTGAAACTTTTGGGGTGGTTTTTGGAGTTTTAGGGTGCTATGTTTGTAGCTTTTATTAGTGGGCCATTTATGAAACCATTAATATTGTTGTGGCCAACTTGTAAAATATATATATATATAATATATATATATATATATATATATATATAACTGTATTCATAAATAACTGTATAATTTAAATTCTTTTATTGATACTCTAAATCTGCTATGGCATGACTCATGAGTTGTTTAATTGTTTATTATTTGTTTATATTAAAATCTTTTTTGTACTTTTGCTGTCCAAAAGCCACATAATCAGGGAGAGAGATGGGAATATGCCCTAATAATATGCTTTACCAAAAAACACCTTTTCTAATCAATCAATACAATAGAGTGGACTTAGACATGTTTGTTTTTTTAATCTCAGCTGAAACGAAACTAAAGTTTTTGGATTAGAGTTTTAAAAACCGATCAGTTTTGATTAATTACGCTTTGGTTAATTGATTATGTCTTATAGGTTGATTCAGTTTCGGTTAATAACCAAGATTTTGACAGAAAAATCTGTATTCTGGTAACGGTTTTAACTTCCAATTTTCAAATAGATGACCGAATAAAATGTCTTTAAACTTGCCTTGGGCTAAAGTTTTAAATTTTGCATCATTTTGGTTTATTAACCAATGGGCCAAAAAAATAAATAATTGAAAAGTTTTGGGTTCGGTACAAGCAACCTCACTTTTGTTCAAGCAATCAAGCATGCCATAAAGGACTCCCATGCATTTTATATACATCATGTAACCGTTGAGTTTTATAAAGGTTCAACTACATTAAATAATAATTTCATATGACTTAAGACACCATAACTCTAAGATCTATGTATTGGTTAATGCTTCTTATTAGGCATTTTTTTGTCACATGAGCATCCACTCATCATCATTTTTTAGGTAAAAATATGAGTAATAGTTAATGTCTTTTTAATCATTACCTAATTGTGATATTTATAAAAAATTATGATGATATGATTGAAATGCCCTCTACCTATAACGTCCCTATAATGCCCACGGGATCGTGTAAGGGCGTTTTAATTTGCTATAATGCCCCCTTAATGCCCTATTACTAAATCTTTAGTTGTAACCATCTTTAATAATGGAACTTTCCCTCATCTATGACCTCTTTTTTAAGCTAATACATGTAATTAAAGAAAAGTGTCCACTTCTGCAATTATTAATTATATTCTATACTTGTAGTTATAAATTTTACCTATTAAGAAATTGACAGTTTTATTGTATAAATGAGAAAATATAGGGGTGACATAGGGCATTCCACCACAACTACACTAGGCTGGACTCGAAATAAAAACATGTTAGATATTTTAGTATAAATGGATTGATTAGTTGACCAATATGATCACAATAACCATCAAACAAGTCAGGAGATGCGGAGTGTACGATTATTTGAATTTATTGTTATCTTCGATATTAGAACTTCCTTAGGAGTGAACGATAGGCGGTTCAAGGGAGCAACGCCCCCTTGGCGGGGGTGTGGGGGCATCGCTCCTAGGAGCGGGGTCCAAGGGGCAAGGCGTTTTAAACATGAAAACACATCAAAAAATTGATTTTCTTGAAGTGTCACATGTGAAGTACGGGGTAGAAAGTGAGCATTTTAAACATAAAATTGCCTTCGGCAGTTGACCCCATCCCTATATAAATACAAATTTCTGAAATTTGGTCAATACTTTTTCTTTAGGTTCAAGAAACTCTCCCAAAAATCCATATTTTTCTTAAATTTTTAAGTTTTATATGAAAGTTTGGCTTAAACCCCAAATAGTTTCAATCTGAAAGTGCTATTCATGACTTTTAGATCGTCCGGTTTATTTAAATCAAATTCTCAACAAAACACTTATAAACTTATAAAAGCGGACCGTGGATGTGACTATAGAACACTCGTTCGATCAATCCCGATATAAAAGGGTTCAACCCGTCAAACCCGATACGAACCACTCAAAACCCAACTTCCAACCCGGTCAAACCATGGTTTCGATTTTTGTTAGACAAAACCCAAACCCGTTTGCCCCATTAACCCTAATTAATATAAAGCTAAATAGGTCTAAATGCCTGATCAAAGTACTTTGCCCATTTAAGATCCTTTTATCAAAATTACCTCCCCGTAGGCCCGTTTTAACTGGGCCTGGTGAAATCATCAGCCCAATTGTTAGGTCCAATAAGCCCAGCCCAATCTTTCTTTAAAGCCCTAACACAACTACAAATTAGGGTTCTTATTTTCATTAACACTATAGGCGGCACAGTTCTTGCTTTCTAGGGTTTAAAACAGTGCGAACAAATCTCGATCTTATTTCATTCAGGTACAATTGTTCTTCATTTCTTGTTTTTATAATCAAGTTATAGTAAATTGATGAATTATCCTTTGTCCGTCGTTTTTGTTACCGTTTCTTAACGATTTTGATTTTGATTCACAGAGCAAAATGTCGATCGGAGAGCTTGCGTCCACATACGCTTGTTTGATTCTTTCTGACGATGGCATCCCTATCACGGTTAGTAATCTTTACCGCTTCAGTTATGTTCAAATATGTGATCTTGATTTTACTTGTATATTATATTGATTGATGTGATCTTTTAGAATGAATTTCGACATAGATATGATTCGATTGCATATATAAATTGAAGAACTTGATTGAAAATTTTGGCTTGAAATTTGATGAATCGAATTTCGAATAGATTATCTGAGAATGTTGAAACCAATTACAAACTTCTTGTGTTAATGTGACATGAAGTTAATGGGGTTAGTGATTGTGGTAAAGGATTTGGGTGATAAATGGATCTACATGTTAATCATACGTTAAAAAAGGTGTCTTTATTTTGTTAACTTGTTTATGTCACTCATCACGTTTAACTGATCTTTGTTAAATAGGTTAATAGGTCAAGAATACAAGCTTATAACCCATTTATATGTGATTTTGTTCTTGATTGATAGATGTGGTTTCTTAGAATTATTTTTGACCTAGAAATGAATTAATCGCATAAATAGTTTGAGAGAATTTGCTTGAAATCAATGCATTTGTTGGTTTTTAGACTGATTTTGTCCTGCAAATTGTTGATCGGATAAATTATTGAGAAAATCATGTTGTCAACAATCAGCAACTTGATCTTGTGTTCTGTGCAAGAACATTATGTTCTATGGCATTTTGTTGATGTGAATTGTTAATTGCAGGCTGAGAAGATTGCTACTATTTTGAAGGCTGCCAAAGTTGATTGTGAATCATACTGGCCAAGTTTGTTTGCTAAACTTGCAGAGAAGAAAAACATTGAAGATCTTATTGTCAATGTTGGTGCTGGCGGTGGCGGTGGTGGTGCACCAGCTGTTGCTGCTCCTGCTGCCGGTGGTGGTGCAGCTGCAGCTGCTCCTCCTCCAGAAGAGAAGAAGGTGAATTTTACATCCTTTTTCTTTTGTTAGTTTGAAGTATTTATATTTTTATATCATTTAACTTTTAATTCGTTCTATGTACGCAGGAGGAACCAAAGGAAGAGAGTGATGATGACATGGGATTCAGCTTATTTGATTAGAAGCTTTTTTTTGTCTGTTAGTTCAATCAATCTATCTATTTTAAAGATTTTGAGTAGTTAATCTTTTATTTTGTTTTATGATCACTAGAAGTCTTTTTATCTATAATCGTTTTTGTCCAAACATTTTTCCTATCAATATCATATTCAGCTACAACTCATTTTTCTGAATGATCAACGTCAAATTCGATTATTGAATTTGATATTTAGATGTGTAGGATGGTTGCTAATCAGGTAGATGCATCATACACAATCCAAGTTACAGGTTTTGTATCCTTGGTTTAAGCTTTGGTCATTTAATATATGCTTTGTGATGCCGTTTCTCTATCGTTGCCATTGATCACCTTGTATTGGTCACTATTAGTTCTGTGACTCAATAAACAAGTTAACAACACCCTTGTCCTGGCTTAAGCCATAATGTTGTGGTGTCAACCTCGAACGATCAACCGTGTCATGACCATTTGCCTCTTTGAGTTTCGTTTCTACTCTTGTCATATGATCGATGTTTTTTTATTAGATATAATCATTTGAAATGGTCAAATGGATACAAGTCTTTCAAATAACTCTAAATTTGATGTAAAATCAACATTTTCTCAACGGGCCAATTCAGGATAAAGTATGCAAATCTCCATAGGGTATTGTACTACTTAGACGTTTCTTGAGGGCGTAATACAGTCCAATACTCCTCCAAAGATAGGTATTATCAATCACATAAGAAAAAAGGATCAACATACTTAATCATCATACTATTGTATAGTTGATGATATAATCCACATACTAATACGTTAGTTCAAGAAATAAAATTTCAACAGAATTTGAGATGCTTGATATGGGACATCTTTACTGCTTTCTTGGTCTAGTAGTCCAAAATCAAGATGGGATGCTCATGTCACCAAAAGAAAACTACAGACCTCTTGAATAAATTTGGTATGCTAATTTGTAAAGTTTTTAAATACTCCTAAGGGCTAAGAGCTTAAGCGAAAGATTGCGACAAGACGATAGTTGAGTTGATAATAATATAATGGTTGTAATGAATTATTGTGATAGTTGAAAGAATGCAGAAAGCAATAAAGTTTGTTAGAAATCGTTGTTCACATGTTTAATGTCGTAGCAGCCTTGTCAAAAATTGCACATTCTATGTTTGATGTCACTTAAAAACAAAGGATACAGCTCGACCTCTTAGAGATATCGCACTTCCCAAGTGTGATTTTTGTTTGACCTAGTATTTTTTTAAATAACTACAATCTTTGTAAGGTCGTACTACGATAACTCTGTAAAAAAAAAAAAAAGAAAAGGAACAAAAGAACCAACACAACCCCCTAACTCTAAAAATTTCTATTGTTTCCTTCCTTTTTTTAGCTTTTACATATGTTTAAAAACAAAAATGATAATATGATTGTTTCATATTTGTACCTTTGATTCCTAATGTGTATCCCATTCAAAAGCAAGAAAAGCTCGAATAAAACCATTCCACACACTTCATTCCAACTCATTTCTGCTTTTCGGTAAGAACACGAAGCATGTTATATTGGGTCGTCCTTCAACACCACGAGATAGAAGTTGACTAGTGAACATCATAGAAACACACTAGAAGGGGCCTCGGCCACATTGTGTATAGTCAAATCAGTGTATGTATCGTCAATAGATATCAAACATAAACATATCAAGGTGACTTGTATATGTAAGAACATAGATATGCTGAGGCATAAAGTTCATGTAAAACTTTGCTTGAAGTCAACTATGTTGTGTGTTAGTAAACACTTGAAACTACAGGTGCCCAAAAAAACCGGTTTTGAACCCGAAACAAACCGTAGTTTTGAAAAACCCATATGTTGTAACCAGTTGGAAACCGGTCAAAACCAATTGGACCGAAGAAAAAGTGGTTTTACGCCGCATTGGTTTGGAACCAAAATGATCCTTTTTCCCTTAAAAAACAGTTTCAAACCAAACCGAATTTGACCATTGTTGATCCTAACGGATTGAACCAGTCCGGAAAAAAAAAAACAAAATTTGCACCTCAAGAGTTTGAGGAAACAAGTGTCACCGGACACTTATTCTAGTTTTTGTGTCCTCAAAGAAAAGGATTAATTGATTATTATTTTAGTGTGACATTTAATTTAGTACTTTGTTTTCATTGTTTATAATTGATAATGAAATACGTTCTCTGTTTGATGTTGAAGGATAGAAACCACCCATGTGTTATGTTTTTAACAACAATATCTTATTTTGAGTCGCTCTAAACTACTCCTAACCAGATTTAAACCTGTGTGGTCTTCAAAGAATCTTTAACCCTTACTATTTACGAACCCAAGTTGCCACCCGTGTCATTTGTATGCAGTTTATCTATTATGTTGGTGGTGAGACCCACCCGAGGGACCGTAGGAAGGGCCCACGATAGATATTAAAGACCCAACAAAATATACCAAGGGGTATTTTGCCTTTGATAAGTAAATGACACTATAAATTCAAAGAACTTGACTCGTTTACATACCTACTAGAGAACAATATAAGTTAGGAACTTGTTTTTGATATTGTCAAACTTTAGATTATCAACTATCCAAGAACAATGTTGTTAGGTAAAACATCAATTCTACCATCAATTCTAAAACAAAAGAAAATTCAAGATATTAGAACATGATATCCAGGAGTCATGATGCTCTCATGTTCTTCATTGAGTCAAGGCAAGACGAAATAAATCTGCATAATTTATATACATAATAATGTTGTATTTAGTGACGACTATATACGAAATCTACAAAACTTTAATTTCTTCATTGTCTTTGTTTTTCTTAGGCCGCCCGGTTTGCTTAGCATCTTTACCCGTCAACAACTTTAATGCTTTCTCAAGAGTTATCTCATTCGGGTTTGTGTTCTGCATCCAAATTCAATATGTTAACAACCAAACCTTTTAAAGTCTCGATAAAAGCATCTTAGTACTACCCGTTAATGGGCAAATAGTAAGAGATAAGTTTAGAAGAAGTCAAACTAGCTCTAATCATTGGAGATTTTAAGGTGGCAAAATGAACATGTTGATTGATAAGGTTGAGTGATGGTCAAAACAAGTTGGGTTGACCCGCAAAAGCTTCACATTTCAAAAAATTATATATAATCAATGCTTTTAATATTATTACAATAATTGCCTATGCATTTTAATAAATTGGTTTAGGAGGTTATATGCATTAAAGATACACTTTAATCATTTTTGATCCATTTGACCCATTAGACTTTTTTTTTAGCTATTTTATTATTTGAGATATAACATAATCCAAATTGACTCTATTACAGGTAGATAAGCCGAAACTGCTAACAGAATGTGATCAAAGTGTCTAAATTCATTTATTATCGAGTGAAGTAATTACACAACAAAAATATTACTAAACAAAATCATGAATTTTTTAGTAAACTCGCAAAAGGATAACTATTTGAGAATTTTGATAAGGAGAAATCAGCATACCTTTGGTACGGGTGCTTGTGTACGTCTATGTTTTACTGACAATCCATGTCTTGCAAGTTTTAGTATCACTAACTGTCCATCATCCGGATGTTTTCCCTACCAACGGTTCCAGAGAGATTAATTTAAATCAAACATAAAGAATATAGGTAGCCGGTTTGTTAACAAGTTCTGTTCAAAACAGGTAACTTTGGTACATGTTGGGTTCCAAAATATCTTAACTTGTGTAATAAAATAATTAGCATGCTTGTTTTTATTACAAGAACTATACTATTTCAGCAATGGCATATTTTCAATAATATATGGGACGTTGTATGCAGTAAAAGTAAACTTTTGGTGACAGTTGGCCCGTTTAACCCATCTGACAGGTTAGGACATAAAAAAGAACCAAATCAACTCATACGTTAGTAAAACATACCAGGGTGATGGGGTAACGCAGCAACTGAAGTGCGTCTTCTAAGGTAATAGAGCTAATATCATACATCTGTGTTTACATCATATCCAAAATAAATTCCATTAGAAGTGTAGAATCCTAGTAAAAAGATGCTGTTATTATTTTATTATAAATTGGCACAATGCTTAACAGATTTGTAATTTTCTTTAAAAGCTGCTCCAGTAAAAGCGATGAAGACAATACAGTAGGGACCCCCAAAACCGCAGAAGTCGGCCGCTTCAGCCAATTTGAAATGATGCGTTTCGCTTTTGACAGTTTAGAGGTTTAGCAGTCTGGCCCTGGAACCAGCCCTTTAAACTTTAACCTCTATTTGTTAATTTTCTTTTTCATTTTTGAAATATGTAGTTATGTATATGTGTTATTCATGAATGATCCATTATCATTTGAATATTCTATATACAACCGTTAAACCACCAAACTGTTAAAACTGACCAGTCCAGCCAACCCACCCAATCAAGCCGGTTTTGTTTATTGTCTTCTGAACTGTAGTCAGTGGTTTCGACCAAAATTTTCAGCGAAACCTGCCAAACCGGACCATTACTGAACATTCCTACAATACATTTCCAAATTATGGTCATTGTTTTAATCTGAAGCACCAAACATGCCACGAGTATAATATCAATCCCACTTGGGAACTTTCAAGTGCACAGGCAATGGTAAACGAAACCTAAATTATAAGATAGAACTATAGCATATATCAAACATCTTCAAGAGAATTGTATATGGCAGGATTATAATTTAAAACTTTCTTCAAAATTCTCTTCAGTGATTCATAATATACCTGTGAAACAGATGCTCGTTTAGGCGAGTGTCCTTTTTTATCTTCACCAAGCTGAACGTAGTGACCATATGGGCCATCTTTCAATATAATCTTGAGTAAAATAAACAAACCACCATGGAGAGTGAGATGTGATTAAATGAATTTATTTTACACTTATTTATTTAAAAATTCTCAAAGGGTTAGTTTGGTAAGTAAAAGAGATATAAAGAGATGTGAACCTTTTCATTAGAGTCGGGATGCAGACCAAGAAACTTAGGCTCCTCTACAGACTGCTTGTTTTCTGGGCTTGCATCATCGTCATCGTTATCACCATATAGTGTCTTAGCAACATACCTTAAAAAGAATCAGATAACTATTAATCTTAGCTTCTGTATCATATTAGCCACAATAATGATCTTGAAAAATTTGAAATATTGGTGAGGAAGTGTCCCGGGTCAATCTGCACAAACTTACATGTTACCCAACCCGTCTGACCCGCCCATTTTGGAAGGTTATCTATCAACAGAACAATTTTAGTAGTTACTAGAGCTACAAAATTTTGTAACTGTTTTCATAAAATAAAAAAAAAACAAGAATCTGATTATAGTGCAAAGATTATGGAAGTATATCAATAAACAAGCGAGACTTACTTGCACTGAGGATGTTGATCACAACTAATGAAATAACCCGCACCAAATCGACTAACTTTGAAAATCAAAGTGCCCTCCTTACAGCTCGGGCACGTTCTACTTTTATCAGGAAGTGAAGCAAACAAAAATTTACCAAATGTTTTCTCCAACATTTTCTCCACCTGGTTAATATGAACATTACTAGCCTGTACACAATACTTGCTAAATCTTGTCCAATAATCTCTAAGAAGACCTTTCCATTCAGTCAAACCCCCCGATACATTATCAAGTTCAGTCTCCATATCAGCTGTAAAACTATATTCGGTAACCTCAGAAAAATGATGAGAGAGAAAAGCCGAGACCACACGCCCACGAAATTCAGGATAAAGTACTTGGTTTTTTAATGTCACGTACTTTCTATCTTTCAAAACTTCAATTGTGGTTGCATATGTAGATGGTCTACCAATCCCGAGCTCTTCCATCTTTTTCACCAAACTACCCTCTGAATACCGTGGCGGGTGTTGAGTATAATGGTCTTTAAGTTCTAATTTCCCGAGACTCATCTGATCCCCAATTTTCAAAGTATTAAGAACCTCAAATGACCTGTTATGCTCATCTTCTTGATCTTCATCATTTCTAATTATCATAGTTTCAGCATCCATGTATACAGCCTGGAAGCCCATAAAATCCATTCTCGAGCTCGTGGACCGAAAAGTAATCGACTTGTTAGTGTTCCCAATATCAACTTGTATTTGTCCGGTAACCATAGGTTCCATTTGACAGGAAACTGCACGAGCCCATATCAAAGTATACAGCTTTAAGCTATCTTCATCAAGAATTCCAGAAAACATTGAGGGAAGCCTTCTTATATCTGTAGGCCTAATTGCTTCATGGGCTTCCTGAGTGTTTTTTACCTTCTTGAAAAATTTTCGAGCATTATTCGGGATGTAATTTTGCCCATATCTTTCTGTAACAAATGACCTTATTTCGTCAACAGCTACATCAGACATGTGTAATCCGTTAGATCTCATGTATGTAATCAACCCTGCTGACTTGCCATCTGGCAACTTAACACCTTCGTATAGTTTTTGTGCAAGTGTCATGGTGTATGATGCTGGAAAGTGTAGTTTGTCTGCAGAATCTTGTTGAAGGGTTGATGTTATATATGGAGGTGGTGATGTTTTCTTGTAGTTCTTTTTACTCGATCCAGAAACTTTAAACTCTGAAGAATTTATCATGTTTTCAATGACATTTGCTTCCAAATGAGAAGTAACTGACATTTGGTTTAGCTTTTTGGAATCATAATGTGTCAACTGCGATGGACACGAGAAGTTTCTAGAACCCTTTTCATGAATAAAATCGCCTTCAATTGTCCAATATTCTTGTGGTTCAAAATTTTCGATTTCGGCCTCCCGATCACATACAAGGGCTAAAGCAACAGACTGAACCCGACCTGCAGACTTGCAACCGGGTAATTTTCTCCATAACAATGGAGATATGTTGAATCCGATTAAATAGTCGAGTGCACGGCGTGCAAGATAAGCATGAACTAAATTAAAATCAATGTCTCTTGGTGCTTGTAAGGCTTGTTTAATTGAGGATTCAGTTATTTCATTAAAAACAACTCGGGCTACATTAACATTTTCGGGCAAGGCATTTTGTTGTTGTAACATCTCAATGATGTGCCAAGCAATAGCCTCACCCTCACGGTCGGGATCAGATGCAAGGATAAGATTATCAGTCCTGAAATAAAAAAACATAAAAGAGATGAGAAACAATACAAATACAAGCAGCTAGCAAATTGGTTTATCTCTAACAGGTCAAACAGGTAAAGCTAAAAGATTTAACAAGGGGACATATGGTCAACTAAGTAAAAGTCATCCGGGGGTATTCACAAGAAAAAAACCTCCCAAACAACTTTACTGAAAAAAAGTGGAATTGTTAATGTAATAATATCTTTAACACACTAACTATTAATAAAACAAAACATAGATATTTTTTCTGCTCAGACCATTCTGTTTTGACCAGCACAAAAATTAATCATTTTGACACATTGCCCAACCCCCCCCCCCCTCTTAATTATTAAGCCACCTTGTAGAAATGATTGAACACAGAAACAGCATGAAACACGTTTCATATATCATGTATGTGCGAATCGCATTTCAAACCATTGTAGTGGCAAGATAGTGCTAACAAACTATCATGCTTTCTAAAGTGGAAAAAAACAATAAATAGGCTTCATCTTTTGCATATCACACGTATGATGGTTCTTATGGTGGTGTTTGGATGTGATTTAAACCAATTATTGTGATTTGAAGCCACCATACGTCCATACTCAATTTTTACCGTTTAGATAACTGTTTATGATTCTAATATTCTGACAACATGTAAAAGTATCAGATTTGGATAATAACTAGTTGTAGGAAAGCTGATTATTGAGATATATATCTAAAATTAGTTAACTATCCCAAGCTATAAGATACTATTATCTTATTTTGGATATCAAGGTCCCAAGAATCATCTTGTAATTGCACATCCAAACACCTAACAACTATGACAAGGTTAAAACTATACTCACTATGTTAACAATGATTACAAAACTATGCAATATAATCTCACATCTTAAAAAGAAAATTAACAAAGTTTCAGCGACTTTCAACCCATTGAGATCACACAGAACCCAAATCGACTCCTTTATGAGTGCATGGGTTGAAATTGCCAACTTATGATGGATATTACTATTAATATTGGGCTAATACTATAAAGTCATGTGTAAACAAACATTTAAGTTTTAGGATTTGAGTAAGAATTAGATTTCATACTCAGTTAATGCGACCTTAATGCTCTTAATACGAGTCCAAGCAGCAGAAGGGACCTCCCAAACCATGCTGAAGTCCTCATCAGGTCGTACAGATCCTGACCTGGCAGCCAAGTCCCTCACATGACCGTAACTAGGAATAACTTCGAACATATCCCCAAGATACCCCTGGATCACTTTTGCCTTTGTCACAGATTCCACCACAACAACAGATTTACCAGAGGGAGGATATAAGGGCTTTATTTTCTTATTCTTGACACTACTGGTGGTTGTAGAATTTGAAGGTAACTCTATGCCATTTGAGATTTGCACCGCCTCGTGTGATTTTACAGAAAATTTGGGCTGAGTATTGGGACTTCTCGTATGAATCTTGTTTGTTGCCCCTTTGGGTTGTACCTCCTCCAAACTTACTTCACTAGCTAGGTTTCCATTTGAGCAAACCTGAAAATGCGAACATTCAGGTAACATATTGCTAAAAAAGCATACAACTACAGGTTGGCAATTTCAACCCACTTACCTCTGAATGGGTTGCTTCAGATATAACAGGTCAAACAAGTAGCCTACAGGAAAAATGTCAAATGGGTCGAACTCACCCAAAATGTACTTTAGGTGCAAAAAACCTCCAAAATCATTTTATTCAAAGAAATATATGAAGTGTTCATGTCAACCCCACCAGATACAACCAGTCTCGAGTCTCAACCCGTACAAAATTATTTCCTTTTAGACCCGTTAACCTGTTACTAAAACACTCGACCCGTCCGTTTTGCCAACCTACATACAATTCTACTCATGTATAACTAACCTCTGAAGCAGGAGTTCCCATGTCTTTTTTCGAGTACTTTGACTTCTTCTTTGATTGTGAAACTTCTCTCGAACTTGCTTGTGGTACCGATTCCTCAGAACCAGCAGTAGACTTCTCTTGGTTTTCTTTACTTTTGGATTGCTTCTCTTTTCTCTGTTTACTGTTACGCAGTTGCCCTTCATTGACTACGAAATTCGCTTCTTTCTTGCCATCTTCAACAGGTGGATCTTTCAGTGTAAATATATCACCATTCTTAACAGCTTTTACATTAGGTTTAGCACATATTCTTTTTTCAATTTCTAAATGTCCCAATCTCTTAGATTGTGTCCAATGTTTATTAAATGCAAGAAAGGATGTGCTTTTCCTGTTTCCTTCTTCAACACCTGCAACATTCTTAGGTAATACTTCTCTTGGAGCCTGGGAGAAATGCCTTCTTGAAAAACTACCTTCAATGGGTGCAAAGTATCCAAATCCACCATTGACATTATTGATTGTATTCATCGGTAAATTGTTACACCGGGAACTTAATAGTCGTTGAAAAGGGAAGTTTGAATAAGATCTATTAATAAGGCTTCCAACATGAAAACATGTTTTTAAAGTCTTAAAGTCTGAAGCTTTAGCAAATGCACCTTTAAAGATGCCAGATACCGTCACCCTTGTAGAATAAACTTCAATACGTCTTTCAGATGTAAGGCCACTTCCAGAAGAACCGCATATACGTGTGCTGGAAAAACTATGCAATGCCCTGCTCTGGACATTCAAATAAGCACTAAAAATTAGGTCAAACAAAAAAAAACCGATGTGGAATGACTTTAAAAAGAACAGTCTTAAGGTTCCAGCACCAGCATCTTTCATTTTGAGTTCTTTTTCATCAGCATATAGTTTGCATTGATTGGCGCAAGTCGCAAAAATCAATAACAAATACAAAATCACATAAACTTGACCAGTTTACTTGTTTTGAACTGTGTAGATAGCAGTTCATGTTAAATTTTTCTGAGCATTTTTAATCTGGTAATATCATGCTTCCTTGACAACAAATAAGCAAAATGCAAAATTAAATCTCCATGAAGGTACTATTGACTAAAGTCAACCAAGTCCCCATCCAAACTAGGAGTCTAAATGTTGAAAATCAAATGAAAATTTCGAAGGAAAAAAAACAAATTGAAATAAATGGTTTAAAACCTTCTGTGTGGTTGAATTAATTAGTAACCAACAGTATTCTTATTCTTAGTTTCAAATCACATAGATGAGAAATCATGAAACACATTAAGATTATACCATCAAAGTGAATGTAGGGCTCGTTTTCATTAAAGTTACATTCATAATTCTATTTATTTAAGAAGGCAAGGAAACAGGAAGTCAGGGATTTCAACTTTGGCCACAAAAATTTACCACGGGATGAGTTAAAAACCACTAAGTTAATGGGGTGTTTTGATGTGCATTATCAAAGTGATCATTGTGATTTGAAGAATCATGTAAGTATGTAACTAGTTGCCCAAAGCTAGGATAGATACAAGGTAGATAATTTTGCATTCACCACCATAATGGGTTTCTTACAGCAAGTTTTTACCTCCTTTATTACTTAAATTTAGACCATGCATAATCATAATTACTTTTACCTATGCATTCAAACCTGAGTATTGCGATAACTATTAAAACTAACTATTTCATATATCCCCCTTAAACGTGCATAATATCACATTTACAAACAAAAAAACCAAAATGATAATATATAGCCAATTTAAAATTTACAACATCTGTATCTTTTTGTTCTCCTCTTTAGTCTCTACCCAAATAAAGGGTTGTTTTTTTGGATCCAGATCTTCTTCAAATTAATGGGTTTAGGGTTTAAGATTTTGGGGTTTAGGGTATAGGCTATGAGAGTTTGAAGTGTAAGAAGAATAAGAAGGGTATATTGGTCATACCTTAATGAAATTGGTGACTATGAAATTGGTTTGAAGTACTTTCCGTGGGTATATTAGATATTATGGATTTTGGATGGATAGATATGATATCATGCAAGTTTTTAGGGGGATACATGAAACTAGCCCAAGTATCTGATTCTGATTCTGATTCTGATTCTTCAAGTCACAATAAAGGGTTAAATGCACATACAATAAAGGGTTAGAATGCACATACAAACATGCGCTAAAATGCTTGGTAGGTCCAAAATCCTTATCTCCGTATGTTCTTGGGTCCTCAATCCTCATTATGCATTTCTTAACTATAATCATTGAAATAAATAAGAGAAACAATACAAAAAAGAAAAGAAGCTTCACCTTGATCGCCTTAGCCAGGGAAGTGGCGAGGGCATTTCTTAAGCAAAACTGAAGACCCGAAGTGTTGGCGGAAGCTGTGTAGTTGGTGGGAAACAGTCCAGTCTGAAGCTTAGAAATGATCCGCATTACCCCATTTGATGGCATGTCTCAAACACCAAAACTTTGCTCTGTATCCTAACACAAAACACATGTATTTCTTAATTAAACAACTCAAAATGTGATTTCGAATTGAAATAAGCTGCAATGCATAATTTTCTCTTTTCAGTTCCTCACACTCCCCAAAAATATAAAATCCTCAAGAACCTCTTTTCACAAATAAAAAAGGTTATATGAGCATATACTTCAAGACAGATGGACTCACCATTGACACTGAACAACGATGCCGAAGTAAAGTGTTCACTATCAGATATCTGTAACAAGATTGTAACCCTACAGTTACAAATAACAATGAACTTTTAGAAACAAATTCAATAACAACATAAATTCAATTAATCGTTCAGTTTATACACACACACACATATCCAGCTCCAATTTACAGTCTCTCTTTTCAGGTTTCATACTTTGAAATTGATTTAGAACATCATCGTAAACAAAACCATAATTTCTAAATCCAAACATAAAATCAATTGCAAACAAACCATGTAATCAGATGAAGGTTGAGTCCACCGGTGGAATTTTGCTTACGAAAGAGGAGAAACAGAAACTTGAATTATGAGAGATACGATAGTCGATAGCAGAGAGTGATAACCAAGTAGCAAAGTGGAGGGCGGCCGGAAAATGGGCAGAATGGCGGTGGTGCGGCGGTGCGGCGGTGGTCCGGTGACGGAAACGCGGTGAGGCCGGTGGTCGGGTGTTGTCAGGGCGGGAGCCGGTGGCAGAGGTGAGTTTGCAGACGCTGCAGCATGCGGGCCTGAGGCGGACCAGTGGTGTGGTGATATGGGCCATGTGGTGTTATTGGCCATCTGGCGCGAGTACGGTGCGGTTCAGTGCGGTTAAAGTTATTTTTTAAAACCAAAAATGATGGTGTGGTAATTAGAGATGCACAAAATAACCGGGTACGGATCCGACCCGATGAACCCGACCCGGACCCGGGTTTGGGTACAACCCGATGGGAGGCATACCCGGTTCGAACCCGTTTAAACCCGTATGGTTGGAACCGGGTTTAGTTTTTGAGTCTTTTAGCGAACCCAACCCGAACCCGACCCGACCCGGTCTAAACCCGAATTGAACCCGGTATTGGACCCGATATTGAACCCGGTATTGGACATAAAAAAAAGAAAATTAGAAAAAATAAACTAAACCCGGTATTGGACCCGGTTCCGGACCCGACCCGACCCTACCCGGGTATGACGGGTAGGGTTTTCCCGCAAGTGAACCCGACCCGGGTTCGTACCCGGGTTCACCAATACCCGGGTACAAAAAAACCCGATTGGGCCCAACCCGGTTTGAACCCGGTTCCGGGTCCGGCCCAAAACCCGTTTTGTGCAACTCTAGTGGTAATGTCATATTCTTATACGAAACCGAAACTGCTATGGTGGTAATGTCATAAATTATTGTTTTTAGAAGAAGAAATAGATAAAACACTAATGTACTTCATGTATTTTTATTAATGGTTATAGAATCTTTTAAGCAATGTATATATTAAAAATAAATTGTATATTACTTTCATATCTATAAAATTTCATTACAATGAGTGGTTAATTTGAAGCATTTGTATATTACGTTAATATTATTAGAGATGATAAACCGATCTGCCGCATTTGCTTTTTTTATTTATCGTTTTGACGTTACTTTCTACGTTTCGTTTTTAGTTTTATTCACAATCGATCCGATGCAACAAAGGTTTAGCGAGAAAAAAACGACAACAACGCGCAGGGGTTAATTTACTAGTTAATTACATACTTATACATATTTTTTTTGTGTTTATAGTTAATAAACTTGTTTTAATTTATATGTCATTGTTGAAAGAGTTACATTTATATCATTATATACCTATATTTAAGAAGATGGGGAAGGAATAGTGTTTTACAACCCTAAAAGCCAAGAGCTAGTTTGCGATGATGTGGTGATGGTAATTGTCTTACTACGGTAAATGGTTGATGTGTGTGTATTCGATTGAAGATTCTAAACTTTTTATTGATGTTTTTGTTTTCTTCCATAACGTTTATGGTGTTTTCATATGATAATAATGCAGTTGTTGTTATTTACTTAAACTCAACTACATGCAACTTTTTTGTGCAAAAGCATGTTGTAATTTGCTACTTGATAGTGTAGTACATCATTGTTCTTCCATATGACTCCATCATTTTTAAAAGAGTATTTAGTCTGTGATAAGCTTTATTGTTGTTTAGAATTGATTTATTATGTGTTTTTGTTTTGTTTTAAATACAAACAAACTTCATATGATAGTGGTTATTTTTGCTACTGATTTTCAATGACTGCAAAGAAAACTATTTTGCTATGTTGTTTACGGTATCCATCCAAGGATGACTTTTGACCATGTTTCTTTTTTTTCTATTTTGTTTTTGACCTTATTGATCATTATTTTGATCAGTATTTGGAGATCTATGTTTTTAGTAAAATCTTTTAGAGGTTGCAAGCATATTATCATACTTTCAGAAACTTTCAACCCGTTTCTACAATTATATTCATTTGCTTTTATGACAAGATTTTTAATTGGTATACAAGGATAAACACTTTTAAATAGACATTGACCTTTGTGTAGTGGCCGGAGATGGTTACTATTAAAGGGAAGCGAGAATTTTGCTAATCGAATATTAGTTTCAACAAATTAATGACTGTCTTGACATTTGTAGATATATATTTGTAAATTGTCTCCAAAATTTGGCACGTAAAATAATACCATATGGGTTCCTATCTAATCACGTCTTGCCTTATGAAAACGAAAAAATAATCTGAAAATACTTCATTGTAAAAAAATAATACTTCCCTGTACATCTTGCAAGGTTTGAACTGAATTTGTAATATGTTTGCTATAGAGAAAATTATGAAACAAAAAAGTGAAAGTGTTCTCTAGGATGATAGATCTAGGTTTATATTGAAGTATGTTGTAGCGATTTTTTGATATATGTTCACAACTTCACATACATAGTTTCACTAAGACTTTTAATATAAGCTCTTACGGTATAATTTTTCAACACCAAGTGAGCCTGACCTCTTGAAGTTACTCCTAACCTTTAATCAAATTTCACTAGGTTTGATGGGTTATGCAACGCTCTTAAATTTGTTGCTACACGACGTCATTTTTGAAATGCAAATGTAATTCTTTTGAATAGTAATTTTTACCCAAAAATATTGATAAGTTTCTTTTAATGGTATTTCATTTGTCTTTAAAAACTTTGATTGAGCATTATTAAGAAACCCAGATGCAAGTGTTTGAAAATTGTAGTTTTTAACAATGGACATGCTTCTAATTTTTAGTCCATAGTTGCTTGAACCAAAGTGAGATTTGTAGATTGTTAAGCTTAAGTTGAACAAGAAGAAGTTGAGAAAGATACTGAAGAAGAACCAGCAATGGCAAGAGTTGCCATGGTAGAAAAAGAGGGCCAGATTTTAATTCTATTCAAGTCAGAGAATGTATCTCGATTATTTTTTTGAGTTGTAAAGTTACATTTGAATCAAACTTGGTGATGACTCCCGCATCGACTTATGGGTGGAACTCTTTCTTGACCTCTTTTTTTGTCTGCGCTGCGCAGACCACGCACAGACGTTGATTTCTACAGATTATTTGGTGATTTAAACACAGATCAATCATTCGGTTACGATGGATGGGGTGCATATCTTACTGATACTCTCGCAAGGTTCAATCCTTTAATTCATACATACATTCTTCACTCTTTGCACTTATAGCAGATCCCTAACTCTGGATTCTTAGTATTTGTGTATTTAAAGGCAGATATAGTGGTTCGAGGGTATAGTGGATACACCACTCTATGGGCTTTGTTATTGTTGCGTCACATTTTTCCCCTGGTATGCTTTCAATCTGTTTTGTTCTAGTTGATTCATGTTTATGGCATTTGGATGATCAAATTTGTTGGATCTAGAGAGGCTGTTGCAACCAAAACTATGTCACTTAGAAGATTTTGAGTACAACATACAAAGGACTTCCGAAGCCAAGTGTGGAACTTCCGAAGGAAGAAGGAGCTCTTCCGAAGTCTAAGTGTAAAATACACTTCCGAAGGAAAACTCCAACTTCCAAAGATAAAGAAGCTACTTCCGAAGATCAAGACTTAAAGATAAAGTTCTGAAATCAACTTCCGAAGTATAAAGAAGTCCTCAAAGCCTCGGAAGCATAGAAGTATCTTCCGAAGTATAAGTGGCTTCGGAAGAACTTGTTCTTCCGAAGCCAGTTAACCTTCGGAAGACACTTCTATTATCCAGTAGACATAAGTATGGTCTGTCTGACAGTCCGCTGCAAATCTCTGAGATACTGCATGGCGTTTTCTCAAAAGCCATGTAGTTGACCATACTTTAATCTACTGTTTACCTTTTTATGTTAAGTACAGTTGCCATCTTTAGTTGGTGACAAAAGGTAAGTCATGGACATGTCATGACTACCATATCTTAGATAATACTTTATCTAAGATACCTTAACTATAGCATTGTAGTATATGCTTTAGTCGTAGGTTTCCAGCTAGTATCAAGTATAACCGGCTGTAGGATCTAGTATATATAGTTTCTCATTGTAACTCTTGTTGTATGCTTGTAAGTGTCTTGTAATCTTGAGTTGAGAAGTAATATATACAAGTACCTTGAAAATACTTCTGCTTGTTCCTTTGATTACTTATTATATTATTATCAACTCTTGTTAAAGGCATTGCTTCATCTTGTTTGAGTGATATCATAAGTGAGTTTGAGAGAATTACAAGTGTTAAGTGACAAAACCCGATCCTGCAATTGGTATCAGAGCTTTTTAGGCTCTTGATTGTGAGATCTTACCATCCTAATCAACCAGTTTTTCACTCCTCCTTATACCTCACTCAAAAATGGCCCTCATCAAATCTGAAGTTGAAATGGGAACGATGACCAAAGCTCCCATCATCGACCCTGAAAACTTCAGGTCTTGGAACAGAAGAATGGAAGGCTTCATCAGATACCAGGATAGCAAGATGTGTCAGTCCATCGTTAATGGCCCGTACAAGCCAAAAGTTGCTGGTGGGAACGGTGCCATGATCGAGAAGGCCGTTGAAGACTACTCCGATGAAGACAGGAAGAAGCTTGACATAGACAGCAATGCTATGACTGTTCTTATGACTGCAATCCCAAACTCCATCATGGTGGGGTTTGAGCATTGTAAGTTAGCCAAAGAACTCTTTGATGCTCTTGCTCAAATGTACTCAAGCTCTAATGATTCAAAGAAGGACTCATTGAAGCAGCAGTTTGAGAACTTCACCTATGTTGCTGGAGAAACTTTTAGCCAGCAATATTTCAGGTATATGGATCTTATCTCCTCCCTCCAATCTGTGGGAATCACTCAAGAACTTAGAGACCTTACCAGAAAGTTTATGAGTGCTCTACCCAATGAGTGGACTTTCTACTGTGTCTCCATCAAGAGAACAGAGAATTTAAACACACTCACCATGACCGAACTCTATGGGATCCTTGATGGATACCGTTTGGAAATGGAAAGTAAGAAGGGTCACCAAGCAAGCAGACCCTTGAGCCTTCCTGCTAGCAACGCTTTAATGGTTGTTGAAGGCTCAGGTATCTCCCAGTCTCAGCAGTACCTGTCATACACCCAGCAGCCATCTTGTTCATCTGGGCCTTACATCACATTCCCTGAGACTCCAAGGTCTCATCAAGCTCAGCAAAGCTCCTTTCAGGAGGACTGTGCGTTTGTCTCAGGGAGTGGACACTCCAATGATCATCAATTCTGCTTTGATGATCTTGAGTGCTTCAGCCCAGATGACATAGAGTATGTGGACATTGTCCAACAAATGGCTCTACTAACCTACAGAGCGAAGAAGTTCTTTAAGAGAACTGGAAGGCAATTCCCTCAAAACCCAATCACTAGCAAGTTTGGGTTTGACAAAAGCAAGGCTAAATGTTACAATTGTAACCAGCTTGGCCATTTTGCAAGGGAATGCAAGGCTCCCAAATCAAACCCGGGAACCTCACAGGCCTCCACACATCCTTCCACATCAAAGCCCAACGGAAAGTCAACTGAAACAACAGCAATGGCTCAAGAAGTTGACTGGAGCTTTATGGTTCAAGATGTGACTCCTGCTCAAGCACTCATGGCAGGAACAGATGAAAATAAGGTATATGAACATCTATGTACCCCTGCTTGTATTGCTAAGGTTAAATTGTACCAGGACTACAATATGGAAATTAAATCCGATATTGAGTCTTTAAATGTGCTAAAATCTGACTTTAAAAGGGCTGAATCTGACTACCATAAGAAAATTGAGGAGTTAGAGAAAACTGTATCTCTTTTAAAACATGAACACACCAACTACAAGACTCAAATCAAGGATTTAATATCCAAATTGACTGAGGCTCAAGCCCAGCTTGTCACTGCTGAGGCTCAAGCCAGGAAGTATGCTATTTCCGAGCAAAACTTCCAAGCCATACTTGCATCATCCTCTCACTCCAAACTTTGTTATCAATACAAAAGTGGGTTGGGAACCAATGAAATTGCTCCACCACACTCTTATGAGTCTGTAAGACAACCAAGGTATGGTACTGAAGAGCAAGAGGTTCCATCTGTTGACCCACCTTCTAAAGAGTCAAAGAGTGATGCAACTATGGAGACCATGACCATCACAGGGAAGGAACAGGTAATTGTGCCCTCCCCGGCCAATGATGATCAAACCCTGACCACTAAAGCCAGAAGAAGCAGGGCTAAAGCAGCCAGAAAAACTGTCAAGAAGGTGGCTGAATCCAAACTGAAGATAGACCCAAAGCAAAAGGGTGTATTCATATCAGCAGGATTTCAGGTGGTTGGACCTTCTGATTCAGGAAAAGAGTACAGTACCAGTACTCCTATCCTACCAAAGGATCAGAAGTTAAAGGGAAAGGTTGCTGATGAAGAGAAAAAGAACAAGAAACAGCAACCCTCTAATTCCCAGAAAATTAACATTGCATGCATAATGTGTGGTCTGCAAAACCACATGGCTAAAGATTGTTACTACAATCTTGCTAGCACACATTATGCAAATAATGTTAAAAGAGAAGGAGTCAGGGAAGGTTTCACATTTGTACCATATCAAATGGTTCAAGTGATGAAAAAGGGAAAGCTTGTTTCCGAAGCAAGGCTTCTCTCGGAAGAAAACTCTTCTTCCGAAAGGAAAAAGGCTTCGGAAGTGAAAGCTGCAAAGACTCACAAAAGAGTCCCCTTGAAACCATCACAGAAGAAGACTGCTTCGGAAGAAAAGTTGGTGAAGGTCTCTTCCGAAAAGAAAGAAGCTTCAGAAGAATGCCAAGCTACAAAAGCTTCATCAAGCTCATCTTCTATGATCAACCAAGGGATGGAATGGAAGATCAAGGAAGATGTTGTAGCCCAAACCTCTTCTTCAAAGACATCAATTGAACCCCCATGCATAAATTTTGGTTCAATCATGTCACTTTCATTGGAAGAACCCAAGACCAACAAGGCTTGGGTTTCCAATCAAAACTAATTATCTCACCTTATGTGCAGGGACATCCATATGACAAGAATAACAACATTTGGATTGTAGATAGTGGATGCTCTAGGCACATGACAGGGAACAGATCCCTCCTTCAACAATTTCAACATTATGATGGAGGTCCTGTCCAGTTTGGAGGTGAGGCCGGAGGATATATTTCTGGCAGAGGAAGTATATCCAACGGAAAATTAAAAGTTGACAAAGTTAATTTTGTCAAACAGCTTGAACACAACCTGTTAAGTGTTTCTCAGTTTTGTGATCAAAAGCATCAAATGCTTTTCACAGAACATGAGTGCATCATCCTCAAACCTGGAATGACAATTCCTCAGGAATTGGTGCTTCTTAGATCTCCCAGGAGAGGGGATATGTACAAGCTTGATATGAACAATGCTTCCCCAATAGGAGAAGTATCATGCTTTCTTTCCAAAGCTGATAGTGATGAGTCAACACTATGGCATAAACGAATGTGTCATGTCAATTTTAAGACAATGAATAAATTGGCTAAAAATAACTTGGTACATGGTTTGCCTAAAAAGGAATTTTTCTGCAAAGATAACTGTGTTGCTTGTCTGAAAGGGAAACAACACAGGTCTTCTCATAAATCCAAGGTTGTTAACTCTATCACTACTCCATTACACTTATTGCACATGGATCTATTTGGTCCCACAAGTATAATGTGCATTGGAACGAAATCATATTGCCTTGTGGTAGTTGATGATTTTACTAGATTTACATGGGTATTCATTTTAAGAAACTAAAGATGAAACTGCTGAAACTTTAAAATCTTTTATTCTTAAAATAGAAAATCAAGTTGATCACAAGGTCAAAATAATTAGAAGTGATCAAGGGACTGAGTTTAAGAACTTTGTTCTTGACTCATTTTGTAACTCAAAAGGGATTGCCAGACAATATAGTGCTCCTAGAACTCCTCAACAAAATGGTGTTGCTGAGAGGAGAAATAGGACACTTATTGAGGCTGCTCGGACTATGTTAGCTGATTCAAAGCTGCCTCTAACATTCTGGGCAGAGGCAGTCAGCACTGCATGCTATATGCAGAACAGAGTTCTTGTAGTAAAGCCACATGGAAAGACCCCTTATGAGTTATGGAACAAGAGGCCACCGTTCATTGGCTTTCTAAGGTCCTTTGGCAGCAGGTGTACCATACTTATCACAAAAGACAATTTGGCAAAATTTGCTGAAAAAGTCAGATGATGCTATCTTTGTTGGATATTCCTCCTATTCTAAAGCTTACAGGGTTTATAATATTAAAAACCAACAATTCGAGGAATCCTCCAACATTATAGTTAATGAGCACACTCCTTGTGTTAGGGGGAATGGCCCTGATCATATTTTTGATTTAGAATTGTTTCCAAACTATTCTAAACCATCTTGTGAGAATGTTTCAAATGGAACAGGTGCTCAAAGCAATTCTGATGAAGATCAACTGTTTGAGCTTCCCAGACCTGCTCCAAGTTCTCCAAGAGCTACAACAAATCAAGTTCCCACTATTGAAAGATCAGACAGCATAACCATTTCAAGAAATAGTGGAACTTCAACAAGGGATTCACCTGATGATCTTCAAGTCTCCTCAGGTGATCCTGCACAACACCAAGCTGATGGAAGCAGCATTTTGAAGGAACATGCAACTGTTAATGATGCTTCACAGCAAAGAAATGATGATGTTTCTCTTTCATTCAATCAGTCCTCATTGAATGAGATTGACACAACAGCTGGACCAAGTATTCAAGCTCCTGAGCAAAATATGTCCAACTTGGACTTATCTTTGCAACTGGAGGTGATTCCAGACTTAGAATTCACAATACTCATCCAGCTGAAAACATCATAGGGGAAGTCTCTGAGGGTGTGAGAACAAGGGGACAAACTCACAATGGGAATGTCTGCTTGTACTCATGCTTCTTATCCCAAATGGAACCCAAGAAGGTGGAAGATGCCTTGAAAGATAGTAGATGGGTTGAATCAATGCAAGAGGAGCTGCTTCAATTCAAAAGACAAAAGGTTTGGAACCTATGTCCGCTACCATCTGGTCAAGTACCTATAGGCACCAAGTGGGTATTCAGAAACAAAAGAGATGACAGAGGCTTGATTATCAAGAACAAGGCAAGACTGGTGGTTCAAGGATACACTCAAGAGGAAGGAATTGATTATACTGATGTCTTTGCACCTGTTGCAAGACTTGAGGCAGTTAGGATCTTCCTTGCTTATGCTGCATCCAAGAATTTCACTGTCTACCAGCTTGATGTCAAGTGTGCCTTTCTATATGGGGATATAGATAGGGAAGTCTACGTATGCCAGCCTCCAGGATTTGAAGACCCACAGCACCCAAACTATGTGTGCAAGTTGGATAAAGCTCTATATAGGCTGCACCAAGCACCTAGGCTGTGGTATGAGACATTGTCTCAATTTCTTCTGAAGAATGGTTATACTAGAGGTACCATTGATAAGACTCTCTTCATCAGAAAGTCTGGGAAAGACATTTTGCTAGTTCAAGTCTATGTTGATGACATCATATTTGGTTCCTCAAATGACCAAATGTGCAAAGACTTTGAGAGCATTATGAAGAAGAAGTTCGAGATGAGTTCTATGGGAAAAATGGACTTTTTCCTTGGAATTCAGGTAAAACAACTGAAGGAAGGGTTCTTCATCAATCAATCTAAGTATGTCAATGATATCTTAGAAAGATTTGATATGAAGGATTGTAAAGCAGCAAAGACACCCATACCCAGAAACCATGATTTATGCCCTGATTCTGAGGGGGAGGATACTGATCAACATCAGTATAGAGCAATCATTGGTTCTCTGATGTATCTCACAGCAAGTAGATCTGATATCATGTTTGCAACTTGCATCTGTGCAAGATATCAGGCTGCTCCAAAGGTGTCTCACCTAATTGCTATCAAGAGAATCCTCAGATACCTCAAAGGAGCACCTAAGTTAGGTCTCTGGTATCCAAGAAATAGTGATTTTAATCTCTATGGTTACTCTGATAGTGATTATGGTGGCTGTAACATCAACAAGAAATCAACATCAGGTGGATGTCAATTTCTTGGTGGAAGGATCATCTCATGGCAATGCAAAAAGCAATCTTGTGTCTCTACATCAACTGCTGAAGCTGAATACATTGCTGCTGCAAGTTGCTGTGCTCAGCTGCTGTGGATTCAAAACCAGATGATTGACTATGGATTCAACTTCATGAGCACTCCTATCCACATTGACAACAACAGTGCTATATCCATCATGAAAATCCAGTGAAGCACTCTAAGACAAAGCACATTGATATCAGGTATCATTTCATTAGAGATATTCATGAGAAAAATCTTATAAAACTAATCAAAGTTGATTCAAATGAACAATATGCTGATTTGTTCACCAAAGCATTTGATGAACAAAGATTTAAATATCTCATTACAGCTATTGGGATGATAAACATTGATTAGTTAATCTCAATTGAACACCTTTTTAATGTGTAAAGTCTTATGTCAAAACAATCTAAGCCCTGTTACAAAAGATCCTTTCTTATTTATCTAAGTATAAGTTCTTCCGAAGAGAAATTGCCCTCGGAAGATATCTAACATAACTTCCGAAGCAAATTTCTCATAGGATATTTTCTTCTCGGAAGAGTACTAAGTCTCGGAAGAAGCGATTGAGTTCACCTCAGATCTACTTCCGAAGCACTTAATACACTCCACCTGAAAGCAACATGTGTTTTCGGAAGTAAGCAATTTACCTTCGGAAGTACATTTGCCTTCGGAAGAACATTACCTTCGGAAATACTTTATGCTCGGAAGAAAGATTTTACTGTGTAACGGAAATCTTTTGGGCCCCACACTGTAAAAAGTAAAGATTTTGTTAATGATGTCGGATTATTTAAATGGTCTAACCTTACCGCCCTTGTCACATCATCCACTGAACCCTCACATCATCTTATCCAAACCACCCTTTAAACCGCCATTTCACCCATTTAAATACTTCCGGTTAATCACTTACACTCTTTTTACCAAATTCACTGCCCTAAAAGCTTTCTTCTTCTCCAATTTACCTTACTCAGAACTTTTCTACTGCTATCTTTCTCAAATGGCCTTAAACCCTCAGCACAACCAGGTCGCACTCCTTGACTCTTCAAGGGATGATGACTTCTCTGATATCATTTCTTTCTTAGCCCAATCTTCATACTACACAGCCTTGACCGTAAACCCTACCATCTACTCCAACCAAATGTCCGAATTTTGGGCAAATGGTCGGATTGAAACCCTAAACGGGGTTCGTGCTATTAGGTCAAGTGTTTGTGGCCAAGAGTTGGTCATCACTGAACAGATCATCAGGGAGCATCTTGAGCTCCATGATGAAGGCGCACCGACGGAATTCCCCAAATCTGAGTTAGATAGTTCTTATCTCCAAATGGGATACGGTGGAGATGTAAGCAGGTCAACGGTCTACAAATTCAACTTCTCCTACAAGTGGAAGTTCCTGCTGCATGTGGTTCTTCACTGTCTATCTAACAAATCCGGGGGATGGGATCAAATCCCTTATGAACTCGGGTGCTTAGTTCACGGGTTGGTACAAGGCCTCCGCTTCAACTACTCAAGGTTTGTGCTGACTAACCTTATGGGAAATCTGCAAAGGGACACATTCTTTATGTATCCCAGATTTCTCCAGCACATAATCAACTGCGAGCTAGATCAGGGAAAGCTTGTCTGTGCAGCTGCTCTGTCTGCTCCCCAAATGAGGCCGACCATCTTCAAGGTCTTGAAGAGAGTGTCTACCAACTACACTGGAAGGGATACCGCACTACTTCCAGGTATGATTGAGCCAACGGCTCCTGGTGACATCCCTGTTCACCCCACAGGTGATGAACCCACACCAGCAACTACCCTCACCATTCCAAATCTACCTTCACCTCCCATCACTGTCACCTACCAGAGACGTACCAAACGAACCCTTGTTCAATCTACTCTGATTGAACAAGCCCCTCCTCTTCAAACCAAAAAGGCTAGAGTGGAACAAGGGGCTCCCACTCAGCCAGAGGTCCACCAATCCTTCACTATTGACCTCAATATGGGTCTTGAGTCTCCTCAGTCTCAGACCCATGAGCCCAAAACCCCAGCTGATAGCCCTCAGGGTGAGTCTCTATACTCCCCTGAGCAGCCACAAAGGGACAACTCAATGCCTTTTGACATTGATCAAAGTCCCGGGTCCTTAGGTCTTCATTCCTTTTCTTTCACTGACCTATTGACCGGAGCTGGTGAAGAGACTATGTCTCTCAAAGGCGATGAAGTTGATCCTCTACACCCTATTAAGGATCAACAGAGCCTAGAGAAACCTCTTGTCTCTAGCCCACACCAGCAAAGCCCTACTGAGGTGAGTCCCACTGATGTGGAGGGGACTCATGTAGATTCAGCTGCCACTACTGAAGGAGCCTCAATGGATCCTCAGGACAGTGGTAACGACAGTCAGACTGAATCTACGGCAACCATGCCCTTTGATGCCTCTGAAAGAGACATCATTGTGCAAGGGAAACCAGGGTGCCAAGAAACCACATCTGGTGGTGAGGATGAACATACCAGGTATGTTACCTCATCTCCCCGTGATTCTTCAAAAGAAGATGAGGGAAGTATGCAACTCACCATAAGAGACCTACTTTCTAAAGTCTCAAACCTTGAATCAAAGGTTAAGACTTTAGAGGATAGGTCTGCCACTCAGCAACTTGAGATTGAAAGTCTCAAGGCCAAACTAGCTGAGACACAGATTGAGAGATCTGTTAGGCATGTACCAGTTCAGGTCTCCTTGACCTCTTCCTCTAGCTCATCTACCTCTCAAGATGATGCTACCAAAAAGGGGGAGAATGTTGAGAGACAAAGCCAAAGACAGGATACCATCAGTCAAGCTCTTACTTCTTTGAGCTCAAGACAACAAGCTGCCATCTTCCCTGAGCCTCCTCCAGTTGTTTTTCAAGTGGATCAAAGGATGCTTCAGGATCTAAATAGGATCTTCAACAAGTTCCTTTTAGAGTCCCTGATCGAACAGCCCAGTCCAGATATGTCTGTGATTTACTTTGGAGCTCAAGAGCTTCAGAGGTTGAATGCACCTCCTACCACTGTTGAGGAAGTTGGTCAACCTAAGGCCCAAGTGGAACCTGAGATTGATTTCGAAGGGGAAACTAGGACTGATGGCCCAGCAACTGAAACAGTTGGGACAGAAGGTGTGTTTTCACAGACTTCCGAAGCACAATTCAAAGCCTCGGAAGAACAAGCACAAACTTCCGAAGCTGAGATTGCTGCTGCGGAAGGACTATTTTCTCTTTCCGATGATCTAATAGTCACAGATGCAATTCTGGAACTTGCATCTGAGGTTAATAGGGAGGACTTTCTCAGCCAACCATTAGCTATAACATCTGCATTGACCCCAGCTCCTACCTCTACCACCCAACCTGGATCTTCTATCCAAGAACCACCAAAGTCTAGCACTTCCGAAGACATAAAAGGCAAGAGGAAGATGACTTCGGAAGAGCTTCAGGAAGAAGAAAGGTTGGAGAAGCTCAGAAGGAAAGGTAGACTGCCAACTGGGAAACTGTTAGCTGCAAGTACCAAAGCAGCTGCAGCCAACCAGGAGGCAGTCAACAATCGAAGAAGGGTGGAGGTAATCGATAGACTTGTCAGTCTAGGGGCTGCTTCGGAAGATGTACTCCTGCTACCATTAGAGGAGCTGATAGAGCTTGAAAAGGCAACCTTGCTGCAAAGACAGCAAAAAGAAGAGGCTGCAAGGTTGGCCTTGGAAGAAGAAAGGCTGAGAAAAGAAAGGGAAGCTGATCTGCAGCTCAGGAGAGAAAGGATCACTTTCCTACTCTCCAGAGGATTCTCTCAAGAGGAGTTGTCTCCACACAATAGTGATACGATCTTATGGCTCTTCAACAAAGAGCAAGATCAAATGGAGAAGGAGAGAAGAGAGCTGCAAGGGAGAAGCTGGTGGAGAAGAGGAAAGAAAGAAGAAGAGGCTGGACTGTCTGCCGCCAAGAAGATAGGTGAGAAAGCTTGGATGAAGAACTATCTTAAAGCTCATGGCTTCTCTGGCAGGCAGGTGAGTCCAATGTCTGAGAAGACTCTCCAACGACATGTCAGTGACATCAAGGCTGACATTCGTGCGGGGAGAAGAAAAGAGATGTATAGAAGGGGACAGGGGATGACCTTCAAAGCCACCTCTCAGCCCAAAATCCAAACCCAACCTCAACCTGAACCTACCCTTTCCCTTCCCAATCAAAACTGAACCTGAACCCTTCACCCCTGAACCTACACCATCACACCTACCAACCTCTTCACCTCAACCACCTAAACTACCCATCATCCAACCCAAAACCTTAGCCAGAACCCAAACTCCTAAACCTACCCAACAACCAATCAAACCATCCCCTCAGCCTTCCAAACATCTCTCTATGGAGGAATTCAAGGCGATCAAAACTAAGCTCACCAACTGCACAACTCTGAGCGACATCTCCTGTGAGGAGGATTCAGTCAACCTGACTTATGTTGATGGATCCTCAAGTTTCCTCACAAGAGATGAGTTTCTTGATCTGCCCAGAGGAACTTTGGACCAAGCTGCAAAGCTCCTTGGCCTCAATTCAGATACATTGAATGAGGAAGAAAAGAAGCTGAGGAGAAAGCTGGTGACTCTGCTGGACACAAAGAAAGGAGATAAGGTACCAAGACAACCTCTTGTACCAAGAAAGAAGATAATCCAGTGGAGGTTCGAAGACTCTTCTCACAACTTTGTTGTTGAGAGAGAGAATGGTGAGATTAACAGGCTGAATGCCTCATCTCTGCTACACTTAAGCAGATTTGATATTGCTGAGTTAGCAGAGAAACCATTCTCCAACCCTTCAAACTCCAATGTAGCTGCCCACATCAGAAATCATCTAGGCAGCCTTCACATGGCTGAGCTTACTGCCAGAAGCAAGGTTGAAGAGGAGTCAAAACTGAGAGAGGAGGAGGAAAGGAAAGGATCAGCAACCAAAGGCAAAGCCTTTCTTCAAATGGTTGAAGGTCCTGAACTTGAGTCCATAGTTAGATGGGAGTATGACTACAACTCCCGTCAACTAACTCTCTTCAAGGGATCACAACAAAGGGTACATGTCATTCAAAGTGATAGACTGGATCTCCTATCCACGAATGACTTGTACAAGCTTCTCAGCACTACTTCCGGGAAGAACAGAGAAACAGACAAATATCTTTTGTCCCTGGTGCTGAAAACTTTGAGAAGCAGAAATAAGTGAAGTTTTGGTAGCATCAGCCTAGGGGGAGTTTGTTGGATCTAGAGAGGCTGTTGCAACCAAAACTATATCACTTAGAAGATTTTGAGTACAACATACAAAGGACTTCCGAAGCCAAGTGTGGAACTTCAGAAGGAAGAAGGAGCTCTTCCGAAGTCTAAGTGTGAAATACACTTCCGAAGGAAAACTCCAACTTCCGAAGATAAAGAAGCTACTTCCGAAGATCAAGACTTAAAGATAAAGTTCTGAAATCAACTTCCGAAGTATAAAGAAGTCCTCAAAGCCTCGGAAGCATAGAAGCATCTTCCGAAGTATAAGTGGCTTCGGAAGAACTTGTTCTTCCGAAGCCAGTTAACCTTCGGAAGACACTTCTATTATCCAGTAGACATAAGTATGGTCTGTCTGACAGTCCGCTGCAAATCTCTGAGATACTGCATGGCGTTTTCTCAAAAGCCATGTAGTTGACCATACTTTAATCTACTGTTTACCTTTTTATGTTAAGTACAGTTGCCATCTTTAGTTGGTGACAAAAGGTAAGTCATGGACATGTCATGACTACCATATCTTAGATAATACTTTATCTAAGATACCTTAACTATAGCATTGTAGTATATGCTTTAGTCGTAGGTTTCCAGCTGGTATCAAGTATAACCGGCTGTAGGATCTAGTATATATAGTTTCTCATTGTAACTCTTGTTATATGCTTGTAAGTGTCTTGTAATCTTGAGTTGAGAAGTAATATATACAAGTACCTTGAAAATACTTCTGCTTGTTCCTTTGATTACTTATTATATTATTATCAACTCTTGTTAAAGGCATTGCTTCATCTTGTTTGAGTGATATCATAAGTGAGTTTGAGAGAATTACAAGTGTTAAGTGACAAAACCCGATCCTGCAAAATTGATGATTGTTAGTGCTTAATTGTTGTTCCGTGTAGTTGCTTAGCTTTGAATCAGAGTGATAAAATGCTTTAATTTTTTATGATGATTTTAAGGAGGATAATTTGTTTGAAATGATCGCTTAATAGTGTTGATCTGATCTAATTAAAGATTAGGATTAGTATCAACATGCTTAATAGTTAATAGTTTTGATCCGATTTAATAATCTAATCCGGCTATGATTTTATGAATATTATTGCAGTGTTGTATAACTTTTATTTAAGTTTTAGGTTTATTTGTGTATTTAAAAATTAGGTTTAAAAAACAAACAGTCTTATTGTTGCAGACTGCAGACGTTTGGTCCACCTCTTCTCCTGCAAATGTCTGCAGATATGATCCGCAAGCTGTAGACATTTTGTTGCAGAAATTACAAACAACACCTTATTAATTATAGCTCCTGCCGTAATATAAATTCTAGCCCCCGACGCAACGTGCGGCGGGAATAAAACTAGATTGAATAAAAAATTAATATGTTTTGGTGCGGTTCAGTTAATACGGTTAATTTGTGCATGAAAATCGAAACCGAACCGTAATATGTTGTTAATCGCTAAAGGCGTAACCAAACCATCGGTTAATTCGGTTATGGTTCGGTTAAGTCGGTTATTTGCTCACCCTTACCATAGGACATGAGGCAACATGTAGAGGTGTATAAATCGGGTTGAATTGTCGAAGGTCCAAGTCCATTCTGGTTTAAAACGGCATGGGTTAACTCCACCAAAGTTAAAACCGATTGTGGCGGGTTTGAAAACCGGTTCTCGAGGAAGTTTGAGCGGTTGGAAATCAGGTCCCGACCATCTTGGGTCAGTTTGTTTGGGTTAAAAACTAGTTTCAACCTACGGGTTATTGAAACTGGTTTGCAAAGCAGGTCAACTCGGGTCCTCCGTTTTGGATCTTAAATGTTTTTCCCGCGTTCGCATGTGATAGAGGTGGACAAATCATTTTTTTACCGGCTTAGGACTTAACTCGAGTTTGATCAAAGGTGGTCAAAACCGGTTTCACTTTGGGTCCTAGCATATTTATAGATGGATGAAATGCAACTTATACAAATCGGTTCGGCTAGGATACAAATCGGGTCAGGTCCAAATGATACCCTGAAATCGGTTACTGATTAAAACAAAACTTTCTTTTTATAAAAAAATATGCAAACTAAATAAATTAAATTCAACTCTTTAATTAATACTGTTTTATATACAAGGGCTTGGTAGTTGGTGTGGTGGTTGACTCACACCTTTGCAAGCAATGGTTCTAGGTGCAATCTACATGTTTAGCACCTTTTATATCTTTTACCCACCTTGATTCAGCCCACAAAGCAACAATAATTTATTAAAACATATCCCCACAACTCATGAAATTTGATTCTACGGTTGAAGCAATAATTATTTTAGCATTAACAAAGTTATATAGCCTACATACAATAATATTATTACTTTTTGAGTTAAGTTTGATTTTGCTCACTGAAATTTAACAAAAATAATATTTTTTTTACAAAATACTAAAAATATCAATTTACATCCAAAAATTTATAAGTTGTTTTAATTTCATTTCAAAAGTTTAATCAGTTGTTTCAACTTTATCCAATATAACTAAACTTTTAGACTTAAATTAAACAACTTATGACAAATTTGTAGATAAGTTGATGTTTTTAATCTTTTGAATGAAACTATTATATTTATTAAATCTTAGGAAACAAATTTAAAATTAACTTTGACAATTTGTATTGTTATAGAGTTTGTTGACATTATCATCATCATCAATGTTATTATTGTTATTAATTTTTCCTCTAAAGGCTGATAGTAACCGCACTAGAAAATGAAAACCCTTTCATGGTACAATATAATGACAGATTTGACACACATGTTCGTAATAATGTACACAGTTTTTGTCGATACAAAACATGTGCTGATATTTTGTAGGTAATGTTACGGATCTATCTTTTACTTACATGAATGCGTCTTTTGTGCGATTAAACTTATACTATTGTAAATAAATTTCTATAGTTTGTAATATACAAGTTTTCTCCTTACGTCCCACTGCATCAGTCGGTGAGAAATTCTTAGTTACGACAGAATTTTATCATTTTGTTTGAAGAAAACATTCAATTTATTAATTTGATGAAATAAATACTTATATAATATATAAAATTTTGGCTGTCATTTGTTTGCATCTTCATAGTTTTTTCAATGAAATATCCAGACGTTAAGAAAAACTAGGTTCATTAAATTTAAGTTAACTTTAACAAATCAAACACAAGACTTAAATGAAGAATTCCCATCATGCTAAATCATGGTCCTCCTTTGCCAAACATCACCACGTGATTTAGTTTAATAATTGCATACTCCTTTTTGATTTGGGCTAAGCATTGTCTCCTATCTAAATATCTAAAATATAATTTTTTATTAACTTTTAAAAAGTTCAAAGGATGTTTAATAAAATTCAACGAGTTAGTAATCTTGACTTAATTATAATTAGAAGTATATGATCTTCTATTTTAAAAAGTAGGAAAAACATAGTATTGTTTTAAGCCTAAAAAAGTTTACATTTGAATCACACAATGAAAAGAAATAAAGGTTCAAATGAATATCTTGTAATGGTTTTTAAAAGGACATCCTGATAATATGCATCTCTTATATCCAAAAGGTCGAGGGTTCAAGACTTTAAGTCTTTTAATGTGTAAATATGGGTGGTTTTGTAATGACGCGTGTATAAAATCATCAACTAGAAAACATATTTTACATCTAAAGTGACCAATTTATTTGGTATAATGTATATTTACACACACTTTCATATTTTTTATTAACAAATAACTTAGTCAAGTTTTATTATGGTTTTCTAATGCAATAAGTTTGGACGGCAATTAGAGATAGTAAAATGCATTAATGACAAAATGTCACCATATGTGATGTAACGTTTCAAGATAGATATACTAAAATTGAAGTTGCTTTTCTAACTTTAATGTATCATGAATTTGCTTTAATAATGACTAAAGAGTGAATGTGCCAAAGAGACGTGTTAGGCTAGTGGAGTTGCACTAAAATGACATCATTGCATGTGATGACGCATATCATGTCGGACCAAGTGTTAGGCCGAATCTTAACTTCTTGTTCAATAGAAACTCAACTTCTTATGCGGGCCAAGTTTGTCGTCAAACATTAAATTTTCATTCGGACCAGGAGTTATACCAAAGCTCAATCTCTCGGTTGGATCAGTGTCCTACTGAATTTTCAAATTCTTGTTTGAATCAAGTATTCAACCAAAACCTAAGCATCAGTACTCCCTCATACAAGCGTGCTTGTGCGTGCAAATAGTAATTTGTATGTGTACTTTTAATAATACACTCTTTAATGTTCTCATGATACATCATTAAAAACTTTTGTGTTTATGAATATATATCCAACTAAATTTTATTGTTTGATGATCATAAAATAATAACACGTGTTAGATATTACTCACGTATTCAAAATCAATTTTCTAAGCATTTGCATCAATGGTCAAATAAAATTTTATAGAAACACACAACAACATCGAACAACCAACGAAAAGAACCAAATAATATTTTATAGAATCACACAACAATATTGATCGACCATTAAAGGCACAGATGCACTGCTTACAAACATGAGGCATGAGTGATGGTAAGGTCAAGTCATGTATCGACGTCCTCACAGGCATCTCAAGTTATCTGTCAGACACTTGTAACAGTAGAATTACAGTTGTAGTAGGATATTTTCAAATAATTAATTTGGTAAAAAAATTGCATGTTTTCAAAAGCAACATGGGTTATCTATTTAAGAAGTTAACAAAGCTTCTTTTTCTTTCACATTGAAATATGCTCAAGAAAAGAAATATCAGTCCCTCTCCGTTTGCCAAGTAAAACATCCCATAATTTGTAGAAGAAGATTATATGTTACTTCTCATGAAAATGTTTTAAGAACTTAAGTATATAATTTGTAGAAGAAGATTATATGTTACTTCTCATGAAAATGTTTTAAGAACTTGATTACTAAGTATATAATTTGTAGAAGAAGATTATATGTTAGTTCTCGTGAAAATGTTTTAAGAACTTGATTACTAAGTATAATAGATTACTAACTTTATTCCACAATGTTACTCGAACGTAACACATTGGCTCTTGAAGTGAATGTTAGTTTATAAAATTAACTAGTATTAAGGCCCTTGCATTGCGGCAGGGCGTAAAACCATGCTAGAGGTAGAACCATGTCAAGTTGCACCAATGGTACACCACCGTCAACGCCCACCAATACCCAAAAAACTCGTATCAAAGAAATAGAAAAAAAATCTAACAAAAATATACGTAAAAACGTTAAACCACACACATGAAACATTAATCATTAAAAACAATAACTAAGTCATTCTAGGACATGCGCGATGTAAAGAAACCGAAAAAAATAAGCGTAAAAACGTTGAACCACACACGCACATTACGGCATGTTAACTCGTAAAATTTAAACCCAAACGTAAAACAAAAATTTTGTAAAAAATTAAAAGTTTAGGAAACAAAATTGAAAATAAATTTTTTAGGGGGTTAGATTGCAAAAGATGTAAATTATTGGGGATAAAAGTAAAATAATTAAAGATAAAAAACAAAAATGAGTACAAGTCATTAAAGCTAAATTACAACCTATGATGCACAAAATAATTGATAATCTTTCTGCTATAATAAAATACTAACTTAAGATGTCACTTGTCAGCATCACAATCATTCTCATTAAAATTTTCTCGCATCTCTCTTATTTTAAATAATTACTTTAATTACTAATAATATTATTTAAAATTATTTTACAGTTAATAACTAAAAAAAGATCTATATATTAATGTTATTTCTAAATAAACAATTTTTTATAAAATAATATATTTTTTTAAAGCAAACAACTTTTATAAAAATACTAAATACTTAAAAATTGGTATTTTAAAAATTCAATTCTTTAAAACAAAAAATAACTAAATTTGGGAGTTATAATAAGAAAATTTTTAAAAATAATATTTTTATAATGTGTGTTTTAGAACAAAATGTTTATATTTTTTTAGAAAAAAATTATAAAACAAAATTTTAAAAAGCTGATATCACTGTTTTATTAATTATAGTCATTTCTCATACGTAATTTCAGTCATATCATATCTTAGAATATTATTTTATAATTAATAAATTTTATTATATTAATATTTCATTATTCAACCCGCATAATACACGTGTTTACTAAAGCTGGTTAGTAATATATGAAATGACCGAAATACGTTTATTAAAAACAGTTAGTTAAAATAAATTAAGCCCTGATCCCCCTCCCAATCGACATTAGCCCGCCCCTCCACGCGGACCAAGTGAAACACCATGCCACGATGGTGTGGTCCATGACAGTTAACCCTACGTGAATCTACTCACATCATATGAAAGCACTCACTCCTTCAACCACATAAATAATATTAAATGATATGAAACAATAAGGGTCTGCTTGTTATGAGGTAATGGAATGAATGAAGGAATGGAATGGATGAAGGAATGAAATAAATCATTACAGTCCATTGTCATGTTTGGTTACCCTTTAGGAATAAGTTAATCATTACTTTGTGTTGTTTGTTAAGTATGAAAAAACGAATCAATGAAATGTAAAAGTGGTTATGATGGTGATGGCGAGCGATGATGGTGGCCGATGGTGGTTTCCGACGGCGGTGGTGGCCCAAGGATGGTTTCCGAAGGCGGCGGTGGCCGATGGTTGTTTTCTGGCGGGCGCTAGTGGTTTCCGTGGCGGTTTGCGGAGGCGGCGGTGGCCGGAGGTGACTCGAGAGTGGTGGCCGGCGGTGGTTTCCGGCAGCGGCGGTTGTCGGTGGTGGTTTCCGGCGGGCCCCGGTTGTTTTCCGGCAGGCGCCAGTGGTTTCCGTGGCAGTTTCCGGAGGCGGCGGTGGTTTCCGGCGGCGGCGGTGGCCGGCGGTGGTTTCCGGCAGCGATGGTGGCCGGCGGTGGTTTCCGGAGGCGGCGGTTGCCGACGGTGGTTTCCGGTGGGCGGCGGTGGTTTCCATGGCGGTTTCCGGAGGCGGCGATGGCCGGCGGTGGTTTCCGGCTGCGGTGGTGGCCGGCGGTGGTTTCCGGCTGCGGCGGTGGTTTCCGGCAGCGACGGTGGCCAGCGGTGGTTACCGAAGGCCGTCGATGGTTTCCGGAGGCGGCGGTGGTCGGCGGTGGTTTCAGTGGCGGCGACGATGGCCCGAGGATTGGTTCCGGCGGAGGCGGTGATCGGCGGTAGTTTTCGGTGGCCATGATTTCCGGTGCCGGAAGTGGCCGGCGGTGGTTCCCGGTGGCGGCCGTGGCCTTCGGTGGTTTCTGTTGGCGGCGTCATTGACCCTCAATGGTTCATTCCATTCCATACTTTATTTCTGCATACCAAACGCTACCTAAAAAATTAATGGAGTGAAAAGTGGCGAACCTGTAAACATTTCTAGCGTGAAGTAGATGAATTGCGAAGAGTAATATTGGATTAACGTGAGAGCAGGAGAAATATGGAATTAAAAAAATTAAAAATACACCTAATGATCTTACAACACATAATTGGTCATTCTTTTAACATTCTGGTAACTTAAGGAACTTAAACAATACCGCCCACCTAATTCTATCTATCACAACTACAAATAAACAATTCAACTTGTGACTCTAAATAATTTAAAATCATCTCATTATTTTGACATATTGACATACTTAAGAAAATATATTCCCGTGATCTTCTCTTATATAAAGCTAGCTACCAATGATATTTAGGTAAACTGATTACGGTAAGATACTCATGACATGTAAACATGAAAATGTCATGTGTTTAAGTCTCACTTTGAGCAAAATATTTAAAGTTGAATCGATAAGTTTTCTCAACAATAAGTTTCATTATTAGGTGTTGAGGGTGTAGTCTCAATTAAAAAACAGATAGATATGCCTAATTAAAATAACACATATCATTCTAAACAGAGAGTTACGTTTGTCGTTAAAAAAAATTTTATATAAAGCTAGCTGCGTTGTAATCCCCGTGTTCTTCCCACTCACAACAACACAATCATGTACACACACAGACACACGCATATACATATACTGAATCTGCAGATAGATATATAGATATAGAGAGAGAAACTAGTGAGAGAAACAACCCCAAATACACACACACATCTTCACCATTCTCTCTCTACCTTCACACACACACACACACACACACTAATCACACACACAAGATCTTCTAACTGCAAAAACGATCATTCTTTACTCTTCTTGATGTTTCATTTCGTTGATCGTTGAATTACCGATCGGATTCAGTGTTTTTGATTCAATTTCATAAGGTGTTGGTAGCTTCGATTGAGATCGGTTATGGTGGAACCGAAGGTGAAGTAGTGTGTGTGTGTACTCAATGGATGATAGAGGAGGCGGTGGTGGTGGTGGTGGTGGAGGATCGTTTGTGGCAGTTAGGAGGATTTCGCAGGGGATTGATAGGAGCAACACCTGTCAAACGAGTTCAGGTATATTCTCGTGTCAGAAAACGACATTTGATTAACGACATTTGATTGTGTAGAGATGTATTATCACTTATTTTGTTTCTATGTCAGGAGTTAATTTCTAGAAGTTTGGATCTGTGTCGATTGAATTTTAGATGATTACTTGCATTGATTTTTGTGGTGAGTTTGAATTTGTATTGAACTCTGTCAATTTTGCTTCGATGTTTGGTGTATATTTTTTGAAATTATGTAAGGTTAATTAGGGAATTCTTGTCAAGAACTACGGTGTATGAATCTGTGCTTGAATTTGAATAATTTCAACTTTAAATCTGGAAAGGGCTTGAGTAATTTCATTTTCTTTATTCAGTGTATCATCTGCAAAAACGTTGAGTATGTCTTTTAGCTGCAGTTTGATACTCAAATGTTATGTTTTGTCTAATTATTTTCATACTTGATGTTTGATTTTGTCTTGGGAAACAAAGTGATACCTTACAAATAGGGATTTGTGAAATGTAGACCTTACTTTGTAACATGCAGGCATCGGCCCCTCGTACCAACAAATATTGTCCGTTTTACTCATTCATACATGTTTGACTTTTGAGTCCTTGGCATTTCTCTATGTCAGCCAATAATTCTTTCTCTGGATAGTTAAACTTTGATATGAGGTTATTGTGATTGTAACCATGTTCGTTATTGTTTTTGGCTTTTTGCCTTTCAAGTTTGTGAAGGATTTTATGTTTCAAAACGACATGTTCTCTATGATTAAGGAACTCATATGTGCATTATCTCTTTAAATTACAGCTGAGGTTGTAGCAGGATCAGCAGCATGGCTTGGCAGAGGCCTTTCATGTGTTTGTGCTCAGAGTAGAGAAGAGGATTCTCGCCCGTCATTTGATTTGACCCCTGCGCAGGTTATGTTTTAGACCAAATAATATCATATATACATTTGATTTCTTTGTAACATTTATACCCATAAAGGCTATTATTATTTCTTGATAATTCTCAAGAATAGATTTACATTAAACGTAATTAGTACGACTCACATTATCATGCTCCTTAATCATCATTGTTCCATCAATAGTGCTTGTTCTTGGTTACTTGGTTTAAAGTTCAAACATAAGGGTCCGTCTCATGGTTGTGCTAATATAGTCATAAAAAGTAGTCATTGTAGTTTTAATCATCATAAAAATGCTTAGAGTTTTACATGGTTGGTAGTATATTATGCTCTAATCCTCAAGGGGGGTGGTGTAGTGGTGAGTGAGCCCCTGTTCTTCCACTGGTTTTCTGCCTGTACCCCTCTTGAAGGCCACCTTCTCCTTAGAAGCTACATTTTACCCGGTCCCATTGGTTAGCAGGGTATTGGTGGGGTCTCGTGAGTTAACTTGTTATGGTTTTTCAAGGTTACTATATATATTTATTTGTTTGTGTGTGTAATTCTGATACATATTTTTTCTTTAAAGCTAACAGGAGGATTGCTTAATGAGGCTGCAAAACAGATTAGACATTGCCTACGATAGTTCAATTCCTGAACACCAGGTACACACAGTGTATTTCAGTTTTCTGATGTACCTGATATATGATTTGAGGATAGTTAACATACATTCTTTTCTATTTTGTTGTTGTTTTAGGAATCATTGAGAGCGTTGTGGAAAGCTGCCTTTCCTGAAGAGGAGCTCCATGGTCTAATTTCCGAGCAGTGGAAGGAAATGGGTTGGCAGGGAAAAGACCCATCCACTGATTTTCGGTAACAGTTACATTTATTTTTTATATATTTACTTTTTTTTATTTTTAAGATCTACCATTGCTCTTATGTATTCTGATGACATGGAGTTCCACTTTAATAGGGGTGGTGGGTTTATATCGCTGGAAAACTTATTGTATTTTGCTAGAAATTTCCCGGTATGTCTTTTATCAGTAAATTGCTTTTGACTTATTTCATTTACCTTTGATGTTAATTTCTATATTTTATGCAGAAATCATTTCAAGATCTTCTTCGGAAGCAGGAAGGTGACAGGTCCATGTGGGAATATCCTTTTGCTGTAGCTGGTGTCAATATCACATTCATGCTTATTCAAATGCTTGACCTTGAAGCAGGTTCGATAACTGTATTTTTTTTATTTGCTCAAAACGCAAGAAATTGCAAAATTCAATTTTTTGGGCATTTTTAGAAAGCCCATTGATTTTTTTCAATCAAGTGACAAAGACAATGGCCGGAAATCAGATTCACTCGGTTCTTTATGATATTTGAGTCTATATGTCTGGTTTCTCCCCTATAAATGAGCGTGTCCATCATAAAGTTTGAATTTCACTTATACATTTGGTTTCAGTGAAATGAAAATGAGGAAATATTGTTATTTCTAGAGAGAGGTGTTCATGAGTTTCATTCTTTTGTGGGATAATAGTGTTTCCTATGTGCAGTGAAACCACGGACTTTGGTTGGAGCAACTTTCTTGAAGTTTCTTTCAGGTATACGCACCCATTTGCTTTCCTAAGTTATCTAAGCTTACCCATTTGACCCATTGGAGAATATATCACCTGAATCTGTAGATACCTATTTATAAGTCAAAATTGCCTTCCCTAAACATTAGGAATAACATAAACTTTCCATTGGCATCTGATTATCCTGTTGTTAGGGGGTTTATGATTCTCTTTTTATCATTTATATTTATTTACTTATTTCTTTATCGGACAGATAACGAATCAGCATTTGATCTCCTGTATTGCATCACGTTCAAGTTAATGGACCGTCAGTGGCTTGCCATGCGTGCATCTTACATGGATTTCAATGTATGTACCCTCTTTCTCACACAATGATCATATATTTACTTAATCTGATTGGCATATTGACCATCATAAATTATCCTTTTCGGGTTCTTTATAATTTTCACCTTTTATGAGGTCGGTAAAACATATTCCAGTCAGGATGGGTAATTTGTTATATGGATGAACCTGAAAACAATTTTTTTGCCCATTTAAGAAAGATATTATAATTGGTAATTAACGGGTGAGTTTTGTCTTGTTCTTTGATACAGGCCGTGATGAAATCAACACGACATCAACTAGAAAGAGAACTTTTGGAAGAAAATGTAACTCGCCTCGAAGACTTACCCTCCTATGCACTCCTTACTAGGTAACAATTAGTCTGATTGCTTCAAGAATTTATAGTTGCAAGATACAAAGATTCACATGGTTCATGATCCAAGTGACACCATAAAGTAGACATCACAATCGGCATGACAATGACATTGCATCAATGTTTACCGCCAACTGTATGGTCCGAGTCCCAAGAGTTTTCCTGTTTAGTTCCTAATCACCGCGTAAACATGACAAAGTATATACTTTATGGGTAGGGAAATGATGTACAACGAATAGAACCTGAAAGTTTTGTTTGTATCGGCTTTATTGTGTCTTAAATGATCAAAATTGACGGATTGGGTGGGGATCAAAATAGCTTCATGTTCGGTTAGGTTGAACTATAAACACTTTTTATCCGTTTATCATACGTATTAATATGATTACAATGATCATCTTATTACATTAATGTTCAAAATATTTAAAATAAAAGATTTACAAGGTTGTAATGTACCATATTGGAACACAAATTCTCTATTTTAAATGCATTTATATTTCTGCACTTTTAAAGCAAGGTATGTAACGGTTAATGACAAAAGACCTTACTTAGTACATCCTAATATTGTAACTTTTGGTTTTTGAAAAAAAAAATTTGATAATCAAGAGCACAGATCATAATTTTAAATTCTAGGGCGGAATGAAATGAACCATTGAGGGTGAATAAAAATGACATGTTTGGTTGGTAAAAGTATTATAATGAACCATTACATAGTTAATTTCATTTACTCAAATTAATTTCATCCATAACTCTTCTTTTATTTTCATTCAATTCCTTCTTCCATCATTTATCAACAACACCACCCACCCATCACAACCACCACCAACCACCGCCACCAGGCATGGCAGCCGCCTCCACCATGGGCCACCACCAACCACTAGCCACCACAGCCTCCGCCAACCACTGCCCACCATCACCTCCGTCAACTACCAGCCACCTCCGCTGCAGCCGACCACCGGCCACCACTGCCACCGTGAACCACCGTTGGCCACCACCACCACCACCGTAACCATTTTTACATTTCATTTTTTTCGTTTTTTTACTATCTAACAAACAACACAAAGTAATGATTCATTTCATTTTCAAATGATAACCAAACAGAACAATAGAATTTAATGATTCATTTCATTCTCTCATCCATTCTATTCCTTAATCCATTTCATTCTCTCATTCAATTTATTATTTAATATATTTCATTACCTCATACCAAACATATACTAAATTATTGAATGCAAGTAGTAACAATCCACTTCATCTCAAGGTCTGGTTATAGAAGTAGACCCGAACTGGAAACACATATCTCAGCTCTTGTTTTTAGAACGCCTAATTCATATCCTTTTTAAACTTGCTTCTAAATCTACTTTCATATCTATCATGAAACTAGAACCTTTAACCACCTGAGAATGAACACCTTTATACACATCTTAGTAGCACACTGACAAGTTCTAAATGCTAGTAAACGACAAGACGACATGATTCATGACACGTAAACCTGTACGCTCATATAGAAAGATCAAGTAGACACCAGTCACATATCTAACATAAGTAACAACTAAATATGGTTTATGCTCGATCCAACATTAAAAGAATTATTATTTAGTTGAAATAATATACTCACAATGTCAACCTAAATGTAGAACACTTGGATAATCCGAGAGTCGTGAATATCACTTTCAGATCGAAATTATTCGGTGGTTCACCCAAATAAATCAATAAGATTCAACTCAGACAAGATCAAGAATTTAAATGTTATGATGTGTGAATTTTCGTGAACCAGAAGAAGAATCCGAGAGAAGAATATGACCAACCTTGATAATTCAATTCGGTTTTGGAGGGAAAAAACCGAGAAAAACTCCCATTTGACAGTTTAATTAGTTTTATTTTTATTTTAAATAATCACTAAAAAAAAGTATTTTTCACTCGAATTTCACATGTAAAATTCTGGAAAATCGATTCGAAATGCATTTTTAATGAAGTCATTTTTACCAAAATAAAAATTTTTCAAGCTGACCTGGCAGCTCGACCTCGGCCAGGGGCTCTGCCCCTTGGACCCTGCCAGGGCACTGCCCCCGGACCCCCGCCAAGGGGACGTTGCCCTCTTGGAACCCCCATTGTTTTGGGGCTTCGCCCCTAAGAAGGTTTTCAATATCGAATATCATAATACACTCAAACAAGTGTGCACTCCGTACCTCCTAACTTATTTGATAGATATTATGATCATATTGGTTATTAGTCAATCCAATTACACTGAAATATCTAACACTAAATAATAGTGCAAGTATTACTATTTACGTTCTTATAACATAAACAAGAATGTCCAAAAAGTTTAAATCAAGAAAAATTAGACAACATGCATACGGACTATGTATGTAAAAACAACAACTACAAATGGACTTATTTAAAGACCATTCATCCTGGATAACTCCTTTATCAATCAAACAAAATGCAAATGCATGCTAACTAAAACAAAGATCAGAATATAGAGAGTGTAAGGACAAATTATACATATTTGATTCAGGGTCCGACCCATGGTCCAACCGTAGATCGACACAGATTGTTTGAAAATTTCAAGAGAGAGAGAGAGTATACTTTCATTCAAGCTTGTGTTCATAAGGGTTGGAGACTAACACTAAGCTTGAGTGTGGATTACACTTCCGATATCTATCTTCAAATGCTATATGAATCATTAGTGGGGAATACAAAGATGATTAAATGTGTATAAATGTTTCTCTTATCTAAGGTTGTTAAATATCTCTGTCAAAATCCAAAAAGTGGTATTAATGCCGCTTATAAAATGGTTCAAGAAATATACATAAAGAAATAAATTGGATTGTTCTTGTTAGAAACATGTGATTCTTTTTTAAAGAAAAGCTCCATTTTCTTTATAGCAACTTGTATATTAGTTATTGTTATTTATTAAATGAATCTGATATTTTGAGTTGTTTGGTGCATGGCAAGTCATTAGACATTTATGAAAACATTGTGGTATTTGGTTGTAAAAGTTGTTTTTGAAAACATATCTTTTATATATTATTTTGTTTGGTGTATAGAAAATCATTAGACATACGTTGTGATGTTTGGTTGTAAACTAGTTTTAGGTTGTAAAAATAATTAAAATCTTAACATCTTGATCTTGCATATATGTAAATATTAGTTTAGGACTTACTATTATTTTTTAAAAATTTAGTAGACTGGAGATGATGCTAAAAAGATAAAACATTAAAAGAGGCACATCTGATATATTGTTTAGACAGGCCTACATGATACATCTCGTATCATCTGTTAGTGGTGTTGGTAGTTGTCGTTGATCAATTCATACAGACTGTTTTGAACAATGGAGGTCGTATAGAAGTTATGTGGGCAACAATACGAACCGTGTGACAGATTTTTAATTATATTTTAAATAAAAAGTATAACTTTTCTAATAAAATTCAATAATTTTTAGTTACGAATAAAAGACTAATTTTCATTATAATACAAATATTTGCATGTCTAAATTTATATACTCAACATTATAGCTAGCATCTATTGTCCAATTATACCATTTACATACGTCACATGTACATTGTTTGCCACTCAGTTGCATGCTTATGTATATAGTTAGTCTACAATGTCGTAATCAAACACTCTCCTTGTAACTAAACCACGACATAATGGTTACCATACACATGTCCGATTGAAAGGTTTGATGGACTATGAACTCGTCTAGACCATTCCATATGGGAAGCAAGTTGTACTTTATGGTGTGAATTAGCATGTGAACTATTACACCAAACTTCTTGGCAATCAAGACCTCTATGCGGGGGTAAAAGATGGATGAAAATCAAGTCATTAATGGTCTTGGTTGAAAGAATGAAAGGTCATGTATAACTTTGTCTTGAGTGTTCTTAGTTATGAATGTAAAATCAAAGTTTCATATATTCAAGGAGCTTGAAAAAGTATGTCTAATGGGATCCTGACTTACTAGGCTACCATATTTTCTCTTTTGTTGTACTTTAAACTTGGTCCGTTGGCCGCCCACAAGATTTTATTCTTAACTGCATGCTTTTTGAATTACGTTGTGCTTGGATCGAAAATATCTTTTAGCTCTGTAAACAAGTTTTTTTTATCGGTCGTTTGAAGTTTGAACCACGCGTTAAAGCATTTTGTGAACATTTCTAACTCTTCGTCACAGTCAATATCATCATTTTGGTGTAAAATGATAATGATAATGATAAATCAAGCATTTGTCAAAAGATATTTACTCAATCTAACAAAACCAATTGACCTACATTCAAACACTTTTGAAGCAGAGAAGCATATACTAAACCATGACTTGTGCGAAGACGACAACCATACATTAAGACGACTCTTTCATGTTGTTTTTGTCGCTACAACCTCTTAGACCATCCTGCTTAACCCTATCACATCCGCGATTGCCACTGTTGCACCCCACAACCGCCACCGCCACCATCATAGTGGCATAGTCCAACTTCTGTGAAATATTTACAAACAAACATGATTGTTTTGTTAATGCATAACAAATTCCAAATTTTCTTTCAACGTATTCAAAATCCTTCACAAATTTTAATTGTCTTCTAAGGGGAAGGGAGTGACTTTTTTCTTAAGTTGACACATTAGCATTACATCAATTTTTTTTATTTCCCCCATATATTCCTCATTTTGAAAGATGTTGTCATTGTTTTACCCCCTTTTCTCGCTTTACCAAACTAATATTCCCCACTTTCTCATGCACAATTTAAACCATTAGGTACTGGTTTAATATTTATTGATTAGGTTTTTTTTTGTTACTAGATCCGTGGTGTTCCCTTGGTTTTAAAAAGCGCGTCTGAGGCGCGACTAGGTGCAAAGCGACCTCAGGAGCGACCTCCTTCGCTTTTTTGTACCTAAGACGAGCCTTGTACAGAAAGCACAGATGAAGCGCATTTTTCAAGCAAAAAAGCAATGATAAAGGTGCGCTTCCTGTACAGGAAGAAGGGTTGCCGATGAAGATGAAATGAGGAGAATATTTACCTGGAGAAGTCCGATGAAAAAGGTTTTTATCAACAGAGGATTCTGTCCATGCAGCTTTTGTGGATGGCGGTCCTTTTTCTTTTCCTAACCCTAATATAAACAACGTGACTTATCCAATTTGTTTATTTTTAGTTTATTAAGTTTTGCTTCTTGTACATATGCTTAGTGCTTAGGTATAGTGGGTGTACTAAATATTATTTACTTATTTAGGTTGGATTTATAGCATTTTAAGTTCTTCACAAATTAAATTATATATTAAATCGTATATATTAATTTATGTATAATAAAAAAATATATAAATATCTTGCGCCTCACGTACGAAAAGAGGTGTGCTTATGCGTTTTGCGCTTCAATTTTAGACCATGTCGCTTTTGTGCGCCTCGCGCTTTTTAAAACCAAGGATGTTCCTATCCTAAGTTAGGTTTTCATATATTCTCGATGTCCACTCCTATCCCCTCGTGTTCCAGATTTCATTCAAGGATATTAAAGAAAGGAAGCGGAAAAAAAAAGTAAAAACTAGTCGTGCTCCAAAGTTTTTCTATTTTAAAAAAACGAAACAAAAATCGAAAGTTGCGTTCGCGAGTTTACGACGAAAAAAAAAGCAAGTTGGAGACACATAACACTTTGCACACCTAAACCTTCATAACCCCTAACCCCCAGAATTATACTCTGACAATGGCTCCTCCTAGCCGATCTTCGAATTCTACAGCGATCTACGGTAACAATTCTTCATTTTCTCTATCTTTTCGCATTTTACAACTTCATCATAGTTTGTGTTCTCCTTTTAATGGTCAATTAAGTGATATTTGAAGTTTGAGCTTTTTAGGGTATGATGTTCTTCTTGGATCCATTGCTGCGTTTTACGTATTTATGGTGCCATTCACGAAAGTTGAAGAAAGCTTCAATGTTCAGGTACGTTCAAGGTATCATCTTGATTTATCTATCTTTCTTTAAAAAACCCATTTCCCAATTTAATTGATCATATAGGGTTTAAATTCATTAGAACAGAATATGCGAAAAATTCATCGACAAAAAGAAAAGCTTTCAATTTGGGTGTTGATTGATTTGCTTTTTATATCTAACGTAGATATCAAGTTTGAGCAAAGAAAGCTTGCACTTAAATTGCCTAAATCATTTAAATAAAGTTTTAAGTTTGAGAAGTTTGAGGTTTGATGTATAAGCTTCCATCTTTTGGAATAGTAAATTTTCAGTTTATCTTCATATTGAATGTTTACTTCAGCATTCAAGTTAATATACATCGAAACTTTTGGAATTGAACTGACGATATTTAAGCATTTGGTTTGTTCAGGCGATGCACGATATCTTGTATCACTGGCATCACATTGAAAATGTAAGTAATAGTCTTTCTGTACTTGTTTAGTTTGATGATACACTTTTTTTTCTTCTAATGGTTCTGTTTGATTTCACATACACAACAGTATGACCATTTGGAGTTTCCCGGGGTTGTTCCTCGCACCTTTATTGGTAAGCTCTTTCTTTATGTGCACTTCTGTAGATAATAATGTGTTTAATGTAGCAGGCTTTCGTATAATACAAATCAATGTCTGGTTTTGAACCTGATTCTGTTCCCATTTTATCTTTTGGCAGGTGCATTGCTAGTTTCCATTTTAGCATCTCCAATGGTTTTGGCTATCAATTTGCTGCACTTGCCAAAGATTTATAGTCTTTTAGCAGGTTAGTTCATTAGTCCATCTACAACATGTCAACTTAACTGACATTGTCTATATAGAAATTGGAAAACTCTACAATTCATCAGAGATACATAAATATTTTAGTGTTAGAAGTCTTACTTTCAAATATTTATACAATATTTTTTCGTTTTCTGATTTATTTGTATTGTTTTGTCCAGTTCGTTTGGCTCTAGGATTCTTCATCTTGGCTACACTCAGATTTTTACGTGTTCAGGTATTAACATTTATTTTGTTACTTGTTTATGTATACATATTATATGACATGCAGTGACTTAAAATTATTATAATCTCTAAGCAGATCAGAGATAAGTTTGGTTCCCAAGTTGAAGCCTTCTTTGTGATACTGGTAGCTATTCAGTTCCACATGCTGTTTTATTGCACACGCCCTCTTCCTAATATATTGGCATTGGGATTAGGTGATTAACCATGACCCTCGGACATAACTCTTAACCATGCTTTGTGTTTATTATGTTCACATATCTTTCTTTATTACTTTTACATTATCCAAAACTGATATATGTTAAGGGAAATTATGTAGATGTAAAAGGAAGTGGCCATGACTAAGCTGAACTTATTGCTTTAAGTTTCTTGTAATTTTTAGGTTTAAAAGACTTGGAACAACATTGAAATATTGCATCACAGTAACAAATTCAGTTCAAAGGAGAGTGGAAACGTAGGCTAAAGAGTGATTATTTGTAATCAGAGTCATTTGGACACAAATTTGGGAAACAGTGACCCACTTGTCATAATGGGTTGGACTATAATGCAATAATTTATAAATTTGCAGATACCTAGATGGTTTTGTAGGGCTTTTATATTTTGCTTTATAGGCATATGCTAAATGAGCCTATATTTTTTACACTTCTAGAATTTTGATCTTCAGTAAATTTTTTCCTTCTACAATTTAGCACGCATATTGTTATATTCATAAGAGCATTGTTTTATTGACTGTAGTAAATTTATCATATGGCTACTGGCTGAAGGGGAGCTTTTACGCTACACTAAGATGTCTGGTATGCTTTTCAAAACTGTAATTAACTTGTATAATTGATTTCAAATTTTGGGTTTTGTCAGCCTTTGTTGCTAGTCCTTTTTAAGAACATAGGCTGGTTATGTACACATTTTCAGACTACAACTCTAATTTTCTATGCTACTTCTATATCGAGTTCATCTATTCGCATCCTGAACTTTTTCATGAGATATACCCGTTATACCATTGCGGTAAACAAATGTTTTCTATTGTAAAGACACATCCTTCACTGTCAAAACCAATTTAATAATATCTATAAAAAGTTTGTGTAACATGTCTCTTTTTACATCTATGTTCTCTCTGTATCTCTCTCATTATATCTTATGTGAAGTTCAGATATTTGCTACCATTGTCTTTAGATGTGATATGCTGCTGCTTCTCTGTCCTCTTGGTTTGGAGCTTTTGCTGGTATGTCTTCTTGCTTTTGAATTGCTTGTATCATTACTTTATTATTATAACCTTCTTATTATTTGGTTGTCAATGGCAGACAAAATCAATTTCCTTTTGGGAAGCCATAAAAGTCTGTGCTGGAGCTGTGTTATTCAGCATAGGTTTGTATTAATATACCCTGGTATATTACCTGTTTTTCTTTTAAGGGGAGGCAATAAATCATGTGAATGTCAATTATATTAATTTATCATATCTATATTCATTTCCTACAGGTCTTACTATCTTAGTTGATTCAATAATGTGGCAGAAGCTATTGTGGCCTGAATTCGACGTTTTTTGGTTTAATTCTGTCTTGAATCGGAGTTCAGAATGGGGTGTATCCTCTGCTGTTAGAAACCATATAAAACTCAAATAACCTAATTATCATAATCTTGAGGCTTTTATTAAGAAATTATTATGAAAATTCTCATATTTCTGCTTTTTCATAACTTATGTTGCCTAGACACAACCATTTTACTGGTACTTCACTTCTGCTTTGCCCCGCTCATTGCTGGTTGCATATCCTCTCTTTATGGTAAGTTCAACAATTGATTTGGAAACAAAAGAAAATTTGTTGTTTATTTCTTAAGTGATGTGATTGTTGTAGTTTGGAGTTATACTTGATAGAAGAATCTTATTCTACGTGCTTCCAGTTCTCTCATTTGTTATACTGTACTCCAAGCTTCCACACAAGGTATCTTGCATGCCCCGTAAATATATCAAGAGTCGACTTGATGTTGACTTCTTACGGGTATATCAATTCATGGTTTTTCAATTTTGTAGGAGCTGCGTTTCATTATTAGTGCGGTTCCAATATTTAATTTGTCAGCAGCAGTTGCAGCTAGTCGTATGTATGTAGCTCTCCTCTTTGTTAATTAGTGTATTCTTTTGGGTGTTTATTACATCATATTTTGTAAGTCATAAGTCATAAAATTGTTTTCTTCTACAGATACAACAATAGAAAGAAGAGTTTCTGGAATCTTTTGTACATAGCACTCTTGAGTTTGCTTGTAATTAGGTTGAAAGAGAATTTCTTTTAATTTTCCTAATGAAAATGCTAATTTTTTCTCTTCTTATTAGTCAATTGATATTATAATTTGTGTAGTCTAGGATGCACTGCCATCACTTTCATGGCTTCATATGAGAACTACCCTAGTGGCTATGCTCTAAAAACTTTGCACAGAGTAGGTAATCTCTCTCTTTCTCTTCCTCTCACACACATACACACACAGTCACACACACAAACACTTAAACGTTCTGTAACTGAACTTTTTTCTGATAGGCCACACCAAGAACACTAGCAGTGAATTATGCGTTCATATCGATACCTTCTCAGCTATGAATGGAATTTCGCGGTTTTGTGAAAACGGCAATCAGTGGAGGTGCGTTTGATATTGATTCATAGTGCCTTTTATATATATCTTACTAGAATAAATTTACTTAATAGTTGCACCACATGAGCTAGTACTTCTATGCCATTGAGCACGATGTGTATGGCTATGGCGTTAAATGGAAATGGGTCGAAAGTCAGCAAAAGTGTATATTTAAATAAATCTCTTAAATCATATTATTCAAAACACTAGATTATTCTTAAAATAATATAGTTTTTGTAATCAATTATGACACTATTGTAAATGGCAAATTTGTTTGGCAGTCATTCGTGTTATTTATTAAAAAAGGATGAACAAAAATTGTTTCAGGTCAACCCGATCTGGACAGTACAAAGAATTACTTGTTTTGACCTGTTACTTAACCCCCGACCTGCCCATTTTGCCACATAAATTCCAATTACATTAGTTATACTTGTTACATCATCACCAAATGCGTGTCTGTAGTATAGGCGGTATCTCTCATTTAATTCTTAATTTTTTAATAATTGTCACAAAAACGGTATCAATAAGGTTCACTAACTATGTTATGTTACTGATTCAGGTATTCTAAAGAAGAAGGCATACCTTTGGAAGAACTTTGGCAGCGGAACTTTACTTATCTTTTGAAGTGAGTGAAATTGTTTTATAGTACTGTATCTTCTCAAAGGTGCTATATGTATTTATAGATAATAAATGCATAAAATATGATTACAAAAACTATTTCAATGCAATAATAGTTTAATTTTGAATAAAGTGTGTTAGAAGCTTGTAAGCATTACTGGGCGACTTTCAAACCGTTTTACTGTTTCAGTTGATTTAACGCGTTCCCTGTTTTGTAAATTTTGTCTTTTCACTTGTTTAAGGTTAAATTTGTCCGATATTGACTAGGTAAATGGGTCAAAATTACCACTCTACTGATTATTAATTTTAGACTAACCTGTGTTTTCATGTTGACTTATACAAATCCTTAAATCTTGCAGTGAACACTCGAGCATCAAGGGATTCAAGTGCTTGTTTAAAGTGGATGGTTTCTCCAGGATCCGTCTTAAGGTTGGCTTCCCGCCAATTTCAATGGTACGCATACTCAGCGTTAACTTTTACGCGTGTCATGAAGAATACATTAATGAAATCTGTTCGTATGCTTGACAGGTCAAAGCACCCAAAGTCTATATACATGGAAATCTTCAGAACACAGATATCATGCATAGAGTTTGGCCAGGTTGCTCATGAGTTTCTCTACCTTCAGAAATATTGAACCGGGGCTTGATCATATTGAGATAGTTTTTAGATCTTTTTTTGGTGGATAAACAAAGTTTTGTTCTGTTGTATTCATAATCATAACCCTTTGATAGTTACATCATTTGAATTTGAGATTGCATGTAATATATAGAAATTAGTTGGATAATTTTGAATGAAGGTATAAGTTCACGGTTTGATTTGGTTGGTTTTGATGAAAATCATGGTTTGATTGCTAATTATGGTTTTGGAAAACGACAAATCAAACTGGCCTAATTAGGGGGATGCTTTAGACAGGCTGGTTTTGATTGTTTAAACGGTTTAAAAGAATTAAAATTTTGTATTACAATCTTTAAGATGATAAATATGGTTTGTAAAATATTATACATATACATAACTTTGTGTTTATAAAATAAAAAATAGAGTCAAATGACATGTTTGGTTTACAAGGCTGGTTTTGGTTTCAAATTGTTTGTTGAGCTTGAATCTGTTTTTTTTACTTTAGCTTACTAGTTAGTATGTTTTTAACACTTCTCGTCAAGTCTATTAAAATACATTTCCTAATACTGAAAATGCAACCATGAGCTAGACCGTATAAATCTAAAACATGTCAAACTAGCTGGCTTGTATCGCGTCAATAGTTATATTGATATCAATGGATCACAAATACCCATTTGATATATTTGTTTAACAACATACAGATATCTTACTTTATTATGATTAACTTTTTGAGCAGCAAAAACAATATATTAACAACTAGCAAGAAGCTTGAGAAACAATTATAAAATATAAACAGACAAGTTAAAATCTAATTAATCATCCAATTTAAAAATACAATTTTGTCTCTCTACTTTGAAGTTTGAACCATGTAAATGTCCCCACTAAAACATACCTTGTGATATCTTACAAAAGCACAAAGACTAATAGTGATATTTATGATATTTAAAGGGGTAATAAAAGATCTTAGTCAAAACTAGAAGGACCAGCTTTGACCAACAGTTCAAAAACACTCACAGAGATCAAAACACACACAAAACCACTCTTATCTTCGTTGCCACAGAGTTCCTCCAAATCAACCTCTAAAACCCTAATCAACTGATTATCAACCCACAAAATTCTTCACAAAAATGTTACTCCATCAATCAATCTCCCAACCTCCACAACACCCACAATCAGTTTCCCTCTTATCATCATCATCACACCTCTCAAAGTCCCTCAATTTCCCACACGGGTCTCTAATTTCACCCCTCAAGAAGCCCCAATTCACTCCATTAATCATCAAAAACCGCTCATCATCATCATCATCTTCTTCTTCATCTTCTTGGTCGTCTTCGCATTCGAAAGCGCACAGCTATGGCACAGTGGACTACGAGAACAGGCCTGCAACAACGGTTACTTGGAAGGCGATTTACAAGAGGATTTCGGTGATGGGTGATCCTGAAAAGGGGGCTACTGAGGTGTTGAATCAGTGGGAGAATGAAGGGAGGAAGGTTACCAAGTGGGAGCTTTGTAGAATTGTGAAGGAAATGAGGAAGTATGGTCGTCATAAGCTTGCTCTTGAGGTATGTTTGAGTTGAAATCGATTCAATTTGTGCGATTGTGTGTTTAAATTAGATTGATTTTGTTAGTTTTATCATGGGTTTCTTCAATTTGATTACTTGATACTAATTATTGTTAAAAGGTATAATCTTGTTTAGAGTACTCTGGAAGCTTGAGTTGAATAAATCTTGCTGTATATTTGTGTATTGCTTGCTATCTTGTTCTGTATGAAGTTGCAGGTTTGACTTTTGGGAGTCAAATGAGTTGGTTTATAAGCTTAAAACTGGTAAAAGATGGTGTTGTTTCCATCAAAATAGTGGCAGCTACGTTGAACTGGTTAAGCTTCATTCTATTCGAAGCATTATCGAGTTGTAAAATTGAATTGTTGAGATCAATTTTTTATGCAAGTAGTAATGTGTTGACCTCGCATTGTAACTATAAAAACTTATTGTGTAGGACTGTAGGTGATTAATTGCTTTATGTATATCAGTATATGTTGATGTCACTCTCGAACAAGTAGTAATGTGTTGACCTCACATTATAGCAATAAAAACTTATTGTATAGGAGATTAATATGTTTTATGTTGACCTCACTTTTGTCAAATATGATTACAAAACTTATTGTATAGGTAAAAACTTATTGCATAATTACATTATAGCAAGTAGTAATGTGTTGACCTCACTTTCGTCAATATGTAGTAAGCTATAAGGAGAAGAGAACATGTGATTTTGAAAGTTTGATTATTGCTTTTTGATAATTGGACATCATTTAAGGGTTATTGATGTAATCTTCCTCATTTGCAGATTTACATGTGGATGAATAACAGACCCGAGAGGTTTAGAATATCCTCGAGTGATGCTGCAATTCAACTAGATCTAGTTTCTAAAGTACATGGCATTTCAGGTGCCGAAGACTACTTCAAAAGTTTGCCGAATAATTTAGTGGACAAACGCATTTATGGGGCCCTTTTAAACGCTTATGTGCGTGCTAGAATGGTAGAAAAGTCCGAGTCTTTGTTGGTTGAAATGAAAAACAAAGACTATGCTGGTCAAGCACTTCCATATAATGTGATGATGACTCTCTACATGAACCTTAAGGATCAAGAAAAAGTGGAATCACTGATTTCTGAAATGATGCAAAACAACATAGATTTGGATTTATATTCATATAATATCTGGATTTCCTCACGCGGGTCTCATGGATCTATCGAAAAGATGGAAGAAGCTTTTGAAAAACTGAAACTTGATGAGTCGGTTAATCCAAATTGGACTACTTATAGCACCATGGCTACTTTGTACATCAAGAATGGAGAATTTGAAAAGGCCGAAGATTGTCTTAGAAAAATTGAAACCCTAATCACGGGCCGCGATCGAATTCCTTATCATTATCTTTTAAGTCATTATGGTAGCATTGGTAAGAAAGAAGAAATTCAAAGAATTTGGGAATCTTACAAAACAATCTTTCCATATATACCGAATTTAGCTTATCACGCTGCTATCTCTTCGTTCATCAGAATGGATGATATTGAAGAAAGTGAGTTTCTTTACGAAGAATGGGTTTCAGTGAAGACATCTTACGACCCGAGAATCGGTAATCTTTTATTGAGTTGGTATGTTAGAAACGGGTTTATGGAAAAAGCTGAAACTTTTCTTAAAGAAATGTTGAAAGTTGGAAAATCAAATTCAAGCACTTGGGAGATCATTGCAGAATCTCATATTAAAGAAAATCGGGTTTCTGATGCATTATCATGCTTTGAGAAAGCATTATCTAACGAAGGATCAAGCTTTTGGAGACCAAAACCCGTGAATATTTCAGCTTTGTATGATATCTGTGAACGCGAAAACGATGAAAGCAGCAAGGAGGCGTTGTTTGAGGTGTTGAGAAGAGCACATGTTCTCGAGGATGATGCTTATATGTCGTATTTACCTTTTTATAAGCAATCAAAACCTGAAAATGAACTGCAGAAGGTTAAAGAAAGTGAGGGTGATTATGAAGAAGCAGCTGTAGATATGCTTATGAACGAACTGCAGGCAAGCGTTTAAGGATTGATTGTAATCAGGATAGTTGAGGATATTTTCGTGCGATAATCTGCTGTTGGAGATTGTAACTGTGGCTAAAGATGGTGAAAATGTGTTTGTTCTTATGTTACACAAGATTTTGCAGAGTTTTTATAATGGCATTTTGGCAATTTGAGCAATGTTATCAGCTGTTATATAGCTAAATGCCTAAATGCATGATGGAGTTTGGTTCTTTAGGCTCATTGTTTGACCAATCTTGAACCAAGTACAAGTTTTTATGCATATTGTGCATTTGTACTAGTAGTTAGTTATGTCGGTAATTTGGTTATATTTGAACTATTTAAGGAAGTCATAACACAATATACTGAAACTATAAGAAACAAATTATGTTGACTTTTTTGTGCGACTCAAATAGATTACTTCAAAATTTCACAACTCATATTATTGAAAAATATATACTTACTTTTGAAAGGGGGATTACTTAAATTTCGTACAACTAATAAAGGTTCTACGAGTGTGACCATCGCGAAATTAATAGCCTACTATTGCCGAACTGTCTGTTTACTTAATAATGAAAGTCACATAAAGTTAGGATGCATGTATAATAAAAGGGTATAAGTGATAGATGACGACATATAAAACAACCACTAGCATAGTCTAGTGACAAAGATGTATGTCCTTCATTTAAAAGATGTTAGTTCAAATATCACTGAGATATTGCAGTAAATTTAAGTGTAAATTGGATTATAACTTTGACGAAAAAACAACCGACATTCATTTGAGGCCACATGAATTTTTTCATCAACTTGGATATCATACAAACTTTTTGTTTATGTAAAACATTGACTTGTTGATTTTTGGTATTATTTACTTACGAGTTTAAACGGTGAGTCGTTTTTTTAAAAAATTCATAAATATTTATATAGATGGTTTCATGGATGTAACATACAAAAATCAATTAGACTGACTTTTTCATTTAAAATTAGTTAGTATGTTAATTTCTTCTTATGATATTAACCATGTAAATAATTGAATTTAAGAACGCGTTGCTATTTTTGAAGCAAATTGCATGTCAACATATAAATTAAAAATTTAAGAAGTAAACTAAAATATATAGCTAGTTTATGTATATCATTTTATTAAAATTTAAAGTATGAATAACTTATAAAAGAAAATATTTTTTACAATATTTTTTGGACGGTGGACTTTTTTTAAAACAAAAAAAGCTACAAAGAATACAAATTCATAAGACTAAGGAACCAGATCTCAAATATTGAAATTACACATCTATTTCGGTTTATATTATTAGTGAACGTCAATCCATGTTTCACCCATAAATAGATGTACTTCTTTCGTAACATGATCAAATTTAGTGTTGAAAAAAGTTATTAAACTTAGTCTTATTCCTTATTATCTAAATGCTCTAACAAGTTACGTAGACAACAACTGTAATTAGCTTCCTCCATTAACACGAACCTTGAATTATTCCCAACCACAAGATTGTGTTAATTTGATCATTTCGGGTTGGAAACATTATTGTAACGGATAAAATACGAAAACATGTTTTATTTTGGGTGATTTATAACAAGTTTTCAAAGTTAAAGGGTGTATATGTAGCAAAATGAAAGATAAAGGGCTTCGTGTTACATGCTATCATATTTCATTTGAAGTTTAGGGATGCAATGTTCTTCACACTGCCGCTTGTAGAACCACCGCCGCCACTCTCTCCGGCGAATAATCATCTCCGGCGACTGTATATGTTTCTGTAGGTAGGTTTCCGATCTGTTTATCGTCATCTGATTGTGTTAGATTTTGCTTTATGAATAAAAGATTATTAGATATGTGTTTAGAGACATTACATGGTGTGATCACTGAAAAACAGATAGAAATAGGGTAATTTGTATTTTTTTGCCAACCTAAATGAAATTTGATTGATGGGTATTCATTATTCAATGGGGCAGAGGTTTTTTTTTTGGGTAAATCTTGCGACGAGGATATTGCATATGTGCTGTTTGATGAAATGCCTGAATGAGATTTTTGCCATCTACCATTGTGTTACACTAGTACTGTTATTTCTGAACAGTGTTTAGTGGATCGCTAATTATCCTGAACCTACATGAAGACTTTTGTTAATGAGTAAAGTTGTTTTTCTAAATATGAATTTACCTCATTTACATTGATCAGGTGTAATTTTTTTTGAAGAGCAGGTTATAAATTATAAGATTGCAAGAGTTCATTGGTTGATGGTTTGTGTTTTTTGTAACTTTGTTATGGTCAAGCCGTTAAGTTAGATTGAGGCCAAACTGAAGTCAGCAATAGCCCACTCTAAGGATAAAGTGATTATCAGAGGGAATGTTTTTAATGAAACAGTAATACAGAGAGACATGTTCTGCCAACTTGATGTTTAATTGATGTTGCATTAAATATTTGTGCATCACTGTGTCTAAGTCTATTGTGTGCTTGCATCCAATAGCCTTGACTAATCCTTGATCTGCCAACTTAAGCTGGCTTTGATCTTAGTTGTGCTTATTTCGTGTTTTTGTGCTGGTTTTTGATCGCGAAGGGTTAGTGAGGTACAATAGATAACAGGAGTCATTACAATGCTCTGAGATCATGTTCGGGGAGGAGAGGTGCTTCTTCAGAGAGAAATGGATATAGACTGCGAGTAGCATCGTGGAATGTAGGCACCCTTACTAGTAAGTTATTAGAGTTAATTGATGTGCTGAATAGACGTAGGGTGCAAATAGCATGCCTTCAGGAGACTAGATGGCGGGGTGGGAGATCAAAAGAGTGCAATGGTTATAAACTGTGGTATTCAGGGTCAGATGGTACAAAAAATGGAGTAGGTTTTCTAGTTGCTAAAGAACTTCAGGATAATGTAGTGGAGGTAAGAAGATACGATGATAGACTTATGCTGTTAAGAATAGTAATAGGGGATGAGGTAGTGACAGTAGTTAGTGCGTATGCACCACAAGTTGGATTAGGGGAAACGGAAAGAAATAGGTTTTGGGAGACCTTAGATCATGTTATGGGGGAAATACCTAGAGAAGAAAAAATATGCATAGGAGGTGATTTTAATGGGCATATCGGTAAGGGTAACGATCAATTCCCGTCGGTTCATGGAGGCTTTGGGTTTGGTCTGAGGAATGAAGGCGGAAGGGAGCTCCTTGACTTTGCTTTAGCGCATGACCTAGGCATCATAAACTCGTTTTTTAAGAAAAGAGACTCGCATCTAATCACGTTTAGCAACGGCGGGAGACACACGCAGATAGACTATCTGCTGATGAGGGGAGAAGACCGTAACTCGTGGAAGGACTGTAAGACAATCCCGGGAGAGTCTGTAGTGACTCAACATCATATGTTGGTGGCTGATCTACGCGTGAAGAGAGCAATTGTCCGGCCAATTAAGAGATTTAGACCTACGATCAGATGGGGCCAGCTCAAGGACGAAAAGATTACTACCTTTAGAGATAAGGTCATACCAATGATCCAAACTAGGCCACAGAAAGACGCAAATCAAATGTGGGAAGAAATGGCAACTACAGTTATACAAGCAGCTAAAGAAACTCTCGGACTTGCAACAAATAGGACAGTAGGTCAGAAGGAATCCTGGTGGTGGAACGATAATGTACAGGAGAAGGTAAAAATTAAACAACAAAGTTTTAGAGACCTTTTACAATGTAATAATGACGAAGAACGAGCAGAGCTAAAACATAAATATAAGGAGGCTAAGAGAGAGGCGAAAAAATCTGTGTCAGAGGCAAAGAACACAGCGTACGAGAAAATGTATAACCGATTAGAGACGAAAGAAGGAGAATATGACATGTTTAAGATTTCCAGGGCAAGAGAAAGGGGAAGACAAGACCTCAGAATGGTAAAGTTTATAAAGGCTGCAGATGGAAAGGTCTTGGTGAAGGAGAACGACATCAAGGCGAGATGGAAAACTTACTTCGATAACCTTTTCAACATAACGAACCCTAATCAACAATCTGCCATCGATAAAACAACCCAACCAAACCAACAAAACAAGTGTTATTGTAGAAGTATCACTGTCGACGAAGTTATGAGGGCGCTGAAGAAAATGGGAAGGGCTAAGGCAGTAGGGTTAGACAACATACCGATTGAAGTGTGGAAGTGCCTAGGAGACGAGGGCCTGGAATGGTTAACAGACTTATTCAACACTATCGTCAAAACCGGGAGGATGCCAGAGCAATGGAGAAGCAGTGTCATAGTCCCCATATATAAGAATAAAGGAGATGTACAATGTTGCACAAATTACAGGGGAATTAAGCTATTGAGTCACACGATGAAACTATGGGAAAGAGTTATTGACACGAGAATTAGACGAGAAACCCAGATAACGGTAAACCAATTTGGATTTATGCCAGGACGCTCCACAACAGAAGCCATACACGTCATAAGAAGGATAATGGAGAAATATAGAGAAAAGAAAAGGGACCTACATATGGTTTTCATTGACCTAGAAAAAGCATATGACAGTGTGCCGCGTCAACTCATTTGGGAAAGTCTACGACTTAGAAGGGTACCAGAGAGGTATATCAAAATAATAATGGATATGTATGAAGGGGCAAAAACGTGTGTGCGAGCACCAGTCGGAGACACAGACTTTTTCCCGGTGGAAGTGGGACTACACCAAGGATCGGCATTGAGTCCATTTCTCTTCACAATAGTGTTGGATGAGATGACAAAGTCTATACAAGAACCAGTCCCGTGGTGCATGATGTTTGCGGATGATATCGTCTTAATATCAGAATCAAAAAAGGTGCTTAACGAGAGGCTAGAACAGTGGAGAGCCGCACTAGAGAGAAGAGGCTTAAGGATAAGTCGCTCTAAGACGGAATACATGCATTGTAACTTTAGTGGGGGGGATGAAGAGGACACCCAAATAAGTATCCAGGGTATGACAGTACCACAGACATCTAGGTTTAAATACTTGGGCTCGTACGTACAGGAGGACGGAGAGATACACAACGATGTAGCTCACCGTGTGCAGTCAGGATGGTGCAAATGGAGAGCAGCATCAGGGATCCTGTGTGATAAGAGGTTCCCAGCAAAACTAAAGGGAAAACTATACAGAGCGGCAGTTCGTCCAGCTATGTTATACGGAACAGAATGTTGGGCCATAAAGAAATCGCACCAGAGACAAATTGAGGTCGCGGAAATGCGAATGCTGAGGTGGATGTGTGGCCACACAAGATTGGACCGAATAAGAAACGACGTGTTTCGACAGAGGCTAGAGGTGGCTGGTATCACAGATAAAATACGAGAGGGAAGATTAAGATGGTTTGGGCACGTAAAGCGGAGGCCGTTCGTAGCACCTGTTAGAGCAGTAGAGAACATCAACGTGGTAGGAGGAGTAGAGGTAGACCTAGGTTGACTTGGGACGAGGTAATTAGGCGAGATATGGTAGACTTGCACCTCTCTGAGCACATGATCGAGGATAGGAGTGCGTGGAGGCGTAGAATTAAAATTAAGGACTTTTAGCGGGATCTGTGGGTAGGAAGGGTAGTCGTAGACTTAGTTGCGGGACCCCTGTTTTCTTTAATCTGCCCTTTCGCGCGTTTCTTGAAGAGTATCTGTTGTACTCAATTTCTCAGCTTTTATGTGATCTTTACCTGTGTGTTGTATGCTGTATACCATAATTTGTTACGGTTATTGTTTTCCTTACTGAGTCGGGGGTCTCTTCGGAAGCGGTCTCTCTATTTTCCATGATAGAGGAAAGACTCGCCACCAACCACCCCTCCCAGACCCTGCTCTTGAGTGGGATTTACTGGGTATGTTTGTTTGTTTGTTTGTTTTAATACAGAGAGACATGGGGAAGAAAGGGATAGTATTTTCATTCATAGTTCAAAATTTTCTTAAAAATCAGCTATTTATGTTTCTTATTATGATAGGGATGTATGCACTTAATTATTCCTATAACTTCCCATGTGGGCGTTTACATAAGTTGAAGTGTTGAACAGCTGCTATGCTTTGTTTTTTATTCTTTACAATTGGCATGCATGCTGTTTCCACTACTTATGGACGTGCAACACTTAACTGTAACGAGGTGTTGCAATCTAATAGCTCGCTTATGTGAAAGCTGTATGGAATTTTACTATGCCTTTTTTAAGGTGTTCTTACTATAGAAAGGCAACTGCGAAGTAGGACATCCATTTTGTTCTTTTAGAACAAGACAGTATTACCACGCTGGCCCCTCAAAACTAGATAAAGATTGCATCAAAGTTTTGATTTTAGATTTTAATCTGTTAGAGTTCTTGGTAGTATTATAGTAGTATACAGAGTACCATCAAGTTGTTAATTGGTTCACTGTTCACATGCATGTTTTAGTTAACTTTCATGTTTATATGCACTTTAGGATATGTATAAGGAAGCATGGCCGAAGCCTTTTTTCATTGTCCTGACTTCTTTATTACACTTACACAGTTAAGTTGTATTGTCAACTGTGATAGTATGGTGAGATTTTGAAGTTTTACTTCTTTCTTTTATTTTGTACTACTTAGCACTTATCTTAGATGGTGTCCACATGGACTGATGGGTGACCATGCTACGTCGTGGTCTCTTATTTGTTTTAAAGATTTCTACTCAATGTATGCCAAAAAAGATGTTGATGTAACTATGCAATAAGTTATGGTCTGAGCCATAGATTATCTTATGAAAAAATTTTTTACTTAAAATATTCTGTTAACATATAATTTGTTCTCCATACGTAGGTCATCTGAAATCATCTTGCTTGAATCGTTGAGGAAGACTACCTTTTAGCACAAGTCATGGTGGGTTGGCATCGTCATGTACAGTCTATACTTCGGCAGGTTGGGAAAAGAGTGGAAAACAGCTGTTACACTCATGCCAACTTTTCTAGTTCTCCATTGAAGTTCTCTCCTGTCCAAGGTTGAAACATTTTACATATTTAGTAGATGGTCAGCTTGTACTTTTGTTGCTAGGATTAGGGGTGGGAAAATGGTTGGTCCAAAACTTGTTCATTATAGTGCGGGTTAAAAGCGATCAGGTCAGCTGTCCTGGAACACTTTTTGCCTAAAGAATTTGATTTCTTTCCCAAATAATTTATTGTATCAGATGTGATTTTGAAGATTATGTCATTTTGATAGTGATCTATTTTTGAATGAAAGGATTGAATAGGTTTTATGCATAAAAATGCACTGCTGTGACTTTCAACCCATTCCTCTTCAAGGATTTAATAGATTATGTAAATGATCCAAATTTCCATGTCTGGCTAGGACATGAAAGTCACCTCAAGCTGAAATTGATTTCCTATTCATTATTGCTCAAATGTGAAGTAGAATGCATCTATCTTTTCTGATATTTTACATGCTACAGCCATTTTGTAATCAGTTTAGCTGTGTTGCATTTGTTATTACCATTTTGGTGGTGTATAACCAAAATTATTTTGGCAGGCTTGCCATCTCATTTACACGGCCTTTGGATTCCACCTACAAATGTGTCAAGACCTTTATATCACTATTTCCAGCAATTGGTAATGCACTGGATCTGATTTACATTTTCTAATTTGTCATCATAGAAATTTTAATTAAATGTTTTCTTTTTCAACTACTATGGCAGGGATTTATTAGTACTAGAAGATTTCTTTCATCTGATGCAACCCCAGGTCCATCTCCTTTGACACCAACATTGGCTATAGGCAGCGGTCAAGCTGAAGCTGAGAAAGCTGTCTCTAAACCTTCAAAAGTCCAAGCAATTCTCAAGAACATAAAACAGGTCCTTCGTCTTTTTTTTTCGTTGACCAGTAACCACTCAGTTATTCCAATATATTATATAGAAATTAAAATAATACTATGTTTTGCTTTGAGCCTTTTGAGTACTTTAGTATTGGTTCTGAAGTTGTACTTATGTCCTTTAATGTTGGAATGTTAATTGTTCTTGGTTTTTACTAGGATTGTTTGATCTACGTTGTTCACTTGATGATTGGATAACATATTTTGTTTAAGATGCAATTAGTTTCCTGTATTGACTTTTATTTTGTGTTTAATTTTTAATTATACACTTGATAATTTCAGAGTCCAAAGAAGGTGAACTTGGTTGCCACTTTAGTCCGTGGCATGCGTGTTGAGGATGCATTATTGCAGTTGCAGTTGACAGTAAAACGTGCATCAAAAACCGTCTACCAGGTGATAACTTCTTGCTGTGTGGGTGATGTTTAAATATAAATAAATTCTTCAACTGTTTTTGCTTTGTAATAGAATGAGAAGCAAGATTTAGGACCATAAGTATCAGAAGTGGCAAAATAGTCATATTGGGTAACAGGTAACTTTTATGCGCAGGTCAAATGAATCATGTTGGGCTGGCCCATGGATGCATGTTTTGTATTTTTGTACTTTGTGAATAATTAATTATGTTTTATATATGATTTAATGTAGTTTTAAATAGTGATTCTTCTTTAAACAAAACTATTCAGGACAACGTAAGCATTTAAATACATTTTAGGGGACTTTTGGCCTGTTTTTTTAGTTAATTATCTACAGTTGACCTGTTTGACTGTGACTGAAAGATACAACCAGAATTGACCCATTTCTACTTAATTAGGTTGAAATTGTCATCTCTAACAGAGTCTATCACGTTTTCTTAACGGCATTTGGCGTCTTGGTTTTCTCAAACAAGATATCAAGTGTTATTATCTTTATTAATGTGAAAGAGGGTCTTCTTTTTGGTTTATGGAGTACCTAAATGTAATGAGTATCTGTACTCCAATACTTTACTAATATCTAAGATAGTTGTACTTTAATTATCTTTTTGTTACTATGGTCCTAATGATTAATGTTTATTGATCAAATGGTGGCCCCTCTGTGCAGGTTATCCATTCCGCCCGTGCAAATGCCACACACAATCATGGATTTGATGCAGATCGGCTTATTGTTGGTAACACACAATCCCATTTTTTTTTCCCAATTTAATTTCTACACTCGTAAACTATCACGAATTTAACAGTTTGACCTTGTTTATTCTAAAAAAATTTAGTCAAAGTTTGTCCTATAAGTGATAGAAATGCTGGATGGGCTCAAACATGACTAGTCATGTGCCTCCAATGTTCACATGGCAAGCCATTAAAATTAAAAAACCACACAAAACATGAAAATTTGAAACCATTGTAACTATTTATTTTGTATTTTGACATTCCAGCATTAGATCGCATCTAAAATTCGCATTGCGGTCCGATCAGCATTTTTGTTTTTTTTTTCCAGAACAACTTCTTATCTACTCTTGATCACATGTACCTGCACCTTGTGGGATTTGAACCCTTGACCTCTTGGATAGAGGGGAGGCACCTTACAATCATCATTTTTGTAAATAACCAAACAATCTGAAAGATAACAATACAAAAAAAAAAAAGTAATCTAAATACTGTGAGCAACTCATTAAAAATTGTAGAAGTCATAACAAGCAAAAGATAGATTTTTCCAGAGGCGTCAAAATCGGCGTAGCAGGTAGGTTCCAGACTGGGTAACAGGTTACAATAAGTTAGTTTTGGTGTGGATCAACCCAATCTTGATATTTTATAGAACATTTTGTGTGTCAAATATGATTACACAAGTTCTTTTATTTTTCCAGTAGTAATCAAAGTTTTTATTAATAAAATGATTTAGGAGTTTGTTTACATTAATAAACACGTTAGTCCACTTTCAAACCCATTTGACCCGTTTAATTTTAATGTAATGTTTTCTATTTTCTACATTTGATCCTTTAGATATAGTTCAACCCATAAGTAAACGGGTTGAAATGACCACCTTTACTTATTCCCACGGAACAAACACTTTTAACCCATAAGTAAACGGGTTGAAATTACCGCATCTAGTTTTTCTTACAAAACAAACACTTTCAACCCATAAACAAACGGTTTGAAATTACCACCTTTAGTTTTTCCCATTCCGCGTTCCAAATTTGTACCCTCCCTGATGGAATTCAATCTCCTTCCAGATATTTCCTTAGCTCTCTCTTTTCAATCTTGTCAAATTTGAAAACATTGTCTATACTCAACACGCTTTCATTTATTACAGCCGAAGCATTTGTTGGTAAGGGGTTTTTCAAAAAACGAGTAGCATATCATGCTAAAGGAAGAAGTGGAGTAAGAGTGCGACCTGAATGCAGACTGACAGTGGTACTAAGAGAAATAACACCAGAAGAGGAAGCAGAAATTGCTAGACTAAAAGTTCACAATTTTGCAAAACTCACTAAGCGAGAAAGGCGGCTTGTTCCACATAAGCTTATTGAGACGACCCCAATTTGGAACCGCAAAGGTAAAGCCAGAAATCATGGAGATGAAGCAGGTGGTATGGCTTCATGAGAATCATCATTAATCCCATGAAGAATAACATCTTATGACCTTAAAACAGTAGTTTATGTTTTCATGTTTTGAACCTTAAATGATGGTAATTTGGTGATGTTATTGTGCTCAAAGTGAGATTAGAACTTATGGGGTCATGTTTAAATGATCGTTTAATTTAGTGGTTGAATTTGAATAACGTGAAATTATGAGATTAGTTTATTCAAAACTTTGGTTTTTATCGGTAATGGTCTTTTTTCTTAAGATGTGTACTGGATAATTTCTTATGGGATTTGTAAATATTGTTCAGGATCTAGATTTTTTTATTATGGGTGTAGTTAAATTCAATTTCAATCCTACACCAACGATTAAGAATCGATATCCTCATGAACTACATTTTCAAATAAACTCCATAGTCGTTTTGTTCTGTCAGTGTCATCATCCTCTATGAACATCAAATTGTGATTGTTGATGTTGGATTACCAGACCAACTCCTAAACCAACTAGCGATAAGTAAATATGGCACGACATGGATATTACATATTCGGGTTTATGTTTAGTTTAAATGGGTTCATGTTAGTTTGACAAACTTGCAAACACGTTAGCAAAAAGAAGTGTGGTCGGATTGACCTAACAGGGGTTTTGGGTTTACGCATGTATTTTTATAATTAAAAAAAGGTTATTTTTCATAATGTTCGGGTATTTTATGGCAACAAATAAAAAGAAGAGTTAAATGCGTTTTTCATCCTTGAGCTTTCATATATATTGTCATTAGAGTCCAAAAGTTAAAATTTTGTTATTTGCATCCAAATGTTTCACAAAAATTGTCATTTGAATCCATTTAACTATTCCTAATTAACACTATTAACTTTTTCCGTTAAGTTTCTTACATTAAGGGTATTTTTGTCAAAACAATTACAAAATAAAAAATCAACTCTACGTGAGGGGTTTTATGCGTTTAGTATCGTTTGGTGATCACCATTGCGATTTGAATCCACCTATTAAATATAATGATAATCACCTAAAAATAACTCATTTCTAACTTTATAAAATATACATCGCAAAAAGAATATAAATAAACAAACAAGTCATATGACACAAACCATTTGAATCATAACCATAAAAGACAAATTATTATAAAATTTATAAGGGTGAAAGGGCACTCTCATAACAAGTCATGTTCAAATGATTTTATATTTGTTTGTAATTTTAAAGTACTAACATCCAAAAAGTCCAATATAAAATCATTTCATGTTAAAAAAAGATTTTGTTCATGTCAACCTACTAACAAGTGTGTAGTGTTCAATTGTTGAACACGATTCACGATGTGCGGATTCATGTTGTGTTCGACCTGCAAACAATACATTAGGTTTTATATATTTATGTGAGTGTATTTCTTATACTTTAGGAAATTGTTGTAAATGGTTGTGAGTGAAGAAAAGAGAAAATGTTACTATTCATCTGTATATTTAGTGAATCACTGTTAGGGGTGTAAACGAATCAAACTGTCTCGCAAGCTACTCGGGATCGGTTCGAAAAAAGTTCAAACCGAGCAATCTTAAACGAGCTCGAGCTCACATTATGACTCATTTACTAAACGAGCTTGAGCCCGAGCTTCAGATATCAAGCTTGAGCCGGCTCGCTAACCTAAACGAGCTTTTTGTTTATATATATATTTTATTTACATATTAAATATAAATAAATATATATTTACATAAGAGTAAATTACACTTTTCGTCCTTTAGTTTTATATCAGATTCAGGTTTTAAGGAAATTACAGTAAACATACTTTACGTTTAAAAAAACTTGCATATTTCATCATTTTCTCTTATGGACGTTGAATTTATCCGCTAAATCATAGTTGTGTCATTCAATTTGTCTGCATACTAGCACTAACCGTCCCTTATAAAGTTTGAGAACACAACCTTTTATAATTGAACCTCTTTAGTTCTTATCAAATTAAGTTATTTGCCTTGCACATGAGAGTGATATTGTTATTTACCTATTTAATAAAAAATAAACGATAAATTAGCACCCACACCTCTCTCTTTACCTGTTGGATCAGGTAAGTTTAAACAAACAAGAAGTTCTTCTAAGATCAGTTGATAACGAATGCAAAATTTAAATTAGTTACTTACTATCACAACATATAAACTTTGAGTAAAGATAAGTACACGATAAGTTATTTAAAGTATTCATTTGATTAATCTGTTTTGTACAAAGATTACAATTCAGCAGATACAATCAAATGGTTTAGAAAGTTTGCCTCTCCTAAACAAGTGTGAGGGTTTTATACTAAACAATGAGAGTAAACTATTCTATGTTCAGATGCTACAGTAGAACAAGTAAGTTGTGTATCGGAGTTGGTAGCTTCAATACTATGTTGCCTGCTAAAGGTGAAACACAACAGCCGTTTGTACAGACACACATGTTCTCAGCAGTAGTCGATCATCAGATCATGAAGTTAGATGTTGATCGGCAGTTGATCTGCATGTACTGATAATCACTCTTTCAGTACATGTAGTTCAGCAGTTGTCTGGCATATGTTGATCAGCAGTCATTTAGCATATGCACTTCTGTAGTTAATTAATCACTTGGCCTGATTTGGCAGTTGAAGGCCAATGCTGAAATGTAATCCAGAGTTTTTCGATAGTTTCACCCTTCATGATTCAACATTACCTTTTCTTCCTCCCTCAAATCCTAATTGAGATCCACCATCCCTCCTTGAAACCGTCGGCCACCGATCACCACCACCCATACTCTTTGATAGGCATGACTTCCACACCGCCTCTAAAGAACCTGAATAACATCTCTGAGTTCATAAACCCTAGATCTGATAAAGAGGATGGTGGTTTATGATGATGAAGGTGACTATGGTGGTTGTTGGTTGGTTGCAGGTTGGGGTTGATGGGTGACGATGGTAGTGGTTTATGGTGATGAAGATGGTTTATGGTGATTAAGACGGTGTTTGGTGGTATTGGTGATGTAGATGGGGAGTTTATGGAGGTGGTTTATGGTGATGACGGTGGGGGTGATGGATGGGGTTTATGGTGATGAAGATGGGGGGTGATGGATGTGGTTTATGATTACGAAGATGGTGTCTGGTGGTGTTGGTGATGTAGATGGAGTGATGAAGGTGGTTTATGGTGATGAAGATAGGGGTGATGAGATGGTTTATGATGATGAAGATGGGCGCGATGAAGCTGGTGGCATTGAATTGGTTTTTTAATTATAAAATGACTATTTTGCCCTCACATGGAAAGCACATGCACTCATTTAACGTAAAAAATAAACGTTCGTTAAAGGAAACGATGAAACATGCAAGTTTTTTTTATATGTAAAGAACGTTTACTTTAATTTCCTTATTTTAAGGACAAAAACTGAAATATACTATAATACTAAAGAACAAAGTGTACTTTACTCTTACATAAATCATAATATTATATATTTTACTATGATAAAAATAATTAAATAATATATATTGTTTTACATATGACCATAAATAAATATAAAACTAAATATAAAAAAAATAAAAATTAAATAGTTTAACAATAAACAAGTCGAACCCGAGCTCCAGCCAAGCTCGAGCCTTCTAAAACCAAAATGAGCCGAACTCGAGCCCAGCTCGGGTTCGGCAATCTTGTTTACACCCCTGATCACTATTCAACATTATAATTTTTTATTATTTTTAAATAATTGAGTGAAAAAGAAAAAAAAATACAATATCAAAAATATAAATAAGTATTATTCAATTGAAAAATGGAAAAAAAAAATACTAATTTTTGTAATTATAAAAGTTAGGATAGAGAACCTAACGTTAATGCTCAAGATCAACAACTCACAAAAAGATATGCATCTCTCAAACCACAACGCACATATAATCAAAATCCCTCCAATTCTTATCAGTTTAACAACACGACTTCCACCGTCATCCACCTTAACTGTCACCACCACCTCAGGATTCATAAAAACCAGCGTTCTTTTAAGCTAATTTTTTTCAGTTGTTTAGCAAGTAAACCCGATTGATAATTCATAAGTAAGCGGGTTGAAATTGCCTATACTATAAACTAATACAAGCTAACTATAGTTGCAACACATTTCACTAAAAGCATCAGCCATCAGGTGGTAAAAACAAACAGATTAAGCATTCAAACAATGACTAAGAACCCCACAATGTATTTGAATCGTAATCAAGTTTGGTAAAAACTTTCAGAAATATGTCGAGAAAGAGAATCATAGTAATGAATCTAACTCTCGGTCTGCTCCCTAAGACGACGGATGGTACTCCTGACAGTAACAGCACTAGCAGTACTGCAAAAACAGAACAGAGTTAGTTTTGAGAAGTTTTATAGGAATCTTTTAAGTACAATAACCACAAATGTAAATAATCAAGAAACTCATTACTTCAATGTATAAGCACCGCCTGCTTTCACTTTCCCGCAATCTTTGCAGCCCCAGATGCCAACAGCCTTCCTTTTCACCGCATACTGCAAAAATAAGCCCAAAAAAGGAAGCTAAGCAAAGATCATCTCTTATAGGTTGCATCAACACGCTCACAAACAAAAGATCATACCTTCCCACAAAATTCACAGAAAAATTTGCTGTGCTGACTGACTTCCATCTTCTTGATCTGCTTCCTCAAACTAGCTCCATATCGGGTTCCTAAGAATCAGATATTGAAAGTATTAGAAACTACAAAAGACCACGAAAGAGAAAGGTTCATCAAGAAAAAAATTGTCTTGCTTTAAAGTATTAATTTTGAGTATGACAATTTCAATGAACATGATAATTGTGGTGAAAGCTATGCAAAATCTGAAACTAAGCTATCCTTTCAATTTTACATTTTGGAAGGATGAACAGAAAAAACCAAATAACAAAACCACAACCAAATTAACCGACAACCTAACCAAAATAAGCAATCTGAACAAATAACCGATATACCAGTTAACCATTGCCTGAAACCAAATTTTATGGTTAGGTTTCTGTTGTGGTGTGAACTGATATGTTATGGTTTTGTTTATTTGTTTAATTTTGGTGTTACTGTTGATGTTGCAAAATCTATAACTAAAAGTAAAGTTTAAAAATTCAGGCATAAATGTATATTAGATTTATTGAAATCGTTTATTTTTGTCAAGCCCAAAAGTAAAACCTAACGCTTGAACTGTTGACTGAACCATTTTGTGAATTTAACCAATAGCCGAAATTAGCAAACCAATGAAACTTTCAGTTATGTGGTAAAGAAAAATCAAACTGATTTTGCACACCCGTAAATCTTGGTTACAATGTTATGCCTACATATGCCAATCTTTATACCCTCTGTATTTCCCTTATTGCGTGAGCTGGGGCTTTGCCTTTATATGATTACACTATATCACCCCCCATGAATTTTATGTTCGCAATAAAATGTAGAAAAACTACAGACATATTCATACCATACTTCCCGACGATACCAGCCTTCTTGGTTCTCTTCGTCTGTATAATGGTAACAAAGTTATTATTACACAAGTATAACAAATATAACAAGTAAAGATGCAGAACAACCAAAAAGAGAAACCAAGGAAACAGTGTTGAGTAAGAAAAACCATTTATATAGAACAAAAAAAAGTTTCATAGTTATAAACAACGACGGTTACATCACTGATAAACGATGTTACTGTCGATGGTCGATCAACGTGCCATAAATCAAGAGTAAAACAAATATATATTTATTTAAATAGCAAGAACATGAGGTCCACAAAACACAACTGTGAAGTAAACTAAACAAATGGACCTCTCGACACAGATCATTATTATTCATACTTCATTACTAAGCTTCACTAGTGTTCTACTATATGTTCATTAGCCACAAATTATCACAATCAGTGACCAATTCAAACAAACAACCAATAAACCTCATGAACACCATGTTGTGTAAACCCAAATGTCAACACACCATCAGTAACTGATCTTACTTTCTGAATCATCACACTAGCATTTCCATTGCAAACTAACCACCATTTTTACAGAAAATGTCAGTACAAAGTATCATTTTCTGAATTCTGTGCCAAATCATTCATCATTACAGAACCTTAAATGTTCTTATTACACATTTACAAGAACAATGGTCAGTAAACTGTTCAAACTCAATCAATGTTCAGTAAAATGAAGATATATTAGAAAGAAACATTAGATAACTCTTCCACAACTTCAATCATCACCATTATTGATATAAAAGGACTCAATTATCAAATGTAAGCAATTTATGAAGAAAACGAGTGACTAAGAGATTACCATATCTTGAAGCTCGGTGATCGGTGAATCGACGGAGATGGAATTCTTGAAGAAGCAACAAAAGCACAAAACCCTAAAGTTGTGTTTGGGCTTTTATTCTAGCAGGCCTTGTAGCAAGTTTTGGGCTATAACTAACCCAATTATTAAGAGCCCAACTTTCAAAAAGAACTGTCCGATTTTTTTGATTTGGGCTTTGACTTTTGACTTTTTGAGTAACGTCACTAGCGGCCGTCCCGTTTTCTCTATTTTCCTGTGTGACACATCAACGTCACATCAACCTTTCTCATTTTCCTCTGTTTTTCCTAGGTTTTCCCCATTTTACATGGTATGATCCCAGTTTTTTTTATGTTTCTCCAATTCCCCCCTTTTCAAAAATAAAAAAAGTTTCAGAGAGTTGTACCGATAAATCCTGGTAAAGATTCACCGGGATGGAGTATCTTGAAACCAGGGCCCGGTTTTTCCCTGCTTTCCCCGGTATTTCCCAATCATGACTCCATGTGGCCTCGGTAGTGATCTAGAGGTGCACAAAATCATATTTTTGGTCAAACTAGATAGGTGTTAAATCGGTTTGCATCAAGTCAAATAAAGTCAAAACCAATTGGTTTAACTTGGTTCGGATTAGAACGGCCTATATATATATATATATATATATATATAAGTGAAAAAGCAGTTTGGTTTGAAACCAGACTGGTTATACTCGAACTGATTTAGTTAGTAAAGTTAACAGATAAATATTATAGCATAGTAACAGTTAGCATTGATATTAAAATTAAGATCTGAATTTTATTCTTAGTATCTGGCTTATATATAATTTCTTAAAATTAGATTATGGAATTTGATGGGGCTTATATATAATTTCTTAAAATTAGATTATGGAATTTGATGGGGCTTATATATAATTTCTTAAAATTAATTATGGAATTTGATGGATAATATGAACGATTGGAAGATGGACGAAAGTGATAAAGAAACGAATTCGCCTAAATTAGATTACTCTGAATCATTTTATGCACTTACAATATAGTTTTTAATGATTCTGTAAATAGTGATTTATGTATTTAGTGGTAAATACAACATAAATATAAACTTAACTAGTGTATAAACTTTTAAAACCATGCATGGATGTACGTTATTAAACATTAACATCAAATTCAAAACAATGCAAGCATCAAAATGACAAAATCTCTTCAATTACGCTACATGATGACATAAAAAAACCCTAAATTAACTAACAATCAATAAAACTCAAAAGATAAAAAGATACAAGATTATGTTTACATGGTTTCTTGTCTATCATTTCCTTTTGATGTTAACTAGCTTTAAATTTGTATCGATGTTTCCGAAAAACCGAAGATGTTTCCGAAAACCGAAGATAATTTTCGTAGCCCGCAGATGATACTCATAACAGTTTTGCTCAAGATGAGTTCCAAAAATGCCTAACAGTCTCAAAGCTCCACTTTACTGATTCTCTCACAATCTTAACCAAGCTCTTGGGTAAATTTCATCTTTATTTGTTAATCATCTCATATTATTGCATTCAATATCACTTTAGAGTTTTGAACAGTTGCAGCATAGATCAGTGCAACCTTAAAACAAAGGTTTGATGCACCATTATAATGTAAGTTCTTGTACTGTGTTTACAACGATGCATCTTACATTACAACAAGTGCACATAACAAGGGAAGTTTTGATACACAATTGTGATGTAGGTTGACCATTGACGTACATGTTTACAACACTAACTTTGTGCTATCTAAAAGATGTTAATATGATGGCTTTTTTGTACCAAACAGAATTTACATGAACAGCTGTTAAAAGATAAAAAACCAAAAAGAATTCATGTGAGACAAAATGTAAGCATGAAGTGTTCAAACACATTGCACACAAAGTCATGACAATAGAAGCATGATAAGATCAGCAAGTAAAAATCTAGATGCTCATTGGAACCCTTCAAGGATGACAGTTAAATCTTTGAGTTGATATAATTAGAACAATGAAGGATGTAAAACCCCCCTAGATAGATATGTACCAACTGCTATTCAAACCCATAACAAATCTATCCTTGTAAAGATAACAAAACTGAGCATCTTCACTCTTATGATCTAAATAAACTTATCTAACCTTGTGGATTTTTTCAGAGACGGTGAGCGGAAGTTCTCTAATCGAAGATTAGAAGATGCACACAAATCTTTTAAAAAGGAATCACCTTTTTCTGACTTTATGATCTCTAGAATGACTCCAAGAACATCAGCAGCAAGACCTGTTTCCACAAGCTGGCCTTGTTCATCCCCGCCTTCATATATCATACGCCAAACTTGCTTAGAAGGGATCACGTTTTCTATAAGTATTCTTGCAAACATGCGACCGAGAAACTCTGCTGCTTTTGGTGCATCGTTTACTGCGTCCTCCAGTGTTGATAAAACAGATTCAAATCTGGATAATGTAACAAAAACCAAAACCAGTTTTAAGTCATCCAACGGTCAAAAAAGTAATATATAACGGGTGAACTCATTTGTATACTTTTTTTCCTAAAACGACCCATTTCAAGGCGAGCCCTTTTAGGTCAAAACCTCGGTCAAAACCTGTTTTGACAGTGACACAAATTAATACTTTTTTAAAACGGCCGTTACTTTTGACCCCTTCAATCTATTTAGACCTCTTATACGACCAACCTGCTTGTTTTTCCAGGCTTATTAAAAAGTAATCATTCTAAATTTAGCATTAATTACCCTCTAACAAGGGAGTCTTGAGTTAGGATGCCTTCTTGGGATTTGGTAAGATTGATGAGAAGTTTAGCAAGTGAATCCCGGTCCATGTCTTTCCTTTCGAAAGAATCAGTGACCCATATGGATATCATTGATGGATAGAATCCAGGTGCGTTGAGATCTTTGATGCATAAAGCAACTTCCTTTTCGTCTCTGGCGCTGAAAACAAAACAAATACATATCCAACCAATCAAAATATCAGAAATGTTATCTGCAAATTGAAATTCTTAATGTACATGTTTATTCATATACAAATATAGAGAAAAACATCACAAAATCTCAATAGGGGAGGCGGTAGATGGTACCTATAATATTCTTTGATGGCCTCAATTGATAAATCATGTAAACGATCTTCGGACATGACCGCCTTATCTGAAGGGCCACTTTGTGAAGGAGTAGACACACGAGCCCGTTCAGGTGGTGAAGATGGTGGAGCTCGGTCAACACCACGACGGTTTGCATAGTTAATGTTGTTGTGCTCATGTATGCTGGAAGGGTCATAACCTGGTCGAGGAGAAACTCTCTCAGGTACGTGTCTTGAAGCAAGATCATCACGTTGACCATAACCCCCTCTCTCTAGTATCATGGAACCCCCATAACCATTATTTGGACCAGGAATGCCTTGCATAGAAGAAGGCTGGCCCCTAACTGACATCCCCCTGGCTAGACCACCTTGTGGCCCAAGGGTTATAGAGTCATCACCCATGGGTCTAAGTGGAACCGACAAAGTTCTATTCTCAAAAGAGTCAAATCTTGAATCTTGATTGCCAAAACCACGAATTTGTTGTTGAGGTAATCCACGAAAACTACCACCCATTTGGGGGTTTGAAGGTAAAGCACCTGCTGACCCTCTTGGTCCAAAGTCCATTGGCTGCCCACCCCTCCTAAGTGACAGGTTAGAACTAGCTCCACGGGCCAGTCTGCTAGTTTGAGCCTGGCGTTCTTGGGCGGCATCCCGGTGCACCTCTTCGATCTTTTTTGGACCTTCAACCTTTCTTCTTTGCTGCCACTTATTCTTTCTAAGGTCAATTGCATCTTTTAGCATGAACCTCACTCGTGAAGAAATGGTCATATTATTTGATAACTTAAGCATCATGTCAAAATACACATCCATGTGTTCTTTAGCTTTTGAGTGATCAATCATATCCCCAATTGTACTCATTAATTTGCACAGTGCCTCGATATTTTCCTCATCCGGGTTAAAGTTCTGATTAAAACCTAACAATTTCTTTATGCACTCATGCATGATTCTTTCTGTCAACATTCTTTTCTTGTATAATTCACCAATTAGTCTAATATTTCCCAACATTCGTCTTCTGGCCTTGACCCGTTTCTCTTCCCGTTCCTCTTCACTCTGCTTGATCTCACCTTCTTCTTCTGTTCTGTTTGCTTCTTCTTCTTCTCTCTCTCCTCTTTCAAATTCCTCTTGGCATTTATTCAATAATAATCTCTTAAAAGTAATCTTCTCAGTATCTTCACCAAAACCAGGTAATTCAACAGCTAAACGAGAACAAAAATTGGCATACATCTCAACAAAAGTCGGTTCCATTAATGCCTTATCAAATATTTGACCAATCACACCAGACAGAGTATCAGCATTGTCAATATTGACTTGTTTGACTTGGTCAAACAATTTTTCGAAGTTCTGTGGCGTCAACTTGTTTAGAATACCTTTCAATCGTCTTTGTTTCGCTTGTTCTTCATCTGTGACTTTACCAACTTCATACTTTCTTTCAGCTTTATGCATCATCGGGGTGTGAGGAGAAGGCATTAAGCCCTTTTGATAACCAGAAGCACGTTGCCACCGGTCTGACTCAGAGTTATTGCGTTGCATCTGTGAGCCAGGAGACTGCATTGGCCCAGACAGAATGCCACCAGTGTACTGACCAGGTGGTTGACCACGTGGGGTCCTCAATACACCATGGTTCCCTCTAGTGGGGTAGCCCATACTCGGGTCCCATCCTGGACCCATGGGCCCTCCTGACCCTTTACTCCATTTGTCATCAAGACCTACATTACTTGGCCGACGATCAAGCCGTGACCCCACCATTGACCTATCACTACCACCTCTACCTGGGCTCGGGTATGGTTCACGAGCAGCATCGGCACTTGCCAGCACTTCCTTTATATCTGGGTTATTAACGAAATCCTCTGGAAGGTCAGTACAGTGGTCAGCAAATTTCAGTAGGAAGTCTCTGGAATACTTTTTTGTCATTCCATCATTGTCATCCTCACTGTGATGTTTCAATTTCAAACTTGCTTCCATTTTGGGAGCAGAAAGATCAGCAGCATCCTCCCAATCATCTGGCTCAAATTTGGTAGGCCCTCGTGGCAAAACGGTGTCTTTTTCGGAAGTAGAACTAACGGACGGGTTTGGGTTTTCAACAATTTCAGCAGCAGATATAGTTTCTTTATTTTCTTCAGGGCGTTTATAAGCATTATAAAGGTCAGAAGTTGTCCCACGAGCATCAGCGTTTTTCAAGATTTCTTTTATTTTCTTCTTCCCTTTAGCTGCTGTATTACCCTTGACCTTAGTACTAGAAAATGAAGTATGAATTGATCCCGTAGCCTCTGTTTCTAAAAACGAAGATGAGGTCTCTGGAGCAGAAACCGAAACAGATTCTCTACTATTGACTTGGTCAACATCAAACTTGCTTAATAGGTCGTCTTTCTTATCATCATGAGAAGATCCCAAATTTGTTGAAGTTGCAACACTATGACCATCAACATCCGAAGCGGAAACTGATCTGACAGTATCATTTACAGTTACAACCGGGTCAGTGCTACCTTGGTTTTGGTCAACAGATTCTTTAACTTGTTCTTCTGGCCCCACAACAGATTCTTGAACGTTAGGGGTGTTATTTCCAGAACCAATAACTTTAGGGGTAGAGTTGAGGTTTTGTTCGTAATCATCATATTTGGAAGCAGAAACAACAACAACAACATTTGAATCACCCTCAACTTTGTTGCTAGTTTCTGCCACATCCTTGTTGATTTCTGGGGAAAATGTTGACAACTTTGATGTTTCTTGACCTTCACTATCACTTGAACCATGAAGTGCCCCTGAAGAGCTTGAAACAGAAGGTGATTGCCCCTCTATCTGTGAAGAACAAACAGTGCATAATTTAAGTCAAAGATTGTGAAATAAACATATAAAACCACAAGCATAAACAAGTACCTTATCTATTGTATTAACAGAGTTGGCCTTTTCTGCAGGCGGCTTTTCTTCCTCTTTAAAAGAACCAGACTTATTCACCATTGCGTTTTTTGCAACTTCAGCCTCAGCAGTAGCAACAGCAGAAGAAGAAGCAGGAATATTGGTCAAATTCTCGGATTGTGGTAAAGAGCTTCCAGCAATTGTCCCTGAATCTTTATGAGGCTGACCTTCTCCACCTGCTTTTTGACTTTTGTCCATCGAGTCAGCAACCTTTTCTGCATGTGAACTAATAGTCGGTTGTTTTACTGTCACCTGTTTAGAGGCCTGTGGATAACAAGAATACAAGATCACATCAAACATCCCCCTTAGTGCCACCATACTTTACACACACACACACACACACACACACACACACACATACACACACACACACACATATATATATATATATATATATATATATATATATATATATATATATATATATATATATATATATATATATATATGTGTGTGTGTGTGTGTGTGTGTGTGTATGTATGAAAAAGCTAACCTGATTATAAAACCTTGGTGGCTGAGAACCAGGTGTCGTCTGTGAATTAATCAAAGGGTTAGAACCAGGTGGCGGAGGATAAAGGGCACTGGCATTGTAAGAATTAGGATAATAGTTCATGGGATGAGCAGGGGGGAATGCCTGAGACTGAAGCATGTGAGACCTTTGACCCGAAGACACATCAGTACGTTTATCAAGCCGCAGCTCCTCATGAGTGTCTGGATGAGTTATCTTTACTGTCCTTCGTGCACCACCAAAATTTAAATTACCCATGGGCTGTTGATATTGTGGTCCTAACCCCATCCCCATCCCCCCCATGTTTCCGAGCTGAGGACCCATCTGAGACGAGAAAGCCAGACCTTGATTTTGATGAATGATTCCCTGATGATGTTGGATGCCCGGGACATATACCTGTGGTGGCACTTGTGGTGGTGCATTACCAACCGGTAAATGCATGGGCAGTGGCCCTGTATTAGCAGCTATCCCTTGGGATTGCAGCGGTGGGTTTGGTCCACCAAATGGAAGATGAATTTGAGGTTGGTGAAATGGCATTTTCATGGAAACTCCAGTAGGGATAGAGGCAATAGGAGGACCACTGGGTTTCTGGGTATGGGATGGCACGGGAGGTGAAGGAGGTACGTTCTTTTTCTCTTTTGAGATAGGACGGGCCTCACCAGGCTGATCAACAGGCCCAGGATCTTTCCTTGGTAAATTTTGGTTTGGGGGAGCCGGATTCTGAAATGAAGTGGCCTTCAACGAATCAATACGAGCCTGCAACATAATAAAAATCACACATTATAATAATGAGTAACAAGTTGCTTAAATCTGATTTCAAAGATTGCGCTTTTTTAGTAGACTGGTCAATTTACTTATGACCCATATGGGTTATGTTTTATCTCAAACAGGTTAAACAAAAAAAAATAGCTGAAGAGTGACACAAGGTCGATCAGGTTCGTATCACCTAAAGTCTGCATAAAACCTAACTCACGTGTATTCAAAGATTTCGATTATTATAGTTGTAATAATATTTTTTAATTGTTCATAAAAAAAATTATGTACGCTTTTGGTACACCTAGCGCCTTGTAGTCAAAAGCCCACACCTTGGTGCCTCGGCACGCCTCAGACGCGCTTTTTAGAACCCACTTTGTTGGTCAACCCAACCAGACCCAGCCTATTTCTACCTATGTTAAAGATGACCCGTTTCAACTTTCAACCATAAAATGTTCTAACCCATAACTCAGCATCTTATAACCTTCACTTTTAAGAATAAAGAAGGAGATAGCGACACACAACCAAATGATACTTAGTTTTATAAAATAGTACTCCTTAGATGATCATATTTGGTGCTAGCTTTCAAGATAACCACTTTAATGAGTTGAGGTGTCTAATTCAACAGATGACATTGCAATAAAAAAAGTTAATCGTTGCAGACTTGCAGTTGTTGTTTATTTTCAATGTGACCATTATGCTTACAAAAATCTTTAAAATGGCACAAAGCTACAAATGAATTACCCATTGCCCAGCTTTTCTAAGTATTGTCATCTGGCTCTTGGTTTAATCTACAAAACTCCTAGGTTGCTTCTTTCCATGAAAACAAACTATCGTTCTAATTCTACCATTTTTGCTACTATTAATGAAATAATAATTTTCATCACGATTAAACTGAAGAAAAAAACTTTTGTTTTCTCTTAAAATCTAAAATATTGAACATACAAGTAATTAACTATTTGGCAAAAAAGTATACTATTTTAAGGCCGCTGAATCTTTTTAGAGATAGAGGGAGAAAGTAAGGTTGTTTTAAAGAAACAAGTGATAAATATGATTGTGCTGAAAAAACAAGATACACATAATACGCTGTATAACGAGTTAATTTTTTATTCCTCTTCTTTCTGTTCTCATCAATATAACAATAATTCTCATATGTAGTGCCGAACACAGTAAATACGAAGTTAATTACGCATCATTTCAACATTCACCTTACCTAACTCAGCTGTAAAGGAAGATTTTTTATAAGCTTTGAGGTAAAGAATACCATGGCCAGCAACATAAAGTAGATTTTTATAAACATATAAAATACAGTATCTCTCAACATACGTGAGGCTGAGCAAAGAACAAAAACATACCTGGGCCCGTTTCTGCTCATCCAAATTTGGTGGGGCGGAATTGGTTCGTGCAGGCACCTACAGAAACATGATGCTTATAAATGAATCATGAAACTATACAGTATCTAGTAGAAATGACTATTTTAACCCATTATTACTTATAAATGGGTTAATCTAGGTTGTGTTTAATTCTGAACAGGTCAAATAGAGAACATTAAGCTAAAAGACAAATCAGTCAAATGACTCAAAGAGATGGAAGTCACACAAAGTGTATTTATAGCATACAACCTCCTAATTTCATTTTATTTATACATTCAGATTATTATTGTGATGGTATTGTTTTTCTTGACACGTCACCTGATCTGCACATCGTGCCACCACTATTATCTAGATTAACGCAATTCAAAGAAGTGTTATTTGCACATAGCAAAAAAATTACCTGCATTCCATTAATAACACCAGGACTAATAGACCCAAATTGAAGAGGAAAAGCCTTAGACGCATCAGCTGGACCTAAGAACAAACAAAAGCACCAACAGATGACTTTTAGGTACACGTAACGTAATATAGGCTTAATTCCAGATGGAAACTAATTTTTAATTCTGGGAATAACAGATTCAGTACCCTTAACAGGAGTAGATGGACCAGTAGTGCCAGAACCGGGAGGAACCACGTTACTTTGTGGAGCCTTTGGCAGGCCCGGTGTGCTTTTCTGAACTGATGATTCAGCTGGCTTTACATTAGCAATAGACGGCTCAGGTGTTCCTAAGATAACCAAATAAACAATACAAGTTAACAATGAATGCACATACCAACAACTTAAAGACTAAATCATATCATAATTAATATAAAACAAATCCATTAAATTCTATTTCCTTCTCCTACTCTTCATGTAAAATGATGACCAATGCCCTGGCCATGTAGCCAATATGTAGAGCAAGGCAGTAAACATCACCTTCTAAAACAAAATCAATTTTAGGATATTATAAAGGTAAGTAGTTTAATATTACATTACTAATTTTATACTCCAATTTAGATTATGATTAGTTAGTTACAGAGAGAAAATTGGGCTTAATTAATTATTTTACGTTCAGCTACTATCACCACCAGGCTTAACATAGAGCTAGGCACTCGACATCACATTCTACAACATAACTAATTTTAGAATAACATAAAGGTAAAGTAGTTCAATATTCATTACTACAGCTGTTTATTACTAATTTTATCCTTCAATTAGTATAATAATTAGTAAGGCAAGCTTAATTAACTATATTCATTCACCTATTATCACCAGCAAGCTTAAATTGTTATTTTGATCAATAAGGCAAGCCTAATCAGTCTCCAAAAAAGAAAAACCATACATAGTGAATGCGGTTGCAAGTTGCATATAGCTGTATATACCTACTATCGACGGTTGAATATGTGCGCCATTCTGCGGACCTCTACCACCAGTAGAAGCGTTTGAACTCACATTCGGATTCGGGTTAGGACCAGTCACCCTAGCCTGTGCTCCTTGTGCATTAGTAACCACTTTCTTAAAGCTACAAAACAATCCCAAACACATCAAAACAACATTAACCCAAATCAAAACAAGCCCTAATTTTGAACAAGTAACAAACAAACCCTAAATTTCTTTTACCTTTTACCGGAATAAAACGCGGCGGACGGAGGGGCGGTGGCACCACCACCGCCACCGCCTCCGCCGCCCCTCCCGCCACCACCACCGCCTGAAAAGTTCCTCGGCGAACCGGGGTTGCCAGATCGACCGGATCTTCTGTAGTGTGGGGGCTCGTTTCTATCACCCCTTGATTGATTGACGGACATATATCCAATTCCTCAACGCAAACACAATCTTTTTGTTTCCCTAATCAACACCCAACAAAAATAAACACCCCTCAGATCTCCGATCAAATCAGCTAGAAACAAATTCACACCAATTCAATCATGCCCACTACAACATTACAGGAAAGAAACGAGAAAGCGTGTGCTTTTTGCGGAATCACTTACCAGAAGTAACGAAGATGGAAAGATGAAGGGAAAATTAGGGTTTTAGTGATTGTTCCGACGATAATTGGGAATCATGAGACGGGTGATGAACAGAAGATGAAGGTTAAAGGGTGAGAGATAAAAAAGAGTGATGATGATGATGATGATGATGATTGTAAGTAAGAATAAGAATAGAGGACCTGTGAAGAAGATTAAGATTGTGATTGTGGAAAGATAGGTTTTTTAGGAGATCGATAAAATCCGGCCGAATGGGTCGGTAGAGCATCGAAGAAGTCTTCGTATCAGTGATTGATGTGTTGGGAGACCCTTCACACATACAAATTACCATATACATACATGTTAGGGGTAAGATGGTAAATTTTTATTTTACCGCTCGTAACGTTGTTATCCGTTGTGACTTTTTGATAAGGGTGGTGGGGACGTACACGCCGGAAGGACGCGACGGGAACTGGCGTTGTTTGGTAACACCGCCGTCGGTCCCCCATGCCGCACAGTTTTCCCATCTCATGACGTATGGACGCCGAGCCACACCACCTCAATCTCATTTTTTGTTACCGTTTAACGGTTCAAAAGTCGACCCACACCCTACTTCCACCAACGGTTATATGCCATTTTTTTAATACTCTATAAATACTAATTAATAACTTAAATTATTTACACACCAATTCAAAAATATATTCTCTACTCATTATCAACTTTATAAAAATGTCTCGTGACATTTATTTTGTGTCATCGTCGTCCTCTTCGGATAGTTTCCAGTCCGACAGGTTGGAATTTTTTAGTCTTCTTGTCGAACATGTCGACGAAGCTGAAAGTTCGAGAAAAAATATCTTAAAACGTGATCGTGTTGGGGCTAATAACATTCTTTTAAACGATTATTTTATGGAGAACCCAAAATACACATACGAGATGTTTAGAAATAGGTTTCGGTTACCTCGAGATTTATTTCTACGCATTGTTGAAAATATACGCAACAACTTTCCATTGTTTAAATAAGGGTTCGATGGGAGGTGAAAAGAAAGTTTCACGCCAATATAAAAAATGCACTTCAGCAATATGTCAATTCGCTACAAGTAATTCGCCCGACACATATGACGAATATTTAGCTATGTCTGTTAGGACTTCTCATAAATGTACTGAATATTTTTGTAACGTCATTATTAATTTATACGGTAATGAATATTTACGAAGGCAACTAGCTATGACATTACATTATTGTACGATTGCAAATCAATATAGACATGGTCTTTTAGAATGCTCGGTAGCATTGATTACACTCATTAGAAATGAGGAAATTTTCGTATGCGTTTTTCGAGGACAATACCATCGAGGTGATCATGATGGTCCAACGGTGATTCTTGAAGTCGTTGTGTCACAAGATGTACGCGTGCATTATACTCCACGATATGATTATAAAAATTGACGGCAACGCTATTTCTCTCGTGCACATTTGAGATCCATCGACGAATTCAGTTGAGAACGAAAATACAATTTTGGAGTTGCGCAATAAGAACACGCATTTTAGACTTAGATTCGATATCGTAAAACACGTTGCGGAAAATGTGGATACCACAATCTCGGATGATGAAAAATAGTTTAGGTTATTGTTTTTTGGTACTTTTTAATTATAGTTTGTAATATTCTAATGTGGTTTTAAATTTTAATTTGTAATTTATTTGTTTTTATGAACTAATTTATAAAGAAAATACAAAGTTTTGTGGTGTGGTGTGAGTGCCTCCCGGAAAAATAGAATATGGAGTAGGGCTGTAAACGAGCCGAGCCAGTATCGGTTCGAGCTCGAGCTCGAAGCTTATCGAGCCAAGCCGAACCGGCTCAAAAATTTTAACGAGCTCAAAACACCGGCTCGAGTTCGGCTAGTGAAAAGCTCGAGCCAGCTCGTGGCTCGTTCGAGCCGGCTCGATTTAAACTTTTTTTTTTTTCTCATTGATTTATATGAAAACACAAAAAATATATATTAGGGTTTTTACTTTTTGTTGGGTACTTCGTGCTTAGGGGAACAAAGATCATTATTTTGAATATAAATAATTTACTATCAAGTTATATATTTTAAACAAAATACTTAATGTTTCTAGAAAAAATCCATTTTTATTTTAAGAAAACCTTTTTAAAATCCTAATATAAAAATAATAATCACAATAATATTAGTAGTAATAATAATAATTATTATTATACTATATAAATATATATACATATATTATATGCACCGAGTCACGAGCCGAGCCAACGAACCGAGCCACGAGCCGAGATCGATCGAGCTAACCCTGGCTCGAGTTCGGCTCGTTTAGAATTCGAGCCGAGCCGAGCCGGCTCGTTTAGATACAGGCTTTTTTCAAGCCAAACTTTTTTCGAGCTTTTCTCAAACGAACTTCAAGCCATGAACTTTTTGTACAACCCTAATATGGAGTGATGTGGTGTGACATAAAATCATATGATTAGTGGGCAAGTGGTGTAATGTAGTGTGGGCATTTCCTGTCCTAATTTATTAAAGTGTGAGAATGATGAAAATGAGCTTAAGTTGGTTGTTGATGGATTTGGGAGCGGATGAAAAAAATATAACAATTTGAACGTTTACATATTTTTCTCTTTTTGGTTGATGATTTGGTTTGGTTGATTCCAATTGACCACCATATCATCCTTGTCGCTCGTGATTTTGTTCTCACGTGGCTTTTGATGATGATTTTAGTCAATAAAGCATTTACACGAATGTCGTAATTTGTTTTTTGAAAATTAATTGTTCTAGCCCTAATTTCACCACACAAATGCACAAAATGTAAAATGTTGACTTAATTTATTTAGTAAAGTAGGATTTTTTCCCCTTGCTACGCTGCGAGAATTTGATAATTTTTATTCGAGTTACACGGCGTGAGTTTGGTCGTTATTTTCTAAACTCGTCAAATACCAAAAAAACGAATACCAAATGGAAATCCATAAACATGAATATCGAAACCAGTTCAGATAATACTAATGCCCTCAACTATGTTTTTCGCTCAAAATTAATTTGGTTCGTCGCGCTAATAATACTGAAAAAATAATGTAACCAATATGGTTAGAAATAGTGGATAATAATTATATAAAATTAAATGTTATTCTATAGTTTTTAGAAAAATAAGGAACCAAAAATGTTATTTCAATAAAATATAATGCCAAAAGATTGGAGAAACTTTTGTGGCCAATAACTAACTCACAAAAAATGCATAGCGGCCAAAGTTGAAACTAAAAAAAATTCAATGGTCAAATATGAAAGCCAATAAAGTAATTGTAGCACTAAACTTCCTTTTTAATGCATAGTGGACAAAGTTGAAACTTAAAGGATTTTAACCCTCAATCTCATGAATGATTAGAGACACATTACTCTATAATTAATCGTCATTAAATGAGTAGTGAAATACATGTGATCATGTGTTTGGTACAACAAGCTAAAGTAGGGCTCTTCTTTAGAGGGTTGTTGTCAGCTCAAATTGTTTGCCTTAATAGAGCAACTCCACTCTTGCTCTTCTTGATTTATATTAAAGCTTTCCGTCCTCTCTCTCGCCGATGGAAACATCAGTGGCGGTGACGGTGGTGTTTTGTCTCTTTTTCTAGTCCCGGTACGGTGAAACCAAAGATATGGGTTGTCATTGGTGGCATGGTAGATTAGGGAAACCGGCGTTTTATATCTGAAATCACGTCAAAGACGACGAATGGGGAGACTAACATTAAGATGTCACATATTTCAAACACTATTTCTTAAATTAAAGAGGATCAGACCAAGTTAATTAAACCAACACTAATCTATGCTTGATCACTAAAACACAAACATATATAAATCTCTAAATGCGATGTATACTCAAGGGAATTCTTACTGATATCTATACATGTTTGTACTGCAGAGTATATTTTTCATTTATCATGACATTAGTTGAATCGTAGTTGTGTTGGTTTGTGGTTGTTATTGTTGCGCAAGGTCACCATGTTTGATTCCAAATTTGCATAATTTTTTAAAACCACCCGCTCGACCACTCTAAATTTCTTTTAATTCTATCGTTGTTTGTTGTTCATAAATTCAAGAAGTGTAGTGGTTTTCTTTTAAGTTATTTGTAGCATAATTTCTTTTATTTAGTTAATAGGCTTTTGGGTACTAATCTTTCTATCCATTTGTTAATAAATATTGCTACACTATTTTAGTAATGCAAAACCACGAAAAGCATATGTAAAGAGAGGATACTTCAAGAAAGAGGAATACAAAGTCTAATACTTCAATGCAATTTTCACATTCATAATTTTCAAAATAATGGTTCTAGCCAATTATAAAAGATTTGATGTTCTTGATTATAACATGTTTCAAGTTACTAAACGAATCTGGAAATGGAGTTGTACAATGCTAAGACGCAACTGTTAACTCAACCAACCAAACGTATCCCCGTCGCGTGTTGAAGATAAATCCTTTTGTAAACCATATTTAGTTAGCTAAGTATACCCCTCTAGAAGTTCAAAATACGATTATCATAGAATTTTGGCCACCGTCGTATGCCTACGTTGTGCAACATATGTACACGTCACCTCCTGAAGCAATTCCAGGCGTTGGATAGACATAAAACATACAAATTAGTATACAGGGTTTTCCGATCGGTGTACGTCTGGAAAACCTTAGGTACAAACAAACCGCCTGTTCCTTTAAAACATTGTCTATAAAATACTTTACGATGATACTGTTTGTATAGGAGTATAAAGTTATAACACAAAAGTCGGCACGTGATCAACCTAGTTACCATCAAAACACCCCTTAAAAACAACAATTCCAATTTCCTTTGTTTTTTAAACGACAAATTTATCCCACTGTTAATTTACACTATGTGTAAGTTTAAAGCCAAAACCCTCCTAAAAAACAAAAACTCTATCAAAAAATTAACCCAACATCATCAACAATCTCATATTTGAGAGCATTCACACTAGCTTCCCCAACCCCATCCCCATATTTACACTAAAAACACTAATTTTTTATTATATCTTTAAATTAAATAATACTTTTTAATATCTTTATTATTGTATTTTTTATCTCATCCACTCACAACCACTTTTAAAAGTATTAAGAAATTTTTGGGGGTTGTACCGTGATTCCCTTATTTGAGAAAATATGGGGAATCACAGTACAACCCCGTAAATATTCATCTTCATTCACTCACAACCACTAACAAACATCCCTTAAAATATAAAACACACACTCACATAAAAATAAAAAACTGATGCATAAATGTTTTTTTACACCTAATTTAATTTATAAAAAGTACCCCTAGCCCTAAAATGGAAACTAACCATCACTAATACCAAGGGTTCTTCGATGCTCCACCGACCCATTCGCCCGTATTCTTTTCATCTCCTTAAAAAACCTATCTTTTCAATAATCTCCCCTCTTTCTCCTTCATCATGGTTCCCGATTGTTGTTGCAACAATCACTAAACCCTAATTAGTAATTACCCACCCCCTTTCTATCTTTCTCACTTCTGGTAACTGATTCAACAAAAAGCACACGCTTTCACGTTTCTTTCCTGTAATGTTGCAGTGGGTATGATTCAATTAGTGTAATTTGCGTTTCAGGTGATTTGGGTGTGGAGATCTGAGTGATATATTTGGTGGGTGTCGATTAAGGAAAGAAAAAGATTGTGTTTGTCGTGAGGAATTGGATATATGTCCGTCAATCAATCGAGAGGTGATAGAAACGAGCCGCTGCACCACAGAAGATCGGGTCGATCCGGTAACCCTGGTTCTCCGAGGAACTTTTCAGGTGGTGGTGGTGGCGGGAGGGGCGGCGGCGGCGGCGGTGGTAGCACCACCGGCCATCCGTCCTCTGCGTTTTACTCCGGCAAAAGGTAGAAATAATTTAGGGTTTGTTTGTTGCTTGTTCAAAATTAGGGCTTGTTTTGATTTGGGTTGATGTTATTTTCTTGTATTTGGGATTGTTTTATAGCTTTAAGAAAGTGGTTAGTAATGCACAAGGAGCACAAGCTAGAGTAAGTGGTTCTAACCCGAACCCGAATTTGAATTCGGGTCCTTCGAATGCTTCTACTGGTGGTAGAGGTTTACAGAATGGCGCCAATTTTCAACCGCCATTAAGAGGTATGTTTGCCACTTGCAATTTGTAACCACATTTAGTTTTTATGATTTTCCTTTTTTGTTGAAGTTTGTATTGTTTATTTAATTGTTGTAGGAACACCTGATGCATCAACTACTGGTGCTACTGTGAAGCAGGCTGATGGTTCTGTCTCGAAAAGCACCCCGGGCCTGCCAAAGGCTCCACAAAGTAATGTGGTTCCTCCGAGTTCTGGCACTACGGGTCCTTCTACTCCTGTAAAGGGTACTGAGTTTGTCATTTTCAGAATTATAATTTACTTTTCAGTTTGGATTAACCATGAGTGTTTTTAAGTGTACTTAAATGCTGTCTGTTGATGTTTTTGTTTGTGCTTAGGTCCGGCAGATGCTTCTAAGGCGTTTCCCCTTCAATTTGGGTCGATTAGTCCTGGTGTTATTAATGGGATGCAGGTATTTTTTATATTTGACCTGTCCGAGATAAAACACAACCTAGATTAACCAAAGCATCATGTTTCTGTAGGTTCCTGCTCGAACCAACTCTGCCCCACCAAATCTGGATGAGCAGAAACGGGCCCAGGTATGGTTTTATAATTTGCTCACATGTTTTTGGTAAATAGGTATGTTCATGGAAGGCGTCTCTTTGTGTTCATTATGGTATTACTTACCTCAAAGATTATCAAAACATCTCTTTTTTACAGTTGAGATAGGTGAGGTGCACATTGAAATAAAAGAAAATATGATGAGTTTTATGGTCATTATGCTTGGCACTAGATTTTAGAATGTAATATATAAAGAAACCGAAAAGGGAAACACTGAACCTTTTATGCAGCTTACTTTTGAGTCTTTGCTTTTAGTTCAATTCAATAATGGGACGATTGAAAATTAAGTAAAGTTTGGTCTTTACTCTCTCTTTCTCTAAAAAACACGGGCCTTGAAAAAACCCTACTTTTTGCCAAGTAGTTCTATTATATGTATATTAAGTACTTAATGGAAAGCAAGAGTCTTTTCATCAATTAAAATGTGATAAATTTTCTCTTATCGTATATAACATTAACAGCAAAAGTAATAGAATAATATTACTTCTAAACGAGTGATTTTTTTCATGAAAATGAGCAACTTAGGAGATTCCATGGATTAAACCAAGATCAAGATGGCATATTTAGAGAAGTTGGGCAAAGGTTAATCTCTTTGAAGCATTGTGCCTTAAAGATTGTTGCAAGCATAATAGTCAGTTGGTCACATTGAAAGCAAATGACAACTGCAACAGATAACCTTTTTTTGTTCCCATGTCATCTTGATGATTTAGTCACATCAACTCATTAGAATAGTTGTTTGAAAGCTAGGGCCAATTGTGATCGTTTAAAAAACCATCTTTTGTGAAATTACAATTGAGCATTGCTGTCACTTTCTTTTATTCTAAAAAGTGGCAAGATGCTGAGTGACAGGTCAAAACATGTCCTGATTAAACAGGTTATTTTAAGTCTAGTAGGAACAGGCTGGGCCTGGTTGTGTTGACCCACAAACTTTCTATCGAATATAAATGTGTTAGGTGGTTTCATGCGCTAAAGATACTTTGGGTGACTATCAACCTGTTCACTTTTCATCAGTAGATTGATCGATCTACTAAAAAGTAGAGTACTGTTGAAATCAGATATAAACAACTTGGTTTTTACCATATTGTGTAATTTTTGTTATGTTGCAGGCTCGTCTCGATTCTTTGAAGGCTGCTGCATTTCAAAATCCAGCTGTTCCAAAACAACACTTACCAAGGAAAGATCCTGGCCCAGTTGACCAGCCTGGTGAGGCCCATACTATCTCAAAAGAGAAAAAAGACGTGCTTTCTTTACCTTCTGGGCCTGTTGCAGCCCATGCTCAGAAACCAAGTGGTCCTCCCCTGCCCTCTATTCCCACTGGGGTTTCCATGCAAATGCCGTTTCACCAACCTCAAATTCATCTTCCATTTGGTGGCCCAAATCCACCCTTGCAATCCCAAAACATGGCGGCTAATACATTGCCACTCCCCATGCATCTACCGGTTGGTAATCCGCCACAAGTGCCACCACAGGTATATGTCCCAGGTATCCAACATCATCAGGGAATCATTCATCAAAGTCAAGGTTTGACTTTCTCGTCTCAGATGGCTCCTCAGCTTGGAAACATGGGAGGGATGGGAATGGGAATAGGACCACAATTCCAACAACAGCCCATGGGTAATTTAAATTTTGGTGGTGCACGAAGGACAGTTAAGATCACACACCCAGACACTCATGAGGAGCTGCGGCTTGATAAAAGGACCGATGGGTATTTGAATGGTGGGTCTTCGGGTCAAAGGCCACAGATGCATCAGTCTCAGGCATTCCCTCCCGCTGGTCATCCCATGAACTATTATTCTAGTTCTTACAATGCTAGTGCCCTTTATCCCCCACCACCTGGTTCTAATCCGTTGACTACTTCACAAACGGCTACTGGTTCTCAGCCACCAAGGCTTTATAATCAGGTTAGCTTCACACACACACACACATTGCTGGGTTCGAACGAAAACTTCTAAATATTTCAGAACCATTTATTTACTGTTGAATACATGTATTCACAAGTGAATTCACTATAAGTATTAATAATTCAACAAACAATGTATTCTCCGTGAATACATGTGATTAAATGTTTCCTAAATATTTAGTTGTTTTCATTTGACCCAACCCTATATATGTGTATGTATGTTATGTTATGTCTAGTCACTTTAAGGAGGATTCTTAATTTGATCTTGGTATCTTGCAGGCTTCTAAGCAGGTGACAGTAAAACAACCGGCCATTAGTTCACATGCAGAAAAGGTTGGTGGCTCGATGGACAAAAGTCAAAGAACGGGCGGAGAAGGTCAACCTCATAAAGATTCAGAGACGGTTGCTGGAAGCTCTTTAGAGCAGTCGGAGATTTTGCCCAATACTTCTGCTGTTGAGGCGGAAGTTCCAAAAAAAACAATGCTTAGTAATTCTGATTCATTTAAAGAGGAACAGAAGCAGCCTTGCAAAAAGGCCCACTCCATTACTACAACTGATAAGGTATTTATTTATTCTTATGGATTTTTATTGGTATGATTGTTTCACAATCTGTGACTTAAATTATGTGCTGTTTGGTATTCACAGATTAGTGGGCAATCATCCTCTGTTTCAAGCTCTTCAGTGGCACATCATGGTTCAAATGACAACGGAGTTCAAGAAACACCAGAGTTGTCAGAAACTAGCAACAAAGTTGAAGCGCCTTCGCATGTATCTGACGCGACTGCTTCCAAATGTGATAATAATAATGAACAAGGCCTTAATTCTACTACTAACGTTATTGGTTCTGAAAATAATGCCCCTACAGTTGAAGAATCTGCTGCGGGTTCAAAAGAACAAATCAAAGAATCTATTGACCAAAATCAAGATAGCACCGTCCCAGATGTAACTGTAACTGATATTGACGGATCAGTTTCCACTTCAGACGTTGATGTTGTTAGTGCTGAAACTTCATTAAATATGGGATCTTCTCTTGATGATAAGAAAGAGAATCAATTAGAAAAGTTTGATGTTGACAAAGTCAATAATAGAGAATCTGTTTCGGTTTCTGTTCCAGAGACTTTACCTTTGACTTCAGAAGTAGAGGCTACAGGCTTGATTTCTCCATCTTTTAGTAGTAAGGTCAAGGGTAATACAACAACTAAAGGGAAGAAGAAAATAAAAGAAATCTTGAAAAATGCCGATGCGCGTGGGACAACTTCTGATCTTTATAATGCTTACAAACGTCCCGAAGAAAAGAAAGAGACTTCATCTGCGACTGAAGTAGTTGAAAATCCAAATCCTTCTGTTACTTCTACTTCCAAAAAAGACACCGTTCTACCACGTGGGCCCACCAAAGTTGAGCCAGAGGATTGGGAGGACGCCGCAGACCTTTCTGCTCCCAAAATGGAAACAGGTTCGAAGTTGAAAGATCACAGTAAGGATGACAATGATGGAATGACAAAAAAGTATTCCAGAGACTTCCTACTGAAGTTCGCTGACCACTGTACTGATCTTCCTGAAGGTTTTGAGAGTAACCCTGATATAACCGAAGTGCTGGTAGGAACAAGTGTCAATATGGCTCGTGAAACATACCCGAGCTCAGGTAGAGGTGGTAATGACAGGTCAGTGGTGGGGTCACGGCTTGAGCGTCGGCCAAGTAATGTAGGTCTTGATGACAAATGGAGTAAAGGGTCAGGAGGACCCATGGCTCCAGTATGGGACCCCAGAGTTGACATGGGCTATCCCACACGAGGGAACCATGGTGTGTTGAGGACCCCACGTGGTCAGCCACCTGGTCAGTATCCTGGTGGCATTCTATCTGGACCAATGCAGTCCCCTGGCCCACAGATGCAACGTAATAATTCGGATTCAGACAGGTGGCAACGTGCTACTAGTTTTCAAAAGGGCTTAATGCCTTCTCCTCACACCCCAATGATGCATAAAGCTGAAAGGAAGTATGAAGTTGGAAAAGTAACAGATGAGGAACAAGCAAAGCAAAGACGATTGAAAGCTATATTAAACAAGTTGACCCCACAAAACTTCGAAAAACTGTTTGACCAAGTCAAACAAGTTAATATCGACAATGCTGATACTTTGTCAGGTGTGATTGGTCAAATATTTGATAAGGCCTTAATGGAACCAACTTTTGTTGAAATGTATGCCAATTTTTGTTCCCGGTTAGCTGTGGAATTACCTGGTTTTGGTGAAGAAAACGAGAAAATTACTTTTAAGAGATTATTATTAAATAAATGTCAAGAAGAATTTGAAAGAGGAGAAAGAGAAGAAGAAGAAGCTAACAGAACAGAAGAAGAAGGTGAGATTAAGCAGAGTGAAGAGGAACGGGAAGAGAAACGGATCAAGGCTCGGAGACGAATGTTGGGTAATATCAGACTTATTGGTGAATTGTACAAGAAGAGAATGTTGACTGAAAGAATTATGCATGAATGCATAAAGAAATTGTTAGGTTTCAATCAGAGTGCTAACCCTGATGAGGAAGATATTGAGGCACTGTGCAAATTAATGAGTACAATTGGGGAGATGATTGATCATCCAAAAGCTAAAGAACACATGGATGCATATTTTGACATGATGTTTAAGTTGTCAAACAATATGACACTTTCGTCCCGAGTGAGGTTCATGCTAAAAGACGCCATTGACCTTAGAAAGAATAAGTGGCAGCAAAGGAGGAAGGTTGAAGGTCCAAAAAAGATTGAAGAGGTGCATCGGGATGCTGCTCAAGAACGTCAGGCCCAGTCTAGCAGACTGGCCCGTGGACCTAGTTCTAACCTGTCACTTAGGAGAGGCGGTCAGCCAATGGACTTTGGTCCAAGAGGGTCAGCAGGTGTTTTACCTTCAAACCCTCAAATGGGTGGTCTTCGTGGATTACCCCAACAACAAATCCGTGGTTTTGGCAATCAAGATTCAAGATTTGACTCTTTTGAGAATAAGACACTATCGGTTCCATTGAGACCTACAGGTGATGACTCGATAACCCTTGGGCCACAAGGTGGTCTAGCTAGGGGAATGTCGGTTAGGGGTCAGCCTTCTTCTATGCAAAGCATTGCTGGTCATAATAATGGTTATGGCGGTTCCATGACACCAGAGAGAGGGGGTTATGGTCCACGTGATGATCCAGCTTTAAGGAACGTACCCGAAAGATTTTCCCCTCGACCTGGTTATGACCCACCCATTATACAGGAACACAACAACATGAACCGGCATGGTTTTGACCGAGTTCCACCATCACCACCTGAACGCCCTCATGCGTCTACTCCTCCACAAAGTGGCTCTTCAGATAAGCCGGCTTTGTCTGAAGATCGTTTACATGATATGTCCATTGAGGCAATCAAAGAGTTTTACAGGTACCGTCTACTGCTTTCTCTATTGAGATTTGTACAAGTAAACAAATACATCATGCTTTTGCATTTGCAGATAATATTTCTAATTTTTTGATTGGTTGAATATTTAAATTATGTGTTTTCAGTGCAAGAGACGAAAAAGAAGTTGCTTTATGCATCAAAGATCTTAACGCCCCTGGGTTTTATCCAGCAATGATATCTATTTGGGTCACTGATTCTTTCGAGAGGAAAGATATGGACCGGGATTCGCTTGCTAAGCTTCTCATCAATCTTACTAAATCTCAAGAAGGCATCCTAACTCAAGACTCTCTTGTTCGAGGGTAACTAATGCTAAATTTTCAATAGTTACTCTTTAATAAGCCTAGTAGACCGGGCATTCGGGTTAGATAACAAGTCGAAACAAGTTAGGGTCAAAACAGCTCATTTTAAAGAAGTATCAATATGGTTCGGGTCAAACAGGCTCTGACCCAAATGGGTTCGCCTTAAAATAGGTCCTTTTTGAAAGAGTATTATAATGGGTTCACTAGCTATATTTGTTTTTTAATGGTTGGATGACTTTAAACTGATTGTGGTTTTTGCTACATTATCCAGATTTGAATCTGTTCTATCAACATTGGAGGACACAATAACCGACGCACCAAAAGCAGCAGAGTTTCTTGGTCGTTTATTTGCAAGAATACTTATGGAAAACGTGATCCCTTATACACAAGTTTGGCGTTTGATATTTGAAGGTGGGGAGGAACAAGGACGGCTTGTGGAAACAGGTCTTGCGGCTGAGGTTCTTGGAGTCATTTTAGAGATCATAAAGTCAGAGAAAGGTGATTCTTTTTTGAACGATCTACGCACATCTTCTAATCTTCGGTTAGAGAATTTTCGCCCACCATCTCTGAAAAAATCATTAAGGTTAGATAAATTTATTTAGGTCATAAGAGTGAAGATGCTCAGTTTTGTTTCTTTACAAGGATAGATTTATTTGGGTTTGAATAGCAGTTGGTATATATCTTTCTAGGAGGGTTTTTAACATCCTTCATGGTTCTAAATATATCAACTCGGAAAAAGATTTGAACTGTTATCCTTGAAGGTCTCAATGAGCATCTAGATTTTTACTTGCTGATCTCATTTTGCTTTTATATTTCTACATGTATTTGCTTCAAATTTTGACATAATTTGTGTGCAGTATATTTGAACCCTTAGCTATATATTTTTACACTTACCTTTTTATGTTTTCCCAGTTTTTTATTTTTATTTTTTTGGTTTTTGACAACTTTGATGCTGGTTTTTAACCAAGATTGAATAGATGTGAAGTTTCTCTTTTGAAAGCCTGGATTATTCTTAATCTCTATGTCTGCACCTTAATCGAAGAACATCTATGTTTACAGTCTTGACTTCTTTAAATTATTGGTTTCCAGCAATCCTGATACTTGTTGCTGTAAATTCGAAATGTTCGATGTTGAAATGCATATAGATAAGATTTGTTATCGTAATCTATATGTTTCTTCTTATCGTTATCTTTAATGTGATATGAATCACTAGTGAGTCTTCAGTTTCTGGATAGAACATTAAGAACAAGTACAATAAACTCGTTTACGATGAACATCACATGATCATCGTTTACATGAGCTCATGACTATTCTATACGCTGACGACTAAAGTTAAAACATTGTTTATATGAGCTCATGACTACAGTTGTCTTAATGAAAAGTTCTATGCCAAAATTTACAAACTTAAAAATTTTCACCAAGTTTTGCATATTCATGACACAACTAGTTTATCTAATTGAACTCTAGGTATAATTTAAACCTTTTATTGTCAACTCTGTACAGTGCAACATTATAACTAAAACAATAAACTCATAATTATACTTTGATTAAAGTGAAGAAAACTTATAACTAAGCACATGCCCCATGATATCTTTTGGTTCTTTTAGACGATTTCAAAACATAAATTACATTAAATATTTATTAGGCTTTATAAAGAGTTTTAACATCCATACAAGATACTTATGTGTCACACATATATGTTGCAAGCGTTGTGCGGCGTCCTTAGATCCATGAGGACCTAGCTTTTCGTCCACTTATGCTTATGATTTTTCTCCGCTAACCACAAGGAACTTCCAACAAATAGGGCATTGAACAGTTAAAATACTTCAGACGCTCGCATTTCATTGAAAGTTTGAGGTTGTTCATGAATTCTATGGATGAGTGCCTAGGCATGTCTTTGATAGATATGATCTTTAAACATTTGATACATCACATATAATAGTCTTGAAGTACCGTGTTACTTTTTTCTTGAGGTGATGCTAATCTTTTTCTCATATAATTTAACACGAACAAGTTCTAGTTTCTAGGGTTATTCTACATTGAATTCACAAATCAAATAAGTTCTTTGTATTAGCTATTCTATTGAGGTGTACTTGTTCTATGTAAAACAAGAGCAACTACAACAAAAAACAGTATTAGCATTAGCAACAACACCACCACCAACAAAAAACATTACTAATAGTAAAAGTAACAAGCACATTAGTACTAGCAGCAAGAGCAATAGTAGTAGCGGCAGTAGCTGCAACAGTAGTAGTAAAGAGTAGTAGTAGCAACAACAATAGGAACGTTAGTAGCAACAACAACAACAGTAGCCGCGCAATACCTGCCCGTGATAATGATGACGGTAGTGGTGGCAACAACATTTAAAGTAATAGTAGTAATAATAGTATGAACCAACTTTATAAAATTAAAATGGTGTACATTTAATCATATATGAGCTTGTTAGTATAATTGTTTTTTTTTTCCTTAAAGGGACAAAATCTCGCTAATCTGGTTACAAGGAGTTAAATCCTCATGATATTCTTTAGGATAACAATCGGGTTTGCATATACAGATCTATATAAGCAACAAATATACTAAAAGGAATTGTCATTGGGTATATATATCAACTTATTATTATGTGTTATCTTAAATCCATATGAAGTTATATGATATGGTTTTACATTTTCTAAATAAGTTAACCCTAACATTATTTCTAAGGTATTATTTTTGCTTTCATTTTCTCTAGTAATCTTATAGGATTTTTTTCTTCTTCAAAATTTATTATTATATCAATAGTTTTATTTATCTCATGTATTTCACCATTAAAGTAGGTATACTGATGAGTTTCATACAAGATTTATCAAAAAATATTCTATAATATTTAAGACAAAATTTTGATAAAACAATCATTTTATTACATGATTTTATAATAAAACTAGCATGAGAACCCCCGCGTTACGGCGAGGGCACAATACGATGAAAAACTATTGTCAAAGCGTTGTCATGAACCCATGCATTAAAGGTGTGTTATTTAAAACTATACTAGTATTAACACACCGCGTTGCGGCGGAGGCATAATACTATTAAAAAATAGTGAAGAAACGTTGTCGCGAACCTGATCATATACGTAACTTTACATAAGAAATATGAAACAATTATGTTGTTGATAACATTCAAAACTCTTTACAAAAACAAAGTGGTGGGTCGTTGATAATACTCAGAAGTCTATATAGAAAAAAGTGATTGTTAAAAAATTCACGTCCGAACGTCGATACGTATCGCAACGACAAAAATGTAGCGGTTAAGTATGTTAATGTTGATAAAAATTAGCACACATAAATTTATATTTTTTAAAACATCATACTGTAGAAGTTATAAGTTGATGAGAAAAGTAAAATGTAAAAAATTAAAACCTTACATAAAGCTTAGATTGGGTTTCACGTTTGTGTTTCGATTACATGTATAATTTGACGCACAACATCGTTCTGAATAAAATTACACTGAAATGTGGATAAAAATAAACATGCTGTAATGGCTTATTCAGATTTTATCCAACATTAAATTTTAAAACTAATAATAAGATGAAACTAAAAAATTGTGAATGTGTTAAAAAAATAAATATAAAGTATAGGGTGTAAAGCATACATATAAGTAAACCTTAAACCTAAAAGGGTAAAAAGAAAAAAAAATTATGCTATAAGACAAACCAAGAAATCTTATGCTAAAAGACAAACAATATCTTGCATATGATGCTTGTACATTATGCTTAAATGATCTTCACTATGCCTTTTAAAGATATAGTAATATATTTCTTTAGACAATAAAATAAACCACGTCTCTATACTAATAAATAAAAATAAATCCGAACACTTGTCACCATTCTAGGTCATTTGATAATTGGTTTTCCCGTTTCTCCCTCTTTTAATTATGAATCCTATAATAACTATTTATTAAGGGTCTGGTTAAATAGACACCCTAATATTTTAAATCAACACCCCAAAATTTCTATACGTGTCGTATAGCCCCTACGCGTCGTATGGGGGGGGGGGGTCGTATAGGGCTATATGTGTCGTATAACCCTTTGACAACCCCCTGAATTTTTCCTCGTAGTCAGTGTCGAAATTTGTAATACGCGTCGTATAGCCCTATATGGGTCGTATAGGGAGGGTCGTATAGGGCTATATGGGGCGTATAGCTCTCTAACAGCCCCCCTGAATTTTCCTCGTTTTCAGTGTATTCGACCCTATACGCCGCGTATGGACCCATACGTGGCGTATAGGGGTGTGTCGATTTATCTGGGTGGGTGTCTCTATATTAGGACCCTTTATTAATTAATAACTATCTATAATTTAAATTACAAATATGTTAACTTCAAATTTTCAAATCTTCTTATTCTAATAAAAGGGTAAATGGGTGTGCCACTTGTCACCACCACATTCATCCTAATCAAAATTTTCCCGCCTCTCTCTCCTATTAAATAACCATATTAATTACTAATAATATTATTTATTTATTTTTACATTATAATTAACTTTTTAATGAAAATAAGAAAGAGAATTTTTTTATTAATGCTATTTCTATGGAGATAGATTTTTATAAAATGATTTTTTTTCAAAAAATAATAAATAAAACTATTTTTATGTAATATTTCAAAATTATTTTTTTAAAGTAAATTTTTATTAAATAAAAATAATTAAAATAAGGAGTTATAATAAGAAAATATTTAAAAATGAAAAATTTTTAAAACGTTATTTTAAAACAAAATGTTTAATTTATCTTTGAAAAAAACAAAAAATAAAATAAAATTTTCATATTATTGTTTTATTACTTATAGTTGTTACTCATATATTATTTCAATCATATCATGTCTTAGTCTATTATTTTATAATTGATAATTTTTATTTTATTTAATATTTTATTTATTCAACCCGTGTAATACACGGGGTTACTAAAGCTAGTATGTAATACATGAGTTTATTCAATCTGTATAATACACAATATTTAAGACATAACTTTATATTATATACCATGTAACAGTAAATTTATTTAGCCCGTGTATTACACGAGATTGTAACCTAATACTGATAATATATTCTATATCAAATACCCACCATTCAAATTGCTTTAGTATAAAAGAAACCATTGATTTTCCTTTCTTATTTAATGATGCATGTCAAGTAAAAATACCCGGCTTACCTAAAATAGAGGAAATTGACCATTAACTCTTGATTTACAAGATAAACCGTTACTAATTTCAATCAGATAACCTCTAGGTTATCCTTTTTATCTAAAGATGTCATAAGTCATCTATTAACAAAAATGACTAATTCAACTCAAGTAGATTTTATGATTAAATAAAAAGGAAGAGAATATTAGAAATTACAAGATTAAAGGAGAACAAATTTATAGAAAAAATTTCTCTGATGTAATATATGTATCTCTCTAAATATACTAATAGATACGGGACCAAATGGAAATTATATAGATATTTTCATATTCACAAGAATACAAATGAGATGAAACTCATCAATATACTAACTTTAATGGTGAAATACATGCGATAAATAAAACTGATTGAAACGATAATACAATTTGAAGAGGAAAAGATTCCTATAAGATTATTAATAGAAGATGAATGCAAAAATATTATAGGAAAAACATGACACTTATTTTTAGTACATAAACTTTTTTCTCTCTAACATTCTCTCAATACCGATGATTTCTTTGTTCCTCTTCTGTAATTGTCTTTATGGTTATCTCTTGACATTACGTGTCTTTCTCTTAACATCTTCTTGTCTTTGTTGTAGTGTCTTCTTTTTGCGTGTGGACGTAAAACTTTAATTTTTATTTTTTTGTTGTTGTTTGGATGTAAGGCTCTATTTCTTTTGTGGTCGTGTGTACTTTACGTGATACCTAGATCGCTACTAGTAACTCTGTTTAATAATAAGAGAAACCCGACAAAAGGTATTGTTTACGAAGAACAAGACGCTCATGGTGAAGTTTATCAACGCACGCACCTTTCGGGGAAACTGTGGAGGTGATTGTTTCAAATTCCTATCCAATGTCAGATTTTGAAACTCAGAGAAATCTACTACCAATCACATTGATGGTGATATTAAACAAGATGAGGTGGTCTTCTCATCCATAAGAGTACAATGTGTACTATCAAATACAAAAGGTATATTAACTCATAGGATTACTTCTACTAATTGGAGTAGTTGTGACAATCTTAATCCCATTTCTAAGAAACTGCTAGATGGTTCAAGTGAGTTGAGAGAGTAACGCCACATCCTTGGGGCAGCAAATGGTTAAAATGAGATGACATAATGTAATTAAGGTAGGTTGAAAACAAATGTAGTCTCCACCCTAAGTGACATTAGAACAACCAATGTATAGCCATAGGCTCCTAGATTGAGAAACACTAGTATGAATCAATATGACTTTATGAGACCTTAATAACATATATTAGAAATTGATATACGAATTAGTATACCTTAAGCACTCATTTTACTAAATACAACTATTGTGATGAGCAGATTTATATGATAATATTGGTTTTTCATGGTGACTTGTAGCTTTTCAAGATGCGGAAAATATTAGACAACTCACAGACGAAAAGGCTCAACGAGAGTATGAGAAGACTCCCGAGTCTAATTAGGAAATCCAACATCACACGCAATGTTCCGAGCCTTGAAATCCTACAAGTCACTTGAAAAAAAACTGTCATATAAAAATGGGCAGAGTAGCGCCTTTAAGAGAAACACCAACATATACGATTAAGAAACAGATCAACACGCGTGTAACAAGGTAAGGTGTTACAGACCAAACGGAAGAACTCAACCCAAAAGACTAGTCTAATCAGTGGCGAAGGTTCATGGGACAGATAGTGTAAATTTTTGATCCGGTAGTGTAAATTTTTGTATATATAGCGAGTTCACCCCCCCTAAGAAAATTTAATTTCACCCCCGCCCCCCCCTATGAGATTGTTGAAGCTCCGCCACTTAGTCTAATGGGTGAGGGAACCCATTTGGCCTATAAATCCCACATCAATTGCCCATACAACCGATGTGGGACAAGCCCCATACCTTACAATGGTTTTGATCCATAACATAAGGTCATTACTTACATTCAAGATTACTATCTTCGTCACCAATCAGCATGATTAAACACCAAAATTGCACTAAACTGAATTCGCTGCATGCTAAATCACACCTACACTTAAAATTATCACTATTTATAAACAAACATTAGTCATAGTTATAGACATATGAACTGCATGAGCTGGTACTAGTACAACATGCTACCTAACACAAGTAATAAGCAATTAAAGACGATCATATTGTTTAACTTCCAATGCAAGGGAATTGTATGGTCATGATGATAACTAGAAAAACACAGGATTGCATCTACAGGTTTGATAAAACGAATCAATGGCGTAGGATGTATATAAACCCTTAAATACAGGACAAATCGTTCTTTGCTCTATGTTTTGCTATCAATACATACCAATACAATAAAATATAAACTGACAATCAAAATGGAAATTGCTGATTACATAAGTAAGCAATCAACAGATCTTGAAAAGTATAAGTTAAAACAAGAATCATTCATGAAGCTATTCTAAAAAGGTTCTTGAGGCATACCATACCCCAACTAGAAGGAAGAAAGGCATGCAAGACAAAAACTTTTCAGTTTTCACACACCATAAGGCGGTGCCCGTGAAGCCATGTTTGTAACTTGAGCTTGCATCTGTATCGCTCTAACTTTCCCAGAAGTCGCACGATGAAAGAACTGTTCACGCGATAGTAACCTGATGTTCTTCAAATACAGATCAAACGGTATACACCCTTCTTGCACAGACTTATCCAGTTCATAAACAACATCTTCTATAGCAAGATCAGCTGCTGTGCATTCCAACATCTGTTTCGAAAGTGAATCCAACGGCACAATTGCATCATCAACATTCAAATCCGACAAATCCCCACCCACTTTCCCCTCATTCTCATTCAACCACCCTTCCAACACATCAGTATTCATCAAAACCATCTGCAACTGCTGCTCCAACCCCTCTTTCTCACCCTGCATCTCTCCCAACCCCCTCGAAAGCTCCTCCTCCCGCTGCCGCAACACCGCCTGCGCACTAAACATCCCCTCCATCTCCGCCTCCCTCGCCTTCCTCAACCGCACCACATCACTATGCACAGTCTCCACCAGCTTATTCACAGCATTCCGCTTATACACCTCAGCCGGATCCTCATACGACCCCGACCCCATCCTCTGCGGCGGTGCCGGTGACGGAATCCTCCCACCCCCACCCCCACCACCACCACCAACACCTCCACCGCCACCACCGCCGCCGCCTCCGCTGACATACGGCGACGGCGGGTAAGATCTCGGCGGGATAGCCGGCCGGATAGATCCAGAAGAAACCGATCCGACAGATCCAGACGCATTAAAACTAGGGTTAGGGTTAGGGTTTGCAATCGGTCTACGTTGCGAGTACAACGGGGGATCATTACCGAAATAACTACTCAAATTACGAGCCAAATCAACCAAATTCGAGCTAGGGTAAACCCAATTCTGCAAATAAGGGATCGAAACCAAACCAGAGGGATTAACAAACGAATGACCTCGTTTGATCACCATATCACGCGTAGGGTTCACGAACACCAACGGCGGATGCCTAGGGTACGTCTCCATAAGCCAGATAACCACAGGTATATTGTAAGTAACATTCTGATACACCATCGGAACCGTACCGTCGGACTGCAGTAGATTGACGGAGCGGCCGTCGTTGTGGGTGAAGGTGGCGGTTTTGTGCTGCAGTGAGGGGTGAGATTCGGAGAGTGAGAGGAGGTGTTGACGGATGAGCCACTTGACGTCTTCGGAGTATGGTAGGGATGATGGGCCGCGTTGGGAGAGGACGGAGCTTAGGAATTGTTGTGTGTGTTGGAGGAGTGATGACGCCGGAGATGACGACGGTGGTGGTGGTGGTGGTGGTGCCATGATCGGAGCTCCGGCGACGATGGTGGTGATGGTGATCGGAGAAATTGATTGAATGAAGGTGTGGAGATGTAGAATTGTAGATGATGAGTTTTACAAGGTGAATTTGCTTTGGTGTTAAGTATATTGAAGTGGTATAATACTATAATGATTATAAAAGTGTTCTTTTAGTACTTGTGGTTTAAAGTTTATGCAACGTTTTGGTCTAGTTATTATTATTTTTTCACTTTAGCCCCTTTTCAGTTTTAAGTTTAACCTACTCATGTACAAGTTTTGACCAATTGATTAAAGGGGTAAGAAAAACCAAACACAAACAAATAAACGAAAAAAAAAGACAAAAAAACCATAACCGAACTAAAACCGATTGGTTCGGTTACGGTTTTAGTTTCTATGTTTTTCATAACCGAATTAACCGAAACCGAACCAAATTCATGTAATTGTTAAAAATTTGTGATAACCGAGATAACCGAAATAACTGAACTAATATTCAATTATTGGTTTCGGTGGTGAATTTTTTAGAAACCAAACTTTGGTTATCGGTTTCGATAGTGTGTAGAAACTAAACCGAACTGACATTTGCTCGCCCTAGTTGACGTAAATCCTGGTGCGTATGAACAGAGTTGGCGGAGATGTTGATTAGCTTCTTTGATTACCCAATTTGTCTGACAATTGAATCCTGGTGATACTTTATCTTAGATCTCTAATTGGATACGAAAAACTACAAACACATTAAGACACCACAAGAAATAGGAAATGAGTGTTCTTTGTGTTAATACTCTAGGTGAGAATCGATCTTTGTCTTGTGAGAAGAAAGGCTCAATGTAGAAGATGAAATAAATGAGTAAGTATGATCTAAGAGCATAGAGAATATAATAACATCTTTTTATATTTTATTTATAGCATTCAAATTAAGATTTCCTTTTGATGATTACGTGAGGATTTTGTGATCCCCATCCAAGTGTCATGCAGTTATTAAGCACATATGTTTAGTGTCGAGTTTCAATACTCCCATAGGGGTCTGGAGCAAAATTAATTTTTCTAGGGGCGCGAACTCGATATATACACTACTGACGAAATTTACACTGCCGAACTAAAAATTTACACTACTGATAAAAAAAAGAGAGGAGACGGTAGCCCCGCCCCCGCCTGACCCCTATTATCCTCCGCTCTTGCATATGTTATTGATGAGGATGACATCTTTACCATCATACTATTACATGTTCCTAACCAACTTTATGGTCCTCATAGGTTGTGCTCTTAAGGTAAGTGGTTCGGACATGTATTCTTTAATTATAAAATTGCCAACTAAGTAAGAATTCACTAATACAAAACTAATAATTCATTAACATACAACAATTATAATTATACACAAGTTGTTTACAAATTTATAACATCGGTCAAAATTTATGACCATCACACAAATTTACAACTAAATTTACAAACCATTGATACAACATGTATAAAAGGGGTACACAAGTTTACAACATTGATACGTGAATCATAGAAATACATAACATCCAAGTCTCTTAACAAAACCACTAATATACACAAGCATTTAAAACAAATTTTATTCGACCTCATTCATGGTCTTAACTCTTAATTCTCTTAAGTATCATTCGTTTTCATAAGCAAGCAAAAAGTTTTTAGAAAATTAACAAAAAAGTTAAATAAAAACACCGTTATTCCCAAAAACCAACACTTACGGAAACCCTTATATAAACCTAACAAAATCCTAATAAGAGCATAAAAAAGAAACTCAATCTAATCATATTGTATATTATTGATCAATTATATTTAAGAATACAACGAAGATAATTACAAAGGAAATTTAATCTAATCATAACTCTTAATTATGATAAAGATAATTACAATAAATCAAACTACGTAACAAGCTCAACTAATATATTTTATCTAGTGCCAATGGGTCTTAGATCAACTGGTTTAGGATGAGACATCCTATGACTTTCCAAAATGGAGGTCATGGGTTGGATTCTCACTAGATGCAATATGCTTCAAGTGGGCAAAGGTTTTTACCACAGTGGGCCTTTGGGTGGTGGGTTTCCCTTGGAACGGTGGGCGAGCCGGGTCACCAGCGCTGTCTGTGTTCGCGGACGTAGGTGACCTTTCGCCAATGGGTTTACCCGGGTGTCCGGGCTTAAAAATTATTCGTTGGCCGTTCAAAAAATATATATTTTATCTAGTAGTAAATAATATAATCTATTTCATATATATCCCTAACATGCCCCTCAAGCTAGCTGTCTGTTTTGATTTGATTATCAGTTTGAAATTTCAAATAATAGAAAATAAAATTAAAATTTAAACACACTAACACTTAACCTCGTTGTCGAGCTTTGTAAGATCTTTTATCTTTAGCGAGCTTAAAGAGTTAGGCTATATATACCCTTTTTATTACTTGTCATACTCTCTCACTTAAAAACCAATTTCAAAACTTGTCATATTTTACCTTGAATTTTTTTTATTTAGAAAAAAGTTTTTTTTTCCTTAAAAGGAGTTTCAAAAACACTTTTAATATAATGATATAAAATTATTTTTAAAGATAATAAGATATAATTATAAAAAAATATAAACATTTCTGAAGTTAGAAAAAAACTTTCGGTAAAAAAGTTACAGATAAATTTTAGAATTAGAAATAGTTATAAACGAACCAAATTCGACCGATTAAACCATTTAAACAGATTTATTTGATTTGGTTATCCTATTTAACCTATTAAACCCATTTATTATTTGGTTTATACGAATAACTGGACCGAATAAGCAAAATTATGTGTAATCATTAACCGAACCAAAAACTGAATTCACGATTTGATTCGGTTTTTTAGTTACATATATGGTTCAATTTTCAATTATTATTAGTGTTTGGCTTTTTTGCACATTCATAGTTACTACAACTAAAAATAATAAAAAACAAAAAATAATAAAGTCTAAAAGAAATAATAAACAAATAAATAAAACTTAAATATTTTTTAGTTTAACATGTTTATGGGGTGATATGATAAATAAAAAAAACATATAGTAAAAAGTTAATTATTTTAAAAAGTTAAAGGGAGTAGTATAACAAGTAAAAATAGTTTAGAGGGGGTATGTATAGCACCACCCATTGTAAATGTTTATTTTTCATATTTACTATAATTTTACAATGAGTTTCTAAAATTCAGGATTGATGTTTGATTTAAATCTCTCATGTTTCTAAAACTTAGGTTTGGTGTCTAATTTATAAAAGAAAAATAAATAAAACCTAATCTGTATCTTTTGTACAATGCGTCTCCAAAGCATTACAAGAGAAAGAATAGAAGACAAAAATATATAGCATACATTGTTCGTACCAACCTCACGTTACTACATATATAACTAGGGTATATATGTAGTAATTGTAAAATGTTATTTAAATATAAGATATAACTGAAATTACGCATAAGTAAGTACTTTGATTAATTGTAAAACACCTTTTTTCATTATAAAAAATTACTGCTTTGATAAAAAAGTCAATTTTTTTCAATATTTCATTGTTTAAAAACTCCGGGTTTCTTTTGTAAATTTTTTTATATAAAACTTTTATTTTATAAACAGAATGATTTTAGAATAATTTCATTATTTAAAAAAGTTTCATTGTTTTAGGAAAAAAAACATAGTTTTAGAAAAAAATTTACTGCTTTGATAAAAAAAAGTCAATTTTTACAACATTTCGTTGTTTAAAAACTCCGAGTTTCTTTTGTAAATTTTTTTATATAAAACTTTTATTTTATAAAAAGAATGATTTTAGAATAATTTCATTATTTAAAAAAGTTTCATTGTTCTAGAGAAAAAACACAGTTTTAGAAATTTTTATATTTGAAAAAGTGTATTTTTTAATCAAATACTTAGGTTTTATTTAATGAAAAATATCTTTTTAATATTATTGATTTAAGAATAACTTAGATTTATAATATAGATAGAGAAAGAGAAAAAATTTAAAATTAGTTATTTGACTTTTTCAAATTAAATAAATAGTTTTCGTTGAAAAATAAATGGGAGAGTGAACGTGAAAATGACATGTATCAAAAAATATAAATGATTATTAGAATAGATAATACAATCTAATCCTAATAAACCTTTACATCTTTAGTACATGTGTCATTCTCTCCTTAAAGCTCATTATGTATTTCCCGCTTAAATCAATACAACTAATTTTACCTATATATGTGGATCCTTTGACCATGTTGATGACAAATTTTCAAATTTAAGTAAGAATATTTTGTAATTGAACCTTACACTATTTTTCAATTACACCCTACTTTATTATATATATTAATTATATTTTACTAGAAATTTATTATTTTTTGTTAATTTTAATTATAAGAAATACATAAACAGGTATCTTCAATAGGAGATGAGTTTTAATTTAATTCAATGTTAAAATGAATAACTAAATTCTTATTTTTTAAGTCTAAAGTGATATTATTGTTGTTTTACTTGAAAATATTGTTTTATAATTTTTTAATTTTTATTACAAAATATTTGATGTTTTTATCTATTTGATCCGTGTATCACACGGGATACTAAACTAGTATTTTATATAATGTTATGTTATATATATAAGTAATATGCTTATGAATACTGAATAGGGTCATAAGCTAACAAAACTCGGTTGAGAAGCTCAGTCTTTTCTTATTAATTTATTGGGCTTCAACTTAGTACTTAGTTCTCACGTATGCACTTAGATATATTCATTAATATATATAACTAATTTGAGCAGTTGAGTACCTTGTCTAGAGTAATTTTAAATGCGGGTCAGGTTGGATTTAAATAAAATAATATTTTTAAGAACGACAACTTACACACCAATCTCCCGCGAACTTAAACCTGGAGAAGACGACACCAATTACACCAATTACCCGGTTCCTTAGTTAAATAACTTTTATTACTTGACTCTTCTGTTTGATCATAATGATAAAACACTACCTGAATTAACTTATGGAGTAAAGATTGTCACCTCAAAGCAATCACATTAAATCGTAATAATTGTACTACATAAATCCATCTCTTCAAATATAAAAGAAGCAATTTTCTTGAATGTACAAAAAGGGTAGTAAAGCAAGTTTTACATTGAGCATAATCCCAACATTTGATCTTTTTCTCTTATGTTTGATCTTTAATCTTGATACAAAATGCAGGGCCACAAACAATGGGTAGCTAAAGTACAATTTCTTGGCGTAGTTGACCACCCAAATTTGGTCAAACTGATCGAATACTGCCCGGTCTCTCAACTATCGTTCCGAAGGATATATCTTTTAAAAATTTTCACCGCTATATGTATCGAGATACCCTGAGTAAAAGTTATGATACCCTTCAAATTTAAAAGCCTAATATTTACTAAAATAACAAGACTTAAAAGCTTAAAACTTATTAAACTTGAAAAGCCCAATTAACATTTAAAAAATTAAAAGCCCAACTCATTATTAAATTAAAACTAACAAGCCCACTAACAATTAAATTTACACACATATATAACTAGGTTTTCGTAATCCGCGCATTCTGGTGAAATTGTATGTGACGTGATAACGTATAGACTAACAGTTGACCCGACTTGTCTTTGGACTAAATTTACGTCGAACCGTAAAAAACTCGAACTTATAATGTTAAACAAAAACGTGTTATACTTGACCTGACTTTTTTCCAAACAAAATTATGTCAAAACGTAGTAAAACTCAAGTACATAAAAAAAACACGTGCAACTGCGCTATATGCGGCGCGATAAAGTACATATTACGATCATCTCGACTCGTTTCCGAATTAAATTTACGTTAAAACGTAGAGTAACTCAAATTTATACATTCGAATAAAAATGCTAAGTTGCTCATCTCCCGCTCTTACCATCATCGTTTTCTACACTTTTCTCATCGTCTTATCGATCATAGCCTTAGCCTCATAATCTGCCAAAATTGTCACTCTCTTTCTGTAAGTTTAAACCGAATGACACACTTAATCACCTTCAAAACGTACATCCTACACAATATACCCTCCCAACCCACTCTAACTAAACTTGGATAAAAAACTTAACCCGGTTGAATTGCATCATCGACATTATTTGTCTAGGTTATGCGTACACACGGGTATGGTAATTAAGTGTGACGTGTGGAGCTTTCGTACTGTTTTGTATGAGATCTTAACAAGTAGACTGTTAGTAGAAGGAAACCAACCTAAAGAAGACCACATGTTAAGTAAACATGTTGGGGTTCATTGTGATCCATAGAGCTAAAGGGCCTTTAAAATGTGATATATATGAGTAAAGATAATAGAACCTATGACAGTATCGACCCAGATAGTGCCAGATATATGAGATGTAGATTTTTATATTCTTGTACAAGTTGTATTAGATAGTAAACAGAGTGAATATTTATTATAAGTCCTAGATTGTTCAAATTACATGATAACCATGTTATAGGATAGCAATAGACTATAGTGTAAATAATACCGTTCTAAAAAAGCTATAATATGATAACACTCCTATAGTCCTATAACAATTAAAAATGCTTTTAGACACTATTCTATTGAATCAAATCATTGAGCATACAAAAGCTGCATGCAGATGCTTATGATATTGTTACCAATGGAAAAAAATTGAACAAAATATCTACTTTCATGTCTATTTCACAAGATCTAATAATATTTAACATATGATATTGTTACCAATGGAGAAAATTTGAATACTAATGCAATACATACAAACACGATAATATCATCAACATATAAATACTTAACTATTATGAGGGATAACATATAGTTTCATGAAAGTGAGCACAGGACGGCGCCTTTTGTGCATTCGAACAGCATCTGAAACTTCCATACAGATCTATGGGCAGCTGATCAAATTGTAGAACCGTAGTTTTAGTAGAGAGTTGAATATTTCTCTTTACTATTCATTCAGTTGTTGACCTAACATTGGTTGTTGATGAACATGAGTATTAACCATTTAACCTCTAAGGACCTACTAGACCCATTAACCAACATTCTTGTAGCAGAAGTGTTCATTTTACCAGAGCCTATTACTGTATAAATAGTCATAAGTAAGATACATAAGGAAGTAAAAAAAGGCTTTTACCTGATGTCCCTCTTATAATACAGCATCTTTACTTTTTTTATGTCGCGATCAGCTCTTTAAAAATTTCTGTAAGTTATTTCATCAAATATAAGATATATATGCTTCAGATGCTGGTCTACATCAAATACACAGATGACACAATAACAAATTGTTTGTCATAATATTAGGAACAAAAGCCATCTTAAGCAATTTTGCAGCAAAAAATCATAGCATGATCCTGTACATCGTTGCAAATGGCATCCAACATTGTGTTATATGTTACTGTATTTGGAACAATTCCAGATGAAAGAAGCTCATATACAGCTCGATTCATCCTACGATCGTCACAAAAGCCATGAATCCGAATGTTATAGGTGGTAATATCCAGGTCTCAGTCACTATTATACATTGAATGTGATAGTTAAAGGCTAGGGGCCTTTTTTAACATATCTCTGAATAACTTCCAACACTTCTATAATAACTTACTTTAACTAACATCCTATAGGGAATTGAAACTGTTGACAAGCATGGCTGCAGTCATATCCCTCACATTCTTCGCAAAACCTCCAACGCCTGCGAATTCATTTCAACATTCATTAACGCGCGCATAAGTGAATCAATAACTAAAAATTCTGATTTACATCCAAAGGTCATCTACACATGATTTCCATCAACTCTTGACCTCTAGACACTTTAATTCTCCATATCATCCATGATAACACATCTTGTGCTATGATCCATAACCTTTCCATAGCTAAAACATGACATATAACGCAACAAGAACTGACTTTCTATCCGAGTCATCGCGGAACACTTTAACTAATTAATTAGTCCACTTAATTAATTTGGGTTACCTTAGTCCAAACACTAATTATTTATATCTAAACAAATTAAATACAAGTAATATAATTAAGTCTTTAAATATTAATTTTTACGCTAATAATAATAATAATAATAATAATAATAATCATATATCTTTTTAGAGACTATGATTCATTATTCCTAAAATAATCAATGCTCAATATTTCATCATGTCCATGTCTCTACTCTTTTAGACACAAAACTTCTTTTGTCGTTGTCTGTCGTGTGATTTTAAAGGATAATACATAGATGGAAAACCTAACAATAGTTACATGCTTGTGCACATGAATCCAACACTCTTTCTTTATCAATTTTCGTAGTTTTAACAATTTCAAAAGCACAACTTCAAGCATTGATATTTCATTTTGGATGCCATTTGGTTCATTGTAAAGTTACACCTGGTAGAACACGAACCTAGAAAGTAATAAGTATATGAATTTTAGATAAATATATTTATTTATGTTAAGTTGGTGAATAATCACTTTCACACTTAATGAAAAAACTCATTTTCACTTATTTTTCTAATATATATAAAATTTAGTTGATCGGAAAATGACTAAGATTTGGTTTTGAATATGAGGTGGATACAATTCTAGAGCAAGAGTTCACATATGTTACTATGCTAGTCATGAGGCACTTTAAAAATCTTTCATTATTGAGGTGAGGTATAAGGATATTTCATATTGGTTTGAGAAAGTCTTTCTATAAAAGCCCAATTTTATTCAATTGTTTTCTATTGATAAAAGTAATTTGTTCTGTTTGACCCACTTAAGTAGCTTCTTTCTTTAACACCGGGGTTGTGGGCTCGATGGCAGAGAAAAAACATTTTGAAAAACTTATGGATTGGTGGTACTGATGATCTTTAGTTTAAGTGGTTAAGATGAGACACCTAAGATAATTTAAAATGGAAAGGTCTTGGGTTCAAATCTCACTTTGAATACAAAGTTTAGGGTTTTTTAGTTTTGGGTTTCCTTCTGAGAAGGTTGTGGGGTGCGATCCTGACTGGTAAACGGATAGATGAGCTCGATTTAGATAACAACTATCTTTTGAAACAAGGTTGTACATTCGTCGTTCAAAAAGAAAAACCCTAAGAATTCGAGGTGATGTGTTTAGATCTCACTAGAATAAAAAAAAATACACCGTGAAAAAAAAAAGTAACTTCTTTACCCATTTCACATGCTAGAGTTAAAACACAACCATTAACCAATAATCCTTAGCTCAAGTGGTTAAGTTGAGGTATCTAGGTGGAGGTCTTAAGTTCAAATCTCTTATGTGGTAAAAATATAAAAAAAGGTTTAAGGTGGGTTATGGGTTTTTCTCACATAATGTGAGTTTTCTTGTAATGACAGTTTCAGGTTCTATATTTATATATGAAGATAATTGGGTGGACCAGTGATCCGTTAGTTATCAAATTAAACGTTAAAAAAACAAAACCCATTAACAAATAAATAGCTTTGAAATGGACACCTATAATTCTTTATTATGAACATCTATTATTGTTACTCATATTATACATTTTGTGTATTTATTAATTGCCTCAACCACTAAGAACAACTAAATGCATTATTTGTAAGCATCAAATTAGAATGGCATGCGCTGCCATACATGTGCTATATATAAAGTTAAAGTAAGCAATTATTAAGAAAAAGAAATTTAATATATAATATTAAGGCTACCACTATAAGCTATTTGGTTCATCACTCCAAACATTAAAAAATAATGATGGTTGTTAGGTTAACAAGTAACTTCGAACATTTGTTATATGATAAAGAGCTCAATTTCAAAATTCACATTAGGTTAAAATAAAAGGTTAAGTTGTTCCGTATGTATTCCATCCTAAAGATCTACAACAATTTGTGATAGTGTTAAGGGGGCGGGAATGCTTTCGGGACATGCTAGGGATGTCGATATGACCATGTGGTACCGCAAAGAAACACTACCCCACCCTATGCAATAATGTCCATTTACGGATGAGAGGGATTGTTCACATCAATTTATTTTCCAATGGGTCTCTAACGGCTTCTTTTTCCACTTAAATAAATTAAATATATAAATACCTGATATACTTACTTATTTTTCATATTAGTTTCTTGTCAATCTCTATACTCCAAACACCAATATTACAAAATTCTACAATAACCCAATGGATCCATCAACAACTTTATAATCTTCATAATTAAGCTTAGACGAATATTATAATAGTGCCTATGAATGTAGCAATCAGGTTTTAACTACAATCTCTTAAACGATGTTTCTTGTTTTTGATGATACAACAAGCTAAAGCGGACAAGTAAATACAAGGTCATATATAAGAGTATTTGTTCATGAGCAAAAACTTCGTTGAACATCATCTATATAACACTAAGATTTTTAATATAAGGTTTTAGATGCAAAGATAGCTATTTATAAAAATTGTTGATGACATGAAAAAGCAATTTCTATTTTTTAGATTTTTATGATTTGGTTTTAGTTAAGTTTGGTTGGCCAAAGATAAATTGTTAGGATTTGATTTCGATTTCTTTTCTTTTCTTTTTGAATATTAATGATTGTTTATATACTTTATTAATATTTAAATACTTCTATTTTCAAAAGGTATGTAATACTTATTCCTTAAACAAAGACCGATCAAATAAATCAAAATTTACCACATATAACCCAAACAGGGTCAAGTTGGGTATATATTTCATTTCATAATAGAATATAAAAACCCAAAGACATGAAGGTTAAAAAATGAAAAGAAAAAAAAACATCACATAACAAAAAAAGAAAAAGGAAAAAAGCAAAATTTATCTCAAAGGGTATCTTTGTTTTTTCCCCTTTATCATCATCACCATCAAGCATCTTGATTCTTGACACCCCACCATTAACTTCTTACTTCTATACAAGTTAAACCCAACCTTCCTTCAATTTACTCATATACCCCTCCCCTCATATATGGTGTATCAGAGAAGGGTAATTATGTAATTTCACATAATATTTTTTTTTATAAAATTTGGCTAATTGGAAGCAACAAGAGTTCCAGTTTGCACTGTTGCAGGCTTCTTGGAAGCCTCTTTTGATTTCTTGGATGAAAGCTTCCATCTCCTCTCTCTTGCTTCATCATTTTCAATTTGTTCTTGCCTGCATTCTTGGCTACAAAATGGAGTGTTCCCTCTGAAAATTACAAAAATACCCATCAGAAATCTTGAAACTATAAAATTCAGATGACATGGTGCATCCCTTGATGCATAAAGTACAAGTCTTGAAGCATCTAGTTAAAGAAAATTTTAAAAGGGTTCCACTTTTTATGCATAAAGCACAACCCTTGATGCCTCTGGTTGGAAATCTTTAAAGGGTACCACTGTTTATGTATAATACAACCCCTTGGTGATTACAGTTCAAGAATCTTTATAAGAGTACCACTGTTTATGCGTAAAGTACAACCTTGATGCATCTAGTTAAAGAATCTTTACATGGGTACCACTTTTTAGGCACAAAGTACAACCCTTGATGCATCCAGATAAAGAATCTTTAAATGGGTACCACTTATTATGAATAAATTACAACCCTCGTATGCAAATAGAGAAAGAGGACAATAAAGTTTGGAACTTCAAGTTATTATTTAGTCTAAGGTTCAATGAATCTAGCCTCCCATAACAAGTTAGAGTAATCTTGTACAAGTCTTTATGCACAAAATACAACTGATTCACATTTTACCACTTCTAATCCATGTAGTACAATTCTTTTTTGCACAAAGTACAAACACTTTTACAGTACGGCTTATTTTCTCAGAAACCGACAGATCTTTAGAAAGCCTGCATCTAGTTGATTTATTCATTTGGTTGACCATTTTCATGTTATTTTCTTTACCAATATACACATGTACAACCCTTTATGCACACAGTACACCCCTTTATACATAAAGTACAACCCTTTATATTCACATGATCTGTTCCCATGAATCAATGATCTTTACAAAAACATGGATCTCCATATTAATTTCACATATATTCTTGTCAAGGTACAACTAACAAAGCCTAACGTACAAGTCAATGATGCACATATTGTAAAAAAATGTTTTAAAGCTTTATTATACCTGTACATGAATATGTCACTGTTGTGACCCAGAGGCTTAGAGCAAAGAGTACAAGCTTCAAGAAAATGGGGTTCTTCAAACCCGGCGTAAGATAGCGCATCAGATCCCATTGTGTGTATATTGGCCTAAGAGACCCTGGTGAGGGCTAATATGAGCGTGGGGTGCGTAGGTTAAGGATCGAGGGACTGTGGGAAGGAAAACTTGCCGTATAGAGACGATCATATATAGACTTTTAGAGGAGAAGTGTTTGGGATCGCGTGCGCGATGGTGCATGGATCTTATGTGTTCTGAGTTGTTAGATGGTTGACACGTGTGTTGGCGAGTGGGTCCAGGGGGTTGTAGAGTGGTGTGCGATGCAGGGGATGATTACTCGTTTGATAACCGCTTTTGCTTTCGAAAATCCACGAGGCCTGAATCTAGTGGCCAGTCGTTTTAATTATTTAAGGTGCTTTTTGTCTTTTTTCATATTTGGTCCTTTAAGTTTCTAGATTTTACATTTTATGCACCAGACTTTAGTTAGTTACAATTCTACACAATTTCAAGGAATATGGTGGGTTACTTATGAGTGTAAGCGAGTTGAATTGTTTGTTAGTTATAGTTGATGTCAGATTGCTAAAATCGTTCGAGCATGTGTTTTAAGTAACAAGTTTGATTAGATTGAATGGTCGAATGAGTAATTACATGTACAATATACATAATGTATATAACTAAATAATCCAAAGTTTTGTGTGTATTGTTATTATAACAACTAAATTATACTATGTTGATATGAATTTTATATTTATAAAATTTTAGCTTATTTATATGAAAAACGTTTTAGTAGTAAGTAAATAATAAATGAACTGAAATATAGAGTTTCACTAGAGCAAAGCTCCAGTTTTGTACATAGAGGTAAAAATGAATTGATCTCAAGCTTTTTTAAATAGCTGAGCCGAGCTTGATCTTAGTTGCGTACTTGGTACTTGCGTTAATTTGTTTTGACTCATTTACACATTTATTTGGTTATATTAATTAAATTGGTTAAAACTACAATTACTAACGCTTTTTAAATGTTCTGAAGAAACAAAAATATTGTACATTATTCAATCATCAGGTACAGTCAATCATGTCGTTGAAAACATTGTACATGACTCAATCATCTTATCTGTGTCATAATCGGAAAAAGACTTTTAAAATGTTGTCCACGCTTAGCAACTTATTTCGACTATTGAAACCGTATAAAACTGCTAATTTTGATTTCTTTTATAAGAATATAATTAGTTGTAAACGAGTCACTACTAACCATGCGTCTAAAACTCAAGTTTTTTTTCGTGAGTAATGTTACAAGCTTAATGGGTTCCGACACACACATATATATGTATGATAAGTTTTTCAATCATAACAGTATATAGTAGTACGTTTTTATTTCATAATTATATATTACATCATATACTTACTATTATATTGATATAAGTTGTACTTCAACAGGCTCGCAAGTCAAACAAAGCTCGATTTATGATATTTGGGTTCAAGCTTGTTCGTTAAAACAACTTCAAGCTTGTTTAAAATATATGTATTCTACACTTTTAATTTTGACGATCCAATTAGCTGACGAGGGGTTTGAGTGGTTTACAAGCTTAACTTATAATATTATTAACTTTTACCATTTAATTATTTATAACATATCATACGTAATTGTATGCTTCAGTTTTGATGACTAATTGTACTTTATATAAGTGTACTACATGTATAGAAAACTTGTACGTCAGGCACTTTTGCACTTTTTGGACCCTCATCAAATGATCAGTCAACATCTGAAATGGTAGTATTGTTATTATTGCTGAAATGTGGTCTAAAGTTACAAATTAGGTTCCAAACTGCCAATGATTACATTGTTTTAGGAGTTGTAATTTTAGACATGACCTAATTATTGCTATATCTAATTTGTTATAAATATTGATCGTATGTACAGGTCCGGTCCCGAAGATTTTAATGCCCTGGATGATCCTGAAAAAAGACCCATGGGGCATAACGACTTAAATTATATAAACTAACTTTTTTAAATAAAAAAAATATATTAGCAATAAACATAGCAATATCATAGTATTACAATGACATACCGTAATAGTTAACCAATAACTCGTAAATCTCTCCTAGCATTTTTGATAGTAAATTGGTTTATATCATATTCGTAGTTTATAGTCTCTAATATTTTGCTTTCGATAGCTATTATCGCCAATCCGCTAAGTCTTTCTTGGGACACCGTGGATCGTATGTAATATTTTAATGGTCTATTAGTTAAGTAATTGGGTTTAAAAAATAAGCTAAAAAATTTGGTTTAAAACATAATTGGGTTAAGTTTTTAATTGTATTATACCTTATAATTATTTTTTTATAATTGTATATATATATATAATTTGAAAAAAATTGTGCCCTCTGAGCGAGTGGGCCCTGGACGGTGCCCATTCCGCCCCTCCTCAGGGCCGGCAGTGCGTATGTAAGTTGAATTGTTTTATTTGTTTGGTTAAATCGTTTATTTCATTAGCCTATATGATGAAACTAATCGACCCATTGACACGTTTGTGACTAGCTTGATCTATGTTTTACAAACCACAAACCCGATTAACACGTTTAAAAGTTGCTTATTACATGCCAAACAACTAACCAGCTTGAATCAATTAGATAACAAGTTAAACCGGTCGTATACGAGTTACAACATCTTAAGTCATATTCGATTAAATAATTCAAACCGTCAATCCACAACCCGTCAACCCGTAGACACAATTGAACGCCTCTAAAATCCGGTAACTAATATAAATTTTCTTTGTGATATTTACATAGATTTATATTATTAAATAACATATATCATGTTTAATATTGATTAATTTGGGAATCTTTTACTTCTTTAGAAGTAATCATGTTATAAAACCAATATAAAACTCAAGTTTGTGAATAAAAAATTTTAGTGGTTCAAAATAAGTTGCAAAAATAAATTAAAAAATATTAAATAGAAAAGGTCAAATGCGTACCTGTCCTTTTCTATAACTCTAAATTCTCCCACCTTGGAGTGACGAGGCGTGGGCCCCATTGCTAAAGTAGAATTCAGGATATGCAAAAGACCCCCCTGATTATTCATATAATTGCCAATTGTGCGTTAAAACTTTGCTTGTGATTAGTGAGTGTACGATTTTCATTAAAAGTGTAACTAGTTATTATCTTATAAATTTAGTAACATCTTTGTTTTTCGCCATAAACCTTTTTGAAGCAACCATCTATCGTTCGCTCAACTTTTATCTTTCGTGCTTATTTTTTATAACCAAATTATTCATTATAATAATATTTTATCTTTTTGTTTCGTAAAATAATTTTAATAAATTAAATTTAGATACCAGATGATAAAAAAACAAGAATGTAATAATGATTAGTGAATCACTAATAATAATATATGTATAAATATTCTACAATCAGAGAAAGTTTTAAATTTTGAAATTCAAATGTTTAAAGAAGTATGAACATTAAATAATTTACTAAGAAAAGTACTACAGAATATAAACATAATTAATTTTCAAGGTCTTAAATTTGTTCCATCAAATCATACCGAAGTTGATGGCAGGACATACATTCAATTATTCGATTGAACAATGGTATGTTTAAACTGTTAACTTAATAAATATTTCTAAAATCATAAGTTTATATATATGGTTATACATTATATGAGTTCTTAATCTTTGTTAAAGTTCTTAGATCAATAATTCTATAGATTTATACATATATTATGTAGAATTAAAAGAATATGTGATATTTATATATTTATTGTGTATAAACTAAAGGAAGAAGAAATTAAAAGTAAATTGGGGCCCCGACTTTCATCCCCACAAACGTGAAGCCAAAAACATCCCATGAACGTACCCCAATGTGATGTCTATGTGTTTTGATGCTTGTAACTGTCTATATACGACTTTCGGCGTTCGTCGCTTAAACATCATGGATGCTCTTATGGTAATAGTGATAGAAAGAATACTTATGTGGTTGGTAGTGTTCATGGTAATCTTATGGGTTTGTTCATCTTCCCTTATTCGTCCTCAAGCTCTAAACAAAAAATTGAACTGTTAAAAGGCTTTTTAAAGCCACAATTTCAAAGATCATCCTTTAACTATAAATCCAGTAAATTATATTGATATATGTGTGTAAACACAAGTGTAATTATGTATCAAATAAGTATGTATAAGAGAATAAGTTATCGTAAAATGAGAAGAGGATTACATCCAATTTAAGCGGATTAAGTTTTCTATTGAGAAAGCATCTTAGATTAACTTTAACACAGTTATCTATTTATCTATTGTCTATTAAAACCTATTAAATCAAAACAAAAAGGGTATACTTTACCCTATAACTTTTTATAATTATGTATCTTTATATAACGTCTAAATTCGATTAACGGTAAGCCACCTGAAATAAAAATAATAGTGAACAAGTTGGGTTGATTATTATTAACAAAATCTCAAGGGAAGTTAAGTGTAAATATATATAAAAAATATTAAAAAGAAAAAATACAAGCGTGGGGTTCACAAGCAACTATTGAGACACTTGTCTAGTGGGCCAGCAGCATTGGGTTCTGTCATAATGTCATTGTCTCCCCTGCCCGAGACCTATCTGCCCGTAACGGGCAGCAGTGTTCAATTTTCATTTGTTCTTATTTAATTATTTTTGAAAACGATCGAATATTAAAAAATAATGTATTCGTTTTAAATATGCTTCTATGAAACAGAAAAGATTTAAGTGAGTCTAGTTTAGGTGAGACTAACTCGAGTTTGACTCGAATCCAACTCAACTTATTTGTTATATTTATATTATATTATAATAAATTTTACATTAGTTTTTAAAAGTTTAAGGAAAAAATTGTTTTTTAATCTACTTAACTACCTTCATTATTTTTATACATACTTTAAATATTTTATTATAATTGTTATGTTTTAAACTAACTCTCCCTGGACTTTCAAAATTGCTATAACATTTTTATACGTGTGTATTGTTTCTATTGAAAAACATTTATACCATAAAAACAAGTATTCTTTTTCTTTAATTTATATATGATATTTCAAAAGGTTTCTTAATTTTTAAAAATTACATGTGCTCACTGGCGCATCGGTGGTCACTCCTTTAGAGTCTAAAAATGAATTTGTTTTGTATGTGATCTTATAAAATTAAAACTAGAAATCGTACACTCGACTTGTTTTTTATTTAAGTTATATTAAATACACCCACACACATATATATACATAACTTATTTATGACTATATATACAAACACAATAATAACTGTTATTTATATTCTTATCATAATACTATGTCATGTATAATAATATTCTAATTATATATTATAATAAATAATGCTACATTATATAGTTCACAAACTCGCTTATGCCCGCAAAACTAATCAAACTTAATGAACAAAGTTCACGTTCAAGCTTATTTTCAAACTTTAGTGCTCATCTCAAATAAAATTATCACTAGCTTTACTCGTTAACATATACGTTACGCCCACGGTCTTCTAATACGAATGTTAGGTTGGTGGTGCCCGATTTGCCCCACAAACACAATTGGGTACTTTATTTGACGTCCCATTTAAAAAAAAGTAACGTGTTACATACTTTTTAATAATTTAGTTAATGGGCTATTATTTTTATTAACATGATGCAATTATTATATTTTAGAAATGAACAGCGAAGCAACATATAATAATTCCCGACACTACACGTCATGGTTCATTATAAAGGAACCTTCATAGGTCCTACGTTCCCAACGATGTCGTTTTCGTGACTCATCACCATATTCAACGGTTGAGATCTCACTGGTTCGTTATCGACGGCTGCTATACATCACGTATATTCCATCAGATTATGTAATAAATATTCTTTTATAAAATATTAAGGCCCGTGATCCTATGTGGTTTAATGTTTACGAACTTTCATATATTCGAATTTGGGTCTTAATATAGAGTCATTGACCCAGATAAATCGACACCTCCTATACACCGCGTATGGGTCCATACGTGACGTATAGGGTCGAATACACTGAAAACGATGAAAATTCAGGAGGCTGTCAGAGAGCTATACGCCTCATACGACCCCCCTATACGACACATATAGGGCTATACGACGCATATAGCGAATTTCGACACTGACTACGAGAAAATATTCAGGGGGCTGTCAGATGGCTATACAACACATATAGCTCTATACGACACATATAGCCCTATACGACACCCCCCCTATACGACGCGTATGGGGCTATACGACACGTATAGAACTTTTGGGGTGTTGATTTAAAATAATGGGGTGTTTATTTAACGGGTCCCTTATAAAATGTTTAGGACAAATCGGTACAATTTCATCATCATTTTTAATATAACGTTATTGCGGGTCAGGGTCTCTCTAGTTGTAGTCTTTGTGTTTTTCGGAGTAGAGGAAAAGTTCGTCTTTATATTATCCTTTGTAGATTTTACTACTCGAGTGAGACTTTACAGGATATATATGTTTGTCTGGTAAGATTTCATTGTCTAATGAATTTCAATGCGTCGAAACTCTAAGCAAAAAACAAATTTAGGGATACTTGTCAAAATCCTATTATTTATGTCGGGTGATTCACAAGTGTACGAAACCTTTTGCTAGAAAGAAAAATAAAGGAGATTTATGACATCTCGTCTTCTCTTAAAAAAATCATAGATTTTTAAGATGTCTTTCCCAAGTTGAATGGGTTTTATTTTTTTTTCTTTTTCTTTTTTTCAAAAAAAGAACATCAATTGACATATAATGAGCAACATAACATTAAACGGGCCAATAGGTGTTAGTTTTAGCATAAACGTTAAACTTTGACGAACTTATGAAATTAGTGTCAAAGTGAATACATTCGACCTTGTTTTTACACTTTTATAATATTTAGTGATTTGATGTTGTTTGGACAACTTATACATATTAGACGGGGTTGATTCTAAGTAAAATATGTTTTCTTTTAATTCTTATCTAATACTAATAAACCTTTACATCTATGAGACACGTGTCACTCTCTCGTTCAATCTCATTATGTTTTTTCCGCCTAAATCAATTTACCTAATTTACCAATATATGTGGATCCTTTGATCATGTTGATGATGATTTTTCAAATTTGAGTAAGGTGTTTTTTGTAATTGAATCTTACACTATTTTTATTAACTTTAACTAGAACAAATACATGAACATGTATCTTTAATAGGAGATGAGTGATTAAAATTTATTCAATGTTAAAATGTATAACTAAACTCTTATTTTTTTAATTTTCTATCAGTAGAATGAGTCCTGGTTATAAGTGATTTGTTATTAATAATTGGTTTTTATTTTTCTTTACAAGTTTTAATTCACCACATACATATTAATTAACCCATTTTTAGGTACTACAAAAAAACATAAAAATTTCTCCCAAATAACTTACTAATGATTCATGTATAAATAAAATATATAATTTTATATAGCAAACAATTTATTAAAAATAATGTTTTCATTATTTGTTTTATAAAAATTGATTACGGATAATATATTAAAAACATCAAAAGTACCTAAATAAATGAAAAGATAGTAGTTAACATATAATCAAAAGTTTAATAGAATTTGGTAAAAAGATATATCAGTGTATATAAATTCAAATTTGCTCAAGTACAACTTTGTAGTTTTTTAGAAAAATTGATGTAATTTTGTTTGTTCGGCATAATGTTAATTGATAATTATGTTTACGTTAAGTAATGCATAGTCAAGTTACATTAAATTTTTTCATCATGTTAAAGTGTGTAATTCTAGCTATTCGTAATAGTATTATTACTTGATGACTGTAATAGTGTTTGTCAAAAACTTAATTTAGTTTCTTAAAACTTTGTTATCTTTTATTTGAACATGTTTTTATACTTGTGATATTTATTTTGTTATGATTGCTAGAACCCAGCTCGTATGAAAATCATATTGTTGGTTTACATTTATTACTTTCATTTTTATTCACTAGATTTTTTGAGGTTGACAATTTAAAAAGTTTTTTGTAATTATATTAAACAACCTGGACTATGAACGGATATAATGATTTAACATGTGTAATACACATTATATAGTTATATAATTTATATTATACAAACCCGTGAATACACGGGTCTATAACCTAGTATACAAATAAACACTTAAGGTCACATACGTGGGCTCTATTTAATGTGTTTCGACTACCTTATGCATATAAAACGGGGCCATACATGTCTAGCGAAATTAGTTTTAGACAAAATATTTGTTTTGTACTTCTTTTTATCATAATTGATTCCAAAGTAAAAACTTTAGTTTTTTTTTCACACGTGTAATGATATATGATGTGTTAAAATATCTAAAGGTTGTTTTTGTTCATTCATATATGCTATTTGGTGTCCAAGTTTATGCTTAGGGTTGTTTCTTTTTATGTTGTATAATGTTTTATGAGTTAGGGTTGGTCTTAAATTATGCATCTCGCACGAACTTAGGTACCTTAGGCGGCTTGGTGTCACACAAAAACTAGTCTTGATCGGTTGAAAAGTCGTTGGTCTATTGTGCTAAGGCTTTTCTCATTATTGTCTTCCCGCAAAAGCTTGGAGGATGGGTAGAGACATTGGAGTATCATCAACGTCTATGGGTCCGCCGGTCAAGAGGGTGGGACCTAATTAGTTCCGGTTAGACCCCACAATTAATGCACACAAACAAAATTTTTAAAACTAAAAAAAATAACTATAATTACTAGGGAAATGTTCAAGTAAAAAGACTTTTAAAACTAAAAAAATATAAAAGGTAAATCAACCATCAATTTACTTAATCAATGGTCGAGATCAAATTATATATAAAAAGTTTGTTAGAATGTTATTTTAGGTATAGTCACTTTTGTTGATTTTTTTCAAGTTCTCTCATTTCTTTAAACGTTCATAACTTTTATGTAATTTTTTTTATAAAAACTACACCATAAAACAAGCCTTTTTATTTTTAAAACAAGTACAAAATTATTATATAAAAAGACCATATTATTTTATTATATTTTAAGCTCATTACTCGTCATTGTGTATTTATTGCAGGTCATTGTGTCTTTTTGTTAGTTATTGTTTTTTTCTTAATACTATTATGTTTTTCTTAAAATGATGAATTTTATTAACATATGATGATGGAATAACATTATTATGTATCTCTAGTATGTGAAACACAATAATAAATTAACAACTAATTAATCAAATACATTAAAAATAACGACAAAATAAAAGCTCATTATGTTTTTAATAGTCATTTGTGTTATCTTGAACTAATAAGTTTTGAAAAATATAATAGTAAAAAAACATCATTGTGTACTTATATTTATAAAACACAATGATAGATAACAAAAAATTATATAAGCTATAAAAAACCAATAACAAAAATAACACATTGTGTTATCTTAAACACTATAAGTATTGAAAAATATATTGGTGAACATATACCATTGTGTACTTTTAAATATAAAACATAATGATAGATAACAAATTTATATAATTTATAGAAACAAAGATAAAAATACACTAAATGATCTAAACGTAAACACAATGATGAATTCATATAACAAATGATGTAAAACATATGACACAATGAATTGATATTTAACACAATGAACGTATAAGACAAAATAAGCTAACGTATTTGACTCGATGATAAATATGCCATCCTGTTTAAAACAATAGAGTGACACGTGTTACAACCACAATCCTTTTATGCTTTTTAGATCTAATACTCTTTTTATTATAAACCTACTCTAATTGTTAATTAGGATAACCTTCATAAAATAAACATATACATTTAAACTACAAATTTGAAACTACACGCTACATATATGCTTCTTGACCCAACTTTTATAAAAAAGTTGTAGCATGATTCATAAAAGCTTATATGGTTTTTAAAATATGTTTTTGTTCAAATATGTACATTATCGAGTTACTATAATTAATATCAGACCCTCGTTGGCATGATGATCTTGTAGTTCTAGATGGCTTTGCATGATTGAATTTTGAGTTTGAGTCTTTAAAATTTACCAAAAGGAGACAAAGTCGATCATTCAAGGATTTGAACATACTATGCATGGTATGTGGTCGAGTTCAAACAGAAGGTTAGTAATCGAACCAGACCGATCGTGGACTGACGTTGTTGCTACCAATGAATTGTTTGATCACCTTTGATGCATGATCTTTCACATGTATTGTGACTTGATCCAATGCAATTGAGATACGCTCATTTTATAGACATACACATCTCTTAGAATAATATTTAATCTACACATTTATATATTTAATATTATCAAAATAAGTCTTTTATAAATGTGTGTATACACCTAACACACTGGTTATATATAAGCATCTATTATATAATGTTTAAAAACCATGTGAATGAATAGTAAAACTTAGAATCTGAGCCGTGCGTTTCTATATCAATGGCCATGATTCCGCCATCAGCTTTTGATGTGTGTAAGGTTCCAGTACACCACGTGGGGTCTTCAGAATTACGTGTCTTTATTTCCTTACACGTCTTCAATCATCTTCCTTTGTCATATGTTTCATTCTCTCTTCCATGAGAGTTGTCATCTCTTTTCTCCACCGTCAATTTTCCACAATTCACACTGTAAGATTGTTACTATAAGGTAAGATTGTGAAACCATATCATAAGATGACGGCAAAGTGATAGGTGGTGGTGGTGACAGAGAAGGTGGAGTAGGTCTAAAACTGTAAATCTAATAAATTTCCAATGGAATTAGGGTTTTAGATTTCATTTTTGTATAGCCTATCAAAGTTTTGTGGGTAGAGCCGATTAGTTCTTGTGTTTTTTCGATTTTGTAGCACCAGCAATAGGTATTCATATTTCTATTGATTTGTAGCTTTGTTAAATCTATAACTTAGCTCATGCACATTGGAAATTGCTTCATTGTTCATACATATATTTGCAACGTTGATTATTGATTGACGATGAGAAAGAACACAGAGATGAAGAGAGTGTGCTTTTGATGATGTGAACCACTGTATGAAACATGCAAATATGATCACTGATTGAGCATTCCGTGTGTGGTTTAGCTTTAAATAGTTAGTCCTGATTTTTGTGTTTGTGAGCCTATGCGTTCTGGCTGATGCTGCTATCCGATTCAGGTTAGTTTTACGGTTCTCGGTTTTAGGTGCTTTTTATGGTGCTCGCTTGACTTTTTTCTTTCAATGACGTTTTAAAGTAGACGTGTATTTTGTTGATATTGCTTTGATTTTGTTAGGTGTTTGATTCTTTGGGATCAAAATGGGTGTGATTTGGTTCGTGTATTGTATTCTTTACATGTGATAGTAAAACAAATAGTACCATATAAGGCAATGTACGGTACATATACAATTAATAGGATAAATCTTGAATTCCTTTGTGTTACCTTCATTTCACCTTGAATCATGGTGGTTTGGATCATGGATTCCACAACATCAATCAGTAAACCCAACTGCAACTGCAATCCGGCTCGTAAGACTTTATAAAAAAAGTTATTACCCAATGCACGGCTTAATAAATTAAGTAATTGCCAAATGCAACCGCATTTTCAACGTGTCAAACGTACAGCTAAAAGAATCATGCGCGTGTTTTCAACGGATCAGGGGCACAACAGAAAAAATCCTCGCGCAACGTGCGTGCGGAATAATACTAGTTATTTTTAAAAAATATTGACTGCATTTATATAACTTCATAACTAAATGTGATATGCATACACTTGAGAATAAGCTTTTTGTTAGAAAATAAAATTATGAAGTCAGCAGATCGCCTAACACCAAATCAGATATAGAGTAGAAGGCCCACTCTAAATATGTTAGTTAAAACAAGAAATTTGATAAATTTAACGAAAAAGTGAGTTATTACTTTATTCAATCGGCTAGTCCAAAAACGATTATGAGTTTGTAATGTATCGCGTAATAGGTTATACATCTTCTAAACATGAGTGCGTTTAGATATTCCATAAGAATATTCACACTAGCTTCCCCCAACACCATCTTCATATTTACACTAAAAACATTGTTTTTTTATTATCTTTTTCAATTAAATAATACTTTTTAATATCTTTATCATTATCTTTTCTCTATCCTCAACTCATAACCACTTTTAAAAGTATTAAAAAAATTTATGGGGGTTGTACCGTGATTTCCCATATTTCCCCAAATATGGGGAATCACAGTACAATCCCCATAAATATTCTCCCTCATTCACTCACAACTACTAACAACTATCCCTTATAATATAGGGCACACACTAATAACAAAATTGAGAAACCCACTGTGAATGCTCTAAATATATTTTAGAGTAAATTACTATTTTGGCCCTTGTGGTTTAGGTCGTTTAACTCTTTTAGTCCAAAAAAGAATCGTTTGACATATCAGACCTTGAGATTGCATTTTACAATGCTTTTTGGCCCTTATTACTAACTCCGTTAATTTATTTCGTTAAATATAGGGTATTTTGGACTTTTTACATCTCAGCGGCTATTTATGTGATTAATGTTCTTTTAATAGTTAGTGGGCTATGATGTAATTACTCAAATTTTTAAAAACAACCCCTTAATTTTTCTCATCTTCTAAATAAGTTTTTTGTTTGTTTATTAGAAAAAAATGTTTTTTTTTAGTTTTCAAACTGTTTATGTTATTTTGGTTTTTAATTGTATTTTAAAAAAATATACAATTTCAAACGTGGTTTGTATAAATAAATTCAACTTTTTAACATCGGCTTTTATAAAACATTTTTTTCAAAATTATTCGTTTTTTTTTAAAATTAATCTTTCAACCGTTTCAAAATCTTGTGTTTCATTATACGATACAAGTTAGAAATATATATTGCTATTTGGTTTTCTTTCGTTGTTGTTGTTGTTATTATTATTATTGTTATTATTATATTGTTGTTGTTGTTATTATTATTATGATTATTATGATTATTTAATAAAACACATTTTAAATATATAAAAATAAATACTTCTTTTTTAAAGATTTTTTTTGTATACTTTTTGAAGTCATTTGTTAGAAAACTTTCAATTTAATTATGCAGTTAAGTTATTAAATTTTAAAATATTTGGTCTTTTTTAAAATCTTTCATTTAATTATATAATATAAGTTAGAAGTTTTTAAAATTTTAACTTGATAAAGTGTTAGCAATTTAAACAAGTAAAACATAGGTTATCCCAAAAATAACACTAGACATATAGTTGTTGAAAATACATACAATATTGTATATTTACTTATAGTCGTTAAAAAAAGATACGTTCAAAAAATGAATGATTTTAAAAATTCAAGTGATTAAAAAGTCGAACAATTCCAAGCAAACGAAAGATGTTCAAAATGAATATTTAAAAAAACATTTATAGAAAAGAAAGGTTTTTAAAAAAGAGATTAAGAAATGAGGGTTCTAGAAAAACTATTATATAGACAAAAAGTTTTATAAGATGAATAAAATTTCAAAAATAAACGAATTTAACAAACAAATGATGGAAAAAAATGAAAGAATTTATAAAACTAATGATTTAAAATAAAGTTTGAAAAACAAATTAAAAAGATGTTTATAAAAATAAAAGCTTTAGAAAAGATAGTTTTTTTTATTTAAAACGTCTTTTATTAAATAGAAATTATAAAGGTAAAGGAAAAAAATAAAATAACAATAAACAACTTAGAAAAATTAAATATAAAAATATTTTTTAGATATTCAAACAAAAAACTCACTAAGAAAAGAAGAAACTTAAAAGGTTGTTTTTGGTAATTTGAGTAATTACATAATAGCCCCTAATTATTAAAAAAAACTTTATAATATACATAAATAGCCCCTGAAGTGTTAATTGTCCAAAATACCCTTATATTTAATGGAATAAATTAACAAAGTTAGTCTTAGGGGTCAAAACCGTTATAAAATGCAATATCATGGTCTGATATGTCAAAAGATTCCTTTTTATACTAAAAGGGTTAAACGCCCTAAACCATAGGGACCGAAATAGTAATTTACTTTATATAGTCTTAGGAGTCCCTTAGCGACCACGAAGTGGTCCCTAACATCCCACGCTTTTCATTCATCTTTTTTTCACATTAATGTTACATCCCATTTTTTTCCCCTAAAACATTGTGGTGGTTTCAATTTCTTAAATTTTCTATTTTATAATTAATAAAAATTAAATTTATTAAAAAAAATATAATCTAAAAAAGGAAATACAGTAATTAAAATTACAAATTAAAATAAAAACATATGATAAATAATAATATGAAACATAGTAAATAAATATTACTCCTACTTATGATGTTTTGCTATCTCCTCCTTCATTTGTAAGATAGCTCGTAGCTCGGGTCCAATCATATTATAGTAATTGTGTGGGGCGTAAAGTTGGTCACTATTTGGACATTAAAAATTGTAGACGCGTTGGAATTTTGAAAGTTGAAGGCACTTGAGAACCTAATTCGCCACAGGCCTTTATTTTATTTTTCAAATGTCGAGACTGGTTTGACGAACTCAATTTTTATTAGAGAGAAATATAAAATATAGAATGTGCTTGTATAGATAAATAAGATGAATGTGTGTAAAATTAAGTATGAAAATAGTTTATTTATAAGATCTACATTTAAATTTTCAGATCAAAACGACCCGATGAAATAGCGTGCCAAAAAAGTGACCGTTCTCCAATAGGAAGATTAGCCCACACAAGTTCTAGTGACTCCTCCCTCTCTTTCAGTCATAAACGCACGAGACGGTTTTCACCTTTAGCATCCATGAAGAACCATTTAACACGTTAGTGTGATTGAGATGATGATTGAACATAAAATGACCTATCTTATCACCTATTGTCGAGAGAGTAATGACAATTAACTCTAGGTGTACGATTAAATAACTATGTTGAAAGATTGAATAACATGTTAACGTACCAATTGAAATTGTTTAAGTATAGTTTGTGTGTATCATTGTAAAGTTGGTCGAGTAGTAAGAGTTGAAACTTGAAAGGTCCTAAAGAGACCCAAATTTGAATATTGGGTTTGCACTTAAAAAAATAGTTTGGGTCTAAATGTTATTTAATTACTAACTCTATAAATTATTATGTATCTATCAAACTTTGTAACAAGTTATTTTGTTATTAGGGATACAAATTGCACTTTATAGTATATTAGCATGGGAAATATTAACTTTATCTCGTAAGTTTTGTCATAGTCGATAACTAATGATGACATGACATGATATTTCATGATCAATTATGTTTCTATGACAAATTTACCCTTGATGTGTTTATGAAAGTGGAAAGTGATGTTTATCAATGTCATAAATCTTGGTAATATATGATAAACCGTCCTTTCGCATTCGATTTGAGAGATGAGACCCAAAGTTATATCTCTTTAAATGGTGAGAGGGTGTCGAATCACATTCATAATGTCATGAAATTTATTAGGTTTATAGCATTATTATGCCATATTAAATGGTTACATTATATAATCTTAACTTTTTATAAACTTGGTTTTTTACTTTTGTGAATTTACCAAGCTCATAATGGGGTTTTATTTAGCTTTTTTACAAACAATGATTTGAATTGAGACCAATGGGAGACTGGAAAGCCCCAAACGGTACGAGAAGGAACAAAATAACGTGAATACATAACGAAATTAATTAGCTAGTGAGACAAGAGTAAGAGAATAATCTTTGGTCCAAGAGTTCCAACAACATTTTAACTTTTCTTGGTCTCCTGGTGACCTAATGAAACAACATAAACATGATTTCTTTTGTAATTCTAGATGGTGGCGGTTTTATCTTGTTGAAGAGAGCATTGTTCTCACCTTCTAGCCCAACCAGAGAAATACAGGATGGAAAATGACAGCTTCATCTTGGTAGTACCGTGTTGTAGTTGAAGAACATTGATCACATGTGGGATGTCCGTAAAGTTATAGACATTCACAAAAACAACATAAGAACCGGGTACATGTACGAGGGACATGTCATCCAACGTCCTTTCTGTAAAACAAACGGGGCCTTAGTATGAATATACAAAAAACCCTCTTAATAGTTTAATTAACAACTAATACATCTCTAAGACCAGTACGAAGGACATGTCATCCAACGTCCTTTTCATATCACGTCTACAAACTTTCTAAAGTTTAGAGTAAGCATCCCACTTAAATTAATTTTGATTTGTGTTACAAATGTTTTACTAATGACAATTAAACTTCTTTATGGTGGAGGGCATCTACTTTTTACTCAATGAAATACCTTAAAAACCACACACTTAATACTTAGTTATCTAATTTAAACCTAAAAGTACTCTAAAGATAAAAAAAAAGAGGGTGCACATCTTTCAACCCAAAACTACCCAAATCATATTTTTAATTAAAATAAAAAGCACTACCCCCACCATCACTTTCACACACATCATTCCAAGCTTGAAGTAACGTATGATGAAAACGAATAGTGAATTCATAAATAAACAACAACTTGACGATTCAAGATCATTTTTCAAAAGGTAAATTATTTTAACAAATAATAGGGCTTGATCACAAGCCAAAAAAGAAAAAGAAAAGTGCACACCACCCACTAATATCAACATCCTATAAAAACTTTGTTTCATGATGTTGGTGATCTAAGCAAAATCATGATGAAAATTTGAGCCACATGTATCATAGTAATGGTGAAATCCATGTAAGGTTTATCCCACCTCATCTCCTTTTTGTTCTAATATATTTTGTATTCACCAAAAGTAATTACAACGATACTACAATAAAAAAATCTCAAATATTTTATCATGTTGATTCATGAAATTTATGGGATTGAAAAATATTCAATCAAGTTCCATTAGTTCAAGGAGTTCAAGGTATCTTTGTACTAGTAAGGATTTAAATTGGATTTGGTTTGGTTGAGGACGAAAGAGCTATTGAAACTACATCTTTGTCTCACGTTGCGTGGCAGTGGCCAACTGATCTTTTTCTAAGAATGTTCGAACATATTCTATGGATTTAAAGATTTTGAACGGATTTGTAAAGGGAAGAAAGACTAGAATTGACGGATTAAAGATTTCGGACAAATGCCATAATTCGAAGATCAAAACATTCCATGGATTAGATTAATTTTCGAATAATGGAGCATTCCATGGATTAGATTTATCTTTGAAGATTGAATTGCAGGTGACAGATACCATAAGTTTGTGTTTGAATCATTCCATGGATTCAAAGATCAAAACATTCCATGGTGACCGGATACATTTGGTGAACAAAACTAAAGATTTGAAGATCTGAAGATTCCATGGATATGATTTGGTGGTCGGATTCTTTGCAAGTTCTTAGTCAGTCTTCTCAACGGCGATGATAGTTTTAGGTGGAAGATGAGAAAGAAAAATAGGGTTCAGAGGCGGAGGGAATGACCGGGTGAACAGTAAGAGGGGTTAAGGGCATTTTCGTTATTTTAATTTATTTTAACAAATTTACCAACCAAACATCATAATTTTTTTCAATAAAGTTAATTTCAGTTCCTTCAAAACATTCCAGGTCATTTACAAGCATCCTACGAATCAAACGTCTATTTATAATCACTTTATTTCGTCTTTATCCTCCCAAATGTTAAACCACCAATGAAAAATTTTTACCCGCCTTTCCCCTAATTAACAATGCAAACTCCTGTTTCTAATCCTAACAAAAATGAAAATCTAAGGTCAGATTAAATTGCACAAGACCAAATATGTGAAAGGAATTGAACATTTTAAGGGCAATCAAAGGCAGTGACATTTTCTTGAATTACATTCAAATTTCAAGAAAACCAAATTTCATAATTCGGTATCAAATGTGACACTTAAGAGGAGAATAGTTACAACTCTTTTAATTTTCTTCGCGTGTCACATTAACATCATATCACTACTCTTCCCTTTTCTCCCATTTCCCTAAAAACCAACTTTCCCGAGCTCTCCCTGAAGCTTTACCGCATCAACTCCTTGTGCTCTTATCAAAAAATCAGCTTACTGTGAGTCTGTGACCGATATACTCGATTTTAGTCCTGATGATATAGCCGTATGCGAATCAGGACCTTGTTCACGTCTGGTATATTAAACCTCAAGAGATATACACCAAGCATAGAATCCATACCTATGTCATCTTCGAGTTTCAGATTTCAGTATCCTCACAATCTAAACCCTAAACAATGTGGGTGATCAACCCATGAGTCTGTTAATCCTAGTCATGCCTCTGATGAATCATATAACTTTTGTCAATCGTCGAAAGTGGGACCCCATGACGGGTTCCAATGTTCTCGTACATGTGTGTGTTTGTACGCTATGAGACAGCAGTGTGTACCTAAATAGTATGTGTTACAAGACATCCCTTAAATATAAACCTAAAGCAACGCATGCGACTATTTGAGTATTCGTCATAAATGCTCCAACTTTTCGTATAAATACTACATGCAAATACTCTCACTCTCTCTCTATCTATACACATGTACTTGCAGGAAACAAACCCACAACAAAAAAAAAACTTCACATTTATAACAATCATACTTCATTTCATCATCATCTCGAACAATCTCCCTAAGTAACAGTAACCAACCAACTAAATATCATTTTCTTGAATTTATGCCCAACTTTCAAGAAAACCAAGTCTGATATCAAACATGACCGATTATAATTTTAATTCAGAATGAAGAAACCCAAAAAATGCAAAAACATTCTATCAAGGTTTTCCCCATTTGCATAAAGAAAATTAAGAGAAAACTCTTATTTTTGAGTCAAAATAAAGATAAAGATGAAAAAAATGAGAGAACTCTTAACCAGTGAGAGCAGAGTTGAGAGCACTGTGAACATCGACTCCAATCTGGGCTTCAGCTTTGTCCAAATCAGTTGATGCTGAGTTCAGCTTCTGTGTGAACTCACTTAAACCCTTTTGTACTTGTGCAGGGTCAATTTGGTCAAGGGGTACAGCCTCAACAGCCAATATGTCTGCATAAGAGTTCGAGTGCACAAAAGCAAAGCCGCTGCTTATGAAGTATTTCTTCACATCATTACCTTCATGGACTGAAAGGAGGCCCGGTTTGAGCTCTGCAATTGTTGGTACGTGTCCTGGTAAAATACCCATCTGGCCCGTTGTTGCTGGAACTATCACCATGTCAACCTTTAATAACACCACAAAAGAAAAAAAGAAGTTAGCATAAAATTCATAGGATACCTTGCTTTTTTATGAAATTTTCCATCCTTGCCATCAGGGATCAATCATAAACATATTAAAGAGACAAAATTGGCGGCTGGTTAGCAGGTCGGGGTGCCCCAAAGCACTTATTGTCAAGAGGAATCTTAAGTTTTTTATAAACAAGTGTCAGATATGATTACAAATATATGTTATTTGAATAAATTTCTAACTTTTTAAATATAATCATTTAGAAGGTTATAAGCATAACATTAAGAACACAGTTGCAACTTCTGACCCAGTTGGATGTTTCCTTCTTAGCTAATTTTTGTTATTTTTATGATTTGACTCGTTCGAGATACAACATATCTTAAATTGACATATTTATAAGCAACTGAATTGAAGTTTCAGCATGTACAACTAGCAAACTTGTGATCATAATTCAAATGATATTACAGACATGTAAACGAAAACACAATATGATGCGAATTTTGGTACAAAAATCTTGTTATTTTAGATTTTATAAAATTTGTACAACATTTCAAGTAATCTACTTTGATCGACAACTAGAAGAGTGATATCCCATAGAAAGTTGGTCTGCACAAATGAAGCTGTAAAAAAAACAGCATAGTACCTGACTTAAAATTAGTAAGTGAAATAACATTTAAAAGAAGTAAAGAACATCACTGACTAATGGATGTTTAACTCAAGTACTACATACAAAACAAGCTCCTATCAGGCAATCAAAAAAATTATGTTTCTACACGAAACTAAAAGCACTAACTCATACAAAATTAAGTGCTTAGTATCAGTGTTGTAAAAATCGCTAGGCGCTAGTCGGGCGGTGAGGTGGGGACTAGGGATTAATCGGGATTAATCGGGATTAATCGGGATTAATCGGTTTGGAGATTTTATAGGTATTTTTTATAAATTATATATATAGTTAGGATTATTATACTTCAAACATAATTAACTAAACATAAAAATAACAATCAAGTGTTTTAAAGTTTAGAGATCAAATATTTCAACACATAATATATCACAAAATTCACAATATATATAATAATATATATTGTGATATATCACAAAATTCACAAATTCACAATATATATATAATATATCACAAAATTCACAATATATATATAATAATATATCACTATATCAGTAAATCACAAATCACAATTTCACAAATCAATTCTTTACCAAGAAGGCAAGAAGAGAACGGAGCTGCTGCGCAAGAAGAGAACCGGAGCTGCTGCTGCCGCCTGCTGCTGTTGCGGTCGCCGCGCAAGGGGGGCGCCGCTGCTGCTGCGGTCGCCGGAGAAGGGGCTCGATTACACCGGAGCGAGGCCGCGAGGGGGGTTCGCCGGAGCGAGGGAGGAGGTGATTTTAGGTTAAATGGGTTTCCCTCTTTTGAATCAGATCTAAATAAGCAAAAAAATTAAGGTTGACCGACTTTGACCGTAACCACCGCCTAGGCCCGATTACACCGACTATCCCCGATTTTTTCCGATTACTACCGCCTGGCTCCGCCTAGCGCCTAATAGTTCCGACTAGCCATAATCGACAAGGCTAGGGGCCGACTAGCGATTAATCCCCGCCTAGTCGGCCGCCTAGCCCGCCTTTTACAACACTGCTTAGTATGGGAAAATTTAAGGGTTTGAGATCCTGAGCAAGCACTATACGATTAACATATTCAACATAACATCCCATAAAGGCAATAACATTGCAAGAATGCATGTACTTTGTTTGGGGATAGTGAAAATCCTTGTCAGTCCCATTGTTTTATCGCGTCTACAAAAATAAAGAAATTCCACCCAAACATATTGATGACTAGTTTTATTGTTGTCAACTTTTACTCATTGGCATAATTTACCATAAAATATATACCATATTAGTCACCCTAATTTTGCTTTTACTCAGTAGTTATCCCGGCAGAGAATCCCAAACCATTCACTAGAACTGAATTGTAAAATTTGTTCAGTTTTAAACGTTGGTTGCATATAATAGTTTCTTATGCATGTAATAGTGTCTATATGTTGGTTGTATATGATCTTTTATTATAACTATCAATACTACCTTAAGGCCATGGATGTTTCAAGCTTTGTTATAAAGTTCTGAACAATATATTAAGAGATATCAAATCGTAACCAATATTTGGTTCAATTTAATTCACTTTTTAAATTATTTTGACGGTTGGTTCAATTTTTAGTAACCGATAACCAAGTGTATATCTTACAAATAATACAGGATAACTTACAGCAATGAACTTTGCAAGTAAAACCACAAACAGAGAAAACTTTAGATATAATTGGGTCATAAAGAACAAAAAACAATTGTAAGGAGCAAAAATGACACAGACACTTGCTCTTTTTGAACTCTTTTGTTGATTGCTAATTCGCTATGATTTGTAAGGAGCATAGCGAATTGTAAGGATAAAACTGGATCAGCATAAATAAGAAAATTTTAATATAGCTGCAATCAGCCATCAAATATTGAATTGCTCGACACATAGCGAATTAGCAATCAACAAAAGAGTTCAAAACTACAATAAAAAAAATTCATATCTCAAAACAGAAAGGAGTCTATAAAGCCTATGACTAAATTTAACTGACTACTTTCTCATGAGCATGAGAACTTCACAATCAACAACGAGCACATACAAGAACTTTGGTCTTTATTATAGAAATTCACAAGGGACTGAAATGTTGTAAAACAAAACACACTCACCACATTAATAAGAAGCTTGTACCTAGCATATTAGTGAAAACCCAAAATAATCATTTCTAGACTTCTAGTGCAAAAAAGTTCAGAGAAATAGTAAATTAATCACTTAGTTATAGATCTCAAAATATAAATCAAGCATATAAGCTAGATAAAATCAAGCTTTCATTGTGCGACAAATATAAGTAAAAACAAAACCAGCCAATTCTGAAGCACGACAAATGAATAGAGTCATACATATCTCACTAGGTGCATAATGAATGTGGCCCCATGTTTTCCTCTGGCATGGGTTTTAATGCTTTCATGTTAATAAGTTAACGAGATATTTCTTTCAATTTTATTAATAACAGGACTCAAGTCACATAATATTAAACACATACTCTCACCCCAAACTCAAGTCTGAATATTTTCTTAAAATGCCAGTCAACACCCAACATGATGTGTAAGCCTCTCACCTGATACATGATTACATGCACCCACTCCACCAAACATGGCACATCTTAAAGGTGTTTAAACTCAAAGATGCAAAGAAAACCCCAACTAAAAGAATTAGTTACAGTTAATAAACAGGTCACACAAAATTTAACGGAAAAAAAGATCAATATGAAATTTATCATTTCGCAGTATGATCTAAAAAAAGCTCTATAGATAATTATCAGAAGACCTTGCCCTAAACATTTTACAGTAAAAGGACGTGAAATATTCACAAAACAATTTGTAAAAAGGCTTTGACAAACTTAAAGATTAAAATAATAATAATAATATAACATCCTTGTGGAAAGTTGTAACTACAAAAATCTGTACAGATACAATAAAGGCTGAAATCATACGTTTTCTATGACACTGTCCAAAAGGGAATGTGCATTCTAAGTTTCTAACATCTCAAACGGAAAGGATTTAAAGTACCCTTGATAAGTTCAACCATTAGCAGAGCAAATCATCCATATGCATTCAAATTTTCCCAAAAAAATAAGTAGAGTCCACCTAAAATCACACACTAAGAATGTGGAAGTGTGTGAACAACGATATAGACGGACAATATTCTACTGGATAGCTCAAAAAGTGTTTATTGAAAAACTGTACCAGTGAAAACAGAAATTTCATAAAATCAATAAAACTCCAAATGTGATCACACTTTTAGAATGTGAAAATACATGATCGAAATAAACACCATATGATATATACTCACTAAGCATTAAAATTTGTAAACCAATAAAATCCAAATAAAATCGCTCACTTGAAATGTGAAAACATAAGTACAAATTTTGTAAACAGAATCGAATCCCACATATATCATTCATTTACTAAGTTGAACGTAGACACACCATATATACCAGATATCTCAAACCATATGTAATGCAAATATATGTCAACAAAAGATTGTTAATCTGTAAAAACAATAAAAATCCAAACAAAATCACTCATTTACAACGTAAAAATAAATGAACAGCACCATCACTTAGTATGCGAAGAATTCAAGAATGTCGCAGAGACTAAGGCTACAACATCAAAAAGTATCCAAATGAAACCAAACTATTTAAAACAGAATGCATCAATAACCACAAGATTATACATCAGAACCAGAAGAACACAAAGAAGCAGATGATTTCGACTATTAACAAACCAAACCCTAGAACATTCACATCGCATTAAAAACAACAAACACGATTCAAACAACCACATTATCACCCAACTCAAATCCAACAACATCCACACAACCAAAAACCGAAAACAAACCTCAGCTTTAGAGAGCTCCGCAGCGTACGGGAGGACGAAATTGACGGTGAGTTTGGAGGGCAAAGTGGAGGGCGTAGGAGGTCGGGGCTCCATGAACTGGATCGGAGTCTTGGGCGGATCGATGTTGGGGGCGACCTTCTTCCACGCCTCCACGAAAGCGCTGTCGCCGGCGGAGGCGTCGGTGGATACCTCGGTGGAGTAAGGGCGGCGGATGGTGGCAGCGGCGGAGGCGGAGTAGGTGGTGGTGGATCGGGTGAGGAGGCGGTGAGCTACTTGCCGGAACATGGTGGCGATTGGGTTGCAGAGGGCGGAGATCGATCGGAGAGATGATTTGCAGTGGTGATTTGGTGTTTATGGGTGAAGAAGATGAAGGTAATGATTTGGGGATCTTGGGTTGTTTTTAGGGTAACATTTGGTTATACTAGTACAAAAATGTATTCTATGTATTTTAAAAAAAAATTATTTTTTTTTAACGACAAATATACAATCATGTTTTGATATATATGTGTTATTTTAATAGGATTAATCTATCTATTTTTCAACCGAGACTACACCCCTAACCCTCTTAAAAAGAAACTATAAGCAAATTTGCTTCGCGTGATATTTGAACCTAATACTTTCTTATTTTTTAATATGTTTTGGTTACCTTATCATAACCACTTGAGCTAAAGATAATAGGTTAATTAAACATTTGACAGCTTTAAAGCTCTATAATTAATAGTCATGGGAAAAGAATAGATATATTTTCTCTACTCATGTTTTGGTCATAAAATTTTTGATATTTTATATTTAGTCCTTGATCATTACTCTTTATACATATGCACATTCTTAGAGAGATAGAAACACGAATAGAGAGGTTGGTGCTTTGAGAAGGCGGTGGCGTCTTAGTCGGCAACTGGCTGATGCGTATGTCTGTGTGTCGCCAGTTACGTCTATTCTTTGTTCCTATATGTGTGTGTGTTTGTACATCATTATACAGAGAGATGAATATAGAGAGAAGACGACAAGAAGACAGTGAGCCGTGTAACAAGTACAGTGATGGATAACTAAAATTGTTAATGTTGCTGCTTCAAGTTTATCCAATCTTAAATCCTTATAAGCGATGATGATGCCCAAAAATAATTCAAAAATCATTGTTTTGGTGTGGCAACTACTTTTAAGTGGTTCAAATCCACATCGATTAACCTAATCTAAACAATAAGTATTCAGTTAAAATATGTGTTTGTTTTAGGTTTTAAAGGAACATAAAATTTAAAACATAATTTTTTATACCTATATCAGATTTTATGTAAAGGAAACATTTATGGCCACTATCATAAACCTTAAAATATTAATGACAAATAGGTAGTAAGACTTTTTAACAAATTACATTCCTCATGTTGTAGAATTTTTTAAAACACGATAACCGAGGTCGGGCAAAGCGCGGCTGGCAACCCTAGTTATAATTACATGTGTCGTTATACAATATAATTTTATCAAAAGATTATGTGTACACACAAAATTGAAAACCATATGGTATATGGTGATAACCTGTTAGATCATATGAGGCTGGTGCAACCAAAAAACACTTAAAAGATTTTGGAGTACAACTGAAGAAGTCTTCCGAAGATAAAACTGCTCTTCCGAAGACAAGTTGAAGATCTTCCAAAGCTCAAGAATGAAGAACTTCCGAAGGAAGAACTCAGTCTTTCGAGACTAAGTAGTTCTCCTTCCGAAGTATAAACACTTAGAAGATTCAAGACAAAGTCTTCCGAATAACAAAGTCATGAAGACTTGCAGAAGTCTCGGAAAAAGTTGATTCTTCCGAAATATAAATGGCTTCGGAAGAACTTATTCTTTCGAAGCCATTTAAGCTTCTGAAGAACCAACTATGAACCAGTGGACAAAAGTATGGTTCGACTGACACCTTTTATTAGTTAGTACAATTACCAACTTTAGTTGACCATACTTTAATCCACGTCCATGGCGTTTTCCTACCCCTATGTAGTTGACCAACTCTGATATTCTACATGGCGTTTTCCCACGACCATGTAGTTGACTATACTTTAATCCACTATTCACCTTTATTTGTTAGTATATAGTTACCAACTTTAGTTGGTGACAAGAGGTAAATCATGAACATGTCATGACTACTTAGTCTAGAATAGTATTTTATCTTGGATGCTTTATTTCTAGCAATGTAGTATTTGTCTAGTTGTAAATTACAACTGGTTATCCAAGTTAGTATATATAGTTTCTCATTGTAACTCATTAAGTCATGCTTGTAAGAGTCTTGTAATACTGAGTTGAGAAGTAATATATACAAGTATCTTGAAAAATCATTCTTGTGTTCATTTACTTATTATATTATTGTCAACTTAGTTTGAGATTCTGCTTCATCTAATCGAGTGAGATCAAGTGAGTTTGAGAAATAAACTTGTGTTGAGAGACCAATACCGATCCTGCATAACCATGAGAATCTCATGAAATAAGAACTTCTCATCATGATATGAGTAACTATCCACTAGAAAGACGACACATGCTTGTGATGTAGACAATCAAGTGGTCACGCCATCGTAACCATTTACGTCATGATACTTGGTTATAAAAAACATTGCTTTGTTTGTTTTTCTTTTTAATTGTTCAATTAAATATAAAACATCTTGTAATGACTAGATCATATAATCTCGCTTCTCTATCTGCGCCATTAGGGGCGAAACTACCCTTCGGGGTACGTGGTCACTGATGCAGGGGCGGAACTACCCTTCGAGGTACGTGGTCAAGCGACGCCATTGGATTTCGAACCAGTAGTGAACACTATAATATCGAAAATTCGAGTGAACCATAGTTTTTTTAAAAGTGAACCCATTAGTATTATGAACTTCAAACAACACACATGAAAGGAGCATGGTTTACTTGTTTCCACCCCTTACACGCGAATATTAACTTGCTTTAGGTCTTTAGTTCGAGTCCTGGAAGGTTTATTTCATACCTTTTTTGCCTTGGTGGTGAGTTTGACGATAACTATTATTAATTCTAAACTTCACACAAGAAAGAGTCATGGTTTATTGATTTCTTCTTCTTTGGCAGGGTCATCAATTCGCTTCAGGTAGCAAGTTTGAACCTAGATTTGGCTATTTTTTACAGGTTTTTTAAAGCTGGATCACTATTTTATCCGTATTTCTATTTAACCTAACCCTCCTTTAATCGCCACTCTACTATTCTAATTATTTTTTTTGCTTTGGTATGTTGACTACTGAAAAAGATAAAATAAAGAATCTTTGCTTGGTAACGTCTATATCTAGTTAGGAAGGATAATCTCGATTTCAAGGTGGTTCATGTCTGATTTGAGTTCTTTCTCGATTTCTATAATGATTAAAAGGGTCATATTATACTAATAACAATTTATGTTATGGTGATGCTATGAGTATTTATGATTAAGATAATCTCTTTTTAACTATAAATCTATGAAAATAAGTCTCTGAAAATCCTTGTAGAGTTATACACGAATGCAAATGAAAAAATAACAAACCAAAATTTTCACACATGTTAAAAGTTCGATCAAGTTGTAGCTGATCAGCTATACGGTATGCATGTGTGTGTAATGTTATCGTTTTGTAACTTCTTTTATGTTTAATGTTTAATGTTTAATTCTTTCAATGCATATAGGTTTCTTAATTTGTTCTTGATCAAGCTTCGTCATGGGGTGAATTTACTAGATTTTCAGGTCGCACGTATGTTGTGGTAAGGTAAATTTGTTGATTTAATAGATTTTGATAAACTCTTTGTCCTTGTGTTGGGTATAGAGATTATACGAAAAATAAAGTAACAATTAATATTTTACCACTATTTAGTATCAAACGTGGACTTAGGTTTTGGTCCGGTGGCTTTAGGAAATGATTCAAAAGTTACAAGATTATCAAAATATGTGGGGGAGTGTAAGTTGCATTAGTATATACATCTTACAAACATTTTACTGCATGGGTTTCATACAAGATAGAAGATCGAAACAACTTTACCTATAAGACCATCTCTAATGGTCGTTTTCAAGGGTTGTTTTTAGACTACGAATTGTATGGAGTCGTTTTTTATCATTGGAGGGCTATGTTTTTGGAGGGGAAGTTTCTCACCATGAACATCAGAGCATCGACAATAAAAAAACATAAAAACACCAACAAACATGTCTAGTCAGCTACTATGTCATAAAAACACTCATCATTTCAAAACATCAAAAACCTCTCCAATAAGAAAACTCATAAACACAAAAAACTATGACACATCATCACCATATTTTTATTTATCTCTCTCTGTATATGTATATTTAATATAATTAAAAAAACATGTTGGCCCCGACTCCCTTTCATTTTTTGTGTTTATGAGTTTTCTGGGGAGATTTTTGATGTTTTGAAAGGATGAGTGTTTTTATGACATGATAGCTGACTAAACATGTTTGTTGGTGTTTTTATGTTTTTTTATCGTGGATGCTCTAAAGCTTCTTACCTAAACATGTATTGTAAAGTTTTTCTTTTTCTTTCCTTTGTAAATCACCTCCAAGATTTGTTTACCAAAATATTGAAATATTTAGATAACAGAGGGATCAGTGAACTGGACTGCTGGTGAGTGGTGTATTAATGAGAAATATTGGCTGACAAGTAACCTTTTCAAATGTTATCAGAGTGAGAGTCTCAATCAGTTATCAGATACACAGATAGGTTTATTTGAGCCCACTAAAAATGAGCCCAAATAATGCTAAAGAATGAATTTTTTAGCCCAATCGTTAGAAAGTAGTGAAGGACCAATGTTGAATATGTAATTGTGTCGTGTAATTCTGTTTAACAGCGAATTTTTTAATCCTAATGCCACATAATAACCCATACCCAAACTCGAATGAATCTAGAATCTCGTATTTATGAGGACGATCACTAATGACACTAAATCACTAACACTAACACATGCACACTTATATTGTCTAAATAACAAGAATAAAAATGCACCTAAATCAAAGTTATAATCCTAGTTATTTTGTAATATATTTGGCAGCAAAAGTAAACTTTAAACGCGGGTCGTAAGATAATTTTTGACGTAGTATATTCTTTTGTCAAATATGTTGCTACTACCTACCTATAATAATTTTGAAAGATCAAACTATGAAGAAATGATGATATTTATTATCCCAACAAATAAAAGCTTAGGCAAGTCAGAGAGTAAATGAATCCAATTCCCCTCTAGTCATATTCATAACTATATATTTAAGGTAGTGTCAGAGGAGCGTAAAACTTTACGCCTGGCTTGACTTATAGCACAAACTAAATCCTGTAGTGAAATTGAGATTGCTCCACTTCGGAAGCAAACTGAAATGACTTAACAATGAATAAGGAAATGGATAGATGATTTCTATTGATAGTATAAGAAGAGGGGATGGGAAGAACAGAGTTACAGAAAGGAGATGGGAAAAGAGGATGATCTGAGATCTAACAAATATGCCTACCTCATGATCACACCATAATTACTTTAAATACAAAGTGCAACAATTTCCGTTATGCAACTGCTGACGTGGCTCCCATGATGTGGTCCTCAAATTTCTTGGGCTGCACTTTTACTCTTTCACTCCTTCTTGTTTGTTGTTGTTTCATAAGGGGACCTCACTTGTGATATGTTGGTTATTTGAATTCATAACAATACCCGCCCCATTAGACTCCACCTTGTCCTCAAGGTGAAGGTTAGGAAACTGATGACGAAGCTGAGCAGTGTCCTCCCAAGTAGCCTCATCCTTGGTGAGACTCTCCCATTGAACAAGGCTTTGATGAACCTGTTGACCACCCTTAGAGACAACCCGAGTCTGCAGTACCACTTGCGGTTGCAGAATGAGAGTAGAAGTAGAGTCAACCAGATGCAATGGGGTGATTTGATTACTTGGTTTGCCAATACACTTTCTTAGTAGTGAAACATGAAACACCGGATGTATCTTAGCAGTGGCAGGTAAGTCAAGTTTATAAGCAACCTCTCCGATTTTGGCAATAACACGATAAGGTCCAAAGTAACGATGACCGAGCTTATGATGGCGCTGCAAACGCACCGAGCCTTGGCGATAGGGCTGAATCTTCACAAAGACCCACTCATCCACTACAAACTGCACATCACGTCTATGTTTATCCGCAGCCAACTTCATACGCGATTGAGCCTTTGCAAGATTTGCTTTCAATAATGATAAAACAACATCACGTTCCAAGAACTGCACATCCAACTCTGGATTAGAACTAGACCCGCGCATATAACGCGTGAGAGAAGGGGGTTTGCGTCCGTAGAGAACCTCAAAGGGTGACATCTTGGATGAAGTTTGGTAAGACGTGTTATACCAAAACTCTGCCCAAGGTAAAAATTGCAACCATTTGTTAGGCTGATCAGCTACATAACAACGTAAATACATTTCCAAACAACGGTTGAGTGCCTCAGATTGACCATCCGTTTGAGGATGGTACGCGGTGCTGAATTTGAGAGTGGTACCATTAAGATGATGCAACTCTTTCCAAAAATCGGTCATAAATCGAGCATCGCGATCAGTGACAATCGAAAGCGGAATACCGTGTAGACGAATAATCTCGTTAACAAAGGCTGTTGCAACTGTATGGCTGTTAAAACTGGATGGTAATGCAATAAAGTGTCCGTACTTAGAAAGTCTATCCACCACCACCATAATAACAGTTTTCCCTTGCGAAACCGGTAAACCTGTGATAAAATCCATAGCAATATCTTCAAACACAGCATTCGGAATAGGAAGTGGCTGAAGTAAGCCACCAGGAGATAAAAAGGAGGGTTTAGTTTGTTGACAGACTTGACATTGGGCAATAAATTCTTTAACATCAGCCTTCATTTGCTTCCAATAAAAAGTGGCAGATAAGCGTTGATATGTGCGAGTGACTCCAGAGTGTCCACCTGTTGCTGATGAATGAAATTCGAGAAGCAACTGATGGCGTAGGGCGGAATCTTTAGGTACCATCAATCGTCCTTGATAGAGTATCAACCCATCTTTCACTGAGTAATTAGGAAATTGGTTCGGATCAGCAAGATATCGTTGAAGCAACGCTGTTAATTCGGAATCATTCTGAGCAGCTGAGGTGAGGACCTGCAGCAAGTCTGGAACCGGTGCTGAAATGGCCATTATGTGACCAGAAGGAAGGCGGGAAAGAGCATCGGCCGCACTATTTTGCTTCCCGGGGCGGTACACAATCTCGAAATCAAACCCCAAAAGTTTACCAAGCCATTTTTGTTGCTCTGGAGTTTGTATAACTTGATCTTGAAGGCGTTTTAAGGATTGTTGGTCGGTGATAATTGTGAACTTGTGGCCCAATAAGTACTGACGCCACTTAGCGATAGCTTGCGTGATAGCATACATTTCTCGGTGATACGTTGAGGCTTGTTGCATTCGTGGGCAAAGCTTTTTACTAAAATAAGCCAAGGGATGTTGTTCTTGTGACAAAACAGCCCCAATCCCGACCCCGGAAGCATCGGTTTCAACTGTAAACGGTTTAGAAAAATCGGGAAGATGAAGAACCGGTGTCGAACTAAGGAGGTTCTTGAGGTGAGTAAAAGCTTGTAGGGTGTGTTCTGTCCAACAAAACGCATCGCGGCGCAATAAATCAGTGAGGGGTCCGGCTATAGAGGCATAATTCTTGATAAAACGGCGGTAATACCCGGCAAGACCCAAAAAACTACGAACATGTTTGACATTTTTTGGAACAGGCCATTTTTGGATAATACTAATCTTGTCGGGATCTACGGCAACACCGGAAGAAGAGATAACATGGCCTAAGTAAGCCACTTGGGTTTGCCCAAAGATACATTTAGAGAGCTTGGCGACCAGACTGTGATCCAACAGAAGTTGTAAGGTAATAGCAATATGGTGGAGATGATCATCCCATGTCTTGCTATAGATTAAAATATCATCAAAAAAAACCAAGATGAAACGCCTTAAAAAGGGTCTAAAAACGTCATTCATAAGCCGTTGAAAGGTAGAAGGAGCATTGGTAAGCCCAAAGGGCATAACCAAAAATTCATAATGCCCGTCATGAGTGCGAAAAGCTGTTTTCATGGCATCTCCGTGAGCAAGTCGGATTTGATGATACCCGGCTAACAAATCAAGCTTAGAGAAAAATTGTGCCCCGTATAATTCGTCAAACAACTCATCAATAGATGGGATAGGGAATCGATCCTTTACCGTAATAGAATTTAAGGCACGGTAATCCACACAAAACCGCCATGTACCGTCCTTTTTACGAACCAACAAAACTGGGGAAGAAAAAGCACTTGTACTCGGACGAATAATACCCTGCTGAAGCATCTCATGTACCAGTCGTTCAATTTCTTGTTTCTGAAAATGTGGGTATCGGTAAGGACGGACTGATACAGGTTGACTAGCCGGAAGTAAGTCAATATGGTGGTCTTGAGTGCGAGTGGGTGGTAACCCTTTTGGTGCAGTAAATACCGTTGCAAATTGATCCAAAATAGCCTGTAAATCTGGTGGGTAGACAGGTGGGCTAGTGTCAGCTGGAACAAGAGTCAAATGGAACAATTGACCAATGCCATCACTATGTAACAAGTGTTGAAACCCATGAAATTGAATGGCCTGAACACTAGGAATATCTCCCTGCCATATAATTTGTTTCCCATGAAGAGAAAACTCAAATTTCGATTTGGAATAGTCGGTGATCACCGGTCCAAGTGTGGCCAACCATGAAACACCCAACACCATATCCCAGCCTTGTAATGGTAAAACATAAAAATCCGCAACAATGGAATGGCCTTGAATAACCAATTCCACAGCCCGAGCTAAGCCCGAACAGGGCAAACGTTCACCACTCCCCACCAAAACAGAAAATGGTTCAATCGATTCAATAGCAAAATTCAAGAAATTAGCAATTCTGGTCTGCACAAAACAATGAGTACTTCCCCCATCCAATAGAATTTGAACCGACTTACCTTGAACCGTACCCGTGAAGCGTAAAGTGGTGGAAGAACACCCCCCAGACAAAGCATTATAAGAAATGGCCGATTGAGTTTGAACCTCCTCTACTTGTAATTTTTCAGCTAAAATAGAATCCATACCTATAGACGACGGCGAATCCGACGAACCGCCGGGATCCGGTGAATCCTCATCGAAAAACAGCAATTGTGGGGTGGATTTGCACTTATGATCCCATGTATATTTTTCATCACATCGATAACATAACCCTTGTGCACGTTTTTGAGCAATTTCGGTAGGGGTGAGGCGTCGAAACCCTACCTTCGGAGTCGTAGTTGAGGAAGACGGTTTGGTCTGGAATGAAGGTATGTGTGTAGTGTTCACCGTAGCCGGTTTGGGAGTAGGTAATAAGGGCTTTGAAGAGCCCAATGTAACCCGGCCCAATCCACGTTCAAACTGGATCCTAGTCTCATGTAGCTGGGCTTTATCCATCGCATCTTCCACTGTTTGAGGTTGATGACAAATCACCGATTGTTTAATGTCTGAGCGTAAACCGGAAATCCAACAACTGACGAGGAATTCCACCGGTAAAGGCATTGTCCGGTTAGAAATTGCCTCGAACCGTGCACGATAGTCAGCCACAGTTGTTATTTGAACCAATTTTGCTAACAGGCCTTCGGGTGCTTCGACATCGGATGAACGGAAGCGTTTTGTTAGGGCGCCGGTGAACGCATCCCAAGTAGAGATCTGATTGTGGCGTTGAAGCCAATCAAACCAATCAGCGGCTGAATCATCTAAATAGAAGGAAGAAATCGCTAACCGATCGGCTTCAGAAATATTGTAGAAGGTAAAATAGCGATTGGCCTGAGCAATCCACCGTTCCGGATTCTCGCCGTTGAAGCGAGCTAAATAGACCGGCGCTGGTTTATGGCGACCAAGGATACCGGAACCGTCTCCCGCTACAGCCACATCTGGTTTAGCACCGAATGTTTTCTTCCCGGTGTGTACATCGGAACGTTTAATCAACTCGTTGATGGAAGATTGAAGAGCGGAGATCGCTTGAACAACCCCATCTAGCTCCTGACGCATAACCAGTTGCTCTTCCTTAACATCTTTGATTGATTCCTCCATGACTCGAGTTCTCGTACCGTCCGCCATTGATGCAGAAGGCCAATGAAAGCACCAATGAAATGACTTAACAATGAATAAGGAAATGGATAGATGATTTCTATTGGTAGTATAAGAAGAGGGGATGGGAAGAACAGAGTTACAGAAAGGAGATGGGAAAAGAGGATGATCTGAGATCTAACAAATATGCCTACCTCATGATCACACCATAATTACTTTAAATACAAAGTGCAACAATTTCCGTTATGCAACTGCTGACGTGGCTCCCATGATGTGGTCCTCAAATTTCTTGGGCTGCACTTTTACTCTTTCACTCCTTCTTGTTTGTTGTTGTTTCATAAGGGGAACCTCACTTGTGATATGTTGGTTATTTGAATTCATAACACAAACTCGCGTGTAGACAACGCTGTTTGTCGTACCGTTGACTCTATCTATATTCTATTCATTGAATTTGCTTGATTCTATTTTTTTATATAGGTCCGCTCTCTCTTTTCCCAAAAATTCATGTAATTCCAATTTACTCCATATAGGGCCTTCTTTAATAGGTTCATAGCCCAAAGCCTTTTATTTCCGTCAAATGACCCGGTCACGGCTCTTCTACCTACCGGGCTCCCTTTTCTCCCTATGCTCCCCCATGTCAACTTTAATAACATTCTCAAGTATAAATAGGTGTAAAATAACGTTTTTTAGTCGACCCATTGAACTCTCGCCTTTTAACAACCAAGTTTGGGTCATATAGATGTCGTTATAAAAAATATAATAGGTAAACATTTTGGATAGACACCGCCGTTATAAAAAAAATGCTGAATATCATACGACTAATGACTAAACTCATAAATAAATATAATAACTATAATCAACTTAAGCATATTTAATCCGGTACTTTATTTAAAATCAACATGGATATCATACCTAACCCAATGCTTGCTTAAAAATCTTCTAAATATTTAAAGCCTAAACAATAATGACAACAATAAGTTTGTATCTTCAGTATAGTTAATTTAATATGCAGTTCTCATAAGGAAGCAAAGAACAAATTTGGGGAGAAATTGATTAAATGGTGCACTCTAATCATAATTTGATTAATTAAGATAACTTTTTTTAAAGGTTAAGGGGTTGTTTAGCAATTTCTAAATAATTAAATGATGAACCAATAAGATGTTTGAACTATTCAGAGGCAAATGTCTGAACCATTCAGACATTCATCGCAGAACAAACGGCCTGAACCATTAAATGCTGAACTATTCAGAAATCTGAGTTATTAAGAGGCTGAAAACAAACAGCCCCTAAATTTATTAATGCATCAAAGCCACCCGGAGAGGAGCTGGGGATACAGACCAAAGTTCAAACCACAAAAAACAAGCTTCAAATACAAACTATAGTACGAAAAAGATACATAAGCAATAAAGATCACCTAGAAAATTTTAAGTTGCACAAGTTCTCCTGTTTTAAACCGAGGGATTTAGACCTAGAGTTGAAGTTATATCAAATCTAGCATTAGTACTTTCACACTTGTTGCTACACAAATCCTAATCAAGGGATTAAGACTGGGGAACAGTGCGAGAATGAGGTTGCTACCGAGGATCAGGCGGGAACTTGGCCTTGACTGCTGAGAAGCAGGATGCGGCTGGGGGACAGGATGCGGCTGGGCTTGGATTCGACTGGGCTTAGTGTCGAGGATCAGGCTGGAGTTTGATCTGGAATTCAGCTGGGCTTGACCTCGGGGAAGAGGAATATCTGCGAGACAAAAACAACACCGTGAGCCTCGCCTCGGGCAGGAAGGGTTTTCTCCCCGAGACCACACTCCGGTGTGAGAAAAAGTATATGTATTGAGAGAACTTTGAATAAGTAGATAGTTTGTAGTGAGAATGTTCTTAGAATGTGTGTGTATGTGTGTTCCACCTGTGGAATGAAAGAGTATTTATAGTGTTGGTGTATGGGAACAAGATATGAGATGGTTCTATTTTTGGAAATCTGTGGTCAATGATATGAGACTGAAATCCCTAGCCGTGGTTTTTTATGCCTTTATGGTGCAAAGGGTTTCTGGCTGACATTAATGTAATTTGTCTTTATAGTTGACTTGGGGACTTGGTGGGCTGCCCTGACCTTCTGTCAAAGTTTTGGCTTTACTCGTTTTGTTGTTTTATATGTCTGTTTTATTCTCTTGCAGCCAACACATGACTTTCGTTATCGTATTTCCATGAGGCTTAAGTGTTTGAATATGAAAACCGAAGTTGTATTGCTATGCCTCGGAGCGAGGTATTTTGCCGCGGCCTGGGTTTGCTCACCCAGCCGCGGCTTGGTCTGCCGTGTGTGGCGAGTGGATGCTTTGGGTCGTGGCTGAACATTTCTTTCGGGTGGGTGCTTTGGGTCGCGGCAGAACATGTCATTCGAGTGGGCCGCGGCTTCGGTTGCCGCTCGAGTGAGTCTTGGCGGGGGTATCTGATGTTTTCTTTTCAGGTTCAACTTGTCGAGTCGGTTGCCGCTCGAGTGAGTCTTGGCGGGGGTATCTGTAGTACCTCGACTCTGACTTCCTTGGCTAGGTGGCTGAAAGTTACCGAGGCGAGTTTGCTAAGAGCATCTGCTTTCTTGTTTTTGCTTCTTGGGATGTGAGAGACATCGCATTTCTCGAAACCGCTGATCAAATCTTTCGCTTTCCTCAGGTATTGCTTCATTGTGTTTTCCTTTGCATCATAGGACCCATTAATCTGATTCGCCACCAGCAGCGAATCTACATGAGCATGAAGTCGTCGAACTCCCATCTGCTTGGCTAACCTTAATCCTGCCAATAATGCTTCATATTCCGCCTCGTTGTTAGAACTTTTGAAAGCTAACCGTAGGGCGTAGGTTAACTCTTCTTTTCTGGGCCCTACTAATATCAGACCGGCTCCTGACCCTTCATCGTTTGCAGCTCCGTCGGTGTGTAAGCACCAGTCTTCGTCACTTTGACGCTCGTTGCTTATGTTGCCATCGACGCGACCTCCATCTTGTGGTATCTCCGCCAAGAAATCAGCCACCACCTGACCTCTTACCGCCACCCTTGGCTTGTATTCTATTCCGAAAACCCCGAGCTCTATGGCCCATTTCGCCAATCTCCCGGAAATCTCCTGTCTTCTCAGCACTTGTTGTATGGGGTGGCTCATGCGAACCTCGATCACATGGGCTTGGAAATACCTTCGTAACCTCCTGGAACCAAAGAAAGAGTAAGTTTTTCCATTGGTGAGTACCTAGTTTCCGGATCCTTGAGAGCCCTGCTGACGAAGTAGATTGGTGTTTGCTTTCCACTCTTATCCGTCATCAAGACCGCGCTAGCGGCCTCTGCTTCGGCTGATAGGTACATCATGAGCCGTTCCTCCGGAAGAGGAGCTACTAGTGTCGGCAGGTTGCTCAAGTATAACTTCATCTGTTGAAAAGCCCTCTCTGCCTCATCCGTCCACCTGAAATCTTTCTTGTTCAAACAATTTCTCAGCGTGGACATGAAAGGCAAAGAGCGTTCGACGTGTCTTGACAGGAACCTGTTGAGTGCGACTAGACGTCCATTGAGTGTTTGCACTTCTTTAACAGATTTAGGTGACGACATTTCGAGTACCGCTGCAACCTTATCGGGATTGGCTTCCAGCCCTTCTTTTTTCACCACAACCCCCAAGAACTTCCCTTCTTCTACCCCGAATGAACATTTTTTTGGGTTCAACTTCATGTTTATTTTTTGCAACGTCTCGAACGTGTCAGCGATGTCTGCCAGCAAGGCTTCCTCATTTTGACTTTTTATCACCACGTCATCAACATAAATTTCAACGTTTTTCCCCATTTGTTCCGCAAACGCTTTGTCCATCAGGCGTTGATACGTGGCCCCTGCATTTTTTAGGCCAAATGGCATTTTGGTGAAACAAAAGATTCCAATGTCTGTGTAAAAAGTCGTCTTATCTTCGTCTTCGGGTGCCATCTGAACTTGATGATATCCCTTGTAAGCATCTAGAAAACACTTCAAAGGGAAACTCGCTACAGAGTCTACTTTCAAATCTATGTCTGGCAATGGATAACAATCTTTAGGGCAAGCATTGTTAAGATCTTTGAAGTCAATGCACATTCGCCACGTGCCGTCACTCTTCTTCACCATCACTGGATTGGCCACCCATGTCTGGTAGCGCACCTCCCTAATTATACCTGCCTCGAGTAACTTTTTAACCTCTTCTACCACGGCTTGGCTTCGCTCTGGGCCCATGTGTCTGCGCTTTTGGGCGACTGGTTCCTTTGACTTGTATGTATTCAATTTGTGTTCCGCTATGTCCCGAGGAACACCCTTCATGTCAGAGGGTTGCCATGCAAAGACATCTAAACTGTTCTGCAGCAAACGTCGTAGTCGCTCTTTGGTCGCGTCAGTCAATTGACCTCCGACCGTAACCTTGTGCTCGTGAAAAGCGGGGTTAATCACCCACTTTTCCAACGTTGGGCGCATAGCTTCGTCTGCTTCGGTTGAAGTGCCTGGCATCACCGCTCTTACATCTTTACACGCTTTGCTAGAGTAAATGGTGACTACCCTGGTGGGGGTAGGGAATTTTATCGCCGCGTGAACCATCGAGATTACTGCTCCAAGAGTACACAGACCGGGTTTCCCCAGAAGAACATTGTGGGAAGATTATGAGCGTACAACCAAGAATGTCATCATGACCTCTCTCCAACCAACTTCATTCCCTATTACCACTGGCAACTGTATCTGTCCCAACGTCTGTACCACCTCCCCCGCAAATCCTGTGAGGTGATGCGTCACTGTTTCCAGGTCTTTCCTGACCTCGTCATCTAGCTGCAAAAAACAGTGTTCGTACATAATCTCTGAACTACTACCACTATCCACATATATCCTGTGTACCTGATGACCTGCAATGATGGCTGAGATTGTGAGTGGCGCATTGGCGAAACTTCCACCACGGATTGGAGGAAAAGATATCTCTTGTGCCATCCACGGTTCCATATGGTCAGAATACCGTTTGCCTCCACGATTCGCCACTTGCAGCATGAATATTTCCTTTATTTTGTCTCCATCCTGCGGCGTCTTTTTCAATTCCCTTAGCAAGTGTGATAACTTCCCCGTCTTTATGGCGAGTTCAGTCTGCCGCTTCAGAGAGAAACAGTCATCTGTTGCGTGTCCGTTTTCCTTGTGAAACTCATAATACTTGCTTGTGTCCCTTTTTACTCCTGGCTTCAACGGTGTGGGCTTGGTGAAGTTGATGTTTTCTGTGGCTAGGATTTCACTTGGAGTTTTAATCAAAGGTGGGAGAGTCACATTGGGACCCTGCGGGTTCCTAATTGGGGGTGTGAAACGAGGTTGAAAAGATGGGTTTCGTTGGGGATAATGTGGCTGGAAACGTGGTTTCTCCCATGACCTCGAGCCTCCCGGTCTCTTTTGTGGGTCCCACACAGGGGACACGAGTTTCTTTGGCGTCCTATCTTTCAACTGCTCGCACGCCTTCTTTCCCCTGACAAACGCCTTGGCTCTCTCCAACATCTCGTCCACCGTCTTTGGAAGATGTTCATGAAATCTTTCTACTAACTGGTCATTCCTTACTCCGTGGATGAAGGCCGAGATTCGGATCGTTTCCCCGGCTCCTCGTACCTGCATGCTTTCTTTCGAGTATCTTGTGATAAAGTTTTCGATAGACTCACCATCGCCTCTTTTGATGTTGTGTAACTCTGTCGGATCCTTGGCGGATAGCCTTTGTTGACTGAAATTTCTTAGGAAATCTTCCTCCAACTCCACAAAGCTTCTGATCCCTTGGTGGAAGGCTGTCAAACCATACCCTAGCTGCACCATTCAGGGTCTGAGCAAACATGTGACACCATACAAGGATTGACCACTGCTCAACTTCAGCGGCGCCTATGAAAATTGCAAGATTATCGTCCGGGTCGCCCATGCCGTTGTACTTCCCCACATTGGATGCCATTTTGAGTTTTGGAGGGAAAGTGAACTCCGCTATTCTTGGTATAAACTTGGATCTGGCTCGCGCCGTTGATGGGTGGTATGGCTTGCTAAAATCATCATCGACTCCCGCTTTCTCTCCGATTGCGGTGGCGCCTTGACTCATCTTTGCTTTTGGATCGTCTTCAGCATTCTTTACCTTGTCTCCTCGATTATCCTCTCCCTCCTCACGATTCCTTTCCTCCGGGGTCTCTTCGTATTCTAGACGTGTTCGGATTTCTCTAAGGCGTCGTTCCCTTTCTTCTTGTCCCAGCATGGAGAGGATTTGCTCTCGGTTTTTGTTGATGAACTCCGGGGTGATGACACTACCACCGTTGTTGCCATCCCCTGTGGTGGTTCCCAACGAGGAAGTGGTGGTGTGCTTATTTTCGGTATCACTAGCATTCTTGTGGTGAGGGGTTCCCTGGCCTGAATCCATGGTAATTTTTTGAGTAACGTCTGGGTCCCACGGATGGCGCCAAATGTTGCTACACAAATCCTAATCAAGGGATTAAGACTGGGGAGCAGTGCGAGAATAGGGTTGCTACCGAGGATCAGGCGGGAACTTGGCCTTGACTGCTGAGAAGCAGGATGCGGCTGGGGGGCAGGATGCGGCTGGGCTTGGATTCGGCTGGGCTTAGTGTCGAGGATCAGGCTGGAGTTTGATCTGGACTTCAGCTGGGCTTGACCTCGGCTGAGAGGAATATCTGCGAGACAAAAACAACACCGTGAGCCTCGCCTCGGGCAGGAAGGGTTTTCTCCCCGAGACCACACTCCGGTGTGAGAATAAGTATGTGTATTGAGAGAACTTTGAATAAGTAGATAGTTTGTAGTGAGAATGTTCTGAGAATGTGTGTGTATGTATGTTCTACCTTTGGAATGAAAGAGTATTTATAGTGTTGGTGTATGGGAACAAGATATGAGATGGTTCTATTCTTGGAAATCTGTGGTCAATGATATGAGACTGAAATCCCTAGCCAGGGGTTTTATGCCTTTCTGGTGCAAAGGGTTTCTGACTGGCATTAATGTAATTTGTCTTTGTAGTTGACTTGGGGACTTGGTGGGCTGCCCTGACCTTCTGTCAATGTTTTGGCTTTACTCGTTTTGTCGTTTTATATGTCTGTTTTATTCTCTTGCAGCCCACGCATGACTTTCGTTATCGTATTTCCATGAGGCTTAAGTGTTTGAATATGAAAACCGAAGTTGTATTGCTATGCCTCGGAGCGAGGTCTTTTGCCGCGGCCTGGGTTTGCTCACCCAGCCGCGGCTTGGTCTGCCGCGTGTGGCGGGTGGATGCTTTGGGCCGTGGCTGAACATGTCTTTCGGGTGGGTGCTTTGGGTCGCGGCAGAACATGTCATTCGAGTGGGCCGCGGCTTCGGTTGCCGCTCGAGTGAGTCTTGGCGGGGGTATCTGATGTTTTCTTTTCAGGTTCAACTTGTCGAGTTGGTACCCCTTCAACACTCAAAGGGTGAATACATGTATACATACACACACATGGTCGTTCAATATAAAATTACTTTTAGGTGGGGAATTACAAGAGTAATATAATCACCTGCGTATGTTATCTAACAATGATACGTGAGACGCTTATGTCACTGCATATCTATTTCTCCTACTTTCTCTCAGGATATCTACGAAACACTATGTACAAGTGTTTATGCGGTTCTTTATTTAAAATTGGTTTTGTAATAACGTTCCCCATGTACAAGTATACATACTTACATATATGTAGAGAGAGCTGCTCAATAAGTGGAGAATTGTAAAAGTTGTATTAACACTTTTACATATATGTACGTATGTATACTTGTATGTATGTATACTTGTACGTGGGGAACGTTATTACAAAACCAATTTTAAATAAAGAACCACATAAACACTTGTACATAGTGTTTCAAGTATACATACGTACAAGTGTTTATGCGGTTCTTTATTGTACTTGTGATACATAAGGTGTTTATGTAACCACTTACTAACTCATTTTTCAACTCTTATTATGTCAACCACTACGAACAAATTTATTATGTGATTCTCTTCTTTAAACCCTAGATATGCATTAAATGCATCGCTTTATATAAAACATCGTATCAAGTTTAAATCAATACCTTATTTTCTAGATATATTTACATGTTTTGTCTAACATAAGATCTTACTTTTGTAATCATGAAATATAAATAACTAGTTTTATGTATATATTTATATTTGCTTATCACTTAAAAAGTATATATAAATAACATGTTTTTTTCTAAGATGATGATAAATCGTCACTTAAAGGCCTCTATGAAAAGCTATTCGTCGTCTAATCATTAATACATCATGATAACATAGCTTGTAAAAAAACAACATTATATATTACACGAAAAAGAGGTTAATGTGTTCATATCTATGTACGTACATCAACATACGTGAACACCTAAAAAGTAGCTACATCGATAGTCTTAACACTAACGTAAAACACACATAAATATATAATGTGTGAATACAGACACAAATAACCAAACAATCGAGTATTTATCATCAATAATCTTAATAACTTTTGTGCACCGGTAATCATATGACATTCAGGACCGACTCAACGTTTTCTGGGGCTCCAATCGAATTAAAAAAATGAGGCCCTTTTGTAGAACGTAATCTAAACAAAAGCAAGCTAATCAAAATTCTTTGAAAAAAAAACAATAAATCAAAGAAAAAACGTAAGTTCTTGATAGTTGATTTCTTTGAGGAAAAAATATGCAAAAAAGGGCTATCCGATGTCGATCAGATTGATCGGAGAGGAAGGAACTTAGGAAGGGTCATTTACTTTGTGAATTTCATGGTTGCATTTCTTCAATAATATATCAAATAATCAAAATTTTTATTGGACTCAATTATCAAGTAGTATTCCCGTTTCAAAATTATATTGATCCATAAATTACCAAAACCCGTTATAATTTCTCTTAAAATTGGAGCCCCAAGCCTGTAGCGTTACAAATTGCATTATAAAGCCGGCCCTGCATGTATTCGAATATTGCATTGGTTTTGTAACATAAAGCTCCTATTTCAGTTTTAAACTACTTATCTATGTGATGAATGGCAATAAGTTTTATTAAAAAAACACAAGTCATATTAATGTAAACCAACAAAAGCAGATTATAATGATATGTAACCAACAAAGTATCCATAAGCCTAACACTTCAATTTGAAAAATGATTATCATTTTACACAACTGGATTGAACAAGCATAAAAGGGTGTCTTGAAGATTGGTTTTAACGAACATAAAAGCCGAACTAAATCATCATCTTGATAGTTCGAATGAAATTTGCCCCCAACCCAAAACCGACACCTATCACCATCTTGAAACAAGCCCTATATCACAAACGAACAGGTATACGTTAGATATACTTGCACAAAAGTCGAAACTTCCCATTTTTAAAAGTGGTACGTCTTAAACCATTGTAAGCCAATGCTAAAAGTTCCAAAATCTAGTATTATCTAACCTTAAATAATCGTAAAAAGCCACAAAGTTCTCCAAGAGTTTACCAACGATAAAAAAGTTCTGCCAGTGAAAAAAAGTGATTTTTTTATGATCACGAACACGTATGCAAAAGAATACATGCCAAGTTGTACTATGCAAACTATATATATGATTTTGTATTTCACATGGGTGTTTTGATGATTCGTGAAAGTAAAATACATTCATGAAGTTTTTGAGGATCGGATTTTATATATTCGTGACAATCCTAACGATTCACGAGATTAAAGTGGACTTGTTTAACATGAACGCTTGACACGTAAATATACACGGCCAACAAATATATTTTTTAGTTAAATATTAAAACTTTAGCTATATTTTGCTTCCAAGCTCCCATACAATTACCATTTATCGTAGTCCATCGGTTATGGTAAGTATAAATATTTAATAAATAAATGTAAATTATCATATACAAACGTACGGGTAGGGTTGGAGTCTAATGATAATAATAAAGTCTCGTAACTAGAAGATTAGGTTTTAATCTTTTGTAAAACAAACTTCACCCAAAATAATTGTAGGTATTGTTGTTTAAAAAAATTATCATATACCACTGAATTTAACAATATTCGTCCCGGTTGATCATCTAGATGGTGACCATTTGTATTTATATAATACTCGTTATATTTGTACCAAATGTAGTTCTTAATGGAATTAAAAAGATTAAAAAGCACATTAATAAAAACATGTATAAGTGTAAGACACAATAATTATCAATCTACTTGTTTTTAAGAGGATATTTTGATTATAAATAATGATTATTTTTTTATAGTTCAAAAAAAATTATGAAGCTACTCTAAAGAAACATATCAATAAATATAAGACATAATAACTGGCATGCTACTACACACAAAAATGGTACTACAAAATAGCGATAGTTTATGTTTATTACTTTTTTACCTACCATCATATAAATCCATTAAATTCACTCTGACCTACACCATTTGTCTGACATAATGAATAAAACTTATATATCAATTAGAAAGAAATGAAATTAAAATATTTACAAACCATCAAATTATGTAAAACCTTTTTTTTATAAAATCATATTTATTTATAAAATAAAATCAACGAAAATAAAAAAAAACCCAATAAATTTACCGAATCATAGGCATTATAAAATAAACGATCTTTTAGCTTAGTCTAAAACTGAAAATATTTACAAACCAGTAAATCTACCATAAGAGTTTTTAACTTCATTATTTAGTAAGATTTCAACAGGTCCCTTAATAAAGAACTACATAACTCGTTTTAAGTAAAGAATTAAAAAACACAATAAACATTTGTAACTATTGCATACATAAACCGTATATTATGAAAGCGACAAAAAGAGGTGCATAAAAGACCGTATGACTAATTAAAAATAAAAACAGGACTAGCAAAACCACAAATTTATAACAATTCACACATATACAATACAATAGAAGTGACATTTTTCCAAAATGCACACAAGGAATAGTAAAATTCAACAAAATCGTGTTATACTAGCTTGTACATTAAGCATTAAAACTTGTATCTTATATACATCAAAAGCACAAAATATATTCTCATATTAAAACCAAAATATAAAATTCAAATTTACCAAAACAGGATTACGAATTTACACTTATACCCCTGAGAGCCACCGGAAAAGTTCACTAATCTCCTCCCCAATTCCGCCGTGAGTAGCTTCAAAGTCGCCGGTAACCTCACTCCGGCGACTACTTCCGGTGAAGAACCTTCCAGAACCACGAAACGACATCGTTCGCGACGATAGAGAAACCGAAACACGATCAACGTAATCACGCAACCAGTTACGGTGTCCACTGCCGCCGTCCACGGCGGTCTCCGGCGCCAAATTCTGCTCCGGCGGTGCCGGAGCAGTAGCGTCCTTGTCGCCGGAGATTCGATCGGAAACGGCTCTCCGGTGAGTCGATTCCACCGGAATCTCGTAACCGTCGTCGAGCACGTACTCGTACGAACCTATTGAATACGACCTCCGGTCAGATTCCGACGGATCTCGCCGGTTGCTGATAGTTCCGATCTCGATACGAAAGCTATTATTCCTGTTTCCACGAGCTCCACCACCGGCGGATAGTTTGTTGAGAATATCATCCTCCGTCGGATTCACCGTCGAACGGCAGAGAGGACACGTTTGATTAGACTTGAGCCACACGTCAATACATTGTGCGTGAAACGCATGACAGCATAACGGAAGCAGCCGGAGCTGATCTACACCTTCAAACTTCGATAAACACACCGCACAATCTCCGCCGGCGATTTTTCCGGTGAGCGATGAAAACGTGAAAAGCGGTAGCGATTCTGCTTCATTGTTGGATATAGATATCGCGTGATGATGTAGGTTTTGGTTTTCGTTTTCGTTCCGATTGTTGGAAACGACGTCGTTGGAAGGGGAAATAGGTGTACGGAACGGACGTTTGCAGCGGCGGATGAGGAAGTAGATGATGGCGGTGACGATGATGGCGGAGGAGATGATGATAATGATTATGATTGCTGAAGTTATCGGAGACGATGAATGGTGGTGGTGGTGGTGGTGTGAGGCGATGTTTGTTGTGTTAACGCCGTTGTTGTAAGGCTGAGGAATGGTGATGTCTGTGGTGGTGGTGGTGGTGGTTCCGACGGAGATTGGTGGTGGTGGTGTGATATCCATTGGTGGCGGAGTTGGTGGTTGTGGTGGTGGTGGTGGTGGTGGATATATGGCGGACTAAATGAAGGGTGTAGTACCGATGAAGATGATGTTTGTAATTAATGCGTGTTTTGGGTTTTGGTGATGTTGGTCCAGCTTTTGACGCACACGTGATATGCACGTGATAGATGTTGTTCGGGTCGGTTTTGTAGTTTTGCGAATGTAAAAGGGTGTAAAGTGTAAACGAATCAAGTTGAATTTTACTTAAGGGTGACGGGAGAGGGAGCGGGTTGGAGGTTGGCATCGGCCTGGTACTAGCGGGAATACTGCATCACGCAAACAATAGAGCGAAGAAATAAAGATTCTATCAATTTCGGGTTGTAGAAACCGATGACTTGAGATGTTTGTGAAGATGCAGATGGTTGATAGGGATGGAGTGGTTGGAATGGTTCAAGAGGTCAGGAAACTCTTGTAGCGGGTTGATGTGTCATATGTAGGAAGCCCTGCAGCCTTAAGAGAACTCAAACTTGATAAAAGCTCGAATTTAATTTTAGGTAATTATACAAATTGAGGTCGACGACTTTTTTTTTTTTCATAATAAGAATAACGTTTGTAATGTACTGTATTGTAGTAAAAGATATTATTACATACATTAAAAAATTTAGATTCAAGCTTGACTTATTTGAATGGTTATTAATTTGATCTCAAGTAGCTCACGATTAGTTTTGCTCGTCTGCAACCATATTGATGTATAAAAAAATGTAATTGAGAGATTAAATATTTTTTTATTATTGTATGTGTGTGTATAAGTTATAGGAAATGACAAATTGCTGTTTGCTGGACTTTAGAGAAGGCTTTAACTTCCTTTGGTGGCACATGACAAGCGTTTAGGATGAGTCAAGAAAATATTGTTCAACTTTCATTTGTGTGGTCGTCAATTTGGTTACCTAATTACAAAATTCATAATGAATTTTGTATTCTTGTCAATAAATCTCCGTTTATACAATTTCACCACTGTATAAGTTTTAATATTTATATACGTTGATAGAGTTTTCATATTAAACTCTTACTTTAAATTGTTTTCATCGATACTGTTCAAACACTTTAATTCTTTTGTCTTGTAATAAATATTTAAGGCTAATTTTTCGAGTCTATGAAAAGGATTTAAATATCATAAGAATAATTAGCGCTTACTTTTTTCGTCTCCACAAGATTAAGGCAAAACATACTATCAATACCACTCAAATGTTTTATTTCTATTTTGTCTTGTAATCAATAATTAAGACTAATTTTTTGATTTTATGGAAAAAAGAAATATGATAAGGACATCAAGCGCTTACTTTGAAATGTTTTCGTCTCCAGAACATTAAGTTAAAGGGTTGGGTTATACAAATACTTATTTATGTTATTGAGACATCCTATTGTCTCTATCTCTCTCTATGTATCCAATGTTTTTTAGACCGGATCGGACCGGCCGGTCCGACCGGGATTCGGTGCCGGGTCCGGTCCGGTCCGGTCTGGGGTGAATCGTTTTCTACAGGTCGAACTGGCCGGTTCGTCCCGAACCGCTGGTCGGACCGGGAAACCGGACCGGTTCGGACCGGTTCGGACCGGTTCGGACCGGTTCGGACCGGTTTTTTATTTTTTATTTTTTTATTTTTAATGGGTAAAAACGGGGTGTTAAACCATAAATTAGTACGTCGGATATACAAATATAGTTAAGTTTTATATATAACTATAAAATATATATGTAAATCATATATAAGTTACTTATATTTAATTACATATATAAATATAATTAAATATAGTTAAATCCGATCCAACGGGTCCGACCACCAAACTAGTAAGGCGTCCGGTTCGACGTCCAATCCGGTTCTGTAAACATTGTATGTATCTATATGTATGTATAGAAAGATATAGAGATGATAAAATAAATTGAGTGTATCAATAACATACCACTAAGTCAAAACATGCTATCAATGCTACTCAAATGTTTTATTTTCTTTATTTTTATTTTTGTCTTGTAATCAATATTTAAGACTAATTCTTCGCTTTTGTGAAAAGATAAAAATATGATAAGGATATATGTATGTATAAAGATAAAGAATTAAATTATTGAATTAGATTTACAGTTATTTAAATATATGGTATTGGATTAATACACAACCCACTTAAAAACTGTTAAGAATAGGTTTCTAAATACACATGAGTTTATACACTCTACTTTCATAATTTCAAAATATTCGAACAAATTTATAAGATCTATTATTTTTTTACATCTAACGTCTTATATCTAAATACAACCTAATTAAAATTCACTTATAGAGATTTAGAATACACAATATTTGTGGAGGCAACTATAATGCCTACGCGCCACCCCCCCCCCCCCCCCCCCCCCCCCCCCCCCCGGCCCGCTTTTTTTCCGTTAGTATTTTTAAATTTTTATATTACATTTTGTTCAACCTCCTAAAGACTTTTACCTTCACCCCGCTCCCATATAAACTAGTTTAAGACTTTAAGCTCCGCCAGTGACCAATATGTCACATGGGCACAAAATCTATAAATTAACGTTATTAATAGATCTATCAGACTTTCATAAATTTAATGTATATACTTCTTATTGTTTGTATACAATCAGCTTCAAATCACAAACTGTTGTATAGATTTTTCAAAATTATAAAAAGTTTTCGTTTTATGTATCATCTAAAATAACATATAGTCACGTTCACACACACACACACATATCATATTATAATATTAATTTTAAAATTCCATGATATGACTACAAAACATTCCAAGGTACTGTTTCTCCTATGATGGTGGATCTTTTGTCATGTTGGGTGTCCCCAATGTGCTTAAGTCGTGGATTTTTCAAATATCCATCTTTCTTGTAATTAATTATTTAGTTGATTAATTTATATTTTCTTCTTCCCAAGAATACATATTCCAATAATGTTAAGAGGTAGACAATTTAATAATTTTACTAGTGTTTAACGAGGTAAAACTTAACTAGTGGTTAACGTAGCCTCGCTACACGAAGGGTTTGTATCGATTATTAAATATTTGGTTAGCATGGTTAATAAAAACGAGACCTTTAAAAATAACCATATACGGGAACATATACACAAAGATAATAATAACATGGGTAAACACTGCAAAAAAAATTCTAACAAACATACCACACAACCGCTCGCAAGAGATGACCAGATAAAAATAAGTAAAAATAGGTGAAATAAGAAAAACAAAAGGAAAAAAGAAGAAAAAATATGGCTATGTGAGAATTCGAACATAGGCACTTCGGTTAAACCGACACTACTTATCACCACACCATAATAGTTTTCCTGTCAACTGTCAAGGTACTAGAAGAACAACCTTTGATACGCTCGTTAACCGCAAAATGTCATAAACAAAATCATCACCTATTACGTGGGTGGAACTATTCCCCTTTCAACTTTAAAGGTATGTATAATCCCCTTGACCATTACTTTAGTATGTAATGTGATTGATGTGTATACTTGAAGGTATAAAGTTTAAAATTCAAGATACGATAATTTGCACAATACATTGTCATATATGGCCTTGATTGTTTATTGTTTAGCGTATTCAAGGCATGGAGAGATGACTCCACTATTTTAGGGCCCAAGAAAGTAAATTTCTGGTTTAAATACAGATTCACCAATACAAGTTGATTTTAGATACTCTACAACTGTTCTACCCTTTTCCATTTAAAATTATTTTAACAAATGAAACAACTAAAACTCAAAATAGCTGCAAAAAGTATTGATTGCAGAAAATGAAAATTGTAGCCAAGCATTCTACACAACCCTATATCAACACATCTTGAAATTTAAAATGTTGCAATCACTTACACAAATCTTAATAGCCATAAAACCACCAAATTTGCAAAAGACATTTGATACAACTCTATTAGCCAAATAACAACCGACAAACAATAGGATATAGATTACATTAAAAAAGAACACCAACTCGATATAGGATTAGCCGATGGCAATAGGAACTTGTACTTGTTTTCTTCCCCTTTCTCTATAGAAACCACATCGTTCTCTCTTTCCTATTAACATTCATGTGACATCCGTCACCTTAAGGTCCGTCAATTAACGTGGTTTTCCGTTAACTATTCCTTGATCGATCATTCCTCATCCTTATTAACTCTTTATGTGGATATCATGCTTGTTTTATCATCGTCGTGCTTGTGATTTCTTTGTGAATGTGCTATCTTTAAAAACTTTTAAAAACTTTCAACATCGTAACCGCCAAATATATCAATTTTTATATATAATAAACGTCACCAATAAACCCATTTTTAAGTTATAAATATCATTAAATGCATTTTTATAATTAATATAAATCACCTAATAAAGTCGTTTTAAATTTGGGAAAACTCGGGGGTTAAGTACAGGGACTAAACTTGTCATTTTGCAAACTTGGACTGAGTATATAAACCCATTTACCAGCCCTAAATCATTCATCTCCTCCTTCTTCATCTTCTTCACCTTCTTCTTCTTCACATCTTCTTCCTCTTAGCACCAAATCCAACCCGTTTGGTCTCGTTTTCGTCGTCTAGACTTCATCTGCAGCCTAGTCTACTCTTTTCTAGCAGGTAGACGACCTTGGTTGTCCCTTTTCTTGCTTTTTCACGGCTGTCCAAACTAGGGTTTCGGGTGTTCGGGTTCAACCCGAACACATGAGGTCGTATGGGTGCGTGTGAGGTCTTTCTGCTTGTGTTTCAAGTTTGTGTATGTTTGTAGTGTGTTTCTGGAAGTCCTTGTTGTGTAAAACGCGTGTTTGGAGCAGCCGAAGGCTGCTTAGCCCGACCACAGTCGCGATTCTGCTGTCCAGGCGACTGGGTCTGTCATGCGATTGAGTCGTGCGACTGGGTGAGTCGTGCGACTGAGCCATGCGTTTGAGTCAATCGTGCGACTGGGTATGTCGTGCGACTGTGTGTATGTGTGCTAATGAGTCATGCGTGCGAATGAATGTATGCGATTGAGTCATGCGAGCGAATGAATGTATGCGATTGTGCGTGTTTCGCACGACTGAAGTCCAATCGCACGAATGAAGGTTCAATCGTACGAATGAAGCTGATTCGCACGATTGAAGGTTGATTCGTGCTTATGGAGGTTGAGTCGTGCGATTGGGTGTTGTGTGGTACGACTAAATGCCAGTCACACGAATGAAGGCTCAATCATACGAATGAAGCTGATTCGCACGATTGAGGGTTGATTCGTGCGTATGGAGGTTGAGTCGTGCGTCTGGTCCTGTTGTGCGTCTGGTCCTGTCGTGCGACTGTAGTTGCTGTGTGTGATTTCCTTCTTGTGCGTGGTGTGTGTAAGTCGTGTGATGTTGAGTTAACATTAACACAGTTGCCATTGTTCGGCCACAAAGATTAAAGTCAACGCTAAAAAGGCCAAAAATACTATTCAAAACAAATTAAACTAATGTTTTACAATTATCAAACGACTTATAAGTACTGACATATATCTAATACTTCTTCAATGACAATGAAACTTTTACTCAAATATCATCAACAATGGCGACAATGTTTAGTACCTGGATCTACATAAGGTCTAGTACGTGTGTCTGTTTGTGTGAGTTACACGCGACCCAACCGATACAACCCGAACCGACCGAACATTATTATGCGCTTATTTCATATCATAATGCTTAACAATAACTGTCAATAGGTGTTTGACCGTTCATTTGCATACAACTTTGGATACATTGATCTTACATACTTACCACCTAACAAGTGAGTTTGTGGCCCTTTTTTACGCTTATACAATATTTCATTCATTTACAACTTGGGGGAAAAGTATGCTCATCCATTTTCAATGTTGTACAATTTACTTACATTTTACATACAAGGAATCAACGTGATACTGTGTTACAAGTACTTATCTGATACATGCTTGGGTCTGCTGTGTGGTTCTATCTTTACAACTATTTAATTCCAGTGTGGGAACCGACGGTTAGGTATTGGTAGTACTACTGGGTTGACACCCCCACCCTTGTTCGATGGTATACTAGTTGGTACCATCAGTGGCCAGGAACGGGCCCTTGGGTGAATATATGCCGACAATATCTTTGTGTACGTCGCTAGGTTTGGTTGCAAAGCTCATTGTCATGTGATTTTACTTGTTTATATAACTGTATTCACGGTATTCCTCATCATTTACTATACAACATCACTTACTTATTTATTACTTAAACCTGCGAGCTCACCAACAATTATGTTGACTGTTTTGAGCATATCTTTTCAGGTGATCATGCAAATTGAGGAATCTAGGTGTGCTGCCTTAGTGGAGACCCTAGGATGCATATTTGGGACTACATATGTTTTGACAACAATTATTTTAAACAATGTTGTAGTCTGTGTAAACAATTACAATCTTTTGAATACTTGTTCCCGGGGTTGTGGGAATTTACATTACAATTTCATCTTTATGTGATTATGTGAATCGTTTAACATGTTTATGCTTATGGCTAAGTTGTCGTGAATATTGACTGAACACGACACAAGTCCCCTTGTTGTTGGGTGTCGTCATGACACGCTTGTCATCATTTATTATATTGCATATCTATCGCTTACCATGTGTTATGACGATCCTGATCTCGTTACATCCCCGTGTTTCCGCTTTTAGCGGGGGTGTGACAGATTGGTATCAGAGCTATTGGTTATAGAGATTAAGATTGTTGGATCATAAGAGGCTGTTGCAACCAAAACCATATCACTTAGAAGATTTTGAGTACTACATACAAAGGACTTCCGAAGCCAAGTGTGGGACTTCCGAAGGAAGAAAGAGTTCTTCCGAAGTCTGAGTGTAAAATACACTTCCGAAGGAGAACTCCAACTTCCGAAGGTAAAGAAGCTACTTCCGAAGGTTCAAGACTTGAAGACAAAGTTCTGAAGTCAACTTCCGAAGTATAAAGAAGTCCTTAAAGCCTCGGAAGCATAAAAGCATCTTCCGAAGTATAAGTGGCTTCGGAAGAACTTGTTCTTCCGAAGCCAGTTAACCTTCGGAAGACACTTCTATTATCCAGTAGACATAAGTATGGTCTGTCTGACAGTCCGCTGCAAATCTCTGAGATACTGCATGGCGTTTTCTCAAAGCCATGTAGTTGACCATACTTTAATCTACTGTTTACCTTTTTATGTTAAGTACAGTTGCCATCTTTAGTTGGTGACAAAAGGTAAGTCATGGACATGTCATGACTACCATATCTTAGATAATACTTTATCTAAGATACCTTAACTATAGCATTGTAGTATATGCTTTAGTCTTAGGTTTCCAGCTGGTATCAAGTATAACCGGCTGTAGGATCTAGTATATATAGTTTCTCATTGTAACTCATGTTCTATGCTTGTAAGTGTCTTGTAATTTTGAGTTGAGAAATAATATATACAAGTACCTTGAAAATATTTCTGCTTGTTGCTTTGATTACTTATTATATTATTATCAACTCTTGTCAAAGACATTGCTTCATCTTGTTTGAGTGACTATTATAAGTGAGTTTGAGAGAAATACAAGTGTTAAGTGACAAAACCCGATCCTGCAAAGATATACGCTTGACCTAGACTATAACCTAGGAACCTTCATGTAGATTGCATGCTAGGATCTGTATGCATATTATATCTCGTGTATGTGTTTCCTCGCTGCTTGATTTGTTTATCTACCTGTTATGTGATCTTTCACCCTATGAGAGAGCCCTTGTGCTCACTCTTTTTATGGGATGCTTCTATTGGATCTTCCGTTCCCTCTGCGCGCCAAGTTGGTTTAACAAAATCCCGGTATTAAACCCGAAGAGATCTTCACAGATCATGCTAATGCGTTTGACCTTGGACATTGAGATTAACCCTGAGGAGGAAATAGACAACCTCTGCTAGACTAAACGTGATTATATACATGGACTTGCAATTGATATGATGGACTATTGTTGGGATATTACCAATTCATGGTGTGAGAACTACACGACTTGCATGCAATGTGTGATGACAATAAATGTGATATTAACTTGGGAATACTGGACTTGATGAGTGTTATGGATAATACACTTTAAAATGATTTAAGCTTACGTGTTTACTATTTCTATGATTAGAAAATGCCGCCTCGAAGAGTTACCCGCAGCAATAGTGGCGGGAGTGAAGCCCCAAGGAGCAGAGGCAGAGGCAGAGGTAGAGCACCAAGGACTAATGATGGTCCTGCCAGTAACAAACAGGAAACAGGAAACTCTGATATGGCAGCTCTGATCGCTCAACAGCTGGCCGCACTGATTCCTACTATCGTGGCCCAAGTGAGCGATGCACTCCAGCAACACCACCCTCACAGGGATGGTGGCAATGATAACGGAGATAATGGAGAAAGAGCCCATGGTGGGATCGAAACTGAGGTGGGAAATGGAAACCCGACCGGAAACGAAAGCAACCAGGAGACCGGAAATGGTGGTACAACCGGTATTGAGACTGGGGTTGTTAATGCCAGACAGGGGTGTTCATACAAAGAGTTTGTGGCTTGCAAACCAAGGGAATTTGATGGGAAAGGTGGGGCGATAGCCCTAACCAGGTGGCTAGAAAAGATGGAGGCAGTGATTGACATCAGTGAGTGCCTCGACAGCCAGAGAATCAAATATGTCACCTGTTCATTGCAGGGCAAGGCCCTAACCTGGTGGAACACCCAGGTTCAAGCTAGAGGAAGGGAATCTGCGATGCAGATGTCATGGGATGAGTTTAAAGCTTTGATCACCGAGGAATACTGCCCCCTCAACGAAATGCAGAAATTGGAGCATGAGTTCTGGAATCATGCCATGGTGGGGGCCGGGCATGCAACTTATACCGACCGTTTTCATGAGCTGGCAAGATTGGTTCCGCATCTGGTCACGCCGGAATCAAAGAGAATCGAGAGGTACATTTGGGGACTTGCGCCTCAAATTAGGGCAATGGTTACAGCAGCTGCTCCTCCTACTATTCAGAGCGCAATTTTGAAGGCTGGCGCTTTGACTGATGAGATGGTGAGAACAGGGGTTTTGGGCAGAGGAGCAGAAAAGAGAAAGGATGTTGGGGAAATGAGCCGGTCGAGTGCCGGGAAGTTCGATAAGAGGGCTAAAACGACCAGGAATTTTGTGGCCGTGTCTCAGGCCAAGAGAGAGTATGTGGGGCCGCACCCCAAATGCGACAGGTGCAACTATCATCATCCCCCAGGAACGCAGTGCCGGGTGTGCGCGAACTGTAGGCGCCCGGGGCATTTGGCGAGAGACTGTAGAACTGCGCCGAATCTTGTGGCACCCGTCAACGCGGTTAACCCCGCCGGGAATGTAAGGGCTTGTTATGAGTGTGGAAGCCCCGATCATTACAGGAACATGTGCCCCAGGCTGAATCGGGCACCGGGTCAGCAAGGAAACAACCAGCAGCAAGTGATGGCTATAGCTGGAAATCAGGGCCCGACTACTCAAGGGAATGCAGCTCGGGGACGTGCATTCGTCATTGGAGCCAACGATGCCCGTCATGACCCGAATGTTGTCACGGGTACGCACTTACTCAATCATCACTTCGCATCTATATTATTTGATACTTTTATATCTTTTGAGTTTGTGCAATTGCTTGATTTGAGACCTAGTAGGCTAGAAACTAGCTACTCAGTAGAGATGGCCAATGGTAGGGTTGTTCAGGCCGATGAGATTATTAGGAAGTGCTCGTTAACATTGGAGGACCATGCCTTCGATATAGACTTGATACCCTTTAAGCTAGGAAGTTTTGATGTAATTGTGGGTATGGATTGGTTTGTCGCAAAACGGAGCAGAGATTGTCTGTCGGGACAAAGTAGTACGAATCCCCATGCCAAACGGGGAGGTACTCAAAATTCAGGGAGAACGACCGGGAAGGAACTTAAAGCTTATTTCCTGCATGAAAGCACGCCGAAGTTTACGAAAGCAGTGCTACGCTTTTCTGGCTCATGTGGTAGAAAAGAAGGACGAAGAGAGGAAACTAGTAGATATTCCAGTGGTACGGGATTACCCAGATGTATTTCCTGATGACTTGTCTGGTTTGCCTCCTCCACGACAGGTGGAATTTCGTATAGAGTTGGTTCCTGGAGCTACACCGGTAGCGAAGACGCCCTATCGGTTAGCGTCACCTGAGATGCAAGAGTTATCTAGTCCGTTACAAGAGCTACTGGAGAAGGGTTTTATTCGACCGAGTCATTCACCGTGGGGAGCACCGGTATTATTTGTCAAAAAGAAGGATGGATCGTTCCGCATGTGCATCGATTACCGTGAACTGAACAAGTTAACTGTGAAGAATCGATATCCTCTCCCCAGGATCGACGATTTGTTTGACCAGCTACAAGGAGCTTCGTATTTCTCAAAGATCGATCTTCGTTCTGGATATCATCAACTAAGAGTTTTCGAGGACGACATACCGAAGACAGCGTTTAGAACTCGTTACGGGCACTATGAGTTCTTGGTCATGCCGTTCGGGCTGACTAACGCACAGCAGTGTTTATGGATCTAATGAATCGGGTGTGCAAACCTTACTTGGATAAGTTTGTGATTGTGTTCATAGACGATATACTTATCTACTCCCGATCAAAAGAGGATCACGAAGAACACCTTCGGGCAATTCTGGAGCTGCTACGAGAAGAGAAACTTTTCGCCAAGTTCTCGAAGTGTGAATTTTGGTTGCGGGAAGTGCGGTTTTTGGGTCATATGGTTAACAAGGACAGGATTCATGTAGATCCCGGCAAGATCGAAGCGGTGAAGAAATGGGATACGCCCCAGACACCATCAGAGATACGGCAATTCTTAGGATTGGCCGGTTACTATCGTCGCTTCATCGCGAATTTTTCAAAGATCGCACAACCATTAACCCCGTTTACTCAGAAAGACAAGAAGTTTGATTGGGGACATGCACAAGAACAAGCGTTCCAAACATTGAAAGAGAAACTGTGCAACGCACCTATATTGTCTCTCCCAGACGGAACTGACGATTTTGTGGTATACCGCGATGCATCACATCAAGGATTGGGATGTGTGCTAATGTAGAAGGATAAGGTGATTGCCTACGCTTCACGACAACTTAAAGTGCACAGAAAGAACTACACAACACATGATCTTGAGTTGGGCGCTGTAGTATTTGCACTCAAGATTTGGAGGCATTACCTGTATGGAACCAAATGCATCATCTTCAAAGATCATAAGAGCCTCCAACATATTCTGAATCAGAAGGAACTTAATATGCGCCAACGACGTTGGGTAGAGCTTCTTAGTGACTACGACTGTGAAATCCGGTATCATCCGGGGAAAGCTAACGTGGTGGCTGATGCTATAAGCCGTAAAGAACATGTGAAACCACTACGTGCTCGAGCGTTGGGATTGACCATTCAAACAAATTTGAAAGCCCAGATCCAAATTGCACAAAGTGAGGCATTGAAAGAAGAAAACCTTGCGGGAGAAGAATTCCGAGGGTTAGATAAACAGATGATTTGCAAGGATGACGGTATACAGTACTTCATGGATCGCATATGGGTACCCAGATGGGGAGGTGTACGTACCTTAGTCATGAATGAAGCCCACAAGACGCGATATTCTATTCATCCTGGTGCAGACAAGATGTATCACGATCGCAAGGATCTGTACTGGTGGCCAGGCATGAAGAAAGACATTGCCTTATACGTCAGCAGATGCTTGACGTGTTCGAAAGTTAAAGCTGAACATCAGAAACCATCGGGATTATTACAACAACCTGAAATTCCCGAGTGGAAATGGAGAATATAGCCATGGATTTCATTACCAAACTCCTTAGAACAAGCAGCTGTCATGACTCGATATGGGTCATTGTGGATCGAATGACAAAATCAGCACATTTCTTGCCTATCCGTGAAGACTACAAAATGGATAAGTTGTTGAGATTGTACATCAAAGAGGTCGTGACACGGCACGAGGTGCCGGTGCCAATCATATCCGACCGTGATAGCCGATTCACTTCACGATTTTGGCAGACACTACAGAAAGCGATGGGCACTCGATTAGATATGAGTACCGCCTATCACCCTCAGACAGATGGCCAAAGTGAACGAACTATACAAACGCTAGAAGACATGTTGAGAGCGTGTGTAATCGATTTTGGTGGTAGTTGGGATGCTCATCTACCGTTGATCGAGTTCTCTTACAACATACCATACAAGCATTGGGTGTGCTCCATTTGAAGCATTATATGGAAGGAAATGCAGATCTCCCGTTTGTTAGGCCGAGATTGGTGAAAGTCAGCTAACAGGCCCAGAGATCATTCAAGAAACAACTGACAAGATCTTTCAAATCAAAGACCGACTCAAAGCTGCAAGAGATCGCCAAAAGAGCTATGCCGACAACCGTTGGAAGCCTCTAGAATTCAACGTGGGGGATCGAGTCTTACTCAAAGTCTCCCCTTGGAAAGGAGTTGTTCGATTTGAAAAGAAAGGGAAGTTAGCCCCAAGATACGTTGGACCATTCGAGATCACAGAAAGAATTGGTTCAGTGGCTTACCGATTAAGGTTGCCACAAGAACTCAGCGGTGTGCATGATACTTTTCACGTGTCAAACCTCAAGAAGTGTTTGGCCGATGAATCCCTTCACGTGCCAATTGAGGAAATCAAGATTGATGAAAATCTTCATTTTTTTGAGGAACCCATTGAGATCATGGATCGAAAGGTCAAGTAACTGAAGCGCAGTAGAATACCTATGTTCGCGTAAGGTGGAATTCAAAGCGAGGGCCAGAGTTTACATGGGAACGAGAAGATCAGATGAAACTCAAATATCCACATCTATTCGAGGATGACACTCTTGGACCCAACTCCAGCTGAATTTCGGGACGAAATTCTCTCAACTGGGGGATACTGTGACATCCGTCACCTTAAGGTCCGTCAATTAACGTGGTTTTCCGTTAACTATTCCTTGATCGATCATTCCTCATCCTTATTAACTCTTTATGTGGATATCATGCTTGCTTTATCATCGTCGTGCTTGTGACTTCTTTGTGTATGTGCTATCTTTAAAAACTTTTAAAACTTTCATCATCTTAACCGCCCAATATAACAATTTTTATATATAATAAACGTCACCAATAAAACCATTTTTAAGTTATAAATATCATTAAATGCATTTTTATAATTAATATAAATCACCTAATAAAGTCGTTTTTCAACCGAAACAAATTTGGGAAAACTCGGGGGTTAAGTGCAGGGACTAAACTTGTCATTTTGCAAACTTGGGCTGGGTATATAAACCCATTTACCAGCCCTAAATCATTCATCTCCTCCTTCTTCATCTTCTTCACCTTCTTCTTCACATCTTCTTCCTCTTAGCACCAAATCCAACACGCTTGGTCTCGTTTTCGTCGTCTAGACTTCATCTACAGCCTAGTCTACTCTTTTCTAGCAGGTAGACGACCTTGGTTGTCCCTTTTTATTGCTTTTTTACGGCTGTCCAAACTAGGGTTTTGGGTGTTCGGGTTCAACCCGAACACATGAGGTCGTATGGGTGCGTGTGAGGTCTTTCTGCTTGTGTTTCAAGTTTGTGTATGTTTGTAGTGTGTTTCTGGAAGTCCTTGTTGTGTAAAACTCGTGTTTGGAGCAGCCGAAGGCTGCTCAGCCCGACCACAGTCGCGATTCTACTGTCCAGACGACTGGGTCTGTCATGCGATTGAGTCGTGCGACTGGGTGAGTCGTGCGACTGAGCCATGCGTTTGAGTCAATCGTGCGACTGAGTTGTGCGACTGGGTATGTCGTGCGACTGAGTCGTGCGACTGTGTGTATGTGTGCGAATGAGTCATGCGTGCGAATGAATGTTTGCGATTGAGTCATGCGAGCGAATGAATGTATGCGATTGTGCGTGTTTCACACGACTGGAGTCCAATCGCACGAATGAAGGTTCAATCGTACGAATGAAGCTGATTCGCACAATTGAAGGTTGATTCGTGCGTATGGAGGTTGAGTCGTGCGATTGGGTGTTGTGTGGTACGACTGAATGCCAGTCACACGAATGAAGGCTCAATCGTACGAATGAAGCTGATTCGCACGATTGAGGGTTGATTCGTGCGTATGGAGGTTGAGTCGTGCGTCTGGTCCTGTCGTGACACTGTAGTTGCTGTGTGTGATTTCCTTCTTGTGCATGGTGTGTGTAAGTCGTGTGATGTTGAGGTAACATTAACACAGTTGCCATTGTTCCGCCACAAAGATTAAAGTCAACGCTAAAAAGGCCACAAATACTATTCAAAACAAATTAAACTAACGTTTTACAATTATCAAACGACTTATAAGTACTGACATATATCTAATACTTCTTCAATGACAATGAAACTTTTACTCAAATATCATCAACAATGGCGACAATGTCTAGTACCTGGATCTACATAAGGTCTAGTACGTGTGTCTGTTTGTGTGAGTTACACGCGACCCAACCGATACAACCCGAACCGACCGAACATTATTATGCGCTTATTTCATATCATTAATGCTTAACAATAACTGTCAATAGGTGTTTGATCGTTCATTTGCATACGACATTTGGATACATTGATCTTACATACTTACCACCTAACAAGTGAGTTTCGTGGCCCCTTTTTACGCTTATACAATATTTCAGTCATTTACAACTTGGGGGAAAAGTATGCTCACCCATTTTCAATGCTGTACAATTTACTTACATTTTACATACAAGGAATCAACGTGATACTGTGTTACAAGTACTTATCTGATACATGCTTGGGTCTGCTGTGTGGTTCTATCTTTGCAACTATTTAATTCCAGTGTGGGGACCGACGGTTAGGTATTGGTAGTACTACTGGGTTGACACCCCCACCCTTGTTCGATGGTATACTAGTTGGTACCATCAGTGGCCAGGAACGGGCCCTTGGGTGAATATATGCCGACAATATTTTGTGTACGTCGCTAGGTTTGGTTGCAAAGCTCATTGTCATGTGATTTTACTTGTTTATATAACTGTATTCATGGTATTCCTCATCATTTACTATACAGCATCACTTACTTATTTATTACTTAAACCTGCGAGCTCATCAACAATTATGTTGACCGTTTTGAGCATATCTTTTCAGGTGATTATGCAAATTGAGGAATCTAGGTATGCTGCCTTAGTGGAGACCCTAGGATGTATATTTGGGACTAAACATGTTTTGACAACAATTATTTTGAACAATATTGTAGTCTGTGTAAACAATTACAATCTTTTGAATACTTGTTCCCGGGTTGTGGGAATTAACATTTACAATTTCATCTTTTTGTGATTATGTGAATCGTTTAACATGTTTATGCTTATGGCTAAGTTGTCGTGAATATTGACTAAACACGACACAAGTTTCCTTGTTGTCGGGTGTCGTCATGACACGCTTGTCATCATTTATTATATTGCATCTCTATCGCTTACCATGTGTTATGACGATCCCGATCTCGTTACATCCCCGTGTGTCCGCTTTTAGCGGGGGTGCGACAATTCAAAACTAAATCTCTAGAAGATTGGGAGGCCCTTAGACATAGGGGCCTCAAGCACTAGGCCTTGGGCCGGCCTTGAAAGCATGTTACTTAGAGATGATCATTTTAACAAATTTGCTTATAAGCTGGTGAAGTAATAAAAATTAGCCAGCAGAACGAGACAAATGGATTCAACATAAAAAGCAGGTCGAGGTTGAAAGTTGCTTAAAGTCTACTTTCAATGCATACGACATCCCTTTCCCTTTTATTCAACGGTTAGATTCGTATGTAATAATATTGTTTCTATAATCATAGTTAACGTAGTAATAACAAAAACTTAAAGTTTTTATCACAAAGTTTTACATGTAATAATTACCTCATACTAAAAATGATTTGTATTAAAACTAGACTTCAGTTGTGCGGCCCATATCACCACCTACAATGATAGCTAATAACAAATCCTTTGGTGTTAATGACTTGTGCTAGATGATAAGTACACTAATAACGAGACTTAATGGACCTTTTCACGTGTTAGTGAATTGTTTTCATGTGACGTTGACTGGATGTTTGATAGAACCCCTAATCAAGTAGTATGATCCTGTTGTGGATTAGGTGATACGGGCTCTAATGAATTACTTAATTTATTTATTTTTTTTTTAAATCATCTAAATACATGAATATTAAAAAAAAGTTACATTAAAATATAAATAGAAAATATTAGTTAATTTTTTAAAACAATACAAATGCTAGTCTAATACGAGATCATCAGGTTGTCTAGCCCACAAATGTTCGACCAATTCATGAAAAATTTTCGTGTATTTAATGATTCTTGATTAATGCTATGTTTTCAAGTATTTATTGATCAATGATTGTTGATTGTAGTGGGGGAATGTCTCCTGGTAGTTTTGACAAATAGCCTTACCCTTGGCTTCTAAAACCATGTCATGTAGAATAAAACAAGTATAGACTATTTTCATTATCTTCTCTATTATCCAAAACCGTAAGGGGTTTGCGATCAAATAAAAACGTTTTTTTGGAACTCCAAATGCTCTTTCAATGTCTTTTTTAGATTCTTTGTTCTTCATGAAGTACTTTCGTTTGTCTTCAAGTGAAGACGTAAAAACTTGAACTAGCGTTGCTCATTCGTTGTAAATTCCATCAACAAGGCAGTACCCGTATTTGAAATGTTCTCCATCTCCATAAAAAGATTAAGGGGATTTGATGCCGTCAATAAGGTTGATAAAATTTTCAAGTAAATCACGTGCAATTTTATTGGACATTTGTAAATACTCGTCCAACGTATCCTAAGTAACATCGTACGCTGGTTGTCGAAGAGCCACCTTAACTTTTTGAAAAGTGGTGAATCCGGCTATACCTCTAGCGTCTTCTCTGTGTGGGAAAAATGAAAATGGCTCCAATAAATCATTTGACATACATAAAAATAATTGTCTACTCAAATGAAAACGTGTTCTAAAACTCTTTTTGTCATAAATGCAATTGTGGAAAAATAGTGTCTTACCAAAGTATTGTTAGCACCCACTCGATCACAATTTAAAGGTGAAGATCTCGTTGGTGATCGTTGACGTTGAGATTGCTCGATCAAATGTTCAGAAACTTTCTTTCACATTTCAAAAATGAGTTGTCTTCTTCGAAAGATTCGGATGAGGAGGAACTCCGTTCCATGGTTTGAGACAAAGTATTTTTTTATAAAATATTAGAGAGAAAGTAAGTGAAATAAGATGGTTTGTATAATATTAAAGATGAGTATATATAGGTAAAAAACTAAAAGTTAAATTTTTTTATTTTTATTTTATTGAGCCTTAAAAGCTTTTTTTAGAAGCACACAACCACCAACGTTCAAAACACCCGCTACCAGCCTCACGCCCCCCATCGCGCCCCCATCATGGCATCATATTGCGGTGACCAATGTGGCAAGCCAGGTGGCTCGCGCCCACCACAACACTTAGTCTGACAAGGTTTACCTCAAAAATGAAACAACTGATGGATACATGATAGTTTTGAAAAATACAGTTGTTATCCCATACACGAGTAAAACTAGACTTGGTTTTGATTAAGTTCGATTAACCACAACTTGTTCATCCGGTAATCATTACACCTTAACAACATCCATTGGTTATATCACTTTTCAGTAGGGTTGTTCAAAACGCTCGACATTGGTCGACGATCGTTCGGATTTTGCTCGAAAAATGCTCGTTCGAACTACTACTCGGTTGTAAATGAGCCGATCGGCTTTTAAATTTGGCCAATTATATATAAATATACATTTATATGCACGCATACTATATCAATCAACCTAACAAAAACTTAACACTAAGCATAAACGTGAAATCCTAAGCCGGTTAGAGATAGTTTTTTATCTCGTTTCATATGTGAATAAACATACATGTTAGTAATGCATATCATTCTCTATTTTGAGTGTTTTTTGTAACAAATTCATCTTTATCTATACTTAATTGTGATTAATTTAGATTTTGTAGTTTTGGATGGTTGTTGGATGATCTCAAAAGAAAAAAACAAAAAAATCATGGAGATTTTGAAATTTTAGTGACTTTTATGGTCATGACTGATTCTATCATGACGATAACAAGCATCAAGTCCTTTTTTCCTGCATATTATGACCATGACAGATTCTATCATGACCATAACATGCATCATGTCCCCTTTTTAGTCTTTCTTCTTCCCTATTTCACCCAAGCTCCAAGAAAAAAAAAACTCTAGTTTCTCTCCATCTTTGAGCTTCATTTTGAAGGAATTTCACAAGATTAGCAGCCAAGATTAAAGATCAAGCACTCCAAGAAAGAATCTAACATCTTACAACTCATCTTAGCTTGATTTGGTTTGATAATCTCTACATCTAACCATGTATCTCTTTGATTATTCAAGTTGTTTGGGTGTTTTTGTATCTATTATGAGCTAGACTCTTTGGTTCACTTAGATTAGATGAATCCTAGATAATTATTGATGATTTACATGTTATTTATGGTGATGATTATGTTGATATCCTTAACAATGTTTTTGAATATTTTTTAATGATTATGTGTGTTTGTTTTGACTTGAGTATATGTTTAATGACCATATTATGTTGGAAAACTGTATATGTTAGGGTATTTATTCATGAATATGTGTATGTATGTATGTGTATTTATGACATTTGACTAGGAATGGTGGATGGGGATTGAAACATATATGATTGTTATTAACATATGCATCCTTATGTATATGCTTGTAAAAGCCATTACATTCGTTGTGAATTTAACTTATCATTGTGTATGTGTGATTATGGTTTACTACCGTAAACTTGTAGTTCATATATTTATGGTATGATATTTATAAGTTGGAGAACTTCATGATGTTGTTTTCATTACGTGATTCGAGTTGGTTGGTATGTGTTTATCGTATTAGCTTTCCAAAGGATTATAGGATTAAATAACCTTGACAGGAGTTTAGTTCACATTTATATTCAACATAATTGTATCGTTGGATATTCAGGAATGACTTTGGGTGGTTACTATGTTAAAATCGTTTTAACTTTCCAAAAAGTCATATGATTAGGTAGCATTGACGGGGGTCTAGTCTAGTCTATTTTCGTACTATACACTTGTATAGAGTGTTCTTATCATAAATTTGTGTATGTTATCATTAATTGGCTAAGAGGATTTAAAGTCTAAGTGAATATTACATTTGCTTGATTATCCTTCTTGATTTCTATCTATCGTTATTTATTTGTCTATTTAGTTTAAAAATACAAAAATACCAAATCATTTATATTTATCGGTTGAATAATAACAAAGCTTTACTATCAGTAGATACTGTGTTCTTGGATCGATACTTGATTTTTGTGAAAGCTATGCTACATGTACGTAGGTACACATACATATTTGTGTGTGGTTTAGTTCTAAGGAAACAATCATTTATACAAATTTAAAACCAAGTGGTGTGGAAAATTATTATTAAAAATATGTTTACACCGCACACATCACCGCTCTTATTCTGAGTCAATCATCTCTCACTCTCACCGTTATCATTATCTTTAATATGCTCACCGCATCATCAACTACAGCCTTAGCCTTATCGCATCCACAACGTGTTGTCATTTTGAAAATGTTATGGTATAAAATGTGACTGCTTTTTAAGTTATTAAAGCTTAGGACACAATATTATCATTGTCTCTCATTGCAATATAAATCAGATGACACACTAGATAGTTGGGTTATATAAATTATTTGCCGCTCGTTTGTGCTCGTACGACGCTCATTTGGAAAATTCACGCTCGAAAAATGCTTGTTTGATTTTCCGCTCGGTTGTAAACAAGCCGATCGGCTTGGTTCGCTTTGGAAACGAGCCAAGCACAAGCAAATGTTCGCTCGGTTCGGCTTTGCTCGTGAACAACCCTACTTTTTAGTTATATTCAATGCCGTTATGGACTTATGGTTTGTTTATCGGTTAATACGCGGTTATGGATTCGAACAAAACTAGTTTTTATAGATGATAGAAAATCAAAAAAAACATATAATATAATCACATATTCATAAGGGCTGCAAACGAATCGAACGAACACGAACAAGGCCTTGTTCGTGTTCGTTTATTAAGAAAAAAACTTGTTCATGAACTGTTCACGAACACTTCACATAGATTCTTTGTTCGCGTTTGTTTATTAAGAAAATAAACATGTTTATGAACTGTTCACGAATATTTACCGAACGCAAATGAACACAAACAAAAGCAAACGAACACAAACACTTGTTCATGAACTGTTCACGAACATAAAGAAACTAATGAACACAAACGAATACAAATGATTATGGATTTATTTTAGAAAAAAATTTACATTTTTATTACAAACATTCACAAACTCAATTAAAAATAAATACAAACTTAACATAAATTTAAAAAAATACTTGATATAATAGTTATAAAAATAAGTGACAAAAAAATTAAGAATATAAACGAACACATTAACAAACATAAACGAACACATTATCTAACGTTTTCGAACGGATATTAGCGAAGACATTATCGAACGTTCATGAACATAAATGAACAAACGCGATTTGTGTTCATATTCGTGTGTTTAACTAAACGAATAAAATTTTCTTGTTCTTGTTCGTTTATTTAACTAAACAAACATAAACGAACTTCCCGTCGAAAGATTCACCAATTGTTCGCTAAACTTTTGTTTCGTTTGCATACATGTGATCATACATAAGCTCCTTTTTCTCTCTAAAAACCTAAGCTAAGCTAAATCTTATCCATGGCGTCCTCTGGTTTCATTACAGTAGCTAAACCTTTTACTTCTTTCGCTACAGACCTTCATTCTTCTTCAATTTGCACTAAAACCACAACTTTAGGTATTCTAATACTGTTTCAGTTTCCTCAATTTCTTCATTTTTAACCTTGATTAATGTTAATTTCTGTTGTTTTTGGATTAATCGCATAGGTCTACGAAGGAATTCGTTCAAGGTTAATGCAATTGCAACCAAGTACGAGCCTACGCAGGTAATTGTTTGCGATTATTGCTGTCAATTCTTCTTCCTTCGATGATTGTTAACCTAACACTCGATCTTTTTAGTTGTATAACTTCTGAATGTTTGAATTGCGATACATATACATATTCATCATGTTTATCATCCTTACTGAGGATTTTCTGTTGAATTTTTAATCAAGTTACTAACAATAAAGAGCCCCTAATTTCTCTTTCAAGTTGGAATAGGTGAGATTATACTATCTCTATTATAAAAATAAATCCGAACACTTGTCACCATTCTAGGCCATCTAATAATTGGTTTTCCCGCTTCTCTCTCCTCTTAATTATAAATGCTATAATAGCTATTTATTAATTAAAGTTATCCATAATTAAAAATTTCAAATATGTTAATTTCAAATTTTCAAATGTGTAATACATGGGTTTATTCAATCCGTATAATACACAATATTTAAGACATAACTTTTTATATTATAAACCATGTAACAGTAAATTTATTTAGCACGTGTATTACACATGATTGTAACCTAGTTATACTAATATACAATAATTTTGGGTGTTCACTGTCCAACGGCATAATTTAACGAAAATTCTAGGCCGAACTGTTAACTATGGTTTTGAAAAACGGTAAACCAAACGCTTGGGGTAGTGGCAGTTAAAACATCTCGGTTTGATGGTTTTTAGGTTTGGGCGGTTTGAATAGGTTCTTTTTTTTTCGCTTAAAATAGTTAGTTTGTATTGAATTTTTTATAAATGCATAAAGATGATTCATTTGCATAACTGCATATTCTAACAAAAATAAAAATAAAAAAACAAACTACCCAACAAAATCCCACTCGACAGTTAAAATCTTAAGGTGAGATGAGGACAAACTTTATCTTTATCTCATGAGATAAAAAGACTGCTCCCAGATAGACACCTGGCTCATAGAACATATTCTTTTCTAACAAAAATAGAAAAGAAACTAAGAAATAAACATAAATGCTGTCTAAAGTTCAAAAACTATGAATTGGATTGTATAAATTTCAAACTGACCCGATATGCTTATTTGTTGGTTTGGACGGTTCAATAAATGTCAATAGTTTATAAACACCCTATACAAAGTAATCATTGAGTAAGTATTTGTGTGTATAATGTTGTTGAGCAAGGTGATTGTATTTTATATTCATTGGGTTCTAAAACCTTGTGCTCATAGGTTAAACCACAAGCTGACAGAGTGCTAATTCGTTTGGAGGAGCTACCTCAGGTAAGATATCTTGTATTTGTGATTTTAAACACATTGTTATGTTATGTTTGTTTTATTTGTCCCATGGACCATTTCTTCAGAAAAGAAAGCATCTTACATTTGCAAGCTCATATTTGAAATAGATCATAATTACTGGTCATGTTACTTTTTGATGTTCTGATCAGTCGAGGATCAATTGAGCTCTGTTGAGCGAAGCCTGTTTCATGCACGTCTAAGAAATCATCATGGAATTAAAATGAAGTGACTGCACATTACATTTAGAACTAATTTTAGGCATGAATCAGATAATAATATTTTACTGACTTTAGCTTAATTGATCAGTATATCAGCTTTGGAGTCTATTGGCATTTTTAAAGTATAATATGACCATTAAATCTATATATCCTATGCTATTACACTAGTAACATTTACACCCCTCTCATGACCATGGCTTTACAAAGCTATTGCCAACTTCTTGAATCACTATTTACTAGTCCAAGCTACAAGCTGTTCTTCGTCCTTAGCTTTTAGGGGTGTATTGGATTAATATGTATTTAACTCTAATTATCAATCTTGAAGCTTAGAAGGTATCTATGTTTAATATCAAGCTCTATATATAAAGAAAGCATTATAGCCGATATGTAACTCTATTATACATTCTATATATGTTGCCATTGGTGGTTTAACACTTTAACTTATGATGTTTTTTTTGTCTGGCTTTTTGAAATTCATGTATGCAACCAACTTTTTTGGGTAGTCTTGATTTGTTGTATGTGTTTTCAATAATTTTTCGTCTAAATCAGTACAAAAATTTACTTGATATTAGTGAAAACATTCTACTCCCTCTATTCCAAAAGGGTGTTACCTCTTATTTTGGGTTGTTCTTGAAAAAAATCAGTGTTTTCGTTTTTTAAAAGGTTCCCTGGAAATTTGATCTGTTATTGGTGAGATTGGTTGTCAACCACATGTTTTCACAACTTTGTTGGTATTTAGGTATTTACTCGTTGGTCAAACCGTCAAAAGACTTGTACTAAACTATATATGTTTATTAATGTTGCATTCTTTTAGCCACCTGAGGTTGATTATGAACAACTATTCTCAGATCAGTTTGGTTCTAAAGCAACTTGCAAGGCATATGCTTTAAGACATTTCATATCTGATGGGCATCTGTTAGTGACATTTTGTTCCATGAAGTTAGGAGTGCTAAATGTGTCGTGTTTGTGGGTTAGGCAGTCGAATCCGAAAGTTTTATACGAACCCAAAAATCGTGTTAGACACATGAAACAAGTGTATTCGCGGGTTGACACGGACACAACATTGATAGTATTGCTAGTCAAATGTGTACTTTAACATACTTGTCCAAACTCGAATAACAGTAGAGTATACAAAGTGTTAATTACAATAATAAAGAGTAACAAATACATTCTACGCATCTTGATCTCCAACTGGTAGTTGTTCCACAAGGTTTAGCAACATAGCAACAAGAAGTCTATCTGCTAGCTGTTAAAAAACTACTTATGTTATTTTCTTTTTTGCATATTAACAGTCAAATTGTGTATAAAACAATCATGTTTAAATAAAACCCAATGCTCATTTCTCTTGTACCTTTTAAATTTTGGCATAGAGTACCCGATCAATTTAAGTTACAATATTACACATTTTTCTGAAAAATATAAAAACAAAATGGTTAAATGGGCCAACAGTGAACCTGCTAGGTTGACATTAACCCAACCTGTTTAGCTAAACGTTTAGTGGATTCAACCAAAAAATGACCCAAACCTGCGAATATTGTGTTAGAAATTCACACCCTTACAAGAAAATGATTTCATCGGCTGGGTAACTTTCCCCCATATTAAGTTGTGTAGGAATATCTGTGCAAATGTCTAATTAGCTTGAACTTCTCTGTTTTACAAAGTAGTATTTTGGATTATATAGCATCCAGACAACCAACTATTGAACTCATTTGTATTATATGTCAATTGAGGATCTTAGTGTTTGACATGTATACCCTGCTCCCCCAAAGTTTCTTCAATTAAATGTTTCCCCTTATTAATCAGCAATCTGCTGGTGGAGTTTTGTTGCCGAAATCTGCTGTCAAGTTTGAACGTTATCTTATGGGAGAGGTGAGTAATTGTTTTTATTTCTCCACGTTTTGTTTGAAACAACAATGTTTTGTGATGTCATTTGTATCTGTGTATCAAATAATCTGTATGTTTCTTCCAGATTCTTGCTGTTGGTACCGAGGTAGGGGACTTAGAGGCTGGGAAAAAGGTATGTTCATATAGTTTCGATTGCCCGATGAGCTTCTATTCTATTTGGTATTCATAGTAGTTTTTGCAAATTTAATATCTTGCAAGCTGGAATAGGGATGGCTGACAAAACTTGAAACCTGAATCATTCGGGCCGTGTTTAAGATTAATAGAAAATTTTCTTTAGTTCAGGATGGGTATGGTATCAGGTGATCCCGCATGTTTATATGAAACTAATCTCGTATCCATTTACCTGCGTTGAAAGTTTATATATTGTATAATTTTCCAAAATATGATAAATAGCATTTTGAGTTTATTAGAAACTCGAACTTACCAAGCATAGGATTGTTATAAGCGTAGAGCATTTAATATTTCAAGTCAGTTAATTGGGATGATTTTAAGATTAGGTTTCGGGTAATAGGAATCTCAGCCAATAATTTGCAATCTCATAAGATCATAAAAAAAGTATACATGTGAACCTTGGAAGGTTATGAGTAGTGGGTAGTGGGTACCTGCAGGTATGAGACCGAATATAAGACACGATTTTACATTCAAATATGCGGTTGATTACTAATACCTAAACTATTGGCATCCCAGGACGCCTTGTTGTGGCAATATCATTGTTTACTATGTAATATTACATTCTGCTTTGTTGCAGGTTCTTTTCTCAGACGTTAACGCCTATGAGGTAAATACTTCCATCAAATTGCTAACTTTCTACGCATGAGGTTGTTAACATATATAAATTAATAATACCATAAGAATTGGACCTTTGACCGTAGATGTAGATCACGAGAATTAGTTAAAATGACAAAAATAGTTAATGCAACATTAAACGACTTGTAATAGGTGGATCTTGGAGCAGAAGGAAGGCACTGCTTCTGCAAAGCATCCGACTTGCTAGCCGTTGTTGAGTAATCGCTTTATCTTCCTGACAACTTGTAATTCTTGCAGCATTTGTTTGCTATTTCATACATAAATGTATCAGTTTTTCTACCATGTTTTAGGAACTATAACCGATTTTTGTGGTTCTGTTAGTAATTTTCCATAGTTTCTTTGTTTATGGCATGTTACAATTGGAAAATACAAAAATGTTTTAAGTAAATTATTTGATGAAACATATTTTAGAAACGTTAGGAGTTCAAATACATTTGTTTATGGATGAATCGTTTCAATACATTTGTTTATGGATGAATCGTATTTATTTTGGAGTTGAAATTTCTTTGGAAGCAGTCTTTCTATCTATCTCATTGAATAGATGTAAGGTTAGCTTACTTCTCACCCTTCTCAAGGCTCCGATTCAATCAATTGATTTACCGGGTATTGTTGCTTTACGGATGAGTCCAAGCTAATATAAGAAAACTACTCATTAATAGGAAAACTTCTAATGGTATGTTCGATCGTATTTAATTCCTTAAGTTTGATTTCAAAGAACATTTTTATGGCATTGTTTACAGAATGTTTCATTATTTATAGTAACATGTCATGCAATTTATATCTCTGAAATTTTTTGATAAAGAATTATTAGTAAATTATTTAACCATAAGACACAGCCACTTATTATCAATTTTAATAAATGATTTTATTATACAAACATAAAAGTACAAGAATAAACTCTAAAGGATAATTATATCATGGGTTGGTTATTTACATTATGACTTGTTTCAGGATCTCACATAACCAAACAAGATCATGTCATAAGTCATGTCAAAAGATAGAAGATTAAATCACATTCCATTAATTTCAATTAGTCCATTAATATTGGACGTTTAATTGACATTAATATAATGTGATTTAATCTTCATTCTTTTGACATGTGCTTAATCTAAATGGTTAAGATTAGATACTTAATAAATGTAAATATTAAAAGATGTTGGGTTCAAATCTCACTTTAAGAGTAAATGTTTAGGGTTAAGTTATGGGGTTTTTTCAGTTGTGGGTTTCCTTCCTAGAGGGTTGGGGTGCATCCCCGGCTTATAAGTTACTTAAATTTAGTTTCCTCTAAATTTTAGTTTTGTTTAAAAACATTTTAAGAACAAACACTAATTTTTTTATAGAGTAAATTGTCATTTTCGTCCTTGTGGTTTGGTAAAAATTGTCACTTTCATCCAATAGTTTGTTTTCTCGTATTTGGGTACTTGTTGTGTACAAATCTTGTCATATTCATCCAGTGCATTAACTCCATCCAAATTCTCTGTTTAATGAGAGGTATATTGGTCATTTTATATGTCTTATTATTTTTTTTCTTTTTAACCAGATTTAATCTATTTTCTTTAGGTACATTGCTATTTTAGTCTTTATGATTTGGGAATATTTGCCTGTGAGGAATCAACGCCACTCCCTCTTCCCTTATGATTTTGGAAAAGGGGTTGAGACGTTGAGTTATTTACTTGCTTATAAATAGTAAAATTATGATGTTATATTAACTTAATAGTCACTTTAATACGAGAGGCCAAATACGTGATAAAAGAATATGAGAAAAAATAAAAAATATAATATAGTCCTAATATTTACAACATTTGACCTTTTGTAAAAGTCTGCTTATTAATAGTCAAATTCAACAAATTATACAAAATATTAAAATAAAAATGATTACAAACAATACTTATGCAACTAGTTACAAATTATGTCATTAAAAACATATACTAAAATAAACCAGTCAAAAAAACCCGTTATATAATTTTTATTACTTTTTACATTCTGATACCCATCGTATTAAAAAATATAGATTTGCATTTCAGTGAAATAGGTATGTTTGATTAAGGACTCCGGGAATGAAAAGTTCAATGATACCCATATATTTGGTTATCACAAAACCACTCTATGCTGTAAAACCAATCGGGGCCTCAATAATGAGTTTTGGACGTCGATCATCAGAGCCGATGACTAACGGTAAGACCCTTTCCATGTTTTTGGTTCGGGATCAGTCTATACTTGCTTATTTAACATTCTGCTTCAAGAAGATGACTAAGGGGGTGTTTGATTGCGGCTGACCGGGCTGACCCGGCTGACTGGCTGACTCGGTCAGCGGGTCAGCCCGTTTGATATGCATTTTGTTTCCTGCTGACCGGGTCCAAGTAGCTGACCCAAACCTGAAATTAAACAAAGCTGACACATTATCTTTGTTAACAAACCCAGCAGATCCACCCAACCCACCCTCCTTGCACGACCACCGAGTGACCACCGACGGCCACCACCCTACCCACCCTCCTTGCGCGACCACCGAACAACCACCGACGGCGGACCCCCTGCGCGACCAGCCCCCTGCCCGACAACCCCCCCCCCCCCCTGCGCGACCAGCCCCCTGCGCTGCGCGACGAACTCCCTGCTCTTCGACCCCCCCTGCGCGACGACCTCCCTGCTCGACGACCCCCTCTTCGGTAATCTTGCTTTCTCTCGCCTTTTCTCTATGAAATTCTGTGGGTGTAGATATGTATATAGATGTGTATGTATATGTGTATGTAGATATGTATGTAGAGCTCTATGTATGTAGATGTGTATGTGTGTGTAATCTTGAGTGAGGGGAAAACCCCCTTTTGTGTGATTGTGCAGCTGAATATGTGTGTGTATGTGATCTTGAGTGATTGAAAAACTCCCTTATGGGTAGATCATGCCTATGTTATCCTTGGTGAATATGTGTATGTGTATGTTTATGTAGTCTTGTGATTGGTTTTATATAACCAAACTATGAAGGGTTTTTTGGTTTTAAAATAAGGACAATTGACCAAACTATGGTAGATTCACCAATAGAGTTCGATTCACCAATAGAGTTCGATTGACATCAATTGACCAAACGGGACAATAAGGTTATTTTTCTTATTCAGCAAAGTCAGTCAGATACTAAAATCAAACAGCCAAGTTTCAGTCAGATGCAGACCCAGTCAGAACTTCTTACTGGGTCAGCTTCTGACTCAGTCAGATTTTACTCAGTCAGCAGTAATCAAACAGCCCCTAAACAGCTTATATAGTTGGTTTGGCATTTGTATTTTATGTATTCATGTACAATCTATGATTTTAAAACTTTTGATACAAATGAACAATTTCTGAAAATGATTAGGGGCGGACTAGGGGCGGCCCACCCAACCAAACATGTTTGGTTTGTCGTTTCTCAAAACCATGGTTAGCGATTAGCCCCAAACTTTTATCAAACTAACCGCTAGTTTTGAAAGAGAATATCATAATATCCATACCCAACTCATAAAGCAAACAATGGTTTTAGGATAGTCATACCACTAATGATCCCAGAACAAAAACATTGGTAAATCAGTTTATGCATATTCCAGTTAACCAACATGCAAGGATGATGAAGTCACAAATGCTTCTAATTATTCTCGGGTGAAATCCGGACTTCAACGTATACAACAATCGCAAACAGAAGATGTACTAAACCCAAAAACAGATAAGCTTTAGCTGGCCATGGGATGATTGTATACATACTCAATCGCGAGGGCGCAAGAGTCGATTTTATCAGCTTCCTTGTCGGGGATCTCCAATTTAAACTCCTCTTCGATGGCCATTATGATCTCCACATTATCCAAGCTGTCCAACCCAAGATCCTTTTGAAAATGAACTTCAGGAGTCACCTGCACATGATCATAGAAAACAATGTTTTAATGACAAAAAGTCTTGCAGGTAACCAGGTTATACAGTTGCATATCTCGAGTCATTTTCAAGAATTTAGGCACTCTTTATGGTTTACTTGTTTAGAACAAAGTTATCACTAAGTTCATCATCAATTTGTAGAGTTTCAGATTTCAGGGGGTTTATACTTTAAGATGTAGTTTTTACATCACTAGATTATCACATTTTGAAGGATTTCAGTACTTTATATATATATATATATATATATATATATATATATATATATATATATATATATATATATATATATATATATATATATATATATATATATATATATATATATATATATATATATATATATTATCAAAAAACTAAGGACAATAACTAGGGATGTCCAAGGTCTAATTCAGCCGGATTTGGCAAAAAAATCCAGGCCAAACTGCTAACCACAGTTTTGAAAATTAAAACAGCCAGATTGGACAAAATGGGCTTGAGAGGTCGGTTTTGGCAGTTGGGCGCTTTTAACTAGTTTTTCTTTTTTAATCTTTTTTCTTAAATCGTTTGTTTGTATTTCAAATTTAAAATAATAGATATATTTTATAAAATATAATACATAGACATAACTACATATTCCATAATACGTAATGAAAAGGGCTAAAAGGACGGTTACAAGTTCAAAACTCAAAACTGACGGTTGGACCGTCAAAACAACATATAAATCTCAACAGGTAGGCTGCTGCAGCTTGTGCGGTTCGATCGAGATCAAAAATTTATGAACACCCAAGACAAAACGCTACAGTTTTCGAGGCATAATGTTGAGATAGGTTTGGTTTGATGTTACGACATTTAAAGAAAACATCAAAAAGACATAGTCTTGAATAGTGCTGAACTACTGATGCACAACTGTGTGACTAGCTACACATTTATCAAATATAGCAGAGAAGAGTCACTTCCCCTAAAACAAAACAAACATATATCAAATTCTAATCCTCCAAATCAATCTTTATCAATATTTTCACAAGTACTAAATTCAAACTTACTTGAGGCCAAAGTAAAGAAGCTAATTTAGGCTCAAGGGGAAGTGAAATAAAGCAAACGCTATAGGCCAGCATTTCTCTAGGGCCGCTAAATTTTGAAAAGAAATATAGCTAAATTGGGATTTGGGATTGAACAATGAAAAGTTCGATTAATCATTTATTCGGACTTCAGACTTCAAAATTTTTTTTAAGTGAATAAGCACAAAGACATAGTATAGAAAATTTTACCTTTGATATCGTCTTTTATAATTCTATGCTCATTATCCTGTTACTAAGTATTAGATTGAACTTTGGTACAAGTTGATACAAGCTAGGGTTCAAGTTAATAAAATTTGAAAAAAAGAACTTAAGAGTTCGCCTTAGGCCCAAAAATGTTAAGCCTCCCTGGCTGATTAACCTAAGAACATGTTTGTGAGCAATTAAACATGCCATGATGCCAGATTCAGTTCAGTGATTGACAGAGTCTGATGCAAACTCAAAGCATTCAAAAAAAACATCACCATTATCGTCTGGATCCAGATAATAATACATCCAATTCAAATTGAAACAATAGCACATCTGAACGTATTAACCAAAACATATCGCTCATTCAAAGAACACTACCGGAATCATTTCAACGATCCTATAAAACTAGAATCAAATTAGGTCAAGGTATGAACTATGATGCAATGTTACAACATCTAATGAAAACGTCAAAAAGACACTGTCTTGACTCTTGTGTAGTGCTAATGCACAACTGTATAATTAGCTACACATTAATGATAATCCCTTAATTCCACTTTGAAATGATGAGTAATTTAGTGATCAAGAACTCTCTTATTCATCCAGAGAGAAAGAATATAGCAGAAAACCCTAAATTAGACACTTCCCCTAAAACTAAACAAACATATATCACGTTCCAATCCTTCAAATGAACCTTCCTCAATATCTTCACAAGCATTAAATCCAAACTTAAAAACAGCTTTATGAACAATTAAACATTCCAGATTCAGTTAAATTAGCATCCGATAGTAACACACCGATTTCAAATCAAAACAACATCACACTTAAAACACATCAACCAAAACACACCATCAATTCAAACAACACCACACAAATCATTCAACAAACTAAAAAAACCTACACTCAAACTACGTCAAAACATAAACTAAACAGATTCAGCTCAGATTCAGCACAATTCGACACAAAAACACAAATCAAACAAAACTTACAAACAATCAGAACAATAATACCTTCGAAGGATCTACTTTAGGGAAGCTTTTGACGATATCGAGGATTCTGTCAATAACTTGACTCTTTTCAAGATGATCGTCGTGAGACGACATTGAGCGAACGTTGGTGGTCCGGTGAGTCCATAAAGGGGTGAGTAAGTTGGATCTGTTAGCAGCTATGGGGACTCGTAGGTGCCCTAAGATTGCTGATCTCAAAGCCGACGCCATTGTTGATTTGATTCACCTTATTGTTCTTGATGTTCAATCTTTTGCTTTTGCTTGAAGATGATGTGAACTTATGGGGATGAGTATTGGGCTATATCTTCAACCCAAAGCCCAAAACCAAATACATGTTACATTTTTTATAGTGGTTTTTGCTTTTTAGAGTTCGTAGAAATGTCAATGTGATATGATGTGTTTGTGAACTTTGTTATGCGTATTTGTGATTGTGATGTATTGTTGTTGAGTGCATAAAAGAGACATGTGAAATTGTGAGCATGGAATATTGGACTGTGTCTTCACCCAAAGCTTAAAACTAAATTGGTATTATGTTTTTAAGAATAGCTTTTAGAGTTGATAATAAGATTTGTTACAGAAATTTGAAACGTTGTTTGTCTTAGCGTAATGCGTTTGGTTTCTAAGGTAAAATTTTTTGTTAAGTTGATATAAATATTTATTATTTTGCTGAAATAAGCTATGGTATCAAGGACTGGAGGTGCATATGAATCAGGGTTCAGAACCTGACCTGGTTTCAATCCGGTAATTTCTTAACCTGGGTCCAACCCAATTCAACCCGTAGGGTTCAAACTGGTTTGTCCTCTCCACACCCCAACCCAGGTTCTACCCAATCCGACCCGGTTTAACCCGATTTTGTTTTACCATTTTGCCCTCTTGAAACCAAGTCGGACCTGACCCAGATCCGGTCAAATCCGGTTTGGATTTCTTTGACCGCAATGGATTGAACCCGACTCGATTTCAAAATTGAACCTGGTTTGTGCCCCTCTACCCAGGACAGACCAACACATTTGATGATATGTCTCTACCCGATTTGGGTAACTTTAAGTTTAAACCACATCTTTTTATGGTCGGAAATCTTGACAACTACGCATGTTCAAATTTTCTTGACTAGATATGCAATGCTCTCTAATACGTGTTTGAATTCTTTAAATCAAACAACATCCAAATCTAATGAATCAACTTCATGACTTCTCAACAGTGACGGATCCAAAAATTTTTGTTAGTGGGGGCCTGACATGTCAAACCAGATCAAACATAACAAAAGTAGAATAGTCAAAACAGGTCAAATATGTCCAATAAACTTGTCAAAATGGTTCATATAATAACAAGGTCATAAAACTTATGCATTCAAAACATTATAGTGAGTAACCCAACTTCTAGCGGAGTATTAATCTTTGAATGAGTACAAGTTCTTTCACATATTTGATCGCTTCCATGAACTATTATTAACAATATATAACTTTTTGAAAAAAATGTTTAATGTTATTAAATTAATTTGATTTGGCTACTAATTTTATGTAGAGAATTGCATAAGACCCTAAAGTCACAAGTTCAAGTCGTGAAAAACAGCCTCACACAAGGAAGAGATTTAAATATGATATCCAAAGAAGACTAGCTTGGTCAGGTCTTGTGAAATCATGGGGTTAAAGACGTAGAAGAGGGCGGAGTATTTGATGAAAAATAATTTTAAATAATTATCAATTTGTAGAGAGTACAATCTATTTGGCATGTATTTATGAGAAATGAAAGTGTGAGAAATAAGCTAATACAAAGGTCTATGAGATAGTACTAAGCGCATGAATGTAAGATGAAAGATATTATACGTGTTCACATGTTTTAGTAAGTACTATAAATTACCAATAAGAGTAATGTAATATGCATTTTTAATTAGGTATTATTTTTTTTAAACTTGTTATTTATATTAAAAATAAAATTATTCTAATCTACTCTAAACTGATTACTCTATTATTAAAAGTCATGACAAATGAGTAGCGAAGTATTTTTTTCCTCTTTTAGCCACCAAACTTTTGGTTTTTCATGTTTAGCCCCTTTGGTTGGCCTCATTTTATAACCTAGATGGATGTGTTGTTCTCATTCTGATTAGAGAAAGAGAGAGGGAAATAGAGAGCATAGAGAGGGAGGCTCGCCTCCGCCACTGCCTCAGTATCTACCCTACCTCTGCCAGTGTGACCAAATGGGGTTCTTTACACGCCTTTTGTTGTTGGGTTTGTAGTTGTTGGATGTGAAAATCTAACGCATTTTGAGCATTCTCAATTACATTCATTTGTTTATTAGGGTTTCTTTTTACTGTATGTACATTGGTTTGGGGTTACATTTGACTATCTGTTTAGCCGATGATGCTTATGATTTGGGGTTTCTTTCACTGATGACACCTACTTTTGTTGGGTAAGTAGTTGTTAGATTTGATAGCATATATTTTCTTGATGAAAACCCTAGCATTTAGTGTTTCTTGTGCTTAGTATTCTTGTTGATGTTGTTGGGTCGATGATGGTGGGTGTACACTGATCTGAGACGATCTTGAGTTTAGCTTCTGCGTTGTCTTTTCCGTTATAAATATCAGTAGCCTCACATGACAATTCTATATAGGTTGTGATGCAGTCGGAAACAGAGAGATAGATAATTGAACCTGTTGATTCAACAAGAATACCAGGAACAATCCTTCTAACTATCGTTGATTCACAAAGAATACCGATAATCAGGGTTTATCACTAACACACACAGTGATAGAGAGAAAAAACAGATTTTTTATAAAACTTGAATAAATCTTTCACCCATCTCTTATAAACATATAAAGAAACAAAACCAAATTCAAATGGGCCACAAAACATAAACGGGCCAAAAACTGGGCCAAATGCAAAGTCCAACAAAATGTAAATATAAGATAAAAATTAAAATAACTCCTAAAATAAGTCGTTTTTGGGCCGAAACGATGATCCAAACCGCCTACGGCTGTTTGTGAAAACATGCTCCTCAGTCCAACGGTCGTTTTGACTGGTCGTGGGCCCAAAACGGAGACTTCTAGCCCAAGTTAGGGCCATTTCAGTGAAGCCACTTTTGATAAGCGATCTTGGGCCTCCAAAAAGGCTAAAGCTTGCTCATCCACACTTGGGCCCACATCAGGTTGTTTGATTGACGGCTGATTTACACGTGTTAATGATATTTAATTATCTACTTTTAACCCTTAATTTATATCTGATTGATTCATGCTTAGAGTTTGAGAGTTTCAAGAGACTATGAGCTAAAATGAGTTAATTTTAACCAAGTTGAGACTGGTGAATTAAATGTTATTGATATTATATTGTTTTCTTTATAATTATTAAATAATTGAAGTTTCACTTATACAAATACATTTTGTTTACTACATAAAACATCAAATAAATATGCATTTTAATTTGAATTTAAACTTATTTTTCTAATATTGATCATAGGTAAGCCATGTAAATCACAAAGATGAAAAGAAAAGCATCGCAAAATGGAAATTGAATGCATACATAGAGATCATCAAGTGAAATTGAATAAAAGCATATGTGCACTTTGACCTTTATGATTAAATCAGAAGCCCATGACAAGGAAATAAATGGAATTGTTGATTTTAATACTACATGGACCAAGTGTGGGCTAAGAGAATGAGTTGGGCCAACAAGTGAATCTAAAGGGAACGCATCAAACAATTGAAGGGATTGGTAGGAGGCTTCTTGACAACAGAAGGTTATAATATAAAGGCATTAGCTTTTGGTGGTGGTTGTTTTGGTTGCACACAAATCAATATGCACTTGATGCTTTTGAAGGGTGATTATAGAGACGGTTATAAAAGTTTTTATAGTTTATATTTGTGAGTTTTTGTAGTGACAGAATTTGAACTCGTCGTTAATATAATTGGTTAAACTTTTTGTGATCTATTTCGGGTGATGGATTTATGCACGTAGTTGTTATTTTTTTAGTTTTGACCTATATTTTGATATTGAATATGATACACATTAGTTTTTGTTTAATTTACCTTGTGATTTGGTTATATAAAAGATTCAATTGTGTTTAAATCTAGTTTTAATATTATATGGCTTTGGTTTCTTTTTATCATTATAAATTTGGTTTTTAGAATTAGGTTTTGCATTGTTGGATTGGTGATTGTATGAATAGAGTCTGTTAAACTCTGATCCAAGCTTATCACTTGAATCTTATCACATATAAAATCACCATTAATGACTTCCTATTTGGTCAAGCTAAGATAATTTTTATTTTGCCAAACTGAAATCTAGAGTGGGTTATCTTTCTCTTATATTGCTTAAAACTAATTTCAAATTCAGTTAATATTAATAAAAACTAAAACCAATCAATTATCAAAGTTTATTTAGTTAATTAAATAATTAGGTTTAGTATAGTTATCCAACAAAACATGTAATATTGACCACATGCTCCTGGTCGATTCGATACCCGACTTACCCTAGCTATCTAAGTTAATTAGGTTTTTATGATAATGGTTGGTCGATGATGACGAACGTGTGTTCATTTGAGACCTTGGTTTGCACATTGATTCGTTTGATACCATTTCTGGCCTATGTTTGATTCTAATGCAAATTGTAAAGGACAAAGAACTGTTCTTTCTTCTTAATTTTCTAGGCGTGTTTCATGTGTTCTTTGGTTGTTTACCTGTGCGGTGTGGCTTGTCTTCTTCATTATTATAGTAGTCAGTTGCTGCTGGACCCGACTTTCTATTGTTGCCTTTTATGCAACGACTAGGATGAGGGATAATTAAATTTGTTATTGTTCGTGCTTCACGTTAGTCAGATGTTAAGACGAAGAGGCTATGATGATGCCCTGAAAATTTTAATGTTGCTGCTTCACATTAATCCAATCTTTAAACCTTAAGCTATGATAATGCCCAAAAAACAATTCAAAAATCGATTTTCTTGCATAGCAACCATTTTTAGATAACTTCTTTAGTATGCAACCACAACAATTAACCTACTCTGAGCCTAAAGTATTGAGTTAAAATATGCGTTTATTTTAGGTTGTAGACGAATATAAAATTTATAACACTATATTTTGATATGTATATACAGTGTTATGTAATGGAAACATTGACCATCACTATCATGATAGTAAATTTGTAATGACAAATAGATAGTAAAACATTATAACAATTTACATTCCTCATGTTGCATTATTTTTCACACCCCGGTCATAGCCACCGAGGATGTGTGACTGATTGATTTTGTTTGTTCGTTTCGTGGTTTCGGAATCGTTTACACAACGGAATAATTTATATAAAAACATGTTTCTCGTAAAATGTGCAACACTAGGGATACATCAAAATTTCATCACTTTATATATATTTCAGAAAAGTGATTTAATGACCCTTTTTATACAATCAAAACTTGTCCAACGATCTAAAATCTTAATATTACAAAGTCATAGTGATATAAGCACCTAGAGAGTCATATTATTTTCAGCATTCATTTGGCCTATATGATGAGTCATCCAAGTTATCTAGGCCTAGGGAGTTGTAATCTTTTAGGCCCCAACCCTAACCCTGACCAACATATAGCAAACATGTTTACCTATAAAAGGTTTCGAAAACAATATCAACCAAAGCTGGTAAACATATTTAGTCAACTTTAAAACATTTCAAGGTATAGATATTATTTAGAATTTTATATCATAATTTTCATACGCAATCTACACATTTAGCAGTTGACCTCAGGTTTGGAGTTCACCCCATTTACACTGGTCTCATCGTTCAGTTAGAAACATTGGTTTCAATCCTTGTCATCGTTTCTAATAGGATCTAAACCAACCCTGGTAAGGGATATTCACCCATCCCCGAGATATAAATTTGACCAAACCATATAGATACTTATGTTCTAAATGTACTTTATTAGTATAATGCAAGTCACGATTTAAAAGATTCATAATGTCATTAATGCCACTTCTATTAATCAATATGTGTTTTCTTTGAAAATACTAAATGTATTCACCATGTTGTGTAAAATGAGTCGGATTTGGACTTAGTGATAGAATTGGAGTTCCTAGCGAACAACACCTTGACTTATGCTCTAACATCTTAGTTTTCAACTTCGGTTCGTCATTTCTGGACGTTGGTTCGTCATACGACACCTCATGTTCAATTTAATTTATAAATAAGTGTTGTGATATTTAAATACTAAAGTATATAATTACTAAATATTTTCATAGTTATAATAACATTAAATTAATAGAGTTAACTTTTTGGATAAATTATAATTTTTTAAAACCTTAGAGAACTAGATGAAAAAAAAACTTTTTAATGAAAATGATAAATATGACCAAACCACACAGAGAAAAACGTCAGTTTACTATAAAAATAATAATACTCAACAATAATAAAGTGTTTAAGACATGTTGGAGAAAAAAATAGACATTTCACTTTATGTTGGAGAAAAAACTCACTGATAAGCCTCACTAATCTATACTATTTTATAAACCATCTCTTTAAGACAAAATAAACATTTCACTTTATTTAAAGATACTTTGTAGGAACATTTTAGGCATTTAATGTTTTAGTAATTTATGACTAAATTTTATTGTTTTATGACATATTCTTTAAATAAAAAAAATTAAATTTAAACAATAATAAAGTATCAAATACATGCATCTTCTAATTTAAATTTAAATTTATAAAGTTTCTGTATTTTATTTGGTTTCTATCTTATGTCAGTTTAGTCTTTTTAAATATTTTATGGTAACATATTTATTTATATATAATAAACAATGATATTTTAATAAATAAAATTTTTGTAAAATTTATTTATTTCATAAGTAATTAATAGGATTGTTGATTGATATAAAGTGGGTTAAAGAAATGTGGTGCAAACAAAGAATAAGTTAGATTCAAGATGGTTAGTCATTTTAACAATTTGTGTACATTTATTGACGATAGCAAATTATATTACTCTAGCATGTTATAGCTACCACTAATATAGAAGAATGAGAATAGATAATACTCTTCTAATAAAAAAACCAAGCTGTTTAATATCATAAATTTTTTATTCTTATTTATATTATAAAGTTACTTTTTGTGAAATAATATCATTGTTTTTCATATAAAGTAAAAATAATTAAGTTTTAAAAATATCTATAACATATTGCCCTTTTAAAATTCAATTTTGCTTAAAATCTTCTCATTACATGGACTTTAATAACTTACTATATCACACATTGACATTTAATTTATATATATATATATATATATATATATATATATATATATATATATATATATATATGTATGTATAGATGTATATATATATATATATATATGTATGTATATATATATAGGAATGGGTTCTTTTAAAAACCCTCCAAAAATGTAAGAACCCATTAACTCTATTGGACCAATCAGAGCTTGACACATCATTAAAATGAGATAGCATCTTTTGGGGGTATTTTCGTCATTTCCTTCCCCTCATTAAATGCTTCCATCCCCTACCCATCCTTTCATTGTACTAGAATTATCTTTGAAAAGACCACCTCCCCCCTAATTGTCTTGTCTTTCCTACCAACCCCACAATCTTCTTCCTTTTCAAGACCAAGAAATATTCGGGTGTTTGTACTAGCTTTCTTCCATTTTGTCAATTATCACCATACTTAGCTTTCTTCATCACAAACTATCCGAGACCCTGAGTTTGTTTGAAGATGGGTGGCGGTGACGTTAACGGTGACCCACCCTTACCGGACGTTGATGTTGTAGAAGAAGCTTCGTTTGAGGATGTAGTACCTGATGAATCCCGTGTTGATGATGAGCATGAAGTACCTCATTTTCGATATATTGGTTATGATCGTCGTGGTGAGTTTTATAATCCCGTGTTGTTAAAATTACAAAGTTTGTTCCTGGGTTAATTCTTATCATTTTTCTTTTGATATAAGCATTTTTGTTAATTGTTCTTGTTATAAGATTTTGTTTTGATATAAGCAATTTGTTCAATGACTTTTATCAGCCTTTTTTTAGTGTCTTTTATTATCATATTTTTTTAACAATTTGTTTTGATATAATCAATTTGTTCAATGATTTTTTCTTCTTGGTTGTCTTTCATTATCATATTTTTGTAAGAAAATGTTAAACCCAAATTAGTAGTAAAAGATAATGTGTAATATCCCAATCTGAAATTCTTCGTACCACTCTATTTCATCACATTTTTTTTTCAAATCTTTGTTCCCTTGTAATTGCGGAACTAACTTTTCTCGTACGCTACCCATCTCATGTACTTCTTTGAAATAACACTACTTAATGGTTTATATTAAATGAAAATAATCTCATGTAGTCTGATGTAATTTGATGTAAAATATAAAATCATTCTGATGTAGTATGATGTAGTAAGTATAAAATCATTCTGATGTAGTATGATGTAGTAAATAATCTCAAGTGTTATTTAATTAACATTACTTAACAATAATTTTTCCATCACTTTGTTCCCTTCTAGTGTTCTGCTATGAATATTTCATGTAATTTGATTTGAAATATTAATACATACTGATGTAATATGATGTAGTAACTATACTTTATATACTAATGTGACATTATTCAAGTGTTATTAATATGACCTGAGTAGTGGGTAATGTATGTCCTTATCTTATTACTTAATTTGTTTGTCACTTAATTTTACTGTGTTTATTATATTATAGTACTACTTTCATTTTTTCAGATTTTTTATGTAATTTTTCATATTTTTGTAAATATTTTTTTCTTAAATTTTTTTTCAATGTTAATTGATACATTATGTTACACCTATTTCATTACCTGTAAATTTTGATTTAAATTTGTCTCACTACATTCCAGCATAGTCATGGTAACTCAATGTACTTTTGTTATTATTTGTCTTACTAAGCTTTTCCTATTTTTTTTTTTGCCTAACATAACAGGAAGTCACTGTAGTAATATATTCCAAACCCCAAATGGTAGCAAGTATTGGGTTCCTGAGGTTTCCGTTGATCAGAAACCTTTTGTTGGTGCTATTTTTACTTCATGGCAGCAGGTGTTGGACATGTACCAGCGATACGCACAATCATCAGGTTTTGTTGTACGTGTGGGAGGTTTTAAGAGATGGAATGGTGTCATTACTCATCGCACATTGTTATGTAACAAATGGGGTAAGCCTAAAGGGAAGAGTATTGATACCACAGATCCTTCCACTCTTTGTCCGACTCGTGGTTGTGCATTTAAAGTAACAGATTGTAAGGCTCTCATTCGTTTGAAGGCAATAAAGGGCTCAGAACATTATGTGTTGTATGAATTTTCTGAGAAACATAACCATGATCTTATATCATCTGATAATATGGATTTGACTCGCACTGGTCGGCATTTGGATTTTCAAGATATTAAGTTTATACACACTATGAGTTTACACCGAGTTGGTCCAACTGTTGCACATCGTTTGCATTCGGCCTTAAAAGGAGGCCACCACAACATGCGAGGAACCAAATCAGCATATAAGAATGTTAGTCGTGACATTAAGATGTTTATTGGGGACCGAGACATGATGTTTGTAGTTAGTAAGTTGGAGCAGTTTGCGAAGAACCACGTCAACTTTTCATATGACATCCACCATGTTGGTGGTGAGGTGAAGGCTATATATTGGGCTGATGAAATATCTCAAACCAATTACCGGTCATTTGGCGATGTTATTGCGTTTGATGCAACATATTCCACAAACAAGTACATATACTTACAACTTTTTTTTTTAATTATGGTTGTGTTTTTTTACTAAAGCTGTGTTAATTTGATTGTTTTTAATCATTTTGTAGGTACAACATGATATTTGTGCCTTTTACCGGTGTAGATCATCACAAAAAATGCGTAACTTTTGCCGCTGGTTTGTTGTCTGATGAGACCGCGGACTCGTACAAGTGGCTTCTCCGTTGTTTTCTGAGAACTCATAAGACGCATCCATCTTTAGTTTTAACGGATCAAGATCCTGCAATGAAGCTTGCTGTCTCCTCTGTATTTGTGAAAGCTCACCACCGTTTGTGTATGTGGCACATCATGAAGAAATTACCCTCTAAGGTATATTTTATACTGTTAATTTTTATTTGCCGAACTTACTATATGTTTTAGTCTAAATTTTTTTCTTAGTCTACCCATGTCATGTAGTCTGATGTAATGTGATGTAATAAATTAAAACATTTCTCATTTAGTATGATTTAGTAACTATACTTTATATATGAAGCTGACATCATTCAACTGTTATTTAATTAACATTACTTAACATTTAATTTTTCATTAGTTTGTTCCCTTCTAATGTTCAGGTATGAATATCTCATGCTACATTATCTAATGTGATGTAAAATATATCTAAGTACTGATGTAATATGATGTAGTAACTATACTTTATATAAGAATGTGACATTATTCAAGTTTTATTTAATTTAACATTAGTTAACATTTTTTTTTCAAATCTTTGTTCCCTTGTAATTGCGGAACTAACTTTTCTCGTACGCTACCCATCTCATGTACTTCTTTGAAATAACACTACTTAATGGTTTATATTAAATGAAAATAATCTCATGTAGTCTGATGTAATTTGATGTAAAATATAAAATCATTCTGATGTAGTATGATGTAGTAAGTATATACTTTATATACGAAGCTAACATCATTCAAGTGTTATTTAATTAACATTACTTAACAATAATTTTTCCATCACTTTGTTCCCTTCTAGTGTTCTGGTATGAATATCTCATGTAATTTGTTTTGAAATATTAATACATACTGATGTAATATGATGTAGTAACTATACTTTATATACTAATGTTACATTATTCAAGTGTTATTTAATGTTAGGTATGAATAAACTGTAATGTTAGGTATGAATAAACTGGGACACATTCTAGTATTTTACATAGGCCCATTTGTCATTTGTAAACTGTAATGTTAGGTATGAATAAACTTGGACACATTCTAGTACTTACATACTCCCATTTCTTTCTTTGTAATTTGTTTGTAATCTAATGTTTTTGCCATGTAATTGGTCGTAATTTTGTTGCAATATAATGTAGTGTTTTATGTAATATGATGTCAGGTACAAATTCTGTTTAACACATATGAGCTTATTTTTTTTTCGCAGATTAGTTATGACATTTATGAGAACTCTAATATTCGTTCTGCGATTCATAAGTTGGTATGGAACGTTTACATCACCCCTGTTACATTTGAGGAGCGTTGGCATAATCTAATTAGGTCTTTTAGCTTATCCGACAATGTTTGGTTGAACGACATGTTTGGTATTAGGCATATGTGGGTTCCTGCCTATTTTAGAGAGATCCCAATGTGTTGTCTCATGAAGACCACTTCGAGATGCGAGAGCTCTAATGCGTCTTTCAAGGTTACTTCAAGTCCTGCGAACACTCTTGTTCAATTTTTCATGGCTTTTGACTCTGCTTTAGACAATCAGCGTTACAATCAACGTACTGTTGACTTTGTAAGTAGTACCAGTCGACTACAACTTAAAACTTCTTTGCCGATCGAACAACACGCTGAGCGTTTCTACACGCAAACCCTATTTAAGGAAGTTCAAAAAGAGATATACAAGGGTCTTATGTGTTGTTTTATAACTAATGTTGATGTTCAGGATCATACAAAGATTTTCACAGTCTCTCAAATTGATAAGAGGACTGATTTGGTTAACGAATTCTACGTAAGCAACTCAAAACCACCTTTTCCTTTAATTATTTTTTTTTCTTCTTTAATACATTGTAATTTTTTATATCATTAATCAAGCAAATTTTTTTTCAGGTATCACATCACTTGGTTACCAAGTCCTATGAGTGTTCCTGTATGGGGTTTACACGTATTGGCTACCTTTGTCGTCACATTTTCTGTGTTTTTCGTTTAAACAAAGTATCCGAAATCCCAGATGCGTATATATCTCCCCGTTGGTTTCGAGACAGTCTCCCGACTCAGGTGTTTAGTATTCAGAACCGCCTCACGGCAGACACAACCGAACAAGCTGTTTTAAGGAACAATGTGTTAGAATGCGTGAATGATTGTGTTGATCAACTAAGGGACAACATTGATGGGTTATCAGGTTTAGCTTCCAAGTTAAACGAAATTAAGGAAGAGATTTTGACCCATAAATCAAATGAAAGTGTCTCTAAATCAAGGAATGAAGTTATTAAGGCGCTGGTTGGTGTTGAAGATGTAACTGAAGTGACTTTAACCACCCCACAAGGAATTCGCAACAAGGGTTGTGGTACCAATCGCCGTTTAATTGGACCGGGTGAGAAGGCTGTTGAGAAGAGTATGAAGAAGCCAAGATTGTGCAACATATGTAAGGAGTATGGGCACCATGATACGAGGAACTGCAGGAAGAAGGTTAAGGCTGGTCCTAACAACCCTTCCCAGTAGGTTGGAAGTTTAACGTAACTCGTACTTTTCTTTTTTTGGTTACCACTTATTAGTGTGTAACGTATCTGCGTAGGTTGGTGTTTTTTTGGCTTACAACTTAGTTGTAACGTAGTACCTATTCTCACCACTTCTTTGAATGTTATATCATTTTGTTTCTGACCCATATGTTTTTTGGTTACCCTTTTTTGAAAGGGGACAACGTGTATACATATGGTGTATGAAACAACTATGATTTTCGAACAATGTAAGATAAGTCTTTTGTGTTTTAATGTTGAATGTTATGTTGTTATAAATTTCTATTTAAAATGTTGAACAACACTACATTAAGTTACTGCAGGTTTTAAGTTACACTAATGTAAGTAACATCATTTTGTTACCACTTATTAGTAGGTAAAGTATTAGTGGGTAAAGTATCTGCGTAGTGGTATGTTTTTTGGTTACCACTTTCAATTGTGTAAAGTACATTAAGTTACAGTATTGTTTACAGTTACATTAACTTCACTAGCATCTTTTCGTATTTTTAGGCACTAAAGGGTATGACCACCCTCCAATTATATAAACTTTCCTTCCTTTTTTTTCATAGGTTTTTGATTTGTAATTATTTACACTTATATCATCAAGGCATAATGTAATTTCATTATAATATAAACCATTTTTATGTCAATTGAATATAATTAATTTTACTTGACCATAGAACAATTATTTTATACCAATTTAATATAAAGTGTGAACAACACTACATTAACTTACAGTATTGTTTTTCATTTACCCTAATGTAAGTAACATCTTTTCGTATGTAGTGACACTAATATCAACTGAGACAAATCAATTTACGTATAGATGCCGTATTAAATAATATACATTTTTGTAGTATTTTTTATTGTCTAAAGTTCAACTTATTTGTGACCACTTTTTTGTACCTCCTCTTTTTTTGTTTTCTCATCCATATGTTTTTTGCGTACCTTTTTTGGCAAGGGGACAATGTGTATACATATTTTTTGTACTAAAGAACAATGATTTTTCTAACAATGTAACATAAATCATATTTAATGTTTGATGTTATGTTGTTAAAAATTACTTTGTTCCAACAGTACATTAAAGTGTGAACCACACTACATTAAGTTTCAGTATTTTTTACTCATTACATTAACTTACACTACTCTTTTAAGTTACACTAATGTAACTAACATCTTTACGTATTTTTTCACACTAATATCAACCTAGTCAAATAAATTTACATATAGAAACTTTATTATAAAATATGCAGTTTCCAGAAGTTTTTTTTTTTTTTTTACACCGTCTATCAACTTTAATTACACTCTACTATGCAACATACTTTGAACAATTTCTTTTGCCTTGGCATGCTTCAACTTAAGGCAGGTGTTATTTTTTAACCGTACTGTTGAATGACACCAAAGTAATTTGGTTTAATTAGTAGGATTGCTGCATAGTACAATTCTTGCATAGTACAATTCCACCTTTTTTTCCACCTTTTTTTACATAGTACAATTCTTGCAGAATATTTAATTTTAATTATATCTACATCATCATAACTAGTTTTGTCTATGTATTAAACTACCCACCATTCATAACTACTTTTCTGTATCATTAATATTAAACATACAAAAATATAGCTACAATAGTACCTGTTTTTGTTTTACTAGTGTAAATGAGTTATGACAAAATAAAAATTACCATACACTAACCAACAAAAAACACTAGCTTTGCAAATCTTAAGTTAAGTTTCAGGATCACATACTTTGTGATAACACCATCAAGATTTTATACCGTACGCTGCATCCAACACTTTTTTCTTGTGCACGTTTATATTTGATAGTAGAATTCTTGCCGCATATTTCTTTCTCAGATTTTTAATTTGAGACTTCAGCGTTCTTTCGTTATTCTTGAAACCGCACTCAAAAGTTGCCCCGTTGTTGCCCATGAACATCTCCATATGGCGCATTGTAAATATCCCACAATCAGTGTAGTTGCGTTTAGTTGCCCATTCCAACTGTAGTCTGTTAATGTTTGTACTTGCAATTCTGCCTGATTTACCATTTCCCCATTTCAGCAAGTATTTTGTAAAAATATGCTTCTGCAAACAAAGGAAATAACTTACCCCATTTTATATGTAAAAATAATGGTTTCTGCCAACAAAGCATTATTTAATAAACTCACCACTTTGTAAGGCGTATCTTTTTTTTGATACTCTTCATTGTCCCGTAGTTGTACAATGCTCTCTTTAGGCTCCATATTGTCAATGACAAAAATGGATGGGTTCTTCATGTCAAACACGACAAGGTAGAAATGTTTCTTTTCCAATATTGGAAAGAATACGAGATCGTATCCTTTTAGATTTCTCTGCTTCTCGTCCCTCCCTAATGCTTCAAAAATGTTATTTGTAAATGTCCTCAAACATTTTTCCTCGTTGATGAAGAGCCACTCCAACTGGACAAACACATGACAATCAAAAAAGGAAGATTTATTTGCAATGATTATGGATTAGTTTGTTGTTTGTTTACTTACGAAAGGCTGGTGGCACACAAACAGCCTATGGGGTGATTCGATGCTCCGTAACTTTTCTTCATTATTCAATACTGCAGCCCAACAGTCTATGATGTTGCCATAAACCTCCCTACATGGTTCCAAAGTCCTTAAGATAAATATCTCTGTCCTCACCCCTAATTGCGTGTCAAATACTTGTTCGCTGCATTAGTGTAACATTATTTGTTATTATCACTATAACGAAAAATTCATGCATTAGTGTAACTTTATTTCGTTTTATGGTAATAAAATATATCACCTTGGATTTATGTTGAATATTAATTCCCATATAGCCTCCTCGTCCTTGGTGAATAATTGATCAATTGTTGTCTCCCTCATATAGTATGGTGATTTTGCTGTAGACGGCACCATTTTTTTCTTGCTGGATTTTTTCTTATTGTTTTCTTATCTTCATTCATCTTTACTACATATTTCCATAAACCACATATAATGTAAAATATAAAGTATAAGAATATGTGCCAGATAAAAAATTAAGCTATGGTATTCAATAAATTAAGTCAATTTTTTTTGTAATGTAATATAAAGTAATATTGTTAACAGTTTATTAAATTTTTTTACCTTTACTTTGTGGCCCACTTTCATCCTCCTGTTTTAAACCCAATCTCTTAGATGGGCCACCCAAGTTGCCTGTATTTTCTACATCAGAAGAGGGCACATAAATTAAACATAAAGTAAGAACATAATGTTATTCCAAAAATTTACAGTAATGGTTTGTTTTATTAGTTCTTCAAATATAATATCAAGTGATGCAATCATTTTTTCAATCAATGTAAGTTGATGTTAATTTTTCACACCCTAAAACATGAAGTAAGAATCATAGGTTATGTTTTCACTCTAAACAAAGCAGGCATCAAATTGGAAACATTGGAAACAACTGATTTGCTATGTAATCTAACAATGTTTTCACTGTAAACAAAGCAGGCATACGTTGTGTACAATCTATTTTACATTACCTTCTTTGTTAAAATCTCCCTCCCCCTTGTCACTTTCTGTGTCCACTGTAAACCATAACAAATTAGTCAATTTTCAAGATAAAACTATATTAACACTTAAACCTAACCTGATACAGGAATATGATGTAATATGATGTAAATTACTTCAATACCAGAATATGACTATTTGGCTTCTAATGTAATATGATGTCATACAGCAATATGCCAATTACATCAAATGTAATGCCGGAATATGACTCTGGGTCATCTAATTTATGTAATAAAGGAATATGACTATTTTCATAAAATGATGTAATACAGGGATATGACTATTTTCATGTAATGTTATTTAAAATCTAAAAAAACCCAAATATACTGCACTTATTATATGACTCCCAAACCAGATTAAACCTCACCTTATACAGGAACCTTATGTAATATGATGTAATTTATTGTAACACAGGAATAGGTATATTTTCATCTAATGTAATATGATGTAATACAGGAATATGACTGTTTTTCATCTAATGTAATATGTATTAATATGATGTAATTGACTGAAAACATGTTTTGTCAGCTACTGTAATATTTTTTCTATATTAACTATATTTCTTAAACTCCCAACTTTATTTGTCTATGTGAATCTCCACTTTTTAAGATAGTGCACCCAACTTGCACCATCTATCACATTCATGGTTTTTTGGACTTCTTTATACATATTTTGTTTTTATATTACTTTATACCCGTGCAAATTATTCTTTCTGTCACTAAATTTTTTTTTTTTTATACCTGTTTTTGTTCTTATCTAAACTAATGTAACATCATTTTTATATTATTTTATACGCGTGCAAACTTATTTTTTCTTTTACACTCAAGAATTAAATTTATTTTTTAAATCTTCTTACATCTTTAGCTTTGCGAGAACTTTTTTTTCGCGGATTTGTTTCTCTAATATTATTTCACATCTGCTAAATTTTTGAAAGACCAATTAAAAAAACTTTTTTATAACATAAATTTAAAAAAGAAACAATATAATGTAATGTAATTAATTATTTTTTCACTGTAATCTCATAGTATTTACCTTTTTTTTGGGCCGCATTTTCATCCTCCTGTGTTAAACCCAAACTATAAGATGGGGCACCCAAGTTGACTGTCTTTTTTACTACAAAATAGCTCACGATGAAACATAGTTACCAAAATATAAATGACAATTTATGCATATACTTTATACTATTTTTTCAAAATTTTTAGAAACAGACAGAATCACCTGGTAAAGACTATAATTATATTTACATACAGAATAACATGTGTAACCAAAGCTGTAAATCATTGAAGTGAATTTGCACATAATATACGAAGGCCAAACTAATGTTACATTTTTTCCTCGGAATTGTTTTGTAATATTATTTCATATATGTTCCACTTTTTCATAAACCACATATATTGTAATCTATGACGGTTAAGAATTTTCTAAAACAAAATACAAACCTATGTTATCACATAAATTTTTAAAAAAAACAATATAATCTCATGCAATTAATTATTTGTTCACTGTAATATCATAGTTTTTACCTGTTTTTTGGGCCTCACTTTCATCCTCCTGTGTTAAACCCAAACTATAAGATGGGCCACCCAAGTTGACTGTCTTTTTTACTACAAAATAGCGCACGATGAAACATAGTTACCAAAATATAAACTTCAATTTATGCATATAGTTTATACTATTTTTCAAAGTTTATAGAAACAGAAAGAATAACATTCTAAAGACTATATTTATATTGAGAGAAAGAATGACATGTATAACCCAAGCTTTAAATCATGGAAGTGAATTGCACTTAATACATGAAGGCCAAACAAGATGATGTAATATGATGTAATTTGATGTAATATCCTGCAATACCATAATATCACTATTTTACATCTAAGCTAATATGATGTATTGCAGTAATATGCGTATGACATCTAATGTAATTCTGGCATATGACTCTTTTCATCTAATGATGTAATATAGCAATATGACTATTTAATCTAGTAATGTAATACAGGAATATGACTATTACATAAAATGATATTTAAAATCTACAACAACTCAAATATACTGCACTTAGTACCTCAAACCCAAACCAGACTAAACCTCACCTTTCACAGTAATATGATGTAATATGATGTAATTTATTGTAATACAGGATTATGACTATGTCACCTAATGTAATATGATGTAATACAGGAATATGACTTTTTTCATATAAAGAAATATTATGTAATATGATGTAGTCTACTAAAAACTAATGTCGGCTAAATCATTCGCAGTCAGGGTTATATTCTACCTTTTTTTGGCCCTCATTTTCAACCTCCTGTGTTAAACCCAAGCTATAAGATGGGCCCCCCAAGTTGAATGTCTTTTCTACTACAAAATACCGCACGACAAAAGATAGTTACCAAAATAGTCACTTCAACTTATGCATATAATGTATAATATTTTTTCAATAATTTTTTTCTCAAAATATAAACTGATTTGATGTCATATTTTTAAAATCAATGTAAGTTAATACAAATTTTCACAGACAGAATTAAACGGAAGTAAGATGCATCACCAAGGTCTATATAATTGCATAATTTATGTTTTTGATTATAAAGAAGGCAGTAATTTAATTGAAAACCACACATTTCCTATGTAACGTAAACATGTCTACCATACGTTTTGTAAAAATGTTATTACATTACCTTGTTTATTAAATACTCCCTCGCCCTTTTTATTGTACACCAAATTGTCCGAAGGTGTCTCAAACCCACATTTATCACTTTTCTGCTTCACTATAAACGATATAAGAAGTAAATCAATTATAAAATTAAACTATATTAACACATAATAAATTCAGAATTTTGTCCTAAAATTTAACGTTTCGTACAACAAAATGGAAATGTGCTGTACTTATTATTTTTTCATTTACCTTCAGGCACACTTTCAACGTCCTGTGTTAACCCCAAACTGTAAGTTGGGCCCCCCAAGCTGCCTGTGTGATGTAGTATACAAAAAACCAAATTTAGTAATACTTATCAAATATACATATCATTTGATCCATAATTGTATGTTTTCTTACTTTTTGGTCATTGTAAAGTTACTTAAAATCAATTCTCTGAGAAATATTCACCACTTAATCTATCAAACACAAACCACATTAAACCTCCAATTATTCAGGCAACTTTCTTACCACTTTTTCATCTAATGTAATATCATGTTATTTCCTTTTAATAAATTCCTGGTAATTCAATTCAATTGTAACATTTCTAATTTGTATTCGTTCATGTAACATAACTTAATATATTATATTGTAATATAAATTTCATTACTTACCTTCCTCTTGCGTCTTACATTGACTGTCCTGTGTTAAACCCAAGCTGTAAGATGGGGCACCAAAGTTCCATGCTTTATCTATTATACAATAGGACACCATCATCCAGACGTTGTAATAAATATGTAATGTAAGCTGTTGCAACTATATAACTGTAACGTAATGTAACATCATAGTTATGTTGCATAACTTATATTCATTAAAAGTATCCCAAATGCATTCTCATTCATCATATTAATCTACGTTAACATAATTTATTTCCCCTACATATTTTGTTCAATGCAACTAACCACTTATATTTCCCCTTCTCCTTTTCTTGCGTTTCATCATAGATTTTTGCTGTTTTAGATTCCTCACACAAGAACAATTTTTACCTTTCATGATAGGTGTTTCTGTAGACTCCTGTGTCAACCCCAAGCTGTAAGATGGTGCACCCAAGTCTACTGATTGATAATGCGGCACTGTAACCCAGAAAACATTTTCACATTACATGTTTTATTATTATTAACTTATAAAATTTAAGCATTTAATTCGTTACCTTTAATTCTCTTCTCTTCCAAATGTTTAGCAAATTTTGCTAGGACCAATTTCTGATTGGGTACATTCCTCTCTTCCTCTATTTCTTTTTTCTGCAAATCTATGTTACAACATACTAAAGAATTAGTATTGTCAACCACCTACGTTTTTGAATATACTTTAGTATGTTGTTAGTACACACGGACCTATGTCTTCTTTTTTTTTTCTTTCTGCCATCACTTTTTTATCAGCAAATGTTTCTGTCTTTTGTTGTACTTCTTTCACGAACTTGTACGGATTATTTTTTATTTGGCTTTTAGTATAACCTGTCACCAAACATAATGATTACGAAGCACAAAATTTCTATGAAAACACAAAATTCAGAACAACTTATGGGTGACTCCCCTATTATTTACCTTTACAAATTTTAGGTCCACCCTCCATTAAGTTTTTGCCAATTGGACTTTCTTTAATATCAACAGCTCCCACCTGCTCTCCCTTACTACAATCATTCTGTGTTTTTGTACCTTCTCCAGGCAACATATTAACCTCCGCTGTGTTGAACCGTATATTTACATTAGTGTAACAAAAAATTTTTACATTTTAAATTTAATTGTACTTTAATTGATCCCCCAAGTTGTAATTTACATTTAACTACTTACCTACATTACTGTAAGGATATGTAGTACAAGCTCAACTTCTTTTAAACGTTATAAAAATTATTCCAAAACACCTCGTTCAAATCCCAAATGTTTTAATATTTTAATTATAACCACTGTAGTAAAATCTACGAATAACACTTTAATACCTTCAGATTGCATTTCATTTTTTTCGTATACCATCCGGCACAGGTCATCATATTTTTTTCCTTTTCAATTTCCTTTTGCTCGTAACGTACACCCTTGCTTGAATTTTCTCCTGCTTTTGAAAAATATTTAATTAGTGCAAACCTTATAACTTATAAACTTATTTATAATTATTTCTCTATCTTCTATACAATTACAACGCTTACCATTTCTATTCATGTTGTGTCCATCATCCATAACATCATCCTCTTCACTTTCAATCAATGGTTGTCTCTTTTCATTGACGTCCATACAAACTTTAAATATTAGATCATCCAAAACCTTTTCATTTTCTATTTTCTGTTGTTCTTTATCAATTCCTCCTTTCATGGGTGAACAAACGGGTCTCGGTTTATGATTGAATACACATTCAAATTTTAAGGCTAATCTTTCAATCCCTTCTTTTATTCTTTTATTTCCTTGCATTTCTAATATTCCCAACTCAAGTTCTGTCTTCATCGTCATTGCTTTCATCATAATTTCTTCAAGCTCAACTAACCTCCCCTGTAATATTTACAACAATAAAACATGTAAACACAGGTCAAATTGTTAAGTTTTACATTTATGTTGAAATTACTTATGAAAATTCCCATATTACTTTTCTACTGTACCTCTTCATCATCTCCAGCTGTGGTTTTCCTACCGACCCCAGGCCTGTTTTCTTTGCTTTTTCCAAAATCGCCAGAATAAATTCCTACTAATTCACCGAGACTAAAGCCACCATTTTTAATTTCTAATCTCTCTCTTAATTTCAATTTGTCCAAATTCCATGTTTGAATTGGTGGTTTGGAATAATCTTCATCCATACCCCTGCATCTAATTGCACGCACGTACATCATCTGCCATTAACAAGAATTTGATATGAGTTCCAACAAGTAATAAAGCATGCATTAATGTAAACATCAGCAATTTGTTTTCAACTATGTTGGACAAAACAATTGATTAAATTCTCTTAAACAATACATTTTTATGGACCAACTTACAGTAATGTAAAGACCAGCAAAATGTTCTCATCAATTTCGTATGTGTAAGCTCAAATACTATACTAACTAATTTAGTTACACCAATGTAATAAAAACGTAAACCAACACCCCTTATCGCACTGTAATGATATGTAGTTATTGTATATATCTAACATACCGTAAGTAATGTCAAAGGACCGGTGAAAGGTTTTGTGTTGTTCCTGTCCCACGCCATTTTACTGTTTCTTAATTTGTTCAGCACATAAGCACACCAATTAATCTCCCTTACATCTACTCTGTTGTTAATCTGGTAGATTGCATTAAGCTTACACTTCCCATGTGCATGACATTCAACCATAGTTGCCAAGAACAAAACCAGAAAGTCAAGCTTGAAGTAGTTTATGTTGTGAGGTCCATTGTTTGTTATCCTTGTCACAATATCTGCTGGCGATATGTAAGAACCACCATACGAACTACGCCAGTCATCTAATACGGAACTTCTTACATCTACTTCTTCCAAACTTTCTAACAGGATTCCTTCTCTTGGAATACCCAACAATATGTGTATCGCTTCCTCATCAACTTTCACCTTACCACACGGAAGATCTAGTTCCATCTTCTCTTCGTCAAAAACATCTACAACATAGTAGCCGAGTTTCTGTGGGATCCCATCTACCTTAAATGACAGAAGTTTGCCAAATCCCATCTCTTCAACAGCATTACGTTGTTGTTCATTCAGCACTGTAATCGCCTTTGATAGTGGCTTTGGTGAACATCTATTTAATATTGATGGATAATTGTTCTCCACTGCATTCATCCGTTCTTTCCTCTTACGCCCACTACTAATATTATCAACCCGTTTATCCTTACCTATTAAACGTAGGAGCAATTAACAGAACATACCCAAAATAACTCTTTGCAATTACTTATTATATTAAGATTAAACAACCAATGCTATACAAGATCCTTTTTGTATATAACAATAAACGTATGTCAATCATTTATATCCACATACCTTTTAAACTGTCCTTGACATGGTTCTCCTCGGGCTTTGAATTCTTCATCTTCTCTTTCACACAAGCCCCTGTTAATAACAATTTTAATGGACTCATTTAATATTGTTCAATAAAAACTGTAACCCTTAAAACCACATAACTAATATTTTATTTATATACTTAAAAAAATCTTTATTACTTTTAACATTTTTCCGGACACTTGGACCTTCTGATGACAGTAATGAAATAATTGGCAAATCTTCATCATCAATTGAACCTGTTACCACCAAATTAACAACCAAATTAATTGTCTCAGAAACCCCCAGAAATATGTTACAGTTAATTACAGTCAACTATAAAAATCAAAGAAACAAGTATTTATGTGTGGACCTTCATTTTTATTATTCGCCGCAGACCTTGGCTCACTAGTATGCCTTTTCACACGCTTCCCTGTTCAAAATTATTAATAAATTGGGCGTCCTTACAAACAACAAACAAATTAACACACCATTCACAATCATGTACGTATAATGTAGCATTTGTACATTACCGTTACCACTCTTGTGTGTTGTCCGTTCTTCAGATGACAATAATGTGATGTTTGGCACCTTATACTCATTAGCACACCCTGTTCTCAGAAGTTTATTTAATGTAAGAGGGAGTAGTTATAATGACAACTATTGAAAAATGTGAGAACTCTTTAACTAAATATGAGTCTTTGATCTTTGTTATACTTTATATATCAGGAAAACGTTTTTGAAAAAATGGGAATGCGATTGTCTTTTATTTCATTACAGTACTACATTCTCTTTTGATTTATGAATTTTCTGGTGTAACTTTATTTTCTACTCTCTTATTTCTCCCAATAAAACAATAAAGTTACTATGAATTACAGTATGCCATACAAATACAAATACACCTATTTACCTTGTTCACCTTCATCTTCACTATTCTTCTCAGACCTTGTGTCGGTAATTCTCCTCTTAACACGCTTGCCTTTTCAATAATAAAAATAAAGTTTTCCTTGTTAGTAACAACCAACCCGATAAATCACTTTAACAATTTAATTAATAGCTATTTTAACAATTATACGTTACCTTTACCAGTAATCCGAATTGTCGGTTCTTCAGACGAGAGTAGTGAAATATGTGGCACTTTAGATCCATCCACAGCCTCTGTTTTCAGCAATAATAATACTTCAATTATTTAGGTAATAAAATTGCTTGGATTAGTCAAATGTATTTTATGTTATGCTACAATGACAGTTAACTTTCTGTAAGAAAAAATACATTGTATTTAAACATTATCTTTAGTAGACCAAATATGTAACAGTACACTAACTAACCATAGTCTGTATCTTCATCCATGTCAATATTTATAGGATCCCCTTCCGTGTTTTTAAATCTGCTTAACGATTTACGGGCTAGTCTTTCGCTAGTCCTTCCTGTTACAATCAACCATACAATTGAGATAAACATAATTTATAATAATATATCCATACGCGTTAGATTAGAATTCCTTACGTCTTGAATGTCTCCATTTGGTTGATCTCAACAAATGCAAATTCTTAGTTCCCTTGTTTATGCTGTCCAAAATGAACAACCCTTTCAAATCAATTTAATTTCAGAAACTAAGAAGCACATCTACCACACACTAACTGTATTCAACTGTATTCTAAAACAATATCAACTGTATTCTAAATTACAACTTCTTCTGAATGAAATTAGACTTAAAATCGGACCAATAACTTATAATCATTCAAAAGAAACACATAACAAACTGCTGATAGTAAAAACTATTAATTCCAATTAGGAATTCTAGAGCTTTTTTAAAAGAGAAACCGTAGGTTGTGTTTGTTAACATGGTTAAAAAGGGCTAACATAATCGACCACCCCCCAAACACCCAAATCAACATTTCCAGCGATTGTAATTGCAGAAACTACAACTAAAATTATGGTAACTTCTTATATTTGGGTTATAAGTGAGGGGATATATTGAAGTGGGTCAAACGTGAAGCGATTTACAGTAAAGCCACTTTCTTTCATCGTCTTCGCAATTACAAGCAAATACAAATGAGTACTTTAATGTACAATTCAGAAACTGTAAAATCACATTCAAAGAATTCAATAAGCACTACTACATTTGATTTCCCCTAAATTCAATTTCAAAGTAATTTCTTGAAATGTCGTTGAACTTACCGAACATCCTTTTCTTTCATCGTCGCCAATCTTCCACAAGTTTTACTTATCAATTCAAAACCCCAAATTCTTCCGAATGTGATGAGTTGAATCTTGAAAATTTTTGTGCTTCAAACACCCAATTCTTTCGAATGTTGTTCCAAATCCCCAAATTCTTCCGAATGTTGTTTTCAAATTTTCAGGAACAGTAGTTATTGGAAATAGGTCAATGGAATGTGATTTGACCTTAACTTTATGTACAATCAAATTGTACAAATCTCTGAAATATTCTTAAAGCAAATTACTAGAATACCCTTACTGAGTTGTGTATGTGGACCCTACATAACTAAAATATTACAATTTAATTACAGCCTTTAGATCACAAAGTCTAACAAAGATCAAAGGCTAATAATTGGTTAAAGAGTTCTCACACTTATCAAGAGTTCTCATTATAACTACATCCTATATAGATATATATATATAGAGATATATAGATAGAGAGATATATATATAGATATATATAGACATATACATACATACATACATACATATAGATATATATAGATAGATAGATATAGATATAGAGATATATATATAGATATATATATATATATATATATATATATAGATATATATATATCTATATATATATCTATATATATATATATATATATATATATATATATATATATATATATATATATATATATATATATATATATAAGATTTGGTTCATGTGTTAACCACTAATAATTGTGATAACTGGTTAACTCTTACATCCAATAGAAATATGACACATAATCATTTGCAAAAAGCATTTGTAAGGGCATTATTGTAATTTGACATGGGTCTACAAACTTTTGACTTTCTTTTTGTCTGACAACAAGTGCATTTTATTTGTACTTGAATTGATGGTTTGCTTGTCATAATTTCCACCATAATAATTTTCAACATACATCGATTGAACCATTTTATTTATTTTATTTTAATTTTTTACCATTCTAGAAATTTAACTTTTGAACTAAATGTATATTTTTTACTGGACATAGAAAATAGGTTGATATCAACCTTTATATATATATATATATATATATATATATATATATATATATATATAGATATATATATATATATATATATATATATATATATATATATATATATATATATATATATATATATATATATATATATATATATATATATATATATATATATATATATATATATATATATATATATATATATATATATATATATATATATATATATATGAGTATATGACAACAACTATTATTATAACTCAATCTGCATTTTATATTTCGATATTTGATTTTGTATAATTTTTGTTTTTTTATAATTTTCTATATCCGTTTTCACTAATCTATTTTGGTTATGATCGAAGATGTATTTTTCTTCTTTTCTATAAATATAGACATTATGTTTTCTTTATCTTTTTTTTGTTTTCACAAAAATGTTTCATTCTTTTTATTTTTTCTTTAACCTTTTTTGTGGTTTTGATAGTTCATCATTGGATTATATACTTTAATTTATTATTAACTCTTTATTTGCCTATCATAGCCATATTAATGTTAAAACTGGTTCACCTCATGGACATCTCTTTATTTACACTAATGTAACATATGTGTTTTTTTACTATACATCACTTTTTTGTTAGTGAGACACAAATGCTATAACACATTGCATTTTCATGTTTTCTTTACTTTAATGTAACCTTGTGTGTTTTTTTTATGTTTTAATGGTAGTATATTCTTCAATTTTGTTAAGAAAGCCCACCATAGTTACATTAATGTAATATGTTAGTTTTTTGGTTTTCATGTGTTGCAAAAGATTATATGTTTTTATTTGTTGACTAGTTTGTTGCCCACATTAGTTACATTAATGTAATAATTGCTTTAGTTCATGGTTACCCTTTGTTTACAATAATGTAATATATGTAGTAAGATTAAAAAAAATTCAAGATAATAGTTACTAACATTACATTATCTTACATCATATTAAAATGGCATCACATAAATACATCATATTACAATGATGTTACATTATTTATATTACATTGCTAGTCACTAACATTACATAGATCAATTTGTAATTATTGACTACTGATTACAACATGAGAATATTTTAATTAATGCGATGTAATTAAACTAACGTATTTGTTACATTAACAAAGAATATAAATTGTGATGCTAACATGCTTTAGTTACATTAAGTTATTATTTCATTACAATAATTTACATCACATTACAATGATGTTACATTACATTTACATACATTACGTGTTATTACATTACATTGCAATTAGATTAAATGTAACAAAAATTAAGAAAACCAAACCGAAACCACACAATTGAACTTGTAGTTTTGCACCTGAGCATAATATACTATCATTATAGTTGTATTATTTAATTTAATGTAACTTTTTTATAGATAAATTTATTTAGATCAATACACTCATGTAATCTAATGATATATACTATAATTTTGTTCTTTTTTCATTTTGATGTTGCAGCATGTTGCACAAAAGAAAATATAATATATTGTTGAGCACAATATACCCTTATTTTGGATGTATTTTTGTAATTAACGTATTTGTTTTTCATATTTATTTCATTAGACTATAGGTACAATACCATAAGAAAATTTATTTAGGTCAATATACTAATGTAATCTACTGAAATTTATGTAAAACCTCCCTTTATGTTACTTTTCTTAAGTTTGTTGTTTGTTTACGTTTATTGTTTATGCTCTAATGTCTAACATTACTTACAATGTATTGTGAAGTATATAATGTAATGCATGTAATGTAACGTAATGTTAGTGTGATGTAATGTAGTGTAACATTTGATGTTCGTTAATGTAATGTAATATGTTTACCTGTTGTTTTTTTAAAACTAAAATAGTGATACATACATCATAATGTCAATTATGGTAACATAAATAAGTAACAAAAAACAACTCATTAAAAACCAATACTAAATCATGTTCTAGTGACTTTTTTCTTTTTTTATTTTTTTGATTATATTTTTTATTAGAATATAGGTACAATACCATAAAAAACTTTATTTAGGTCAATGTACTAATGTAATCTGTTGAAATTTATGTAAAAACCTCCTTTTATGTTACTTTCCTTACGTTTGTTATTTGTTTACGTTCGTTGTTTATGCTCCTTTGTCTAACATTACTTACAACGTAATGTGAAGTATATAATATAATGTATGTAATGTAATGTAATGTTAGTGTGATGTAATGCAGTGTAACGTTTGATGTTTGTTAATGTAATGTAAACCTATTTACATGTTATTTATTTAAAACTAAAATAGTGATAAAATTTATAACAACATAATGTCTATTATGGTAACATAAATAAGTAACAAACATACAACTCATAAAAAACCAATACTATATCTTCTTCCAGTAACTTTTTCATTTTTTTGTAATTTAATGTATTTGTTTTTTATATTTTTTTCATTAGACTATAGGTACAATACCATAGGAAAATTTATTTAGGTCAATGTACTAATGTAATCTACTGAAATTTATGTAAAACCTCCTTTTATGTTACTTTTCTTAAGTTTGTTGTTTGTTTACATTCGTTGTTTATGCTCCTTTGTCTAACATTACTTATAACGTAATACGAAGTATATAATTTAATGTTAGAGTGATATAATGTAGTGTAACGTTTTTATGTTCGTTAATGTAATGTAACATGTTATTTTTTAAAACTAAAACAATAATAAAAGTTATAACAACATAATGTCTATTATGGTAACATAAATAAGTAATAAAAAATAGCTCATTAAAAAACCAATACTATGTCATGTTCCAGTGATTTATTTTTTCACTTTTTTGTTTAAGGCTTGTTTCTATGTATTTTTCTTAGTTATGTTTATGTAATAACATGAAGTAGTTAGTTTTAAGAAGTTGTATTTTTTATTATATGTGATTTTTGCAATTTGAAAATCACAAAATGATAGTAATTTAATATTTATGTTCAGTTTCTTTATTTGAAAAAAATGATATTTTTGAAAAGTAAAAGCAACCTATATTCAAAATAATAGTTTTTTGTTCCCATAAGTACGGAGTATCCAACAAAAATGTAAAAACCCTAATATATATTTTTGTGTTTTCGTATAAATTAATGTGAAAAATTAAAAAAAATATTTAAATCGAGCCGGCTCGAACGAGCCACGAGCTGGCTCGAGCTTTCACGAGCCGAACTCGAGCCGGTGTTTTGAGTTCGTTAAAAATTTTCGAGCCGGCTTGGCTCGACTCGATAAGCTTCGAGCTCGAGCTCGAACCCATCCTGGCTCGGCTCGGCTCGACTCGTTTACAGCCCTAATTATTGTAGGAAAGATGATGGTGACAAGATGGGGGTAGATAACATTTAATGAGGGTTAGAAATTACGTAATTACCCTTTCAGATACAAAAGAAGCTTTTGGTTTGAATATTAAAATCAATTAAATCTCCACCTTTAGATGATGTTTTTTAGAATCCAAGAATGCATAGGATGAGATTAATGGGTTCTTACAAATAGGGTGAGTTCTCATTTGAACCACACCCTATATATATATATATATATATATATATATATATATATATATATATATATATATATATATATATATATATATATATATATATATATATATATATATATATATATATATATATATATATATATATATATATATATATATATATATATATATATATATATATATATATATATATGGATGATTTCAAGTGAGAACCCTATATAATTGTGAGAACCGGTTAACCCTTATCAACCAATAGGAATGCGACACATCATCATCATACAAATAAATTTTTGGGGGTATTTCTGTAATTTGACATGAGTGTACAACCCTATGAACTCTTTTCACCTGACAACCATCATGCCTAATATGTACCTTGATTTGATATTTGCTTTTCACATACTCTATTTTCAAAGCATTTCAAGAGTCATCGATTGAACCTTTATTTCAACATGCATTCATAAATTTTTTCAACCAAAACCCATCATTCTTTTCTATTAAAAATTCACACTTATTTTCTTTTCATATCTCTCTCTCTAAAAACTCATTTGTATCTAAAAACCCACTTATTTTGAGACCTAACATTTCAATGTTAAGGCTACCAAAAAGATAAAAAGGAAAACGGGTAAAGAGATGAGATGGAAGAAATCGAGGAGCTGAAAATGATCAATTGGAAGATTTTTAGATGATGTGTGGTTCAATTGATTTCAACACCATTGGTTATTCGTCATCAATTTCGGGTTTAGCGTCTATGGATTTGTCCTCATTAGCAGTTAGTTGTTCGTCTTTGATTATTGTCTCACCTCTAAAAGATTATACATCTCCTCGTCACATGTTCTGTCATGTTTTTTTATGTCAAGCTTCATGTAAGTATGATTATTCTTAAATAAAATCTATGGATTTTATTGTATAATCTTGTGATTTGTTTATGATAATTTGATGATAGTAGGCTAAAGGTTGAAATCTAGATGTTTATTCAAGTGTCTATAAGCTTTTGTGACCACAATATGCCATCATATTTAGATGTTATTTTTTATGTAATTAATTATTTTTATAGTTTTTTTAATTAGACTATAGTTACATTATTGTAGATAAGTAATGTGCTAGTGTAATCTTCTATTAATGTAATGTAATCTTCTGTAACTTTATGTGATTTATTCTGCTATGTAATGTAATGTAATCTCCATTTATGTTTACTCTTTGTCTTTCAATTATTTTTATGCTTATTTATCTAGTATTATTTACAATATGTAATGTAATGTAATGTAATAATGTAATGTAATGTAATGCAATGTAATGTAATGTAACGTAATGTTAGTGTGATGTAAGGTAATTTAATGTTTGATGTTAATTAATGTAATATTTTGTTAATGAAATGTGATATTAATTTAATTTAATGTAAGTAATTACATTGATATCACTAACGTAATTTAAGTAATGCTAAAGAATGTAATCAAGTTGTTTAATTAACTAATAATATAAGTTGGGTGATAAATTTTACTGTAGTTACATCAAATATTATATTTTCTTACACTTTTTTACATTACACTACGTAATAGATTTTTCTTACACTCAATACTAACCATTGATCAAAAAATCAATGGATTAGATTTTTCTATTCTTTTTTTAATACAAAAGGGCAAAATAGTCATTTTATCAACTAATCAAAAATCAGCTTTTAACAAGAATGTGACATATGTCCCCCCTATTTCCCCCTAATTCTTTTTTTTCCTATTTAAAAATTTTACCCCTTTTGTTTTTATAACCTTTATAAATTTTTCATACATTGTTAATTTTTTTATAAAAATAACATCAATAAACTCGTCTAATTATTTTCTTTAATTCTAATATAGTCTCGATATTTTTTTAAAAAAAGTTTCTAGACGTTACATATTACAGTGAATTACATCATTTTCGTATGCAAAACCTAAACAACATTAAACCATGAATTACATCGTGATTTTAACAACCAAACAACATTAAACCCATGTTACAAGTTACAACGTTAATTCCCATGTAATGTTGCAAACGACATTAGATCATTTAATCTTGCATTACTCTACCAAACATTTACACCCGATATTACACCACTCCAACTAACAATAACATCCTCATTACAATAACCTAACAACCAAACAATATTACACCATGTAACTACAACATTGTAATTAAATTTAAACATTGTAACAAAACCAAAATAACAAAAGTACAACACTGTAACGAAGTTCGACCGAAGTAAACTAATGTACCATGGTAATACACTAATGTAATAATGTGTCACGCCATGGCAATACACTAATGTAATACTCTGTTACACCATAAAAAATAACAATGTAAACCAGTATTAACCAATGTAAATCACTCTGTAAAACAAATGTAAAACAAACGAATCCTCATTACACCCGATATTACACCGTTCAAACTTTCAGTAATATCGTCATTATAACAACCTAACAACCAAAACGACATTTCATCATGTAACTACGCCATTGTAACAAAATTTCAAAACTATAAAAAAATCGAATAAACAAAATTACACCACTGTAACAAAATTAACTTAATGTAAACCAATGTTACACCATTTAAAACCATATGTTACACCACTATAATAAGAATACACCACTGTAATCACACTAAAATAACAAAAATACACCATCTAAAGCCATATATTACACTATTTTACCATATGTTGCACCATTTTACCATATGTTACACTATTTTACCATATGTTACAGTGTTACACTGCTGTAAACTGTAGCAAAACTACAATGAAAAATAATATGTAAACCAATGAAAACTAATGTAAACCAAATGTGAAATATACATCATTAAACGATGTAATTACATCAACATGATTTCAATAACTTAACAACCAAACGACATTAAACCACGTAACTACACCAAACGACATTAAACCAATGTAAACCATACTTTAGTAAATTACATCATTAAACGATGTAATTACATCAACATGATTTCAATAACTTAACAACCAAACGACATTAAACCACGTAACTACACCAAACGACATTAAACCAATGTAAACCATACTTTAGTAAATTACATCATATTGTACTTACTTACAGTGAACTACATCGAATAAACACATATAAAAATCAATAAAATAAAACTTGTATCAATAACAATTATCTGTTAAAAAATTAAAATAAAATAGAACTAGAATTAAACAAACTAGAAACAAATACGCGTGCAAATCAACATGTTGTTTCTTCTTCATTTTAAAAAACCCACAATCTAAATTGTTCTTCTTATTTGGTTCATAATTAAAATCAAAACATACCTACTTTTTAATTTCCGATCTTCAATAAACAACCAGATCTGAAACTAAACCATCTTGAACTGGATAGAATCAAATATGTAAAGCACATAAGACGAAATCCTAATGATTTAACACTAGATCTGGAACAAACAACCCAAATGTGCACTATCTCACCTCGTGACATACAATCGTACAGATGTGGAGGCATCAGATGCTTTCGAGGGGCAATAACAATGATGGGAAGGGGGCCTTGATACAGACAACACCAATCATGGTCGAACTTGGGGAAAGAAAACAAAGTGGGGTTGTGATGTAAGCTTGTTCTTCGTTGTCTTTTTTAAAGGTTGTGATGAGCTTGCAAGATATTCGGGCAAACCGATATCTGGTAGATCAATAGATCTGTTCATGGTTACCTTGTTCTTCGTCGTTTTTTATCAAGGTTGAGGAATGGAGGGGTTGAGGGTTGAGGAAGGAAGATGAAGAAGATGGAGGTGGATGGTGTAGTAAATTGATAGATAAAGATAAAAAGAAAATGACAACTTTGAAGATTACTATTTTACCCTTGATTTAATTTTCACCACTCAAATGGAATATTCCATTTTGATGCTAAATGAAAGGTTAATAGTTGGGTTAAAGAGTTTTTACAAAAAGAAAGGGTTTTCAAATGAACTCAATCATATATATATAAAGTAATTCAAAATTATAACTATTAAATTACAAAAGAAGTCTTTAAAAATATGAAAATGGTGTTTAAGAAATAAAATACTGTTAACTTATTTTTAAAAAAATTACTTCAGGGTTGTTTATTTTTATGTTAAAAGATTCAATTACTCTAAGATTTATGATTAAAAGGCAAGACTATACAAATTATTTTTATATCAAAAAAATTATGTGTCATAATTAAAACTTATACAAAAAACTGAGAATTTGACGAATACATAACATGCATAAAGCTTAGTTTCTATATGAATTCTCCACCCAAAAATTATACAGTTTTTGTTTCCACTTTCATCACAACATTTGCTTCATCTTCTTCCGTCTCTCTCTCTAAAACTTCATAGATCTTTCAAACATGACAGGTTAGTTTCACTCTCTATCTACATATCGATTATAATTATGGGTATCACATTCATGGATCTGAATTTTATATAAAAAGTACGAATTTTCTGCAATTTCGGTATGCATATTTGCATTGATTGCATTTCAGAATCAAGAAATTGAGTAACGGTTGTTACTGTTGTGTATTATGATCGATGGCGATTGTTTGTTATTCATTTTTATGAATCGTTTATTAATTATATTTCTGGGATTCATCTTCTTCTACACTTATTCGAGTGGGATGCAATTGTGCAAAAAGATTGTTTTTTTTTAAGTAAAAACTCTTTTCTCTTGAAAAATTGATTCATGTAATATATTGTAAATGTAAATGGGAATATTACTTTTGGGATACAAATATACAATGAGAAAATGGGCTGGAGTTGAATTTGTATTCTCCATCAAAAATCATGCCAATTTTAAGTTATTGATTTGGGAAATTTTGAAAAGTTTTAAAAGCTAAAGTTTGACTTTGGTGAGTCAAAATGGGCTAAGTTTAAATGTTCTTGTGGATTGTAAACTTGTTCAAGGTTTTTTGGATGACTAGATGATAGTTTGCAACACCTATGCAAGACTGGATTTTGTGTGGGGGTAATTCAGTATCAAATTGGATGTTGATTTTATGTTTAATTGGTGCCAATTTTGACATCAAAAGTCAACTGAAGTAATTGTTATGGAACAAATAATGTAGTTGGATCATGATGTACCGAAACTTGAAGGCGATTACGTTATAATCATGTGAAAGATGTAGGGACAACGTATTCTATGTGAACTTGTATGGATGAATGCTAGTTTTTAAAGCTTCACATGTGCACAAGTTATGTGTTATACCTTAGGGGAGTTTCTCATCATCCCGTTCACAAAAGAGATACTGGGTCATAAGAAATATCAACGTGTTTTGGTTGTCTCGAGTATGAATGAGAATATGTTTAGTTACTTTCATTGTTTCATGAAAAATGCAATGCTTTACATACTAATTGCCCACATATCTTACATCTTTGTTGGTTTAAGAAGACAAAGTTCTGCAAATGCATACTCAACTTATGATTCTTTCTTGAAACAGATAATGTAGATACAAATGCAGCCAAAGATGAAGTTAAATCCAGCCTTCCACCGATCACAAACCTCAAACGGTGGCAATGGTGGTTTTTGGTGTTCCTTAACATCGGTTTCCTCCTCATTGGTCAAGGTACCGCGATTCTTCTTCTAAGGTTTTACTACGAAAAAGGCGGACATTGTAAATGGGCTGCAACTCTTGCTCAAAACGCGGGATTCCCTATCCTCTTCATACCCTTCATTCTTTTTCCTTCAATTAAGGAACCCTCAACTAAATGTCCTAAGATCATTGTCAAGTTGGTTTATGTTGCTCTTGGTGCCGTTATCGCGTGTGATAACTTGTTGTATTCCGTAGGACTAGCATACTTATCGACCTCTACTTACTCGCTCATTTGTGCAACTCAGTTGGTTTTCAGTGCAATTTTCTCATTTTTCATAAATTCCCAGAAATGTACAGTGTTGATTATAAATTCCATTGTTGTTCTCACATTATCTGCCTCTTTAGTCGGTGTTAGTGACCATTCGGGTAAAAAACATGTCGGTCATGCTAAATACACTCTTGGGTTATTGGCTACACTTGGTGCATCGGCTCTTTATGCTCTTCTACTTTCACTCACACAACTGTCTTTCCAAAAGATCATCAAGAAAGAAACTTTTGCAGTGGTTCTTGAGTTGCAAATTCACACTTCAATCGTTGCATCGTGTGTTTCGCTCGTGGGTCTTTTTGCTAGTGGTGAATGGCGGTTGTTGAAAGGCGAAGTGATGACTTTTGATGAAGGGAGTTTGTCGTATGCCATGACTTTGATTTGGACTGCAGTCGCTTGGCAGATATCTTCGGTTGGTGCTGTGGGTTTGATCTTTGTGGTGTCGTCTTTGTTTTCAAATGTGATTAGTACGCTTGCGTTGTGTCTTTCGCCTTTGGCTGCTGCCATTGCTTTTAACCATTCATTGAAAGGTGCCAAGATCGTGGCGGTTCTTATGGGGATTTGGGGGTTTTCAACTTATGTTTATCAGAAGTGTCTTGACGATCACGAAGCGAAGAACAAACACAAAGATGATAGCTTCGCCGAATGTTGATGATTTACGCTTTTTTGTATAGATTTTTAGTACATTTTTCAAGATTAAATCGATATTTAGGCTTCTTGTCATTCGGTTTATAATCATAGAAACAAGTTGTGTATAGGGTTTATGATGTAATTCTTTAAGCAAATAAAGTTTATTCAGTATCAACTTTTAGTCTTTTAGTTTCATACACATGCAAGAAAAAAAAGAAAAACTGTACATATTACTTGAATGCAATCCTGCAACAACACAATTGCAATTATCCTTGCATCCATTCAAAAAAACACAAGTACAATATGATTATGATCGCGGGTCAAGATTCACCAATATTTTCTTCAACCAGTTCAAGGAGATAATGATCAGGATAAAAAGAATGTAGATAAACTGCATCACATGCCTTCACGTATCATCGGGTATTGTTGTGGTCGACACCTTATGCTGGTAGAGGCTCCTCCATAACTGTATTTTTGTTCATCCAAGAATGACCAGAAAACAGATTGTCAAATTTTGATCTATATATGTGTGTAGGGTGATCTATGTATGTGTGTATAGAGGGTGCATACACTATTGATACAATTATAAGTAGAGAACTACGAGAACTACATAATCACTCATACATAATTCATCGTCAAAAGACCGTCTCATGTTATCACATTTAAAGAAACGGCTATGCGGTTGTAGCAGTTCTCTACTTAAAATTGGTTATGTATTGAGCATCTCTATATATAGAAACGTTCAACATAGAACCAAATATATATACATAAACACAAGAGATACAGAAAATTTCAAGTGTTTGCTAAAAACGTATGGTTGTCCAATGACGAAGAGTTTTAAATATTTTTTATGATTAAGTATAGTTTCTTGACGATGAATGTGAGATGTTGATCAATGAGTTGATCACGCAAAAACGTCATTGAACTAGATTTTACTATTTCAAAAAATGAGTCGCGCATAATATTCTTATTCGATAATGGCTAGATAGAAAAGTATATATAAAACGATTAATCATATAAGATAAAGAAAGTACCTTTTGTTTTCACCGCTTGAGATTTATCAGCAACAATCTCAGGTGCTTTTGTTGGTACATCAGGTAGATCCAACTTCTCTTCATCTTTAGTGGAAACAGGAGCTTCTGGCAGATCTTGAATTGTCATCTGTAGCAGCATGAGAAAGTAATAAATTAAAATAATAACAACGATTATTTCAGCAAGATAGTTGAAATTGGGATTAAATGAACTGAATTAAAACATACCTGAGCTTCCAGGTTTTCAAATTCTGCTAAAATATCCTCTTCGTCCTCGGCTGATAACTTCTCTCCCAAGATTGCATTGATTTCCTGACCAAAACCAAAACATCTCAATAGTTGGATTGGGGGATCTTACTTTTTTTTGGTAACAAGTTTATTTATCAAAAGGATAAACATGCTATCAACCATATAGCCATGTTTACAAACAAAAATGACGGGATACCAATTAGTCGATTACAACATATATATATGTTGCAAATTTGACTAACATATCCCTCTAGCAGAGCTCTCAGGGCTTAGCTTCCACTGAGCGCAAGCTACGTTTTACATGGTCTCATTGGTTAGCAGAGTATTGATGGGGTTAAAGAGTTTTCCGTGTTCTCATGGTTATACAAAAATGACTAACAACATTCCTGACCTGCCTTATCCGTCATGCTGGAATAGTTATTAGTATTATATCTAATATGTTTGTCAGAATTGTCAGTTTATGGTACACTTTAAATGGGCCAATAACCTACAATACATATCTTTTAGTAAGTAACGTTATTAACCCATATAAACAAGTTTGCCACCTTCAAGATGAAGATTGGCATGTCCATTATTTGTAAAAATAAATTGGATTATACTGGTTTGACAAGTTATAAAATTAAGAAATAATTTCATATACCACCTAAAAACTTGGATAGTATCATATTAACCCAATAAAAAATCATAATAGTAAATACTAAATATACCCTTTTTATAAATTTATGTCTTTTAAAGTTCAAACCCTCCCCATAAACCTTGCAATAGGATATGAGAGTTTGGAGTGTAAGGAATAAGAGAAAGGTATAAAGGTCAAATTCTAAATGTATTTATATAATGAGTAAATATAAAATTGTAAGTATTTTCAATGGGTATACAGTATATTTGTTATTAATTTTGTTTCACGGACTCTGAGTAAATATGATAATTATGCAAGTTTTCAGGGGTATATACGAAATTGCCTCATATTGAGGTCTAATTAAAAAACAAAAAAAATTAACTCACATCTTGGTACGCTTTGGCTTCAGCTGTATCATCCATAAGTTTTTGAACATCATCCAAGTTAATTTCACCTTGGATCGCCTTCATTGCATTATTTCCTGCTTTCAAACTCTCAAACACGGCCTTCTGCTTGCTTGCCAGTTCAATATCTGCCAACTAAATATTCAAACAGTGTAAGTTACTATTCTAATTGTGAAAATCCATGGACATACAACTGAATCGAAACTTAAGGTATGAATGACTGCTTACTTGCTGCTCAACATTAACAAGCCATGCATCAACTTGTTTCAATAAATCTTCTTGTACTTTCTTCTTTTTCAGTGCCAACAAGGCCCTTTCTTTCTTCTTTTCACGAAGCAAATCTTTTGCAGCTTGCTTTTCAGCTTCGATAACTTTTTCAAGCTAAGAGTGTAACCACAAGCTTAAAATGAGCAATTGCATACGTTTTCCATAAAATACACCATATAAACCACAAGTTGTCTTTATAGAGAAAAAAGAACTATTATACTAGTTACGTATTTGGCTGATGATTATCATAGTTCAGAAGGGTACCTATGTGTACTATCAAACTCTATATATAGAGACACTATGTAACCCTATTATACACACAAATACACAATCAACATACAGTTACCCTTCGTGGTTTAACTAGAACAATAACATGAAGAGAAAGATAGCATACAAACCCAGAGTACACATCACTATGTGATCTGACAACCTCAAAAAAAAAAAAAAAAAAAAAAAAAAAAAAAAAAAAAAAAAAAACTAAAGCCTAGAATCGTTTGCTAAACTCAAGGAAGGAATGAGTTCAGTTTCATCAAGCCAGGTCTCGTAGATGTGCTTGTTTTATGTATTTCCTGCTCGGTTTTTTGTATACTATAATTTACTTTTGGTTGTTGGTAATATACCGTTCTTCTAATTCTAAATTAGACTAGACTGATAGTCTATATCAATCATAGTTAGATTGCTATTTGTTTATAACATACCACTCAAAGATCTAGCAAGTGTTATTTACATGTTGATCCTATAAAAAGATAAAAATAATATGATTATTTTATTTGCCACCATTTTTTTAATCTGGATTGGACTTAAACAAGCAAAGTATTCTAAAATTTTCTACTTTATGTGTTTGATATCTATAAACTATACGGTTTATTACCTGAACCTGGGCAGAAGGTCACGTAATTTACCATCACTCAACACATATACAAACAAAAAGTGTGCATTAACTGCTTATTTCAGTCAGACCTCATCTATCAAGGAATAAAAAATAGGCCTCAAGTGTCTTATAGTTTCAAAACAGAAGGAATAAACGAATGCCAAAAAAAATAGATCATTTTCGTCTCTACATCTTAACCTCATGTTTAGTGCATGATAAATCTCCAACATGGAACTTCCAACACCCAAACAAGTTGAGCTCATGTTTACTGCAGAATAAATCTTCAACTTAGAGATTCAATTACTTATCAATCAAAGTTAGCATGGTAATGATCCTATAAAATAACCTCTTATTGTTCATAAATTATCAATCAAAGACTTGAATATAAAACAGAAACAACTTTTACATATTGTCCATTCTATATTTTCCAAAGGACCATGAGTGCTATTGATTCTTTTCATTATCATTTGATTCCAGAAAAAAAAAACGAAACTTAAAATAACTTATGACTTAATGTTCATCAAATTCTAGTAATCTCAGTTATGATGTTTAATAGTGTTTGTCCCAACTCCCAAAACCTTGCCAAAGTTTATTAAATTTATTAGTTTCATTAAGCTACTTGGACATCAACTTCACAAAAGTACTCATTCAAGAAAAAGTGTCATAGTATGCATGGGGTATCTTATCGGTGCATAATTTTATTCATATCCAACCATCATCAAGGCGAAGCTAGTTCACTAATGATCACTAAACTGAAAAGTTTTCAATAATGTATTTCAACTTTCAAGAAAACCATTGCATGAACAAGAACTCTTGAGTCCCCCCTCGATTTGGTTTTAACAAAAATTATAGCTCCAAACGGCTACTTTCAGATCTACTTCACCAAATCACATGAATAGCCATTTTGCCTAAACAAATTACCTAAATAGCCATTCAACTTTTTTAAAGAAAAACCGAGTTCAAGTTACGAATGGAAAACCCAATCAAAACATGTATGTGCTGTACGATGCAGTGAAAGGAGAAAGTGACACATGGAACATTGCTGCATATATGAGCAAGCTTTGTGCCAAGCAATAAAGTTTCGCACCAATTTGATTAGTGTACAACTTATTGGTTGGTGCAAAACTTGCTCATTTCAACACGACTACACCCTAGTTCATTTGTCATCTTTCCATTCACTGCGAGTTTTAATTTCAGCACAAATCTTGATTCAATAGATCCAATGTCATGTTTTAATTGGGTTTCCTTTTATTAAAAACATTACTAACCGTAAAAATGAAAATTTCCAAAAAAATTAATGGATAATGTGATATTTAGATGATATGCTTAATTCAAAATGGCTTTTCAGGCAACTTTCCCTACTACAATCCTATGCCTCTATGAGGTGCTATCTAGCCGTTTATTTATCCACCTCGAAAAGCCGATGTTCCAACACACAATACATACATACCCAGTATATCCCACTCATAGTCCGACTATGTGTAGGGTCTGGGAGAGGTAGGATCGGGGCAAACCTTTCCTCTATCCTGAAGGGTAGAGAGACCGCTTCCAATGAGACCCCTGGCTCCAACCGTTTTGAGAATAATAATGACAAATGCATCATGTAATAATTAACATACAAAGGTGCAACACACAATAAGTAACAATGAGCAACCATAATGGGATAAGTACATAGATAGAGGCAATGAGGCATAGAGCATATCCTAAGACAGCAACGAGCAAACAATAAGATAGCATATAAAGGTACCACTTCATCTAGACTAAAAGGGTCACAAACCAAGACAAGAAAATCCCTAACGAAACTAAGTGAAAACAAGAGAATACACACAATGTAATCAACATATACCTAAGTTCCAACACACTTAATAAAAACATGAAATCATGACAAAGATGATCATGTATGCAAGCATCAAACCTAAATGAACCCTTAATCGACCGTATGTACCACATATCTTACTCCAAACAATCATTATCCTAAAATTTAATTTAAAACTCATGAACATGAATTGTGTAATACCTGTTGCTGATACTGAGCAAGCTTACGCCTCTGGGTTTTGAGCGATAAAATCGCTCGATCAACTTCAGTGATCTTCGGCTTCTTCACAAATACATTCCCCATCGAATTAGTTCGATCAAAATCTCAAAAACCTACAATTTCTTCAGACAAAATTTTAGGGTTTTCAATCTGTAGCATGCACCGATAAGCTGCCGTCCTAAGAGTGACGTAAGCTGCACCGATACATACAAAGCGAACAGAATTCTTGATTAGGGTTCTCTGATTGGCGATTGATGATGTTGATTTTACAGCAGATGAAGTCTCACAGGTGTTGAGATTTTGGGTTTTGAAGATGAATTGTGAAGAAAGTAAATCTTTTTGTGCAACAAAGGGATCAAAATTGGGGGTTTCTGAAGGATTTGGATCGGATCCTTGTGATTTATGGATCGGAAGTATGAAGATGCAAGAAGTTATGGAGTCGATAGACCCTTGCTTTGGGTCAATTTGAGAAGAAAGCAAACAAAACACTATTTATTTTATTTTAGTAAAAGAATAACATTGTAGGGTAAAATTACACAAAATTAAGGTTGGTGTTATTATAATGTTCGGTCAGATTAAATAAAAGTTTGGATTTAAAGTCGGCAAAGTGTAGATTTAGATAAAGATAAATCAATCAGTGATTTAAAATTCAAGCGGTTAAAGTGTGGATTTAGATAAAGATAATTTTTATAAAAGTTTAATATTTTTAGTAAATATTATTTCTGATATCTAAACGTTTTCTAAAAAAATCCAATAAAAATTTAATATTTTTAATATTCATTATATAATAAATTTTAGAAAAATATTTTGGACCCAAAATTTTTGAGAAAACACTATTTAGTTCTTTTATTATTTAAAACACAAGTTTCAGAAAAAACAATATAAAATAAAGATACAGATTACAAGTAAATATTAAATAAAGTTACAGATTACAAGTGATATTGGTTTCACTAAAGTATCATACAATGTAAATTAAAGCTAGAGAGCACAAGTGTTATTGGTTTTACTAGAGTAACATACGGTTACTCAAAGTTGGTTGTTATATAATTGAAGCATCACTTGCTTTACCAAGTGTGTTGTTGGAATTGGCTTTGTGTTAATGTAGGTTTAAGAAAAAGATGGAATTTGCTTGGTTCTTTGAAGGCTATATTGATATTTCGTACTGTTGATCTAAACAATACTGCTAAGTTTGTTCATATTGTTTGTATCTGGTTAGCTTCTAGGGTCTTGGTGGTGACTATCTTTGGCAACAAAAAAAATAACACATGTAAAATCAATTAACCATCGGTGATGTATGGTTAGCTTATTTTTACTTATTCAATTTAATCAATGTCGATTCCTTTGTTATTATTTGTAATTTTTTGTGTTATTGGTGCTAATTGTTTGAGTTTTGTCATGGGACACTAGATAATGGATGAAAACATTGTTCCTTTTAAGTTTAACATTATTTTTAAGATGGGAAAACTTATGATATTACATAGAATTACTATAAAAACATCCACCGACATCTCTCAAAATAGAATTAGGGATATTTACCTTAGACTCCACGTCGGGTTAGACTCCACGTCAGCATGACGTATGTATCAATTTATAACTTCTCGATGAACACTTGCATGAAAATTACTATGATATGGGCTTTGATATTGATAGTCTTGATCTACATGCATTCAACAGTGTTATATATCACAAGTGGGAACTCGTATGTTGCAACGAAACCAATTACTTACAGCAGTATACTCGTGTTTCGTTAGTTGAAAAATTATTGATACCAAAATATTGTAAATTTACATGGAATGTATAAGTTTTGATTCATTTAATCGTATATAGTTAACCACATACTATTGACAATACTTATGCTTAATTTTTTTTGTTTAAATACCAAAATTTCAATCACAATAGAACATAGATTCTTGATGATCTCATAATATTGTAACAATTTACGTAGAATGTAACAAGTTTTGATTTGTATATATTAAACACATACTAGTGACGATCATATGCTTTAAATATGACGATATACATGCTTATTTTTTTAGTTTTTTTCATTTAGATAAATTGAATTAAATACTCGGGTGGGGGGATTGCAATTGTGAATTGTAAACAAAGTCAAATTTCTTTTCCTTCTTGCTTGATTTTTGACAGAACAAGTCAACAAACTGGTGTTCTACTGATGTGAACCCACGAGGACCAGAGTGTTCTATTCAATGTTTTCAGAAACGGATCGGATTGTAAACCGGACGTCTTACTAGTTCACTGGTCGGACTGGTTCAACTGGTTGGACCAGATATAAGAACCGGATAAAATTATATTTATTTTATAAATATATATGCAAAAAATACTAAAAAATAAAAATATATATGAAAAACTGGTCGACCCCCGGGTCATCCGGTTCGACCCCCGATTCAACCACTGATTCACCAAACTGAACCAGACTGAAGTCCGGTTCACGGTCCAACCGGTCGGACCGACCGGTCCAGTCCGGTTTTTTCTATTAATATGTTGCTCATGCAAATGTGAAAAATCCATTTGAGTTGTGAACCATTACTTTTATCGAGTTCATTCACCAACATGCAATCTATTATATATTTTAGGAACCCTCATTTTAACTGATTATTGCTCATGTGGAATTGTTTCGTTCCATTACAAGTTTATCTTTTTAAGATGTACGTTTTTAGCAAGCCAAAGATGTGTTTTTATGACGGTAAATCAAACCATTTATTAAATGTTTATTTTAGATTTTTGTTGGTAATTTTAATTTTATCAACACGTATTTTAGTATATTGGATTAACTTGTTGATCGAAAAAATAATATTAGAATATTAAACAAGTTAGATGTCGCGAGAGTGCGGGCTTGATTTTTATTTTTTTGATTTTTTAGAACGACAAAAGGGTGGATCTGCTTAGGAGAATATGTGTTATATTAATCGGACCCACCTATATATTTTCCAGCCAGGACTACACTCTCAACCTCGTCAGGAGGAAACCCCATTACTGAGAAAACATTCTTGCTCAACTCTGAGCATTTTGCTTAGAGTGAGACTTGAACTCATGGTCTTCTAATATTTAAATGTCATAGGTACATCACCTTAACCAGTTGGTCAATTGATTAGTTGGCTAAGGATCATTGATGCGGGCTCGATTTAATTCAAATGTTATTTGGTTGTAATGACATTACCAATTTTAATAATAAGTGGGCTGCTTGAAAATTAAATTAATCTTTTGGATTTGGGCTTAAATGATTGGTTGTTGGGCTCACTTGTGTTAATCCATCGAACTAGCTTTGGGCTATTGGCCATAAAACAATTTCTTTGGCTTTAAAGTTGAAGGAAAATTGTCGATCAAAAGAAGAAAAAAAAGGTTTTCTTGTACTATCTTGTTTTTTCTCTCTCGAAGATATACATGTCAACAGAGAAAAAAAATACGTTATTATTATGAATTATTATCAAAGCAAGTGGATGAACTCTTTGTCAAACTTGTAGAGAAGTTTACTATACTACTTATCTATAAAAATAGTTTACCTTGTCTACCAAAATGATTGATCTTTGTAGTATAAATACTATCTCAATGTAGAGGAGAAGATGCACATCTTGTATACACTTTCATAAGTTATACATTTCTCTTCTTCTTGCTCTTGCAATTCTCTTTAAAGTTCTTAAGGTTATAACACTAATCTTGTGTTAATTATTGTGATATTATAACACGTTATTAGTACGAGAGCTCTTAAACTCTAAACAAGAAGATCAATAAAGCTCAAAGTCATCCATTAAGCAAGAAACAAAATGTCGAGCATTGCGAAAATCGAATTCCCGGCTCTTAATATCAATGATGAAAACTATATGCCGTGGACGGCCCATGTAAAAAGACATTTTAAATCCATGGGTGTTTTAGAAACTATACAAGAGGGAATGCTTACTCCAAACAAGACAAAGCGAAAGCTAATGTCTTTTTACATAAGCATATTGATGAGATGTTACAGTTTGAATACTCAAATTGTGAAGATCCGTATATTTTATGGAAAAATGTACAAAGCAGATTTAATCACAAAAGGGAAGTTTTACTTCCCACTACTAGAGATGAATGGAACAATCTTATGTTTTAAGATTTTATAAAGGTAAACGAGTACACCTCTGATTTGTTCAGAATATGCTCGACCCTTAGATTTTGCGGGCAAAATGTAACCAAGAAAGATATGTTGGAGAAAACTTTCTCCACATTTTATGCATCAAATATAAACTTGCAACAACAATATAAGTTGCAAAAGTTTAAAAGATATTCTGATAAAAATTCATTTATGCTCGTAGCAGAAAAATAATAAGCTTTTGATGAAAAATCATCAACTCGCCCCATGGGATCGTTAGCAATTCCAGAGATAAATGTTGCTACTAAAAACTCTGGAAGAAAGTGGGGATGAGGTCGTGGTCGTGGTTCTTTTGATAAACTTTACCCTAATAATCGCAACCATTCTTTTAAGGGTAATAATAATTACCGATGTAACTTTTATAACCGTGATGTGGTCGTGGCCGTGGTAGAAATCAAAGAACAGTCCCTTACCACACCCTACAAAATAACAATTCCAACCAATACAAAAGGAATGAAACTGGTAGGTCCGAAAACAATGGCATTTCCTGTTTTAGATGTGGTAGCACAAACCATTGGTCGAAGACTTGTCGCACAGGTCCACATTTGTGTGAAATATACCAAGCCTCTCTTAAAAGAAAAGATAAGGAAGTGAACCATGTTGATAATTTTAATGATTCCAATGTTGAGTTGAACACTGTAGACTTTGACATAGAACTCTGAAACACATGTTGCTTGACCATAATAGTTATATGTAACAATTAAGTGTTTTCCTATCTTCAATTATGTATTTTTCTTCATGTAATGTTTTCTTTCGATTAAATAAAATTCTTGTTAAAATATAACAATGTCGTCGCTATTCACTTTTATTTTTCTTTATACTTTCAAGATTAAAATGAAAATCACCGGAGCACAAGATCAAACAAATGAAGCAGATATATGTATAACAGATAGTGGAGCCATGCACACTATACTTAGATCTAAGAAAATATTTTTATGAACTTAAACCAACAAAAGAAATCGTTAATACAATATCAGGCCCTACACACCTGATAGAAGGAGTGGGAAAAGCTAATTTAGTATTACCAAATGGTACAAAGCTTATAATAGAAAATGCTTTATTTCCCCAAAATCAACACGAAATCTGTTGAGTTTCAAAAACATATATCATAACGGATATGATACTCAGTCAAGGACTGTTGATAATGAAAAATATTTGCATATAATAAGCAAAAATCAGATATTAGAAAAACTGCCACTGCTTCAGTCTGGTTTACATTATACACACATTAATGTGCCTCAGGCATATATGGCGGTTAAAGAAAAATTTTATGATCCTGAAACACTTAACTTATGGCATGCAGATTAGGCCATCCAGGATCTACAATGATAAAAAGAATAAAGGAAAACACTCATGGGCATCCATTGAAATATCAAAAGATCTCACAATCGAATAAAATTCCTTTATGTACATCTTGTTCTCTTGGGAAACTAATTACAAGGCCTTCGCCTGTGAAAGTTGAAAAGGAATCACCTTTGTTTCTTGAAAGAATTCAAGGATATATATGTGGGCCAGTTCATCCACCATGTGGACCATTTAGATACTTTATAGTTTTGATAGACGCATCAAGTAGATGGTCTCATGTCTCTTTGTTATCAACTCGTAATGTAGCATTTGCGAAATTTCTTGCACAAATTATCAAATTACGAGCACATTTTTCTGATTATACTATTAAAAAGGCGAGACTTGATAATGCTGATGAATTCACATCACATGCTTTTAATGATTATTGCATGTCTGTAGGAATTATTGTTGAACACCCCGTTGCTCATGTACACACACAAAATGGCTTAGCTGAGTCATTAATCAAACGTCTACAGCTAATAGCTAGACCATTAATAATGTGGACAAAACTCCATGTGTCTATTTGGGGTCATGCAATTCTTCATACTGGATCACTAATTCGTATGAGACCAAGTGCATATCTTAAATACTCTCCGTTACAACTTGTTTCTGGCAATGAGGAAGACATTTCCCACCTTAGAATTTTTGGGTGTGCTGTGTATGTCCCTATTGCACCACCACAACGCACAAAAATGGGTCCTCAAAGAAGTTTGGGAATATATGTTGGATATGAATCTGCTTCCATCATAAAATATCTTGAATCTTTAACGGGTGATATATTTACAGCATGTTTTGCTAATTGTCACTTTAGCGAGTCAGTTTTCCCGACATTAGGGGGGAGAAAAGAAAAATCAAGAAAATGATGTCTCATGGTATGTTCCTTCATTATTCTATCTTGATACAGTAACTAAACAACGTGAGACAAAGGTTCAAAAGATAATACATCTGCAAGAAATTGCAAATCAATAACCTCATGCATTTACTGACACAAATAGAGTTACTAAATCTCATATACCAGCTGCTAATGCTCCAGCTCGAGTTGAGATTCCAAATAAGCAAATAGATAATACAAAGGCTCATGAATATCAGAGACGTTTGAAACGTGGAAGACCAATCGGTTCCAAGGATAAAAATTCTCAAAAAAGAAAAATTCATGAAAAGGAAGTTGACCATAAAATGAATGATCTTGATGCAACGCTAAATACCAAAACCTCTCATGAAGAGGATTTGGATGAAAATATGGTCACACACATATCTTATGGAATCGAGATGAAATGGAAAGTATTGATGAAATATTTTCTTATTCTATAGCAAGTGACATCATGAGTGGAGATGATGATCCTGAATCAAAATCAGTTAGTGACTATCAAAATAGACATGATTGGGATAAATGGAAAGAAGCTATGCAAGCTGAATTAGATCCACTCAACAAGCGAAAGGTCTTTGGACCTATTGTTATTACTCCGGTGGCTGTAAAGCCTGTAGGGTATAAATGAGTTTTCGTACGAAAACAAAATAAGAAAACTGAAGTTACAAGGTATAAAGCTAGACTTGTAGCTCAAGGATTTTCACAAAAGCTAGGGATTAACTATGAGAAAACATATTTCTTTTTTATGGATGCAATAACCTTTAGATATTTAATCAGCTTAGCAGTCTCTAGAAATTTAGAGATGCGTCTTATGGATGTTGTCACAACTTACTTGTATTGATCACTAGATAGTGACATCTATATGAAAATTCCTGAAGGTTTTAAATTCCCTGAAGCATTAAGCTCAAAGCCTAAGGAAATGTATTCCATCAAATTACAAAGATCCTTGTATGGACTCAAACAATCTGGAAGGATGTGGTACAATTGTTTGAGTGATTATTTGACAAGTAAAGGATACACAAGTAACCTTATTTGTCCATGCGTCTTCATTAAGAAAACAATATCAGGATATGTGATCATAGCTGTGTATGTTGATGATCTAAATATAATTGGGACGCAAAAGGAAATTAATGAAACAATTGCTCTTTTAAAGAAAGAATTTGAGATGAAAGACCTTGGAAAAATCAAATTTTGTTTTGGTTTGCAGATTGAGCATATGCATAATGGAATACTTATACATCAATCAACTTATACTGAGAAACTTTTAAAGCGTTTCAATATGGACAAGGCAAATCCTTTAAGCACACCGATGGTTGTTAGATCACTCAATGTTGATAATGATCCATTTTTTCCTTGCGAAGATAATGAAGAGGTTCTTGATCCAGAGATACCATATCTCAGTGCAATTAGAGCTCTTATGTATCTTACTAACTGTACAAGACTGACATTTCTTTTGCAGTTAATTTGTTAGCAAGATTTAGTTCAGCCCCTACTAAAAGACACTGGAATGGGATTAAACATAGTTTTTGATATCTTCGAGGTACTATTGATTTAGGCTTGTTTTATCCTAATAATTCAAAAGGGTTGGTTGGTTATGCAGATGCAAGTTATTTATCTGATCCCCATAAAGCAAAATCTTAAACTGGATACGTATTTAAGAATGGAGGAACTACGATTTCATGGCGTTCTCAGAAACAAACACTCGTTGCGATATCCTCAAATTATGCTGAACTCATTGCACTACATGAAGCTTCAAGAGAATATGTATGGTTAAGATCTATGACACAACTTATATCAACTTCTTGTGGATTAGAGAAAGATGAAAATGCAACACCAATCTATGAAGATAATGCAGCTTGTGTCTCATAGATGAAAGAAGGGTATATCAAAAGAGACAGAACAAAACATATACCACCAAGATTGTAAGGCCCCGTTCCCGGGACGCTTACAGTTGGCCATTCATCGCACATAAAAATATAATTACATTTCATTAAGAAAACATTGCAGCGGAAACATTCAAAAATGACATCACATTTCATTATAAATACTTTTGCCAAATAATACATCATTATCCGGTTACAAAATTCATGTTTGCATTACATCACAAAAGCTATATAATTGGATGCCATCCCAAAAGAGCTGAGTAGCCTTGCCGTGCCATCCTCAGCAATCATTACCTGCCAACTGGAAAATGCAATAAAAGTCAGCGTTGCTGAGTGAGTTCTAGTTTTAATAATGAAACATACTTTACTTTCATTAAAAATCATTCCTTTATCATGCGATCATGCAACATACGTATACACAGATAATTTCATTATTATCTTTCATCTCATTCATTATCTTCCATTCTTTTCGTTCATTCTGTCTTCCGAGTCTTTTGCGACAACATGGTCGCTCACCTCAATGGCAATCTCAATGATTGCTCGCTATCCGAGTCTTTTGCACCCCTAAGGTTGCTCACCCCAATTGCCCATCACGATAGCAAGCTATCCGAGTCTTTTGCAACAACAAGGTTGCTCACCCCAAGGCAACATCACGATAGCTCTTACTCGAGTCTTTTGCAACTGCGAGGTTGCTCACCTCATAGGCAATCTAAATGATTGCACTTCATCCGAGTCTTTTGCAACACAAAGTCGCTCACCCCAATAAATATGCTTGCAAGCCTTTCATTCATTCATTCATCGTTCATTAATGCATGCATTCTTACTTCATGTTCCTCTTTCATTATCTTTCGCTTTACATTACATAATACTTCATTCCTTCATTCATTCATTCATTCATCCATTTATTCATTCATTAGCATGACATGTAAAGCCACAAGAAAGATAAGCATACATCATAATAAGGAACATTCATACACATTCATCATCATCATACAGGGCAACATCATACATTCATAATATGCATAAACATGCAACATCATCATCTTCATGCCCTACATGCTCTCTAAGGCCATAACATTCATCTTACATGCTCTACGGGTTACTTTACATCAAACTTACATCTGCACCTTTCCCCGAAGGCCAGAAGTCAAACTACACATTCCCTCGAGTGCAACAGCCTTGTTCGGGCGTATGGACACTCTTCAGTCGCATGGCCTCCATGCGACTGAACATCATGCGACTGGACTCATGCGGATGGACATCTATGCGAATGAACATCCAATCGTGCGTATGGACCTTGTGCGAATGGGATTACTACGAATGGGCACCTATGCGACTAACCTCATGCGTATGGACTCATGCGACTAAGCCTTTATGCGACTGAAGCCTCAGTCGCACATCCCTCGTGCGACTGGACTCCCAGTCGTGCGACTGAGTCCCAATCGTGCGAACGAACCTCCAATCGCCCTCATTCGGCCGTATGGCCTTCATTCGGTCGCCTAGCCCTAGCTGATGCAGAATGGAGTTCATCCCGAACCCAATCTGCCATTTTCGGCCTCCAAGCTCATCCAAACCCATTCTAAGCCTAAATCGACCCTCCTGGACCTTAGGAATGCATACCTTAACACCATACAAGCACACCCAAGCCCGAAATCATACTCTAAACACATCATACACATCACACCCAAATGGGTCAAACACACATACACATAAAAACGGGTTTTGCACACTTTCCAGCCCCAAAATCAGTTGAAAACAAGTAAAAGTGGGGTCCTAGAACTCACACAATCGAGCACAAAGACAAGAGCTTCGATTTGGCTTGCTACTCGACGGATTTGGACACCCGAATCACCCGAATCAACCCTTTTTCTCCTTTTTCTCCTCTTTCTCTCTTCTCTCTTCTTTTGAGCTGAATTTTGTGAAGTGTGGGGAGAGTGGGCTGCCCTCTCCCTACACATATCACCACATTACCCGACTTTTCGTCGTTGGCGAGTTTGGTCCCTCGACTTTGGACTTTATTTCTTTTCTTTCTTCGCCGGCTTCAAAATAATAAATTTCCGGGTGTTACAAGTCCACCCCCCCTTAAATAGGTTTCGTCCCCGAAACCTGTCATTCCTCGAACAAACGTGGATAATGCTGTCTCATTTCTTCCTCAGTCTCCCACGTTGACTCGGAGGAACCACTTTATTCCTTAGCCTTTTCTCCTTTCGGTCGATGATTGCCACTGGTTGCTCTACATAATTGAGCCGTTCATCTACTTCGATATCTTCCAATGGGACAATCATATCTTCATCTGCTAAGCACTTCCTTAGATGAGATACATGGAATGTCGGGTGAATTCCACTTAACTCATCTGGTAACTCCAGTCTATAGGCCACCTCTCCTACTCGAGCAATGATTCGGAAAGGGCCTATATACCTTGGGCTCAACTTGCCCCGCTTTCGGAAGCGAATGATACCCTTCCAAGGTGAGACCTTCAACATAACCCGGTCACCCACCTGGAACTCAATCGGCCTGCGCCTTTTGTCAGCATACGACTTCTGTCTGTCTTTAGCTGCCTTCATGAAGGCTTTAATCTTCTCAAGCTTCTCAGTCGTAGCCTCGATTACCTCGACGCTTCCCAATTCCTTCTGACCAATATCACCCCAACAAACGGGCGTTCTGCATCTCCTACCGTATAACATCTCATATGGAGGCATGCCAATGCTGGCATGGTAACTGTTGTTGTATGAGAATTCAGCTAACGGTAGGTGGTCATCCCAACTTCCACCAAAATCAATTACACATGCCCGAAGCATGTCTTCCAGCGTCTGGATGGTCCTTTCTGACTGACCATCAGTCTGGGGATGATAAGCCGTGCTGATATGTAACCTCGTCCCCATAGCATCGTGGAACTTCTTCCAGAATTTAGATGTAAACCGAGTGTCACGATCCGACACAATAGACACCGGTACACCATGACGAGTCACGATCTCCTTAATGAACAGATCAGCCAACCTCTCGGATGAATATGTCTCGCGGATCGGTAGGAAGTGAGCACTCTTTGTCAACCGGTCAACTATCACCCATATGGCATCGTACCCTTTCGGAGTACGCGGCAGCTTGGTAATGAAATCCATGGTGATGTGCTCCCACTTCCATTCCGGTATATCCAAAGGTTGTATCTTCCCATACGGCTTTTGGTGCTCGGCCTTCACCTGTAAGCAAGTAAGGCACTTACTCACATACTCCACCACATCGCGCTTCATGCCCGGCCACCAATAATTTTTCTTCATATCATGGTACATCTTTGTGGCACCAGGATGAATGGAGTACCGAGTCTTGTGAGCTTCATCCATTATCTTCCCCCGTAGATCCCCAAAACGAGGAATCCACACACGATCAAATCGGGTTCTAACACCAAGCGTGTTTTCACCCAGTTCTCCAACCAGACCTCTCATTCTTTCAAAGTTAAGATGATCTTCTTTCAATGCCTCATCTTGAAACTCTTTAACCTGCTTCATCACATCGGAGGTCATGATCAACTGATAGGCTTTCACCCGAATCGGCTCGGGTCTCTCCTTCCGGCTAAGGGCATCAGCCACCACGTTGGCCTTGCCCGGATGGTAGTGGATCTCACAATCATAATCCTTTATAAGTTCCAACCACCGTCTCTGCCTCATGTTCAAATCCTTCTGCTCAAAGAAGTACTTCAGGCTCTTGTGGTCAGTGAATATGGTGCACTTCGTCCCGTAGAGGTAGTGCCTCCAAATCTTTAATGCAAAGACCACGGCTGCCAGCTCCAAGTCATGAGTAGGATAATTGACCTCATGAACCTTCAACTGTCGGGATGCATAGGCTATAACCTTTCCTCTCTGCATTAACACACACCCCAACCCCGAGTAAGAAGCATCGGAATAAACCACCATATCTTCACTTCCACCGGGTAATGACAGAACAGGAGCTTGAGTCAATCTCGCCTTAATTCTTCAAACGCCTTCTCTTGAGCTTGACCCCATACGAACTTCACATCTTTTCGGGTCAACTTAGTCAGTGGAGAAGCAATCTTAGAGAAGTCTTGGATGAATCTTCTATAGTAGCCCGCCAAACCCAAGAAACTGCGAATCTCGGATGGCGTCTTTGGTGACTTCCATTGCATAACCGCCTCCACTTTCGCCGGGTCCACCATAATCCCATCGGGATTCACCACGTGACCCAAGAACTGAACTTCGCGCAACCAGAACGCGCACTTGGAGAATTTAGCATACAACTTCTCCCTTCTCAGCGTCTCTAGAACCTCCCGAATGTGTTCGGCATGCTCTGCTTCGCTCCTCGAGTAAATCAGGATATCATCAATAAACACAATCACTGATTTATCCAACATAGGCCGACACACACGGTTCATCAAATCCATAAAAGCAGCTGGCGCGTTGGTCAAGCCAAAGGACATGACAAGAAACTCGTAGTGACCATAGCGCGTACGGAAAGCTGTTTTAGGGATATCTTGCTCCTTCACCTTCAACTGATGGTAACCAGATCGAAGATCTATTCTCGAAAACCAACTGGCACCCTGAAGCTGATCGAACAAATCATCAATCCTCGGTAAGGGGTATCGGTTCTTCACTGTCAACTTGTTCAGCTCGCGGTAGTCTATGCACATCCTCATACTACCGTCCTTCTTCTTTACAAACAGGACCGGAGCACCCCAAGGAGAGATACTCGGTCTAATGAACCCCTTATCAAGCAGCTCTTGCAACTGCTCCATCAATTCTTTCATCTCGGTCGGAGCCAACCGATACGGTGCCTTGGCAACCGGTTGGGCACCCGGTATCAGATCAATCTGAAAACACACTCTGGATCTGGAAAGTCACACACAACCGGTACATCGGCTAGTTGTGGTGTGGCGTATCCACATCCTTTACATAGGCCAAGTAGGCACTACATCCACGCCTCATACACTTTCCCGCCACCGCCATCGAGATCACTTTCGGAATCGTAGTAACCCGATCACCATACACTGTCACTGAACTACCGTCAGGCGCCAACAACCGAATCATCTTCTTGCGACACACAATGTTCGCCTCGAAGTCCGCTAACCAATCCATCCCAAGAACCAAGTCAAAACCACCTAAGGTCATCACAAACGGTCTAACAGGAAACTTATGACCCTCGAGCTCCACATCACAATTCTCTATCATCTCAGAAATCCTGGTAGACTTACCTATGGCAGTTTCTACATCGAAGGGCGCATCAACACATCTACTACTAACAGGCAGCTTAGCACAGAAAGCAGCAGAAATAAAACTTTTACTCGCACCAGAATCAAATAACACAGAAGCTAAAGTTTGGTTCACCAGAAACGTACCGGACACGACATCAGGGTCCGTTCTAGCTTCCTCCTGTGTCATGGTGAATGCCCTGGCGCTCGCCCTCGGTCCATCACCTCCCGTCCTCTTTGCCCCTGAACTCTCAGCCCTCGGCTTCTTACAATCTTTGAGCACGTGACCCTCTTCACCACAGTTAAAGCATCGGACCGCACGACAGTCCTTTGCCATGTGCCCCGCCTTTCCACACCTGAAGCACAAGTTCGATCCAAACCTGCACTCCCCGCTATGCTCCCGTCCACATTTACCACACCTTCTCGATCCCGCACCAGACATAACCACACGGCGATCATCCACCCGTGCCTTCTTATTACCCGTCGAGGCATTACCCCGACCAAACCTCTTCCCCTGCCAGTTCCGGTCACCACCGCTCTTCCTGCCACCATCAGTCACCACCACCGTCCTCTCGTCATACAATCTTCCCGCCAAATCCACCGCCGACCTAAACGTGCTCGGCCGGGCGGCGATCATGTGCCTGCGAATATCCGCCGGCAAACCCTGTATATACCTCTTGATCTTTCGGGACAGAGGTGTCACTTGATCTGGCACCAGACGTGCCATCTCGTTGAACTTCGTGGTGTACTGTTGGTGGGTCATGGTTCCCGCCTCCAGTTGCAGAAACTCCCTCTCAACCTTATCCATTTCCCGATGAGGACAAAACTCCTCGATCACCATCTTCTTCAGTTCGGGCCACCTCATTCGCCCGATCGCCCGATTACCCTCTGCTTGGACAATGTTGTCCCACCAGCATAGTGCCGAGTCCACGAAGGAGTGGGTGGCAAACTTGACTTTCTGATCTTCTCGGCACTCGCTGATGTCGAGAACAGCCTCCATTTCTCTCACCCATCGGTGAGCAGCGGCAGCATTGCCATTACCGTCAAAAGTAGGGGGCTTGCATCTCATAAACACCCCGTAGTTGCAGCCTCGTGCCACCTCCCGCACAGGCTCCTCTTCCTCTTCCTCCTCATTATCGGAGAAAATAGTTTCGGGCTCCGGTTGCTCCCCCGAGGCCCGGTTTCTCTCCTTCCTTTCCCCTTCTTTCACAGCCTTGATGACTTCGGTCACCACAGACGGTAAGATCGTCTGCATGACCTGATGTACTTCCTCAACAACCGCCTCCTTTACTGAGGCCCTCAAATTCGCACTCTCATCCCCAGCTTCTGGATGAGGAGTCTCAGGTTCTGCAGGAACCTCTTTCTCAGCTCTAGGCCTTCCTCTTTTAGGGCGTGGTTCAGCAACAGGGCCATCACGGCCTCCACCCCTAGAAGCTCTAGAAGATCTACCACCAGCCATTCTCTATCACACTGAAAGATTCAAACACCAACACGGTCATTCAAGGAAACAACTCAGTTTATGTCAAGTATAGTAAGTCCCTAATTACAGTGGCCAGTGGTGATTAGCCACTTACTGTACTCTTCATACCCCAAGTATTACCTGTCCTGACTACATCAGTATTCAAATCTATACAACACATAACATATACCATGCGCACATAAAACCGGTTAACTTTAAGAAAATACCTGATGGCACGCAGCTACTCAGTTTGGCATCCCATTCCCTTTTCGTCCCATTCTCAGTTTAAGTTAAGGTTTATTTTGAAAATTTACTCATTTCACTTAAACTTTGGCTCTGATACCAACTTGTAAGGCCCCGTTCCCGGGACGCTTACAGTTGGCCATTCATCGCACATAAAACATATAATTACATTTCATTAAGAAAACATTGCAGCGGAAACATTCAAAAATGACATCACATTTCATTATAAATACTTTTGCCAAATAATACATCATTATCCGGTTACAAAATTCATGTTTGCATTACATCACAAAAGCTATATAATTGGATGCCATCCCAAAAGAGCTGAGTAGCCTTGCCGTGCCATCCTCAGCAATCATTACCTGCCAACTGGAAAATGCAATAAAAGTCAGCGTTGCTGAGTGAGTTCTAGTTTTAATAATGAAACATACTTTACTTTCATTAAAAATCATTCCTTTATCATGCGATCATGCAACATACGTATACACAGATAATTTCATTATTATCTTTCATCTCATTCATTATCTTCCATTCTTTTCGTTCATTCTGTCTTCCGAGTCTTTTGCGACAACATGGTCGCTCACCTCAATGGCAATCTCAATGATTGCTCGCTATCCGAGTCTTTTGCACCCCTAAGGTTGCTCACCCCAATTGCCCATCACGATAGCAAGCTATCCGAGTCTTTTGCAACAACAAGGTTGCTCACCCCAAGGCAACATCACGATAGCTCTTACTCGAGTCTTTTGCAACTGCGAGGTTGCTCACCTCATAGGCAATCTAAATGATTGCACTTCATCCGAGTCTTTTGCAACACAAAGTCGCTCACCCCAATAAATATGCTTGCAAGCCTTTCATTCATTCATTCATCGTTCATTAATGCATGCATTCTTACTTCATGTTCCTCTTTCATTATCTTTCGCTTTACATTACATAATACTTCATTCCTTCATTCATTCATTCATTCATCCATTTATTCATTCATTAGCATGACATGTAAAGCCACAAGAAAGATAAGCATACATCATAATAAGGAACATTCATACACATTCATCATCATCATACAGGGCAACATCATACATTCATAATATGCATAAACATGCAACATCATCATCTTCATGCCCTACATGCTCTCTAAGGCCATAACATTCATCTTACATGCTCTACGGGTTACTTTACATCAAACTTACATCTGCACCTTTCCCCGAAGGCCAGAAGTCAAACTACACATTCCCTCGAGTGCAACAGCCTTGTTCGGGCGTATGGACACTCTTCAGTCGCATGGCCTCCATGCGACTGAACATCATGCGACTGGACTCATGCGGATGGACATCTATGCGAATGAACATCCAATCGTGCGTATGGACCTTGTGCGAATGGGATTACTACGAATGGGCACCTATGCGACTAACCTCATGCGTATGGACTCATGCGACTAAGCCTTTATGCGACTGAAGCCTCAGTCGCACATCCCTCGTGCGACTGGACTCCCAGTCGTGCGACTGAGTCCCAATCGTGCGAACGAACCTCCAATCGCCCTCATTCGGCCGTATGGCCTTCATTCGGTCGCCTAGCCCTAGCTGATGCAGAATGGAGTTCATCCCGAACCCAATCTGCCATTTTCGGCCTCCAAGCTCATCCAAACCCATTCTAAGCCTAAATCGACCCTCCTGGACCTTAGGAATGCATACCTTAACACCATACAAGCACACCCAAGCCCGAAATCATACTCTAAACACATCATACACATCACACCCAAATGGGTCAAACACACATACACATAAAAACGGGTTTTGCACACTTTCCAGCCCCAAAATCAGTTGAAAACAAGTAAAAGTGGGGTCCTAGAACTCACACAATCGAGCACAAAGACAAGAGCTTCGATTTGGCTTGCTACTCGACGGATTTGGACACCCGAATCACCCGAATCAACCCTTTTTCTCCTTTTTCTCCTCTTTCTCTCTTCTCTCTTCTTTTGAGCTGAATTTTGTGAAGTGTGGGGAGAGTGGGCTGCCCTCTCCCTACACATATCACCACATTACCCGACTTTTCGTCGTTGGCGAGTTTGGTCCCTCGACTTTGGACTTTATTTCTTTTCTTTCTTCGCCGGCTTCAAAATAATAAATTTCCGGGTGTTACAAAGATTCTTTTCATACACTTAAGATCTTATTAAAGATAAACAAGTCGAAATGAGATACGTTCAATCTAGTAACAATTCAGTTGATCTTTTCACAAAGACACTTCCTAAAACAACTTTTAGAAAACATGTTTATGATATTGGCATGCGGCATCTACACACAATGTGATGATCTACAGAAGACAATTTGAGGGGGAGTTATAAGTTGCACTCTTTTTTCTTAGCTAAGCTTTTTTCCCACTGAGTTTTTCTTTAGCAAGGTTTTTAATGAGTCAATACTTAAACTCTTGAAGTTTGAAAAGTGTCATCTAAGGGGGAGTATTATGAATTATTACCATAGCAAGTGGATGAACTCTTTGTCAAGCTTGTAGATAAGTTTACTATGCTACTTATCTACCAAAATAGTTTACCTTGTCTACCAAAATGATTGATCTTTGTAGTATAAATACCACCTCAATGTAAAAGAGAAGATGCAACTCTTGTATACACTTTCATAAGTTATGCATTTCTCTTCTTCTTGCTCTTGCAACTCTCTCTTGCTCTTGCAACTCTCTTTAAAGTTCTTAAGGTTATAACACCAATCTTGTGTTATTTATTGTGATATTATAACAGTTATGGGTTTTTTTCCTTTATGAAGATATTCTTTGCTTCAATCAAATCTTACTTTATCAAAAACTATTTGTCTAATACGATAAATCAGTCGTGTGTCACTCACGAAATAGGTTTATCTGATAGTTCTCGTATGATTCAGGTATAATCCAAGTGATTTTGTGTTTGAATATTGAATCTGAATCAGGTTTTTTGACATTTTGTGTTATATACTTGTGATTTTTACAACTCTCGTATCGACAACACATACACACTTGACAATGAAACACACACACACAATCCACACACACCACAGTCCACACACATTGACACTACATGCCCACACTTACCGTTTCACCCATTATATGTATTTTCCAAAACTCACACTTATCAATATTTCACACTTAAGTGTTAGCCGCAAATACAGATTGGAATCAATGCTCGACACACTATCAAGTATCAACGTATGCTGATATGCCTCACACTTTTTGCTGTCAAAATGATTTATCACACTAAGTGAATATGTATCCCCACTCTCACACAACAATAATTCACAATATTTAGCTATCCAGTTAAAACATCTTAAACGTTGCTTAGTTATTAACTGTCACACCCCAACCTTGACGGCGGAAACGTCGAGGAGTGAGAGTTAAGATCGTTCACAGCCACATAACGCTATTAATAATCCCAATATAATTTAAACATAAGTTTCAATTGTATCATTACAAACATAAGTCTCAAAGAAATTAAAGGCATAGCATAGAATGTAACAATCATTCTTATTTCATTTATTTAACTAGGTCCATTCCTAGATGTGCAAGCTTCAAAGAGTAGATCACATACTTGAGGTATTCCTGAAACATGTTAAAAATAAAAGGTCAACATAAAAATGTTGGTGAGCATTCTATAGTTTTCAATACATAAGTATATAAAAGATGGCAATTCAAGTCATAAGTTAGTGAATAAAGTGATTAGGGATGTTATGAACAATGCAACAATCAAACCTCGACAAAGTTTTACAAGTCTCAAACGTTAAAAGTATATACGATCAGCTAAGTGTACTTGGATCAACCAAGCAGGCTTGTCTTACCCATAGATCTTTGACTTCGCTGGACTAGCAATAGTTAATGATTGTACATATAACGCCATAACATGGTAACCACAAAAGTTCAACTAACCACGACTTTACAAGATGAATTGCCATAGGTTTACAAGTCTCAAAGAAGTTTACAAGTGCAATAATATAAGTTAACATGTTTCACCCCAAAGTGTAAAAATAAGAAAAAGGGGTATGAAATACTCACTTGATCAAATAAGTAAAGAATGACGATTAATAACAAAATATGATAAGCAACGCTCCAACGTAGTCCTTCACAAGTTACCTAAATATATATATATATTTTACAAGTTTAAGTTTAAATAATAAGATTAACGTTTTAATGCGAACTAGGGTTTCCATTGAGATTTGGGGATTTTTAATAAATAAATCAAGCAATTATAAATAAAATTCAATGATTTAACTTATCGAGTTAATAATGATTAAATATGATATGTGAAAAGAGATGAATAATTCAATAATTAATTATTCAAAATTTGATAAAAGTAATTAATTAATATTTACTTTAAATGACCTTAAAACTATCATTTTATAAGGTTTTTAAACGTTTTAAATAATCTTTGTAAAAGTCTTATAATATCAAAGCTTTAAAACAATAATAAAGAAATAATATAAAATTTATGTTATCTTATAAGTCTCATAAACTTAAATAAAGTTTAAGAAATAATGTTATTAACTAATTATATATAACATGATTATATGAATAAATGAATAATTAATCATTAAATAACTATTTGAATACTTGTACATATAGATTAATAACGGTTTAGAATAATCCACATTTGAACCAAATAAGGTTATAACATTTAAATTACATAAAATAATTACTAATACTTTTTATAATCTTTGTTATTCTTTAAAGTAATTAAATTTAAAATCATAAGTTTTTTTTTAAATTTAATAATAACTTAATTAATGATTCAATCAAAACAATGAATTAGATAATCAATTATTCAAAGAAGTTCTAACATAACTTATTCGATTTAAAGACAATCATTATAAACTAATAAAATACAAATTTTTAAGTAACTCTAGTCATAGTTTTTATAAGTTTGAAACTACAAAATTAGAATATTATTTGTTAAATAAATTTCATAAATTAAATAAATAACTTCCGGAATAAATTTAATTAATAGTAATAATTTTGTTTTGATGAAGTAGTATATTAAGAGTTTATGGAATTTAAAAGAAAATTAAACTAGAAATAAATAATAAAAAAAAAAGATAAAAATAACATGCGGGTGCCCGGGTTCGAACCCGGGACCCCATGTGTGTTTTCCATGTAAGTTACCAGTGGGCTATAAGCCCCATATCTGATAAAAACTCAATTTTAAAGTTTAAATACAATAGCTACAGAATCACCCAATTCATAAGAACCCTAGAATCGATTCGGATCAGATTGAACATGAATCCGTTGTTGTTAACGTCGATTATCATGGGGCTTTTGATCCCCATGTAAAATCGAGCATATTGATATATGAAACTTACATGTTTGAGTTCGATTTGATGATCTCAAGTTTAAGAACGAGTCGCGACGATATGATGGTTGATTCATGGTGCAAACGTTATTCATAATCAAATTAACTTTTCAGGAAGCTTCGGATGGTGATTCTAAGTAAAAACCCTCAACCAATTTTGTACAAAAGGGCTCGGAAGTTCGACTTCGATTGTGTGGCAGGGGCGATGAAGGGTGATGATCGGTGAGGAGGTGTGCGTGTGTTTGAATTGAAATTGAGTGCTTTCACGGCATACAATCATCTAATCGGGAGTTTTTCTTTGCTTATTAATGTTTGATTCCTTCGGTTACAAGTTGAATGACTTTAATCTTTTGAAAGTACTTTCGGTTTTTGGGTTTCTTGCGTTATTGGCCGAGTAAACACAATTAAACACGGGTTCGAGTTCGAAACCGACGCGTGAAGGTCAACGAGTGGTTAATTCGAGTGTAACGGGTCGATTTTTGATGACTAGAGCGTCGCCGGAGTTGGTAGCCAGAGGTGACCGGAAAAGGGGCCGACCAGGGGGGGGGGGGAAGACGGTTTGGGATTTTTTTATATATATAGATTACAATTTCAGTCCCTGTAGTTTTGAAGATTTGTTATTTTATGTAAGGACTTAAATTTTAAGTTTCTAAATGAACAATTAAGCCCCCTAGACTTCTCTTTTAAGTTTAACTAATTTTACAAGTTGTTATTATTAATATTATTATTATTTTTCTTAGTTATTAGAATATTATGATTTCTATTATTCATTTAATTAATTTGTTAATCACCAATTTAATAATAAGTCCCCAAAGTCCCAAAATTGACATAAAAGGTCCTTTTAAGACTTAATAAAGTTTACTTCTAAGTTAATAAAATTAAGAGATGTCACAGTCTCCCCAACTTAAAAGAATTTCGTCCCGAAATTATAAAATGAACTTAGATGAACAAAGGAATTATAATGAAAGGTAAGTGTACAACGGCCAGTGATAGACGTTTGATTACAGATGAGATGTTTTGAAATTGGCATATGAAACGTTGAAAGATGATGAAGAGTTACCGTGGTACCTTAGATTCATAAGTCACAACTTCTAGAATATAATTTCGTAGTAATTTGATGTCTAGAAATCAATAAGGACCAACAATGATAAGAAAGGTTAACCGACAGGATTTAAGAATCCCAAACGTCACTATATGAAACGATCTTAACACATATCTTGTGAATATGTATCTCTCCTTTGACCAATCATCGGTCTAAGAATAATACGATATGCGAAGATTTTGGAATAAGTTCACGACGATGGTTAGGAACATTATTAAAAGTAGAAAATGAATTGATCATCCAAATTAATGATCGATTTTTAACGACATACCACGGTATACGACTATTTGGGATAGATACGAGCCAATTTCTCGACCCGTTAACCCACATGAGTCAATATGAAATTTGTTAATCGGTCTATAATGCACCATTTGTCATCATGGCATCTAAGATAAGAGGCATTTAGTGATGAAAGTTAAACAGGAGATTCATAGGAACACGGATGTTAGGCTTTGTCATATATGAAGGTAAGACACTTGGACACATACCAAGTTATGTCTTTTCTTTTATGCCAAACCCTTGACTACAAGTTACGAAGGTTTATGAACCTCCACGTTACAATGTAAGTAATAACAAGCCTCGTTAGTCGAAACCAAGATAGAGTTTTAAAGATTTTCCAAGGTTAAGGGTTCAAAAGTGATTCAAGAAGTAACGCAAACAATAAGACATGCATTTGTAACCATGTCTTGCAAGGTAACAAATTTCCAAATATAGATTGCATACGTAATTCATCAACCCCATAAGTACAGTCGAGAACATTCGTATGACTAGAAAGACATAACCACAAGTTGATAATGTTTTTTTTATTTAGTAGAAAGATTGTTTAAGAAGGCTACCATCACACAATCATGTTTTGATGATAACTCAAAATGACAGTTGATAAGTAAGAAATAAATGGTTCAATGTAGCTAGATCGAGTCAAAACATGAAGATAAAGAAAAAGAAATCGATTTAAGAATTTAAATGCTCCAAGCTCATAATCAAAATTAACCTAGAGCGATCGGGTCTCCTTTCAAGTTCAGAAATCATGCTTTGGCTTGATAGGTCGAAACACTAACATTGGTTCACCCTTCAAGTTACTACATGTTTCTTGTCACCTGATTAAAACCTTGGTAAGTTGGAGATCAAGAAATGAGAATAGTCATCAAGGTGTGGTTTTCACTCCTAACTTGATGGTGTATTCCCAAGGTATGACCACTAACTTACCAATCAAAAAAAAATTCGATCCCAACTCCTTGTTGAGGATCCACAGAAATAAGACGAGGTAACTCACCATTAAGGTAAGGGAAATCACTCCTATCTTAACGGTGAAGTTTTACAAAAACAAAATATAACAAGATGAACTTCTTCATCAAAATCCAGAATTCACTCCTACTTTGATGAAGTTGTCTCATTTGAACAAATACAATTCACAAAGATGATATTATCAGCAAGGTATGGAATTCACGCCTATCTTGATGATTGAATTTCATAATAGCAAGAAAACAATCAAAGATTGACATTTGTCACCAAAGTACGGGTTTCAATCCTATTTTGGTGAGATCATGTCATTTGTGAAATGCCATTCCAAAGAAAATGATTGAAGTCAATCCTCAGGATAAGGAAATCACCCCGATCCAGAGGATGAAATTTTATAAATCACAATTGGAAACCATTTATCGAAACGATTAGAGAATCATCAAAGTAAGGGAATCACCCCTGTTTTGATGAGTTAGAATCATGTAGGAGATACGGGTGTTCTTAGTCATAGGTTGACTTGCAAACACTTGCATCTCTCACGGTGCAGACGGTACGGAGTTTGACTTAACGACGAAAGGAAAATAATATCAACTAGAAATTCGGAAAATTTCGAGTTACATTAATGTAACAAAAGGAACAATCATGCTTACAAGCTTAAGATCAAAGTTCAAGATAACAGAAGTTGTTGTGGTGTTCATATCTTGGATGGTTTCAATCGGGAAGACGAAATCAAGGGCAGAAAATTATTCAACACCACAATGAGATGTGAACATTCGATTCACAATCGAAAGAAATACATGGACTTCTCAAGATATGAGGTCAACCATAGCCTTATTGAAGACACGCGTACTTATAAGTGATCACTCATCTCAAGGGTTTCGAGTCAAGTAAATGGATTTAATGATCGAGTCAAATCACCATTTACACTTTGCCTAGACAAAGTATCTCGAGATGTAGGAATTCCACCTAATGCATTGCATGTTCTTAGTTATGGGACACATCCTTAAGAAGATTTGAGAACCATAAGTAACGGTTTAAAGTTTTTGAGGACCATTCGGTTTAGATTCCCAATATCTTTGGGTATCCATGTTCATGTTGGTCAAGATATAGAAATAGTTACATGAAACGCTCAATGTATGACGGTGTTTAAACGTAAGAGTTGAAATGTAGGTTAGGTTCAATATTAACAGGAACATTATGTATGATAAGAATGAAGAGATACCAGTTCAAGGAATCAAAGATTTTTAAGATACAAAGAGGATGGTTCCATTTGGTAACGCATTACCATTTGGAATCGTTGACACGTCAAGGTAAATTGACCCATTTGCCATAGAGACTTGTGTATGTTGACCATAGTTTATCACTCATCCCAGAAATCTCCAGGTAAGCGTAACTGGTCTCACAATGAGATTTATACGATATGTTTGCCTTAGCCCGAAGGCCTTTTGCCAGGAAATCCAGAATACAGGTGTCTATGTGTCACACAAATTTCTTTGGTTTATGAAATCAAAACCTTGATGAGATTTTCATAGAATAGACATAGAGTCTAAGGAACTAAACCCACGATGATAAGTGTAGACTCCACATGTCGTTGAGAATAAGTTTAGGAAGTTCATTTGTCGGGGAGGGTTAAAGAGTCAAAGTTAAGTTTAGGGAGACAAGTAACTAAGTTTAAGCATACATAAGGCAATCCTATGCTAAGACATCATGTTGCACAAAAGGCATAGCATTATGTAGCATGCAAACAACATGTAAGCACAAATGTATAAGGATCTTTCTATGAGGTTCATGCAACTATAGTCTAGGTCACCATTTCTAATAACCTAAATCCCTATAGTTATGGGCTCTGATACCAATCTGTCACACCCCAACCTTGACGACGGAAACGTCGAGGAGTGAGAGTTAAGATCGTTCACAGCAACATAACGCTATTAATAATCCAAATATAATTTAAACATAAGTTTCAATTGTATCATTACAAACATAAGTCTCAAAGAAATTAAAGGCATAGCATAGAATGTAACAATCATTCTTATTTCATTTATTTAACTAGGTCCATTCCTAGATGTGCAAGCTTCAAAGAGTAGATCACATACTTGAGGTATTCCTGAAACATGTTAAAAATAAAAGGTCAACATAAAAATGTTGGTGAGCATTCCATAGTTTTCAATACATAAGTATATAAAAGATGGCAATTCAAGTCATAAGTTAGTAAATAAAGTGATTAGGGATGTTATAAACAATGCAACAATCAAACCTCGACAAAGTTTTACAAGTCTCAAACGTTAAAAGTATATACGATCAGCTAAGTGTACTTGGATCAACCAAGCAGGCTTGTCTTACCCATAGATCTATGACTTCGCTGGGCTAGCAATAGTTAATGATTGTACATATAACGCCATAACATGGTAACCACAAAAGTTCAACTAACCACGACTTTACAAGATGAATTGCCATAGGTTTACAAGTCTCAAAGAAGTTTACAAGTGCAATAATATAAGTTAACATGTTTCACCCCAAAGTGTGAAAATAAGAAAAAGGGGTATGAAATACTCACTTGATCAAATAAGTAAAGAATGACGATTAATAAGAAATATGATAAGCAACGCTCTAACGTAGTCCTTCACAAGTTACCTAAATATATATATTTTACAAGTTTAAGTTTAAATAATAAGATTAACGTTTTAATGCGAACTAGGGTTTCCATTGAGATTTGGGGATTTTTAATAAATAAATCAAGCAATTATAAATAAAAATTCAATGATTTAACTTATCGAGTTAATAATGATTAAATATGATATGTGAAAAGAGATGAATAATTCAATAATTAATTATTCAAAATTTGATAAAAGTAATTAATTAATATTTACTTTAAATGACCTTAAAACTATCATTTTATAAGGTTTTTAAACGTTTTAAATAATCTTTGTAAAAGTCTTATAATATCAAAGCTTTAAAACAATAATAAAGAAATAATATAGAATTTATGTTATCTTATAAGTCTCACAAACTTAAATAAAGTTTAAGAAATAATGTTATTAACTAATTATATATAACATGATTATATGAATAAATGAATAATTAATCATTAAATAACTATTTGAATACTTGTACATATAGATTAATAACGGTTTAGAATAATCCACATTTGAACCAAATAGGGTTATAACATTTAAATTACATAAAATAATTACTAATACTTTTTATAATCTTTGTTATTCTTTAAAGTAATTAAATTTAAAATCATAAGTTTTTTTTAAATTTAATAATAACTTAATTAATGATTCAATCAAAACAATGAATTAGATAATCAATTATTCAAAGAAGTTCTAACATAACTTATTCGATTTAAAGACAATCATTATAAACTAATAAAATACAAATTTTTAAGTAACTCTAGTCATAGTTTTTATAAGTTTGAAACTACAAAATTAGAATATATTTGTTAAATAAATTTCATAAATTAAATAAATAACTTCCAGAATAAATTTAATTAATAGTAATAATTTTGTTTTGATGAAGTAGTATATTAAGAGTTTATGGAATTTAAAAAAAAATTAAACTAGAAATAAATAATAAAAAAAAAGATAAAAATAACATGCGGGTGCCCGGGTTCGAACCCGGGACCCCATGTGTGTTTTCCATGTAAGTTACCAGTGGGCTATAAGCCCCATATCTGATAAAAACTCAATTTTAAAGTTTAAATACAATAGCTACAGAATCACCCAATTCATAAGAACCCTAGAATCGATTCGGATCAGATTGAACATGAATCCGCTGTTGTTAACGTCGATTATCATGGGGCTTTTGATCCCCATGTAAAATCGAGCATATTGATATATGAAACTTACATGTTTGAGTTCGATTTGATGATCTCAAGTTTAAGAACGAGTCGCGACGATGTGATGGTTGATTCATAATGCAAACGTTATTCATAATCAAATTAACTTTTCAGGAAGCTTCGGATGGTGATTCTAAGTAAAAACCCTCAACCAATTTTGTACAAAAGGCTCGGAAGTTCGACTTCGATTGTGTGGCAGGGGCGATGAAGGGTGATGATCGGTGAGGAGGTGTGCGTGTGTTTGAATTGAAATTGAGTGCTTTCACGGCATACAATCATCTAATCGGGAGTTTTTCTTTGCTTATTAATGTTTGATTCCTTCGGTTACAAGTTGAATGACTTTAATCTTTTGAAAGTACTTTCGGTTTTTGGGTTTCTTGCGTTATTGGCCGAGTAAACACAATTAAACACGGGTTCGAGTTCGAAACCGACGAGTGAAGGTCAACGAGTGGTTAATTCGAGTGTAACGGGTCGATTTTTGATGATTAGAGCGTCGCCGGAGTTGGTAGCCGGAGGTGACCGGAAAAAGGGGCCGACCAGGGGGGGAAAGACGGTTTGGGATTTTTTTTATATATAGATTACAATTTCAGTCCCTGTGGTTTTGAAGATTTGTTATTTTATGTAAGGACTTAAATTTTAAGTTTCTAAATGAACAATTAAGCCCCCTAGACTTCTCTTTTAAGATTAACTAATTTTACAAGTTGTTATTATTAATATTATTATTATTTTTCTTAGTTATTAGAAGTATTATTATTATTATTATGATTTCTATTATTCATTCAATTAATTTGTTAATCACCAATTTAATAATAAGTCCCCAAAGTCACAAAATTGACATAAAAGGTCCTTTTAAGACTTAATAAAGTTTACTTCTAAGTTAATAAAATTAAGAGATGTCACATTAACGCATACTCTCTTAATCTGATGATAGTAAACATTCACCGTTATATTGAAATCTTGTTAATAATAATGGTTAAAGTGTGTTTCTTTAAGGAACCCGTTAAATAGACACCTCATGATTTTAAATCAACACCCGGGTACCCTATACGTCACGTATGGATCCATACATCGCGTATAGGGTGGATTGTCAGGGAATGTTTTTTCATTCCCTATACGCGGCTTATGGACACATACGCGGCGTATAGGGAATGTTTTCATTCCCCATACGCGGCGTATGGACACATACGCGGCGTATAGGGAATGAAAACATTCCCTAACAATCAATGTCAGACGCATGTCAGACGCATGTCAGAGGGTGGCTATACGCCTCATATAGCTTCCAAATTTTTTTCTTAACTTGGCTGAGTAGCATGATGAACCTATACGCCGCGTATGGACCCATACGCGACGTATAGGTTATTGTGTTATTTTTACATATACTTTTTTATAAAAATTTTGCGTATAGGTAGACCTGGCAATTTCAATCCATCCATTGAAAAATGGGTTCATATGGACTTTTAATATAAGGTAATGGGTTGTTTTGGGCTCAACATTATTTCCAAGGGGTCTAAATGGGCATGTTTAACAATAGAACAAAAATGGCACGAATCATAATGGGTAAACAGAAAATATGCTACGGGTCAGAATGGGCGGGTCATCTTAATCTGCTCGTTTTCACAACCTCAAGCTCTTCATAGCTCCAATCGCCACCGACAGCACCACCACTCCAATCGCCAACACCACCGTCGCTCGATATCCTCATCTCCATTTATAGCATCATAATCGAAATTTGTGGGAACTGTTGGATTAAATCAAATATCTTCTCCTGATTTGCGTTGCACCCATTGAAGATTTGAAGTTTTTGACTCAATCAAACAATCATCATCTTCCAAAAAACTTTCTTTGCTCCTCAAATTAATATTGTTAATCATCAATTCTTTTTGTTTATCTGAGGCCCGAACAATCATCATCATCAAAAAAAAATTTCTTGATCCGTGTTTGAAAGCAACCCTCATGGAATAGCTTCAATGGAAGTGGCACGAATTAGACCCATCGATTTTATCCGTACTCGATTAACCCGCCCGACTTGATCTCACATGTACCTGAAGAAACCCAATACGAACAAACCGAAAACCGTTTATTATTCGGGTCGGGTTTCGGACAGACTTTATAACCGCAAAACCCGACTAACCCGAACCGATTAACCCAGAATTCGAATAACCCGACCTGATCTCACCTGTACTTTTCTATGGTTTGTGTTGGAAAATTGAGAATTTTGTAATTTTTGGATTTGACCCGTTCTGACCCGACCCATCCTGACCCGAACCCATTCTGACCCGAACCCATCCTGACCCGTTTCTGACCTGAACCCATTCTGACCCGAACCCGTGTTGACCCGAACCCGTCCTGACCCGACACCTAACCCGACCCGACACCTAACCCGACCCGACTATTTTTCTAGACCTACGTATAAGTTATGGTCTCGACTATATGTGCACGTTAAGCTTGAGATTTTTCGTATAAGTTATGCTTAGTAACTTATTAACCGATAATTTTAAATCTTAATTAACCAATAAAACATATAAGACAAACATAAAATGATAATATAAATAACAAAGTTTTTAAATACATAACAAAATAAAAGTTACAATTAATAATATAAAAAAACTACGGTGAATGTGGGTAATGTCGAGGCGGTGGCAAGTCTGGAGGATCAATACCAGCAGCACGGGCTCGCGCAATCTCAAGCTGAACGTGCCAATCCATAAGATCCTCAACTCGATCGAGCCGACGACCCTGGTCCCGTAAACTCGTAGAAATCTCTTGCATAAATGTCTCCATACGTGCAGGCAACCTCACATCTCTATAAATATGTCGAGGGAACTGTGGCTGAGGTGGCGGCTGATGTGCTGGCGGCTGGTCATGCGGTTGCTCGTCGTGTGGCGGCTGATCATGCGGAATATGCTCCTGCTGCTGCTATGGATCGTCAACACCGAGCTGCTGAACAGGTGTCGGCTGCCAGATCTTCCCGATTCGAATAGAGAATCGTATGCTACTCGGAAACTGGCGTATAATATGCATGCCGAATAACGTACGACGATCTAATCTCACCGGCTCGATCGGAGGATATATGTCAACAAGATGACAAGGAAGATAACCAAGAGAACGTGCAATCACCGTGATGTACGCGCCGCCGTACACCGCTCCTCGCTCTTGGCGATGATAATACGAAGCAAAATACTCCGCCAAACATCTCGCCAGGTTGCACCTGGTCCCCATAAGCTAATAATATAAGTAAAATAAGTCGAGAATGGTACACCACTCCTGACTCTTGCCACGTCCCGTGATGGATGTGGAGATCATGCGATGCAAGTAACGAATGATAGGATCTTTAATGCCAGTTACCCTACCCTTAGTCCTTTGAAACGGACATCCGGCAATCTGAAGCCACCAATCTCTCAATCGAGTCTCCTCAATCTCGGTAATACCCTCGATGAATAGAGGGGTAACAGTCTCCGGCTCAAAATAAAGTCTCGAGAAAACGACAAACTGCTCAATGACATCAGATGTGAACGTCCACATAGCATAAATGAAATCTCGGAGCGTTGATCGTCCTCCTCCATCTCATTAGGACGAATATAAGTAAAGGTGGATAAAAACTCCACCGTCAGCTCCCGGTAAGAAGGTAAGAACGCGATCTCAAATAAACGACTCCATGGCGTATCATCTCCGATAATACCAGCAAGTCTATCGCGCTCTCCAAGCTCTGCCATCACCTCCCAATCGACTGTCTTTTGATGACGATCTTCATACGTACGAATTTTGAGCACTTTACGTGCTCAATGGACCCGAGCTCAAACTGTATCAAGGATGATCGGCAATAACGTCAACAACGTCAGCCTCAATCTCTGAATCGGAAGACATATCTGCATAAGAAAACAAATATAAATACAACGGTTTTAAAACAAATACAACGTATAGTCACTTCAAAATAGTTACCGACTCACCCCCTATACGTCGCGTATGGACCCATACGCGGTGTATAGCCCTGAGTCGTATGGATGTGGTGTATAGGTCCATCGACACCCATACGCCGCGTATGGTGCCATACGCGGCGTATAGGTGTCGGTGGACCTACACCCCACACCCATGTGACGTGGAATGTTTGGCATTTATTGGGGGACCTATGCGCCGCGTATGGACCCATACACGGCGTATAGGTGGGTGTCGATTTATCATAAGGGGTGTCCCTATATTAGGACCCTTCTTTAAACTAGCTTTGCCATTGTACTTGAGAGAAGATTCTTTTACCGTACATCTATAATCAATGTATATTTGTTTGTCATGAGGATGAAGGACCACAACAATAGATAATAAGTGATTAATCCACCCAAATCAACATATGTTTTTCTTCCATAATTTTTTAAAGGTCATCTATCAGCGTAAACTGTGTTTTACCTAATCTCACTGTTTAGTAAGGTACTGATGAGACTTGTGAGTTTTCTTATTGGTTATGGGTTCTCATTGTTACTCACTTACCATAAAAAAACCAACATGTGTTTGTGTTAGAGGTTTCTTTCATATCAAAGCCGTAAGACTTAACTTTTGATTATCATATTGAAACAAGTCGTTATATAAGTGTACATGGTATAAAGATCATGAAAATATACATTCGAAGTAGCATATAATGATCTTGAAAAGTGTTTCCGTCACCATATAAAATAACTTCAAAAACATCATAAAGTTTGTTAATCTTAACCTATGTTTTTAGAACCCGACCAGACCATGTGTAATAAATAAAACTTGTGGATTGCTCGAAACTCGTTCGAAAAATGTTATTAAAAAGCTCAACTATAATCAGATCATTTTTTAACGGGTCGTGGACAAGCCAAGATAAGCTTGGCTTGTGACTCGCTCATTAGTTGACATGTTGACCCTCTTCTTTAAATTAAAGCCTAAATTATAGTTATTATAAATTATATTTATTATAAATTATACATATTATTCAAATATTAAATTTCACCTTCAACTCATTATTTAAATAGAACCACAACCACACGACTATTTAGACCACAACCACATGACTGTTTTTATACTTTCTAATGAAAAAAACAAATATAAAAATATAAATGACGGTCATTGTCTATAAACTACTTTTATCTATTCGTTGAGTATCACTAACTTAACTAGTTAAAATAAATAAACATAAAGATAATTGTCATATATACATAGTCAATCTTACTTTAACAAACTCGTTTTAGCCCACTCACAAAAAAATCTTACACATGTCATTGTTTGTATCGGTGCCATAATTGGAAAAAGGACTCTTGGGTTTTTATTTCACCTCGGGCCCGTAAAATGATTAAGACAAGAAAAAACATAAAATGGTTAAGACATCTTTGAAACTACGAAGAAAAAACATACAAACCTAATGATAAATAAAAAACAATAGACAAAGGATGATGTAGAAAACAAAACTGTACATAAAAGAGAAACAAATATTATTCTTAATTGTATGTCATAAAGTTCGATTATTTTTGAACAATATAACTAAAGTCAATCAAGTTAAACTATTAGACATTAGATTAATATTAGAGTGTTAATAAATAAAAGGATTATTGGATTTTAATAATCTCAAGTTTCATTTTTAGCCGAGATTAATCCCAACTCATTAAATATTTACAAATACTCCCAACTTTTTGAGTTTATATTTTTCCAACGATCCCTTACCAACTGAAAGTTAACCCCGTTGGTTTTTTGATGACGTGAACTGATTTTGCGGTCAAAATACTAAACATAAAATTGAAATCTATCACCAGGTCCATCAATTTGAAACTTCCACACCCAAAAACCCGTTAATCTCCACCTCCTGATTTGAACCACCGAACTCGTTGGAGGTAGATTTCAGGTGATGATGGATGTTAGACAATGGAAAAGGAACCTAATGAGAATAGGCGGCGCTGGAGCTGAAAAATGGCTCAAAGTTGACTTCATTTTATCAAAAAAAACTAACAAGGGTTAACTCTAAGTTGGTAAGTGATTATTGGAGGAAGATAAGTTTAAAGTTAGGAGTGTCTGTACTAATTTTCTGAGTTGGGATTAATCCCGGTCAATATATAAAAGTTAAGATTATTAAAATTCATTAACCCTAAATAAAAATGAAAAGTTATTTTCTCAGATACCCGAACATAAACAAATGTTTCAAAACTAGAATTCAAAAATCATTATAAAAAAATTTCTTTTGAAACTTCAAAAACATTAATTTCAATTTAAAAATGTTTATCATTTGATAAAACTTTTGAACTAAATTGATACAAATTTTGAAACTTTAGATGCAATTTGATATTTTTTTTATCTCTTGAAGGAAGATTGTTACTTTTTATTAAAATTCAGAAAATAAATCGAATATGACTCTTGTAAATATTTAACTCATGCATTGAATGTCAAATTTTTGATAACTTTATACTAGCAATTTGATGTTAATTAGTACCAAAAATTCAAAAACAAACATGTTCTATTTAGAGAAAATTGCAAAAATAGTCCTTATGGTTTGATTATATTGCAAGTTTGGTCCCCAGATTTTAAAAATTACAAATTTAGTCCAAACATTTGAAAGTTGTTGCAAATTTAGTCCCCACCGTTAGTGTCCGTTAGTTTTTAACGATTCGGAGACAAAATATGCAATATGGTCAAACCATAGGGACCAATTGTGCAATTTTCTCCGAAAATTAAAAAAAAACTAAAAAATCAAATAAAAATTAAAAAATTAAAAATTAAAATATTCAAATAAAATTTAATAAAGAAATTCAATAATCGTTAAAAAATAGAATAAAGGTTAAAAAATCAAACCAAATTTAAAAAGTAAATAAAAGTAACAATAAAATGCATATAAAAATAGAAAAGGAGAAAATGAGAAGTATGCTTAAAATTTTATTTTTTATAATTATTTTTGATGAAGTTCATATGCTATGTTTAAATCGAAGAATCTGAAAACCTTGTCAAAGTATAAATCCAAAAAACGAAAAATGAAATCGAACCATTTTTTTATTTTATTTAACTTTAATATGATTTTTTTCAACATTTATTTTGAATTTTATAAATGTTTATTCGGTTGTATTTTTAATTTTTGTTTGGTTTTTATTTAATTTTTTACTTTAATCGCGTACTTCTTTTTCAATACTTCTCGTTTTCTCTTTTTACATGCGTTTTATTTTTACTTTTATTTAGTTTTGAATTTGATTTGATTTTTTAACCTTTATTTTTTTAAATTATTGAATTTTATTATTGATGTTTATTTGAATTTCTTATGTTTGATTTTAATTTCTTTTAAATTTTGTTTGATTTTCAATTATTTTTTTAATTTTTAGAGCAAATTGCATAGTTAGTCCCTATAGTTTGATCATATTGCATATTTAGTCCCCAAATCGTTAAAAACTAACGGACACTAACGGTGGGGACTAAATTTGCAACAAACTTCCAAATACCGATCCAGTCCCTCCACCACCGCGAACCCCAGTTGTTTGGACTAAATTTGTAATTTTAAAAATCTGAGGACCAAACTTGCAATTTGATCAAACCACAGGGACTATTTTTGTAATTTTCTCTTCTATTTATATGGAAAATAACTCACGCAATGAATGTGTTCGATCCATCAATGGTTGAAAGATTTATTTGGGGTCATAATCGTGCATGTTCCTTTTGACCATGACCATGACCAAAATTTAAAGTGTTACAATAGTGTTACAAATTGAAAACCTTTTTTTCTTTTATGAATATTGACATTTAAAAAGATTTGTCATGTCCTAAGAGTCGTATAGTACGGTCCATAACTCGCATTTAAATGATTTAACGATTTTTTACATGTATACTGCAAATTAATCTCACATTCTAAGGACGTCATGCTTATTTGTGAAAAAAGTAAAAAAAAAATATTCATGCAAAAGATTATTTTCTTAGACTGGCTAGATGTTACACTCCACATGTATGTTCCTTTTGGACTTATGCAAAAGATTATTAACCAAGCGTTTTTCGAGCACCTGGCATTTTAAGTATGCCTGTGTAACATTATGTCACGTGCACACCCACTTCACAAACCTGAAATACGATCTCACACCCTACGTAATCCCTAGTTTATTGGTGAAGATTGAGGCAATTACAAAAGTTACTGAACAAGTTTAGAAAACAAAAGAGAAAATACATCATGGGAACTGAGAAGTGGAAGAAAGACATGTAGATTTTTCATCATCTCTAAAACTTTCATCATTTACAAACTCCATTATTATCACCATCTCACACTTGCAAATTGGGATGGAGTCACAAAGAAGATTTTATAGTTTGTTTATTATTGGAATATGAAAATGATTTTTGAAATTGGAGTCAATTTAAATGTACTAAGAAAAGTAATTTATTAATGTAACTTTTAAATAGCAGTTTATAAGATTTTTAGTATATAACATTACAGTTTTTAATAAGAAATGATGTCTATTTCATTATATTTTAGTATTACAAAGTTGAAGAGGGTTGTGTACATACAGACTATGTATAAATCTTATTATAACTAGTGGGTGAAATCCGCGTGGTGCGGCAGTGGTATAAATATTTTTAGGAATGTGTCTTTAGTTAACTCTTTCTTATTGTGTTAACTCTCATTTTGCTTTTATATTTGATTAATGTGATATATCAAAAACATCTATATTACTATAGGGATGAACAAATTTGTAAATAACAAGTTGTTTATGCATAATCACTTGTACCAAATATAACAAAATTGTTTTTAAGTGTCTTAAAAATGGATTAAAATTACAATGTTGTCCAAAAAGTTGTATTATATTGTAGTATAGATATAGATAGATTAAGATAACATTAAATATAATAGTCTTACTTTAAGTTTAATTAGAAAATGATGAAGTACAAGTATTTAAAGCTTAAAAGGGGTATAATAGAAATAAACCTTATAACATTTCACATTAAAACTTGCAACTCTTCATATGTCATCTTAAAATTGATGTAAAATTACAAATGTAGCCATGATTTCTCTATTATATAGTACAATTGAATTTTTTGTTTGAATTTCTCTCCTATTAAATTAATAACGATTTAAAAAAAATTAAATTAAATATTTAAATAACTAAAATAATTTTTTTATTCTAAAAGTTTATTAAAACTTACTAAATTATAAGATTTTAATTATATCTTATCTTAAAATATAATTTTGTAATTTATAATTTTTAAATCTCAATAATTTGATATATATAATTCATAATTTTTTATTTTCTATTTCACCAATGTCTGAGTACATCCAATATTCAAATCTTCATAAAAACTAGTGTTTTATGATATGTTGGATTTATTCACTACATCTAATACATGAGTTTTTAACCTAATGTATATATATATATATATATATATGTATATATATATATATATCACCGGTCCCTAAGAGTTTAAGTTGTCTAAGAAGAATAGCAAGCTTAATCTTCTATTCCATCAAATATTTTATTCAAGGACCAAGATTCAAGTGAAGAAAAAAATGATTTGGATTGATATTTCTAGAAAACACACAAAATTGTTGATATTACTTTAATTTCTTTTTTTTCTTTAAACATGAATAACTTTTCTATACAACATATTTTGATTTTTGATGTCTTTTGGTCCTTTATTATTTACATTGGTCTCAATATTTTATGAATATAAAGTTATTAAACTTATAATTTTATCTCTTTTGGCAGTAAAACTTGGCATTTGAAAGTTCAGGTGCACTTTACAAAATTGATAGATATAATAAGATCATCACTGATGTGTCATTTAAAGGATGCATTTATGCGTTTTTTTACAAAAGTTTATACATATTGAATCCGGACCCACTTGATATGATGCTAAGAAAAAACATTACAGATCTTATAATTTTCGACTCCCCTTATTTTTTGAGCATTACAAGTTGCAGAGTAAAGTACTAAAGTGCACATGCAACACCCATACTAAATCTTCTAGTGTCAGGCTTTAATGTTCAAAAAAATATAAAATTACAAGTTTGATATTACTAGGATCGATAAATTGTCAAAGCCAATTAGAGAAAGAAACAAAAAATCATCAAAAATAAAAATACCACCCGGTTATTGTTGCTATATCCATATATTTAATTGGCATGTGTATAAGTGAAAAATGTGAAATGATGGTGATGCTTAATGCAATGGTACAATTGAATTTCATGATGCCTTTGTTTTAAGAAATTAGAAGAAACTAGTAATAGGCTTCACGCGTTGCGACGGGTGACGTAAAACCATGTCAAGTAACACCAATGTCACATTACTGTCAACAACCACCAACACCAAAAAATCTCGCATTAAAATACTTAAAAATTAAAAAAAGTAAAACGAACGGAAAGTAGCGTAAAAACAATGAACCATGTACATGAAACATAAAAACAATAAAAGCAATAGTCGATCTAGGACTCGCATGTTGCAACATGGCCGTTAAATGAGAAAATTAGTGTAATAACGTTGAAGCACACCTGCATGTTACACCGTGAAACTCTCAAAATTTAGATCAAGATGTAAAATGAAAAATTTATAAAACATGAAAAGTCTGGGATCAAAGTTGAAAATAAAAAATGATATAGATTAAATTGTAAAAAATTGTAAAAGTATTGGTTTTATAATAAAAAAAATTAAACAAAAAACAAAAGATGTGTACAACATTTGGTGCACATAATACAACAATCAAAACAACCTTAAGTTGCTAATTAGTATATATAAAATGGAGAAAAAAAATAACATTTGACGTTAAAACTTAAAAAGTGATTAGTTGTGTTCCTGTCGTAGAAGGATATGAAATTATGAAGAAACTTTGTTTCCGGATAATGTAATAATAGGATCTCTTACACTGTTTTTAATTTTTCAGTAGTTTTCAAAGAAACATTCCTATATGGGAAGATAAATCTGTTGTTAAAAGTTATCATGCAAATATGTTTTACGTAATTAGCATACAAGTTATAAAATTACGGTGTAATTATCACAATAAAATGTTGAAGTAATTGTTGAAGTGATCATCTATTGTTATAAAGTAGATAAATCTAAAAATGATCAAACTAAACATAAATTGACAAAACATTACATTACTATTACATTAAACAATATTCAAACGAACAGTTATTTTTTCTCGGTTTGTCTTTCCCCCACGTTCACTGTACACTACGAACCAAAAAGGGCTTTTAGGGTCTGCGACATAGTGATGTCGGTTGTGATCAGCGTGGCCATCGTGGTTCTTTGTGGCCGTTGTGGACACTATGTGGTGATGTCTGCCAGTGGTGGCCGATTCGGCCACAATGATGGTTTGTGTTGGTTGCGACGCCAGTGGGGGTAACCTTGGTGGTTTTCGATTGTTGCTTTTGACGACGGAGACAAGGTTAGCTTCAGATGGGGTTGGCCGATGTGCTTCTGCTTTCTTTGTGACGGTGGTGATCGGGGGGGGGGGGGACATCATTGCCGCCCTGCCTCCTGTTTGTGGTTTAGGTGGAGCAGGCAGCGGTGCTCTACTTGTAGTTCGACAAGTGGCTGGATGGTGGCGATTCCTGGGGTCTGTGATGATGGGAGAAAACCGATCTGAGACGGCATATCGCGATGATGGTCAGTGTGATACTTGATCTATGATGATGATCGTCCGGACATCTGAGACCACTCAAGGATACATTTTGTGTCCAATCGTTGTAGGTTAGCATTTGCTTACCGTTGCTTTGTCGTAGATTAGTGTGATGATGATGAAACGTCTCATCTAAGACCAATTGTGGTTTGGTATTGTTTTAATGTTATAGATGTCGATGATGACATGTTATTGCTTATCTGAGATAAAGGTTTTTCATTGGTCAATCTTGACGCCTTTACAGGATTATTGCATACAAGATTGAACAATAACAATGTGTTCAATTAATATCAATATTTTTAATGAATATTTACTGAATTATATATTTATATTTGTTTGTTAAATTCAAATCTAACTTGTCAATCTTGTCACCTCTAGAACCTAAAAATTTTGTAAAATGTCATTTTGATCATGAGTCTAGACGATTGTGTGTGTATATACATATACATATACATATATATATATATATATATATATATATATATATATATATATATATATATAGATATATATATATAATATATATATATATATATATATATATATATATATGTATATATATATGTATATATATATGTATATATATATATATGTATATATATATATATATATATATATATATATATATATATATATATATATATATATATATATATATATATATATATGAAGAGAGATAGAGAAGAAAAAGATGTCCCAATGTAACTTATAACACGTATATTTTTATTTTTTTATTAATTCAAAAAAATAACAGAAAATTATCAGTCTATCACAAGAATTTATGAAATATTTAAAGGAAAATACGAACCATATATACCAAGGGTAAGAGGCCGTACATTCATTCGGTCAAAGTTAACGGTCACAATAATCAACGGGTCGGGTCGGACCTCCCGAAATCCGCAAGCTTCCGTGATCGGTTGTCGCAAAACGATTTACCATAAGCCAGATGAGGCACCGCCGGAACCCTAACGTCGCCGGAAAATCCACCGTCCGCCGGCAACTTTCCGTTCATCTTCAACAACCTGTTCGGACTTGCTCCGACCAACGGACACAATATCAACTCACCAACACTCCTCCGCCCTCCGCCGCGCCGGACCGTCGTCATCGGCGTCCGTCTACACGATTCCGACGATCCGTACTCGCTCGATCCGTTACTAAATTGAGTGAACTCACCGCCACCATCGTCGTCGTCGCCGTCGGAGGAGGATCTCGCCGGCGACATTCCTCTATCTCGCACACACCGCTGCTTCCGTACACCGGTGGTGGATCCGATAGTTGAAAATTCATCGACGTTGAACGGTTTATTCTTCTGACGAACACCGGCGCCGGGCGACGGCGTCACCGACGACGGCCTACCACCGCCACCGGACCGTCCGGCGGAAGTCGAAACGGAAACTCTGTGATTCGAATCGGCGGCTCCGTTACTACGACTGTTGGATCTGAACAAATTCGAAATCGTCGGAAACCTAATTAGCGTCGGTTTCTTCCTGTTGGAAGATGATGCACCACCGCCGATGCATCCTCCGGTGTTGATCGCTATCTGCGGTGAGTTGTAGAATCGTTTGTCCGATAGGCTGTGGTTGAGGCGAGGTTTGTTGTTATTGTTGTTATTGTTGTTGTTGTTGTTGTTGTACGGACGGTGAACTGTTGGTGGTGGATTGACGGAGGCGGTGGTTTTCCGGCCGGTGGCGTATGGTGAAATTGGACGCCGGAGCGACGGAGTTGTATCGGAATTGGTGTATTGTTGCTGAGCGAGTATTAGTTTGAACAATCGTTCACGGAGGCATGAAGCACATACGCCGATGATGCTACTGAGGTCGGTACCGTGCTTCTTACACCTCATCTATAGATATGTAAATTTGTGTTTATGTGGTGTGAGATTGTGTGTGTAGTTATGGTGTTCCGGTGAGGAAGCGGTGGCGGTGGCGGTGGCGGTGGTGGTGGTGGTTGGGTCCGCCGGCGATGGTGGTGGTTTGGGGGAGCCGGTGAGGGGAGGAGAAAGGGGTTCTAGTGTTCTATCGTGTTTAGTATGTATGTTGGTATAAAAGAAAGGGAGTATTACACTTCACCCCCTTTTGTTTTGATTTGTGTCTCATTGCTGCATCTACTTTCGGTTTTCGCGTGTGGCTCAAAATATGTTAATTTTGGTTCTCTTTGATGGATGTTTAAGTTGGTAAACGGTGGGGAACATACTTACATGGTGAACCCCTGGATCTTTACAATACCCTACTAACCGACGAGAACAGTTATATTGTCGCTAAGGCTGAGTACGTGGCCTAAGTGGGGGCAAACTAATGTAAGCAAGATTCGAACTTATAACCTCAATGCTAAGGATATGGGTGCTTACCAACAGGGGATCCCACACAGGTTTTCTGTGATGTATGAAATCTTACACTACACTTTGTGTAACAAGCTGTTTCCACGATTTGTGTAACAACTCAAGCAACACACTAGATATTGCACGCTTTGACAGTCGGCATGCCTTTAGGAGGCCGCCACCCACGGTTTTAAAACGCATATGATAAAGAAGATATTTAGCCCCATATAAGAAAGCTTTGTTTCCCTTTTCAATCAATGTGGGATGTAACATCCTCCCTCACTAAAAGCTAACGTCCTCATTGATAGACTGGCTCGACCCTGACTTTAATACCGCTTAATAGCCCAAAAACCCTTCATATGACCAAAACGTCGTTGACTTTCTCAACCGGTGTGGAATGTAATAGTTTAAACCACTGACCTTAAGGTATAAACAACAAACTTACAAATTTCTCTAAGGACCGTCCTCTTATTTCAGATCGTTATATTATATCATAATGAAAATGATGGTTCATGTATAATATTTATCATAAAAATATTACATATATGTAATTGCATATTCTAAAATTAAATAAAATAATAAAATTAACGATTCGCTTTGTTTACACAATCTGTTTCAAATTTTAAGTTGCCAGCCTAACTATCAAGCTACTAAAACTAAAACGTTAACCAAATCTAAGTACCCGAACCAAATAACCTATTTTGGTACAATCATTTTAAAGTTTGACGTGCTTAATTGGATTCAATGGTTTATAAACACTACCTATGTGAAATTAACATGTTTTCATTCATAATTATAAGTTAGTAACACAAATTAAAGTTTTACAACTTGAAGGTCGAATATTGTGATAGATGAAATATGAGGGGATAAATAAAATGTAACGCGCTTTGGAGAAAACAATAAACAATTTTGGTGGAGGAAAGACATTTAACCATGGTGGACATAGCACACATATGGAAACAAAGTTTGTGAGTAATTAAAAGAGTTTTATTAATTTATTTATTTATTTTACTATAATTCATGCATTAGCCGGCATGTCACTTTATAATTTTTTACATGTTTTTAATTAAAACTAGTATAAAGTATTATAAACCAATATAAGTCGTTAAGTATTATAAGGGTTTGTTTATTCATATAGAGATACAAAAATATTAATTGTATATAATTTTTTCTATGTGCTGAATAAAAGTCTTAATGGACGGGCGATACCCATGATACTAGTGTTAATTGTCTGCGGTAGTAAAAATTTAATGACATTTGATAACTACATCACTAAACATAAATCAATCATTATACTATTAGGCCATTTTTATTGGAGTCATCATTAATTCATTAGCTTGACAAATACCCAGTCAACATCCTTAATTCCCACAAATGTTGTATTGTGCTGATCTTCACGATGACACATTAATAAATTTTTTTCATTGGTGGTCGATTTTCTCCATGCTCTAGTGTCTTTACTTAACGTCCAAACTGTAATTTGGAATAACTCGATGATCTTTCATTAATCATGAAACAATATAAACTTGTGATTCAGGTTAGAAAGGCCTCATAAATAATACTAAACTTCTTGTTGGAGCAAATTAAACTTATAACTGCAATAAGGTTTTTGAGGTATTTATGATTATGAAAAAGGTAAAGCCCTGTTTAAATGAATCATTTAGAAAAAATAATTGAAGTGCTTATTCAAATTCTATACTTTTTTATTTGTTTTTTTACTTTGTTTTTCAAATGCAACATTTATAGATTCATTATGTAAGTTCAAAAATCTTAAGGATCAACGTTAAAAAAATCTTGAGGTTCAGTAGAAAAATCATATTATTAGTTAAAGATAACGAGGTCGGTTAACCCCACACCTTATATTCTAGTTCCGTCTATGGCTCTATATTTAAGATGTTTTTATTTTCACATTTGTTGCCACAAGCATACAAAATGGGTAATGAAGCGCCAAAGAACCTTTCTTAATCATTTTTCCTTCTGTCATGAAAACGATACGCATATAAATATTTACATATGCTTAAACCTTTATAAAATAAACTTTTAGAATGTTGAACTTAGTATTTAAGCATTAATATATTTTGAATTTTATTAAAGAAACTAATTAAATTAAACATGTAATAAGCTTTAGGAATTTACGTAATTTATGAATATATCAACTTATAAACTCTTGTAATATTAATTTATAAAAATTTTAATAATTGTAAAAAAAATTGAAACAACTATTATACTTTTAGATATATTTTATGTTAGTTATGTAATATTTAAACATCATTAAAAATTAATTTTATGATATCAAAAAACTAAACATTCTATTATAATAAAAATTTGGTTATGAAAATAAATGTAAAAAATGATAATGATGAAAAAATAAAGGAACGTTTGTGAAGGGTGGTGCCTTGCTAACAAAATAAATGGTTTTACAGAATAAATGTTTTACTAATGTATTGGTGACCGGACACGTTTGTAAATATTCATAAGAATCTAAAGTGCAAACTCTTTTAATAACATAAGTTAAAATTTTACTCTAAAGACAAAGTAAGCACACTAATAACATTTCTAATTTGCGTGCATAATTGATCTTTTCTTCTTTAGTTAACTCATATAGCAGTATACAATCTTCTAATCAACACACTATTATCATATATAGAAATAATTAGATGTAAACAAACAAATAAGATGATACATGCCAAACTCTTGGGTAGGCATGTCCGCTTAATGTTTAAGTATTGTCTCTCATTCTTTCTATTCTTGAAACATTTCTTCTTCTCAAAAACCATTGTAAAATAACTAAAGATTTTTTAAGAAACTTGACAACTTGTTAAAAGAAAAGGCTAACACAAAGCATTAGTTAACATCCAATAAAATATCTTCATTTGAGAAATATAAAAAAAGATATAGCATTGTTCAATCAAAAACTACATTCTAAATAGAAATCTGAAAGAAACGAATAAACACATGTATTTTAGATATAATAGACAGTTGTGTAATTTCATAATAGCTTCTTGTCTTCTCTTTTAGTTTATATGACATACAACTTTACAAATGTTTGTTCGATTCTTATAGTTTTCTATTTAAGATTGGTTAAAAAGAGATTAATTATTTTTATATTTGTTTTTTGAACAGCAACACCTATAATCATTTTAAGAAAGTTTTTGCATTGAACAATAATAGAATTCATGACCTTTTAATTATAAGAATCACTACACTACGTCCCTACCCCATCGGTTTAATTTCTACATGACATAATGCTTCCAAAATAGTTGTTGATTTGCGAAATAATATCTATATATGGACGAAGTAGGCAATAAATACAACCTCTTTCATATGTGTTCCCAATAACCCAATTGTAGGAGCAAACACTCGTCTCATAAATTGTGGTTAGTCTATTACAACACAGTGTGGTCCCGGTTGGAAAACGAATAGATGTACCTAATTAAGATAACATCTATCCTCCAAAGCAGGGGCGCACATTTTCCGTTAAAAAAAAAAGATAATTAGATATTACATACATATATAACAATAATGCATGATCGCATAAGGTCAGAATTAAAAACACTACAAATCAACGACAACAAAACAAAATTGTAATCATTGGTAGTTTAATTCATAAATATAATTTTACCCTCTTAAAAGTTTAATATAAAAAGACAATTATTTTTTCTTCAAATATTATTTGATATAATTATACACGCATAACTCCTTGTCTATTCTACTTGTGCATATTTCTCGGTCTAAAAAGATTTCTCAGACAAACATAACAAAAAATAATCATTTTACAGAGTTCTCATAATGTTCGAAAGAGAATTAAAAAGTTAGCAATTTTTTTTCTTCTTAATATTATCAAACCATCAGAATACATGTAATACTAAAGATAAATCCAAAATCAATTGTAGATTGGATAGATAATCGGTGTATAAGAAATATATGATATCAAATGCTATGAAAGTGTTTTGGTCAATTGGTTATGAATGAGAGGATATAACTACAAAGTTAAATGTGTTTTGGCATAGCAATTATAGGATAAGGCCTTGTGTTGCACATTAACGTCCCATACGTTAATGACTGAGTTGGCCCTTAACGGGCATTGCACGCCAACCCTACCCGACATAAGGGGGGTTTAAAGGGGGTGAGTTAACAAGCATAAAGAAAGTATGGTGGGTCCCTCGACATCATACAATCATTTATATTTAGTTTTATATTAAATTAAGGGTGTGAAAGAGCGTGAGATCATTTCTTAGGTGATGAGGTTTAGTGAAAAGATGGTGTAATGAATGATGTGACGTCTACATGAACTAAATGGGTGTGAGAGCATGTCGAATGGCATACTAGTACTCATTTACTCGTTTATTAAAGTCGATGATATATGCTACAAACTTTCTATCTTAAATAAATATAGGACTTGCGAAACCAAACGTCCAAACACAAGTGTTACTTCGGATCAATTGATAGAGCTTCGTTCTCTCGATCAGCTTACCAAGGTTCAAGTATTTTTGTTTCATTTTTTTTAATGTCCACTAACAGAATAAACATACAAGAAATGCAAGCGCACACTTTTTACATCTCAATTTTGTAAACTTTCAAAGTTAACGTTTTAACTTTGTAAGCTTTCAACTTAAACTAGTTTTAACAGTCGCGCGTTGCCGCGACATCCTACACAGATTCTAATCGATATGACCTGTTTTCTAATAATATTTTTCTCGAAACGTAGAGTAACTCAAATTTATAACGTTTAACAAAAACATATAATATTTGACTAATTTTTTTTCGAACAAAACTTTTATTGAAACGTAGATCTACTCAAAATGTAATAGAAAACACGTGTTGTGACGTCGTATGCAGTGTGATAACGTATAAATTACAATTGCCTTGACTCGTTTAAAACTAAATTCACTTTGAATGTAAAGTAACTCGAACATACAGTCGAATGAAAGGTATCGCGTTTCCTAATAAAACTTATATCTAAACGTATAGCTTAATCCATACTATAAAGTAAACAAAAAATTGTTTTATTTTAACCTGATTCTTTTATAACTCTATAAGTATGTATGAAATCATTTCATATACTTTATCAATGATATATTTTGAAACTAAAATAAAACAAATAAAAATTATTTATTTTCTTCTTTGCGTGCTTCAAAAAACTTATTAGCAATAATGAATAAAAGGAAGAGATCATACTACATTTTTCTTAAATCACTGACATCATTATGTTCAATTGATTATATATATATTTTTAGTTACATTCATGTTATTCATCTTTCTCTCTCTTCTTTGTCTAAAAGACCTTAAATCTTTTCATCTCTTTCAACTCAAACCACCCCTTTAATCATCATCTTCCCTCGTCAACACCACAAACCCTACCACCGCCTCCATCACCACCACCACCACCACCACCGTGATGCTTCACCAACACTGACTCAACATCATCATCATGCCATTTACATCATCACTTCTACATCGACAGGCTCACCGCAGCCACATCGCCACCACTGCCACATCCAACAAACGTCACCACTTAAAGCATCGTTATCGTGCTCCGGAGAAAGTAGAGGAGTAGTACAAGGAACAACCCCGAAGCCACCACCACTCTATCCACCCCATCAAAGCACGTCGGTGGGAGGGGCTGTGTAACCGAAGCTTCTTCCTCCCCCACTGCTTTTGTGTTGAACCCAGTGGGTAAAAAAACATCCAAGGACCAATTTGTAATTTGTAAAAATTAAAGGGCTAAACTATAAAACCCCTACCCACCGACATAAGATATTAATAGTAATAGTAATAGTTAAACATGTAACTTTTTAATGTTTCAATTTTACACCCCACACTATATATATAATATATGTTTTCAATTTTTCTATTTTGATTTTCTTTGATAAATATTGTTTGTTAACTTATATTTAAAAAGTCTAACTTGTGGTTGTATTTAGTTTTTTTCCAGGCTTCACTGTATAAATTTTGTTAAAACCGAGATTGTATATAATTTATGATGTATTCTGGGTGTCGTGGGTTATATTGACTCTTCTTCCTATCTATATTTTTATATCCGGAACCGAGTTGTCACAAATTTATATAATTATTTTATGTATTTGATCACGTTAATGTTATTGAATAAAGTCTGAAATGCGAGTAAAACATGATACACCTTAAGATTGCTTATTAAATAACTATAAATATGATTTTTCTCTGCTATGTATATATCACAGTATCACACCCCGTAAATAATACTTTAGGAATTTCTCTTAATATTTGATCTTAATGCGTTATGAGAACTAGCGGGAAACCCGCGTGATGCTGCGGCGATAGGGAATATTTGCAATGTGTTTTTCATATATTATTTGCATTTTGTGTAAGAAAATGAAAGAAGTTTTCAATTTGAAGTGATATGAACAAACTTATGATAGTATACATGTAGGAATTTGACTTTAAATGATCATACAGTGTAATTTAGTTATTACAAAATGAGCCTCCACTATACATCCTATTTGATTGTTAAGCTCTCGTTAACCTTTGTTGCACCCATTTCCACTTCTAACCACCACTCATGGATGGCAGTATAACAACGCCCTTTTCACAATGACATATATCATATTGTTCACAATTTATGATCAAAATTATACATCTGATAAGACACGCTTAGTCATGTAACATGTGAAAAAAATGAAAAAAACAAAAAAAACCTGATAAGCCTCTCTAAAAACCTTCATGCCTTAGGAATAGATAAAAAAATGTCTTGATAAACTTCCTGTAACTAAATTATATAATACAAAAGATAAGTAAGTCAAAACTTCATGCTTGAAAATTATAGGCAGCTTTCTAGATCCCCAAGATTTTTATTACGATTGATTTTCTTTGCCATTAAAATCTAACATCAGATCACATTATTATATAGTTACGTATATTTAAAAGAATCTTATTTAATATTAGCATCACTCTAAATGAATAATTTAACAAATGATTTGACAAATTGCATCTATCATCTTATGCTCAAGTATTGAAAAAATTAAATACATTACAATTAACTATAATAACTTGCCTCACACCGCTTCTGTTAACAACTCTCGTTCAAAAGGCAACCGAATTGAAAAACAACCTCTTTGTACAAATATTTAGTTGGTCATTCCTCCTATTAGAAACATAGCTTACATCACCTATTGTTTTAAAAAATTGAAACAAAAAACAAGTAACATCCAATAAAATAAACGGTTAAGCACTATATTTTTAGCTTGCAATCCAGCACGAAAGTACCTCATAAGCGTCACAATGACCAATTATGCGTACAAAATCTAAATAAATATATAAATTCAACAAGATTGCTATATAAAAATTATTAGTAGTAACAACTATTTTTTATTATTGTGTAATTTTCATACCTATTTTACAATACAAATAATATACCAAATTGCAAAAAATAAGAATCCCAAATGCTCAACACAAAAAATCACAAACACTTGTATCATATTCAAAATATCTACAGCAATATCACGTGGATAGCATTAGCAGCATTAAAACATATCTATAATCTACGAATCTTCTAACATATCTTCATGCATGAGTTGAAAAGACAAAAGCTTTCTCCTCTTCACCCAACTATTCACCTGCAACAACCAAACAATCTATACTTGTATCGTTAGTTAATCTTGGATACAAATCTCTCTTATGAATCATGATACAACTATCAAAGCATATGTAATATGTTACCCTCAATATATCTTCACCTTAAAGGGTTTATCCTTTATTATTTGTACTGATAAAGTGCATTTTAAAGTAGATAGGCTAAGATTCAACATTAAACAATTGGAGTATATATGAACCATTGATGTAATTTATAATAGATGAATTGTAAAACTTAGATGCCCCATGTGTCGTGTGTGTAAATTATGGGTAAAAAGAAGCATGCAGGAACCAGCTTAAATTATGTTGTAAAGGCTATAATTAATACATAAAACAACAAAAAAAATTGTTTTGTACCTTCAGTAGCAACCTTGTGATGAGCTCTAAAAATCAAATTTCTTAGATTAGTCCTCGAATATCATCAGTTCATCACATGGGGGACTTTGGGGTTCTTAAACTAAGTGAACCAAGTATATCAAAGACATAATCATACATTATACATATGGATTCAGAAGTTAAACCTATAGCAAGCACCTGAAAACATTTAGCAATCTTAAATTCCTTTCAAGTGGCAAAGATGTACAAGAATATGTTTCTTTAAGTTTACACTTACTTGAAGATGTGAAAATAGATGTATACACTTTCTTATCAAGACTTCGTTGAACTTCCCTTGACAATATTCAAAATGATTAATGTATATGTAATCACATTTAACTTTAACTAATGTAATGCTATACTACTAAAGTTGCAGATAAAAGATTTTCGAAATCAAATGATGTAAAACTATAACTGCATAAAATATGTGAAGACCGTAAGGTGAAAGTTGTATATAAAAAGATTAGCAATGCACACCTCAACCAAAAAAAACATACAAACTTAGAACTCTTCAAGGCAAAACAGAAGACAGATGATTTTTACTCTATAATGAATAATGCTAAACATCTAATAACGAATGGTTATTAGCGTGGATCAGATTGAAAGTCGCTCAATAATCTAGAATTAAGGCTTTGCAACTCCTACATCACTTTTATATATACATTCATATTAGTAATGCAACATCATTGTTGTAGTAATCATAATTATGACGATGCTTTTTTATGCTCTTTTTACCAAGGAGGACAAAGAAACATTTTACACGTCAATTTGGGCCCGTGCAAATAATTGAACTCTATCTCCTAAACTTGTTTTGACCCATTACGAACCTGCTTGATGTGTCCATCTTGTTTTCCATCTTACCTCTAATATATTAAATGACTGTGTGTGCTTTAGAACTGGTTTTATACAGGGTGTGCTTCTGATTGGTGGATATATTTTGGAGTAATACATACAATAATGTTGTTGTAATTTTAAGTGTGACTAACTCTAAAATGATATATCTGCCAAGTGAAAAACTTTGAGAATGTGATGTTTAATTCAGAATTATTTGGGCTTATAGATGTTTGTTGGCATCGTGTAATTAATATTGGTTGACCCTAAACAAATAAGTATGTAAGTTTTGATCCTAAACAAACTATATTAGATGCAGACCCTTAACTTTCTATAACCTTAAGCTTTATATAGTTAATGAAGCAAAGTACATCAGCTCAATAGAGCCCATAGAGAACATGAGTAAGAAAACCTTAATTTAGATGGATTATAAAAACTGAAAATATATATCAAAATGAGAATGTTTACAAAGTACATCAGAGGGAAGCTTGTGAGTTTAATTAAATTGATTAGCCATTACTATTTAATTAAACTATCTAAAAGCCCAGTTTTTTTATTAATGCTATATATACTAATGCTATCCTACTCGAGTTGGAGATAAATATTTTAGAAATCAAATTAGCATCCACTTATTCTTGTCATTTCTTACTTTAGATTCATTGTGCTCCAACTTAGATCATTATGTTTCAAATATGAATGAAAATTAACAAAAATTCTTGCCCTTCTTTACGTAGTTAAGGTCTTAGAATTAGCTGAATAAATACCAACACTTTTGTATCGTACACATTGCATAATGATTTTTATTCTCCAATACTTTGCCATAATTGATTATACAAAATGATCTCACCCGATGATATTGGTTAGTTAAGACATTCCAAGACAACTTTAGTCAATTCAAGAAATAAAACTGTAAATGAACACGATCAACAGAAGGTGTTCAATCTTACTGATTAACATGCATTTGTTGTAAGTGAACCGGTCACTTTAAGGGATTCTGGATCCAAAAAGTAAACCTCCTAAATAGCACTAACACTTGACAGGTCTAACCATGCACTGCTCATATACTTCTTTTAGTTCCTAATGCTCTCAATTTCATGCTAATTGGAAATGTAAGCTTTAGAAATTGGAAGTAAATCTAACAAGACACTGTTAGTTTGTTCACCTTAGATTCATGAAAAAGTCAGATTCTTACATGGATTGGGATACCAACCTTTCTTGCTTTCGACCAAATAAGAAGAGTATTTGTATTTCATGTTTATGGCACCACAAACAATTGCAACAGTAGCTAAAAAGGTGTAAATACAAAGCCCTCCTAAATGACAATAATGTAAATATTGATAGGGGTAAAACTAACAGCATATAGCACAAAATGTGAATCTTCATTTGAGTCCATTTGGGTGGAAAAAGAAAAAGGGACAAAAATTCCCTGCCTACCAAAGAATTTGACAATTCCATGAAATTTACTTTAACCTTAAGTATTATCTTCTATATGCATCAGATTAATCAAGATTTTTGCATCAGATTAATCAAGATTTTGCATTCAATGAATGAAGGTGTTTAAAGTTGATTAAAGAAAGTAAAGAAAAGCTTTTAGAAGTGTTTGTGTTTTTTGGCTTTTTCCTTGATAGCCATTACACATTCATAAACACAAACAAAAGTAACTTAAGTGGATAAGAAATCTGAATTCAATACCAATGCAAAAAGTTCGAAATACCAGTTGTTTCAAGAAGTTTAAGCCGTCACCCCCTTAACCGTTCTCTAAGAAAGTTTAGAGTGTCCACAGCAGCCATATGCCTCTCTTTTAGCTCTGTGAGGGAAATATCTACATCCAACTTGATGCTTCGATTCAATCCCTACCTGCAACTTGACAGCTAACAACATGATCAAAATTCATACATTCGATACAACATTTAGGTATGGTTAATAGTAAATATATAGAGTGGGAGAGAGAAATAAGGTGATTCAAAAGCATAAACATCGAATCACCTTTGCCATTTAGAGGGTGAGGGTGATTTCATCAAGGAAGAAGTAAACCCAAATTAGCTTCTCGTCTTCAAATTTTGGGTAATTTTGTTTGAGAAAGAAAGTGATGAGTTGGGCAGAAAAACAACGACCTAATCCACCAACGCATCCTGATGTCGAGGGCAGTGGGGATATCTAGAAGTCATTGATTTCGTCATTGCCTCTTCCTCTGCTAATGGTGGTTTCATAGGAAGAAAGAAGGGAAAGCGGTGGACACCGAAGGAGGTCACAACCGTGCAGATGAAACCGATGGGGTTTAAACGCTTTCGGATGAAACCACCGAGAGTGGTCAAACTCTTCTGCAAATGAAACGATGGAGGGGAATTAAAGATGGAGGTTTGATCTGAAACCGGTGAGAGCCATTGATTTGGTGGAATTCAACAGACTCATCTCCCCCCGATGGTTTCAATTGAAGGCGGAGGGAAATGGAACAATGAAAGGGCGCGTCTTACAAACACGAGTGAAATGACATTTTTGTCCAAAGTTATGTATTATATAGTAGTAGTAGATAGTAGATAAAAACAACAGTGGTTCATTTATGTCAAAAAGTAAGGTTATGTTCACATTTACACAATTATTGGGTTCAACAGATTTGACCTTCGTGAACTTATATTTTTTTATGTAAATTGTATGAGTATTTGTTAGCCCGTTAATATTTCTTAATGAATTGTTATGATAATTAACTATTAAATATTATTATATTAGCTTATAAACCCGTGTGATGCACGGGTGGGTAGAAGAAAAAAAAGTTAAACTATTAGTTTTGTTTTTTGAAGGGGCCAATCCTCATGAATTTTGAGAACATCTTCTACCGTAATGAAAATATCTCTCGGGGCATTTACCCAACCGAAGACCCAATCCCATATTTCACTTGCAAAGGAACATCTAATCGGCATGTGATCCGTCGACTCATCAATCTGTTGACAGAACGAACATGAGGTGTCCACAGGTATCCCTCGTGACACAAGGCTTAATTTAGTAAGGATCCGATTGAGGCATGCCCGCCAAGCAAAAGCGTTTACCTTTAAAGGGAGCCATTTGAGCCATTGGAAACTAGAAGAGTATAAAGCAAGAAGGTGTTTTTCAATTAGAAGTCTCGTATTTTTAACAACAAACGGTTGCACATAATCTTTTCTCCATTGCCAATTATCTGGATTATTTGATAGGCAAAGTTATACTTTTTAACAGTTTTATATTAACTATTAGTGGTAATGATATTTATAACTTGATGTAGAAATTAGGATAATTGTTTTCTATATTCTAAAATAATACAAAAAGATAGCAAAAGGAGAAGAAATAAGGGGGGCTTCTTTGGATTAAATATTTTAACGGGTTTATAAAATTATTAAAACCATGGTAGAGTTATTTTGAGAAGCACTATCTTTTATGAAAACTATACGAACTAATATGAGCCACACAATTTACATCACATGCAAGTCACATGTCATTTTTATTTTTTTTATAAAACATTAATAACTTTTTTTCACGACATTATTTTCTCAAAAAATTTCACCATGAATTTTAGTATTTTTTTATATTTCTAAAGCCTACCATATTGATATATATATTTTTAAAAATCGTCAACCCCGTTATTTACACATGTGTAAATCCGGTATTACACATGTGTAAAACGAATTTCGTAAAAAAAACGAGATTTATTTTATATTTTATATTTTTTATATTTTTTTTATGAAAGAGGGAAACGAGAGAAACACTTTTGTGTTTTTATTTTATTTGTTTTATAATTTTTTATTATATTTTCGTTAATTACCATTTTTTCATTGAAAACTAGTTGATTAAATTGATTACTAGATTTATTACAGAAAAATAAGTTCTCATTTGATCTCTCCCCTATAAAACTATACTCATAGAAACAATAGTTACTTTTTTAATATTCTCTTATTTTGTTACACTATAAATATGATTAAAATTTCAATATTGTTCTATTTTGATGAAATTTTTTATAGTGGTTTGAACTGAACTATCTAAATGGGATCATTATGAAATTTGGTTATTATAGTGACCTTTTTTGTTTACAATTAACTCCTGCATGGTAGACTTAAAATGGAAACACACGAGCAATCCAACCCGTAGTATTTCTTTTTTTTCTTTTCATAGCAACTAAGTTTTATTTTTAATTTTCTAGTTAGGTCATTTAAGTTTAACATTCGTAAAAAAAATATAACATTAAAACAATATCACAATTTAAGTAGTTTTGCAGTTAATATATATTTAATTAAAGGAACAATAAAAAAACCTTGATTAGTAAATTGGTTCCTCATGTGCTTCAAGCTTATCATCCGTGTGGGGGAGGGTAATTTTCATTTGCTGAGCATAGGCATCCAAGGTAGCTTGACTAGTATGTTCGTTGGAGGATGACATTATTGTTAGTTTACATGAGCGTCCCATCAACAAGACGTTCGCCCACTTCATTCTAGCTTACATAATCACCCAGGTTTCACAAGAGTAAACGTCAAACCCATCTTATGTTTGGGCATGTTTGGGATTGCTTTTAGAATCAATTTATGACTTTTTGGAGGGGTAAAAAGACAAAAATACCCCTCCAAAAGTCACCAAAAGTTAAAAGTTTTATATGTATTCTTTCATTTGTACCACTACGTCATTCATGTCATTTGTACCACCACTTCGGTTGTTGAGATTCTTGTTGTAGGTGTCGCTAAACTTTCCAAGTTTTAGACAAATGTCCCTCCATTTGAGCGATATCATGTCGAATGTATGATATCCTCCTCAACACATTGTGTTATGATAGTTCAGATCTTGCTTGGTTGTTTAATAAAGAGTATATTTCGTTTTTGGTCCCTGATGTCTCCACACAAATTAGTCATCATCATCATTCTTTGTGTGAGTCTTTTTATTTCCTAAATCAGATTATCTTCAATTTCAAATTTCGGGGGTTTGTTCTTATTAGTACTAAAATCAACACAATGTTCTTGAATCTAATTCCCACACCAACGCAAGATAAATCACCAAAGGGTTTTAGTCTCAGACATATTTACTTAATTTTTTCAAGAAATCTTTGCTTTGGATTCTTCCTAAGCAACGCCACCGCCACCACGCCACACCACCACTGGCACCGTCTCCTCTTTGAGACAACGTTGCCTTGAACCGCCACAACACTATCACTTGTGTGTACAGATCTTTTTGGATTAAATATGACCAAAATACTCCAAAATTTAACTGATAATATTAACAAGAATTAGTGTTCTGAACTAAAACCGTTATAAAACTAAAACCCTAGGGCATGCATGATACGAGAAAAGATTTCTTTTTGGATTAAAATGGTTAAAGTGCCCAAACTACAGGGACCAAAAATGAAATTTAATCCGTAATAAAAGTTCAAAATCTATTACAAATTTAGAAGTTAATAATAGTTTATCTAGGGTAATATTATATTATCCAAACAAGTTAGAATATAGAAAAAAACGACCATCATTTTTTTTGTATTATCACTATAAAAAACTTTGAACAAAGTTAAGAAGTTTCTAATGATATTTAAACTTTGATAATCAAGTTAGAAGTAAAGACAAAGTTAATTGCCGTTGTCTAATATAAATAATTAAGTAAACAGTGACATAAAAAGATAATTAACTTCTTATTTTAATATATAATGGATAATGCCAAACAAAATTCAAAAGTAGCGTACAAGATGTTTTAAATGGATAATGCCAAAAAAACCATTCCCTTCAAACCAACCATTTTATTTCTTTTCATTCTATGTCACCATCATAATCTGAAAGAACTTCTATATTTCTTTATAAAATGTGGAAACCCATATGAATTTATGTAAAAAAGAAATTTATTTTCTAGTGCAACGAGATCAAATAAAAAATATAAATAATTATGATGTGAACCAATTTAATCCCTAAACGTTGTATGTGTTTTTACGTGTTTTTGTGTTTATGATGTGTTTATGTTCATAAATGTCCGTTTGAGTTTATTAGAGGTGTTTGGTAAGTGAATTTAAAAACTTGAAATTCAAACCTAACTGAATTTAAAGTATAAATATGAATTTTCAAATTATGTCAAACATTAGTGAAATTAACTTTCAAAACATCTAAACTCAAATAATCTGAAAAAAAACGACCAAATGAACACCTTATGTGTACGAATCAATTTGCAACAAATCATTATGTGTGGGCATGTTCGTGATGCGGTAGTTTATGTGTGAGTGAATCGGTACAAGTGGAAGTAGAGAAGCTTATGGGTTTATTTTCAGGATAAAGTTAAGAGAGTGGGCGATGAGGTTTTGATTTATTTTTAAAATATAAAAATAAAAATTCCAATAATGATACAACTAAACTGAAATTACACATCAACATTAGTTTTTAAAATCATGTAAGTCTCATTAAAATAACATTGAATTACACCATAGCCCCGTGATATGTATATATTTCACCTTTTGTCCCTACTTTTGAGAAAGTATAGTCAGAATTTGATCTATGTAAAAAGTTCATAGAAACGGTCTTTGATACTAATAGACGTTAAGTTACTTTGTTAAACTCATATAAAATGTCCAAAATATCCTCTCATAAATAATTACCTTAAAAACTAACTAAATAAACTATGATAGTGGTGGTGGTGGAGTCTTTAGGGGAGTAGAAGATGAAGGAGTGTGTGATGTGGGGAAGTGAAAGAAGTAGAAGATGAAGAAGAGAGTGTGTGTGTGGTGTGGAGAAGTGGAAGAAATAGAAAGATGAAGGAGATGATGGTTTAGTTTGGTTTTTTGCAATTTTTTTAATTTGGTTTGAAATATTTTGTTGGTACTTTGAATCTATTTTTTTAATTATTTTACCTGCGTGGTAGTAGCGTGTGTTACATGTTAGGTAGATTGAGTTGGGTTAGAAAAATGATGTTATAAGAACTAGAAGGTTTATCGGTTTTTTTCAATGGAATTTGAGTTGGTTGATTCGGTTTTAAAACTAGATAACATACAACGGAAAAAATCTAAATTTTTGAAAACATAAGGAAAATGATTAGATAGAAAGTAGAAAATAAAACCAAATTGAGTACTATAATAGATTATGTGGTTTTTCAAGTTTAGCCATCTAGGTTTTCGTTTTTTTATGTGACCAGTGACGGGGTTTTTTATGTTAGGGGTGTAATTGGTGTTTTTTGTATCATATGCTATAGAGAGTACAATTATTGTTGTAGTACTGTGACATGCTGACTCGATTATGAGTGAACATCATAGTTGTTGGTACAGATATTGTTAGAATCGGTGTCGGTATTTGCTTTTGTGTTTTTCAATGTGCCGAGCTGACAACGTACAAAACCACACCACATAAGACAGGGGAAAGCAAGCAAACTCCCGCGCGCGTAGCGCGGGAGAAAACACTAGTTTATCTTAAAACGCGCTAGTTTATTGTTTAAATTTGTCTTAAAAATATAGTTTTTACTAGGTAAACAAGGAGGATCCACAAGTTTATATGTTAGATAGTAGGGAAACCTAACTTTTGATAGTGTCAGATACCATTTATGTGCGCAACTTTCATAGTGTGACAACCGGCAATTTTAGTTCAATACCCTACCCTGATTTAGTCATAATTACGCATATCATATGTGTATTTAAATTAAGTTTCATTTATTTGAAGTCATTTTATGCATAACAAATTCCATGCATAACATTACATGCAACGGTGATTCAACGTAATAATTGTATACACGCGCTAAAACCGGCACACACGAATGTTGATGGTAATTAATATATATACTAGTATTAAGCCTCGCGCGTTGCGGCGGGGCTTAAAACTATACCAAGTAGTATCAATGTCACATCGTCGTTAGCGACCACCAACACCAGAGAAGCTCGTAAAACAAAAGAAATGAAAATGAAAAAAATAAAACTGAATGAAAAGTAGACGTAAGATTGTTAAATTATGCACGCCCGATGTGTTAATATGTGCAAAAATTATACTGAAACATAAAACACAACGCGTCCGTTAAACGAGAAAAAATAGAAGTAAAAACGTTGAACCGCATACGTATGTTGCGGCATGTTAACTCGAAAATTTTAGACCGAAACCTAAAAATAAAAAAAAATTATTAAATATGAAAGTATATGAGACTAAAGTTAAAAGTGAAAAAAATATTAAGGTTAAATATAAAAGATAAAAACTATTAGGGTTAAAAGCGAAAAATAAATAAATAAAGAAAACACAAAAGTACAACCTATAAAAGCATGAGGTACAACTAATAATGTATAACTAACTTGAAAATTAGTAATATATATGATGTGCTAATATATATATATATATATATATATATATATATATATATATAATATATATATATATATATATATATATATATATATATATATATATATATATATATATGTATATATATATATATATATATATATGTATATATATATATATATATATATATATTATGTATATATATATATATATATGTGTATATATATATATATATATATATATATATATATATATATATATATATATATATATATTAAAGTGTTAAAAGTATTCTAGAACCCACATTATATAAGTTGTAAAAGTTTAAACTTATTATTAAACTTAACGCGTAAATTAATATTTTACCCGGAATAAATACTTTTAATGTGGTTACTCGATACGCAACATGTTATTAATGTATCATCGATACTAAAATATAATACTATAAACTTTCTATCATAATATCTAAATATATTTTAAAAAGTAAAAAATAAAAATATAAATAAATATACAAATCTCCACAGTACAACAAATACCACATAAATTTATCCAATAGTAGAATTTAAAAATAAAACTTTTTTCCACACCTTGTGGTCGTCCCTCTCATCCACCCCCTCCTTTTTTTCTCTTTCCCATGCAAATCTTCATGGAAAATTTATGAATTTTATTGACTTTGACAATTTGAAGATTTACTTCATTTGTGAAATGTGGGTTATGTGGGTTTTCAAACATTGGCTGGACTATAACGAGTAAATTACTTTTCACTTCTCATTTACACTAACACATCATATTCTTTTCTCTTTCTCCCTTTTAAAATCATCCACCCTTACCCCATCATTTTTCAAATATCTTTCTTTCAAATCTATAGTATTTCAAGTGTCATTGTAGAAGATTAAGCAACTTTTTGAGTTTTCAAGCTTCCTACATCTCTTCTTCCATTTTTATTGTTTGATTTTAGCGAGAACTCTCCCTACTTGTTTATATATCTTTCATTTCATTATGTTATTAACGTACTAGTTTATATGTAACTATCTTTATCCACAAATGTTATTTTTGTTAAAAATAATGTTCTTACCATCCAAGAGTTACATTGTTGACATTTCACATAACACAATCTAACATGAACTAAATAATTATTTTTTGTCTTAAAAAGTAAATACTCATAGGTTCATGTTCGACTAAATTACTAGTTGGTAATTTTACAAAAGTCAAAAGTTATGGTAGAAAATCAAGAAGGCTTTAAATAGGTTAAGTGGTATGTATGGATTTTTAATATTTTGTTTAAGTGTTATTATGAATATGTGTATATTTTTACAAGTTATATTTATCTACTAAATTATTTAAGGGTTATGACAAGTTGACTAAGTTTACAATATTAAAAATATAAATATGGGACTTTAAATGTAATAACATGAACTTCATAACTTAAAGTGTAAGGTTAGTTTAAAAGATGGATTAAAAAGATCAGTAGGTGATTAGTATGACTAAGTATGTATATATGGGACTTGACTATAAAAGTAGACTTTATAAACTCAATAATACAAAATAATATTACGAGAGTTGTAGAGAGTTCATTTTAGAAAAAAATACATAAAAGAGAGAGAAAGAAAAGAGATAATATGATTTACCAAGCAAATATGTATATGTACATATAAATAGATATTTTCATATACAAAAAATATACATAATAGCATGAGTTATAATAATGTGAAATCAATGTTTTCTTGAAATGTTGGTTATTTAAGAAGTAATCATGAGAAATATTACAAGTATTGTTCTTACTTAAAAATTAAAAGTATTTCAAAACCCTAATTTTTCATAATTTCACATGTGAACTATATACTTTAGTTATCAAACACTCGAGTCACGACTCGGGTCGAGTCGAAATAATATTTAATTACCCGAACAATATGTCAACTTAAAATACAAGGGTTCACGTACACACTCGAATAAAATATAATTTATTAATATTTTCTAAGTAATATATGTTTTATAATTATCAATCATATATCACCAACGGATTGTAGATTCAAACAATTTATTACCAAGTTATGTGGATTAAACATTTACATGTCCTCATTACACGTCGGAGCAATTAATTAGACATAAGTTAACTTTATTCTAGGACAAACGTAGGTTGGATTTTTCCGAGCACTTTGTATACTTATATATTCTCATACCCAATCACTCACTTGTCAGGTGAGTTCTACAACCCTATTTTTACTTGTTTTCCTTTTACGAGCGATTACATGCAAATTACTATTTTTGTGGACATAATTATTTGTCAATTATTTCATATTTTATATAGGTGGTTTACATACTGTATGAAGTCCCTTATAATCAAATCAATTATTTCTTTCCTTAAGCGAGATAATCATAGATTGTACTATTAGGGATAATGTAATACAATTACAATCTAGATACGGTTGCGGTGTGCTTATATAATATTGTACCATTGTATGTACAATAATCAAATCGCAAAAAGACTTGTGATCTATTACACTGTTTACTATTACTTTTAAACCTTTGAACTCACCAATTTGATATTAACTTATTTTTCATGCATGTATTCTCAGGTAATTGATATTTGCATCAAGTTTAGCTAGCATGGAACGATCGCATTTAGGGCCATTCATGCTTTTTAGGACATTTATTTATGCATTTGTTGTGTTTTGAAAACAACTTACATTATTATTACTACTTTCACAATTTAACTCTGAAAACTATTATATACTTTTAAGTTGATTTGTAACGTATGTTTTTACAAATCCATGTAGTGGTCGACTATGATTCCATGATGATCATGCCACGCGGGAAACCATCGTGGTTGGGGGTGTGACACATAGATTAGAGTTTTTATAGTTAAAGAAACTTAAACTTGATTTTTTACTTGTTGAACTTGCAACTAATCATTGAGAGCCTGCCAAAAACTTTTTTATGTATGACAATCTCAGTTACAAAGTGTAAAACCATGAAGTAAAAGGCAAACACCAAAATAAGATATAGTGTATCGACAATATAAAAACAACATGAAAACTCAAACCATTTGTGCCAGTCATTCTCGATGACTTTCTAGTGAGCCTTAAAGAACATGGCTTGTCGAAATGAAGAAATGCGATTTATTAAAAGTATCATCTAATCCTACACTTGTAAGAATTTAAACCCATACTATATATGTGAGAGACACTCTCCAATGATACTAGACTACAAGTCATGAAAGAATATTATATACTAGGTATCAAACCATTTGAGGATGAGTTTTGGAGGAACTAGTAACATTGTGGCTTTGTGACGTTGATGTTATGGTTCAATCCGTGGAAAACAATATTTTGCATAAAGTGTAGGGTAAGGTTATGTATCCCCCAGATCTTACATAAAGTGGGAGCTAAGTTAAGCACCAGATACACCATTTATTTATTAAAACTCCACCTAGCTGATAAGGCCTATGGAGAATGAAGATACGAATAACTAACAAAATGTCATTATTGTTAGCTTTTTCCTCTTCATATACTTTGCAATCTACCTATTCGTAAAAGGGTAATAGGACATGACAACACCACATTTATTTTTAATAAAATTTTTCTCGTTTCTCTCTCTTATTAAATAACTCCATTAATTACTAATTATATTATTTAATTTTTTTTGATTAAAAATTATTTTTAGAAGAATTAAGAAATAGATTGAGAAACAAATTTTTATAAAAACAATTTTTTTTAAAACATCATACTTTTTTGAAAACATAAAATATTTTAAAATTTATATTTTTTTACATGTTTTGTTTTGAAGCGAAATGTTAAATTTATTTTTTGGAAAACAAAAAAAGTTAAAACATAAATTTCAAAGTTGATACTATTGTTTTATTACTTAAATTCCTTACTCATACATAATTTAAATCATATATTATTCTATAATTAACAAAATTATTCTATTTAATATTTTAATTATTCAACCCGTATAATACACGGGTTCACTAAAACTAGTTTCAAATATGTCTTTCACGCTCATTAAACAATATTAATGTTAGGGTTTTGTTTTCTAAAGGGTGGCTTAATTAGTCCAAACAACAATAAAAATAGTAAGAACACCGAATGAACACAAAATTCCATCAGGATGCTTCAGGAAGAGATGAAATTGACATTGTCATAGTTGTGAGTCATAGTAACCACTTTGTATATTTTTGGCCTCTCATTTTAATGATGATAGTTGTAACAATAGAGGCAGAGATAAATGAAGATGATGAGGATTGCATCAACAAGGAGACACAAGCGAAGGGTAGGGTTTTTATTTTAGCTTTTGAATATAACGAGAAATTAGGACCCGCCGCGCTGCGGCGGCAGCGGACGTGGCGTGATAAAGTATGTACTACAATCGACCCGACTCGTTTTGCAAACTAAATTTACGTCAAAATGTAGAGCAAATCGATTTATACCATTGAATAAAAACGTATTATATCTGAACCGACTCTTTTTCAAATAAAATTATGTTGAAACGTAGACCAACTCAAAACGTAAATAGAAAACACGGGCAACGATGTCGTATGCAACGTCATAAAGTATAGATTGCAATCGCATCGTTGCGTTTCCGAACTAAATTTATCGTCGACAAACTTGAATTTATACAGGAGTTAAACCCAAAATTTTAGAAATTTAAGGAGGTTAAAACGATATTATTCTATAGTTTTTAGAAAGTTAAGGGGCCAAAGCGTAAAAAAACAAAAGTTAAGGGGGTGGAATGACTGGTGTTAAAAGCCACCGACCTTCCTAAATGTGTATATAGTAATGGTATAATGATCGTTTTATGGCTATTTAATAATAGTTCTATTCTTGTTACTCGTGGTTGAATAATAGAAGATCATATATGTAATTTCTATAAACAAAAGATCAAACTTGCAACATCATATCATTTTTGTAATTTACTCCATAGCATATGAATATATTCGGTTTAAACGTGTGTAAATAGTTATGGGTTTGGTTTTGACGTATTAATATTTTATTGGTTTCCCCAAATTTGAATTAGAATAAGGCGTAGGAAAATAATGTCCATTCTATACATGCCTTAAATTTTTCAAAACAAGCATAGTAACAAAAATTATGGTTAAAAAAAGATATTTATTTATCAAATAAGAGTACATGGATAAATCATTAAACCTTATTAATACGTCACAATATACAAGATCATTCACCATCGGTCTCGATTGTGCATCCAATATTCAAGGTATACGTTATTAACACGTCACAATATACAAGATCATTCACCATCGGTCTCGATTGTGCACCTGATATTTAAGGTATACGTTATTAGCACGTCACAATATACAAGATCATTCACCATCGGTCTCGATTGTGCACCCGATATTCAAGGTATACGTTATTAACACGTCACAATATACAAGATCATTCACCATCGGTCTCGATTGTGCATCCAATATTCAAGGTATACGTTAAGATTACGAATACTTTACAGTCATCAATTTCAACTTTTACAAAATTTGTTAACTTACTAATAATAGAGTTTGCTAAATTTGAATGAGACAAATAACCTGCTAGTACATGAATTATAAAAAAAAAGTCAATATTCTACGACTAAGTTTGGAATAATTCGTACGATTGCTACAATGTTTTTGAATGCCAAAATTCTTAAGGATGACATTATTAATATTTGGGAAAATTACCCAATTAAACATTTAGCCTCCATCTTTCAACTTTTAACAAATTTTACCCTTACGTTTAGATTGGGCATATATATACTTTGTCAAGTTTGTGATACGTGAGTTTCTAATACAGCATTATTAATATACAAAATAGGTCATGCTACCGTATACAATGCCTAATATAAAGGCGATGTGGCATGATACTAGGCATTGAATTTCTTTAGTAAATGCTAGTTTGATTAAAGATACTTATTAGCAAACAAACTTGATTAGTGTATATAATGTCGTGTCACATGTAGTCGTCAAACATGCTCCATATTGTATGTTTGTAACATCAGACCACTTATTAGCAAACAAACTTGATTAGTGTATATAATGTCCTAAGATGCTCCAAAAAAAATGACAAAGGAGAAAGCCATGGTGTGAATGACCTAGAAGACTTTTAGTTTGAGTATCCTAAGGGAGTATGCACTATGTATGTTTGTGACATCTGGCCACTTATACCATTAATTGTTTGTTTTGCTTACAAGAAGCTCACGAAATTGTTTTTGGTTGTCCGGGTGAAAACTCTCCACCCCATCCCTGGATTGCTACCATCAATGTTATTAGGCTTGGATCGAACCGACTGGCCAGACCGAAATTCAGTTGAGCCACCAGTCCGATCCACTCCAACTCGTTTTCCAACAACAGTGGTCACATAAGTTTCCTCGCCTATAAAAAAGCTTAGCAAAACTAATATAAAAAACACAAGGCTCAGATTTTCATCATGAAGAGAATATTCTGATTTACATAGAGAGGGAGAGGGAGGGGGAGGGGGAGAAATAGAACAGATGAAGAGAAAGAGAGACAAAAAAAGCGAGAGAGAAATTAAATAAACAGTGAAAGGAACCGTGAATCCTAGATTAAAAAAATTATTTCATGTTCTAACCTCATACCAATCCAGACACGTTACAACCTCATACGCATAGCCAATCCTTTGCTTTAAGTTTTTTGAGCTCCATTCTAAACAACAAAAGCCTTTTAAATAGCCCCTAAGGGAAATGTGCATGCATGCATGTACTACCAGATCTTCGGATTGGATTTTCAATTTTTTTTTTTGATTTTAATGTGTTTAATGGGTAGGCCGAATGATAAATTTTAGTGTTGGATGTATAATTATTGTTGAGTTTTTATATATAACTATAAATATACTTATAAAATACTTATATTGAATTATATATATATATATATATATATATATATATATATATATATATATATATATATATATATATATATATATATAGGGTTAGGTTCTTTTCAAAACTTTATTTTAAGTGAGAACTTACAGAACTAATAATAACCATTGATTACTTTGATCAATGGTTGTGATTAAACAATGTTAAAAATGTAAACTATTATGTTATTTAATGAGTTTAATTTATGCATGAGGGTATATTAGTAATTTATTAAATTATTTTTCTCTCTCCAATTAGTTCCTAATTTATTAATTCTCTCTCATCTCTCATCTCTATAATTTTTGAATATTTACATATTGTAACTTAAACTCCTTAGTTGATGTTACATATATTTTATTATGTATAAAAATGTTACAATTTAAACTCTTTAAATATTATACATATATGTAATCATGTATAAAAAGATTGGAACCCCGTTCACAAAGTTGTATTTAATGCTAGAAAAAACACCAATCCATAAACAAATAAATCAAAAGATAACAACTATTACACCTAATTTAAAGTAAGTATTCACATGTGTAAATTAATCGTTACATATATTTAACTTAGTTTTCCATATGTGTAAATTGATTATATACATATGCGTAAATTAACTATCTACGTTGAACTCACGTATGTGTAAATTAATCATTTACATAAGTCTATCCTTGTTTTACGTGCATGTAACTTAACTATTTACATACTTGTAATCATATTTTATATATGTAATAAAATTGCAACAAAGCAACTGATGTTATAGCCAAAAGGAGATTCTTAGATTTCATATTAGACTAGTTTTGCTTATTCATTAACTGATGTTTTTAGTTCAAAAGTTAGAGTTGAATCATTAGTTAATATGTTCCTACATTGAAAGCACATTGCTTTTATTACTAAATTAACTTTTGATTTTGTTCAATTAAAAATTTAAGAACTTATATTCTGCCCAAAAGTAGTAACTAATTTCTTTTGTACCTAACATGCTAAAAACAAGCTGGATAACAATGCAAAACTATGTATGTATAACGTGCAAGATCTTTTTCACAACTAAAATACGTATATACTTTAGATGGATAATAGTGGAGCATGAACATATAAATGACGAAACAACAAGAAAAGATAATTAACTTAATGTAACCAAAGAATTGATTAAAAAACATATCAAAATAATATCAAAATTAATTAGAAACATGATGCACTTTTCACTTTTTCACAAAATATTTAGCATCGTCATATCAATTTTTAACCATACCGGTAGAAAATTATAAACTAAATGTATTAAAAGAATCAAGGTTATAGAACTTAAGAAGGAAAATTACACATGAAACACAAAAATATGCTTATTTAACATTAGATTCACTAAAAGAAAATCAAAACCTAAAATACCCTTAACTTTGAAATTGAAGGCTTGAAATTAAAATTTCTTCTCGTGTCTTTTTGATGCTTCTCCAATGGTGGGTCCCTTTACCCTCATTCACTCAATTAAATCGTATTTGTGATTGTTGGCATCGAAACGCCAATAAATTAATGCAGACTTCATAACATGAGTATTTTCATTATTTCATTGTTGGAAGTGGTCGATGTCTTCCGGATGGTAAAACCGATTTCAAATATTTTGTGAGACTTCTTGTGGATTAATGATTGACAAAGGGTGAAGGGGATGATATTTGTGTTCTTGATTTTAGGGTTATATGATGAAAAAATACATAAGGAAAGTGTAATAATTACAAGGAAAGATAAAGATTTAGATGTAAATATACATTTTTACCCTTTTGTATAAATTATATACAAATTAAAACTTATACAAATCAATGGTTGATATTAGTTCTCGCGGTTCTTACGATCTTTTATGAGTTCTGAAAAGATCCTACCCCTATATATATATATATATATATATATATATATATATATATATATATATATATATATATATATATATATATATATATATATATATATATATATATATATATATATATATATATATATATATATATATATATGACGTCATCCGGTTCTTAAATTCGGTTTGACTAGTCGACTAGTAGGGTGACTAGTTCGTTGTCCTATCCGGTTTTAAGAACATTGGCTGCCACTCAAGTACGCTTAACTATGTAGTTCTTCTTTTATCCATAGCTAATCCGCGCAAAACGCATTAGTGATATCAGAGGCAAGACATTACTCATGAACACAAATCTATTCTGTCGATAGATGATATGAGATTTGCCTATGATGTTATAATGTTGAACTTTCCCCTTGTGTTCACTAAACCCCTATTCATGTGGCCAATTGCATTTCCCTTAGGGATGGATCATCGACATCATATGGTTTCCATTTAACAATAACCAAAGGAAATGTCTTTAAGGACATGCACTCTCCATAAGCATGAAAGTAATGCTTTAGGGACATATGTTATCTCCTTTAGCATTGAATAATGAATCATACATTCATTCCCTCACATAATAACCTACCTCATATAGAGCACAAGTAACCAAGTGAAAAATACAAAATTACACTTGCAAATTACTATATGCTTCAGAGAACATAACCAAACTAAAGTTGCTCAAACCAAACAATGAAAATGTCTTAATGGAACCTTATGCCCAATGTTTTAAGAAACGGATCGGACAACGAATCAGTCACCTTACTGGTCGACTGGTCGAACCGGTCGAACCGAATTTAAGAACCGGATGATGTCATATATATATATATATATATATATATATATATATATATATATATATATATATATATATATATATGTTAGATATATAATTTAAATATCTGGTCCGACCACCGAACCGGTTTGAACCGGCCAGTTCCATGATAACAAAACGATTTAGGGTGGATCGGACCTGTCCGACCTTTGAATTCCGGTCCGACCGAGTCTAAAAACAATGTTTATGCCCTTATGACATGACACCAAGACATGTCACTACAACAAAACATATTTTCTCCATGGATCACCCCTATCAAATATCAATGCTACAACTCCATGGTGTGTCATGAATACACATTTTAAGGCTCATTTTCCAGCCCATACGTCATGTTACATGATAGGCTATCCACCTATAAAGTAACACACACTACATTTTACTAACGAAAAACAGTAATTAACACTGTCTTCCAAAACATAAAACACTCGTATAAATCAAAAGCGTCATCGTAACAAATAAGTATTTCTTAACACCTTACGCTTAACTCTACCAAAATCCACATTACCAAATCCAAAGAAATCACACAAAAAAACCCTACCAAATTACCAATAATAATAAAAACTATAAAAATGTGTACAAAACAAAAGCTCATACCAAAATCCATAGTATCGAAGGAGAGTGAAGAAGCAGGATGAGCGGGAGTATTCATCTTCTACAGCTATGGCATCTTCCTTACTCCACACTGTTATTCAATCGCACAAACCTCTACAAAGGTTTTCCTTTTCTTTCTGCTACTGTTGTCTTTTTCAGTCTGTCATCATCTTTATAAACCCTAGTTCAATAATTTCTGGATATGTGTATGTATCTTGTGTTTTTGTGATGAAAGATTGTAGCTTTTTGCTTAAGTTCGTAGATAAACACCTTGAATAGTGGCAAAACAGGGGGAACTAGTTGGGGACCTAATGTAAATATTTTAATTCGTTTGTAATGATGACTGTGAGCAAATGTGTGATTTGAGTTTAGAATATTGGCTGTTCAAATAGCTTTTGGCTCACAGGCTGGCTAGTATAAGTTAGCTTGTTAATAATTTGGCATTTGTTTCAATCAAGAGGAGTTTACGGCCCTCGTATAAAATTCGATCGGATTAGGCTGAAGTTGATTTTTCCTGAGTAACTCACACTTTGTCTTGTATAAATTAGCTCATTTGGTAGTTTGGTGATGTATTATTTAAGACCAGTAAAAATTGAAATTGTTGATAGAACAATTCCTTATCAATGGAAGCCTTTGATGAAAATCAAGAAATTGAGGAAAAGGAGCCAACTTGTCAAGCCATGAGTTGGAATGAATTGAAGGCGAGCCGGATAATAGCTCAGTTTCTGGCTTGGATGGAAATATCATATTACTTGAGGCTGAGTTGGTGATGGCTCGGCTCATGAATAGCCCTATTTCCAAGTATGGAGAAGCTGCAAAAATTTTGAGAATTTTGGAGACAAATTGGTGGAAATTTGCTGTTATTATGTTTAGTTTGTTATTTTTGCTACTACTCACTGTTTAGATGTGTGATCAAGATTCAAGATATGTTATTCTCAATTTCTCATATAAGAAAGAAAGGGTTTTGATTATGACTGATCAAATGGGGTGAGAAAATAGCCGAGTAAATAATTGTTTGATCACTTGGGTTGACAGTCATCAAATTGTCTAAATATAAGCCTTCGTATTCTGTTTTATAGAATTTCGACATCATCATCTTCCTAAGTTAGGTGATACCTTGCAGGTTTGTACACATTACCAAGAACAAGAATTTATTCCCTGTGTTCCAGTAAACAGATGCAAACAACTACTTATGAAGTTGTGAATGGAAGCTACTTAGAGACTTCACATGCCAAAGAAAACAAAACCAAGGTACTTCTAACTGAACATTGTTTAATTGTAATATGTAGCTGCCTTTGTATATTGAATATTTAAATCAAACATCTTTCTTTATTTGGATTGTGATTCTTATTAGTTAGCATGGTTATCTTGACAACAAATAGATGTTACTCATTGTTAGGATACAACACCCGCACCGGTGACACTTGATACGGTTGGTGCCTTCCAAAAGTTACCCATGGTTATGCCTTCGGTTGATATTTTTTATTCAGCACTAAGAAAGGCTAGGAGGGTCTCACCTACAAAGGGTAATCAACAACCAGACTTTTTTTTACTTAACAAACTTATCTGGAAATTGTTTGTTACCTATAGACTTTAGTTTGCATGATTCATAGGGATTGCTAATGCTGCTAAGCGTGAGAGAAACAAAGGTGCAAAACAGCTTGATGCCCTAATGAAGGTAACTTGGAATGTTATGATGAGCTAAGCGTTCAAGTTACAGATACGCATATTGCATTATCTCACATAGAATCTACTCAATTGAGTTTTTTTTAAATGATCTTTAGGAACTAACCCTGCCATTGAAATTGTACAAAGAAAAGTTCCCAAATAAGAGACATCTGCACCCCTATGAACGATCTCTTATCGAGTTAACTTTGGGAGATGGAAATTATGAAATGGTTTGTATCCGTCTTATGTATTTTTCTTACTATAATGTGGTTGAACTATTCTTTTTTTATTTGTTTATGGAATTTTCTTATTGCAGGTTTTAGGGAAAGTTGATTCCTTAAGGAAGAAACTAGTATCAGTTGGAAAAGAACATGCTTCACTATGTGCTCAGGTAAGATCTCTATTCTAATATAGTGGGAGTTTCCTAGGTGGGAAAAAGAGTGGATATAAACCATTGGTAACAGTAGAGTTCTCAAAACTGCAATTTTTATCGATTTTTTTGTAAAAACATTTAAGAGCGACATTTTCATCCTTTTTTATGGCTAATATTCTCAAAATCTTCAATCTGTTTGATTAAATCTGATTGACATATATTATAATTTGTAATATCAGTGGATAATCAAAACTAATTTGTATTGAATAAATCTTAACAGTCGTCAACAAAGCGGGAAGCAGAGGAGAGGTTAGCTGAGGTCAGTCTTAAATCTGCAAGAGTGGCATATATTTTTTCATTGCATTCACTACTAGAAAAGCTTTCATATATAGTCTGTTACAAATACATTCTTTGCAGGGAATCAAAAGACTTGAAGAGATTTTTCATTCTGATGGAAAAGCTGTCGATGAGTTGTTGCAAATAGCCAAGGTTTGGTAATTTGCAAGAATATCTTTCGACCCATTTACTTGTGAATGGGTTAGTTACATATTTCTTAACAGGTGAAGTGGGTAAAAAAGATAAATAAAGCTTAGAGGGAAGCACATCAAATGGTTGAATGTCACCCAAAAGTGTATATAAATGCCATGAAACCTCCTAAATTGCTTTATTCAAAAAATTAGATTAATATTGATTACTATAGAATATAGATTTTCTAGTTATATTCAACTCATTAGTTACCTATAAAACATGGACAAAAAGTGTTTTTGGGTCAGCTGAACTGGCCCATATTAAAGGTATACGGTATACCTGTTTTGACCTGTTAGACTTCTTTTGCTTGAGTAACGTGATTTGCCACTTTTGATGAAATGTAATATTTTATTTTGTAGAGTTTGAGGGCAATGCCGGTTGTTGATCTCGAAATGCCAACACTCTGCCTTGTTGGAGCTCCTAATGTTGGAAAATCATCTTTAGTGCGCATACTTTCAACTGGGAAACCTGAGGTATATAATGTCCATGCTCCAAACCACTATGTTTCATGCTCTTGGTTAACTTTTAGCCTCTTTCATGTTATCCTCAACTAGGGGTGGCAAAATAGGCGGGTTGGGCTGGTAGAGTACAAGGTCAAAGTGGATCGGGCTGTGTTGACCCGAAACACTCCTTGTCCATTTTTCGTGTGTTAAATACTATTCTTAAATTTCCTATCTCATTAAAAATTTTGGAGGTTGTACGTATCAGAAATACACTACGAGATGCCTTTCACCAAATTCTTTTTTAATAAAAGAAAGATTAACTTTGGGAGACTTCTGACCAGCTTCCCTTCTTTAATGTAGATCTGCAACTACCCTTTTACAACAAGAGGAATTCTAATGGGCCATATAACTTTAAGCTACCAGAATTTCCAGGTCAGCATTTTCTTCATTATTTCTTGATATATTCACTATATTGTCTGTATACAATATTTAAGGGTTGAATTTGATTGCAGGTGACGGATACACCTGGGATCCTATGGAGACGTGACGGTAACACATCTATGCTTTGAAACTATAGAACTTCCAATATTTTGGGTTTGGAGATTTGACTCTGATAACACACATAGTTTAATAAGATAGTCCGACTATTAATCAAATATATAAATTGCTCCTCAATAAAGACAGGATAAATGCATTTCCTAGACAAAAAACATTGATATCAATGACCTGTAACGATTACTAGAGATGTCAATCAGTCAATGTCATCTTTTTTGAACAAAAATGGAATATATCAGGTATTAATTGATAATGGATCAATGGGTAATATAGAGAAAACCAGCTATTAGGAAACATGTTTTAATCTCCTAAACCATTCTATTAAAAAATGTATACAAAGTTAATAATGTAGTATTTAATCACCACACATTAAATGTTTGTGGAAGTCCAAAAACATGGACGGATAGGTGTTTAAGGGCCAACCCAACCCGATCCGTTTGACCTAGGGGTGTTCATGACTTCATGGTTCGGTTTGAATCGGTGAAACCGCCCAAGCTGGTCTTCGGTTTGGTTTAACGGCTGGCAATATAAAAACTTCTGCTAGCTCCGCTTTTAATGTTTAAACGTTATCAATCTGTTTGGTTTATTGCTTAGACCAAAATCCAGTCGTGGAAAACAGGACAGGACCAGTAATAATTTTATAAAACTATTTTCGTATAATTTTATTTAGTAATATATGATTGACATGGAAAACTCTTATTTCAGTATGTGTCCAAGACATAATGTAGAGTTTGCAATGCCTTACAATACCAACAAACAATCTAAACATTGCACCCAAGCCTCAGAAATTGGACCATGAGCACCCTAGTTTGACCTGTACTTCAAATGTTTGACCTGTTACCCAACATCTCCATTATGCTACCTCTAACATCATAACGGTAGACAAGTATTTGCAGATTAAAAGATTAGCCAAAGTGATAATATTTTTTTCATTTAAAATTTTATTCTTTGGCATAATTTGTGTTTTGATATGCAGAGGACAGGAATAATCTAGAGAAGCTAACACTCGCTGTGCTCTCTCATCTACCTACTGCTGTATTATTCGTTCATGATTTAACCGGAGAATGCGGTACCTCTCCTTCAGATCAGGTACCGAAATATTCAAATAAGCATCTGGACTCGAAGTTTCTTCCATATTTTTGTCTCTGATAAATCTTATATTGCTATCCATTAATAATGCAGTTTTTGATTTACCAAGAAATAAAAGAAAGATTCAGTACACATCTATGGATTGATGTCGTCTCCAAGTGTGATCTGTTGCAAGATTCTCCTGTCTTTTACATCACAGAAGACGCCGAAGCTGATCACTTTGAATTACTAAAATACCGAAAACTGGGACCTGAGGGAGCAATTCGTGTATCTGTAAAGAGTGAAGTGGGCATCAATGAGGTTAGAACTTGACAACGTCAAACGGGTTGGGTTGTTTAACGGGTCAATATAGGTACCTTTGTTGCCTGAAACTGGTTTGCGTTTTCTCTGAGAGATGTGTTAATTAAGGTGGAGCAGAAAAACAACCATAACCAAAGAAACTGAACCTAGATAACTGAAGAAAATGGAAAACCTATGGTTCCTTTTTAATACTATTGTCACCATTTTGTTGTTTTGATTAATGTTTAAAAAATCTTTAATTGATGGTAAATTCTAAAATTTTAGGCCCAAATTTGTTAAAATCTTTTACTAAATCTGTATTAAACCTGACCCTGTTAAGCCAAGTCCAAAAATGAAGGCCTGATGGTTGGTTAACCGATCCTTAAGCAAACCGTTATATACAATTAACCGACCAAAAATCAGCGAACCAATGCATCAATCTTCATTTTGCTGTGGTTGTTTCGCCTTTGGATCATTCTTTTTAGGTATATAGCAGATTAAACTTATATAATATATTCTTGTGATGTTTTCCAGTTGAAGAGCAGAGTGCATGAGCTTCTGGTATCTCAATCAGCAAGACTAAGCATTCAAAAACCTGAGGTCACGACTAACATTTCTTCTCCGCGCAAAACTTTTATATAGAACATTCGGGTCGATCTGAGGTAAACGGAGTTCAATTTTTGAAAATGCAACCTCGTGGGTATGGGTGATACGACCCATGATGGTGAAGTTAGCCCGGTGCGGGTTGCTAATGATGCTTTTTTTGAGGAGAAAGGTGAAGATGGTTAGGCAAGAAGGTCATAGTTCAGGAATGAGTTATTGATTTTCTGGACAGTATTGTAAACTAGATTAATGTTATAAAGAAAAGCATTAAATTTCTATACTAAAATAAAATAGTGCAAAATAAGACTATTTTAGAGTATGTTTGCACTAAAATTGTTCTTTTTTCTACTGTGCACATTAACTTTATTGTATTAGTTTAAATACATAGTAAAATAATGTACTTCAATCAGTTTAATTTTAAAATCTCATTTTGTTAAACAGAATAAACTCCCTTTTCTTTTTGTAATTTTATCATATGAAATATAATTGTAGAATATTCGTGACACTAAAGTTTCTTAAAATCAACCATGTTACATTTTATTCAAGCCAACTTTCTATAATTTCAATTTATGGTATTCAATTAGTTAAATAGATGAATTGCCCTTATGATGTTTAAATTGTAATATTGGTCCTAAACCTTGAAAAACTGTAAGTTTAGTCTTAAATTATTATGAGACCAAGGAGAAAACAAATAGAATTTAAAATTAGTGAATACGTTGATCACTATTTACAAACTCTTTGTAGGGAATTCGAGTTCAGTAACACAGATAATCTGATAATTGTGTAGGACATTTTTAGATGATTCATAGGAATAAATAATCGAATAAAACTCGGATGATATGGTCAACAACCATGACTTTGTGTGTGTGATTTTCCGTTAACTAAAGAGACCAAAAACTAGACAAGTTTGAATTAAAGAGAATAGGCTACAAAAATCGTCTGATGACAGTTAATAAATTTTAGGGAGAATTACAAATATCTCCCTACAAACTTCATCAATTATATATATACCTTTAATTACATATATCTCATTCTAAAACTTAGTTAATTACATATATACCCAAATTAAAAGTTTAATTACATATATCCCCTTCTAAAATATAGTTAATTACATATATACTCAAACTAAAAAGTTTAATTACATATATCCGTTTTATTAAACATAAATATTATATATTTACTCATTTTATTACTTTTATTAAAAATAAGTTATATAATTAGTATTTTACTCTTATTTTTATTAAACTATAAAATTATGTTTTTCCTTCTTTATTTGCTTTCGAGTTTTGATTATTTATTAATATTTTTATACTAACGTTTTTATATATATATTTTTCTTTTTATGCTAATTTTTTCCGTATATGTACGAGACACTTCCAGTCTCATTATACAATAGAAAAATATGTGTTCCATGTTGCATAATGAGACTGTAAGTGTCTCATACATAAACAAAAAAAATGACATCAAAAGGAAAAAAAATAAAAAGAACATAAAAAACATTAGTATACAAATACTAGTAAATAGTCAAAACTCGAAAAGCTAGTAAAAAATACATAATTTTATAGTTTAATAAAAATAAGAGTAAAATATGTACTAATTTTATAAGCTATTTTTAATAAAATAATCAAATGGATAAATATGTAATATTTATATTTAATAAAACAGATATATGAAATTAAACTTTTAGTTTAGGTATATATGTAATTAACTAAGTTTTAGAAGGAAATATATGTAATTAAACTTTTAATTTGGGTATATATGTAATTAACTAAGTTTTAGAAGGGGATATATGTAATTAAAATTTTAAGTTGGGTATATATGTAATTGATGAATTTTGTAGGGGGAAATATGTAATTCTTGCTAAATTTTAATTCAACACCATAAAATTAGATTCATTTTTAGACCTTGGTGAAACAACTCAGTAGTAACATACCTCGATGAAGACAATTTTCCATCCGTATTTCACATGTGACACAACTTGACCCCGATTAGGGGCTCTGCTCCTTGGACCTTGCTAGGGCTGCGCCCCTTGAAACACTCATTGATTAGGGGGTTGCCTTTAAGAACCAATGATGTTCTACTACCAAAGTCATAATAAACTTAAACACGCGTACATTCTGCACATGACTTTTTTTGGTGAATATTATAATTATATTGGTCATATTTAATCTTATTACACTAAAATATTAAACTCTTTTTTTCTAATGGTAAAAAAGTATATCCTGTAAAAACTTTTAGCTTGAATACTAAAGCAGGACTTATTTAATTATTTATCATTTTCATTGTTTTACATATAATGAAAACAAACAAACGAGATAAGGTCAAACATTCCTTTATCCTAAGAAATATGGAATGCCCTTTAAGACTAGGGCTGTTCACGAGTCGAGCGGACCTTTGCTCGTGCTTGGCTCGTTTCCAAACCGAACCGAGCCGATCGGCTCGTTTACAACCGAGTGGAAAATCGAATGAGCATTTTTCGAGCATTAAATTTCCGAGCGGGCGTCAAGCGAGCACAAACGAGCGGCGAACAATTTATACAACCCAACTATCTTGTGTGTTATACGATTTATACTGCAGCGAATAAGGTTTAATGACTTAAAAATCAACCACATTTCATTACATAATATTTTCATGGATGACAATACGTTGTGGCTGACGATGAAGCTAACGCTGTAGCCAATAAGACGGAGAGCATATTGTAGATAACGATGACGGTGAGAGCGGGAGATGTTCAAAAAATATCTCTTAACGGCTTAGGATTTCACTTTTATGTGTAAGGCCCCGTTCCCGGGACGCTTACAGTTGGATCCTCATCGCACATAAAACATATATTTACATTTAATCATAAAGAAACATCGCAGCGGAAAACATTAAAACGACATTCCATTTCATCATAAAAACTTTTGCAAAATAATACATCGTTACCACATTACAAAATACTTGTTGCATTACATCACAAAAGCATTATAAAAATGGATGCCATCCAAAATAAGCTGAGTAGCCGCCCCGTGCCATCCTCAGCAACATTACCTGCCAACTGGAAACACATAAAAGTCAGCGTTGCTGAGTGAGTTCTAGTTTTATAATAAAACATACTTTTCTTTCATTAAAACCGTTCTTTACTTTTGCATGTGATCATACATCATACGTACACATAGATAATATCATTATTATCTTCATCATTCATCCATTAACTTCCATTCATTCATACTTTCTTACTTTCATTCGTTCGTTCATCATTACATCTTTTCTTTCCTTCAAAACCATGAACTTTACCCTTCTGTCAGCTGGTACTGGGCCGAAGCCTATCATAGACCTTCCATCACGGTGCACAACACCCTGGCCGCAGTACCGAAGGTAAAAATTCAGGTATACCATTGTCATGCGCTATACCCTTCCGTCAGCTGGTACTGGGCCGAAACCTATCATAGACCTTCCATCACGGTGCACAGCACCCTGGCCACAGTACCGAAGGTAAGCAACAATGGTTCTATACAAATGGTCAATCACAAAGAAGGACCCCGATGTGCATCCTTCTAGGGTAGCTAACCCACACACCGTTGGGCTAACACCCTACATTGGGGCGTGTCCCGACATACAAGGCTTGCAAGACTTTTGTTACTTTCCGTCGTTTATTAATGCATGCATTCATTCATCATGTTCCTCTTTCATTATCTTCCACTTTACGTTACATAATACTTTCATTTCATTCATTAACATTCCACGTAAAGCCAAGGGAAAATAATCATACATAGTAATAAGGAACATCAACATACACCGTTAACATCATCATACAAAGTATCATCATACATACATAACATACATCATGCATAATCATACAACATCATACATCATCATCATCATGCCCAACATAACCTCTATGGTCTCAAAGTCAACTTACATGAACTACCGGGAACCTTCCACGTCAAAACTTACATCTGCACTTTCCCCCGAAAGTCAGTAAATAAACTATGTTCCCTCGGGTACACAAGCCCTACTTGGGCGTATGGGCACCCTTCAGTCGCATGGCCTCCCCAGGCGACTGAACCCATGCGGATGGACACAATGCGGATGAATCCCATGCGAATGGACCTAATGCGGATGGACACCTGTGCGAATGGACCTAATGCGGATGGACCTAGGCTATGGACCTCAGTCGCATGACCCCCCATGCGAATGACCCTCAGTCGCACGCCTCACAAGCGTATGGACTCCAGTCGCACGACTCACATGCGAATGAACTTCAGTCGCACGACTTGCATGCGTATGGACCTCAGTCGCATTCCTTTCGGTCGCATGACCTCCAGTCGCATGCCATTCGGTCGTCTAGCCCTAACTGGTGCAGAATGCAGTTCATCCCGAACCCAATCTGCCATTTTCGGCCTCCAAGCTCTCCCAAACTCGTTCTAAGCCCAAATCAACCATCCTAAACCTTAGAAACACATACCACAACACCATTCAAGCACACACAATCCCGAAGACAAAACCCATTCGAATCACACACAAACACATACACACGGGTTCAACACACACACATACTTCAAAAACGGGTTTTACTATGTGTTCCAGCCCCAAATCAGTTGAAAACGTGTAAAAGAGGGGTCCTAGAACTCACACAAACAACCCCGACGAGTAGAGCTTCAATCCAACCCGCTACACTTCAACTTTCACGCCCGAATTCACGAAAACGAAGCTTGAAACCCCTTTTTCTCCCTCTCTTCTCTCTTGGCTGAATTTTGTGAGTGTGGGGGAGGGTGTGGGCTGCCCTCCCCTCTTAATCCCCCACTCTTCCAATCTTTCCCCCGTTTTGGCAAGTTTGGTCCCTCGACTTTGGACTTTATTTCTTTTTCTTCTTTCGTCGGCTTCAAAGAAAATATCCGGGTGTTACAAGTCCTACTTAAGACCCCATCTCGTTTTATTAATATAATCATAAAAACCAAGACTCAAATGGCATTAAAATAGCCATGGATAGTTTTAATTGAGTGATGTGGTGAGTGGACTTATGCCATATTGAAGACTTTCAAGTAAAGTTTCAACCCCTGAAATATTTAAGGGTTTAAGGGAGCGGACAAGTAATAACAGGAGTCGTTTTTTTAAAATACTTATTAAGTTTTTCTTTCATTTGGGGTATCATATTCGAATAAGGTTTACCCCTAAACGATAACTTATTTACTTTTGAATACATTAAGTAAAGTTGGTGAACTACTAATGGACTCGTTGGATAATAAATCTAGAAAGACAAGTAGTTGCGGTTTTAAAAACATGAAGCATTTTGCTTATTTCTTTAATAGTAGCCTAACTCGATGGATGCTAAGTCAAAGCCTTCTCACGACTCATCAAAGTATTATGAAAGACTATTAAACTTTATTTTTGCTCATTAGCCTTTTCATATATGTTACAAGTTCAATTCTATCTTCTAGCTACGTCCCAATTCAGATCTAAACATTTGGAATTTGTTTTTTTTATAAAATTTTCGATACTTACTATATCTTTGGTTATTGCTACAAATATCGCGTAACGTTTTTTTAAAAACATCTTTGTTGGTTCAATCGTTTTTAAACCGTCTTGAACGACTAAGTTTATAATGTGCGCAACATATTGATTATGAAAAACACGCTGTCACAAATTGGTCTATATTTTAATTTTAGATGTTCTATCATAAGAGTATTTTCTGACGCATTATCAAAAGATATTGACATAATTTTGTTTTTTAATTTATAAGTTTTAATAAATTTGTCAATAAGAAAAAAAAATATTTTTACCGTTGTGAGGATAATCAAACAATTCAAACGTAATCGTACGTTTCATCATTTGTCACGAATCAGGTTTAACACAATGGCCAGTAACACAAATGTACGAGTCCTGTGAATCGTGATGAGTCGACCAAATATCACTAGCAAGTGCTTCTTTAATGATGATTTTAAATGTTAATGATATTGTATATTTTTTCCATTTATTGAACAAAGTTTTTAATAAATATAAACCATGTTTCTACTTATTAAAAAGTATAATATTTTTAAAACAAAACTTTATAAAAATGTAATCATATCTTATCTCAAGAAATTACTTTATAATTTATAAATATTAATTACTAACTGCACATTAATATATTTATTCAACCGTCTGATACACGAGATTTTAACTAGTCTTCTCTAATAAAGCAAAATAAACTTTGCCACATGTTGTTTTCTCACACTTCTTTCGCAACATGTTGTCTTTTTATACATATTTTGACACGTGTCAATATCAAAGAAAGTCAACCATCTAATGATTACATTAAATACTAATAATCTATACTAATAAATGATTACATGTGGTGGCACATGTCATCACCATATTTCACCTCATAAAAACTTTCCCGCCTAAACCTCCTTTAACAAATTTTCCACAAATTATGCTATATTTCTTACTTGAAGTTTTTATTTTATTTTATTTTTTTAACAAGTGTGAAGTTTTTATTTTTTTTAACTACCTCAGTCACCACCCACTCTAGGAATTTTGAATCTATGATATCAATTATCTCAAACCTTATTTAACTCTTTAAACCTTATTATCACAAATTCTTATTTTTATATAATCGATTTAAAATAAAAATGATAGAGTTTAAATATTTTTGTTACATATTTGAATTATATATTTATACCTTTTAACCCGTGTAATACACGGGCTAATAACCTAGTATCCTTATATACTTTTTAAATCTCCCTACTTTAATAAAAAGATAACTATTGTGAACATGTGTCATCACCTCATTCCACCTCATCAAAAATTTAACGCTTCTATCTGCTATTAAATATCTTATTAATTAATTACTAACAATAAATTAATAAAATATCTTTTTATTAATATGTTATCTAAGGAAATAAATTTTTATAAAATATTTTTTTTCTAAAACATCAAACGTTTTAAAAATATAAATTTAATATTGAGAAAATTTTGTTATTGTTTTATTATCTAAACTAGTTAATTATATGAATTTTCAATCATATTTTATCTAAAAACTTATTTTATAATTTATAAATATTAATTAGTATATGCTGATTTAATATTTTCATTCAACCCGTGTAGTATACGGCTTTCTAAACAAGTTGTATATAAAAAAATCTATATATACGTAATACAAAGTTAAACATATGTAATAGTTAATTTACATATACTCAGATTAAATTTTATGGCATGTTTGTTATCTTTTGATTGATTTGTTTATAATCTAGTGTTTATTTATGTAATTAATACAAATTTTATGAGTGTTGTTTAAGGCTTTTTATCTATTTTGTTTGTTCATATTACTTTGGAAATGCAATGTAATTCAATGAAAAAGTAGGAAATGTTAAAAAACTATTCACATTTTTAATAGTTTAAATGTCGTTATGTGTAAACATTTATTTTTCTTTAGTTCCTTACACAGATAATGTAGATATAAATCATGCCTTTAAGTTAGATGTAATTTCATAGATCTATATAACCTTTTGTATTGGCTATGTTTACACACGTGATTACATATTGGTAAAGGGTTTTTATTTATATACATTTTAAATACATAATAAAAGTGATGTACTTCAGTCAATTAAATTTTATTTTTTCATTTTGTTAAACATAATAAACTCCTTTTCTTTTGTAATTTTTCATAGGAAATATAATTGTAGAATATTAACCTTTATCTTATAATAAATATTCGTGACACTAAAGTTTCTTAAAATCAACCATGATACATTTTATTCAAGCTAAATTTCTATCAATTTCAATTTATGTTATTCAATTGAGTTGAGTAAATGATCGTCCTTATGCTATGTGTAAATTGTAATTTTGGTCCTAAAGCTTGAAATCCTATAAGGTTAGTCTTAAAATATTAGGAGGTTAAGAATAAAACGAGTAGAATCTAAGATGAGTGAATATGTTGATCACTTTTTACAAACTCTTTGTAGGGAATACGAGTTTAGTAATACGGATAATTAATAATCGTGTAGGACATTTTCAAATCAAAATTATTTGATGGTTCACAACAATCAATAAACAAGAGTAAATAATTGAATAAAACTCAGATGATATACTCAACAAGCATGATTTTGTGTGTGTGATATTTCGTAAACTAGAGAGACTAAAAACTAGACAAGTTCGAATTAAAGGGAATGGGCTAGAAAAATCGCATGATGGTAGTTAATAAATTTTAATCCAACAACACAAACATAGAGTCATTTTTAGACCTTGGTGAAACACCTCATTAGTAACATACCTCAATAGAAGACAATTTTCCATCCGTATTTCACATGTGAAACAATTCGACCCTGACCAAGGGCTCTACTACTTGGACCTCGTTAGGGCTGTCGCCCATTGACACCCTTATTGGTTAAGGGTTTTGCCCCTAAGAACCAATGATGTTCTACTACAAAAGTCCTAATAAACTCAAACACGCGTACACTTCGCACATGACTTGTTTTGATGAATATTGTATTACATTGGTCAACTATTTAGTCTTATTACATTAAAATATCCTACACTTTTTTTGTATGCTAAGAAAGTATCTCTTGTAAAAACTTTTAGATCGAATAACAATAAAAAGTTTTAAGCAGGATTTATTTAATTATTTATCATTTTCATTGTTTTACATATAATGAAAACAAACAAACTAGATAAGATCAAACTTTTCCTTTATCCTAAAGAAATATGGAATTGCCTCGTTTCATTAATATAATCATAAAACCCAAGACCCAAATGCCATCAAAATAGTTGTGGATAGTTTTAGTTAAGTGATGTGGTGAGTGGAGTAAAGCCATGCTGAAGACTTGCTTGCCAAATTTTTTCAATGTTGAACATCTCATCCCCACATTCATTCACATTCCATCCTTCTAAGCAATGCAATATTCCAGCTATTCTCCATGCACTCATCACTCTTCTTGGCAACCAATTCTGTGCCACAAATAATCCACACTATAAATTACAAAAATAATAAATTGGGATAACAACATGTAATACCTAAGTATTCAAATAGTTATACTCTTAAGTTATCGAGTAATCGTACTCACCAAAATATGTTTCATTCTTTAAAAAATTAGCAATTTGATATAATCATGGTGCAATAGTTACAGGGTAATCGTACTCACCAAAATATGCTTCATTCTTTAAAAAATTAGCAATTTGATATAATCATGGTGCAATATCTTTCGAGTGTTAGTTTTCCATGATGTGATATTTTTAAATGAATAAACACAATGTTTTCTTTATCAGATCATGTTTTACACTTTAGATGATCATAGTCTTATATCTGATCATCTGAATTTAATAAAAGATAGACTCTATTTAGTGTTTGTCGCCAGGGCACTTGAAAATGTTCAAGCTTAACATAAGCTTCTTACAAATAAAGGTCTAATCGATTATAGATATAAGTCGATTGTAGACAATTAAATTACTAATTAGGAAAAATTTAAGTATGATATATAATCCAATTACTAACCTCACAAGAGTCAACATTGTAAAGATGTTTGGGAGTCAACATGGCAGGGGTAGTATGGTAAAAACACTCTTTGTTCACTTTGTTGGGAGGGAAGTGTGAGTAAGGTATGATTAGGGTTCCCTTTGATGCCTTGAACTCTTCCTCTTTGGTTAACCCATCTCCAACCAACCACACCTTCACAAAATCAATATATGATTTTATTCATTGTTATCATTAACCAAAATAAATTGAAAATTATATAAATACTTTACCTTTGGTGAGTACGATCTCGAAAGAATCAAGTTATCTCGATCAACACTCAATTCCAATTTCGAGTTAAGCTTCTGATAATCGTCTGGTCGAGATATTGCAACCTGCAACAATTTCAATATAGCATCAAACAAAGTCCAAGGTCATGGTATAAAACGTTTTCATTTTGTTTTTCAATAGTTTAAACTTAATATTAGTGTAATAAAATATGCTTGCTATTGAAAATAAAGAGAAATAGGGATGCAAAATTACCTTAATACCTTTGTGGCATAAAGCTAGGGCAAGAGAATAAGCAACCTTGTTAAAGTTGCCCCTAAAAGCAACTTGAGTTGTGGCCTTAGGGATACTATTGAGAACTACAGCAACTGTCAAACTACTCCCATCCACCAACTTCACTTTTAGCTTTGGGTTTCTTGTTATGAATACCTCTCCACTTCTATTTAGTTCATCCCTCTAGTTTTTACAATCATTTAGCAAAATAAAGTTAATAGTCAATCACCTAAATGCATACTAATAATAGGGTCAATTCAAGAATAAACAAACTCGTACTTGGACTAACGGGTATAACTTTTGATCTTATGAGACCTATAAAGTGTGGATGAAAATTTTTGATTCCCAAATTTTCTCCTCTAGAGACCTAATTTCGACTTTGAAGAGTTTTCTTTTCTTTCAGATTTCATGATTTAATTGATTTGGTCTTGATTATAAAAATATGTGAATCATGAATTATATTACTTCATGCGCTTATTTAATTATTTAAATTTAGTTTTATCAGTCACTTTGAATTTTTTAAAATCTAGTTGTGTCAGTCAAATATTTTATTTTCAGCTTCACGTCATAGGTTTATTATCATTAACATAAACATATTGGCCGATAATAATGCACATTATTAATTTCATCAGTGACGCTCTCAACTTTCACTTTTATTACCAATATCAATCTCAGTAGCATAATTATCATAGATTCATACTCGGTTTGTATTTATTTTTCACTCGATTTTGCTTGTATGTTTTTCATTTCGTTCATATACATTAATATGAGTGAAATCGAGTGCAAATCAGGTGTATATAAATGATCATTATGTTACTAAGATTGTCGTTGGTTACAAAAGTGAAAATCGGGAGTGTTACCGATTAAATTATTAAGTATGGATTATTATCGCCTAATAGGTGTATTAAAGTCCAATTTCTCTTATTTTCATATAGCAATTGATCATGTATATTAAGTTGTTATAAACAAATAATAACATTATAAAATCATCATACTTCATAAAAATTAAAAAATGGAGACTAAAAAAAATAAGAAACCAAATTAATTTTGTTTTAAAAGTGTATTTAAATATATAAAGCTTGAATATTTGATATTTAATCGAACCTGATTGAGTAGACCTAGGGTTAAAACCTTTGCCCCTTTCCCATCTGCCTCAAGTATTGCTTCCTCTATCAAGCCATTGATGGCCTCCTTTTCCCATTGCATGTCATACTTCCAAACAAATACAAGAATACTAAAATAAATATCTTTTCTTAACAAAAAAATAAATAAATAGTAAACTTGCCCAAAATATACATCTACTTACATGTATCTTGTATCTTGGTATAGCCCATGTTTGTATTTTGAGTTTCTTATAAACGTTTCTTTCGAGCACGAAAGTTTTGCCATAGATCCAAGTAATTATCAGGGACGAGATAGATACAGGCCATAACAACCACATGTACCATTGCGGAGAAGTGTAGGGTTTAGAAGCCAAAGAGGCAAACCCGAGCCTCATATGGTAGATTGAGTCTAGTGTCGTCAGATGTGTTAAATGTACCACATTTGGCGACTCCTCTTTTTGCTCAAGTGATTTCTCGTACAACGTGTCTGTAGATTTGTCGAGTGTGCCATAAACATAGTCGTAGAATGGCATGAATAGTGAATAATTTGTTCTATATTGAGTATGATGCAACGAATGATACCTAAAAACACAAAATCACACTTGATAAAATGATAGGAACACACAAACTAAACCTCATACAAATAGGATCATGTATTAAAGTTCTAAGGATTATCCTTCACAATGAAAGTAAAACTTAAGAGTGATATTGGTTGAGTTGTCAGCATGAATGATTATTCACATTAAAATTATAGTTTGGATTATTAAAATCTAATTTTCTCTTGTTTAATAGCGAGAATTGTTAGATGTACTTACGAAGGAGTGTACATGAGGTACTTGAGGGGAGGGAAGATTGTGAAGAGTGTTTTGGGGATCAACTCAAAATTGCAATGGCCCATGTTGTTCATCACATCAATGTAGGTCACATAACCACCAAATGCAACAATGGAGGCAGTCTTGGTTAGGGTGATGGTCACTAATGGTATTGCAAAGAGGGTGAAGTAGGCTATATGCTCACCAAATGGATGAATCACAGCTGCACCAATGAACCCAATTTCAATATATCAGCGATTGTATTTCAAATATAATTTCATAATATTAATATATTATCATTAGATCATATTAATCTTGCTCATAATAAATTAAATGAAGCAATTACACATTACATTTTATTTTAGTTTACACTAAAAGGTTACCCCGGATGTCGCCACGGCCACGACTACACGTCGTGGTTTTCAACGTATAAGTTTGCACTTGTCGGACGGGTTCTAAATGTACATACAACATGATTTTAAAATTTGTAAGGCTTGTTTTGATGACTTGTAGGTAAAATATTTCAGAAGAAAAAGAATTAGCGACTTGAAAAACATTTAAAAGTTAAATATAAAACAAACAAATAAAAAAATCCCAACGAAAACATTGAAAAAAGTAAAAAAGAAAGGAGAGGGTGGGGTCGGGATTCAAAACCGAGCCCTGCCAATGCTCCAGATGCCAAATTTTGGTTAAATCGTGAAAAAACTACAATAAAAACAAAAAAGAGCGAAAAAAAATCAAGTTACGTCAAGTGACCTAACTAGGATTTGTCACATAAAAATTACTATTGATGAATAACTTGTAAATGTAATTGAACTAAATAAAAGAATTAAAACCATTATCATAAGTAATTGATCATATGATGTATTATAAAATGGTAAATATGACATGTTTAATGTTTTATAATGGTAAATACGATATTTTAAACTTTTATGTATTTATATATAAACATACTCCAAAAATAGTTATTTACAACGTCAAGAAGTTAGAAAAGGCCATTTGAGATCAATTTCTGCTAGTTTGTTGTTTAATATTTTTTTGCAACTAAAATCATTTGCGACTTATTTAAAGATGTAAATAGAGATCGCTAAGTTAGCAACCAAACATTTTGCACATCACTAAACATGTTTTAAATATCTTATACTATCAATCGATCTAAATTGTTTTAGATATCTTGTACTGTCGATTGATGCAAATCGTCACATCTGTCTTAAATATCTTATACTATTGATCGATGTAAATATGTTTTAAATATCTTATAATATCGATCGATGCAAATCATCACATCTGTTTTAAATATCTTATACACTATCAAATTAGAGTGTTTGAACAATAGTGCCGCATGAAAGAACGGACAAGGACCAGACTGCTTTCAATTATGTCATATTATTCTAAGTCTTTGAGGTCGTCTACAAGTGTTAGCAATGCCAAAATGCATTAATAGGTTGTAACACTTATAGTTTAGGTACCTACGAACTGTAAAATAAGAAACACTCTTAGATGATTGGTAGAGATACATACATGTGATGGGCTCGGTGACAATCGAAGAATGATGATGCGAATGATAGCGGTTGTAAAGGAAATGGTGATGGAGAGCTCTATGAAGCCAATAATACAGAAATTCCACCACTCCCATATGCAACAAGATTACAATGATCACTCCATCTAACCTCCAAATCGGCAAGTGTTTAGCTTCGGCGAATGAATAATTTCCCACGTAGTAGAGTATACCATTGAATATTATTTGGTCATCCCTGAAAAACATGTAAAATTAAATTTAATCACATTTAATTAGGGTTACCTTTGTTACCCAAGATCCAATCATTTATAACAAAAAAAATATGGTTAAACGGGTAATTTGGTAATGTTTTTGTGAAAAGTTAACGGTTTGGTTGCATCTTAATAATAGGACCATATATTGATAAGGAAGATGTATAAGCATCGCCTCTCGATGTAATCTGATGTGGTCTAAATTACATATAAATTATATTTCTATTCCCTAAACCTTGAATAAGTTTCGGTTAATTTTATTAAATATCACTCATAATTAGTTTATATTCATCTTTTATAGGCTTCAAAAGACAATGAGCTCAAAATATATATATTCTTACAAAACTTGACGCCGCGAGTAAAAGAATAACGTACTTTAACTAACTTGAGAACGACAAGTGAGACTTCAAACGTAATTTATATATTTTATGATTATTCATTTTTGTTAGTGTTAATTTTATTTATCACGTTTTAAAATCATCTAGCTAAATTAAGAATGAATTAAATTTGTAAAAAAATCAAATAAACATAAAATATGTGGAAAGATAGTCAACGTTGACAACAAAATAATGAGTAAGCCATTTAATGGTTTTGATGGGTTAACTTATTATTTATTTTGACCCACTTATATATTAAAACGAAAAAAAACGAAGAAAAAAGAAAAAAAAGTTCACAACCGCCACACAAAAGGGGGATCGATGGAAACCTAGGAATTTTTTAGGAGACGACCATCCATACGAAACTAAAAAGGAAGGGATGGAAGTACAAATATTACACATGGGAGAAGAACAAAACTATGGATTTTATTATTTTGGATTTAACTTTAGAGCTTTTGATGTATCTTCAGAAAGCAATTTTTTTCGCTTATTTTCTTTTGATTCATTGTTTCTGTTATTAATGTTTCTAAAATTTGCAATTTTATTATTGTTCTTGATGTTCTCAACGTTATAAGTAGCTAACCTTTTAGTACTATCTAATTTTGGTTGAAAACTAGTATGTTTTGACTAATAACTGGTTTTGATTTCGTATATTTGTTTATTAATCTTAGAACTTGATTATTATCTGAATTAAATATGGACATGGGTATTGTTGTATTCTTAAAAGTTATTTCCATACTCGTGTAGACCTGATCTTGATTGATTGCATGACATCTAGATTAGGTTATATACATTATAATTAATTACTTTATGTTTTTAATTTTAATGTTGAATTTAATTAGGTTGTCCTTTATCGTAGAATTAGAAAATATAACCTTGAAGATAATGTGTAGAAAACCTAAGGGTGGTCTTCCATTACACATTTTAATAAACTTATTTTATGTTTCATACGTGTCTTTGGTTTTCTTAAGGAATAACACTGTAGCTAGTTAACCCTAGATTCGTACTTTTAGAGATAGTCATACGAGTCATTGCATTTGTGTCATTACATGTAAGTTGGATTTCTATCTTGGTAGTTATTTCACATTTTGAAAATGACATTAGTATGTTAAACATGCTTTACTATAGGTAACATTTAAACCAGAAGTATATTATGTATAGTTTGGCCAAGTTATATCCTATGGATAGGTGAAAATCCTATACTAGGGCTAGTTTGAAATATACGTGTGTGTGCGCACACACGCATACGCGCGATTCTTGCCCCTACAGTACGGCCATGGGGTGGAAGACACATGGCCGAGGGCCTCCTGCTCTGAAGCAGCTCCTGGAAAGGGAGAGTTAAGAAAGGGAAAACAGGCTGTGTGACACAAAACTCATCCCTGTCTTAAATCTCCCATTTTTCCCATCGCAGATCGTCGCTTTCGGCATTGGTCGGCTCAGGAAACAGATAATAATGATTCGGATAGTCTCGTTATTAGTCCTACTGCAATTGAAATAGACCGGTAAATGTATAGTTATTATAAAATTATGGTTAAACTATTTAGTTATATTCGCGCCTAACTGTTTTCGTGTCTATCAAATATATTCACCGGCCTTTATGCTAACGTATGATAATAAATGACATATTATTTAATATGTTTTAAAAAATAATTACAATACTAATTAATATAATCATACATATGAGAGTGAATTTCTTATAAACACGATTCTTGTGAATTTACCTTTAACCTAAACTAGTTCACAGTTAGAGCTTAGAGATCAATTATGAGTCAAACCCAAGAAGATGTCTAGCTATATAAAGTCCAGTTTGAGTCAACTTATTAGGTTTGAGGTTGACCGTATATTTATTTTTATATACATAGTATAAGAAAGTATATTAAAAGCAAGTATATTACAGATGTTAAATTAGTATTAGTTCAAAAGGAAGCATATCAAAGATATGAGAAACCGAATTAGTTCAATGTATTAACTGATTTATTTCCAATATTAAGTCAATTAGAGCATTCACAACTCATTCGTTATCTTTATCCATACAAATACACTAAAAATATAGCTTTTTCTCTCATATTTTTAATTAAATAATATTTTTTGTACCTTCATCATTACCTTTTCTCTCTCATACATTCATAACAACTTTTAAAAATATTAAAAAAATTATAAGGGTTGAACAATAATTATTAAATTTACAAATTGAATAGTAAAATTTCTCTCTCATCCATTCACAACCACTCACAACTACTCATAACCATTCCATATAATATAAGAATTACACTCACATACATATACCAAACGGCTGTGAATGCTCTTAACTAAGCAAATATACCGAACTGAATTTAAATGTTTTGTATTCATATAATTAACTAAATTAATTGATAGAATCAGGTTACGTGACACATAAGTAACTGTACAGATTTTTGTTTTGACTTAATTAGGTTAGATAGTTTATGTAAAAATGTAATAGTTTATAGAGGAACGAGAATCAGGTCGTAGTTTAAATCCATCTGTTTTATAGGCATTTGTTTTTTGTTTCTATTTTTTGTAAATTTATAAATTTGCAGTAGAAATACATGAATAAATATAAAAAAGATTGAAAATTAAATAGATTGTATTCATGCCTAACTCATGAATATGAAAGTCGTGTCCAGGTTTGTGTGTATAGCATAATTTACTTTCGTGTTTAAGTTCCTATAAGTTTTTGCGGTTCTTGTTAAATTTGACATGCGAACGCACAAACACGACCTAATAATATTGTATAGAAAAAGAAGGAGAGAGAACGAACCAATCTCTTTCACGATCAACTTGTTCAAACTCAATGGGCTTGTCAACGATCCTATTTTTGCCTTTAGCGGTTTTGTGCCGTGAGAGTGAAATCCAAATTTGGTTGTTGAGGATTCGAAACAAGATAAAAGGAAAAATCAACACACCACCAAAATCACGCTCTTTTGAATCTGAAGTCACGAAATCATACGTAGTCTTCACCAGCCAAGGTGCCAATACCAAGTACTTCATCAAATCCACATAAAATATTACATTTTTAGTCCAAAACTTATATATTTAGATAACAGATTATAAGCAAATAGAAGCATGGCTAACATAAAATATTCTTTTAATACTCTTGTCAATTCTTACTATCATGTCGGAGTTGGATACAAAAATATATTTCTTTTATAGTAGCGTGGCTAACGCATTGTGTTTAGCATATCGATAAAATCATACCGTTCATAAGTGTTGAGGTTCATTTTCAAGAAGTAATAACTCGGATCCACTATGTGTCAGGATATTTGATTCTTTAGTATATAATTTTCAAGAAAAAAGGCACATTTGTCGAGTACAGGATAACTTTTATTTTTTATTTTTGACCAGCAAATTAAAAGAAAAGAAAACTCAAGTGGTGGACTGGTGGATAGTTGATAGTGTTACTAGTGTCAATCTTGAGCTAACTTCAATTTTATTTTTATAAATATAATTTTTTTTCCATTAAAATTTTTAAAAACATCAATTTCAGGTTAAAAGTGTCATCATTTGTCTTGCTTTCGGTCCAAAAATTTCATTATTTTAGATTCAAATTAAAATAACTTTATAAAACTTTAAACTGAAACTGAAACAACTTATGAAATTTGAAATATAAATTGATGTTTTTAAAATTTTGAAGGAAAATAGTTAATTTTGACAAACCTCAAGTAGCAAAAACCGAATATTACTCGTCAAGCTTAAAAACATTCAGGATTTGGTGTTATTCGATGTTAGTCCATCAGACATAAAAATAACATATAAAATCAAGGAATTGATGATGTCACATACTACCAGCATGTGTATAAGGATGCGTAGAACGAGTTCAATGTGGATAGGGCCGTCCACGAAAATCGCCGGAGAATTTTGGGCCTAGGGTGGGTAGGAAAAAGGGGTTCTATAATATAAAATCAATAATTAATTTATAAATATTTAGGCCCTAGGAAAGTAAGAAAAAAACAAGACACTAGCTAGATCGATTGGTTGTCCTGACCTCCTGTATTTTGATCGTTATTTTACCGCCCCCACCCAAATCACAAGTTATTTCTATTTGGGGTAAAATGGGTTAAAAGTTTTTGTAACATGTAAATGATAATGGGCTAAAATTATTAAAATGTTAAGAGACTCTAATGTTTAACAAACCTCAAATAATTATTATGTTGATTAGTTTGTTAATGATCTAGTATGTTTAACTGTCTTATAAAGTGTGTGTGTAAAATTTAAATTTTTGGGCACCGGGAATATCGGTCCTGAGTAGTCGCTCACCCCGCCTCCCCTAAAGACGGATCTGATTGTGGAACAGACAAATCAAACGCTTTCTTATAAAAGTTTACTGCCCCTTATTTCCAAATAGATTACAAAAACTTACTTTAAATAAAATACTTGTTGCTTGTGTTGGTTATTAAATATTTAAATTGTGAACAGTATTTAGCGAAACATGATGAGTTCGGGTCGATCTAACAGGTTCATGGGTAATCTATTAAACTATTTGTGTTTATAACTTTTAAAAATATGTTTTATGTACTAGCTTAAACTGATTAGGTTAGTTATGCTAATATTTAAAAGGTGGAATACCAACTTTTGTAGTTTCAATGTAAATGATAACAGACGACACTAACTTTGGTTACTTCTGATATGAAAGAAAAATGAAGTTAAACAAGTCATGCTTGTAACAAACAAGAATACGTGTGTCGTGTTTTGGTTCATAAGTCTGACATGATTTTTAGATTTGTGTTAGGTTCAACGAGTGAACCCACGATCTCGACCCATTTAACACCCATAAATTATTACTAGTAGAGCTAGAGATGGAGAAGAAGGTATGCCTACCTTGAAGCTTCCAAGTGGTTTCCATGGCCAGTTAGTGAGAAATCCAGGAGTGACTGCCATTGATGAATTCTCTCTAGGAAGATAGGTTCTTACTTGCTTTTTTCTAGTTTGAGAATATATTTATAGAGAAATATAATATAAAAAAGTTAGCTTTATGCATTAACACCCATTACTTCCTTTTGTGGTATTGTTTGTTTTGGCTGGTTTTAGTCCTATAATTTATACTAGATTCTAATGCCACACGTTGCTGCGGTTAATTGTTGGTAGCGACTATGCTAGACCTGACATGTGGGGTGGTTTCATATTATATGCACGCGAATTGTCATAATAGAGTCTATTACAAGCTAAGGATGATAATTTTTTTTGTTGTTTTCAAAATTACAAGATATAGATAGGGTGGAAGGAGTAGCTTGATTTTCAAAATCAATAATAGAATAATACCCTTTGTATTACACGAGTTGAATAAAATATTAAATAATTAATAATAAAAATTTATGAATTATAAAGCAATATTTTGAAATAAAATAGGGTTACTGGATTTTAATATCCCAACTTTTATTTATTGGTCGGGATTAGTCCCAACTCAGGAAATGTTTACAGTCACTCCTAACTTGAAACTTATTTTCCTCCAATAATCCCTTACTAACTTAGAGTTAACCATCGTTAGTTTTTTGATGAAATAAGACTAACTTTGATTCATTTTTCAACTCCAGCACCGTCTAGTCTTAATTAGGTCCGTTTTCTATTGTCTAACCTCCCTCATCACCTGAAATCTACCTCCAAGGAGTTCGGTGGTTCAAATCAGGAGGTGGAGATTAACGAGTTTTTGGGTGTGGAAGTTTCAAATTGACAGACCTGATGATAGATTTCAACTTTCTGTTTAGTTTTTTGGCAACAAAAACAGTCCACATCATCAAAAACCTAACGGGGTTAACTCTCAGTTAGTAAGGGATCATTGGAGGAAAATAAACTAAAAGGTAAGAGTATCTGTAAACATTTACTGAGTTGAGATTAATCCTGGCCAATAAATAAAACTTGGGATTATTAAAATTGTAAGATTTTTTAAAGGATGATCAATACAATCAGTCTCATAATGAGTAGAGTGTTAGAACACTTAACAGATCAAATAGGAAACTGAGACTTATATTATGATACTATGAACACAAGCAAAACAAGAGACAGAAACTTAAGAACAAAAACAACAAAATATTTTCAAGAATGTTGTATATTGCTTTCAAGTTCTTTTACAAGTGTTACAAAGCATAAAGAAAAATACAAGGACCTGAGATACTTTATACTACATCCTACAGCCGGCCATACTTTGAAGGTCAGCTGAAAACACTAATCTAGACAACAAGATCAATGTAGAGTCAAAAGACAGATTTGCCTTTTGACTAGTGACTATGACATGCCATAGCTCGCATTCTAATATATTACAAAAAGAATAAAAGGTACATAAATTCGAAAGTTACAGACTCAAGACCTCAATGTACAGTTGCAAAAAGCATGAACCTTTCATCAACTTATATAAGTTGGTGAGTCTTTAGAGTTGCAGCGGAAAGTGGTTCAGCTTTTTTCAAAAGTACATCAGAGAAAACATGTTCTTCAAAGTCTTCCAAAAAAATCTGTCTTCACTTCATTGGCTTCGGAAGACTTTGCTTTTGTCTTCGGAAGATATTGGTCTTGGCTTCGGAAGATTTCATGCTTAGAATATTTTCTTGTGCAGAGTATGAAACTTCCAAAGCAACTTCTACTAAATACCAAGTGCATGCATGCAGGAAGCACTTGGGTTGTTTTGGGTGCATCAGCCTTTCTATAAACCTTACAAACTCCCCCTAGGCTGATGCTACCAAAACAGAGAAGTGATTCAGATATTTACAACCCTCATCATGATCATGACCATTCCCTTCTTCATCAATTGTTCAGGATCACTCAGACTTTCAAAATATCTTCTCATGTCAAAGAGATCATGTAGAGGTAGGTTAAGCATGTCTTGCCAGAAGTAGACATCTTGATCACCTTGATCTCTAGTTACATACCATATATTTGGATTAGCAGCAAAGGTATATGGATCTTCCTGATGCAAGAGGCTCTACTTGAGTTGGAGTAGGTTGAGCAGCCTCTTCTTGCACTTCCTTAGGATGCTCTGACTCATCCTGAGGTCTGGAGGTAGTTGCCTTTTGTTTCTTCTTTGATACAGGCCTAGAAGCCATCCCTTTCCTCCTCTTTCGAATCTTTAACTGAGTGAACTGGCCTTCAGCACCAGGTTGTTCTATTTTATCTTTCTCATTTGGGTCCTCTTCCCTCACGGGTTCAGAAGGAGAGGGAGTTGAACCTTGCTGTGGTTCAGAAGATGAGGCTTGCTGTGGTCCAGCATGAGGTCCAGGTTGTGTTGTCTTAAAGGGTTCAACCTTAACCTCAACTTCAGAAGGAACTTGACTTGGTGGGAGTGTAAGTCAACAAGCTCTCCTCTCTTAATCTTCTGCTTGATCATTCTAATGTGCTCATCCATAGTGGATAGAGACATTGGACCAAGCCTCCTTCTGGAGAATCCATACAACTACAAGAAGCTCATCATCCTCTGCCAATCAGCAGACTTTTTTTTGACTCTTTTGGATGATGACTCTTGACTTTGCTGCTTCTTCCCTCATCTTCCTCTTAGGAGCTTTTTGTTCTTTAAGAACTTGTAGCTCAAGCTGCTTGAGGTATTCAAATTCAATGTACTCATATGATAAGGGAAGAAGTACAGCTGCCTGGTAGAGTCCTGTGGCAGTCAGGTAGTTGATCATGTTTTGTCTGTCAGCTTCCTTGTCTACATGAGGTTGTTCAGTTGCCACAACCTCTTTTACAGGACTTTCTTGAATTGGAGAAAGGGTAGGAGCATGCTTGTAAAGCTTTTTCTGTCTTCTTTCTTCCTTAATCTTGAGGAGCAACTCTGCATCTTCTGCCTCCTTCCTCTCCTAAGACATTTCTATGTCTGCTAGCTCATTCAATTTCTCTAAGGGGAGAGAGATAATCTCATCAATGTTATAGTTCCCGGTCCCCAAATAGTTAATCTTGGCTGCCCTCAAGTAGTTAGTCCTGTGACCTCAAGAGAGATAAACACAAAGTTTAAATGTCGTTATGTGTAAACATTTATTTTTCTTTACTTTCTTACGTAGATAATGTATATATAAATCATGCTTTAAAGTTGATGTAATTTTATACGTCTATATAAACTTTTGAATTGGCTATGTTTGCACACGTGATTACATATAGGTAAAGAGTTTTTATTTATGTACATAATAAACTTCAATCAGTTAAATTTTATTATTTCATTTTGTTAAACATAATAAACTCCTTATTCTTTTGGTAATTTTATCATACGAAATATAAATGTAGAATATAAACCTTTATCTTATAATAAATATTCGTGACACTAAAGTTTCTTAAAATCAACCATGATACATTTTGTTCAAGCTAAATTTCTATCCATTTCAGTTCATGTTATTCAATTGAGTTGAGTAAATGATAGTTCACAAGAATAAATAATTGAATAAAGCTCAGATGATATACTCAACAAGCATGATTTCGTGCGTGTGATTTTTCGTAAACTCAACAAGCATGATTTTGTGCGTGTGAATTTTCGTAAACTAGAGAGACTAAAAACTAGACAAGTTCGAATTAAAGGGAATGGGCTAGATAATTCGCATGATGGTAGTTAATAAATTTTAATTCAACAACACAAAATTGGAGTCATTTTTAGAAGACAATGTTCCATTTGTATTTCACATGTGAAACAATTTGACCCTGGTCAGGGGCTCTACTACTTGGATCTCGTCAGGGCTGCCGCCCCTAGAAACCCTCATTGATTAGGGCTTGCCTTTAAGAACCAATGATGTTCTACTACCAAAAGTCATAATAAACTCCAATACGCGTACACTTCGCACATGACTTGTTTTGATGAATATTTTAATTACATTGGTCAACTATTTAGTGAAATTACCTTAAAATAACCTACATTTTTTTGAATGTTAAGAAAGTATCTCTTTTTAAAACTTCTAGATTGAATAACAATAAAAGGTTTAAAACAGTACTTATTTAATTATTTATCATTTCATCATTTAATGAAAACAACAAACAAGATAAGGTTAAACTTTTCTTTTATCATAAGAAATATGCAATGCCCACTAGGACCCCAACTCGTTTCATTAATATAATCATAAAAACCAAGACCCAAATGCCATTAAAATAGTTGTGGATAGTTTTAGTTGAGTGACGTGGTGAGTGGAGTAAAGCCATGTTGAAGACTTGCTTGCCAAATTTTTTCAATGTTGAACATCTCATCTCCACATTCATTCACATTCCATCCTTCTAAGCAATGCAATATTCCAGCTATTCTCCATGCACTCATCACCCTTCTTGGCAACCAATTCTGTGCCACAAATAATCCACATTTTAGATTACAAATAATAAATTGAGATTACATGTAATACCTAAGTATTCAAATAATTATACTCTTAAGTTATCGTACTCACAAAAATATGTTTCATTAATGAAAGAAATCAACAATATGATGTAATCAAGGTGCAATATTTTTAGGGTGTTGGATTTCATGATGTGACATTTTTAAATGAATAAACATAACTTTTTCTTGATCGGTTTTTCTTTTACACTTTAGATGAACATGTGTCTTATATCTAGATCATCTAAATTCGGATGAATGATAGACTCTATTAAATGTTTGTTGCCACGGGTCTTTCAAAATGTTCAAGCTTAATATAAGCCACTTACCAATAAAGGTCTAACCGACTATAGCTATTAGTAGATAGTAGACAATTATAATACTAAGTAGAAGAAATTTAGGTATGATATGTAAGCAAATTACTAACCTCACAAGAGTCAACATTATGAAGATGTTTGGGAGCCAACATGGCAGGGGTAGTATGGTAGAAACACTTTTTGTTCACTTTGTTTGGAGGGAAGTGTGAGTAAGGTATAATTAGGGTTTGATTTGATGCCTTCAACTCTTCCTCTTTGGTTAACCCATCTCCAACCAACCACACCTTTAGAAAATCAAAATATGATTTTATTTATAATTATTATCATTAACCAATATAAATTGAAAATTATATATAGTTTACCTTTTGTGAGTACGATCTTGAAAGAATCAAGTTTTCTCTATCAACACTCGCTTCCAACTTTGAGTTAAGCTTCTGATAATCGTTTGGTTGAGATATTGCGACCTACAACAATTTCATTATGGCATCAAACAAATTCCAAAAACATTAGTGTAATTAATTCTAATCAATATGCTTGCTATAAAAACTGAGAAATAGGGATGCAAAATTACCTTAATACCCTTGTGGCATAAAGCTAGGGCAAGAGAATAAGCAACCTTGTTAAAGTTTCCTCTAAGAACAACTTGAGTTGTGTCCTTAGGGATGCTATTGAGAACCACAGCAACTGTCAAACTACTCCCATCCACCAACCTCACTTTTAGTTTTGGGTTTCTTGTTATGAACACCTCTCCACTTCTATTTAGTTCATCCCTCTAATTTTTACAATCATTTAGAAAAATAAAGTTGATAGTTAATCACCTAAATTCATACTAACAATAGGGGATGATTCAAAAATAAACAAACTCGTACTTGGACTAAATTGTATAACTTTTGATCTAATGAGACCTATAAAATGTCGATGAAAAACCTAATTTTGACTTTGAAGATTTTTCTTTTCTTTTGGATTTCAAAATTTTAATTGATTCGGTCTTGATTAAAAAACATGTGAATATAAGCAGTTAAGTTTAGGGGATGAAGTTCAAGACGAGTAGTCTCTGGAAGTAGGTTCATCCCCCTCTTGGTTGATGATGGCCATGTCTTTTGGTATAAATGACTCGCGATAGTGTAACTAGCGAAGTAGGGTAGGATATCAAACAAAGCGATAAGGAACGAAGTCTGTAACTGCCCCCTTCTATCTTTCTTTTAAGAAAAAGGGTGAATCTATAGAGAGCTAATAGACAACTACATTACTTTATGTGCTTATTTAATTATTTAATTTAGTTTTATCGGTCAATTTTAATTATCTAATATCTAGTTGTGCCGGTCAAATATTTAAATATCAGCTTCATGCCATAGGTTTTTATCATTAACGTAAACACATTGGCCGATAATAATCCATACTATTAATTTACCGGCTAGTGACGCTTCTAACTTTCACTTTAATTACCAATATCAATCCCGATAGCATAACTATCATAGATTCATACTCGGTTTGTATTTGTTTGCACTCGATTTTGCTTATATGTTTTTTTCATTTCGTTCAAATTCATTAATGTGAGCGAAATCGAGTGTAAATCAAGTGTATATAAATGATTACTATGTTACTGAGATTGTCATTAGTTACAAAAAAGAAAGTCGGAAGTGTTATTGGTTAAATTGTTAGTATGGATTCTTATCAAATAATAAGTAATAATTTAGATTACTAAAGTCCAATTTGCCCTTATTTTATATAGCAATTGTTCATGTATTTTAAGTTGTTATAAACAAATAATAACATTAATAAAAGCATCATACTTCGTAAAAACTAAAAGTTGGAGACTAAAAAAATAAGAAACCAAGATAATTTTGCTTTAAAAGTGTATTTAAATATATCAAACTTGAAAATTTTGATATTTAATCGAACCTGATTGAGAAGACCTAGGGTTAAAACATTTGCCCCCTTCCCCTCTGCCTCAAGTATTGCTTCCTCTATCAAGCCATTGATGGCCTCTTTTTCCCATTGCATGAAATACTTACGGACAGATATAAGAAAACAAAAGTAAACATATTTTTGTAAAAAAATAATAATAAATAGTAAACCACCAAAATATACATCTACTTACTTGTATCTTGTATCTTGGTATAGCCCATGTTTGTATTTTGAGTTTCTTAAAAACGTTTCTTTCGAGCACGAAAGTTTTGCCATAGATCCAAGTAATTATCAGGGACGAGACAGTGACGGGCCAGAGCAACCACAAGTACCATTTGGGAGAAGTGTAGGGTTTAGAAGCCAAAGAGGCAAACCCGAGCCTCATATGGTAGATTGAGTCTAGTGTCGTTAGATGCGTTAAATGTACCACATTCGGTGACTCCTCTTTTTGCTCAAGTGATTTCTCGTACAACATGTCTGTAGATCTGTCGAGTGTGCCATAAACATAGTCGTAGAATGGCATGAAGAGTGAATAATTTGTTCTATATTGAGTATGATGCAACGAATGATACCTAAAAACACAAAATCACACTTGATAAAATGATAGGAACACACAAACTAAACCTCTTACAAATAGGATCATGTTTTATACTTTTAAGGATTATCCTTCACAATGAAAGTAAAACTTAAGAGTGATATTGGTTGAATTGTTAGTATAAATTATTATTCACGTTTAAATTATAGTTTGAATTATTTAAGTATAATTTTTCTCTTGTTTAATAGCGAGAATTGTTAGATGAACTTACGAAGGAGTGTACATGAGGTACTTGAGGGGAGGGAAGATTGTGAAGAGTGTTTTGGGGATTAGCTCAAAATTGCAATGGCCCATGTTGTTCATCACATCAATGTAGGTCACATAACCACCAAATGCAACAATGGAGGCAGTCTTTGTTAGGGTGATGGTCAATAATGGTATTGCAAAGAGGGTGAAGTAGGCTATATGCTCACCAAATGGATGAATCACAGCTGCACCAATGAACCCAATTTCAATATATCAGCGATTGTATTTCAAATATAATTTCATAATATATTAATCTTACTCATAATAAATTAAATGAAGCAATTGCATATTACATTTTGCTTTACATTTTACTAAATAAAAGAATAAAAAACCCTTATCCGTAATTGACTATGATCTATTATAAATTTGGTAAATTTGACATGTTTAATTGACTATGATCTATTATAAATTTGGTAAATTTGACATGTTTAATGTTTTAAAAGAGTAAATATGTATGATATTTTTTACAAATTTTATTTTTTCAAATATACATTTCCACACCTACTCCAAAACCTGTTATTTAAAGGCCATACCAAAATCATTTGCGAGTTATTTAACGATCTAAGTAGCCTTCACTAAATTTGCGCCAAACTTTTTGCAGCTGGTTTTAATCGGTCTCAATGTAAATAAGTCACTATGTCTGATTGTTTTTGTCCAAACTTTGGTCGCTAATACCAGTTTTGCACTTATGCAAATTACCACATCTGTTTTAAGTATCTTATACTATCAAACTAAAGCGTTTGAACAGTAGTGCATAAAAGAAGTGATTGTACGGACAAGAACTAGAGCGCTTTCAAGTATGCGTTACTGGTCCGAGTTTTTGAGGTCGCTGGAAAGTGTTATCACATCAAGATGCATCAACAGTTATAATTTTTGTACTAACTGAATGTAAAATGACAAAAGCACCCTTAGATGGATGATGATCATTCGTAGAAAGACATACATGTGATGGGTTCGGTGACAATTGAAGAATGATGATGCGAATGATAGCGGTTGTAGAGGAAATGATGATGGAGAGCTCTATGAAGCCAATAATACAGAAATTCCACCACTCCCGTATGCAACAAGGTTACAATGATCACTCCATCTAACCTCCAAATCGGCATGTGTTTAGCTTCGGCTAATGAATAATATGCCACATAGTAGATTATCCCATTGAATATTATTTGATCATCCCTGAAAAACATGTAAAAATATTTACATCAAATGTAAAATTAAATTAATCACATTTAATTAGGGTTACCTTTGTAACCCTTAGATCCAATCATATGTAACAAAGTAGAAATATTGGTAATATTTTAGTGAAAAGTTCATAGAGATTAAAAAGATGTATAAGAGCCGACTCTCAATCCTATCCGCCTCCCCCAAACACTCTTGATACGAAAGAGACCTCCCGCCATAGAGAATAGATCTAAAGCATAGGTCCCCTCGATAGAGATTGACCCGCACCATATTTATAACCTTCAAACTGATAGCCCCAACTTGAGATGGAGTTATAGAACTTAAACCGCTTAGTTGAGAGATTCGTGACTCATTCAAGGGAGACTTCTCTCAAGGAAAACCAAGAGTCAAAACTGTTATTATAAAAAGAGAAGGATTGAACGAATTCAAAGAGCCTATAGAGAAAAAAACATTAACGATGACGAAAACACTTTCCGAACAATAACCTAAAACGTTAAGGGTGATTGGGTAAATGGTTTATATAAATCCTTGAGACCACAAGTAAAAATAAGATTTTTCAGGAATTGACAAAGAAGTATTTTCATTTATTTATCAAAAGAAACATATATTTGGAAGCAAGAATTGATTTTTCTTAATACCTAACATAATGCATGAAAGAATTTCTAAACAACCATAAGTTCGATTGAATAGCCAGGGTGAAGAATTTTGTAAGATGCTTTATTATTTCATCTAAATATATTCGTTCTATAAGAGCTTCAATTCATAACATGTTGATACGAAGCCAGATTCATATTCATATACATCAAAAAATATATAGAAGTATAGTCTATGATTTATTTTTTTTAAAAAGAACTGACTTCCTTAGAATTTAGTAATAAGACTATCCCAGTTATAACACTATTGGATAAAGAATATTAATAAATATAAAGAGAAGTATCTTTTATCCAATAGTGAATAGCCTGAAAGAAGATTTTCATATGAGCTAGTTAAGGTATTATTGTCTAATAAATAACTTATATGCGAAAATTATCCACTAAAAAAAGTTTAACGAATTGGTCGTCAGTTATCAGAATTAACTACCCCTTTTACTATCTAGGAAAGATATTAATCGAAGAAACAATGAAATTTCCATAATAGTTGAAGAAATCTTTAACATTACTTGTGAATAAAAATTATTTATAGTTAATTGGTAGGTGGAGAAAAAAACATTCAACGAATTTGTTGAATCGTGCAACTTGACATCTAGGTTACTCTTTCGTTATTAGAGTAGATAAAGTTATGTCAAAAATTAATAAGGTTAGATGATTTATATCAAAAATTAGTAGTGAATAGAGAAACGAGTATCAAGTCGTATTTTAAAGGCTGTTGTTTTATAGTAATTTTTTTTCTTTGTGTAAAGTTATAAATTTACAATAGAAATATGCAAAGAATAAAAGTAATTTCAAAGTTATTACGTAAATATGACATCCCAACTTACAAATACGAAAGTCATGTTTAGATATGTGTGTATAGCATATTTCACATTCATGGTCAAGTTCCTGTAGATTTTTTAGGTGCTCGTTAAATTTTACCTACAAATACATACACACGACCCTTTACATATACAAAAAGGGAAGGAGAGAGAGAACGAACCAATCTCTTTCACGATCAACTTGTTCAAACTCAATTGTCTTGTCAACAATCCTGTTTTTGCCTTTAGCGGTTTTGTAACGTGCAAGTGAAATCCAAAATTGATTATTGAGGATTCGAATCAAGAGAAGTGGAAGAATTACCACACCAACAAAATCACGCTCTTTTGAATCCGAAGTCACAAAGTCATACGTAGTCTTCACCAACCATGGTGCCAATACCAAGTACTTCAGCATACATACCACATAGAATATATATAAGTTTTAGTCCAAAAACTTTCTACAATAAGCAAATAGAAAGAAATAAATTATAGTTATATTTTATCAAGCAAATCCATTCTCCAAACGTGTTTTTCCTTCATTTTTTTATAATAAAATAAAGTAAGTGAAGGGGTGTGATACCATAAGTCCATACCCGACCCGGTTCGATATGTGATGTTATTCTCATACGGGTAAACTTACTTTGGGTCTGGTGGGTCACTATTGAGCCCGTTATACAACTTTGGGCCGATGGGCCCCACAACTCTTTAATAGTTTTTTTTTTTTTTGACAACTCTATAATAGTGGTCGGCAACAAATACAATATCGAGTATGTATATAATATACGAGTGATGACGTAAGGTTAACGTATTTACTCGCTTTCTCTCTCTCTCTTACATACTCATCAAATCCGACTATACGGGTATACCAATACTTATTATCATGTCGGAGGTGGTTTACATAGGACATTTTTCTTCTAAGTGTTCAAAGTTCATTCTTCAAAAGTAATTACTCAGATAAAATAGGAGGGAATTTGATTCTTTAGTATATGTTTTGACAAGAAAAAAGACACATTTGTCAATAGCCGAATGACTACAAGTGATGGATATATAATTGGTATTTTTACTAGTGTCACTCTTTAATAAGGTTTAGGAAGTAGTATTACTTGATGTCACATACATAAATAACACATAAAAACATGAATTAGATGATTTCACGTAATACCGGCCTGTGTATATAGCTCCCCACCAGTGGATGGAGTTCGTTATGGAATAGACAAAACTACGTTTTCTTATGACAATGTAATGCCATTTATTCCAAATAAATTACAAAAAAACCAAAAAAAAAAAGATTATGTTTTATATAAGTAGCCTAAACTGATTAGGTATGTTATGCTGATATTTAAAACGTAAAAAAGTGAGTACTAAGTTTTATAGTTTCAATGTAAACGCAAACACACAACACTAACTTTGGTTATATAATTTTAATTTTATAGTTCTGGTATGACAAAAGAAATCAAGTGAGACGAGTCATGCTCGTGTGTCATGTTCTGGTTCATGAATCTTACAGGATTTTTGGGTTTGTGTTAGGTTCAACGAGTGAACCCACGATCTTGACCCAATTTAACACCAATAAATTGTTACTAGTAGAGCTAGAGATGGAGAAGAATGTATGCCTACCTTGAAGCTTCCAAGTGGTTTCCAAGGCCAATTAGTGAGAAATCCAGGAGTGACTGCCATTGATGAATTCTCTCTAGGAAGATAGGTTCTTACTTGCTTTTTTCTAGTTTGAGAATATATTTATAGAGAAATATAATATAAAAAAGTTAGTTTTATGCATTAACACCAATTAATTTTTCCATATATGGTATTTCCTATTTTGGCTGGTTGTGGTCCTATTATGTATACTAGTATTTATAATTTGTAAGAGGCTTCTTGGAGCCACCACCATCACCCCTAAACCCTAAATATGCATTAACACCAATTAACTTTTTCATATATGTACAACAGTTTTACAGTTGGAGATTATCAACTAAACATACTTACTAGATCAAATAGAGAACTAGATAGTGAAACAATGAATAACAAGTAAGAACACTTAAAAACAGAAAGATAGGTTTTCAAGGATGATGTATATTGCTCTTAAGTGTTTACAAGTGTTGCAAAAGCTTAGTCCTTAGACTGATACATGAGATAATTTATACTACAACCTACAGCCGGTCATACTTTGAAGGTCAGCTGGACACTATTTAGACAACAAGATCAATATAGAGTCAAAAGGCAGATTGTTTTTTGACTTGTAACTATGACAGGTCATAACTCACATCCTATTTTAATACAATAAGGATAAAAATACTAAAGTAAAAAATTACAGAAAAGAGGCTTTATTGTATAGTTGATAAAAGTAAAAAAGACCATCACCAACTTGTATAAGTTGGTGAGTCTTCAGAGCTGACAGCGGAAATTTCTTCTGCTTTTATCAAGGTATGTCAGAGTGTGTTTCTTCCGACATTTCATAATTTGGAAGAAACACAAGTCTTCTTAGTCTTCGTAAGAGTTCAGTCTTCAAGTTTTGGAAGACTTTGTCTTTAAGTTTCGGAAGACTTCACTTTGACTTTATAAGATTTCTGTATTTGGCTTCGGAAGATTTGACACTTAGTTATTTTCTTTGTACATAGTCAAATCTTCCGAAGTACGTTTTCCTTGTACTCGTTGTATGTTGAAAGATCTTTGGTTAGCATCAGCCTTTAAGATAATCATCTTGATCTTACATAAACATTAACATAATTATATTAATTAATATCTTTAACCACACCACCAATTCAGCATAGTTGCTAAAGTGAAATCTAAATTAGAATGATAGTCTTACTTCACCGAAAGAATCACCAAAAGTCTCTATCTTTATTTATCGTTATCTATTTAAATTATCATTTAAGAAAAATAAAAAATATTTGGTCACCTCAATTATCATTTCCTAAACCAAAACTCATTCTGATAGTCAATTATAAGGGTTGTTAAGTAGGCTAAGTGTGTCCACGGATTGATATTCGGTTCTTACCAACACTATATTATCGCACGACAGGTACACTTGTCTTTTGTGTGTGTAGTTTAGTATTAGTAAAAACCATTTAAAACTAAATTTGTGCGAAAAAATTATATTAAAAAATATACACCCATCTGCACGCATCAACTTCACATTGTCTATAACTACCATGTACATTGCATGGTGTTGTACTGTGTATTTCATACAACACAACGTATATGACATCTTTATTTTTCAGGCTAGACCAATGCTAGACACATAAATTTCATTATGTTGAACGTCAATTGTGTTGATAAATGAATGATTGAACATAAATACAACTCCTATATACATTTGAATTTGTTGGCCTAGGTTGATAATTAATAAACACAAGAACGAACACTAATATTTTATGAGAAATTCCTAACGACTTTTTTTCTTAATTATATTGATCAAACCACACAAAATACAATACACTAACACATCTATTAATACTAAAAATATACTACTTATAACCTAACTCAAACTGTATGAAATAATAAAATGAAAAATAAACTCAATCCTAATCTACTACAAACTTAGCCATTAACCAAACAATTACTAAGCTAATAATAATAATTATCTGTTTTTATTTATTCAAGATTAAAACTTTACCCTCCCCTTAATCTTGATTTGTATCTTCAACATCTTTGATTCCAACTAATACACGTTTTTGGTCCACTAACCCATTAATGAATCTTGACCTTTTGCACCCAAAATCATAGATCAAAACTTGCTTTGCATACTCTCTCAACAAACTTTCTTCTTCTTCTCATGCATATTAGTTCCAATCATCATCATCATGATAATCGCGATCATGACTTGCATCTTTTTTTCTGTCTCAGAATCTTGTTTCTTATTATCGTATCGAACCTAAATAAAACAAAATTTTATGTGTCCTCTTCAATATCTTCTTCAAAATTCTTGAAGAATTGTTGCTTGTTGACACCCTCTTTTATTATCTTTAAAATCTTCATGCCAACAAAAACGCAAGGTTCTTGTGTTATTCTTTTGATCACCACTTCTTATTTTTTTTTTGTTAAAATCTTGCGTGCATAAAACAAAATGATCTCTTCACTAAGCGCCTAAAATATTTACTTTTGTCTTAATAGTTTATAATAACTTTTCATGCATAGATTACAACTTATTATCCATAACTTTTACTTTTGTTTACAATAAGCCCCTAAAATATTTTATTTTTACTCCCCCTAAATTTAACTTCGCCTCCACTTTCACTTCATATTTATCTATTTATTTCTTTACAAAATCATAATTTCTTTTAATATTTCTCTTATAATGTTTAAATCTAATGTTTTATAAAATTTCGAATATACCGTTGTGAGATGCTTATTTTATTTGAGTTAATGATTTTAACTATTTGGTTTTTACTCTGCAGCCTCGCTGTAACCACGGGTTTGCAATGGTTTCATTTTTCTGAATAGTTTTTCGAATGTTATGATCGACATCCTTGTTTCATTTTCCTCTTGTTAACGTGTGGGTTCGTGGTAACGCTTCGACGTTAGATTTTTCATGGTGCTACCCGCAACGCGGGTTCTTATTACTAGTTTTACACAATTTAAATCACACACCTCTCATACAATATTTTAAAAAATGTCATCATCTTCTTCATCCTCATCCGAGATGGATTCCCGCCACTTGGTAGCATTATGTATGTTCTCAAATGTGGTGTTTCTTTGGTGACAAAACACTTATACGTTCGATCAAAGAACCCGAGGAGCAAGTCTAAATCATAATGTCTAGCAAGCGTTCATAGAACTTGACTAAAAACATACACAAACAAACTATCATGTACTACTCAACCGCACAATCAACTAAGGGAGACTTGATTGAGCATATTTCCGAGCATTCCTTACTAAATTGGTGTATACTTTTTATTAACTAAGGAGGTCTTTTACCCGCCGGGCGTTGCGGCGGGTTCGTATGCAACGTAATTTTCCTAACTAATATCACGTCAATACCCGATTCATTTTCGATTATGTTTAAACGTACACTTACTCAAACTTATACAGACACGTATACAGAAATATCAACGTAAGAAAGCATTCTTTCAAGTGAATTGTACAGTAGTAAATCCGGAACTTTAGAAGTATATTTTATAAAGTTTTTAAAAAGTGTTAGCATTTGAAAGTTTACAAATTGAAAGTAAGACATGTATAAAAGTAAGTTCAACCGTGACTGCGTGTAGCATCGCATTTGTAAACTTTGCTACGTACGTTACGGTTTGAACACTGATGAACCTAAGTATATAAAGAAAACATATTAAGATAATATTATGCATCGTACGTTACGGCATAAAGACGTGTGCGTTGTCGTGGAATCGTATAACGGCATTAACATGGTTAATAGCACGTTGTAACACGTATACAAAATTCGTTACGTGTGTTTAAAAGTAAAGTATATATGGTAATTATTAGAACATTAAAGGAAACAAATTTGTTTTTATAAAAAATAGAAAAATATAAGAGAATTAATAGTTTAAACTAGGTTTTGGCGCGCGCGTTGCCGCGCGTATGCAAGTTTTAATGTAACCAAAAATCAAAATCAAAATGAAGGTTCAAACCACAAAATCAGTAAAATACACAAAGTAAAACACACCAAAACCCCAAATCCATAACACACCAGAACATGCAGATTCCAAAAACTAAATCAAAGCCCAACACCATACACAAAACAAGCGAAAATCAAAACCGCAAGAAAGCGACACTGTCCAAAATAGAAAACCGACGAAAATCAAAGCCCCGAAAAGAGCAAACAAAATGAAAACCCAAACGTTAATAGCGAGAATCATCAGGTATCGATAACGAAAGAAAGAAAACAGGAACCTGGAGAAAGAGAACGTCAACAAACCCTACAAATCAAAGACACACGTCCAGATACCAAAAACCCACAAAAAATCCCACCCCAAAATCTCGAATCCACACCCAAAACAAACCATATTAAACACAAACAAAAAAAAGAAAAATTAAAACACAAACAAAAAAAATACAAAAGAAAAATTAAAACACAAACAAACAAAAAAAAGAAAAAAACTACCCCCACCGACCAAAGCTAATAATAAGAATAGTAATTAGAAATTATAAAAGAAGTGAACCCACGTCTCCTGCATATAAGCACAGGATTCCTAGTGCAAGTCTTGTATTTGTGTTTGTTTACAAAGAAACGATACTTAACATTAGTTAGGCGCGGGCAAAAAAGGTAGGACTTTGTAGTCCAATAAGAAGTCGACACGTGGCAAGGCTGGTGGACCATGTCCAATAAAAAGGCGACACGTGGCAAGGCCGGTGGACCCCACCCCCAACCTTGCTAAATGAGTGATAGATACTATTTGTACGCGTCACGCGTTGCGGTAACATCGTACTCAACATGATAAAATATAGACTACAATCGACCCGACTTGTTTACGAACTAAATTTACATCAATACCTGAGTCGTTTTCAATTACGTACAAACGTAGATAAACTTGATGTTATACCAACGTGTATACAAAATATGAATGTAAGAAAATTTCCTAAAGTGACATTTTGTATAGTTTTTAAAAGGTTTTAGTGGGTGAAAGTGAAAAGATTTATATAAAAATAAGCACATAGACATTTTATATTTAACCGAGTCAATTCGGCTTTGAATTTAAAAATATAGACAACTAAAAATATAAAAATTAATGGTTCTAAGTAAGACATATATAAAAATAGGTACATAAAGTTTTTATATTTTATCAGAGTAGTTTTCGATTGCATTTAAACATAGACGAACTTGAAATCATAACGACACACACACAAATGCGAACATAAGAGATTATACTTTTAGATAAACTTGTATAGGAGTAAATCGGAACTTTAGAAACTTGAGTGAATTAAAATGACATATTTTTAAAAGGTTAAAAAACATAATTTTAAAAAGATTTTTTCCTATGTGTTTCGAGCCCAATACCTCCTGAGAGGAAGTCCATGCATCTGACCGTTGCGCCAATCATACGCTTTATGACAATAAGCAAAACAAATTATATATATCAAAGTATTACCGAAGTGATGGTGGCCATTCGACGTTACCTTTTGAGTTATAGTTAATGTATTGTATGTTATTGTTTAAATACAGTTAATCTTAGTTAGTCTTTAATTTAGTTGATTTTATTTATTTATTATAAGATAGCAAAAAAAATTAATTAATTTCACACTACTTACACTCACACGAATATATCCTCCCATGTGAGAGTTGTGTAAAGCCTTTATATGAGTGAGATGACTTTCACGTGAAATGCATTTTATTTTCACATCACTCTCTCTCAATACGTTACGTGACAAAACTGTCCAAATAAATGAATCAAATCTATAATATAACATTTACAAGTTATGTTAATAGTAATTTACTATTTGAGTTGCATTATATACAACCTCAAATGCCATATGTGGGTAGTTGGCCAACCTTTTAATATGGGGATAATGGGTCCATAAAAAAGATTTTTTTTTTATTTTTATTAATCTTAATTTGAAAACCTGCATGTTTTTTACTTCCTCTTAATTGTTTCTCTTCTTCTTTTAAGAAAACTATTTCGTTTTCACTTCTATGTAAAATGAATTTCAAAATCTAATATAACATTATTATGGTTATTTTTGTGAACTTATATTCAACACGTCATATCGTCTTAAAGATATAGTTTTATGGTTATACATATCACTTGATTTCCTGATATACAGTTATGACGTGCTCTTTTTTATTGATGTTTTGATATGCAATATCAAGTCTCTTAATGTCACCAACACAATATGCAGGTACCACCACCTAGTTATTAACACCTTTCAAATTATATTATTATACTATTACATTTGAATTTTAGATGAATAGTAGTAATTTCTCATTGATCCATGTGTCGCTTGTTGATTGGGGCTGTAAAGTTATTTGTTTTTCATTTTTTTGTTTTCACGGATTTATTGAGTGCATGTTTTGGATTACTTTTCAAAATTACTTATGACTTTTTGAAGGGGTAAAAAGACAAAAATGTCACTTCAAAAGTCACAAAAAGTTAGAAATTGTAACTTCTTGTGACTTTTAAAGGGATATTTTTTGTCTTCTTACCCCTCCAAAAAGTCATAAATAATTTTTAAAAAGTAATCTCAAACATGTCCTAAGGCTTCAAAAAAACATGGGGTTACTTTAAAAATAAAATAAAAAAATCGCTAGACTAGTGGTAATCACAACACACATTGTTTTCTCCCATCAACCCGAGATTAACCCTTAAGAAGCGTTTCGTTGGAAGGAATTGAATGGAATGGAATGGAATTGAGAAACTAATATAACTTTCAAGTAAAATTATGTTTGAGTGATCAATTAAAAGTAAATACAAGGGAATGTTTCACCTCAAATTTCCTTGGTTGTGGGATTTCAAAATCCTTCCACATTGAGAGAGAATTTGAAATCTCACAACCAAGGAAATTTGAGGTGAAACATTCCCTTGGGTTTACATTTCATTACCCACTCAAACGTAATTTTACTTGAAAATTATACTAGTTTCTCAATTTCATTTCATTCCATTCCATTCTTCCAACCAAACGCTGTGTCTTATTCCAGTTATTTTTAATTTCTTTTTGTTATTTTTTTATTTCTTTCCAACGTTTTTTCAGATTCTTCTTTGTTTTATGTGTTTAATGTTTTACTTTTTATATCAGTCTTTTTTTTCTATTTGTTTAATGTTTTGTTGATCCTCTCCTGCTTCGATTCCGGTTAATTTTTTTTACTCTGTTTTCGTTTTCTTCTTATTTGTTTAAGGTTTAAGATTTAAGTTTTACTCTGATTTTAACGTCAAAAATTTTAGCACTGTTGTTATATCAACATTTAATACTGTAATTATGCAAAAATTGCTACCACTATTGTGTAGCTCACCAATGATCTATTGGTCTAGTGGTGAAGGGAGAGGTGGGAGACTTTGTGTCTTTTAAAAGTCCAAGGTTTAAACCTTGGAATGAGTCAATATTACTAACATTATGATACTAACAACTAATATTAACCTGCCGTTTAAAAAAAACTACCGTGTAGCTCAATATTAATATTAGTTAGGATAAGATATATATTGACTACTCGATTGTACATGGTTTCTCTATATTAATTTTTCTCCTTTTAATAAATAACTTCACCTACCACATTAAATTGTGCTACTTTTAATAAATAATTTTACCAAACACATTAAATTGGTTGTTTCGTTTTCTTTAGAGTTAATTACGGTTTTCAGGTTTTTCATGTTGTTTCAGATTCTATACATCTCTTTTTAAGACTATAACCATAAGAGGACTCGAGGCACTCAAGTGGCTTTAGCCTGCTACGGTGGGTATAACCGTAACCCATAGTCGTGCGGCTAATTTTTGATCGTCAGGGAACGATCACAAGACTGTCTGAACCATATAAAACTTTAATAAATATATAAATATATAAAATTTTCCTTTTTCTTAACCTATGTATACTATATATAAAGCATATGAGATGAGTATTTTAAGATATCATAAAATTAAAAACAATTACTTTATAATAGGCATAAGATACAACCACTTTTGAGGTTAAAAGAACCAGATGATTTCATAACTTATATAAAATATTCAAAAAATAGTACATAATGTTTAGATATTATTATTGGGTAGAAAAAATAAATCTTGCAAAAATTATGTTGTTATATCTAAACTTAATTATGTTCTTATATCCGAAGAAAATTATTTATATCACCCACAAGAAATAAAAAGTATGCATCTTTTTTAATCGAGAGGTCTTGAGATCGAAACCCTTCTAGTGAATTTTTGAGAACTTATTTTCCTATCCTCTCTTGCTTACCACTTTGTTTGATTAATCACACATTGCCCCAAGTCCCTAACATAAAAACCAAGTGTATTTTTCCACTCTATATATTTGTAACCAAGGGTAGGATATCTAACCCAAGGCTAGAGCATCAAACCAGAAAAAAAAATTGGTTGACCGTCTGAACCGACCGGTTAACTGAAAGACAGTCCGATATGAAGATAGTAAACCGGACCGGAAGAGATAATGGCTAAAATAAGTTGCACCTTCTTCACGTAGTTAAAAGGTGAAAATGACATGACCCTAGTTTATTAATTAGTTGTGGTAGTACTTGTGGGTATCATACCATTCACCCTTAGTGTAAAACCATGAACTCCCAAATTGACATAAATAAACCGAGTGAAGAAAAAGAATTACGATAAAGAATTAGAGAAAAAGAAAGTTTGAAGAGGGTAAAGTTATATTCATAACTATTATTTATAACGATAATGTATTAACTCAAATGTAATAAACACTTACATCATAATGTATGAACTAGTGTAATAAATATATATATCATTTATATTGATGTCTGATAGGAACAACAAAACTGTAAAGTGATGTTGATTAAATATTAAGATTATTGTTTGAACTAAATCAGAAACAAAATTAGATTACAAGTTCCATTCACCTATTTTTATTTGAACTAAGACCATTTCCTTCAATAGTGAACTAAGAGTCAATCGAATTGTTTTTGTGGTCTCTCCATGTCGATACAAGCCAAGACATTACGGATGAATCTTGTTGGAATTTTGGACACAAAATAATTATATTTATATATTTGTTATATAAATAATTATTTATTTATTGGTTTAAGTTCTCGTTGAACTATACCATGTCCAAACTAAAGCTAAGATGAATTAGATATCGATGCTCGAAGTTGAGTGGTCGGAATGAAGAAAGTAAACTTGGGTGATTATAGTAGGAAATTGTTGCAATTTCTTGCATTGATTAACATGGATGTTTTATGTTTTGACCAAGTTTTTATGAATGTTTATTATGAATCATAATTTCTATTAAAATTGATATTAAACATGTCATGAATAAAATGAGAGTTTTAATTTGGTCTCATAAAACATTTCATAAATCAAATGGAAATTTTGATTGTGAATCATAAAACTCATATTAATGTGAAGTCTTTAGCATGAGTATATAATCAAACTCATGATGAGAAAAGAGGAGAAGAAAAAAGTTATTTTCTCTAGTGTCCAAGTTTTATAGAAATTTAGAGAGGAGCACTCTCTAAATTGTTCTTCCTACACCATCATCTTTAACCATTTTCCACATAACATCATAACACATATTTTATCCGGTGATCTCTCGGGCCTGAGGCACTCTCCGGCAGTACATACTGCTTTGGCTGTTGTACCCTGGGAAACAGACGCGTTGTCTTGAGTAGAGACGCAAAATCTGTTTTAAGGGACCCGTGTCTAACACGATCCTCAACCACAACCGTCAATCTTTTGTTTGTTTAATTGTTGCAGTCAAGGGGTATAGTTGAAGATTCGAACGTGATGAAGACTCGTGTCAAGAATGTTATACGAAGACTCATTGGAGTATATACTAAATACGAATGTTTGGATCAAGTTTGGTACATAAATATTGTTTATATTTATTTTTCTAGTCGTATTTGTAAACGGTATTGTACTAGAATATTTCTCATTGCTAACGAGAGTATCGTTAGAATTACTATCTTTTAATATAAAAGTGAACCTACTTCCTACAATCTTAAAACAGATTTCGTGATGGGATTTTTAAAACCTTATCACTATGGTTTTTTAGGTTCACGAAATGTTTAAAAATATTATTTGAGATTTTGTTAAAATCAAACAATTTTTTTTGAGAAATATCGTAGTACAACGTCGTGTTTGGATTATAATAAAGATTGGAGTACAATCTAATATCCAAAATACCGTGTTACTAAACGAATATTTTGATTCTATCATGTGTTAAAACATTTTTATAAATGTTTAACAATCTACCATGTGTGTTAGAGATGGTTTAATTTCTAAAAACATTAGAAAGTCATGGGTTTATAGTTTTAAAACTATTTATGACTACAATTTTTTAAGCAAAAACAAATTTTGTTTTAAAAAGAAATTAAAACTAGTGTTTTGCAACAACAAAAAGAGAAATAGTCTTTCTTATATGAGACGAGAAGCTTACAAACGCTTTTGTAATCGTTTAGTTCTAACGAGCGTGTTAAAAGCGGGTTTATTGTATATAAACCGATAAGCTTAAAAACAATGTTTTTGTAGTTGTTTATTTCTAACAAGCATGTTAGAACCGGATTATATTTTATATATAAAAAAAACGATTTATGTAATCGTTTATTTCTAACGAGTAAGTTAGAACTAGAATTATTTTATATAAATCGAAAAGTTTTTAAAACGATCTTTGTATTCGTTTATTTCTAACGTACGAGTTAGAAGTGGTTATTTCTAACAAATAAGCTTAAAATGATATTTGTGATCATTTATTTTCTAACGAGCGTGTTAGAAAACGGTTTATGTAATAAGAACCGTAATATTTAAAATGATTGTTGTAATCATTAGTTAGAAACGGTTATGTGTATAAACCAAAATGTGTTTAAAAACGTTCATTCTGTAATAAATGTGTTAAAACGATTTATTTTACAAATCGAAAAATATTAAATAATTTTTTTGAAAAAAAAACGGCTTGTAATTGTTTGTCTTCTAACGAGCGTGTTAGATATTAATTTACACTATAAAACCATTTTTGTAGTTTATGGTTTTGACTATTGTGATCAAGAGATAAAATAAAAATGATATATTTTTAAAAATTGCAAAGCTAGGAAATGTTTTGAATGAATAAAACATGTGTTTTGCAATCTAAAACGGTTAAGTAATCATGGGAGAAATAGCACGTCTCGAACCACATAATAATCTCGATAAGATTATTCGAAAAGAAAAACAACAACAACAACAAAAACTCGAGGTTGTTGTGAATAGAAATAATTATTCAAAATGTTGTTGTTTTTTGGTCGGTTTTGACTATTTAAATTTAGAGTTTCAAGATGAAATGAGAAATTTGATCGTACGAGTGCATGAAATACTATTGAGGGAGTATCTCAAGACGTGCCACAAAATCGATATCATTGTTACAATGATGAAAGTGTTATAGATAATAACACTTTGTCATTTGATGTCTATATAAAATTTTATCCGTTTGAATTATTATTAAAAAAAATGTTTTACACTTTACGTTTTAATTTTGGCTGTAATATTATTTGTGTTTAATATCTTAAGATAACACATGCAATATTTACAACGAAAAAAAAATTAATTTCTATTATGACTTTCAAAATGATTTTGAGGGAATAATTTAAACGGAAATATATAACTTTAAACGGATAGTGCAATAAGAGATTTGCATAAAAAAAACAACTTGAGAGTTGTTTAATTGTTATAAGTGTCGAAGATGAGACATCAAATGTCATAACATATCATGAGATCAAAAATATGATAAGTGTATCATGAGATCGAAAATATAATAAGTGTATTGAGATGAAATACACAAGTATGAGATATACCGATAAACTTCATTTGAAATTATGATAAAGATTCACAAGTGTGGATAAATCTACATATGAAAGCAATATATGTTATATTTAATGAATTTTGCTAAATTCATTTTGAAAGATCTAAATGTTGATGCGTCTACCATCTTAATGTTGTTAAAGATATGTAGAGGATATACTAAATACGAATGTTTGGATCAAGTTTGGTACATAAATATTGTTTATATTTATTTTTCTAGTCGTATTTGTAAACGGTATTGTACTAGAATATTTCTCATTGCTAACGAGAGTATCGTTAGAATTACTATCTTTTAATATAAAAGTGAACCTACTTCCTACAATCTTAAAACAGATTTCGTGATGGGATTTTTAAAACCTTATCCTATGGTTTTTTAGGTTCACGAAATGTTTAAAAATATTATTTGAGATTTTGTTAAAATCAAACAATTTTTTTTGAGAAATATCGTAGTACAACGTCGTGTTTGGATTATAATAAAGATTGGAGTACAATCTAATATCCAAAATACCGTGTTACCAAACGAATATTTTGATTCTATCATGTGTTAAAACATTTTTATAAATGTTTAACAATCTACCATGTGTGTTAGAGATGGTTTAATTTCTAAAAACATTAGAAAGTCATGGGTTTATAGTTTTAAAACTATTTATGACTACAATTTTTTAAGCAAAAACAAATTTTGTTTTAAAAAGAAATTAAAACTAGTGTTTTGCAACAACAAAAAGAGAAATAGTCTTTCTTATATGAGACGAGAAGCTTACAAACGCTTTTGTAATCGTTTAGTTCTAACGAGCGTGTTAAAAGCGGGTTTATTGTATATAAACCGATAAGCTTAAAAACAATGTTTTTGTAGTTGTTTATTTCTAACAAGCGTGTTAGAACCGGACTATATTTTATATATAGAAAAATGATTTATGTAATCGTTTATTTCTAACGAGTAAGTTAGAACTAGATTTATTTTATATAAATCGGAAAGTTTTTAAAACGATCTTTGTATTCGTTTATTTCTAACGTACGAGTTAGAAGTGGTTATTTCTAACAAATAAGCTTAAAATGATATTTGTGATCATTTATTTTCTAACGAGCGTGTTAGAAAACGGTTTATGTAATAAGAACCGTAATATTTAAAATGATTGTTGTAATCATTAGTTAGAAACGGTTATGTGTATAAACCAAAATGTGTTTAAAAACGTTCATTCTGTAATAAATGTGTTAAAACGATTTATTTTACAAATCGAAAAATATTAAATAATTTTTTTGAAAAAAAAACGGCTTGTAATTGTTTGTCTTCTAACGAGCGTGTTAGATATTAATTTACACTATAAAACCATTTTTGTAGTTTATGGTTTTGACTATTGTGATCAAGAGATAAAATAAAAATGATATATTTTTAAAAATTGCAAAGCTAGGAAATGTTTTGAATGAATAAAACATGTGTTTTGCAATCTAAAACGGTTAAGTAATCATGGGAGAAATAGCACGTCTCGAACCACATAATAATCTCAATAAGATTATTCGAAAAGAAAAACAACAACAACAACAAAAACTCGAGGTTGTTGTGAATAGAAATAATTATTCAAAATGTTGTTGTTTTTTGGTCGGTTTTGACTATTTAAATTTAGAGTTTCAAGATGAAATGAGAAATTTGATCGTACGAGTGCATGAAATACTATTGAGGGAGTATCTCAAGACGTGCCACAAAATCGATATCATTGTTACAATGATGAAAGTGTTATAGATAATAACACTTTGTCATTTGATGTCTATATAAAACTTTATCCGTTTGAATTATTAAAAAAAATGTTTTACACTTTACGTTTTAATTTTGGCTGTAATATTATTTGTGTTCAATATCTTAAGATAACACATGCAATATTTACAACGAAAAAAAATTAATTTCTATTATGACTTTCAAAATGATTTTGAGGGAATAATTTAAACGGAAATATATAACTTTAAACGGATAGTGCAATAAGAGATTTGCATAAAAAAAACAACTTGAGAGTTGTTTAATTGTTATAAGTGTCGAAGATGAGACATCAAATGTCATAACATATCATGAGATCAAAAATATGATAAGTGTATCATGAGATCGAAAATATGATAAGTGTATTGAGATGAAATACACAAGTATGAGATATACCGATAAACTTCATTTGAAATTATCATAAAGATTCACAAGTGTGGATAAATCTACATATGAAAGCAATATATGTTATATTTAATGAATTTTGCTAAATTCATTTTGAAAGATCTAAATGTTGATGCGTCTACCATCTTAATGTTGTTAAAGATATGTAGAGGATATACTAAATACGAATGTTTGGATCAAGTTTGGTACATAAATATTGTTTATATTTATTTTTTAGTCGTATTTGTAAACGGTATTGTACTAGAATATTTCTCATTGCTAACGAGAGTATCGTTAGAATTACTATCTTTTAATATAAAAGTGAACCTACTTCCTACAATCTTAAAACAGATTTCGTGATGGGATTTTTAAAACCTTATCCTATGGTTTTTTAGGTTCACGAAATGTTTAAAAATATTATTTGAGATTTTGTTAAAATCAAACAATTTTTTTTGAGAAATATCGTAGTACAACGTCGTGTTTGGATTATAATAAAGATTGGAGTACAATCTAATATCCAAAATACCGTGTTACTAAACGAATATTTTGATTCTATCATGTGTTAAAACATTTTTATAATTGTTTAACAATCTACCATGTGTGTTAGAGATGGTTTAATTTCTAAAAACATTAGAAAGTCATGGGTTTATAGTTTTAAAACTATTTATGACTACAATTTTTTAAGCAAAAACAAATTTTGTTTTAAAAAGAAATTAAAACTAGTGTTTTGCAACAACAAAAAGAGAAATAGTCTTTCTTATATGAGACGAGAAGCTTACAAACGCTTTTGTAATTGTTTAGTTCTAACGAGCGTGTTAAAAGCGGGTTTATTGTATATAAACCGATAAGCTTAAAAACAATGTTTTTGTAGTTGTTTATTTCTAACAAGCGTGTTAGAACCGGACTATATTTTATATATAGAAAAATGATTTATGTAATCGTTTATTTCTAACGAGTAAGTTAGAACTAGATTTATTTTATATAAATCGGAAAGTTTTTAAAACGATCTTTGTATTCGTTTATTTCTAACGTACGAGTTAGAAGTGGTTATTTCTAACAAATAAGCTTAAAATGATATTTGTGATCATTTATTTTCTAACGAGCGTGTTAGAAAACGGTTTATGTAATAAGAACCGTAATATTTAAAATGATTGTTGTAATCATTAGTTAGAAACGGTTATGTGTATAAACCAAAATGTGTTTAAAAACGTTCATTCTGTAATAAATGTGTTAAAACGATTTATTCTACAAATCGAAAAATATTAAATAATTTTTTTGAAAAAAAAACGGCTTGTAATTGTTTGTCTTCTAACGAGCGTGTTAGATATTAATTTACACTATAAAACCATTTTTGTAGTTTATGGTTTTGACTATTGTGATCAAGAGATAAAATAAAAATGATATATTTTTAAAAATTGCAAAGCTAGGAAATGTTTTGAATGAATAAAACATGTGTTTTGCAATCTAAAACGGTTAAGTAATCATGGGAGAAATAGCACGTCTCGAACCACATAATAATCTCGATAAGATTATTCGAAAAGAAAAACAACAACAACAACAAAAACTCGAGGTTGTTGTGAATAGAAATAATTATTCAAAATGTTGTTGTTTTTTGGTCGGTTTTGACTATTTAAATTTAGAGTTTCAAGATGAAATGAGAAATTTGATCGTACGAGTGCATGAAATACTATTGAGGGAGTATCTCAAGACGTGCCACAAAATCGATATCATTGTTACAATGATGAAAGTGTTATAGATAATAACACTTTGTCATTTGATGTCTATATAAAATTTTATCCGTTTGAATTATAATTAAAAAAAATGTTTTACACTTTACGTTTTAATTTTGGCTGTAATATTATTTGTGTTCAATATCTTAAGATAACACATGCAATATTTACAACGAAAAAAAATTAATTTCTATTATGACTTTCAAAATGATTTTGAGGGAATAATTTAAACGGAAATATATAACTTTAAACGGATAGTGCAATAAGAGATTTGCATAAAAAAACAACTTGAGAGTTGTTGAATTGTTATAAGTGTCGAAGATGAGACATCAAATGTCATAACATATCATGAGATCAAAAATATGATAAGTGTATCATGAGATCGAAAATATGATAAGTGTATTGAGATGAAATACACAAGTATGAGATATACCGATAAACTTCATTTGAAATTATCATAAAGATTCACAAGTGTGGATAAATCTACATATGAAAGCAATATATGTTATCTTTAATGAATTTTGCTAAATTCATTTTGAAAGATCTAAATGTTGATGCGTCTACCATCTTAATGTTGTTAAAGATATGTGGAGGATTTTTCTTTTGTTTGGGAAAGTATCCGTGTTATACATAGCTTAAAGGGAACAACAATACATGTGTGCCAATAACTCTAGGCAAAATTTGAAAAATTACATATTATTTAGTGTCAATATGTTTGACTCTATCTTAATGTAATATTGATTGTAGACGAGTTTCATTTATCTTGTTAATGATAAATGTGTTCACCAAAGTGAATTGAATCAAGACTTATTACTAAGTCTTTATAAGTCAAAGGGAAGATAGTGCCCTTTGCACTTTGCACACTCGCACTGTTGTGCTTGGAAGTTGGTTGAGTAGTTTTGATATTGAGATCTTGGTATTAACTCAATGCCAACTACTGAAGTGTGTGTATGCTAGATTGGTGCCGAGCTTGCCTTTGAGTTGCTACCAACCTATTGTAGTAATTTCGAGTCTTGGTAGTTACTACCGATTGGCTGCTGCTGAGTTGGTGCTGAGGCGACTACCGGGTCCAGCATTATGACTGGTAACTTGCTTGTGGATGAGAGGTTTAAAGGAAAACGAGTTATGTTCCTAAACCGAATGATGATGAATAAGTCTCATGATTTGTCTATAATAAGATATGAATATGGAGAAGGGATAATGCATTATTCCTTAAAGCTATGAAGGATCAGAATGATGCATCTTCTGTTCACATGCTAAAGTACTATAGTCTAAAGCATGCTAGCCTAGTACTTATCAATTATGATGCTCTAAGGAGGACAACTATGTATAGACAAAGTTGAAAGAGGATATTCATTCGGTTCAAGGAGGTTGATATAACCTATGAAAAACTTAACTAACTAGATAATGTTATCTAGTATACAAAGCTTAATGAGGAGGACTCAGTTTTCTAGGTTTGTCCGATAGCAAACCTTACTTTGAAATCAAATTGCAAGAAATGTGGGGGAGATGCCATTTTAGAAACAACCCTTTAGGGTATGTAGAAATGGTTTTGTGAGAAGTTTTCTCAAACATATTTAGAAAGGGAGAACCTTTCATTACCTTATATGGATGTTATCTAATAACACTTAAATGTGAGGGTTTCTTGCATTTGAAAATAAAATGTTAGCAATATGGATTTTGATAATCCAAAGATATTGCAACACATGATCTAATGTAGTACACAAAGGTCATAAGAAGTATATGATAGACTCAAATTCTAATTGGCTAGATTTAGAATTTTGATAGATGTCTTCTACCAAAGACATAATAGAGATGTGTTCGTCTTGAAATAGGAATTGTATTTTTAAATACACTTAGAAGTTTCACAAAAGACATTATTAACTTACGAGTTAAGAACACATCATGAAAACTTATCTCGATTGAAGTTATCTATATCGACTTGATAAAGTGATAGATAATAATTTTGGATCCAAACAACCAGTGGGTTGAAACGAGATGGGATAGAGATGAATTGGACTAAAGCCCGTAGAAAAAAGGGAAATATGAGAGAAACCTAACCTAGTTGACTGGAGATCCCAAGATCTAGGTTCAATAGGACAACTTAATCATATGACCAACGGAGTCACTATAGGGGAGTACCCTAAAACAAAAAGGGAGTGTCAAACTTCCTAGTTTATTCACTCTGGGTGAGTACCCTGAACCAGTGACCAAGGAAAGGTTAAGCATATTCAGGTTAAATGATTGTGGGAATCAATATAACCATAATGCTTTTAATGATTCATGGAATCACCTATGTTAGAGAGAAGTGGGGTCGCTTCGAATGGATTTGTGGGGTGGCGCAAATCCTAGAGCTCTCGTAGAACCAGGATAGTGATCCATGACCATAACGGACACGACAATGAGGGGATGTGCCCGACTAGGGAGAGTCTTGTGTGAATGTATATTGTCGTCTACACAAAACGGGGTCTGTTCAAAGACATCACGTCTACACACCACCAGTAGGCTAAATATGCTTCACAAAGGAAGGTTCAATGGGAACACCAACCTATCCTGCAAGACTCAACTGTCGAGTTTTTATTGGGAATTTTGTGTGTTTTGATCGATCTCCATTCATGTGGGGGATTGTTGGAATTTTGAACACAAAATAATTATATTTATATATTTGTTATATAAATAATTATTTATTTATTGTTTTAAGTTCTCGTTGAACTATACCATGTTCAAACTAAAGCTAAGATGAATTAGAATCGATGCTCGAAGTTGAGTGGTCGGAATGAAGAAAGTAAACTTGGGTGATTATAGTAGGAAATTGTTGCAATTTCTTGCATTGATTAACATAGATGTTTTATGTTTTGACCAAGTCTTATGAATGTTTATTATGAATCATAATTTCTATTAAAATTGATATTAAACATGTCATGAATAAAATGAGAGTTTTAATTTGGTCTCATAAAACATTTCATAAATCAAATGGAAGTTTTGATTGTGAATCATAAAACTCATATTAATGTGAAGTCTTTAGCATGAGTATATAATCAAACTTATGATGAGAAAGAAGAAGAAAAAAGTTATTTTCTCTAGTGTCCAAGTTTTATAGAAATTTAGAGAGGAGCACTCTCTAAATTGTTCTTCCTACACCATCATCTTTAACCATTTTCCACATAATATCATAACACATATTTTATCCGATGATCTCTCGGGCCTGAGGCACTCTCCGGCAGTACATACTGCTTTGGCTGTTGTACCCTGGGAAACAGACGCGTTGTCTTGAGTAGAGACGCAAAATCTGTTTTAAGGGACCCGTGTAACACGATCCTCAACCACAACCGTCAATCTTTTGTTTGTTTAATTGTTGCAGTCAAGGGGTATAGTTGAAGATTCGAACGTGATGAAGACTCGTGTCAAGAATGTTATACGAAGACTCATTGGAGTATATACTAAATACGAATGTTTGGATCAAGTTTGGTACATAAATATTGTTTATATTTATTTTTCTAGTCGTATTTGTAAACGGTATTGTACTAGAATATTTCTCATTGCTAACGAGAGTATCGTTAGAATTACTATCTTTTAATATAAAAGTGGACCTACTTCCTACAAATCTAATATTGTTAGGGTAGTATCTCGGCTACGTTCATAGTTTGGTGTCACCAAAATGGTCTGATCATTGGTTTGTCGTTACCAAATTCTCACCTTTTTGGTTCAATCCATAACGAGTGACATCTTCGTCATCGTGTTCTTGGTATCTCCAATAATGGATTTGTTGGGAGGTTGCAAGAGAGTTTGGGTTCTTCTGTGCGAATTTTTTGTTGGAATCTTATGTAAAACTACCTAACAAAGCCATATAATACTATACATCATCGTCTTATGTTAGTTAATAGTGTTCATCAATGGTTTTGTAGTCTAATGGTATCTGATTAGTCATATAAACAGTGTCCACACAATATTATGGCCATAATAATTCAATGGCTAATTTTAACAAAATAATACGACCTTGGTTAATAGGGTCCACACAGTACTTTGCCCACAACACTCGTTTGCACTACATGTTTTCACAAAAGAGAGGCGTTAGAAGACGCGCGTGCTGACTTTCAAACCACAACCTATATTTGACAAGGTATAACCTCTGTTAAATCGATTTTTTTCTCTTTTCCAACGCCTCGCCTCTCTTTGTCGAGATAATAGTTGTGCAACCATGCATAAGCTAGCAACGTTGTAGTACATTGTTGATTATTAGCTTTACTAAAAGATGAGACGTGTGAATACCTAACAAGTTAAATGTTAAACATAACATTGAGAATGCACAAATTGAATGCATGTTGGTTGAATTGAATGCATGTACGAATTGTATTAATTAAATAAGAAACACGATAACAAAAAGCAACATGAGTAGTTATAATTTATAATGGGGCCAGGAGGTATAATGAATTTTCATGGTGACATACTGACATCTGTGTTCTTTTATGGTCAACCGGTCATGAGTGCGTCTAAAAAATCTTGTGCATTGATAATCAACCAATTTATTATATGCGTGTAAATGAACCGAACGAACACAAACATCAGCATGTTCGTGTTCGTTCATTTAACTTTTACCGAACACGAACACGAACACATAATCAAACATAATTTTTCGTTCATGTTCGTTTATTAAGAAAATATAAATTTCGTGTTCGTTCATGTTTGTTCACTAAAAAATTAAATGAACACTTCATGAACATAAACCAACACAAATAAATAATAATCAACGAACATAAATGAACAATAATAAATAAACATAACTAAATCTATAACCTCTAATAAAGCAAGATTTCTTTTACCACTTGTCATTTTTTTAAGCCATGTTTTTTATACTTGTCATTTTTCTAGATATTCACATATTAATTTTCTCTCCAAAAGAGTATTATAGTAATTTAAATACTTCTACAAATTTCGCTCTCTTATTAAATGTAAATTCTATTAATTGTTATGTTTCTCTCTTTTATCTATTTTTTTAAAAATCAAACTATCTTTTTTAAATAGGTTTTATAAAAGAAATTAAAAACCACATCTTTTAACTAAAATCTAAATAACGAAAACCTAAAGTATTATATAATATGAAATTTTCTAAAACACTAAACATTTTTTAAATAAAATATTTTAAACCGTTTTGTTTTAAAACAAAAATTATAAACATGTGAAATATTTAAAAAAAAATATTTTAAAACAACCAGAATAATCACAAAGCGGGTTTTTTAAAACAATATTTTTATAAAAAATATTTTTTATTAAAAAAATCTTAAAACGAATGTTTAAAAATAAAACTATTTATATAAGAGAGATAAAAATGGTATTGTTTTATTTTCTTGAACTATTACACATATAATTTTAATTCTATTTTATATTAAAATATTATACTGTAACTATTCATGTTCATTTTACATATATATTTTATATTAAAATTTAATCTGTTTATTTAATGAGTTTTTAGCCTATCTATCTATGATCTATCTATAAAAAAATCAAACTAAGAGTGAAACAATCGTAAACCTCATGATACTTACTTTTAAATTTCTCTATATTATTAATAATAACATTGAATACTAATATGATTACTCATACCATTTTTAAATTAAAAATAATATAATTTAATAAATTAAAAACTTATTTTTTATTAAAAATATACTTTTTAAAAACAAAAAAATTATAAAAAACAGAATACAACGAAATTAAAAAAAAAATCATTTCTCTAAAAAATATATTTAAAAATCACAATTTTTTATAAAAACAAAAGTTTAAGAAAAATAGTGCAGGACCGGAGAAGGGTGGTCACTTACAACACAACAACACAAAGAGGAGATTAACCAAACTTAATCAAACAGTAAACTGGATTAACCACAATAATGATACTAAGAACACAAGTAACAAGTAAGAGACAGAATAACAGATTGAGTTTCAAGGATGCAGTATATTGTTTTCTCAAGTTCTATTACAAGTGTTACAAAGCATAAAGAAAGATACTAGAACATGGAATACTTATATTACAACCTACAGCCGGCTATACTTTGAAAGCCAGCTGGATACAATTGACTAGACACAAACAAAATCAATTGTAGAATCAAAAGGCATATCTGCCTTTTGACCTTGTGACTATGACATGCCATAGCTCACATCCTTATCTATTACAAAAAGGATAAAGTACATAAAGTAGAAAGTTACAGACTCAAGACCTCAATGTACAGTTACCAAAAGCATGGACCTTTTCACCAACTCATGTAAGTTGGTGACTTTACAGAGATGCAGCGGAAAGGTGTCCAGCTTTATGGAACAGTACATCAGATAAAGCATGTTACTAAAAGTCTTCGGAAGAAATCTGTCTTCATAAGATGAAGCTTCGGAAGACTTTGTCTCTGAGGCTTCGGAAGACTTCATATTTGGCTTCGGAAGATATTGGTCTTGGCTTCGGAAGATTTTACACTTAGAATATTTATAGTGCATGGTGTAAAACTTCCGAAGCAATTCTACTTCAGTTCTTTAGTGCATTGCTTGTAGAGAGACTTTGGATGTTTTGGTTTGCATCAGACTTAAAGGAATCCTTACAAACTCCCCCTAGGCTGATGGTACCAAAACAATTAGAAGATCTTTAGATGTTAGTAGTCTTCAGCACAATCATGACCATACCCTTCTTCATTAGATGGTCAGGATCATTCAGACTTTCATAGTATCTTCTCATCTCAAAGAGATCATGCAGAGGTAAGTTGATTATGTCTTGCCATGTATAGACATTCTCAACACCTTGATCTCTGATTACATGCCATCTTTCTGGATTGGTAGAGAAGGTCCAGGATAAGATAGGTATCTCAGCTGCAAGAGGAGCCACTTGTATTTGGAGTTGATTGGGCTGCCTCTTCATGCACTTCCTCAGGTTGATCTGACTCAGCCTGAGGTGTAGAGGTAGATGATTTAGGCTTCTTCTTCTTAGACTTTGGTTTAGAAGCCATCCTCTTCTTCCTCTTAGATGACTTTAACTGAGAAGACTGGTCTGCAGCACCTTGTTGATCATCCTTGTCTTTCTCAGTTGGGTGTTCCTCCCTCACAGGTTCAGAAGAGAGGGAGTTTGACCCTTTGCTGATCAGAAGATGAAGCTTGCTGAGGCTCAGCAGGAGGTCCGGGTTGTGTTGTCTCAGGTTGTTCAACCTTAACCTCCACTTCAGGTGGGACTTGACTTGAAAGAGAGTGTAAGTCAATCAGTTCTCCACTTTGATCTTCTGCTTGATTACCCTTATATGCTCATCCATTGTGGATAGAGACATAGGGCCAAGTCTCCTTCCGGAGAATCCATACAGCTTCAAGAAGCTCATCATCCTTTGTCTGTCAGCAGACTTCTTCATACTTTTTGGATGATGGCTCTTGACTTTGCAGCTTCTTCCCTTAGCTTCTTCTTAGTTGTCTTTCTCTCCTTGACTAACTCAAGCTCAAGTTGTTTTAAGTACTCAAACTCAACAAAGTCATAGGACAAGGGAAGAAGTGCATCTGCCTGATAGAAGCCTGTGGCACTCAGGTAGTTGATCATTTTGATCCTATCTTCTTCTTTGTCTACCTGAGGTTCTTGTTGAACCACATCTTCTTGTACAGGGCTTTCTTGAACTGGGGAGAGAGTAGGAGCATGCTTGTAGAGTCTTTTCTGTCTTTTCTCCTTTTTGAATTGGAGAAGTAACCTTGCATCCTCTTTTTCTTTCATCTCTCTTGACACTTCCATGTCAGCCAGTTCATTTAGTTGTTCTAAGGGGAGAGAAATGATTTCATCAATGTCATAGTTCCTGGTCTGCAGGTAAGTAATCCTGACTGCCCTCAACTCATCATCTTGAGTATTTGGTCTGGGGGCAGCCCTGATTGCAGCTTGCATAAAACCTGAACCCAGAGGAACTTTCTCCCCTTAGCTTCCTCTTCCTCTCTCTCTCTTCCTCCTCAATTTCCTCAGGAGTCAAAATCCTTTTCCCTTTGTCACCCACAGACCTTTGTGACTCAGGGTGGATAGAGGTTTGGCCTTCATTGCTTGGTGTAGCATCCATGCTCTGGCCAGAGAGAGGCTGAGAAACACCTTCACCAGCAGGTGTCTCAGAGGGAATGTGGATCTCTGCAGCAGTTGATGATGATGAGACAGGGGTCTCAGGTTCTGCCACTGGGCCTTCAGTCAAGGTTTTCCTATGAAACTAATCTTAGGGTCCACCTCAACATCCAGTTGACTGATGGCATTACCTGATTGCCTAAGTCTCCTTCTTAAGCTAAACTCTGCAGTGATCCTGTCTTGGATTCTTTGAGCCAATCTGTCAGCTTGTCTTGAGTTGCTTGGGTTGACAAGTGGCATATTGACTAGATCCAGACCTTCATAGAAGTTCAAATTTTGAAAGTCAAATACTTCTTGTTGCCCTTGAACTCTGTGAAGAATAAGGGCTCTTCTATCAGCATCATACCTCCACCTTATGATGTAGTTTGAAGTTCCTTGAGGTGGAGATGACACAGCCCTTGGTATACCTTCCTCAAAGAGACTCCTGATGATAGAGTCTATAGAGTCCACATTAATGTGAACTTGAGGAAGTTGCTGAGAATGCACAATTGCAAGTGAGGATGGTGAGTCCTCAATGTCCATTCTCTGTGAAGAACTCCCAGGTTCTGTGGCTGCAATGACTTTCTCCCCCTTTTTGGTAGCATCACCCACTTGCATAGGTGAGCTGGAGGATAAATCAATCACATCCACAGGTTCTTGTGTTCCTGGTTGAGCTCTTCTTAAAGGTCTCCCAGCTAGTTTTTCCTTAAGATATGAAATCTCAAGTTGCTGATCATTGACCCTGTTGTGTAAGGTAGTCACCTGAGATTCAAGGTGACTGACCTTTTGAGACTAGGTAAGTGCATGTTTTAGACAATTTTGTGCACCATTAGTCTCAATTCCCCTCTTCTTCATCAGAAGAATCATTGGGGGATGAGATGATTGGACCAAAGTCCTCTCTCTCACCACCAGCTTGAGGTTCTTGGCTGCTGGTTTTCCTCTGCTCACTGGCAATCTCAGTTGAGATGTCAGTGGGCTGAGTTGCCATGGTTGAGGTCTTAATGATGTAATCACTTGCAAAAGTGAGAGCCTCTTCCATATGGACATCCTGAACAGGTTCAGAAGTGTCCACCTCAGTTATAGGTGACTGATGTGGGCTAGACTGAGGAGACTCAGGAGTACTCATCTCTCTTTGAGTAGGGGAAGAGAAGAGAGACTCATGGTACTCACTGAAACCTAAGTCTTCATCAGTATAGAAGGAAAGGTTGGGAATGGGTTGATTAAGATCTAAAGGCTGGGGATGGTAACTGTCCCCTGAAGGTTGTTCACTTGAGTGTTGAGACTCAGAGTGAAGGCTTAAGGCAGTTGGGCTTGTGAGCTCATCAGGGTGAGCATGAGGAACCTCAGCCCTGATAGTTGAAGAGATGGGAGTGGTTTGCTCCTCAGGGGAAGTGGGAGCTCTAGTGTCCACTTCCTCCTGTAAAGGTGAGTATATGGGGACCTGCACAGACTCAATAGCTTGAGCAGGGGTTCGTTTGGATTTTCTTTGGTAGGTAAGGGTTACTTGAGGCCTTTTTAGTGGTAGAGAGGTAGAAGGTGTGGGTTCAACACTAGCTTGTGTTGCTAGGTTGTCACCTTGAGCAATGAGCTCTAACATTTTGGGGACAAGGGCTGTTTCTACCCCTGAGAAGCCTACAGTTGGCTTCTTCATGATTTTAAAGATGTCGGGCTTCATCTGTCCCAATTTAAGAATATTATTGTTTCCCTCAACTGTGAGCCCAGTTCACAGTTGAGAATGTGTTGAACATATCTAGGAAACATATAATACTCTAAGGAGTCCAAGTTAGCAAGCAAATTTATATAAACAAATTGAGAGTACCTGAACTTGACCCCTTGAACCATTCCATGCACTATGAAGGAGAGATCCTCAGGAATCTGGTCCCACCCTCCATGCTTGTTTGACAAGCTGTGGATAACCACATGGAGTAGGTATTTCCACTGGGATGAGACCTTCCCTTTCCTGAAGGTCTTTACAGAGAAATCTCCCTCATAGCCCATCTGCTCAAAGGAATGATTGACAGCTTCCTTTGGGAAGGACAACTCACCTTCTTCATCATCCAGCTGCAAATGAGTGTTGATGATGGCCGGAGTGATGAAGATTGTCCTCCCTTGCACTGTGGCAGACAGTGCCTTCTCCCCATCCATGATGACCTCTTGGCAGGTCTTCCAAAATTCAAGCAATGATCCTCATAAAGAGTAGGATCAATGGTTAGGGAGGTGAAGTAATTTGATAGAGTTAAGAACTGGCAAATCTCTGAGAAACTTTCATCTTTCTCAGAGCTTAACAGAGCAACCTGGTTGTGTTGCCTGTGAAGTTGCATGGAGAAATCTGGGTTGTTTCTGCGGTTAAGGTTGGCCATTTGAGAAGCTTAAGGATGAAGAAAGGTGAAAAGCAAAGGCGGTTTGGGAATTAGGTTTGAGGAATAGTAGAATTGAAGAAGATAGTGAGGGAAAGGGGGAACCGTTGGGTATTTATGTGAAAAGGATTTGAACCAAAGTTAATGAAAGAGGATAAACTTTGAAATCCGAATGTCGGTCCCACCTCTGAAAAAGTAGTTTACTTTTGCTCAAAAAGTAGTTTTCTTGGAATTCGAAAAGCTTCCGAAGGTAAATTATCTTCGGAAGTTTTAATGAAAAAGCTTCCGAAGCTAAAATGACTTCGGAAGATTTTCCTGAGAGTCTTGAAAATTTTGCTTCGGAAGAGAAATAAACACTTGAATGCTTTGTATATAAACAACAAAGCTTCCGAGAGTTAATTTTGCTTCGGAAGGAAAAAGTCCTTAAAAACAAATAAGTGTCTGAGACAAGTATTTAAGCTTCGGAAGATAGATTGAGACTTCTTCCGAAGGTAAAATTTCTTAGACAGTTATTTATTTTGAAGACATGATTTTCTTCCGAAGGTAAAAATATATCTTCCGAAGGATCAGAAAATTTTCAAGAATCTAAGGAAAGTCTTCAAAAAGGATTTTATATCCAAAGAAAACATGAGCTTATGAAAGTGATGAACTAGACAACTTAGGACACACATATTTTAAGAAATAATTAGAATTAGTTTTAAGAAAAGATCTACTCAAAGTTAATCATCCCAATAGCTGATATTAGATATTTAAATCTCTGTTCATCAAAAGCTTTTGTAAACAGATCAGCATATTGTTCATCTGTATGAACTTTGACTAGTTTAATAATCCCTTTTCATAGTTATCTCTTATTAAATGATACCTGATATTGATGTGTTTGGTCCTTGAGTGCTGCACAGGGTTCTCAGTGATAGAGATAGCACTATTGTTGTCTATGTGGATAGGAGTCTCCTTGAAGTTAAATCCATAGTCCAGCATCTGATTTTGAATCCAAAGCACTTGAGCACAGCAACTTGCAGCAGCAATGTATTCAGCCTCAGCAGTTGATGCAGACACACAGGATTGTTTCTTGCATTGCCATGAGACAACCCTTCCACCAAGGAATTGACATCCCCCAGATGTAGACTTTGCAGTCATGTTGCAACCACCATAATCACTATCTGTATAAGCATACAGATTGAAGTCAGGATTCTTTGGATACCATAAACCAAGTGTTGAAGCACCTTTGAGGTATCTTAAAATCCTTTTGACAGTGATGAGGTGAGACATCTTAGGGTTGGCTTGATATCTTGCACAAATACATGTAGCAAACATGATATCAGGCCTGCTAGCTAAGATACATAAGAGACCCAATCATAGCCCTGTATAAGTGTTCATCTACACACTCCCCCTCAAGATCAGGTCCAAGGGAGTGGTTTCTGGCTATGGGTGTCTTAGCAATCTTACAATCAGTCATGTTGAACCTCTTGAGTATGTCCTGAACATACTTTGACTGACTTATGAAGATGCCATCTTCAACTTGCTTCACTTGAATTCCCAGAAAGAAATTGAGTTCTCCCATTGCACTCATTTCAAATCTGTCTTTCATCAGCTTCTCAAAGTCTTTGCAGAGCTTTGGATTAGTTGAACCAAAGATGATGTCATCTACATATACTTGAACTAGCAATAAGTCATTTCCCTGTCCTTTGATGAAGAGAGTTCCATCTATAGTACCTCTCCTGTATCCATGTTTACAAAGATACTCAGACAATGTCTCATACCACTTCCTGGGTGCCTGATGCAGCCCATAAAGAGCTTTGTCAAGCTTGCAGACATAATCAGGATGATCAGGGTCTACAAAACCAGGTGGGTGTTTGACATACACCTCTTCATCAATCACTCCATACAGAAAAGCACACTTCACATCAAGTTGAAAGACCTTGAAGTTCTTGGATGCAGCAAATGCCAGGAATATCCTAACAGCTTCTAATCTTGCTACAGGAGCAAAGACATCAGTGTAGTCAATCCCTTCTTCTTGTGTGTATCCTTGAACAACTAGTCTTGCCTTGTTCTTGATGATAATGCCTCTATCATCCTTCTTATTCCTAAACACCCATTTGGTTCCAATGGTAGTCTTCCCATGAGGAAGAGGACAAAGGTTCCAAACTTTTTGCCTTTTGAATTGAAGCAACTCTTGTTGCATAGCTTCAACCAACTTCCATCCTTTAGAGCCTCATCAACTTTCTTTGGCTCTATCTAGATAAGAAACAAGAGTGAAGACAAACATTTGCTTCATGGGTTTGTCCTCTTGTTCTTACCCCTGTGACAACATCTCCAATGATGTTTGTGGTGGGGTGAGACTTGTGGATCCTAAGCTGAGGATCACAGCAAGTTGTTGAGAAAGATCCAAATTTGAGAAATTTAGATCTGGCATAGATGATTCACCCTCCACATCACCACACTTATCAAGATTTACTTGATCCAATGAGTGTGTGACATCATTGATGTTGTCATCTATGGTGTGGTTATTAGCATCAAGGAATTCCTGATCACTTTCACCATCACCATTGTTGTCTTCCACAATTGAGGTATCTTTATCTGGTTGTGGAGCCTCTGAGCTGGAATTTGAAGGCATCCCAGATGTATCAGCTGAATTTGTCATTGTAGTGCTGATAGAAACCTCATTTGCTGAAGTAGTTCCAACTGGAGCTAAGATGTATGAGTTGAAGGTCTTCCTAGCTCAAATCTTGGATCAGGATCACCTGTATTTAAATTTTCTGCAGATCCTGAAACATTCTCACAAGATTTGTTAAAACAGTTGGTAACTAAATCAAGATCAAATAGCCAATCAGGACCAGAACCAGCCACACAGGGTGTGTGTTCATTGAAAGTCACATTGGCTGACTCCTCAACAATTCTAGTTCTGAGATTGTATACTCTATAAGCCTTAGCTTGGGAAGAGTATCCAATGAAGTGTCCATCATCTGATTTCTCAGCAAATTTGGCAATTTGATCTTTGGTATTCAAGATGGTGCAAGGACATCCAAATGACCTGAGAAAACCAATGAAAGGTTTTCTCTTGTGCCAAAGTTCATAAGGAGTCTTACCATGTGTCTTAACTACTAAAACTCTGTTTTGCACATAGCAAGCAGTGTTTACTGCCTCTGCCCAGAAGGTGATGGGCAGTTTAGAGTCAGACAACATAGTTCTTGCAGCTTCAATTAGTGTCCTGTTTCTCCTCTCAGCAACACCATTTTGCTGAGGAGTCCTGGGAGCACTATATTGTCTTGTAATACCTTTTTCATCACAAAATGTATCAAGGATTTGATTCTTGAATTCAGTCCCTTGATCACATCTTATGGTTTTGACCTTGTGATCACTTTGATTCTCAATTTTTAAGATGAAATTCTTCAGAATCTCAGGGGTTTCATCCTTAGTTCTAAGAAAGAAAACCCAAGTGAATCTTGTAAAATCATCTGTGATCACCAAACAATAAGAGGTCCTTCCTAGACTCATTACACTGGTGGGGCCAAAGAGATCCATATGTAATAAGTGTAGGGGAGTAGTGATAGAGTTCCTTTCCTTAGGCTTGTGAGATACCTTATGTTGCTTCCCTTTCAGGCATGCAACACAATGATCATCACTTGTAAACTCTTTCTTTGGCATTCCAGTTACCAAATCATGTTTAATTAGTTTATTCATGTTCTTAAAGTTTACATGGCACATTCTTTTATGCCATAGGAAAGACTCATCACATTTGCTTTAGATAGAAAGCATGAAACTTCTCCAGAGGGAGATGTTTCTTGCAAATCCATCTTGTACATGTTCCCTTTCCTGGGGGCTCTAAGCAGGATGTGCTCATGAGGAATGACCACTCCAGGCTTGAGAACAATGCACTCATGCTCAGTAAAGAGCATGTTATGACTCTGATCACAAAATTGGGATACACTCAGAAGATTGTACCCAAGCTCCTTGACAAAGTTTACCTTTTCAATGCTGAGCTTACCATTTGTGACCTTGCCCCTTCCAGAAATGTAACCACCTTCATCTCCTCCAAAAGCAACTGGTCCTCCATCAATCCTCTCAAAGTTATGGAGTAGTGACCTATTGCCTGTCATGTGCCTGGAACAGCCACTATCAATGATCCAGACATTCTTGTTTGTCTTGAGCTGTTCCTGCACAAAGAAAATGATTAGTTACATTTGGAAACCCAAGCCTTACTTGTCTTGGGCTCACTAAGTATAATAGAAGGTAATGCAACAGTAATAGATCCTATGGTTGTGCTAGAAGGATCTTGAGCTGTTGTTGATGGAGAAACTTCAGTCACTTGGTCTTTCTTAGACTTCCACACCACCTTTGGAGTCTTGGACTTGACCTTCAAAACTTCGGAAGCTTTTGGGACTTCGGAAGTTTTGATGACTGAACCTTCGAAAGATTCTACAGTCACTGCAGCAGACTTCAGTGCTTCGGAAGAATTCCTTTCTTCCGAGACCAACTTTTCTTCCGAAGGTAATTTTCCATTTGCCTTCTTCTTTGATTTGGAGCTTCCGAAGGAAACAGACTTTCCTTCCGAAGCTTGAATCTTCTTGAAACTCTTTGAAGTCTTTGTCTTGGTCATATGGACAGTACTTTTAGGATTGTATGGACAATCCTTAGCAATGTGAGAGGTACTTTCACACATGACACACAACATTTTCTTCTTCACAAGAGTCTTCTTATGAGAGCAAGACTGTCTTTGGTCACATTCCTTCTCCACCCTCATCTTTGCAGATGCTGAGACAGTTCTTATGGGCTGTGAACTGTTCTTGGAGTTTGATGGTCCAGGCTGTGCAGCAGTGGTACACAGCAGCAGATCAGTCTTCTTCTTGGTACTGAGATGATTTGAACAAGAACCAGAACTCTTAGCTGAAGAGTTTTGGTTGATGTCTTCAGTCTTTACTACTTCAAACCCTGCAGATATAAAAACGTGTTTCTGCTTAGAGTCAAAAGTAGTCTTGATCTCTTGAGTCTTCCTTTCTTTTCTTTTGCTCTTCCTGATCAAGTTCTTTCTCATTGACTTGGTCATCACAGTAGTCTTCTTCTCCTCAGAAGGATAGTGGCCCTTCTTAGAATCCTCCTCTTCACTCTTCTCAAGGAATTCTTCACTATCTCTTCTTCATCCTCTTCACTTATAGGATCTATGAGAGGAAGCTCATCTTCACAAGTTCCACACCTAGGAGATCTTACAGACAAGATTGTGTGTGGAGGAGCTATCTCATTGGATCCCAGTCTCTGTCTATTTTGATAACACACCTTGTTGTGCAGGGATGAGGATATCATGTTCTTGAAGGTCTCTTCTTCAAGAACACTCTTTTCTGTCCTAGCTTTGCTGATCACAAGCTCAGCCTGGCACTCAGTCAGCTTGGTTATGAGATCTTTGATTTGAGTCCTAAAATCTGTATGCTCATGTTTTAGAACTGAAATGGTTTTCTCTAAGTCCTCTATCTTTAGTTTATAATCATTTTCAGACTTTCTAAAATCAGATTTTAAAATGTTTAAGGACTCAAGATCAGATCTTATTTCCAAGTTATGGGACTTGTATACATTAACTTTAGCAATGCATTCAGGAGTACAGAGATGTTCCAATACCTTGGCTTCATCATGATCTGCCATTAGTGCTTGGTTTGGAGAAGCATCTTCCACCTGAAAGCTCCAGTCAAAGCCTCCTTCTTCAACAGCAATAGCAGCTTGTTGCTTTGGCTTCTCATTCTGAGGGGCTTTGTCAGTGTAGTTTGGTCTGGTTTGTGCTTGGCCACCATTTGTTTTAGGTGCCTTACACTCTCTAGCAAAATGGCCCATCAAGTTACAGTTTTAACAATTGACTTTGCTTTTATCCAAGCCAAACTTTCCACTGGTTGCATTGCTTGGAAACCTCCTTCCAGTTCTCTTGTAGAACTTCTTGGCTCTATGAGTGAGAAGTGCCATCTGCTGGACTATTTCCATATATTCCAGGTCATCTGGATGGATACAATCCAGGTCTTCAAGAGTGAAAAGAGAGTTGCCACAACTTTCATCAGAAGACACAAAGGCTTGAGAAGAGCTTGTCTCTTGGAATGGGCTTCCTTGAGTGTAGTTCTTCCTGGGTGTCTCTGGGAAGGTGATGAAAGGACCCTTTGGTGAGTTATCAGGGTAGCATATGAGATGATGTTGGGGTTCTATGCTATCCATTTCAACTACATGCAGGGCTGAACCCAATTGATTGTTGGAGTTGCCAGATGAACCTTGCATGTTCATCTCCATCTGGTAGCCACTGAGAATCCCATATAACTCTGTCAGAGTAAGAGTTTTGAGATTTTCAGTCCTCTTGATCACCACACAATAGTGTGTCCATTGCCTAGGAAGTGAGGACATAAACTTCCTTACAATGTCTCTGTTTTCAAGAGGAACTCCTCCATCCATAAGGGTATTCACTATCTCAACATACCTAAAGTATTGCTGAGTCATGGTTTCACCTGTTTTGAAGGTGAAGTTTTCAAACTGCTGCTTCAGGAGATCCTTCTTGTTCTCTTTGGCTTCAAAGGAACCTTCATACATCAGTTTTAGTGCATCCCACAGCTGTTTAGCTGTTTTGCACTTCTTGAAACCTCTGTACACAGAGTTTGGAAGGGCAGTTTGAAGAGCAGTCATGGCTTTTCTATCAATCTTTACTCTCTTCCTATCTTCATCAGAGTAGTTAGCCACATCTTTGGGGATCATACCAGCACCAGTAGCAGAAGGAGTGTTGGGTATGAAAGGTCCATTTTCAACAAATTCCCACATTCTTGAGTCTAGAGACCTGATGAAACCTTCCATTCTTATACACCAGGTATCAAAGTCATCAAGAGTGATCAATGGGGACTTGTTCATGGTTCCAGTTTCCATATCAGTCTTTGAGATGGAAGCCATTTGAAAGTTTAGTATTTGTGTGTGTGAGGGATCTTAAGATGGTGAGATCTTATATCAAGAGCCTGAGAAGCTCTGATACCAATTGCAGGACCAGTGAAGGGTGGTCACTTACAACACAACAACACAAAAAGGAGATTAACCAAACTTAATCAAACAGTAAACTGAATTAACCACAATAATGATACTAAGAACACAAGTAACAAGTAAGAGACAGAACAAGAGATTGGGTTTCAAGGATGCAGTATATTGCTTTCTCAAGTTCTATTACAAGTGTTACAAAGCATAAAGAAAGATACTAGAACATGGAATACTTATACTACAACCTACAGCCGGCTATACTTTGAAAGCCAGCTGGATACAATTGACTAGACACAAACAAAATCAATTGTAGAATCAAAAGGCATATCTGCCTTTTGACCTTGTGACTATGACATGCCATAGCTCACATCCTTATCTATTACAAAAAGGATAAAGTACATAAAGTAGAAAGTTACAGACTCAAGACCTCAATGTACAGTTACCAAAAGCATGGACCTTTTCACCAACTCATGTAAGTTGGTGACTTTACAGAGATGCAGCGGAAAGGTGTCCAGCTTTATGAAACAGTACATCAGATAAAGCATGTTACTAAAAGTCTTTGGAAGAAATCTGTCTTCATAAGATGAAGCTTCGGAAGACTTTGTCTCTAAGGCTTCGGAAGACTTCATATTTGGCTTCGGAAGATATTGGTCTTGGCTTCGGAAGATTTTACACTTAGAATATTTCTAGTGCATGGTGTAAAACTTCCGAAGCAATTCTACTTCAGTTCTTTAGTGCATTGCTTGCAGAGAGACTTTGGATGTTTTGGTTTGCATCAGACTTAAAGGAATCCTTACAAATAGATTATTGTTTATTTACTTAAAGTAGTTATTTATACGTAATTATAATCATATTTTATTTTCAACGCATGAATTATAATGCATAAGTTTTTATTAATAATTATTTAATATTTTATTTATTCAATCCGTGTATTACACGGGAACTAACCTAGTACAAAAATAATACCTTAAATGATCATGTTAGAACTTTTAGGTGTATTAATGGGAATTGAAATCTCATTAAACTTATAGGTTTTTAGTATAACATAATAGACTATGTTTCAAATATTAATACATATTACCCATTTATTAATATATTAATATACATAAATAAACGAACACAAATGAACGAACATAAACGAACCTAAATGAACGAACATAAACGAACGTTCATGAACGTAAATGAACGAACAAAACATTTGTTCATTTTGTTTGTTTAATTAAACAAACGCAAATTTTTTGTTCATGTTAATTTGTTCATTTCCTAAATAAACGAACATAAACGAACTTCCCGCCGAACAGTTCATGAATGTTCGGTTCATTTACATGCCTAATTTATTAGCATATAATCATATATGTACACTTTTAGAGCATTCGCAATAGGTTTTTTTATCATTATCGTTATAATTGCATTAAAAATAATTAATTTTATACTCTTATTTTTAATTAAATAATATTTTTATACATATATCATTACATTTTTCTCTTCTCCATTCACAATCACTTTTAAAAGATATGAAAAATTAATAGGGGTGAAAAGTGTTTTACCAAATATACAGATAAACAGTAACATCATATTTCTCCTCCATTTTCAGCCATTTCATATAATATATGAAACACACTCACAAATACATAAAAAGCTCACCGTAAATGCTCTTAGATGGTCCGAACATGAAGAACACACCTCAAAGAGTAGTGTGTATCTAATAGAACAGCAGTTTTCTACTAATACTACACATACATCTTTGGCAAAGGTGAAATTATGTGTGGGATCAACTCCCTCACCAACCATCCTATATATATGTTTTAGTTACCCACTATCTATAATGTATGTGTATATGTGTGTGTACAAATGAGTATGTTTTATACAACAATAGTATATTTTATTGCTAGACTTAAATACTAAGTATATATTTAATTGGTCTTTAAATTTAACTAAACAATTTGGTAAACCAAAAAGTTATGTTAATCTTTGGCTCATGTATACATTGAACTTTTGTAAACTAACTGCCAAACGTATAAAGATGTGACACGAATGTAAAAACGTTACATGATATAGGTTGTCATGCATCTAATTTAAGACAACATTGATGAAAATATATGTTAGTACACAAGTAAAACTAAATACACAAACATAAACTTTTCATGTGTCCTAAACCTGTGATTAGACGTAACCGGTGTTTGACTTAACTGCTACTTTACGTAAGGTCCGATAAAGAGCCGGATCGCTGATGTACAAGAGGTTACTTTCCACAACTTAGAACTTAAAACTTATGACCTCAACATCACGAAATAAGTAGCAAACCTTATGTTTTACTTCAAGGCTCTCCCTCAAGAAAAGAGAAGAGAAAAGGTATAAAAAAATAGCATCTTCAAGGCCTCAATTATACTTCTTTCTCGTTTATGTTTCAAGAAACTATAGAATAGAGGAAAACACTGGTAAAAACAAAAAAAAAACAAAAAAACAAAAATCTACATATAAATTATCAAAAGTGATCACTTTGTGAATATACCCTTGAAATTGATTACCTGGGTCACTCTTGACATCACAAAAAATGTTCATATTATGTAATGTACAAAAAAACCCATGAAACTCACTTATACATGACTAGAAAGTGCAATCTGTTTCGACATTCATAGAAGTAAAGACAAGTCGTCAAATAAAAAATCAATTCCTTCCCTTTGATCCACACGGGTTGAAGATATTCAGACAAAATAAGCCGACGGGTAAGGTTTTCCTTTCAGGAAACCAAAACTTATGTTCTCACCGGGTTGATGTTCAGCAAGTTAATCATAGATTCATATACTCTGTACCAGCAGATCAAATAAGATAGCAAATGAAAAAGCATTTTCTTTTTTGCTTTTTTTTAGTTGCATTCGGAGAATAAATATACACAACAAAACTGTCAGACCCATGACAAGTTAGTTTAATGAGTTTGTACAAAAGCACAAAATTCGGTTGAAGTTACCATCTGCAGACCTCTCTCAATGCTTGAGATCTTAGTCAATACCTAGATCAGAAAAGTGTTCAAAAGCTCCCTGCAAAACATAAAAGTGTCAGCAATTAGTATGTTAGTTTACAATAGTGTGCTTTTCATTCGTGTGGGATTTGGTATGATTTCTGTGGTGGATCTTATGGTGGGCGACAAGGATGTTTAACGATAGGTCATAGTGACAGGACAAACGGTTTCTGTGTCTCTGATTCTGGTGTTAAGAGCTTCCGTTCCCATGACTTTTAACTTACAACACGCACTTGCAAGAAACTCTGTGCCCGGAATGACATGATCCCTTCAGCTCATGTTGGTTTTTCTTACACTTCCATAACACTGTTACTATCTCAACAAATGAATATGCTCGACTGAGAGTCCATGAAAACTCATGCTCCAAGTGTTGCTGATACAAGTAACTTTACTACATGTCTTTTACCTGCTACCTCCATAATGGGTCATTTACTCTATCGCTTGACTTGACAATTTGACATGTAAAAATCATCTATTATCCAACTTTCAAACTCGGTAGGCCTTAATCTCATGTCACGATCATTGATGGGCTACCCCTCGAGTCCTTGGTTTTCGAACCGTTATCTTACCTCACCTATATCATCATCTTTTCTTTTGACTCTACCTAAGTTTACATTCCATTTATTATATGTGACACAGTGAGTATCATCATTTGGAATACGGTGCCTCATCAGTGGGATTTTGTGTTTTTCAGAAGCCTCAGACCCTAATCAGTGGGATTTAGCTAGGTATGTTTGTTTTTGTGTTTTTCAGAATCTATCAACAAAGTAGATTATTGGCAAAGCCTATACACACTTGAATTTTAAGCACCATACTCTAGCATGCTCTAGTTAATCATCTCCATTTGAGTTGCATTATCAATAGGGTCATTCTTCTATCCAAAGTTCGGAGAAATTTTGTCCTAAATTGTGAATCGTGTCTTTGCTAAACGTCGGTGTGGTCATTAAGTCTCTCAAGGGTCTTCCTTGCGAGACCATGTTTTTCTCCTACACGTTCAAATGTAGTATCATGAGACAGTAACTTTAAGGGTACGTTTGGTTGACAGAAAGTTTTTGAATGGAATTGGAATTTTAAATGGAATTGGAATTTAATGGAATCCTTTCCAAATCCAGTGACTTGTTTGGTTGGTAGTTTAATTAAGGAATTGGAAAGTTTAAAAAAACAAAAAGACAACGATACCCTTTCTTTTTCTTCTTCCCCAATCCAACCCTAATCAAATGATGGAATCGACTGTGTTTTCTTCCTTCTCTCTTCTACTCTTTTCCTCTCTAAAACAATAAATCCAACAAAGATGTCGAGTGGTTTGGACCGTGGTGAGGAAGCTTGATTGCGGTAGATCTAGGTTCAAGATCCGATGGTTTTAGGTCGATGGAGGTCGTTGTTGTTCGAGTTCTGATGTCGTGATAAGGGTGGCTGTGGGGTGAGGCTGTTTCAGTTCTGGTGGCTGATTGAACTAAGGTGATATCATCGGTGGCAGTTACGGTGGTGTTCGTATGTAGAGTGGTTATGAAAACCAGGAGTAGGTCATGGGTTTTGGTGGTGTTTAGTGGAGCAGAGGTAGAAGATGACATGTGGTGTTGTAGTGGCGGTTGTTGGTGGTGGTAGTGGCTAGTCAGAAGTGGTCGGCCGGAAGTGGCTGATCGGAAGTTTTTGGAGCTTAGATCTTGTTAGGAGGAAGGTTGAGAATGAGGGTATGTTTGTAATCTTTACACATTACATAGGAAAATTGAGATTCCATCACTTGTAGGATGGAATGTTAGATTCCTAAGGCTAATGGAATTTGGTGGAAAGTTTTCCAATTCCACTTCCAACCAAACACACTTTTGAATGGAAAATTTTCAAATTCCAATTCCAATTCCACCAAATTATGTGAACCAAACGGGGCCTAAGACTTACCTTTATTGCTGGTGTCCACTTTTCAAGATCAAGGAAAGAGTGATGTTGTTAGAGCATGCTATGACATATTCAGACCCAGTTGAAGTTCCTACTCCATCCTATACACCTAATTCAAAGAGACCATCAAAGCTTGATTGATTTGCTTAAGTATAGCATAGGCAGCATCACTCTACATTAGATCCCGATCATGCACCTCCTCTTCATCGACAAATTATCTTGATGCACCTACTGTTGTCCCAAAAGCCACCTAACATCAAGTTGAATCTACATATTGCCCTTGTAAAAAGTAAACGTACTTGTACTAATCTTGATGCTTTATGACAAGTTAAGAACATACTCTTGTTCTTTTCTTGTCAATTCTTAAAATATTTGGTGAAGCCTTTGCTCATTCTGGATGGTGTGCTACTATGATTGAGGAAATGAAGTTTGTCTGGTCAATGGTACTTGAACATTAGTCAACTTACCTATTGACAAAAAGTCAAATGAATGTAAATGTGTTTTCATGGGCTCTTTCACATGGTCAAAAGCTCGTTTAGTCGCCAAAAGTTGTTCCAAGTCATTGTCTCTTGTTAAACTCTCCTTGGTCCACATTCATTTCATCGGTCGGACACACTAGTTTATACTTAAAGATTTACACAAAAAGGTTTCTATAGAGCAACCACCCAGGTTTGTTCAGCCTAAACCAATGAACATGTCGTGTGATAACAAGGCAACTATTCATATTGCAAACAATCATGTGTACCATGAAAGGACCAAGCATATAGAAGTAAATTGTCAAGTAATTTCATGCGAGAGAAACTAAAAGATGGAATAATCATAACTCTTTGTGTCAAGTCATCTAGCTTGCCCATGTCTTCACAAAGCGTTACATAAGAGTAACATACCTCATTGGAAACAAGTTGGGTGTGATCAATATCAGGCGAGGGTAAAGGATATTCTGATTATGCACTTGTTAATAGACTGTAATTGATATACATTAGGTTGTAATTTAGAATCCTTGTAATTACTTTCCTGGTATATATACTGTAAACATCTTATATATATCGGTTCCATACTTAATGATAAATATGAACCGTCAAATTTTTCCTTCCCGTTGTTTCTGATTACAAGTATCACATGACCAATTTCAAAGAGCAAGTCCATGCACCCCCTTAAAAATATTCAAAAATGACAAATATATAACAAGACAGCAAAATGTATATGGAACTTACAGCATAGTCATCATGAACCCGCCATATGGCCTCCCCGAGCAGGTTCGCTACTGATAAGATAGTCAATTGTGGAAAGCAGTTCTGCTCAGACAAAGGAATTGTATTTGTGATTATCACCTCCTGGAAGAGACCACTAGACAATCTTTCAATAGCTGGAGGACTGCATTAAACAAAAGTTAATATTTTCTTAGCCGTGTTTAACACATAAGTATATAAGAGACCACTAGACAATCTTTCAATAGCTGGAGGACTGCATTAAACAAAAGTTAATATTTTCTTAGCCGTGTTTAACACATAAGTATATAAATAAACTGAAAGTGTAACGTACCTAAAAACAGCATGTGTGCAGCATGCATAGACTTCCCTTGCACCTTCTTGATGCAGTAGTGCTGCTCCTTTGGAGATGGTACCTATAATCCAACAACCAAGTAACGCTTAAAAATAAAAGATAAAACAAATCTTTACTAGGGTGTATATACAATATTACAAACAACCCCATTTAGAAAATTTGACAATTATAAGTCTTAGTAGGGACTAGTGATATTAAAATAAGGGAGATTTTAATGCTTTGGTGAGAAAACATTATTTTGGAAGTTCAACAGAAATTCACATAATAAAAGTAGTTAATATAATTGGGGGCAAAACAAATATATTCACCAGCAGTGTCGATCATGTCATCCACCATAACTGCTACTTTACCCTTTACATCACCAATCAAATTCATCACCTACAACATAATATCAAAAATATCATGGGCCTCTGGAGAAATGAGAGTAAAAAAGCATTTCAATAATTCTGAACAGAAATGATAAAAGGAAGAATGAGGATGATGATGGTAATAAGAAAAAGAATATAAAATTGGACAGGTACGAATTCAGATTACGTATTATACAAATAAATACATAAAAAGGCATTACCTCAGCCAAATTATGTCCATGACGCCGTTTATCAACAATGGCCAAGGGTGCATCGGATAATTTCTTCGCAAAAGCTCGAGCTCTAGCAACGCCACCAACATCAGGGGAGACCACTACTAAATCCTCAGCACATATGGTCTTGCTGGCGAGGTAATCAAGTATGACCGCCTAATCAAGAAAATATAAACAAATAAAAAGAAATCTACCTTAAATCCCCCAAAATGTATTCCTTATCTTCATTTATAAGATCTAAGTGCCAACAAACTCATATCACGTGACTTGATCAGAATATATGTACCCAAAAATAACTACTATAATGTCTTATACCTGACCATGTATGTGATTAACTGGAATGTCAAAATAGCCTATAGATTGCCCAGAATGAAGATCACAAGCAAGAACACGATCTGCCCCGGCTTCTGTTATAAGATTCGCAACAAGTTTAGCTGCAATTGACTCCCGCCCTTGAGTCTGAATCATCAGCAGAAGAATATACATATCAAAAATTAATTTCAAGAAAACCAAAAAGTAGACTACACTGAGCGCATTCTATTATATATGCTTTCTTAAGCGATCAAGGACTCTCTTATAATAGAATGTTTTTATCTAACAGTCACATTTTAAAGTAAATAATCATGATTGCTCTTGACTTTTACCATGTTCGATTGACATGGATTTAGTTTAAAGTGATTCACATGCGCCCTGATATTCTCATAGATGCAACTATAACCATACATGACAATGTGTTACCTTGCGATCAGCTCTTGCATATCCAAAGTATGGGATAACTGCAGTAACAGTTTTTGCAGATGCCCTTCGACAAGCATCTATCATTACTAAAAGCTCCATGAGATTCTCATTTGCAGGAGGACATGTTGGTTGCACAATAAATACATCACACCCTCTAACACTCTCACGCAACTGAACATATATTTCACCATCTGCAAAACGTTTTATCTTCAAATCCCCAAGGTCCAGACCCATATAGCATGCTATTTCCTATCCCACACAAAAGTAATGATAAAACACGATAACTTGCGACACTAAAAGAAACAGGATATCTGAAAAAAAAGAACTCCAAAATTTTAACCACTAAAAGAAACAGGATATCTGAAAAAAAAGAACTCCAAAATTTAACAGAAAATATTGTCTTTGACTATAGTCCAAATTTTGTACCTGAGATAGTGTGGGATTGGCAGTCCCTGAAAGCAAGCGAAGTCTGGATCCATCTTTTTTAGTGGAATCTCTCTCGATATCATACGGATTACAAAGTTTAGAGAAGGTTTCTTGCTTGCTGGTGAGGGTTTGTAAACCAGGCTTCCCATTTTCCTCAAAACTGACCTTGCAGCTCTGAATCAAAAGCAAAATAGTTACTTACACCTGCGTTTTTTTATTCAAACACTATTGTTCTTTTGGAAACTCATGCATCCACTAAAATTTATACAAGTAAAACGAAATGGTTAGGTTCCAACTTGGTTGGTACTGCTTTGTTCTTCAAAAAGAATACAGGTAACTGTTAGTTTAATAGCCATAGACAAGCTGAGCACTTCTATCCATTTCTTATCAATCTTCATGTAAAATCATAGCTAAAAGCAAACCAACTATAAGTAGATGAGATGCTCATGCCCATACAATTGAATCTAGATATGCATTTAGTTTAAAGACAAATTCCTAATTCTTTTAAAACCTAATATAATTATGACCTCATCAAATTAATTGTATTTAGTAAAAGAATAAATTTTCATGATAAAAAACAACAATAAACACAAAGTGACCATGTATTATGTTCCTAAAAATATTAATATAAATAAGTTTTTTATTTTATTTACACATGATTTATTATAAGAGTCTAACTATTTAAAGCATAATTAGGAACTATTTAGCCTGTTTGAAAATAGAAATATGTAAAGGGAATATATGTGCAAGTGTGCAACCACCAAAGGTTAAAAACTTAAAATTGAACACATTATAATTATTCTTGACAGAATAAATATGTGAGCCGAAGCATGTTTTCGCTTCTCATAGTGACTATAACTCCCTACAATGGGTTATGGGATTGAGATAACTTTGATGATTTTCATACAGTCGTTGCACAAACCTTTTATTTAATTAAGCAAGCTACATACATAGGTGAACCTACAATTTAAGTTCATTTCACAGAACCAATATTTCATAATATTGTGTCTATATTTCTCAACATAACTGTTCCTGCGCAACACAACTTTTATTGGTCCTTATTATATATTTAGTAATCATTTTATGATAATTTGTTGATTGCTAATAACTTTTATAAGGTACTACGCTTTTAGGATGTATGAAAGTACAATGGTTACAGAAGTTGCACATGATCAACTTGGATTGTATATAAATCAGGCTATAACATCGGACCAAAATTGCTCAATTCCTCCAATTTTGGGCCTTTCTAAAATTACCAAAATCTGAAATCTGTACAAAATTTCCTGTACCATTTAAAGACTAAAAATTCAATATCATGAATCATCACACAATCAAATGTCATTTTCAATCCATGTACATATAGACCTATCCCTTAAAAGTTTTTTCCATCTAACTTCAAGATTCTGAACAAAAATCAAAAGAGCATAAGCTGAAACTACTAGAAAAAATCATGTCTTTTTTACAAAAAACTTTACCACCTAACGAATAATATCGATTCGAACGACGACATGCATGTGTTATGTGTATCAATTCAATCGAATTTGCAAAATGTGATGGAATTGAATGTGGAAACTCACAATTGAGGCGTTTCTTGTGGGGATAGCGGATTGAAAATTGTTCGATGGAGAAAGATGAGCGGAGGAGAATGCAATAGAAGCCATTAGCTAATTGTGCAGAATGTTAGCAGATGAACAATCGATTTGTCGGAGACAGTGGGGCACATGGGTTTAGGGTTTCACCATCTTTTTGGTTGTAAAACAACCTTTATATTACAATTTACAACCGACGTATGTTAAAATTAGCAGGTTTTTCAGAACATAATCGTGTTTTGTTTGTTTCTACTTTCTAGAAGGTAATAATATGTTTTTGACGGGCTATATAACTATTAAAACAAACACAAAAATGTTTTATATTTGTTTCGGTTCGTTTCCGAATAAAATTTATATTAAAATATAAACGAACTTAAATCTATACCCACGCATACATAAAAATAAGAATGTAAGAAATTAATTTTTTTAGGTGAAAATGTACATAGGGTAGACCTGAACTTTTAAAGACTTGAGAAGGGTTAAAGTGATAATATTTAAAGTATTTTAAAAGATTAATGGGGTGGAATTGTTAAAACTGAAAGTGCAAGGGTTGCAATGGCCGACCTTGCAAATTGAGTTATAGTTAATGTTACCTCTTAATTATTTATATTTAAGTTTATTTTTTTAATTATTAAGAGATCATAAATCATTTAAAATTAGTGTTTTAATGACCATTAAATGACTATTAAACAAACTTTGAATTAAACGAGGTTTTATAACTCTTGTGTTGCAACAGAGGCATAAACTCGTGAAAAAAATATGTTGAAACGTTGGCGCAACTTATCGTATGGAATTGGGCGTTTATAATATATGTAACTTAAATGTAACAAAAGATATTTGATTTGTGTTATTATATCATTAATAAAGTCATACATTAATTTTTCTTATAAAATAGTATTACGAGCCCGCACGTTCTGACGCTTTAAAGTGTGAAAAGAGTAACGTTTTTTTGTTATTATTTACATTAAAGAAGAAAAATCTTTATGTAAACACACTCATTGCGACGCCTTAAACGGTGAACAATAAACGTCTTTTATGCTTTATATGAGGAAAAGCAAAATGTATACGCACACGCATGTGTCGTACAAAACCGTAAAAATTATAATATCAAAACGTTATGGTGGCATTAACGTAATCAATAAATATAAGAAAACTTATGAAGTTACAACAACACATTTTTAAAATCTAAAACATACATATAAAATAGTATTTAATAATTCAAAAAATGATGATTCAAACTAAAAATATAATTATAAGTAAAAAAGAAAAGTAATCAAAAAGACCAAAAAAGTAATGATAAAAAAATTGATCAAACCTGGGTGCACTCCTTAAAAGTGGAGGCCACCAGCATGTTTAGTATAAGAATATGAAATAGATATATTTATCTAGTACTAACGTTGATGGTTTTCTTATCACCGACCTTGGTAAATGAGTGCAGTATAATAAAGTTTTAGTGACTCAAGGTTTTGTTGAAACACTGATGAGTTGTGTTCGGATTGACATGTTTAGCTCGTTAAATTAAAATGGTTGTATTCAAGTTGTGATGTTTAATAGTTAAATAAGTTGGGTTATCTACTCGTATCTAACTAGATTAAGAATATGAAAATATGTGTTATGACCCCTTATACCTATATATTGTCACTCACTAAATTACAATTGACAACTCATTAATCTCTTTATAATCTGACTGTTTGTTTGATTCGTTTACATTTTTTAACGGTAAACTCATATACTCTCTAAACTTACTCATAAGTCTACATCATTTGTCCATCATGAGACATCCTATTTACAACCTGTCAACTAATTATTTGACTCGTTTACATAATTAGTTGTGGTTAGGTCACACAATTTTAATAGTATCTAAATTTAGTTGATCTGTTTATACAAAATAAATATACGAATCATATTCAGATGCATTAATTGACTCGTGAACCTAAAAACTCATTAGTCATGTCAATATTATTATCTCATGAGGCATAACACCTATCCATAAACACCATCAAATTCTTGACGATTGATGTCGTAGATAGGGCGAATTTGGACATATGCATGTGTCATATACCCTTTTATGAACTCATGACTCATAAGGCATAACACCAAGTGTTGAATGGCGTAGGTAGATTTCTTCTCTTCTATGACATGGATGTATGATCTTGCTCTGCTCCATCCTATTAGCTACGAAATCGTAAAGGTAAGCCATTTCGATGATATAGATGTGTCAGTCACTCTTTACCACTAATTTTTGTTGTTCTTCAGTTTGGTCTAAGTGAGTTGAATTTGTATTTTTTTTAGCAAACTTGACATCTTCATTGATCATGATTCATCATTATATCCCTCATGTGTTTGATGAAACGTCACATTAGATTGAATCCATTTTCAAATCTATGTTATCGCAAAATAAGTTACATTGCAACAAGATAATTGATTGGATCAATGTATCATTTTGTCAAGTCAACGTAGTGTTCCTTCTATTTGCATATTAAAAAAATAAATGAATTCAAATTCTATAATGTTTATAAAGCAATGTGAATGAAAAGTAGTTTACTAGTTTTCTTGTGTAGTGTATAACCACGCATTGCACCACCGCCATTATCCCATGCCTTATATATGATCATGTGCCATTTGCATCAGGGTTTGCATGGCCGACATATGTGATTTGTTGTAGAACCCCGGTCATTGTTGGCCCGAGTTGCCACATTTGAGACTTTCATCATGTTTGGGTTTGTACATTGATGTTGTTGTTGGGTTTATGTTGTTGTTGGGTTTGTACATTGCACCACCGCCATTATCCCAAAGTTTGCTTTATGTTTGTTAACTGATTCATTTCTTTGGAAGTTTGTTGTATCGATGATGATTAGGGTTATCACATCTAAGACTTTATTGGTTTTGATGTTATTGTGGTTGATTGAATTTGTGTATTGGTTGGTGATGTAGAATATGTTTTGATTGGGGAATTTGTAGGAGAGAAGCTAGGAGACAACCTTACTAATAGAAAGGGTCAAAATGTGCTCAAGCAACCTATACTTTGAGTTCAAGTCATTACTGTAGGTTCTTTTTCATAAGCGCCTTTGGTTCTAATTGGTTTTTTATTCAAGCTCTCTTTGCCATTCTCCGATCACCGTTATCATTAAGTATCATGTGACAACCCTATGCCAAGGTTAGGTAAATAAAATGTTGTTAAGAATTACTCTAAGTGGATAGTATATACTTATATATTTTATTAGGGATTGTTAAGGTAATTTTATGTGATTAACCTTATATGAATTCTTCATATTTTTGCATGGTGGTACGTGAACATGCATGCATGCATGCATGCATAAGTGTTTACGTGTGCAAAAGTGCAACTCTTGTATGAATTTTGTGATTATCAAATCTTAGGATTATGTGATTTGTTACTTGAATGCTATATCAAAAACCAAAACTAAACCAATCCTAAACACTTAAACACTAACTAAAACACAACCTTAACATTAGTATCGGCTCATTAAGACATTAACTAACCTAGATTAGCAACTAACTAAACAACTAACCTTAACTTAATGACTAAATGAGTCATTAGTCTCCTAGCTCGACACCTAGCATGAGCACACACTAATCCACCTCTAAATCTTGCCACCTATCACCTAAGTGGACACCCAATGAACCTATAATCACCACCTCATGGGTCTAGACTTGGAGGTAATGAAAATCCTCCTAAACCTCTTGAAACCTTCAGCCGACTACCACCTTCACACCCACCATTCCCACAACCGCAAACCACCACAACCGCAACCATCACTCTCTCAGCTCTCTTCCTCTCTCTCGGTTCTTAAAACACACCACCATCACCCTCTTGCTCTTGGTCTGCACATCACATGTGACATCCGTCACCAGAAGATCCGTACATTAACATGGATTCCGTTAACTTTTCTTCGCTCGTTCATTCCTCATCTTTATAAACTATTCGTGTGGATATTATACTTGCTTTATCGTCTTTATTCTTGTGATCTCATCGTAAACGTATGCTATCTTTAAAACTTTTACAATTTTCATCATCGTTATCACTAAATATACCATTTTTATATATAATATTATTGTCACTAATAAAACCATTTTTAAGTTACAAATATCATTAAATACATTTTTATCATTAATATAACTAACCTATTAAAGTCGTTTCCAACCGAAACAAATTTGGGAAACTCGGGGGCTAAGTGCAGGGACTAAATGTGACATTTTGCCAAACTAGGGCTGGGTATATAAACCCCATTTCCAGCCCTAGCCTCCATTATTTCATCTTCTTCTTCTTCATCTTCTTCTCTACTTTTCTCCTCCTCCTTGCACCGAACCGCCCCGTTTCTTCGCGTTTTCACCGGCAAGACCTCGGCTACAGCTGAGTCTACTCCATTCTAGCAGGTAAACGACCTTGGTCGTCCCTTTTCTTGCTCGTTTACGGCTGTCCATTTAGGGTTTCGGGTGTTCGGGGCCAACCCGAGCACATGAGGTCATGTGGGTGCGTGTGATGTCTTTCTGCGTGTTCTTCTTGTTTGGGTATGTTTGAAATGTGTTTCTGGAAGTCCTTGTGGTGTGAATCTCGTGCACGGAGCAGCCGAAGGCTGCTCTGCACTTCTGCAGTCGCGATCATGCTGTTCAGGCGACTGGGTCGACCATGCGACTGAGCCGTGCGACTGGGTGAGTCGTGCGACTGAGTCATGCGTCTGTGCCTATCGTGCGACTGAGTTGTGCGACTGGGTGTGTCGTGCGACTGAGTCGAGAGACTGTGTGTATGCGTGAGATTGAGTTCTGCGGATGAATGAATGTGTGCGATTGAGTCATGCGACCGAATGAATGTGTGCGATTGTGCGTGTATCGCGCGACTGAATGCCAGTCGCACGAATGAAGGTTCAATCGTACGAATGAAGCTGATTCGTACGAATGAAGGTTGATTCGTGCGTATGGATGTTGAGTCGTGCGATTGGGTGTTGTGTGGTACGACTGAATGCTGAGTCGCACGAATGAAGGTTCAATCGTACGAATGAAGCTGATTCGTACGAATGAGGGTTGATTCGTGCGGATGAAGTGTTGAGTCGTGCGTCTGGTCCTGTCGTGCGACTGAAGTTGTTGTGTGTGAGTTTCTCCTTGTGTGTGGTGTGTATGTCGTGTGATGTTAAGGTGACATCGACACGGTTGCCATTGCTAATGACAATATTTAAGTTAACACTAACAAACTTACTAATGTTATTCCAAATCAAATCAACTTAACATTTTACAATTATCAACAACCGATTCGTAACTACTAATATTTACCAAATACTTCTCTAATAACAATGGAACTTTTACACAAACATCACCAGCAATGGCGACGATTTCTAGTACTTGGATCTACATAAGATCTAATACGTGTGTCTGCTTGTGTGTGTTACACGCGACCGAACCGATACAACCTGAACCGACCGAACGTTACTATTTACTTTATACATATCATTAATGCTTAACAATAACTGTCAATAGGTGTTTGACCGTTTACTGCATACAACATTTGAAAACTTTGATCATTCATACTTACCACCTAACAAGTGAGTTTTGTGACCCCTTTTTATGATTAGACAACATTTCAAACATTTACAAACATGGGGGAAAAGTATGCTCACCCACTTTCTATGTTGTACAACTTACATACAATTTACATACTTGGAATCAACGTGTTACTATTTTGTGAGTACTTATCTGATACATGCTTGAGTTTGCTGTGTGGTACTTTCTTTGCAACTATTTAATTCCAGTGTGGGAACCGACGGATAGGTATTGGTAGTACTACTGGGTTGACACCCCCACCCTTGTTTGTTGGTATACTAGTTGGTACCAATAGTGGCCAGGAACGGGTCCTTGGGTGAATATATTCCGACAAGATTCTTTGTGTACGTCATTAGGTTTGGTTGCAAAGCTCATTGTCATGTGATTTTGCTTACTTATAACTGTATTTATGGTATTCCACAACATTTACTATACAACACCAATTACTATTTTTCTATTTAAATCTGCGAGCTCACCAACAATTTTGTTGACCATTTTGAGCATACTTTTTCAGGTGACAATGCTAATTGAATATCTAGGTGTGCTGCCTTAGTGGAGACCCTAGATTGCATTTTGAGACTAAACATACTTGACAAACATTCATTTTGGAACATTATTGTAGTCTGATTTAAACAACTTTATTCTTTTGATACTTGTTCTCGGGTTGTGGGAATTACATTACAATTGTTACTACTTTGACTATGTGAATCATTTAACATGTTTATGCTTATGGCTATGTTGTCGTGAATATTGACTAAACACGACACAAGTCTCCTTTGTGTCGGGTGTCGTCATGACACGCTTTATCATCATTTATTATATTGCATCTCTATTGTTTACCATGTGTTATGACGATCCCGTCTCGTTACATCCCCGTGTTTCCGATTTTAGCGGGGGTGTGACATCACACAACCAACATCACCATCTCTTGCTCACCAACCGATTCCCATCATCAAGAACATCCTAACACCAAGTTTTCTTCAACTAGTTTGTGATCAATCTCCAAGCTCAAGAACCACCTCATCAAGGGGGTTATCAAGGATCTAGCTAGCAACTTCCTTAGTCTTTCTTCATCCTCAAACAAGGTTTGATTCTCAAATCTATAACTAACAAGTTGAAGAAGTGTGTATGTGTTTAACTAACACATATAATCAACCCTTTAAGCTAAATCACCAAGATTATTCACAAAACCTCATGAACACTTGATTTCTATCAAAAATTAGTAAGAAAAGGGTTCAAAAATATATAATTTGAGAATTTTAGAAAAGCCAAGAATTTAAACAAAAATAAAAGATTTAAAGGGTTGAAACATGTGATATTCATGATAAATTAGATTAAATACCTAAATGACTGTGATTGTGGGAATAAAATTTAGGAATTTATTAGAAAATATTGAAAATAATAACCTGTAAATTATGGGATAATTATATTGAATTTATTGATTTATATGATTAATTCAAGGAAATAGAAGAAAATTACCAAACAGAAGATCTGGACTTAATAAAAATCTGAAATATTTATATAATAATCCCTATATTTTATTGGAATTATAGAACAAATTTCGTAAATTAATTCATAAGTATGACAAAGTTTCATATTTTAGAATAGTTAACAGAAAGAAAATATAAAGTAATAATTAAATAGTATATTAAATCATAAAAATTTTACATAAATTATGGCATACAGAAAAAAACAGTTTGTATAAATTTCAGAATTTTTAGAGATATGTAGCTATTTCTGCCAATTGTTATGAAACTTGTAAAAATTATAGTAAATTTCCTGTAATGAGATACTAATTGAAATTTTTATGGGATAATCTAGATTTTGGAACATTATTGCTTGTAAATTTTGTGATTTTTGGATAACTGTAGCTATCGTTTAGGAATTTTGACTTAATTAATGATAAATGCTGGAAATTTTAAAGAAATAAGATTTATTTCTAACAAATAATTATAGGAATTATTTGACTTGTGGCTGGAATTAAGGTGAGTAACATGGCTTCTTTTTGGTTTATAAATTTCTAGGGGAAAAAGAATACTGTTTGTGTTTGAAATTGATGCAAATGTAAATGAGAAAAATGATCTGTTACTGTCATATTGACACAACCATTAATTTGGATGAGTAACCGTCAAATAATATAGGTAGCGCTACTTAGGAACATGTCAACCTGCATCTGCAGAATGAGGGCAGTGATGTTATATTATTTGATTATGTGATTTGTATGTGACAGTTATGAATCACTTGACATGTGAGTAGGCTTGGTTGTGAGTTTAATCGTGTTGCATCAATTTAAAATGATTTATGTAATTGATTAAACCTATGTTCTCACCAAATTTATGTTGACTATTTTGAGTATGCTTTTCAGGTCATCATAATGTTTTATAATCTCGTGTACACGTTCAACATGTTTAGTGATTGGCACGCCTATTTAGGAAAGTTGTGCGTTTGGGTTATTGATCTGTCTAACTTCAGCCTATTCGTTGATGTTCACGTTCACTACTAGCTGAAGAATGAATGAAATATTAAAGACATGTACTTAGAATAGGATTACTATTGTATAAGTCTAAACTATTAGACTAAATTTTGTATAAATGTAATCCTATAATATATGTTTAATGAAAATGATGTTTAGTTTATTTCTGTGATTGCATGTTATGATAATCAATGTGTTTTGAACCGACGAGTCACACCCAAGCATTTCACGCTTCCGCTGGGATGTGACATATCACTACCAAATTCGTAATTGCAGGTGGTGGCTCCGAAATTGAACGTTGGTCGCTTGCTGCTCCCCTTTCCGGAGCCTGGGGTCGCGGTGATGTGGTGGTCGACATGGTATGTTAGACGAGAATGGTGGTGGTTGACTGCTAAGAATAATAAGCACATGCAGTCATCGATCATCCCCACCAGGTTCGTAATTAGGGATGATATCAAACGATTTTGTCGATTATGTGTTTAATAAGTTTTGATTTCGTTGTTGCAGCTTTAGGTGAAGGCATGTATATGTATTCTCTCATGTTAGGGTTCCACGATGTCCTACAGGAGACTATTTGTGATGAATATTTAGTGTAAGTTTTTTTGTCTGAAAATGATGTGGGTAACAAGGTTGAATTGTGTGGGTCGATGGCATTTCATCGGGCCCATGGTGAAGTCACTTTTGTCAATCTCAGAGACCACTCTTAAATCGTTCAAGTTCGGCTTTCCATTCAACTTATTGATTTTAAAACAAGATTCTTGATTTGGAGCCATGCATTATTTTGGTTTTGACTTTGAAAGATTTTATTTTGTTTTGATTTTATTCTTACGTTTGGAATACTATTGATTGTTTGTAATAATCAACGGGGGTTAAACTGGCATTACCTAAGTTCGTTGATTTAAATAAGAAATGAAATGGAATGAGTTGCAAATTTTGAATCATTAGATTTGAGCACATAATAAAAAATTATGCAATTGTAACAGATTTTGCAAAATTTTGATTTTGCTAAACAAAACTCACATGAGTCAGGAAAGAAGTTACTTTATAACTTGAATCATTAAAAATGATGAGATCTGTTACACATAACTATTAGTGTTGCCACCCACCCATGGAAGCAAATCCACAAAGATTTTTTATCTGCCATAACCCATGGTTTTTTATCGGGTTCTGTGTTTGATACACCATTGATGTGACAAGACAGCTGCAAGCGGTCGTTTATGTCGGTGGTAAACGGTCGTTTGTAAACGGCAGTTTACTTTTTCAGTCTTCACTTTCATATTTTTGTCTCTTTCAATTTTGTTTTTGTGTTGCTTTTGGAATATCGATGAAAGCACCAAATGGTCGTTTTTTGAATAATTATTCACATTTATACCAGATGCACTCACCACCATTCACCACATCCACCATTCTTCTTTTTCTTAAAGTTTTACCAACACATTCACCTTCATTTCATTTGATCATCATCCCATTATCTTTCTTTTTAAAATAAAGTTTAGTTTGTTATTAGTTTAATATACATTTTATTTTCTTACTAATTGTAATTATTTTAGGTAATGGCTTCAAGCTCTCGTTAAGATACAACGTCGGTTCGTTCTTCGAATCTTCAGTTTTGTCGAGGATCAGATGAATATAAAAGGCTTCAAAAGCTTTTAGATAAAGAATTTGAGCCTTCACGTTTGATATCTTGGAGCTTGTTACAGGACGTCGGAGAATTTACTCGTGCTTGTAACTTGATGAACGAGCCGTGAAGAAGATTTTTTGCCATTAGTTTTATTGTTATTTCTAAGTATTCATATTATAAAGTTCATAAATTATATGAACTATATAAAGTTTAAATATTTTAAACTTATATATAATTTTTATCTTAAATTTATATAAAACTATATATATATATATATATATATATATATATATATATATATATATATATATATATATATATATATATATATATATATATATCGAGCCGCTTACGCTAACCCAAGCGGGTACCGGGAGGGACATCTTAGGCGGTAGAATCGAGCGGTGCTGTTCGGTGACTACATACGAGTTTTTATATATATATATATATATATATATATATATATATATATATATATATATATATATATATATATATATATATATATATATATATATATATATATATATATATATATATATATATATATATATATATATATATATATATATATATATATATATATATATATAGGGGAGGGTTATCTTGAGAACTACTATTTTTTGTGAGAACTCTAGGAACTAATATCAACCACACACTTTAATCACATGCAAGTCACATGCTAAATTCATCTTTTTTTTAAAACGTTCATAACTTTTTTTCACGACATTATTTTTTCAAAAAAATTTCACCATTAAATTCAGTATTTTTTTATCTTTCCAACAGCTACCATATTGATATATTTTTTTTAAAAAAATTATACAATCGTTATTTACACATGTGTAAATCTGGTTATACATATGTGTAATATTGGATTTACACATGTGTAAATCCATTATTACACATATGTAAACTAAATTTCGTAAAAAAAAACGTATTTTTTTATTTTTTATAATTTTTATTTTATTTTTTTATGAAAGAGGAAAACGAAAGAAACATTTTTGTGGTTTTATTTTTTTAATTTTTATGTTATTTTTTGATTTATAATTTTTTTAAATATGTTTTTGTTAATTATAATTTTGCCATTGAAAACTAGTGGCTGAGATTGGTTCCTAGAGTTCTCACAAAAAAGTGAGTTCTCATTTGATCCCTCCCCTATATATATATATATATATATATATATATAGTTAACAATATATAAAATAAAACACTAAATACATGTACATACGAAAAAGTTTTAAAGTTATATATTTGTTTTATCTTAAATTTTTATCTAAATTTTATATAAAATTATATAATGTAAACTATAAAACCTTAACAATATATAAAATTAAACCCTAAATACATGCACATACAAATTAATTTTTATCTTAAACTTATATAAATTTATATAATAAGTATAATATAACTATAAATAGCAAAAAGTTAATATAATTATAAAAAAATAAACGGTCGTTTATTTTGTATTAAACGGTCGTTTGTCTAACTACAAACTGTCGTTTTCCTTACCTGCAAACTGCCGTTTAACTTTCATGCAAACGCCCGTTTATATGGTGACAAACGGTCGTTTGTCGTGTTTGGTGTAAAATGCCCAATCGGTGGAGTGTGAAACAATAACCTCTTTTTTATCATTTGAAAGTCAAGGTTTTTTATCATTTGAAGGTCAAAGTATGCTCTTTATACATTAGTCAAGGAATTTTAATTCAAGACTAGTCAGTACACTTTTGGAGCTATATGAACTTTAATTCCAACTCAATCCACATAAACACTAACGAAAAGAAATTCACATCCGTTAGGTGTCACTGTTATTTGTGGATGTCGATGATGATGGACATGTGCTAATCTGAAGCCTGTCGTTTTGGTTGTTCCGCGGCTGTGATGACACCTCAAAACTGGTTTCGGTTGCTCTGGCTTGACATCAGTTTTTGGTGTGCAGCCGCAACCGGAGTTGGTTCTGAGCCGTGTTTTGACAATTACATTGCCTCCTGTCTTAGAAAGTCGATTACTGGGGTGATGTTGTTCAGTGTAATTGTTAAGTTGTAGCTATGAAGATGAAAACACAATATTCAAAATATGTTTGTCTAAGCCTCAGTTTGCAGTGTCTTTAAGGCGCGTAAAGCGCGCCCGGATACAAACTCTAGTTTATTTAGTTCTCGATGAAAAAGGTGACAAGAGACGGCTGGAATATAAAATATGCTTCCCTAGTATATTATCGAAACTCTCGACCTCTTGCTATAACATGTGGGCTTACTTAAAAGTTTTGAATTTTTTTTTTCTAAAATAAAGTTTCAAAGGCGTTAAATTTTTATCATGCTAAACCAGTAGGTCTTAATACTAGTTTAATAAACTACCATTCGAATTGAGAAGATAAATTGGAGCAGACAACCAATGATAGATGGTGATTGATAATCGCTAAAGGGAATGAGATGGCTCACAATCCACGATAAGGGTTTTTTCTTCAATTAGGGCAACAAGACATTTGTACCGTACAAAATTGCGAACAAAAAAAATATGCCCTTTCAAGTTTTGTATATGTAAAGGCAATCTTTCCAAAATCAAGTATCTACCGCAACAACCTTCAACATTTTAACATTTAATCTATAACAATTAAAAGTTCAACATCTACAATGAATTGATTTCATTGGCTCATATTGCATATTTGCATGTTATCTTGGGTTTGGTTATATTATAATTCTTTTTTTTCACCTACTTAAATGAATATACATATTAAACATAAACAAAAGTTGCTTTGGTCTGATGCTATTTTTGCAACTTTAGTTTTCTTTTTTCTTTTTTAGTTCGTGCCTTTTTATGAGTTTTGTTTTTTTTTTGGACTTTCTGTCACATACAAATCATCGAAACGAACATTAAAAATTATAAAACCCCGTCATATCTACGTATTGAAAATGTTCGAGAAATGCAAAATTACATGTATAACAACCCTGATGCGTAGCTGTACCCACGAAGAAGCGCAGGGTAACATCGTAGTTACATTACAATTATTATTATTATTACATACTATTAATAATTGAATGAAAGGAATAGTCAATTTTTCTTATTTTTAAGTTTGGCCTAGAGATATTTTGGATTAATCAGTTTACTATCCTTTGTCAGTTTATATGTAGGTTGAGATGTATCTATATGTGTTTTTTAGAAAGGGTTTGAGATGGAGTTGGCCGTTGGGACGTGGTGGTCTTCGGTGGGTTTTGGCTGTTGGGGCATGTTTGCGGTGATGGCCCATGTCGCCACCGGTCGTCTCCTTGACTTGAAAGCCTTGGTGGTGTTGGGGCCTTCACCGCCTTATTAGCCTTGGTGGTGTTGGTGGTGATTGTGGCGATGCAGCCATCATTGCGACCGCTCCGCCTCTCTGTGCTCTAAAATCCTACGGTTATTAGATCCGGTTTCTCATTTTTTTTTGGTGGGTGAGGGTGATGATGTTTCACTCAGTGATCTAATACTATCAGGTAAAACTATTATGTACTTATGTTGATGATGATGGACTGGTGTTCATCTGAGACCCAGTTGTTTTGGTTGTTTTGTGGCTGTGAAGACATACCAAAACTCGTGTCGGTTGCCCTGGGTTGGCAGTCGTTTCCGGTGTGTGGCCGAACCAGGCGTCGATTTTGAGTCGCGCAATAACGATTACGTTGCCTTCTGTCCTAAACGATTCGTTAGTGATGTGATGTTAGTTCGGTGTACTGTTAAGTTTCGGCCATAATGATGGAAACATAATTTTTAGAATATAAGTGTTTTTCAAAGCCTCGGTTTACCCCGTATTTGGTGGTGTTTAATATTGAAGGTTTCTGTATTTGGTTGTGCTGCTGATAGATTTGACTAAGAAAATTTTAAAGAAGCAATTATATTGTAATTAAAAATATATATAAAAAATTTAAGATGATACTATGAATCATTTTAATTATTAAATATAAATCTAATGGCTAAGAGCATTCACAGTAGAGTCTTTATCTCTATCCTTATAATTTAACTTAAAAACATAAACCTTTAAATTTATATATCAATTTCTAAAAGCTTCTCATATCTCATTCTTTATCTTTATCTTTATATTCTTTTTTTATTATTTCTTTCTCTCTCTTTCCTTTATAATATCAACTACCAACTATTTTGTCTTATTATCTTATTTCTTCTAAAATTGATTTTTATTTAATTTTTATAAAAGTTTGATTATATAGTTATTATGTTCGTGTTTCAAGTTAAAAGTTTGAAATGTAAAACTAACACTACATAAGTTTCAAATAATAGACAAAACCAAGTTTTAGTAGACAACATAAATTAAACATGTTACATCTTCAACGTAATACATGACAAACAAACGTTAGCTCCATATAATGTGGCCTCGTTATTGTTGGGAAAAGAGCAACCACTGATGTTCAATTAGATCTTCTTGAAGTTGCTGATGTGCTAAACTATCTCTAATTTGTTTATGACGTTGGATGAAGTCCATAAATTGAGTTGTATGATCACGTGACAATTCAGGAAGATCATCATCAAGTTGATCATACTCAAAGTTAAGATTGTCATTGTCATCACGTTCATCTTCAATGATCATATTATAAAGAATAACACATGCTTTCATTATACAGTTTGAGAGCTGGCAAAACAGTCTCATAAGTTACATTTGAGAGCTGCCAAAACAGTTTCAAAAGTGTAGTTTTGAGAGCTGCCAAAACAGTCTCAAAAATGCAGTTTTGAGAGCTGCCAAAATAGTCTCATAAATACAGTATGGGAGCTGGCAAAACAAAATCAATCAACACTTGTAGAACCCCTAAAATCAACGATGATCACTTTTAAAATGAAACATAGCATGAGTCTGGTTAAGTTCATACAAAGAATTATTCCTAACTAAATAAAACCATTGTCATCATTTGGAAATAAATAAACAAAATAACCAAGCACCTATAAAACAGTTTTGGATGTGATTAATCTTGTTGTTAAACTCAATCTTCAACTACATTACTATAATGGATACTCACTTAGTATTGTAAAATGAAGTTTGTTTTATTGATTTTCTGATCCCATTAAGTTAAATATAAAATGTGTTTTGTTGCACATTTTGATAACTTAAAATGGTGATGGTATATAAAGGTGAAGAAGGAAGACTACCTGGGCGATACAAATGGTAAATTTTGGTTTTATCAAAACCAACTGCCAAACATTTATCATCATGTTGCAAATAGCTAATGAATTGAACTCACTTTAAATTTTCCAGATCAAACATCATCATACTAAAAAGTTAACTAAGCAAGGATCCATATTTGGCTTTATCCACTACCCAACATTTATCATCATACAAGCAATATTCCACTATTCAACAATTTGTAAAGGGGAACCATTGTTGATGTCTCGATTGATGATGAAAAGCAAGAATACACACATAAAAATCAAATAAAATCGATAATATAGCACCTAAACCTAAACATAAATGACGTTATAACAAAAAAAATTCAAGATTGAGACTGAGGAAGAACTTACTTCTGGCAGGAAATCAAGCAGGGATGAAAGACGATCGCTTTAGGAATCGAGCAAAGAAGTGGGCTAAGAAAATCATTCAAGAATTAGGATAAGCCGGGGTCGTGGCGGAACTGGCGGTTTTCGACGGAGGCCGCCATGTGGTGGTTGTGGTGGTGGTGAAAGCCGGTGGATTTGGTGGTGGTGCAGACTTGTGTTCCTATTGGCTGTTGGTGAGAAAAGAAAGATCCGAGGAAGAAGAAATAGGTGGGATTAGTGTGGAGGGGAAGATGAAAGAGGCGGGATAACCTGAAAGAGAGAGATATGGTTGTGTTTAGGGTTTCTACAGTGGATTGGTATATATATGGAATGACTATTCATCCCATAAAATTAAACCTTAAAATTTAACTATAAGATATAATATAAAGAATCTATTGGAGTAACAAAAGTAAGATGTTTTTAATTTTTTTCTTAAAATTTAACTATAAGGAATGATATAAAGAGTGTGTTGTGAGTGCTCTAATGCAAACAAGGGCTGCAATGATATCATGAAAATAATCAAGTTTTAAAAAACTAGGTTATAATTATGGCTTTCTAGCCTAATGGTATTAATAATTGGTTGCGATTTCACTTGATGACCTGCCCGACCATCGTCTATTCTATCATCGACCAGGTTGACCGAATCCCTTGATTTTCAAATGCTACAGATCGTGATCTGAATTTGATATAGCTACACGAGTATCTGACCAAATATGAAGAAGTTTTAACAAAACAAAACTCTATCAACATGGGAACCATCCACACTTTTATTATCATTGTCATCAGCAAAACATGATGCCAAAACATCAGTATAGTCATATACGCGTAACCAATCATAAAAACAAACCCGACCTGTTAAGAAAACATACAAAGATACCTCCAGATGACTCTTGAACACAACATGCCAAAAAAAAAGAAAGAAAATTATTTTACAATGAAGAAGACCTCGGGAACGTATTGGTGCCCACTCTACGCTAAATTAAAACCGCAAGAATGAAAAATCGTAGCAAATTGCTTTTACAAGTTACCTTTCTACAATGAAGCCACAATCATGAGGTGGTGTGTGTGAATGAAGCATGCTGCAACAATTCAAGATGATGCATATATAGGAGCTGGAAGAAAAGGAAACGGGGCTACAGACGCGTATGCCACAGGTGGGCGTGAAATGACCATATTTTCCTTGGAGCGTTTTACCTTGTCAGAATTTCTGGTTTCTTGATTGTGGATGATAGTTGGGTGTGAAAAGACTGTATTATCCTTGGTGTTTTCTGTTGCAAGTGTATGTTGATCGTCATTATAAACTCGGTGAAACATAAGGCCAGACATGAAGACGGGGAGATAGAGAAGGCTTGCGTGGAACATTCTTCTCGCGGTTCCTTTTGTACGATTCAGGAGAAATGAGACCGCTGTTCCACTGATTGCTAGAGCCAGTAGTGTTGATTCTAGACAAAACCATCCAGAAGTTATACCCCCTGCAAAATAGTCCACGTGGTAAGAAGAAAAATGGGTCAAAAACGCTGAAAGCCGCTCATGGTACATTTTTAGTGGATAAAACCTCCTAAATAAGTTTATTCAAAAAATATTACTAAGTTATATAGTTGCACGACACACATATTGTTCATAAAATAATTATATGTTTAGAAATATATTATCAATAAGTGAATTAACACAAAAAACGATAATGCATTACAGATTATATAGTTGATAGTTCATAGGAAACTTACAATCGTAGGCCAAGTATCCCAATGGAATGAGATATATGCAATTCCTCAAAGCTACCAAGGCTGTTCTCCTACCCGAAGGATCAGCAAGGGAGAACATCTTGAACCTGGAGTTTACATTAAGTTGAAATTGATTGATATATGTAAAGGGGCGTGCTCATTACAAAACAAATTGTAATCAGAGAACCATGAGAATCACATAAGCACTTGTACGTAGTGCTGACTTGAAATATAGTGAGAGAGAGAAAGAGAGGCAACTATGTGGTTACATAACCGTATTATGTAAGCAACAAGTACAAGTATTTATGCGGTTTACTAGGTACACACGTACAATAATGCACCAGTATGTATAAATACAAATTGGGAAGTTTGAGAAAAAAAACTCAATAAACGTGTTAATAGCGGACTACAGATAATATGCTCTCATTAAGTAATTCAAACACCTTAGTAATAAAAGTATTTTTTTCATAAAGATATCGACTAATTTAATACCTCTAACCATACTATTAGACTTCTCACCACATAGGAAACAAAAGGAAAAGAAAGAAAAGCTAGTGATGATGCAGAAAAACAACACCACAATCAAAAAACTGAGCAACTTAGACAAAAGTATCAAGGAAGGTTGTTATTCACCAAAAATGTAGAAAAATATTTCTCTTTCATGTTTCATCTAAGTTTTCACCATAAATGAGTCCGGTAACACACATTTTTTTGTCTAAGTTTTCATTCTGATGTTACCACTTTGCCCATTAGTAACTATTACAAAATATTAAGGGCTGATCTGACTTCCCTCTTTTTCCATTCATTGAGGATCATTTCAAATATTTGACTAATAGTATCGTAGGACTATGTGCTTAGTCAAGCATCACATTTATTACGAAATGAATGATACATTCACTACCAATTTTCATAAGAAAGAGGATACTTATAGTTAGATGTTCAGTAGTTATAAAAAACTTGTGAATAACTCAAGTACTTTGTGTATGGCTACTAGTAGAAATTAAGAGGTCAACCATGGTTTAATAATCACACAAACTAAGTGACAAAATTTACTAATAATATGAATATAAAAACTTAGTTACATACCCTCCAGCTGCATAATCTTCACGACATAAGTATGCAAGGGCCATAAAATGTGGTATTTGCCAAAAGTAGAGGGCAGCAGGAAGAATCCATCCATTGAGTGAGATCTGACCAGAAGCTGCAGCCCACCTTTGATGTGAGAGAAAGAGAAATAAGAATAGAATCATGAACTATAATAATGGTATACATAAATGTTTGTTAAATAAATATTGAAGTTAAAAATCTTCTCCACGCATATCAATACCATAAGAGAGCAAACAGGTCATAATAATTCGAAAACTTTCAAGAAATTAACCTTCCGTATTACATATTCTTACGTAAATGAAAGGAACCCTAGAAACCATTAAAGATCATAACACCATCATTGATGAAATAAACAACGACTAGAAGCCTAGATTACATAAAAGTCAAATTTGATCATTATGTGTACAAAAAAAACTCTATAACTAATACTGTTGAGACTATAAAAAGTTATTAAGTTTAAGAGGTATTAATTAATCGGTGAATTAATAATTTATTATTTTATAGAAAGCATTAGCCATTCAACGAATGTAAAATTTATTTACATAAAAATCATTGAATTGTAAACTTATGTATCATGTTCAATGAATAAATGATAAAAAGATATTCATTGAACATAGCATTAGTATGCTTTAACTTTACTGTTCATTATTTCTTAAGACCAAGCAACATCGTTGTACATTGTGTAATTTAGCTACAAATAATATTTCATTATAAAAGGGAGTACCACTCACTTACAACTCTCCACATTTTTTTGTTATAATTTGAAAACACAACACCAGAATATTTATATGAAATAAAAATAATAAAAAAATAAACCTAAAGGTGGAGCGCGACCTAAATCCTAGATTTAAGAAAAAGCAAACGATATTTTACTAACTTGTCCTATATATGTTTGCAAGTTTAAAAAAAAATTATTAATTTATGATCTTAATGGGATCAAGGATTTAAAGGAACTTTCCACGAAGATTTTTTGAACATGCGCGTATCCAAATTGGAGAAAATTATCATTTGAGGGGCCGTTTGGTTCGCAGAATGTTTTGCCACGGAATTGGAATTGAATTCCATTGGTAAGTGGAAGGAGTGTGAATTCCAATGAATGGGATAAATTTTCCAAATTCCATTAGGTGACCAACCAAACAGTATTTTGAATGGAAAATTTTCCAATTCCAATTCTTGAGAATTCTGTGAACCAAACAGTGAGAGTTTGTTAATTTATCAAGCAGTAAGTAAAAGATTACCCCATAAGAGGAGGAATTGCACCAACAACAGCCCCAACCCAAGTATTCACCGGATGTATCTGCTTCAATGGGGTGTAGACAAATGCATAGAGAAAAAGATTTGAAGCACCAAGTCCAGCTGCCAATAAATTAGCCTGCACAAATCTTGCAATAAAATGTTCTCATTTTAGTATCCCAAATCATGGTAGGTCTCAAGTACTGGTGCTATATCAGAAAAAGAAAACAGAGGTGGCTAACTGGTAAGTCTCTGATATGGGTCCAAACAGGTCAGGTTGTAACTACCCCTTAACACTTTCTTAATCCAATTTCTTTGAATTTCATAAGTAATTAATGTATTAAATAAAATAATAAAAACAAAACTACCCAAGTGTGGCACCTCCAATGTATACACCAAAGTTTACACAAAAAAATGGTGCAAAAGAGCATCCTTTTTTACACCAAATTTGGTTTTTCTCCAATGTATACACCAAATACTTGCACCAAAATTCTTGAAAAGTAACTAATTTATATTGTCACTGTAATTTATAAATAAATTAATTGTAATTGTAAAAAACAAATTAATTATTAATAAAATTAAATTAATTATCTTTATGCACCTTTAAATTTATATCTACTCAATTATTTTAGGAGTAATTAATTATAAAACTCGATATGAATACTATAAATGCATAATTGAAATTTCATATTCAGTTTTGAATCATTTTAAATATCTCAGTGAAAATGTTTAAAAAATAAATTTTGTATAAAGTAACTTTATTTCTTTCTATTGAGTATTTAAGAACTATATAAATTAATCAACAAATGAAAACAGTATTAAAATAATAAAGATATAATACAAAAGGATTAAAATGAAACTTGCAGTTATTTGGCGCAAAGAATGATGTTTCAGTGCATAATGATGAAATATATGGTGGTGCAGTGTTGCATCAAATTGGTGTCTTGGTTGGAGATGGATTTGACACCAAATTTGGTATGTGAGTGCACACATTGGATATGGCCTTACTCTTTAGAATCTAAGACAAATGGGTCAAAATGCCACCTCTAGTCTCAAGATAAGGAAGACTCATGACACCAATTGCAATTTTTTGCTAATTTTTTAATGAGTTTATGAAATCAATTTCCCACCTTGCTTGCCAGTAGAGCTGTGCCAGCAAGACCAACAGAAGAAGCCCATGTAACTGCATGAGGAATAGTAAGTCGTCCTGAAGGTAATGGTCTTCTCTTTGTTCTATTCATCATCGCATCATTCTTAACCTCAAATACCTAACACACAAATTAATTACTTTAATAAATAATATAATTGCAAAGAGAGCAAAAAAATAACAATGATAATACTATTTATAGCACTAATGTGAGGAAGGAAAACAGTGAAGCAACACAGGTTGGTGGTTATATCAGAATAATTTTTATATTTTTAGATCAAAAATAAAAAGGTTGATCATGCATATTTCAGGCATGAGTGCAAAGGTTGGATAAAATGGGTGTAGAATGTAAGGGGCTTATCTCTCAGAGACAGAGTATTTAGACCACACCAACGCCCGAGTTAGTCATGAATGGGAGAAAAAGTATCAAGTGCAAATGAACCGCTTTTAGAATACCACTTTGGGATGACCCCCTCACGTAAATAGGCATCCCTTATCTTCTAGACCGTTTATGGATCTACGTTGAGAAAGCGGTGGAGAGTGTGCTACTAAGGGTCAATAATGTCCTATCATGTGGCACTATGACGTATGGACCAAAGGGGGGCCTCATCGTGTGTGTTTACAGTGTCCAGTCAAATTGCAGCATTGATAATTGATTGGGATCTTCTAATAACAATGCAACACATGTGATTGTGGTAACCAACCCTAACGCAATTATAAGGTGGTCCACATAAGATATTTCCTTACAGATTTTAACCTTTTGGTTACGCTATAGCACACATAATAAGAATCCAAGATGCAACATGTTTTCCCCAGGTTTCTAGTCTCCAAGGAAAAAGCATGCCTTCATATCATTCTAGATATGTGGTTGTAAGTGGGCCCAAAATGATCCATCCCCATCAGGAATGTCATATTCTATTATGCGCAAATAGACTCGTGGGCTTTACTAAAGATAAGATAGCAGCTAGGTGAAAAGTTGTATGCCCTCTAGAGATACTCTCATACTCTCAGCTTTCAGATCTTCCATGTCATTTGACCTACCTGGACTTTGGATTTTCTCTGCCTTTCAGGTAATATCATGCATCATTAATATTTGTTAACAATAGCCATAAGATCTATTGTTAGCCTTACCCTTAATATAAGCATTCCACAAACTATATACAAAATGTAAATTTATTAAAACATTCAGATGCGAGACTTTACATCGAGTTATTGGCAAGAGGGTAACAAATTTAATAGTTCAATTCCAAAAAATAATACGAGAGCATATTTACCAACCTGATTTAAGGAGTTAGCAGATGCTGCTACCATCATGGTTCCCGCACAAGTGTAACAAAGTCCTGCTAAGTCAACAGTGCTACCGCTCCCAAGAACATAGCCTGCTCCAGATGTAGCAACCACTAGCATGCTAAAAGTATGGAGGAAAAAAACCAGATGAAATATATGAAACCTACCATAAAATTTTTTTATCTATTTTGACAATGAATGAAGATAGTAATATAAACAAGAACTAAGAGGCCTTGAAATCTGAAACATAACCAAAAAAGTTGAAAAGGGATTCATTTTGCAAACAGACAGAATACAAGTTGACCCTTTCATAGTGCAAGAAGTGAGAAATTGAGAATCTAATTCTATCAAAATTCAATGCAACATAAACTTGTCATCGTAAAGATTTATTGTTTTAGTTTTATAAATTTGCTTAAGGGTTTGATTTCATTGAAAAAAGTGTCAATACTAGTAAAAAGATTAAAAAGGGACAAAAAAAAACAACAGTATTGATTAATATGCCACACAATGGGAAGCTGCAATGGGGATGATGAAGTGACTGCTAATCTTAGAAAGAAGGGCATCCTTTTGTATGTGGGCCTCTATGGATGAAGATGACTCCCTAACTATGTTACATACTTTCCTTTGTATAAAAAAGTCACCAATGAATCGTTTCTTTATAAAGGTTCAATCCAATGCATCAACTTTAGTAAGTAACCTCATTGAACTTATCCCAACCAAGATGTAAACTAAAAGGGAGATCGCAAGAAAATGATAGAAATGATGATACCAAGTAGAAAGAAGATGGTGGTAGAGAACCTGCAACTTTGATTTTGGTACACAAGTCACAAGGAAGCATAAAGTCAGATGTATAACCCACAGAGTTCAAGGAGTGAGACAATTGATGCTAATTAACGGTCCTAAAATCACAGGAAAAGTAATATGTTGTCATCGATATTCATGGCTTCTCGATTGTACTCAACATTATGCAACTCCTCCTAAAAGGCACTTTTGGGAGCTTCTTAGCAAACAATTTTTGACATACCACATAAACTAACAGCAACCTAGTCATTCTAGTCTAATAAAAGATATTAGTTGAAGCTTTATCTTCCTATCAGTTGCTAAAACCTGACCTTTCCAACACTAATCTCATCACTGTACTCCTATGTGTCGTTCAATCTCTCAACCATGTATTACTAATAACATAAAAAGCTAAGATTTATATGCCCATACACATCTACATATAACCATGAGAACAATCCAATACCAATCAATTCCAAATCTGCTTAAAACAAAAGATCAAGTTCTAAATTATATCCTACAATAATAATAATAATCATGTTCCCAATATCATCATCATCAGGAAACATCAATAGAACAACCATAACGTCGATCTGATCAATCAAACGAATCAGAAGTCACAAAACCTAACAAACATCAACGCCATCAGTTCCATAAAAACACGTATATTACAACTAACCTAAGTTTAGCTTTCGAAAGCTCCCAATAACATCGCCCATAACGTCTCGCCATATCAACAACTTCTCTCGCCCCAAACGTCGTCGCATCAACCACAACATCCGTCGACCCGATCGCCGGGATCCGGATCCGGTCCGGTCCAGAACCGCCTAATTTCGCTGAACCGGACGACGGCCCCACGGCGGTTGAGCTAGATCTAGTGATTGATCCATAACCGTGATTAGTGACGTTGGAGAATTGCAACAGATGAAGAGATGTAGGTTGAATGTTCAGATGGTGATATTTGGAAGATGTGGTGGTGGCGAGTTGAGTGAGTTGACTCAGCGAGTTTCGTCTTCTCCACATGACGTCAGATTCCGGCGACACACGGCGGCGAATCGCCTGAAAGTGGTGGCGGAGGGGCGGCGATGGTTTTGTAGAGGGGTGGAGGACGTTGAGGTCTTTTTTGGTGGATGAAATAGTTATTTTGAGCCCTTGTAGTTTTGTAATGGTACTATATTAGTGCTATAGTTTAGGATAGTATCATATTGCCCCCTAAAGATGGGTGGGAGTTAACGGAAAACCGAGTCATATCCGTAACCGAAAACCAAACCGAATTGTGAATTTGGTTTTCGGTTTGATTCCTAACCGTATTTAAATTGTGTGTTCGATTTTCGGTTTCACAAATCTTGGTTTATTCGGATAATCGAACTGAATTCAATCAAATAAACCGAATAATACATGGTTTAACTGTTTTATTGGATAAGTGAAACAAATAAACTGAATAAATTGTATTCAATTTAATCGTAGAATTTGGATCGGTTCGACTTTTGGGTAGGACTAAAGATTTCAATACCGAATAAGCTGATATACAAGCTAATGAAAACCCCTACTAATGATTACACTATGCGATTATCAGGATGGTGAGTGTCACTAGGGCTACTTTTGCCTGGGTCGTGAACAAGTGCGAGTCTTGAACTCGACTCGTTTATTATTTATTAATGAAATGACTATTTTTTATGTACATATAATAATTATATTATAAAATATAAATAATAACGTAATATGTGAACTCGACTCGTTTATTATTTATGTAAACATCTATTTGATGTATCGAATAGAAAATATATAATTAGTGCAGTCTCGTTCAGGATCACGAGCCTATTACAACTCGATATGTGAAGTTTGAGCCCATTTATTAGATGAGTTGTAATATAGTCTCGAGTTCAGGTTCAAGCTCGTCTAAGTCCCGGTCAATTCGAGCTTTTACCGAGCTTATCTCAAGTAACCCATGAGCAACTTGACTTGGCTCGTTTAAACCCGTGTCCTAATTTTGTATTATTGCACATTTAAAGTGGGCTACAAAACACAACATACAAATAGGAAAAAAAATAAAAAAGTATGTAAGGTTAAGAATATAGAGACAAATGTGGCTTGAGTATTTGCAACTTATGAGTCCAAGCTTCATCATGGCTAATGGGTCAAGCCTCGAGCCTTCTATAGTATGGCCTTATGTTCGTCTTTTTGTTATGAGTAATCGCTTTTACAAATAGCCATATTGGTGGTCGTTTTCTAAAGGATAATGTATGTATATTTGTTATTTGAGTATTAGGAATTAGGAATATTATATCAAGCGGCATGGGCGGCCCTGAGGGTGGGCGGGGTGGGTGACCGTCCCGGGCCCAATCTCCTCAGTGGCCCTAAATTAAAAAAATATATATTATATTATATATGTATGTATGTGTATATAATTTTAAAAACAACTATTGGCTATTAACAAATTAATTAACAAACCCAATAGAAATTTAAGTATCTTGATCTATTGAAACTTAGAGCCCATTAACATTTTAGTTAGTTTAGTCGATCCACTATCCAATCTAAACTCAATTCAAAAATGTTAGGAGAGTCTTACGATTCAGTTAAGTAAGTAATTTAGATTATTTTGCTAAAATGCTTTTGTTTATTGGAAAAACGATTATTGTCGTATTATTGATTTTGTACATACGGGTTATTGACATTATATTATAGGGTCCCATTTTTTCTACTTGTCCAGGGCCCAAAATTATTTGAGAATTCTCGGGACCGGCCCTGTATCAAGGCTACCCAAATTTTTACAATATTATAAATTATGTGTCATTTTGATCTTGTTTATGCTAATTCTCACAAAGAACTAATGCATTGCTAACCTTCACATTGATTCAATACTTTTAATAGAAGTTGATATTTTATAGGTTTATGAAGACGTTTAGAAAAGTAAACTGGACTGGATATTAGATGCAATTTGTTTTATCGGGTTGAAAACTTTCAAACCAGATGATGTAAAAACGAATAAAAAAGAATGACACAAAGATAAATATATAAAAAATTAATTTTTAAAACATATATGCAAACTCAAAGTATAATAGTTAATCATCTAAAACTAATATGTATCTTATTAAAAAAGATGCCCATAATCCGTAAACACGTCCAATAGGGAGCTACCACTTGGCATCTACCTTTTCTTTTTGATATTTCACATTCTAGGTTTAGGGTAAATAAAATCATGTGGAAGCCGTAAAGAAAATGGATGTTGGCGCAATGGTTGCTTGGTATCTTTATCTTTATATCTTTATATATATAATAAATGAAAGGGGTTTAGCCATGTGGCACAATTTGAAGTATTGTGTTGCCACATGGCATTTTAATAATATACAATTGCCACATGACATTATATGAGCAATATATGGTTATAAAAGAAAACTTGTAAATGCTATTTAAATAATATTAATGTGTAATTAAATAAGATTATAAACTTAGAATTTAAATGTAATGATTGACATATAAATTTAGAAACTTCAAATTTTAAATTTAGTCTACTATTCAATTAGAAATTTTATAAAGAAATAACTAACTAAATTAGTTAAAATTTTAAATTTTAAAACTAACAATTTGAATATTAAAAATTAAATTCTAATAATAACAATCAATCTAAGATTTTGGGTTATAAATTAAGATTTTAAAAATGTTTTATATTTAAACAATATCGTATAATATTACATGCATTATATACCATTATATAACTATTTTTTAAATGCATCCAAACCAGATTATTATTGTTCAACTAATCGAATTGTTATCCAGCCAGAGACCAATTCATCTATTCGGAAAAATTATGAACTAATGATAGAATTGAAATAAAAATTGAAAAATTAGATATTCACACACGAAAACTTTATTTTTTGAATTGCTAAAAGTGGGTCAATCCAATACGATAAAGAGTAAAACAAAAGAAAATTTTGTTTTGACATTCTAAAATATATAAAAAATAGTGAATAGTTATTTAATATATATATTTTTGAAATTTATCTTATAAAACATATATTTTTAATTTTTATTTTTTTTATAATACAAGAGAATATTCTGAAAAGATGGTTTTTTAAGTTTGAGAAATTGTTAACAAAATCTGATCAAAGATTTGTATACAAAAATATTTTAGAGATTTGTAAACATTAATATTAGTTTCCTATGTATTAAATTCTTTTATGTAATTTACATGTATACATATCTATTTAATCTATCTTCACATGTGTATATATTACAAACTTATTAATAGTAATTGATAATTTATGTTTTTATTTATATATACTTTAATTTTTTCAACCCGTGTAACACGCGGGTGGTTAGGCTAGTTTATAAATAAAACAACGATAAGGTCGATGCATCTTAACATTATTGTTAAACAAAAGATATATAGATTAACAATGGTACAAACATTCACCCGGTTCAAGAACTTTTAAAACCGAAACTAGTTGAACTCGGTTCTTGTAGAACCATCTAGTCTGTTCTGACCTCGTTCACATGCTCCTAATCAAACCATTTGACCTTTGATGACCGGTGTCAAAGCCGACCCTGAGGAGGGGCAAGATGGACTCTCGTTCAGGGCCCACTCGCTCGGGGGTATAACTTATACACACACACACACACACACACACACACACACACACATATATATATATATATATATATATATATATATATATTTGTTATATGTATATATATATATACATATAACAAATAGTTATAAATTATAACCCAATAAAAACTTCACCCAATTATGTTTTAAGACAAATATAATTTTTTGAGCTCATTTTATAACCCAATTACTCAATTAGCAGCCCATCAAAATATTAAATACTGATTGCAATTACAGCCCACCAAATTATATATTGAGCAGCCCACAAAACTTTTATTGCGAAGGGCTGCTGCCGATGAAGGACGACCGAAACAAGATTTGAATAATTCAAAGAGTATGAAAAGCTATTTGATTTTTGGTTTCCACATAAGTTGAGAGGAATTGAAGATTTAAAACAACTTGTTAATCTTCTTGAAAATGCACTTAAGTTTGAAGATAGATCGGATATTGATGCTGATGAACTTTATATGGAGTTGAAGTTATTTAACACATCACAAACCGATGAATTTAGCAACCTTACTGGACGTTTTGAAGCATTTAAAAGAACTTGATTATTTCCCAAATGCAAGCGTTGCATATAGAATATTGTTGACTGTTCTAGTGGCGGTGACATTTGCAGAAAGAAGTTTTTCAAAGTTAAAGTTATTGAAATCGTACCTACGATCCACGATGTGCCAAAAAAAACTTAGCGGATTGGTGATGACACCTACCGGAAGTGAAATATTCAAGATTATAAACTACGAAGATGTGATAAACCAATTTGCTATCAAGAATGCCATGAGAGCCTCACGAGTTATTCGTTAACTATTGTGGTATGTCATTGTAATACTATGATTTTGCTATGTTTATTGCTACAAGTCTACAACGTTTGTTTTCATTAAAAAAAAATAGTTTATATAATTTAACTCGTTAGGTCCTAGGGGGGTTTTTCTCCGGCTCGTTCAAGGCATTAAAATCCTCGAGACCAGCCTTGACCGGTCTAACTTGTCTAACATGTCGGCTCATTGGATCAGTCAAGTTAAGTTAAAGTTTTTAGCTGTATTTAAAACGAACATAACCAAATTCACACTTGAGCAACTTAAAGTTTAGGTATTATGGTAGTCGAATTCAACCTTTTAAACACTTAAATGTATTAACTCTTATTTCAACTGAGATTATTATTGTTTTTCTAGTATCTATATCAACTAGACACAAGTCAAGATTAACATCATATGATTATAAATTTATAACTCATTTGTTTGATTTTATAGGAAGAAAGACCGATTCTTCCTCCGGCAATCGAGGAGACTACAACTTGGTCCACAAACCAACAAAAAATGGTACCAAGTCAAGTGTATGTGCCGGCACTTTCTACTTGCTTTCCCCCTATTGGGATGAGCACCCTCCCATACCATATAATCATTAATCATTAATCATTAATATAAATACATAAATATATAAATATAAATACATTTCACACACACACCCTATATATCCCTCCATCAACAAACAAATTCTTGATATTAATGATAGACAAATACACCTATAGATGCATACTTGTTGTCCAAATTTCTACCTAAGAAGAGATGTTACATAGGTAAGACATCATTGGGCGTTTGAATTTCGCGTTTTCCGTCAAGTTCATATCATCAAAAACAATTTCATCTTACTTTTATTTTTTGGATATCGTGTAATATCGTCTTGATACTTTTGTAGGTTTGGAGTTTTTGAAGCGCAGTTGAATTATTACCCGTTTAATATTGATATTATGATTATGTGGATCTCTAATTAGGGGTTGATCTACTAAGAAGGTGTTGGTGTCACGTAATAACGGTTAAAGTTTTTATGTGTTATATAATATCTTATACTTGTATTTATTATATAATATACTTGTAGTTATATGTATTTGATACTTAGATGATAGAGTGTAATTGACACTCACAATCATGTTTTTATGATTTTAGGACATTCTTTAGATTTTTTGTTTGCAATTTTCTCATTCCCTACACCACAACTTCATTGATAACAATTTAAAATTCTCTTTTTTTTTCTAGCTACAATCTCCAATGCCTAATCCTTTGCTAACCCACATATGGATTTTCCTCAAGAAAGTCAACAAGTTGACCAAAGTCAGCAACTTCAAGAACAAGCCCACCATGAAATCATTTGCTCTTGATTATATATCATCTTTCATAGCCATGGATGTCTCTAATCAACTCAAGCAAGTCTTCAAATTCTTCGATATCGACGGGGATGGCAAGATTTCTCAAATGGAACTCACAAATGTGTTGTTGACTTTTGGTCAAGAAAAGTCAAAGGCCACCATTGAAGCTCAAGGAATACTCAAAGAGGTTGACTTTAATGGAGATGGGTTCATTGACTTGGACGAATTCATGACCATCATGGACAATTCCAAGCCGGTTTTTGCTAGTTCCAAGATAGATAATGGTGATGATGATCTTAGAAGTGCTTTTATGGTGTTTGATAGTGATAAAAATGGACTCATTTCTCCTAAGGAGTTGCAAAAGGTGCTCATGAGTCTTGGATGTAGCAATTCTAAGCTTGGACAATGTAGGAAAATGATCAAAGGTGTTGATAAAGATGGTGATGGTTTTGTTGACTTTGAAGAATTTAAGTCAATGATGTCCATAGGTATCCACTAGTTTTGATCTTCAAAACTTTGGTACTCTTATATATTGTTTGTCATGCATTGATGGCATGTGCATCATGCATTAGAATGTGCAATCACTACTTATGTGTGCTAAGTGAGAAATTATAGATGTGATACAACAACCTCTTCATCTTTTGTTTTGGTGTTTTTGGGTTTTTATGTTGAAAAGAATACTTTAATTTATATATAAGCTAAAGAAATAATTATTTAGAATAGGGAATGGAACCAATCGTGTTAAATAAGATCGGTTATGAAAAAAAAAACACAACTATAATTAAGTTAAACGTAGAGAAAAATTGAAACTAATAACAACAATACTCATTTTCACCTTGTGAGCAACAACTAGTCATATCTCGGCTTTCAAAGGTCATCACACGAATCAAAAAAGAATTCCGACGACTACTTTGAAGCAACTTAGGGTCCACCTTAAGTGGTAGGGTGTGCTTCGTACCAAAGGAGTTGTCAGGTGTTTAAAACCCGGCACATATAAATTTTTGTACCATATTTGGTTCTTTCTGTAGTTTGTTTAAGGAACAATATAAATGACAAAATTAAACAAACGTATCTATTGAAGTCTTATTTAATTAGTAAAATCATAAAACAGTAAGATAACATACAAACTTTACCTCTATCTTATAGGATAGAAATGTTACACACATAAAAGACCCTTCACTCGAAAAAATCAAAGGATAAAACAAAAATACACAAATCACTTCTAAGCAATGTGCCAATGTGGAGAAAACAATTAATAATTTTGTAAACAATTAACATATAATAATTGTGTAAGCAATAAACGAGCATTTCTATATGAGTATTCAACCGACTTCAGGCCCTTCAACTCACGGGCTTTTGCTTCATCCAGTTTCTTTCTTTTAGCAGCCCAAACTAAAAAAAGCCCAACTTAAAAATCAATTACTCTTTTGCAATCGAGGCCCTAAAAGTTTAGGGGTTTGGTTTTCTTGCATTTGTTTGACACTTAAACCTACAGATAATGTACTCTTGTAATTAGTTGGATGCACCATTATATACATGTTTATCAAAACTCATTAAACAAATGCCAGAAGCATTGTTGTTATGTGTTAGTATGTATCATTATATACATGTGCATCAAACAATACAAAAATAACGAGTATCATCGAACATGTATAGACACATCACTTCCGGCTGTATTTACCAACTATTATAGTCTGACGGAAACCACCGAAGTCCAAAAATCCCATATAGGTGGGATTAATACAAACGACAAACGACTATTAGTTATTCCGATGGGGCATGTAGTCGGTAATCCGTCTTTGATGTTAAGGATAAGGATTCAGATTAGATTCTTGCTCAAGTTTTTAAGAGGGTTATGGGTGTGACAAGTTCGCTATATTTAATCCATCGTTGAGCCATTGGTTATAATTTCTGCATATAGTAACTGAGAGCTTACCATACATAATTATCGGTTATTATGTATAGAAACTGTTGTCTGTGTTCAACGATAGATTGTTTGTACTCTGTCACAAATGTGTCACACTAATGGCCTCCTGAAAAGTCTGGACAGGAATTCTACCCAACATCTTATCTTCAACACCGACATCTCGCCATTTGAAAAACTAACTGTCAGTTATTGTTGGTAACCTCTCAGTATTTATCACACCTTTATGGGATTTTGAGATTTGGTGGGTTGGTGAATTGAACCTGACATAACCCTGATATAATTTATACAAAAACTAATGCACGTGTCTTCGTGCTTTGACAAAAACATTGTCGTTAAACAGGAAAACAATAAATTTTTTTGGCATATCAATACTATAAAATTAGAAGTTTAAAATACAAAATACAGATGTGTATGATAAAGTTCTTTTGTATGTATAATATCTGGTGCCGATTTTTTTCACTTCTAAATTTTGATTAAACAACTTACATTACAACATAAACATGTGAATTGATAAACCCGACAGGTTGACCCAAAACCTACACCTTTCTTTAAATGTGTTTACAATTTAACGCAAAACTGACCCGAATCCGTTTAAATTAAACTCAACAGATAATCTTTTATGTCGTGTTCCGTCTCTTGTCCCATATTCACATCCCTAACAAAATTAACTCGTAAGGAGTTAATTTTGTTAAGCTATTATACTATAAGTGGTTTGTTTTAATACTATACCAATTGCCATAAATTAACCATAAAACAATTGTTTCATAAAAAATGAAAACTCAAATCAAAACTAAAAATAACACATGTCTATTAATATTAATATAAAACTAATCGATTCGATTTGAGTTCGTGTGTATGGTTATGATAACTTGTACGTTATGCAAGATTGTAAGAAAAGTGTTAGATTAGACATTAAATGCATCTAATGATTTCACCTATATAGAAATGACTAGATTTTGTGACATCACATGAAATTTCAAATATTATTACTATTACTTATGAAAAGCATAAAACCCAATATACCCTTTTCATATGCAAATCAACCCACAGCTTTCTTGAAGAGAGAGAGTCTCAAAGAAAGAGAAAGGAGTCATCCATATGGTCTAAAAGTATTTAGATGAAATAAATAAATGGTAGATTATTTCACTTAATGATACAAAATTATTTCTATAAATCATAAGTTAATTGATAATTTGCACAACTATTGATAGATCATGAGGTTTGATAAATATTCAATCATGAAATGAGTGAAACTTGAATTCTAATAATACACAACAGATTTTTCACAAGGCTATAACATTCTTGATGAAATTGTGGTGTTTTTTATGGGTTATTTTTGACATTTTGGAGTTGAGAAAATAAGATTTGGTTTTCTTGATGAAGGAGAAGGGCTTTTCTTCTAAGCTTTGCATTCTCTTCAATCATGCATTGGTTTTGCATGTACAACTTTAAATTCTTCATTGCCATCTTTCTTTTCAATATCACAAACAAAACCCTTGTTTTGGTTCTTGCATCTTTCCTACTCATAACTCTTTTCCTGTTACATTAAACAAAACATTATTAATAACAATACCTAATGCGTAAATTGTAGGATCCGGTTGAAAAACCGGATTCTATTTGCTTTTCAAGCTCTTCTTGGTTATAATTGTTTATATAACCGGACTCTATTTACCCCTTTGTAGTGGTGATACATAATGAAACTAATAACCAATAAAACAATATATGAAACCAGAATTATGTTCGGTTTGCAGTACTAAATACTGCAAACCGAACATATAAACTCTGATTATTATGGCATTTTAAGAAGAAGATACATAGAGTAAGGTTGCTAACCTTTGTGGATGGTGAGGGTCATTGCTTGATTGGTGGGTAGTGAGATATGAAGGATGATAGATGTTTTCTTTAGAAGTGCCAAGACACATCTTCTATTCACCTCTTAATTCCAATGTTTGTGTTAGAAAGGAGAGAGAGAGAGATGTGGATAAATGAAGAAAATGATAAAACAACTAGTTCCATATATATAGACCATTTGGGAAATGGTTATGGTTATTACTTGCTTGATTATGTGTATGTATGAGGGGTAAATTGGTAATTTGATTGGAAATACTCAATTTCCAAATCTCTCATCACACATTTACATGTTTGACCACCAATGATCTCTTGGACCAACCTAAAACATAATGATGAAAAGAGGACCCATAATTACAAGGACCAAATGAAAGAGAATCTACATCACTCACACTCTCATTTCACATCTTCACACAAGTTGGTAGTAAAAAGAGATCAAATTCACATTTGTACTTTAATCCTCTCTTGATCAAAGTTTTCAATCTCAAGACTAAAAAACATGTAGTGGGACCCAAATAAAGATCTAAACTTTTTCTAATGAATTGCTCAATCCATAACAACTATGCTATAGTAACATGTACCTCATGCATTAGAAGTTGTACATTGTTTTAAATTTGTCAATTTTAGCTATGTAAGAGAAAGACTAGCCTCAAATGACCCAACAATCTACTTTCTCCTTTAAACCTTTATCAATGGTTTGGATCCTAAAACTTACCCTTTTTGTTCTTTAGTTACCATGAGCAATCATGATGGTGGGTTCATTATAGTCTTCTGCAATAGATGAGATGAAATCATGATGGTAGCTAAAGGCAACTCAACTCATTGTTGAATACTTAGAATTCAAACTTGGGATGCTTGCTTAGTTACTTGGTGAGCAATTTGAAGAATATGCCTAACTTGTAAAGGTTGTTTATGACTTTTCAAACGAAACTAAATTAGTTATCATACGGGCGAACAAAAGGGTATTCTAGTAATTTCAAATAAAATAAAAGAAACTAAACGGTTCGTCTATTGCATAAAGAAAAATAAAGCAACCGAAATTTGCTACCGGGAAACTGTCGTAAAACTAGCAACCTAATCAATGATCGAAATGTAATGGTGGTAATATGAGCAACCAAACACCATTACTTAGCAAAAGGTTGTTAATTTAATTTATATGCATATAAAGATTAAAAAAATTAAGTCAGCCACATTAATATAAATAATATAATAATTCGGTCAAAAATTAGTGCTAAGGTTTTGTAGAAAATTTAAAATAAAAAAAGTTAAGTCAAAGACAGTCGGAATCAAATTTTAAAAATATACAAAAAAAAATGTTCATAAAACTATAAAAGATATAAAATAAGTCGGTGGCACATTGCAACATTTTCGGTCGAAAAATACCTTGGTCTAATTCCAGTTAAAAAACAATTTGAATGCAATGACGGCCGTGAATTTGTGATAAAAATTATCTTTCACTAATTTGATCTTTGAAAAGTTTTGGTTGCAAAAAAGGTCTAAAAAAGATTAATACTTGGTTATAATTGACAGTCAAAACCTTTTGCAAGACCGTCACAAATGAGCAATTGTTACAGTTTTGATTGTTGCAAATGCTCGTTTCTTTAGCAGTGATATACAATAAGAAAATGACGACATCTTGTCGTATATAATAAATAAACATAAACAAGCTTAAGTTTTTCTTGTAGTTGAAACTGTCTATAACCATCTCTACCGGATTTCAAATGTTCAATCTTTTGACGAGGGTAAAAGGGTCATTTCGTTCGAAAACGAAGATCTTGCTAAGGGTTAATTGATCATGTGAGTCATAAATTAACAAGAGTTAGAGCACCAGATTGGGGGATGTGGTTGGGAAGTCAATGAGGTTAGGTTTCCACTTTTGTCCCTTTTGTACATGTAATTGAGTACCCATGGCCTATGCTCATTCAATTGGAAAATGAACTCTTTTTTGGCTTCATCTCAACCTAAAATCATGGTAATGATGATGATGATAGTGGTGTAAGATGGTATTTCACTAAATTGTGTGACATCCTCTCATTCATATCTATCTTATGGTTTTCATTATGGTTCCTATTAAAGGACAAACATTGATTAGTGATTTAATAACGGTTTTATTGATGTTTTAGTATATAATTATTAGAATCTTTAACACCTTTGTATTACAAAAGAAATGTAAAGTTTGATTTGACACTAAATTGATTGATGATGCTACCCCTATTCGGGTGATCAAAGATTTTAGCTACTGTTGATTAGTTACAACAAGATACTCCGGACTAACTCTGGTTCTAAGCCAGAGTTGAAGTCCAAAACATGAATCGATAATTGTATTCTAACAATATAAAATTGGTAACGTGATGTGGATGGAAAGCACAGTCTCACCATATAAAACTCTCTTTGAGTGACGAAGTAATAATATTTTCATTACATCAAACTTTTTGGGGTAGCACAAGCACTAGTGCCTAATGTTTCATATTTATGAGGTCTTAGGCTTAGTCCTTAAAAACTCCTTATTGGCCACCTTCCGGACTTAGGTAGTGCTATACCAGTTCTGGCAAGTTAGTAAGGTATCGACAAGATCAAGAGTAGAGACAGGATCGAAAGGTTACCAATGTGGGTTCTATCGATCACAAGAAAAATTTAAATTCGACTTGTGACATTAAATTTAAAAAATGAAATTCATATAACATAACTATAATTAAGCAACCTAAGAAATGCTTAGTTAGTGAAATCCATGTATCATGAGTTTCTAAGATTAAAATTTAACTAAATCAAATAATCAAAAACTAGGAGAAAATCTTGAAATTAAAAATCATGGACCCATAAAGAACTTGTACCTAATAGTTGGGCAAACTCTCCATCTTTATTTGCCCATGCGTCCGACCCTTTGATGTGTTTTCATCCTTATCTTATATAGAGGTGTAATTAAGTGGAGTTACTCGTCAGCTACTCAAGATCAACTCAAACAAAGTTAACTTAAATGAGTTTGAGTTTAAATTGAAGCTTATTTAATAAATAAGCTAGATGTCAAACTTCACATATTGAGTTTTACTTGGTTTGCGACATAATGAGCATGTTATTTGTATAGATATAAATACCTTTTATTTTATATAACAATATATTTTCTCATAATAAATATCATTACATATAAAAACTGAATAATATATAGTTTGATATTAAGGTTGTAAACGAATCGAGCCAGAGTATAGTTTGATATTAGGGTTGTAAACAAATCGAGCCAGAGTGGGCTTGAGCTCAGGCTTAACTCGTTTTATACAAGCTATTTCCCAATAAAATAGGCTTATTCGGATCCCCCAATAAAATATAATAACTTATTTTTAAATTTTTACAACATGTTCATGTATATAAAAATAAAATATAATAATCTTGGGTTAAAAACATATTTCTCCCTTTAAAACTCTATAATGATATATATCCACGCGAAAAATTTAAATGCATATATCATCTTACAAAATCTTATAATTGGCAAATTTACCTATTTTCATTAAAAGTAGTTTATGTAATGATTAATTTGCTCTCATTCTTACTAAAACTTCAAAATTGGCAAATTTCCCTCTCATAATTGACAAATGCGCTAAAAGCATATTTACTCCTCTAAAACTCTTTAATGACATATATACCCATGTATAAATGGTTATTAATTTTTTGGAGGGTAATATTGTCATAACAATAAATTGAATATATATACAATTAAAGTTTTTTCTTGAGTATATATGCATTTAAGGAATGTTTACAAGGATATATATGCAATTGATCCTAATCTGAATATTTATTTATCTTAACTAGTTGAAATAATATATATAAGAGATCAATATTTCATGAACTATATATACTTATATTTTTTATTAGAAAAATACGAAATGACCATACATCTATACTCTATTATAATAATATAGCATAAATTTGGCTTTTAATTTATAAATATTATAATTTAATCTTTAATTTAAATGAGTCAACGAGCAAGCCTACGAGCGAGACATTGATCCAGCTGCGAGCCATGAGCCGAGCTGACATTGGCTCGAGCTAGGCTTGTTTACAAACTGAGCCAGCCCTTTTTGTTGATTTCAAGCGAGCTATTTTTGACTTGTTATCAAGTGAGCTTCGAGCCATCTACGAACTACAAGCTTTTCAAACTGCCCTATTTGATATATATATACTATATATTATATGCATTTATAAAATAATTATATACATACGTAAATAAAATTACTAAATATTTAATAACTAATGAAAGAATTAAGTAGAGCCGAGCTCGAGATAACATTAACAAGCTAGGCTCGAAACAAATGGTCATTATAGTATTCACATTAAATGTGCTTCTCTCTATATCTTCAAAGATCAACTCCCAACCCTATAATACTTCTTACTATATACCCTTACTTTCACACCACACTACTTTCTCTATTCAAAAAATATCCTACTTACTCTCACACTAGAGTTTAGTCCCGAGGCCTAACCCTCGTAGCGAATTAACATACCTCATTTATTTAAGTATAAAGAACTTATTGTTGTGTTGTCACAGGCTTGAGACGCTACTTGAGAAACTCAGTTTTCAGTTACCCTAACCACTTGTTCTTTGGTATTTAACCTCGGTGCAACGAAGCCTATCATCCTTGACACCTTTATTATACATTGCACTTATAGATAAGGAAATCAAATAACCAAATCAATCATAGTTATGATCACAAATATATTTAGTATCCAAAGGCAATGAACACTATCTAATTATACTATATTCTAACATAGAATATAGATGAAGTTACACTTAAGTAAAAAAAATATGGACTAAACAATCAAAATCTAGAAAAGAGAAGCAAGCACATGCATTATTAATCAACGGCTTAATCGAGATTTTAAAACTTGTATTAGAAACTTGGTCACCTTACTAATCAAAATTGGTGTTATTGATATGAGTGAACATTGTAATACTAAATATTAATCATGTAAATTATATAAAAGAGAGACAAAAGGAACACTTGAGTCGACCGACGACATAGAAATACATGAACTTACAATGCTACCCACATGGTCAATTATATAAAAATATATATAAAATTAAGAAAATGAAGAAGAAAAAGGGCTCAATTGACTATTTCAAGTTATAAAATATTGTTAAGTTCTTTTTGTTATTCAAGCCCCAATCAATACTTAAATACTTACCGTGTAAATTACATTAGGAATAAGAAACACTCACTAGTCAAGTCAAATTCTGAACTTGCATAGATAAAACTTTGTTCATATCACTGTCACGTCGCTTGTCTAAAATTCTACGCTATATCGGATTGTTAATATCAATAATAAACGACTTAAAGGCATTTCTTCATATGACCATGCATGCGTATTATAAAAATAATATCTGTTTATGGTCGTCCTCGTCCATGGAAGACAATGGCTTTCACATATGTTCGACACCACCCATTGCAAGCGTTGTTATTATCGTATCCATGCAATTAAATGTAAAGCGTGAAATTCGTATATATCATTTAAACTTAAACGACATTATATTTTTATAGCATAAGTTTTTATTGTATACAATATATAATGATTTTAAAAATTTTATGTTATTATATGCATTTAGATGTACAAACCCTAGGAAACCAACTACATATATGAAATTCCTATATTAACCCTATACTTAATGATAAAAAAAAGAAAAGGTATGGGGGAGAAGGCATTTGAGTTATCATGATGGTCTTTTGAACTATTAATAATAGGGGTTGAGCCAAATTGATAAGAAGCAGGACCACTTTGTAAGCCTTCACTCATTTCATTTCTTACTAACTCCAATCTTCTAAAAATATCAACAAAATATTAAAGGTCAACAAATCTATGAAAGATTCCCCACTAATTTAAAATCATCTCAATGCCTAACATTGTCTCATATTTTTATTTTTATGTATAACAAACAAAGTATAAAAATTTTAGAAAATATTTCAAATAAAATGATAACAAATTTAAAATGTGTAAATAGAAGTCTTAAGTTCTCAACCATCAATCTTTTTAGTCAATTATTAAGATTAAATTATAATTTAAAATTTGTTAGATGAGTATTTTACTAATAGTTATTTTTGTTGACTTTTTCAAGTTATCTCACTTTTTTTTAACCTTTGTAACTTATAATACGACATTTGTTTTTTTTATAAAAACTACATCATAAAAACAAGTGTTTTTAATCTTTAAAAAGAGTACAATATTGTTATAAAGATAGACAATAATTGTTTTAATCTTTTTCAACTCATATGAAACATGTTCGTTATTATGTCTTTATTACAGTTCATTGTGTTTTTTTGTTAGTTATTGTTATTTTAACACTATTGTGTTTTTCTAAAATAATGAACTCTAACAAAACATAATGATAAAACAACATAGTTTTGTCATTCTAGTATATAAAACACAATAATAAATTAACAACTAATTAATATAACACATTAAAACAATCACAAAATAAAAACTAATTCTAAGCGTTAGTTTCGAATTATGCAATGGTATAGTTTTTTAGTGACGGAATTATCAACTATTGCTTCTGGTATTATTGTTGGGGCTACTGCTATGGCCACGACGACGACTACCACTACCACTATTGCTTCCACAACCGCTGCCACCACCACTACTACCATCACGACTACCACTACAACCACCACAACTACCACTACCATTACCAAGGCCATGACCACCACTACCACAATCATAACCACCACCATCACTACCACGACCACGACCATGACCGCCATGACTACCACCACCATGACCACCGCAGTACTACCACTATTATTATTAGTAGTAGTAGTACTCTTGTTGATGCTATTACTTAATATAAGTAAACAAAGATCAAAAAATTTAATTCATAACAAAAATAAGTACAATTGTGTATATCATGATCAAAATCAAGCACCTCATCATTCCGACAACCTCCAATAAGCTCACGTACCTCTGCAGAGAAAGTAGCGATGATTTGATGGAGCTCAACGAAGTAGGCTTCTCTCTGGAATTCTACACACGTTAAACCAATTAATGATATGTTACTAATTAGCTAGTATATATCTAATAAGAAATAGATCAAATTATAAGATACTACATATTTGAAGTGGTTTAGGGACATATGATCTCCTGGTGTTCGGTGTCGATCTCAAGTGATTCCATATGTACCAAAATGAGGATTGAATGTGATCCCGGACCCAAATATATTATCCCTGTGAACCATTTCGAGTCACCAAATATCCGTCCAGTCGCCTCTTGTGCTTGCGCCAACACTGTCTCATAGGTCTCCCTAATCACGTCGCAAAAGCGATAAGTAAACATGATTCCACAGGGTGCGGACAACCACATTAAGCTGAGGATCCCAACAGTAATCTTGATGCACATATATACACTTAATTAGTCGATATTATTTATATAAAATTCAAACTACTAAGTAAAGGAGCTTACCGCAAACCACTCAAACAAGATTTGACGGTGGTTGGGTGGTACCTCATGCTAGCAACATTAGGGCCATGAAATAAAGCCCTCAATATGGTGGAATACATGATTTTTTTTTGCTTGTAACGAATTTGTCATTTTAATGTTAAGTCTTATTTACGCCGCAATGTGCGAGACATAATACTAGTTTCTATCTATGTTTTGATATGTTAAATCGTTTCGTCACAACTTCATATGTTTCTTTTTTGTACTTAATCATGTTAATCTTATCGCAGAACGAAATTCACAAGCGTGCCACATCATACGAACTTAATTAATAGTTGTTACTAGTACTTAACAATTATATAACACATATAAATAAACTAATAATTTATTTAGAAATATATCATACAATAGTAATCAAGTTTTAAAGTGTTCCAATCAGATCACTCACACATATTTTGCCTAAACTGAATCACTGAACAATTAAATTGAAGATGTGAAGGTCGGGATTTTCAATATATGTAATTATATTTATAAAAATAAAAGACATGTTAATTATATTAATAAAATAAGAAACAAACTAAAAAATCACGTCACCGCTCCACATCAGCATTAAAGCAATGTAACAAAAACAAAAACATGCTAACAAACATATTAAAACAAATAATTTAAATAAAACATTAAATTAGAGTGAATTAGTTGGAACAGTTTTTTAACTTGAGTGACTAATTTGAAACACTTTTAGAAATTGATTACTATTCTAAAATATAAAAGTGTATCGTATATTTCTCTAACACTTGAAAGGCACAAATAAATAATTAATCAATATAATTTATGTCAAATTGACAACATTTACGCCTTCCACTCTGTCTTAAACAAAAATAAGGATAAAGCATTTAATGGCGTATGCAAGAAAGGTTGTGATTTTACGTTAACTTGGTATGGTTCATAATAGACTCCATGATAAGTCGTGATATAGTTGGTTCTAATTGTCTACTATGGTTCGCGATAGACTACATGAAACTAATATAACCATCGTCATGTTATGGCATGGTACGATAGTTGGGTTGTTTTCGATTGTTATCTGTGCTTTGACTCAAACTGGTTTTGGTTTATATGGTTTTCATGATGGTTCGCAATGATGTTAAAAAAAGTCGTCATATATGATGCTTACATGTTCCTTGGGCTACGTTACTTCTAAGAGAATTCAAACAACATAAGTGAAATGAAGGCCTTACGGTGTTATTAGCCTTCTTATGTGCCTCGTTAGCTCGTAGTGTGCGTCTGGCTAAACGTCTAGGTTAGCATGTTTTAATGGTTACATGTCCGCCCTAGCAAGCAACATTTAAGCGTCCGCCCAATTTAACAGTTTTTAAAACTTTTATTGCCTAAATCGACCCAAACAAGTATACAAAACGAATTCTAAGTTTCTAGTGTGTGTACCAATGATCATTAGCTTAATTGGCTAACGTGAGCTACCCATGACATGTAAATAAAGGGAGGTCATGAGTTTAAGTCTCACTCCAAGCATAATGCTCAGAGGTGACATAGGTGGTTTTCTCAGCAATGGGTAGAGATGTACAAACCGGTTTTTCCCCTAAACCGGTTCGGGTCATAAACCGGCCGGTTTTTTTCGTTGCCATGGAAACTAGTTTTTGCTCAAACCGGTTCGGGTCATAAGCCGGTTTCGGGTGTGGGGGATCCGACCCTATACAAACCGATTTGGGTCGGTTTGGAACCATTTCGAGCCCAAACCGCTTTGATGTTTTATTTAAATAATCATTACAAAGTAACTAAACATATAAACTATGAAATCATAAAAATAACTTATGAGATATGATAAATTAAATACACAGTTTTTGTTTTTATAATCACAAGAGTTTTTATAATCACAAGACGTATTTATATATTTTTATTTGTAAAAGATATTTAAGATTTATAAAAATTAAAACATAGAAACATTACAAACGACTTAAAATTAAATTCATTCAATACTTTAACTCTTAAAAATCAAAATAAAATACATAAAATATAAAACATAGAAACAATTCAAATGACTTCAAATTCTAATTTTTGTTTTTGAAAAATAAACATCTAACGTAGTTGTTCTCTGTTCATTCGTTGCGTATTTTGATTCTTTTATTCTTCACCCCTTGAACCCGAGCTATTACGAAGTTAATAATCATATGCCGTTTCATCATCGGTCATTCCGGGTGTCAATGCACTCTCTACTTCGTCCTCGTATAATTCAGCTTCATATTCTAATTTTACTTCAAGTGAGCATTTGTCTTGTATTTTTTCCCGTCATCCAAATAATCCTTCAAGCAAATTGACATTTCAAATGCTTGGGGAGTGAGTCGAGTTCGTCTTATTGATATAATCATACCATTAACAGAAAATGCAGATTACGAAGCTACCATAGAAGCTTGGACGGTTAGTAAATCTCGTGTCATGGTGGATAAGATAAGAAATTGATCTTACTTACCTTTCCACCAAGACAACAATTCAAAAATTTAAAATCTTGTGGAGTGAATAAAAAGTTCGTCCCACCATACCTTCCATAGTTCGCTACTAGGAGTGTTACCACGTTGACATTTATTACATTCATCCCTTAAATATTATACAAAAAAAAATTGGATCATTTGAACTTTTAGCATGTGCGGCATGCCTCATTGACTTATGATTGTTTGATGTTTCACCATATTTTTCTAAATAAACATCAAACATTTTTTATAAATGTTGCTTAAAATTAACTTTTAAACTTTGACCATAAAATGGGTATTCTTCATCTAAACCCAAATCAATAGTAATTTATCAAATAAAGTTTCAACTCCCAAAGTATTTAAGCAAAGATTTAAGGCAACTGCACATGTAATAACCGGAGGTATTTTTTTTAAATATTTTTTAAGTTTTTCTTTCATTGGGGGTAACATATCCGAATAAGGTCTACCCCTAAATGACAACTCATTTAATTTTGAAGACATTAAGTAAAGTTGATAAAGTACTAATGGACTCGTCGAATAATAAACTTCAGAAAAAGACAAGTAGTTGTGATTTTAAAAACATGAATCATTTTGCTTATTTTTTTAATAGTAGCCCAACTCGATGGATGGTAAGTCAAAGCCTTCTCACGACTCACCAAAATATTATGAAAAGCTATTAAGCTTTCTTTTTGCTCAATAGCCTTTTTCTGCATATTACAAATCGAATTTTATCGTGTAAGTACGTCCCAATTCAGATCTAAACATTTAGAATTTGCGTATTTACAAAACTTGTGATAATTACTATATCTTTGGTTACTGCTAAAAATGTCATGTAACATTCTTTCAAATGCATTTTTTGTTGGTTCAGTCATTTTTAACGGCTAAATTTATAATGTGCGCAACACATCGATTATGAAAAAACACACCGTCACAAATTGGTTTATATTTTAATTTTATATGTTATATCGCAAGCGTATTATTTGAGGCATTATAAAAAGATATAGAAATAATTTTGTTTTCCAATTTATACGTTTTAATAACTTTGTCAATAAGATAAAAAAATTTTTTATCGGTGTAAGTATAATCAAACAATTCAAACGCAATCGTACATTTTATCATTTACTACGAATCGGGTTCAACCCAATGGGCGGTGACATAAATGTACGAGTCCGGTGAACCGTGAAGAGTCGAGCAAACATCACTAGTTAAATTAACACCGTTTTGTAATTTTTCAAAATAAAATATTAACTCAATTTTAGCTTTTTTTCACATTTTTAAACAATCTTTTCGAAAAGTAGCATGACTTACATTGATATAACGTGGTTAAAGAGTTCGTTGAATGAATCGAGTCAAACATCCGTTGTCGAAATGTTTGAATGACAAGCTTTATTGAATTACAAAATGCGTCATTTGCTCCCGAACCGCATGAACGTTATGAGCCCAAACATTTTATTCGTTTGTTATCGAATCTTGACCTCGAGACGGTTCAACTTTCAACGCCTTACAATATTTATACGTAATGTGGTTTTTCAAGGTTGTGTTTGCATATTTTTCGAAAAACTTATTGCACCAAATTACAAACAAATGAAAACGAAGAAACAACCCAAATACAACTTTATAAACTACAAACAACGGTTTTGAAACCATTTTTCTCATCTAGTTTTTGCTCTATGAGACAACCACAAGTAAGATTGCACTTTATAGTTTACATCATCCACTATTTGATCGGTGGAACTTCTAATTCAGTTTATAGATAAGCTAATCTCATGCCTTTCAAATTAGTCAAATTGCGTATAAACTGAAACATTGTGTCTTTTTTTCCTTTAGAATTTCATGTAATTGCTTAAAGTAATGTCAATGGAACTTCATTTATTACTATTTATAGAAAGGAACATAGAATGATTTTTCCACAAAATTGAAAGTCGATAAAAAGGTTATAGCCGGTCGGGGTTCGTCCGGCTGGTTAGAGGCATTGCCTTTTACCGGAAGGTGTCGCCTCTTTGGGGAGATGCCCAGGTTCAATATTGGTGAAGGGTGTTGTTTAGATGTAGGGATTATAATCAGGAAAATGTTCAAATAAAAAGATCACAAAAACTAAAAAATTATAAAAACTAATCTCAACCATCAAACTATTTAATCAATGGTTGAGATAAATTTAAGAAAAAGTTTGTTAAAGTGGTATTTTAGATAGTTTTAAAAAAATACATTAATGAAATAACATCATTGTGTACCTCTAATTGTAAATTACAATGATAGATAACAACAAGTTTATATAATGTATAAAAAACAATGACATAAAATAACATATTATGTTATCTTTAACACTATAAGTTTTGAAAAATACATTGTTGAAAGTATATTATTGTTTATTTCTAATTATAAAATACAATAATAGATAACAAGTTTATATAATCTATAAAATAATAACAAAAATAACACAAAATGATCTAAAATGTATAACACAATGATGAATCCATATTACAAATAATGTAAAATATATAACACAATAAACTGATATTTGACACAATGACCAAAATGCATTGCTTTCTAAAACAATAGAAGCACACGTGTCAAACTCATAATCTTTCTTAGGTTTTTTAGATCAAATAAATTTTTTACTATAAAGTTACCCTTATAATTAAGCCGGTTTATGTTATATACTTGTATATACTCTTTTTTACACCATAAAAACCGCCACCATAAGATTTACCGTTAAAAAAGGTGTTGCAGTTAGCATGTGCGCTTTAAGATGGTTAAAGCGATAACCCGGTGAAAGTTGGATTCAACTTATCCGTAAGTTCAAGTGAGGTTTAAAGTTAAAGTTAAATTAAGTTATTCGTTGTTGTTTTACTCTCTCGAAAACTTTGGACTGACCAATAGAGGATTTTGAAGTGTTATGAGGAATGTTGTAAGGGCAAAACTGCAAATTTAGGGGTGGCCGTCCGACCAGAAATCGAAGGGGTGGCCGAACCGGTTCACATCAGTTCATTGTGGAGGGGTTCGACCGGCCGGTTCTTCCCGAATCAGTGGTCGGACCGGATTTTGATTTTTTTTAATAGTTTTTTTTGGATTTTAATGGGTAAAAACAGGATGTTGAACAATAAATTAATGTTTTAGACATAAAATTATTGTTAAGTTTTATATATAACTATAAAATTACACAAATAAATTACTTATATTGAATAATATATATAATTATATATATAATTATGACGTCATCCGGTTCTTGAATCCGGTCCGACAACCGCACCCGTAAGGCTTCCCGTTCGACGTCCGATCCGGTTCTGAAAACATCGGTGAAAACTACACCCACTCAAGATTAACACAATGATATAAAAAACTTTTTATCTTCTGTTAGTTCTTATGTCGGGGAACTATAACTGAGGATATTATTTGATCCCCTTTTACCTGACCCATAGCCCAACCTGCTTATATTATAGTAAACTAACTTATATTACAGGGTGAAATGAAGGTTCAACGTACAAAGTCCCATGAAAGTAGATGAATATCTTTGGAATTTACACAAAGTCGGGTCGAATAATGATCTTGGATTGTAGGGTGCATTTCATGTGTGCCGGTTGATATAACCGCAGGGGTTGGTTTGATAATCATGAACTATAGGGGGGCATTAACAGGAAAAGGGAATCACGATCTCATACTCTCAGCATCCGTCACGTTGATGTTTCCGCTTTTCTAGTATCTTCTTTAGGGCATAGGAACATCTGAGAATGAACAAGTGTTTAATGTTAGTATCTGTATGTCAAATCCCAATGAGATGATGACCCAATAATATCCAGTTTAAGAGGATATACCTCCATGGGAGGTGGTCAATGAACATAGAAGGTGATACAAACATATCCATGAAGGCTTCCCGATTCGCCACGTAAGCTTCATATCCACATTGTGCAGCTGGCGTGCCCCATCGTTTATATAGAGGTGTATTAAAGCTTTTATTCTCGGGGATTATATGAATGATGGTACCTGGCAAAAACATTTCTCTAAAGTTTTCAGATGACTCGTCTTTTCGTGATGGCATTGCATTCATGAATTGTGAAACGACGTTATCACGTGATGTCTCGGCATCAGGAGACGTGTATAAAGGATTAGAGAGTCTATTTGATGAATCATGTCCATCACGATAATTATTTGAACGATCATGCATGTCCATATCATGCCAAAGGTTGAAATCTTCTTCGGATTCTTGGATTCTCACTACAGTGATTTTCAAGGAATTAATATTAGTGTCGACGAATACAATTATAAACACTAGTTGCAGAAACTAAACAATAATTATGCAGGAAATGAAAACACTATGGGTGTCATTAACCATTAAACCAACCAAACCATTCAATCCTTCAATCAATGAGTTCAGCTGGTTTGAGGTTTATACGATCAAATTGACTGTTTTTAGAAACCATAGTTGCAGTTTAACGCATTAATTTTCTCCGGATGAAACACACTTTGGACTTTAATGTGGCAATTTCAACTCATTTACTAATGGAGGAGTTGATTTGGGCTATGTTTTGTCTATGGAAGTCAAATGGGTATATCAAAAAGTATGCTAAAAGGTAAATGGGTTGAAAGTTCTCCAAAGAGTATGTTAACAACTACGACCTCCTACATTGTTGTGTTAAAAATATAAGATATAACTTGAAATTTTTGAACTTGTATTTAACAAAAACTCTGAAAGAATGACCGAAAAGTGTGTGTCAACCAAACTAGTTTCAACTCATGCTAAAATATCACCACACGTTAATATGGATGGAATGGGTCGGGTATGGGGCAAGTTTTGGTAATCCCAATCCCATACCCATCATGAATACTTCCAGTTTTCCTGTCATGTTTGGGTTTTAATGCCATCCCTACATGTTAACCAAACCGCCTCACCTGCCCAATATGCTACCTCTACTTCTATCCATGATAGTTGCTAAGATTTTTCAACTATATTTTGTTAGTAGTATATATTTTTGTACCATTTATATGTTCACCCTGCTTATAATGCTTGTTTTCTCTTCTCATTGGCAATGAGCTCGACCCTGAAGATGGAGGCTCTTCATCATTTTTGTTCCACAGATTGGTGGTCACTGAAAGAAACCGGCGTGCAAGTTTACGAATTACGGCTGAGTCAGCATCAGCATCATTTGATAGTGCCAGCATGGCAGCTGTTTGTAACCTCATAATTGAAGCAACCGAAAGGCGTGATGAAAATTCATTATCATACACAATGCTGCAGCACATATGGACAATAATCAACAATGGTTGGGACAAAAATAGAAGATAATTAGCAAGATTAATTACCTTGTGATAAAACCTGAACATGCATTTGCTAAGACTGAGTCAACACATGGGAGCGGCCCATAACTATATACATGCAATCGAGGATACCGTCCATATAACTGTCCATAAAAAGAACTCTTCATAATTAAAATTCATTTAATGTTTGATGCAACCAATATGGTTCGGTTACAATCATAGTAAAATTACAAAATTTCATAAGTGACTTAGAACTAAATTGGCAGATTGATTGCGTGTCCAGCGACAGAACTGTAATTTACTCCAAATGAAAATATAAGACCAAACCTTCAATCCTAGCATTGCAGCAATAGCCCCGCCAAGGGAATGCCCCACAATACGAAGGTTGTATCCTTCACATTCACATCCAGCTCCCAGTAATGATGTAAGCAATCCACCTTCCTGAAAATCTGATTCACAATCTGAATTGTAAGAATCCAATTCGTGAAGAAATCAATGGACTCTCATAAGGGAATCAGAATTTTAATGGATGAAAAGTACGATCTAAATGACTAAATTATTCGGTTTCCCGATGATTAAGATCATTCCATACCTTTGTTTTCAGGATTTCCATCAATTTGCTCATACAGATCCCGTGCAGACTCCACTATACCAGAGTGTCCGTAATGTGTAGAACCTGGCGGAATAAGATTATCACTGTGACAAGGATGAGGAGGAAGAAGGATTCTGGTCACAAAAATGTTACAGTGCCATAAGTCAAAAGTCACTCTATATGCAAGAAGAAAAATGTTACAACACAAAAACTTCCCCATGGAAGGTAAAATATCATTGATATGATTATAATTTTTTTTTGAGGTATGCAAGTTCAGAAAAAGATAATAACAACTATTTGAGGTATGCATACTCAGAAAATAAGAGTGAGAGAACTCACTAAATCAAACCATCAATATCTTGTGTAGCAAGCAAGCATTCCCTAGTTAAACCATCAGTCAAGAGATCTTCAGGTGTTTCAGTTCCCCGCACACAAATCACAACAGTTTTTATATCATGGAGAACCACAACGAAGTATGCTGCTTCACACCGTGTCTGAAAGCCAACAAATGCACAATTTGAGTATGATGATAAGAGAAATGTAAAACCTAGAAACTGTGCAACCAGTCTAAACAGGCTCTTAATTTTTTGGTAATTTAATATATAAAAAATATTAAATATAAATTTATAGGGACCTGACAGACACGGCCTTGTCGAAGAGAATCGGCAGGCAAATTTACATATTTCAGAAAAGCTCTTGCATGACCTCGCCACCAATTGTCACCTTTGAGTTTAGGAAGCCTACAGAAAAGTGGGATTGTTGGAATACACATGGTAGAAGCAACCATTTGTGAATATTTTCATTAAGATGATAAAGGGAATTACAAAAAAAAATTGCATTGAAAAGAGGTTAGTGCGGGCCAACCTATTCCGAGTCCAAGGGGTCATAACCCCTTGCCTATACAACCATGCACAAAGAAACAAAATAGGATTCCTTCCAACATCAAGCAAAGGACCCTGCACTAAGAAATAGTTAGTGTTAAGAAATTGTTACAATAATCTACAGAAAAAGACCTTAGTTCTAAGAAGACCGTGTATGCAGCTTCAGCAAAAGGATGAAAATCAACAGCCCCTTGAATTAGTTCTTCAGGTGCTTTGATGGTTTCCTCTTCAAAATTTGGCACTAGGCTTTCCCTTCTCAACAAAGCTAGGCCTGAATATAGTATTAATCAAGACATTCAAAATAATGACTGCAACATAAAAGAGTTTTGAACAAAGCAGATGCTGATCAAAGCAAACAGAGCATGATCTTTTGTGGTAAAGTAGGGAACCCGGGAAACTATAGTGTCTAAAAAGCATACAAGGTGTCAACAAATCTAATGCAAATTTTATTATGGTGTCAGAAAACAAACAAGGCTTTTATATAAAAGAGGAAGAATAATATATGCAAATCAATTTTTCTTGATGTTGAAGTCTGAAATAGAAAAAACATGTCTGTGATAGATGCATTACACATGCTTGTTATGCAACATTCTAACAGGTGGCCCATTGAAAACACCTATATTACTTCATGTGAGGAAGGAAATATCAAGGTGGCACTATTTTTGAAAAATCAATGACTAATCTTGGTTTTAAATTGCATGATGCGCTCCGATGCGTTCGGTCCAAAATTCTGATGCGCGATGCGTGACGCGCGCACATCATGTATGCTATGCGTTTGTTAATTAAAAAAAAACTAAAAGTTATATGTACATAAAAACATTAAGTTTCACAAGAATGCTAAGAACCACAAAAAAATATACATTGGCAGCATGATATTAGACTTTAAAACGATTTAGAAAGGTCAAAAAAAGTCTCGTGGATGCTTAGAGAAGTCTAAATACAAACTTAAAATGCTTAAAATTTTAAAAAAAATCACAGATTTTTCAAGAGAAAAGTCAAATCCAGTTAAAAATTCCATGTTGCACGCATCTTGCTAATTGCAGCGCAATATTGGTGCATAATGTAAATGCATCGCAAAACTCGTGGCGTTGCGCTCCGGACACCGCATCAGTGCATTATGCGCACATTATAAAACCAAGTGACTAATTAATAAAAATTTAGATGTATAGTACCCAATGTAGCATAGTAATTACCAAAACTGGAAGCATGGACTTCTCATGAAACCGTATATTATGAAAATGTTATAACAAAATAATTTATCATTTAAGCTAATGGAACAAGACAGACCTGCCAAGAGTTCTAGATGTCCTTTCCCGGATGCACGATAAGAAACAAGGTCGCCTAGTAACTGTGCCACTGAAAAAACTTCATCTTCCTCCATTACATTCCTAAAATTTGAAGAATTTTGAGGTAAAGAGGTATTAAAAATATGCAGTAAATTAAAACTTGTAAGCCAAAAAATGGTGTGGAAGCATACAAGTATTTGGCACGCCCCAGACAGCACAATGCCTCACGAATGCCATGATCAAATACCTGTTAGATTGTAATTCTTTGTATTAGTTTTGTAGTTTTGAATTTGTATGGTTAGTATATGTTTAGTGTAGATGTGTAAATCTTGAAAGTAGAGGGGCTTGATGTGTAAATAGGTTGTTCTTCTAACAACTATAAATAGGTGGCCTATGTGTATTGATGTATCTCTAAGACTTCACACAATAAACATTTCTTGCATTTTTGTTAGTTAATTCTGTTAATATCATTTGGTATCAGAGCTGTAAAGGCTCTCGATCCATAGAATCCTCTTCTCTCTCACGATCGTAATCTCTCCCACGCGGTTCCTACTGCCGACTGAATTGAACTCCATCGGAATTCAATTCTTGAAATCCTGAACCCTTGAATTCTTGATTACAATCAGTTGCGATTGTAATTGAATCTTGAACCCTTGAATCCGTGATTACAATCAGTTGCGATTGTAATTGGAACTTCCGAAGTGGTGATTGCATCTTCCGAAGTGGTGTTTGAATCTTCCGAAGCCGTAATTGAATCTTCCGAAGTGATCATCTGCGACCAAGATCCAAAGAATCAATGGCAGATCGCGATGCACAGGTGGTGCTGAAAGATACCAGCGACTCCATTTCGTTCAAGATCCCCATGTTAACCCCGACGAACTACACCTCCTGGTCAATCAAGATGGAAGCCTTTATGGATGCCCAGGGAATCTGGGATGCCATAGAACCCCCTGACACAGCCACAGTTGATGTGAAACTTGGCAAGAAGGCGAGGGCCTTCATCTTCCAGTCTTTGCCAGAAGAGGTCTTGATGCAAGTTGCTGCATTCAAGACTGCGAAAGATGTCTGGGATGCCTTGAAGAAAAGGTATGTAGGGGAAGAAAGAGTAAAGCAAGCCCGAATTCAAACTTTAGATCATGAGTTTGAGATGTTGGGCATGGGAGAGAATGAGTCCATAGATGAGTTTGCAGGAAGAATGGGAGAATTGATCTCAAGATATAGAGCTCTGGGAACTGTGATCCCAGATAAGAAGCAAGTAAGGAAGGTCTTGAAGGCTGCACCTGAAAGGTACTTGCCTATTGTAGCAGCAATAGAACAGTTCTCTGATCTTGAGAAGATGCCATTTGAGGAACTGGTTGGGCGGTTGAAAGCCTATGAGGAGAGACTGAAGCCAGTGACACGAAGCAAGGATTCATCTGGTCAGCTTCTCCTGACCAAAGCTGAGTGGCTAGAGAGGACAAGAAAAGAGTCCAAATCAGAGCACCAGCGGGGTAATGCCACCAGTGACACCAAAGGTAGAGAAAGAGGGAGAGGAAGATTTACAAAGGGCAGGGGAGGGAAATCCAACCCTGATAACTGTGAAAGAAATGGCAAAAGCAACAAGAAAGACAAGAGAAGCATAAGGTGCTTCAATTGTGATAAACTTGGGCACTACTCAAATGAGTGCAAGGCTCCTAGTAGGGGAGAACAGGAGGCTCACCTTGCACAGGCCCAAGAAGACCAAGAACCTACCTTGTTGATGGCAAAACTCTCAAGAGACTTGGGTCTATTAGAGGAACAGGGAGTGTTCCCCAAGAGGTTGCCACAGGAAGGGGATACTAGCACCTGGTATCTTGATAATGGTGCCAACAACCACATGACTGGTATTCATTCTCACTTCACTGATCTTGATGAGGGTATCACAGGAAAAGTAAAGTTTGGGGATGGATCAGTGGTTGTAATCAAAGGGAGAGGTTCAATCTGCTTCCAGTGCAAGAATGGTGAGCACAAAGTAGTCACAAATGTGTACTACATACCTGCATTAAGGAGTAACATCCTAAGCCTAGGCCAACTTGATGAAGTGGGCTGTAGGATATTGATGGAGAATGGATTCTTGTGGGTGTATGAAAACAATGGAAGAACCTTAATAAAGGTAAAGAAGTCTGAGAACAGATTGTACAAGATCCATTTGCAGGTTGCTACACCCAAATATCTATTGACTATGATGAATGAGACTGCCTGGACATGGCATGCAAGGCTTGGGCATTTGAACTTTGAGGCCATAAACCAAATGTCCAAGTTAGGCATGGTTAGAGGTATGCCAAAGATGAACCACAAGTCACAGGTATGTGAGAGTTGCTTGGTAGGAAAGCACAGGAGTCAGGCATTTCCTGGTTCTAGCAGTTTCAGAGCAAAAGTTCCACTAGAACTTGTTCATGCAGATTTGTGTGGCCCTTTAGAACCACCCACACTTGCAGGGAACAAGTACTTCATGCTACTAGTGGATGATTGCTCAAGATACATGTGGGTATACATACTCAAGTCAAAGGACCAGGCACCCATGGCTTTTCAGCAGTTTAAAACTCAGGTAGAGGTGGAAACTGAGTACAAGATTAAGGCTCTAAGGACTGATAGAGGGGGGGAATTCACTTCAAGAACCTTTGAGCAACTATGCAGTGAAGATGGGATCAAAAGGTTCTTTACAGCTCCATACACTCCACAACAAAATGGAGTGGTGGAAAGGAGGAACCAAACTGTGATGGGCATGGTGAGATCAATGTTAAAGGCTATGCATATGCCTTTGCATTTGTGGGCTGAGGCAGTGAGACACTCAGTTTTCTTGTTAAACAGATGTCCAACCAAAGCCTTGGATGGAGTTACCCCCTATGAAAGCCTGTATAATAGGAAGCCTAAGGTTAAACACCTGAGAGTGTTTGGGTGCAAAGGGCATGTGAAAATACCTAATAATCAGGTCAAAAAGTTGGATGATAGGAGTAAACCAATGGTTCATTTGGGTATAGAACCAGGGTCTAAAGCCTATAGAATGTTTGATCCTGATAAAGGTAGAATTGTGGTTAGTAGAGATGTTAAATTTGAAGAGAGAATGCCTTGGAATTGGGAGCAGGATAAACAGGACCAACCAAAGCAGAGGTATGCAGATTTTGGTGTAACAATGACTCAATGTGCACAGAGTCATAGTTCTTTGGAGGAGACTGAGGTTTCTAATTCCCATGATGATGATAATGAAAGTCAAGGGGATGATGGTGATTATGTGGGTCCTGAAACAGATCATGTTCAGGATTCAGGGGAAGTACAAGATGGAAATGATTCTGATGAAGATCTGATTCCCAGATCAGCCTATGATGATACACCTTCAAAGGGATTTAGGAGCATGGAAGATGTGTTTAATAGAACAGATATTCAGCAGCAGATTCCTTTTGAACCTCCGGTGTTTGAAGAATCTGAGTTGTTATTAATGAGAGAACCAACTTGTTTTGAGCAGGCTAAGAACAAACCAGAGTGGAGGAAGGCTATGCAAGAAGAACTTGATAGCATTGAGAAGAATGGGACTTGGGAGTTAGTCCATTGTCCAAAAGGGGTGAAGCCAATTGGTTTGAAATGGCTGTTCAAGTTGAAAAAGAATGCAGAAGGGGCAATTACTAGGCATAAAGCTAGATTAGTTGTGAAAGGTTATGTGCAGAAGTATGGTATTGATTATGAAGAGGTGTTTGCCCCTGTGGCAAGGTTAGAGACTGCAAGGATGATTATGGCCTTGGCTGCATCTAATGGGTGGAAAATTCATCATCTTGATGTGAAAACTGCTTTTCTGAATGGAGATCTGAAGGAGGAGGTATATGTGGTTCAACCAGAAGGATTTGTGAAATCTGGTCAAGAACAGAAGGTATACAGGCTTATAAAAGCTCTGTATGGGCTGAAACAGGCACCAAGAGCCTGGAATGAGAAGCTTCATGACACTTTGTTGAAGTTTGGGTTTAAAAGATGTCCTCAGGAGCATGCAGTATACAGAAAGTGTTTTGATGTTGGTTCATTGATAATAGGTGTTTATGTTGATGATATTGTTGTGACTGGGTCTACAATGGATGTTGTTGAGAAGTTTAAGTCTTTGATGAAATCTCAGTTTGAGATGACTGATCTTGGCTTGTTGAAGTATTATTTGGGAATTGAGGTGAGACAAGAAGGTGATGGGATTTTCTTATGTCAATCAGGATATGCTAAGAAGATTCTGGAGGATTATAAGATGTGGGAGTGCAATGCTACCAAGACTCCTATGGATCCAGGGTTAAAGCTGGGTAAAGATGAAGAGTGTGAGCTAGTGGATGTTACTAGATATAGAAGGGTCATTGGATGTTTAAGGTACTTGACTCAGACAAGACCTGACTTGTGTTATGCAGTGGGAATCACAAGTAGGTTCATGGAATCACCAAGAACATCACATTGGCAGGCTGTGAAGCACATATTGAGGTATGTGAAAGGAACTATAGATAATGGGGTTTGGTACAAGTATGGTGGAGTTAGTGAATTAGTTGGGTTTAGTGACAGTTCACATGCACCAATTAAAGCAGATGGGAAGAGTACTACTGGTATTGTGTTCTACTATTGTGAAGGACCTGTAAGTTGGGTAAGCCAGAAGCAAGAGACAGTGGCTTTATCTTCTTGTGAAGCTGAGTTTATGGCTGCCACTGCTGCAGCTCAGCAAGCTGTTTGGTTGAAAAGTCTATTGGAAGAACTTACAGGAAAGAAGATGGGTCCTATATTGTTACATGTGGATAACAAATCAGCTGTGCAGTTAATGAAAAATCCTGTTTTTCATGGAAGATCTAAACACATTGATGTCAGATACCATTATATTCGAGGGTGTGTAGAGAAAGGAATGGTGGTGGTAAGGCATATAAGTGGTAATGAACAAAGAGCTGATATTCTAACCAAAGCTCTTCCGAGGTTAAAGTTTGTGGAAATGAAGAAGCTTTTGGGAGTTGGAGAATTCAAAGAATTAAGGGGGTGATTGTTAGATTGTAATTCTTTGTATTAGTTTTGTAGTTTTGAATTTGTATGGTTAGTATATGTTTAGTGTAGATGTGTAAATCTTGAAAGTAGAGGGGCTTGATGTGTAAATAGGTTGTTCTTCTAACAACTATAAATAGGTGGCCTGTGTGTATTGATGTATCTCTAATACTTTACACAATAAACATTTCTTGTATTTTTGTTAGTTAATTCTGTTAATATCAATACCTCTCGATAATGGCGTTTCCATGCTTTGTTTTCATTTGTGTAGAAAGACCTCCATCTTAACACATCAGATCCTGAAAAACATTGTATCAGTGTGACAAGACACACCATGATAATATATACCACCACCATATACTGCAGCCATGTGGGGTTGGTTGAAAGAAGCCCTGCAAAAACAACAATTCTAGATATAGTAAGCCCTGCATATATCTACTGATAAAGAATTATATAATCATAATAAACTTTCATTTGACAGAACATTCTACACTCGCTAAAGTGTAATTCCATGAAGCATTTGAGCTTTGCTCTATTATAGTATTAAATTTAACTTCAAGCAAAGAAAACAACTGAACAGATATAGGGAAGTAGAGAGATGAAGGACTGTCAAGTGTACCTAATATACATTCATTTGGTGTTCTTTCTTCATAAACAATTTTTGAAACATTGATCAGAAGATAACTCGCTCCCAGAAACTGCAGCACTGTAACTACAAATGCAATTCGGGTCCACCGCACCCACTTCGTGTACCTAATCTGTTAAGTGATACAAAAACTATAAATTCAGTGACATTTGTACATGTCAATCAAAAAGAAATTTGCATACAATATGTGGTGGGGTAGATAGGGTGCCACATTGTTAATGTACACAGTTATAAGGTCATTCTAACGCATTTCTTCAAAATTGCCACAATGTAATTTGATGTAGGCCAACAATGTTTGAACATAACATAGGAACCCCAGTGGCCCCAAGCTGAGCATGAACTTGTTTCCTCCTGATTGGATTGTCTAAAAACTTGGAAGGAGATAATGTGCAAGGCTTTAAAGGCTCACAAGCAGATGTTACCATATTCTTTTGGTACTTATAACTAGGTTGAAAATGTGAAACGGATACATACATTAAAAATATAACAAACAAACAAACGTATCCAGTAAAATCCCTCTCATAGCAAATGGCTATTGGTAGGGTCTAGGGGGAGGATGACATGAGGGCAAGCCTTTCCTCTATAGGAAGAAATATAGAGGCAGCTTCTGGTAAGACCTCCAGTTTAAAAGAACATATTTACAACAAATACACAGGAACTTTGAACCTAAATCACACAAACCATACACTGAAACAAAAAGTCCAAAAAGTGAAAATGCAAATGCAGCTAAGAGCCTAAGACTGCTTTAATGACTCAACCATGGCCTGAAAACAATAATAAAAACACGTGCACACAAGCTTATTATTATAACAGGAAACAAAACCATTAGGTCGATATGGGAAATGCCAAGCTAGAAGACGAATGATTGGTTTTCAGAAAGCTTGAATTAGACATTGATAAACGATCAACCTTATGTTGACCGTGAACTGTGAATCAGACGACTAAGTGCCAAATAATTTATCCGCTAAACCCTAACCATGCCTCACAGAGTCACAGTCCCACAACCTCTGCTTAGCCACCAAAACACAAACTTAGTTTGAACCCAATCAATTACTATTGATTCTTATGAACACTTTATGTTCATAAACATGCATTGTTAGAGAAAAATGACAAACAATAGCCAGCACAGATTCATGTAAAGCAACATGTAGTTCATAAAACCTCCAAGCACAGGCGGCTCTACTAACTCAGCACGAAAATCATATGTTATATAGTATCAGATGTATCAGATCCTCATTTTTTATGGGTATACACGTATCCCGACACATAAGTAACACCAATTCACCAAAAAATAATCAAAGAGTACCACCTATAATTCTATAAAAAAAAATCTTGGATCCACCGCTGCCCCAAGGATCTCATTTCTATAAAAGTAAGTGCAATGTAGCAAGTACTGCTTACAAAAGCATACTAATATCGCTAAAATGAGATAAACCTCATTCTTTCATTGTTCTATAAACTTTCATACTTTAGCATAAAAGAACCATTACCCATGACATCAATCAAGTCAGGAAATCCACAACTTCATAAACAAACATGCACGAAGTGTTTAACCCATTGATTCATCAACAAAAACAAATTTCAACAAAGTGATGTTTAATCATACCCTCTGGTGACGCCGAATTAGGGTTCCAGCAGCTCTTGTTTCGGTGGGAGTATTAATAATCGTCAAAGCGGTGGCTCTTTGCGCAATTGCAATCGGAATCATCGTGGCCAATCTAACACACGTGACAAGCAAAATCACAATCAGTGGAAAAACGTCTCCAAATGCGCAATCGGGGTAAGCTGCAACGATTAAAATGAGGCTGATGATCGTCAGAAACAGATTCGAAATCGCTAGGAATAACGCACTCCATCGCAGCTGTTTGATGTTGAAACTCGAGATCATGGTTATAATGATGCTAGTAGATTAATATTCGCATTGATGCGATTAGCAGAAATTGGGGATGATGAAGAAGTATGTGTGATCGTTAAATTCGATTGTTTGAATGTTTAGAAGCCGTGGGTTACAATTACATTGGTCAAAATCTTTGGGAAGGTCCGGATCCGACCCGATCAAAACATTAACGGGACTTGATATTTGTTTTTTTCTAACAAAAAATGTACGATCCTACTTCAGATGATAAAAGTTATCTTAATCGAACTCACTTATTTGTTTCTCATCTGAAAAAAACCACATAGCTCAACTCTAACCATTTTTACTCAGAGTAAGATATGAACCCATGATCTTCCTTTTTTACATTTTATGGGAAGGTCATGAGTATCTTATCTTAACCAGCTGAATTAAGGATCATTGGTACTTGAAATTTGTTTTTATTTGAGTTTTAGATCGAAAGATTGGCTAGATATAGGGTTCTAAATGTGTCGAGCCGGGTAAAGTCAGGGTGGGCTCAAGCTGGGCTCGTTTAAAAATCAAGCCGAGCCAAACTGACATGTTCATTTTAGTGAGCTCAAAATATTGATATGGGTTCGGCTTGTTTACATATGAGCTGAGTAGCTGACATGCGAGCCAACTTGTTTATTCTTTAAAAATAAACTTTGTTATTTTTTACACAATTCATTTATGCCAAAAGAAAATATAATAATATTTATAGTTTTATATCTTCACTGGTTAAAACAATTATACAAGATTGGTATTTTGTTAACTATGTGTGTTCTTTATATTTTTACACTTAGGTTTTTTTATTGAAAAATATCCAAATGATCTTATATCTATGGTATATGTAGATAATGTAGCATAAATTTGGTTTTTAATTGATAAAAATTGTAATTTAGACTTTAACTTAAACGAGCCAGGTAATGAGCGAGACATAAGCCGAGCTAGCCTTGACTCACGCTCAACTCGATTACAAAATGAGCCGAGCGCGGCTCGGATCGTTTATAAACGAGCCGATTTTGAGCAAGTTATATTCGCGAGTTACGAACCCTAAGCTTTTTAATTAGTTTTCTAGATATGTATTATTTTTTGCGTATCATCTAATAGATAATTTTTGTTTCCGCTTCTTTTGATTTCTAAATCAATATTATTCATTATTTATTTTTTTTCATTTAACCATATGATACTCGGGTTTCTAGTCTAATAGTTCGTGAACGCAGATCTTGATCCGTGAAGAAAAAGTTTGAATCCAACTTTTAGTGGCATAAGTATGATTCTTAAATATTTAGAAGCCAAGCATTACCTTGGTAAAAATCTTTTGAAGGATTAGCTTGGAAAAAACCCAAATTTAATTAAACAGATCCAAAACAACAATGTGTTTTGAACAGTGATTCCTAAAAATACAGATTGAACAGTAAATTTCTCATATCCTTCACTCACAACCACTTATAACCATACCACATAATATAGGGACTACACTCACGTTATTTTAGGGAACGGGTTGTGAATGCTCTTAGCCGGGTAAGAACATCATTATTTATAACCAATCACGTATTTGGTTATTCATATCAATGTAATATATCACACATTATTTAAACTTGAAAATATAAAAAATAGTAAAAAGTGGTTAAAAACTTAAAATCAATAAAAAAACAAAATTAATATTACACTTGAGTATTAGATATTTCAAGTGTCAATTTGACGCTAACCCACTTGATAGAGACTTTGTCTTTTAGAGGGGAGGTCATTAGTTCAAACCCAGACATAGTGTAATTTGATGTAATGTATGAGTAGGAGTATGTAAATTTGTCGTTAAAATAAAATATATTTCAAGTAGTTCTTCTCATGAGCTTGTGATATTGTTTCCAGGTAAGTTTATAGACGTAGATCTCTTATAGGGGTGTAAATGAGCCACGTCGGCTATCTAACTACTCGGGATCGACTCGAAAAAAAAACTCGAATCGAGCCGAGCTTAAACGAGCTCGAGCCCAAGCTCGAGCTCACATTATGACTTGTTTAATAAACTCGAGCCTGAGCTTCAAATATCGAGCTCGAGCCGGCTCGCGAGCCTAAACAAGCTTTCTTTATATAATTTTTTACTTACATATTAAATATATTTTTACATAAATCATATTATTATCAATAGTATTATATGATAAAAATGATCAATAATATATTGTGTTATATATAAAAATTATGATATAAATAAATATTAAAGTAATTATAAAAATACAAATGTGATAATTTAACAATAAACGACCCGAGCCCGAGCCGTGCTTGAGCTTGAAAAACTTTTGACGAGCCGAGAGCTTTCTAAAACTAAAACGAGCCGAGCTCGAGCCTAAGAGAGCTCGGGCTCGGCTCGGCTCGGTTCGTTTACACCCCTAATCTCTTATACTCATGGAAAAACCTACGAACCCAACCTATAATGAGTAACCGTATGCCCAATGAGCATATGACCAGGTATAAAACTGATTATCAAAACAATATCCCAAACTAACCCATTGTCATCCACACGAAAGATCTACAACAAAACAGTATAATTTTTGGTTTTATTTCAATAATTTAGTCTCTTTATTACAATGGTTAACTATACGTGATATATTAAAAAACGATGTATTTGCATATATGTATTCATAGAATAGTACAAAAGTTTATGGTTAAGATATAATATTTTTAACTCGGTTATTATTGGCAATGCTAACCACGTACATGATATTTCTATCAAGATACTAGCAGGTGTTACGCATGCTATGCAGCGGTGGTTATAAAAGTTGAAAGATTTAGTTATGATTTTATACGTTAGTACTAACCACCCGGAAAAAGATTACATTCGAAACACTAATAAAAAGTGTAATAGAAAAAATACTATAAAAATAAATATCTTAAAACAGAGAAGAAAAATAGTGAATGCGTAAATGGTGATTTTATTATAACTAACGAGCTTTATTGTAAATTGATTAAAAGAAAATTTGACATAACTCACAGGGTTAATATAAAACTTAAAAAAAGTTCAAGTGATTAAATGCAAATTTGATATAACTCAAAGGTTTAAGTATAAAATTTAAAAAAAGTTCAGGTGATTATATGTAAATTTGATATAACTCGAAGGCTTAAATATAAATTTTAACAAAAAAAGACAAATGAGCAGGTATTAATTAAAAAAACAAAGAGAGAGAAACTATTGTGGTTAGTTTCAAAAATTCTTAGAGGTTTAAATATAAAAATTAAAAAAACAAAGTAAGTTATTTATTAGTGTGGAGAAGGAAAAAATAATTGTGGTAATATTGAGAAAACTTATATGTTCACTACTCATAAGTTTTTCTATTTGTTATATATAATGATACAGCAGGCGTTATCGAGCCTTTTTTTCCGACTTGTCTTAAACGATGATATATTGGGTATTATTATTACTATAACTATATAAATATTAATGATTATATATTTTAAGTGTTTAAATAAAATAATACTTAAATCAAATAGTATTAAGTTATAAAAATATAAATAATAAATGTATATATTTTAATATAAATTTAATATATTATAAATAAGATAATACTTAAAATAAATATATATCAAATAATGTATTAATTAGGAGAGATTTATTTAATATGGGCAAATTAGAAACTATTAATATAGCACTTGTATTTTATATTTAAAAACTTATATTAAATGTCTTAAATTTTAAGTAAAACTACAAACGTGTACTCATCAAATGCTTTATGTAATAGTTTAGCAAATTAAAAGTATCTATATCTATACTACTATATAATACATATTAAAAAGATAAGATGGTAATTTCAATCAAAAGTTTTAGACACCTCTACAATATTTTAAGCATAAAATACTAGTACCTTATGCAATAGTTTTACTTTTGCCTACATTTAATTAACTTCTTCTAATTATTCTATTACTTAATACATATTATTAATATATTATTTAATAATCTGATATTATTTAATTCACTTTATTAAATTTTATTTTATTCATAATATTATAAAATTGATATTTAAATTTATATTTACTGATCATATTTTTATAACTAAATACTATTTAAATTAAGTATTATTTTATTTAAATATTATATCTATACTATTATATAATACATCTCTCTAGATAGAGATGTAATTTTGCCAAGCATATAAATTTTGAAGCAACATTTTACAAAGGAGTGCAATGCATTTAAAAGTGATAAAATAGGAAATTGATTAAGATTTTATGACACTTTATATTTTGAGTACCTTTAATGTTTTTATAAGATATTTTTATATAATTATATATTACTACCTAATTTTTTTTAATATAAGATATAATAGTGATCAACAGAGAGGGTCGCACATGACTAGTTTTTTTATTATATTTTGAGTAAATTTCACAAACCATTCATCATGTTTTTCAAGTAAAAGTATGTTCTAGTTTCAAATAAATTTCATGAACCCTCGTTTTTATTGAGGTGTTGGTAAGGAAATGGAGAATAGCCCCCCGAAAGAAGGCTTATCAGTTAAACGTAGTTGATTAAACAAAGAGTGTCTGATTAATATTAGTGTGTTTTAATATCAATTTAGTGTTATATGTTTTAATAGGATTTTATTGTATTTTCAGGAGTAGTTTTTATAAATTAGTACAAACTAGTATTAAGCCCCCCGCGTTGCAGCGGAGGACGTAAAACTGTGCCAAATAGTGCCTAACATATCATCGTCAGTAACCACCAACACCGAAGAAGTTCATATTAAAAAAGAAATAAAAAAATAAAACCGAACGAAAAACATACGTAAAAACGTTGAACCGCGAAACATATAAAATAATTGGTAAGTCAACCTAGTACCAGTGCCTTGCGATTGGGCTGTTAGATGGGGGAGGGGGATAAGCGTAAAATTTTGATTACCTTCTATGTCTCACTAATCCAAGATAATGATCATCTTCTTCGTCTCACTTGTTAGAAGATAGCGAGATCTTTTGCAAATGTTTTGCTCTCAAAGAAGTAATCACCTTGTAACACTTTTTCCTTCTTTAACACAATAATAATCACTAGATACAAATCTCTCAAATTGTTGTGATGGTTATAAAAGTAATAATTATAAACGAGAAAGTGAATCTAATAGTTACAGTGGAGACCAAATATATATTTTCTTTCACAATTACATTATTCCTTAATTAATAGAATCAACTATACCTTACAACAACTTTTCTTACTACTGCAAATGTTCTGACATATTTCCTTACTAACGTTGCATTGGCTTTGCGTAATCTCACCACAACAACAATATTCTTTTCTATCAGGGGTTTGATCACAACGTATTTTACAATTTTTTGGAGGTGGAATCCCAAAAGCTCTCATGTCACTGTCTTCAGATTTTCTACCTATAAATCCAAAATAAATATTTCAAAAATTCTTTTTTAGTTCAATCACCCGTCGAAGCGAATCCTTCAAAATAGCCAAGTTAGTAAGGGGCTGTTTGTTTCAGCCTCTTAATTGTTCAGATGTCTGAATGGTTTATCATTTTATTGTTCAGACTGTTTGTTTCATGAGCAAATGTTTGAATAGTTCAGACATTTGTCTATGAATGATTAAGCATTATACTAATGCTAAATTGTTAAAACCTCTTATCTGAATTGTTCAGACATTTGTCTTTGAATAATTAAACGATATACTAGCTTTTAATGGTTTACATCATTTAATGGTTCAACACTTAATGGTTTTATTGGTTGAACACTTAATTATTCAGAAATTGTCAAACAACCTCTAAGTAGAAGGGCAAGATATATTGATTATGAAATTTTCTAAAAATTATGAAATGATAAAATTAAAATATAATGCAAGCTTACATCCATGATACATGAGCAACGCCAAAAAGCTTATATAGAAAACCATCACGTAATCTGCAAGCCTTGCTCTTGTAGCATGTGTCATTGAGATTGTATAATAATAGAAAGATGAATGAAGTGAGTTTGTGAAGTGAAGATAACATTCTATTTATATTCACATTTTGGTATCATCTCTTATGCATGTTTAAAAAACAAGAATTGATTTGTGTATCTATTCGTGATACATAATTTTCCTTAAAACAAGGCATGATTCTTTTATTGTGATACAAAGGTGTAACAAAGAGGTAACCTATACATTTGTCGAGAAGCATACTAACTTTTAGGAAAAAAAACAACCCTTAAACACACGAAACTGATTTTGACCTATATATTTTAATCTATGTGTACTCATTATAAGTTAAACTAGAATTTGAGGTCACGCGTTGCCGCGGGTCTCTTTTGGGTTTTGTATTACCTACTGGCTGAATTGCAATTGTTGCATCACATCATACCTATATCAAAATCAAATTTGAAAGAAAACACAAATTATAGATCTTTGTTATAGACCAAAAATTAAGAGAAAAACTTTATTATAAAACAAAAATAGAAACCCAATATAAAAACAATCTGAGCTAGCAACAATTTGAAGTATACAATTATCATCTTTAATATTGAAAAAATGACTATCCATTTCATTTTATACAACCATTTAAGTTATTGAAATTGAACTTTGAAATAAATGTTGGTGACTGAATATCGAATTCAGATTCAAATGTCAACATAAATTGACCATAGAAGTCAAAGCATCCACATGAAGCATACTTGAAATCACACATACAGGAAGACAACGCCATTCTTGGATATCTATAAGTAAATTATATGATTCATTACCTGAATAATTCTCTTTGGAGTAAAGCTAAAGCAATAGTTATGAATTATGATACTTTATCATGGTAGATGAATGATGACCTTGAATTTAAAAGGGTATTGTCACAATGATGTCATCTGCTACTAAATTGAATCAAAATGGGTTAAAATTTTGAGCTTCAAACCTACAATCAAGAAGATCAAATAGAAAATAGTATAAAATCAAGACCTTCTAATCCTAATCTTGAACCCTATGATATCAAAAAGGACACATTATCATCATTGGCATTGGACAAGACTTCTCAATAGAAGTTTAATTTTCTACATCGATGCTCAAAGTTGACATCTCAAATCCAATATACGCAAACCAGTAAGATGACCCGTTCGCTGTCCAATCCGGTTCTGAGAACATTAATTTTAAGCAAGCTTGTGCATTTTTGTAAACAAATATTTGAATTTTACCGCACATATAATATTCAGTTGTTTGATTTCAAAAATTCAAATTTAAATTGAGAGCTAAGTTTTTCTTGTCAACATTACATAAAGATTTGTGTTTTATGAACTCATTGCCAAGTTTTATAAAACATATATTAAACTTTTGCTTTACAAGAATTGTATTTTATAATTCTTTATAATTATCTAGAAAGGGTTCATCTTTTCAAATATGATACTTGACATATCTTTATAAATACTTGTAAAGTTTTTGCCAAGTTTTATAAATGTTGTAAAGAAATGCCTCTTCTTTTATTAATGTTTTATTTTTATAACTTTTCAAATTATTACATAAAACGGTTTATTTTATCTTTATCATTTTCTACCATATTACCGTTGTTGCTTGTTTTCTTGATCACACTTGTTTTCTTTTTGACTATGTTACTGAACATTGATTATCATAAAAATAAGACAAGAGATTATGATTGGATAAACTTGAAGTTACTGGATACTTTATAAGACACTCCTAATGCCCTTGCATTGCAACAACCAAATTTGTAGTTAACTTAGGGTGAGAATTTATTACACTAACCAAAAATACGAAAGCTAACATGAATTTATAGGTTTGGGTTTAGTATAAATGGGTTCTGGTTACTTTCGGGTCAAACCCGCCAACATGTTTAGCTAGGCGGGTGTGTTCGGGTCAACCTAGCATGTTGACCTGTTTAACCCATTTATTATTTATTTTATGTTTTTTTATATATGTTTATGCCGTAAATTAAGATTTTCAGGTGATTTATAATTACACCTGGCAAAATGGGCGGGTTGGGTCGGGTCGGGTGGCGGGTCAAGATGGACTCGGGTCAGAACGGGTTCATGTTAGAAACGGGTCAGGACGGGTTCGGGTTAGAATGGGTTCGGGTCAAGACCGGCCGGTCGGATTGAAAAAATACAAAATTCTCCATTTCCAACAAAACCATACATTTGATCACAACTGGCAAAATGGTCGGGTCGGGTCGGACAAGGTGTTGGGTTAAAAAGGATTCGGGTCAGGATGAGTAGTGCGGGTCAAGATGGGTCCATTTTCTTTGGTTGCATTATCATTATGTTTAATTTGATCGATGGGCATACTTGTACGCAAAATAGATCATTTGGAATCACAATTTTTGTTTTAATGGCGTTTCGTTTGTGCATCTACGTGATGCAAAATGTATGATCGATTCGTTGAGTTAATGCATTGATTACAATAGGTTCTACCGAACGAGGTTGATTTGTTGAATCCTCCAGTATAATTGGAAAAGATGAAGCATAAGCTCAAGCGTCTCGGGTCATAATGATAATGATAGTGTAAACAAAGAAAGTGGTAGCCGGTATACCAAGGCAATGACCACAACGGTAGGTGAAGATGAGTGTAGCATCCACACCATATTTTTTTATCTCTCTCTCTCTCTCTCTCAATTTAAAGGCGGTACGCAGTAAGCGACAGCGGCGCCGGTGGTCGGGGTGTATGGGCGGTGATTGGAAGCTTGTAGTCGTGACTCGTGAGTAGTGAGTTTTGATATGTTATGGTGTTAAAAGCGGATTAAGATAGCAACCGAGCAAAGTGTTAGGTTGCTCGACAAACCACCTCACAACCCGTTGCGATCCATTTCTAGTTTTAATTCAACCCATCTTGACCCGTTGTTAATCTCACTTGTTTTAGTTCAACCCATCTTAACCCATTCTTAAATTTTCTCATGTCCAGGATGACCCATGAGGTCATTATGAAAGACCCATATGAACCCAAATTTGGTATACGGGTTAGTTTTGCCGGGTATAATTTATATCAAAATTAAAAATAAAAGTGGAAATTGAATAAAATTTCATATCTAAAACATAACTGTTATATATTTATTTGTATTTCTTGTTATACAATAATAACTTCAAAGTATTAAGAGTAAATTACATTTGCATCCCTAACGTTTTTTTTCATTTTAACCACTTGTATCCTTGCAGTTTCAAAGTCTCAATTTGCCCCCTAACGTTTTATTTTTGTCTCCATTTGAATCCAAATGACTAACTCTGTTTAATTGTTCAGTTAACTCTTTGTGTAAAAGACTCAATTGCCCTTAAGAATAAAAAAATAAAAAATAAAACTTTGTGGGACCACTCACATCATCATCTTCTTCTCCTTTGACCCACACCACCTCCACACCTCACGCACACCACCACCCACTTCCGCCCATCAACACAAGCAACACCACCTCCACTGTCGTCGACCACCTCAACCCATACCACCTCCACTGTCGCCGGCCTCCACAACCCCACCACCTTCACTCTCGCCGCCCTCCACAACCCCCATCACCACCTCCACTGCCGCCAGCCACCTCTACCCACACCACCACCACTATCGCCGCCCTCCACAAACCCCACCACATTCACTGCCACCGGCCTCCACAACCCCCACCACCTCCACTGCTACCGGCCACCTCAACCCACACCACCTCCACTGTCGTCGCCCTCCACAACCACCACCACCTCCACTGCCGTCAGCCTCCACAACCCCCACCACCTCCATTGTCGCTGGCCACCACAACCCAGATGTTTCAGAAAACAAAACCCCCACAAATCACTGATATGGGTTCACTCTACTCTAATGCTTCAACGAAGAAGAAGAATCCACCGTTGACAACGAAGATGGGTTCACTCTACACGAATCTACCGAAGACTTCAACACCGATCGGAATGTTATAATCATTAAACCTGATTTCAATTGCAAATCGAAACTCTAAATCATGATGTTTCTGAATCTGTGATACAACCCTTTGATACCCACTTTGGTAATTATCTACTTTCATCTGTTTTTGTTGTAATTTCGTCTTTTGAAGCTTCGTATCTTCAGTTACAAACAACACATGTGTCGTTTGATGAAGAAGGGATTATGGTTAATGATAAGTAACCAACTTCAGAAATTATACAATTTGAGGGGATTATATATTGATTCTCGAAAGAATCCAGATTTTAATCTTGATTTCACTAGTGGGTCTTGTTTGGAAGCTCAAGTTAATGAGAATCAAAACAAGCTACGAGCTTTAGTACTTATGTTTAATAGATTACAATCTGATATTGATGGTAAAGAGGATAAAGTCTTGATGTTGAGGCAACAATTGGGGGGTGGGGGTAGGGGAGGGAGAGTGAGTGAGTGAGTGTGTGTGTGTGTGTGTGAGGAGAGAGAGAGAGAGAGAGAGTTAAGTGGGTGGATGGAGGTGTGAGTTAAGGGTAGTTCTATCATTTTATAAAAAGTTAATTGAACAATTTAACGGAGTTAGTTATTTGGATTTAAATGTTGACAAAAATGAAACGTTAAGGGGGGAAATCGAGACTTTAAAACTGCAGGGATACAAGTGGTTAAAATGGGAAAACATCAGGGATTCAAATGGTAATTTACTCAAGTATTAATATGTGAAAATTACAAAAAAAAAAGATCAAACGGGTCATGTTCATGTTAACGCGTAAATTTCGTATCGTAATCCGATTCATATGTCTGATATAATTATCTGGTTCGGGCTGGATCCGCCAACCTGCAAACATAACGCGTTTAGTACCCTACTAACTAACAGTGTATTTATTTCTTTTAAGTTTTAAGTATTACAAAAATGCCTAAAAAAGTAAATAAAAAAAGGTATAGTTGGAGTTATGCCTGGCAAAATGGGCGGGTCGGGTCGGGCAGGGTGTCGGGTCAGAATGGTTTCGGGTCAAGATGGGTATGGGTCATGATGGACAGATTTAGAAACCGGGTTAGGATGGGTACGGGTCAGAACGGGTTCAGGTCAAAATAAATTCGGGTCAAACGGGCCAATTTTAAAGTTTGCTAAAATAGTAAAATTCTCCTTGCAAACTGTCGTTTCCAACAAAAATCACAAAATGTTGCGTATATAATCTGCCACCGCAGTAGACGTTCCATTTTGCTTCAATATATTATATAGATAGTGGTTTCAGTTACCTCTAAATTGCAAGAATTAATATACAAAATAGCATACCCATAATTAGAAAGAAAACCCATGAAAAGGGATTACTGCTTCAACAAAGGTATTCGTATTCCAACAGGGGATATTCGATGATGATGATGATAGTTGCTGCTTCAAAAAGAAGAATGAATCATGTTAACTTTAGCAAGATGATGATGATTATTTGAAGTAATGGTTAAAATCTTCAATGAATCAATAGAGAAGATGTGCAAACAGGGCTTCTGGTGATAGCAATGAAGAAATCCCGATTGTCATGGCAGAGTAGATGCTTGAATCAGTCCAACAAATCCCTATTGTGATTCTTTGGATGTCGATGAAGGAGTGGCGGTGCAGTTGGTGGCAATTGGAGTGGTGATGAATATGGTGGTGACTGGAGCGGATTTGTCAATAATATGAAGTTGTGGATAACCCGTATTATATATATTTTTTTGAAAGGCGAAAACCCGTATTATATGACCGCCCATTCTGACCCGCATCATTTTCTTTCTCCCCCCAAGATGAACCGTGCTATAGTTTTCTTAATTTTAAAAATGTCCAGTTAGGCCCCTTGAAAAGAATGTATAACACAAAACTAAACCTGGCAAATTCAGCCCATATTTATCATTTTGGGTCCCTATGGACATTTTAAAAAATAAATGGGTTAGTTTGGGTCTAAAAACACATGGATAGGGTTAGAATGGGTTCTAAAAATCTGATGTAAATACATCACGGGTCAGGATGGGCCATGAATAACTTACCCACTGGTTCACTGGCCACTTCCACCTTCGATAGTTTTGAGTCAAAACACATACCCTCATTGTTTTGAGCCACAACCTCAAAGGCTCAAACCACAAACCACCGTGAGTCAAAAGCTCACAAGTCACAACCTCAAACCACAAACCACCGTCGACCACACCACTATCTGCTCAAACCACCATCGACCGGTCACCTCAAGGCTCAAACCACCGTCGACCGGTCACCTCAAGGCTCAAACCACCGTCGACCGGTCACCTCAAGGCTCAAACCACCGTCGATCGGTCACCTCAAGCTCAAACCACTGTCGCCGCTTCCTTCTTCCTCAAACCACCGTTGACCAGACATCTACCGTTCACCATCGTCGATTAGACCATCGGTCCACCACCGTCGACCAGACCACTACCGCCCACCGTCGTCGATTAGACCACCGGTCCACCACCAGTCCACCACCGTCGAATCATTACCATCGGTAAGGAACATATATATATATATGTATATCTCTTGCAGGTCGTTATATATATATGTATATCTCTTGCAGGTCTTTTTTAGTTTCTGACTTTCTTCAAGTATTAGGATAATAAATGATGAGTGTTGAGTGTTCAACTTGAATTCTTATTTTGAATTCTTATTTAATGTTGGAGGACCAGACCACTAAAATGGTTTTAAATGTAGTTTATTTTGAATTCTTATTTTTTTGTTGTTCTTTGTCATTTACTCATTTTCAATTTAGCTCGTTTTAAATCATTTGGTTGTTCAAGTGTTAGATGTAAGGGTTCAAGTTTCAATTTATTTGCAGGTGAAATTACCCAATAAGTTCATCAAATATGTCGAATAACACTGATTTTGATGATGAAGTAACTTCTTTTAGTTCGAGTAAGACTCATTCTAAAGTTTGGGATTATTTTGAAAAACTACCAGTTGGACTTGACGGGAATAAAAAGGCAAGTTGTATTGCCTGTGGAAAAGTGTAAAGTGCCAATCCAAAATCAGGGACATCTAACATGAAGCGACATATTCCGAAGTGTTTTGATCTTGATGAACCCGATCAACCAAAAAAACGTGCCCCTCTGGATCAAGCGATGTATAGGGAGAAACTAGCATATTCAATCATTAAACATAACTACCCGTTCAGTTATGTTAAACATGAGGCAACAAGAGATTTACATAAGTTTTTACATTGTGATGCGAATCCCATAACAAGAAACACTGCAAAGTCGGATGTCCTAAAAATTTATGATAGAGAGAAAACGATTCTTAAAGATGAATTACAAAAGGTAAATAGTAGAATATGTTTGACTTCTGATTTATGGAGTTCTATCACAACGGATGGATTTATGGCACTGACGGCCCACTATGTCGATGAGAATTGGGTTTTGAGGAAAAAGGTGTTGAACTTTCGAGTTATACCGCCTCCGCATAGTGGTTCCATTTTAGCAGAGTACTTGATCAACTTTCTAGCAGATTGGGACATTGAGAAAAAGATTTTTACGATCACACTAGATAATGCCAAGTATAATGATGTTTTAGTAGAATATCTAAAAAGTCATTTGCATCTAAGTAACACATTAGTCTGTGATGGAGATTTTACTCATGTGCGGTGTTCTGCACATGTATTAAATCTTATTGTTCAAGCCGGGTTGAAAGTAATTGAACAAGCCATCGAGAAGGTTCGGGAGTCGGTAAAATATGTTCGAGGAAGTGCTTTCAGAAAGTATAAGTTCGCAGAATGCATACAACAACTTTCATTACAATGTGGGCAACACATACGTCAAGATGTCATAACAAGATGGAATTCCACATATCTTATGCTTGAGAGCGCATTGACTTATAAACGGGCTTATGCCCGTTTAGCGCTAGTTGATTCAAATTATAAGTCTTTTCCATCGGAAGATGAGTGGATAAGAGTGGAAAGAATCACAAGATTTTTGAAACCTTTTTATAACATCACGACTTTATTTTCTGGAAGCTCCTATCCTACTTCCAACTTATACTTTCGTAATGTGTGGCGAATTCAATTATTTATTGAAGAGGAAATTCATAACACGGATCGTGTTATAAGTGATATGGCGAAAGACATGAAACTCAAGTTTGAAAAATATTGGGAAAGCTATAGTGTGGTCTTGTCTTTTGCTGTTATTTTAGATCCACGATACAAGTTTAAGATTGTTGAGTATTGTTTCTCAAAACTTAATATGACAAATAAAGTACGCGATGAGAAGTTGAAGAGTATATATGATGGAATTCATAAGTTATATGAGAAGGAGTACGATGTTCGTTTAGAGACACATGATTCTTCGTTGGCTGGATGTTCAAATCTTGGTGTTGATGTATTTGATGAGTTGGATGGGTTTGAGTCATTTGAAAGTCAATTTAAAAGTGTTGAGAGAGAAAAGTCACAATTAACAATGTATCTTGAGGAACCTTCACTTGATAGAAAACAACAACTTGATGTTTTATAATACTGGAAGGATAATCAAGGAAGGTATTCACAATTGGCTCTAATGGCTCGTGATATTTTGAGTATTCCAATCACGACCGTTGCTTCAGAATCATCTTTTAGTATTGGTGGTCGAGTTATAAGTAAATTTCGAAGTTCACTTGTATCTTCAAATGTCGAGGCTTTGTTATGCACTCGTGATTGGTTGTTTGATTTAGAAGGTATTAATTAAGTTTTTTTAATCTATATAACTTTAAATATGCATGTGTTTTCATGTTTATATGTAATGTTAATAGTAAATCATACATCTTTTATTTTTTGTATATTCAGATGAGAACGAGAACGAAAACGAGATGGAGGAAGAAATTGTAGAAGATATTGAAGTGTTGATTTCGACTTATGATAGTAGCAACTTTTAGGTAATATCAATTATCCATTCTTTACACGCTTCAAATATTGTTAATTTTGTATATTGAGGTTTTATTAATTTTATTGATTATAATTTTGAATTGTGATATGTCACACCCCAACCTTGACGGCGGAAACGTCGAGGAGTGAGAGTTAAGATCGTTCATAGCCACATAACGCTATTAATAAACCAAATAAAGTTTAAACATAAGTTTTAAATTGTCACGTTACAATCATAAGTTTCAAAGGAAACAAAAACATAACGTAGAATGCAATATATCATTCTATCTTATTTATTAGTCTAGGTCCATTCCTAGATGCAAGCTTCAAAGTGTAGAAAATCAAACTTGGGCATTTCCTGAAACATGTTAAAAAATAAAAGGGTCAACAATAATGTTGGTGAGCATTCCATAGTTTTAATACATAAGTACATATAAAAGATGGCAATTCAAGTCATAAGTTAGTGAATATATAGTGATTAGGGATGCTATGAACAATGCAACAATCAAACCTTGACAATGTTTTACAAGTCTCAAACGTTAAAAGTATATACGATCAGCTAAGTGTACTTGGATCAACCAAGCAGGCTTGTCTTACCCATAGATCTATGACTTCGCTGGGCTAGCAATAGTTAATGATTGTACATATAACGCCATAACATGGTAACCACAAAAGTTCAACTAACCACAACTTTGCATGATGAATTGCCATAAATATTACAAGTCTCAAATAAGTTTACAAATGCAATGATAATAAGTTAACATGTTTCACCCCAAAGTGTGAAAATAAGCAAAAAGGGGTATGGAAATACTCACATGGCTAAAAGTATAAATAATAAGATTGATAATAAACGTTGTTCCAAGATGAACGTCACAAGGCACCTAAATATATATATTCACAAGGTTAAAGTTAAATTATAATAAGTTTAACGTTTTAACGGAAACTAAGGTTTTAATTGGATTTTGGGATGTTACTAATTATAACCCAACTAACATGACAAATTTTGGTTACGCTTTGTGTCAATATATTATCTAATCGTTTTAATACTATGAAATAAAGAAACCATTTGTAACAAAGTCTAAATATAATTTAAACAATCTTTTAAGATAATTCTTGTTTTAAACAATAGTATATATTTGTTACTTGAACAAATAATGATCTAGTGAGTTTTAACAATATTTAATGTCTATTTTATAAAAAAAATAGTTTAAATATATTATTTGAACAAACAACTATTTAGTAGATTGAAACTATATTTTAAGTTCAACTTATAGGAAATAATCTAAATATATTATTTGAACAAATAATGATTTAATAAGTTAATCAACATTAAAAATCTATTTTTTTTATAAAAATTTAACAAATTATATCATTTGTTTTATAAAAGATAAGAACATAAATTTTCAGAAATTGATTACGTGACTTCAAAAATAATTTAGGTTTACAAGATTAATTTTTATAAATTTTTAGAAATTTTCTATATCATTTTAAAGGCTGAAAAAGCCCAAAAAAAATAAACTGGAGGTCGCCGGGTTCGAACCCGGGACCTCTAGTTCAGAATGTGAGGGGGGAACCAGTGAACCAAGGCTCTCAGCCGCGGTTAAACTTGGTTTCCAAGTCTTAAAAGCATCATAAACAAATCACCCCCAAACCTTATGAACCCTAGGTTGATTCAAACCAAAATTGAAGATCCAATCGATGTTGTTAACGGTCTAAATCATGGGGTTTTTGTTTCCCAAGTTAATACGAGTATGTATGTATAATTAATTACCCGAATAAAGATGAATCGAAGTTGAACACCACTACGAACGAGTCGCGACCAACGTGGAATCTGATTGTTGCTCAAATGATGATTACAATCCAATTAACTTCGCGTGTAGTTTCAGTGGGTTGTGACCCTCGAAAACCCTCAACTAATTGACCCGGAACGATTGTAGAAGATGCAGTTCGGTCGTCTTGCAGACACGGTGAGGGTGATGTTCGATTGAAGGTGTTTAGGCTTGTTTCAGGTAGATTTTTGTTTGGTAGGAGTGTAGTGATGATCAAACCATCGGTTAAGTATCGTTTAATTGAAATATTAATGTGCTTTAATGTTCGAACGGCTACACGATTAAAGGGCGACGGTTGTACATTCGTTTGGGTGTGTAACCGGTGTTTAATCACAATTATTAAGTTCATTCAAGTTCGAGGTTGGTACACAAGGCGTTTTGGAGCGATTCGGTTCGAAAAATGAAGGTTTCTAGCGTGGTTTGGGGTTGGCCGGAGTTCGCCGGATCCCCGCCGGAGTGTTGACCGGAAATACGGGGTCCAAGAGGGGGGTTGGGTTGTGTTTTAAAAATTTACAGATTTAGCCCCTGTGGTTTGGTTTTGTTAACATTTTATGTATAAACTATGTTATTTTAAGTTTTTAAATTGACAAAACAACCCCCTAACCTAATTAATTTAAGTTTTTAATTCTTACAAGTTTAATATTTTCACAAGTTATTATTATTAGTAATAATCTTATTATTAAATAGTTATCTCTATTAGTTTTATTAATAAAGCCTTCATTATTAGTATATTATTTATTTTATTATTATTATTATTATTATTAGTTATTATTATTACATAATAATTATCAATATACCTTACAAATTAAAGAATTAAAATACTAATTAAAGTAATATGCCTAAGCAACCCATAAGTTTCATGAATGTCAAACATGATCCTTAAACAAGTTCAACGAAGTTAACTTTAATTTAACCTAAAAAAAATACAAGATGTTACATGATAGGTGATAGAGTGTTGTTGCAGGTGATGAAGTGTTGTTGGTGGTGATGAAGTGTTACGGTAGAGTTTCATTGGTTTTTATTATATTGTTCTTATTTTCATCTTTTTGGTAGGAACTTAAATGATATGTATTTTTTGTATGTTAAAACACTCTTAGTTTACTACTTTAAGTAGGAGTTTTATCATTGCTTGAAATATTTTTTATTTGGGGTTTATATATTTTTATGGTATTTTTTAAATAATTGAAAATTTTGTACTTTTTTGATCCGACCCATCCTGACCCGACCCATCATGACCCGAACTCATCCTGACCCGAACCCATCTTGACCCGTTTTTGACACAAACCCATTCTGACCCGAACCCATTCTAACCCAAACCCGCCCGACCCAACCCGACCCGCCCATTTTGCCAAGTTTACCCAAAACAATCCAAAGCCTTATATTAAAAACCCATTTAAACCCATTTTTAACTAGATGGGTTAAAATTGCCAGGTGTAGTTGGAGTTTGATAACGGCCATAAAATCTTGTCGCATCCATGTGTGTGGGACCCACACATTCAGACATTTTCCACGTGGCCCACACTGACACCTACACTACAAATGCTCCCTGGAGTTGGAAATGGAAACATCACGAACCTTTAAAACACAATTACAATATCCCCCCTACACTATTACCCTATATACTATTTTAGTCCACATGATTTCTGCATAAGAAAATCACATAAATTATAACTTTGAATTTTATTTTGAAGTTATTATTTGAACAAATCTTTTGTAATAGTTTCATTTAAACTGGTGTTTAATACCCGTCGTGTGTTGCGTTAAGCCCAGTACACAAAGCACAACAGCTTCAAGAAGACGAAGAAAAACCCAAGATGCGACCGGAGAAAAAAGATGAAGAAGACAAGACGAATTGGAGATGTCTTGCTGTGCATCCCCGGCTTGTACAACATGCATCAAAAGAGTTGTACTCACTAAAAACAAAATACTACTGTTTATTTTAGTTTATTTGTTTTTAAATATATAGAATAATTTTAATCATCATATTTTAGTGACATATTTTAACCAATAAACACATGTAATCGGCATGTGTTTTTATGACTGAATGTACTAGCACGTATGGTGAAGAACAAAGGCTTAGTGCATTATGTTTTTATTCCACATTCTGTTTAGTTAAATAAATTTTTTGTCAAAAATGGGTAGATGCTTCTTTTAGATTGGTGGTTAGTTCATTTTCTTTTGAATTTATTGTCCCGGGTTCAAATCCTTGGGATGGCAAATTGTTTTAGCTTATTTATTTTTGTTTAACTTTTTTTCTTTGTTGCTAACTTTTTTAAAAATCTTTTGTTTTAATTTTTTAATCTATGTTTTGATTTCTATAACTGAATCGCCACAACTTTATATTTTTTTTAATATACTTAATTACTTAATGTCATTGTTAGTTTGTTACAACGAATGTACCTAAGTTCGCAAATGTGTCGCATCATGTAAGAAAGGTTCGTGGCCTTTGTCACCGGGCAATTCTCGCACCTCACTTTTGAATTTTAAACTTTGATCCCCTATAATTTTTAAAAAGTTTTAAAATGTCATTTGACCCTCTCAAATTTCAAATGTTTCAGGTTTACTAAAAAAACTAACTTCTTACGTTCTTTTTGTATACATGTCAGTATAAGTTCGAGTCCATCTAGGTTTTAACGTAAATTTGTTTGGGATGAGCTGGTTCAAATATACGTTTTCAGTTAATCTATGTTGCGACGTAAATGTAGTTCAGAAGCAGAGCCAATTGTAGTCTACAAATTACCATGCTACGTATAGCGCCTCCGCAACGCGCGACGGGTAATAAAACTAGTTTAGGCTTAAAACGAGAAGATGATCAATAGAGAAAGAACACTTCAGCCAATGGAGGAGATATGAGATGGGGTTGCACAAATCGTGGTTTTTGAAGCCAAAAAACGGCCGATGGTGATTTTGAAATAAAAATAAAGAATTGATAGTTATTATTATATAGATTTGTTCGGTTGAATAATTTGGTAAAACGAGTATTTTTACCCGCGCGTTGCGGCGGGGTCGTAAGATGTTATTTGCACTGTTAAGTGCACATTTTCAAACTCTGTTACGTGCGTCGTGACGGTGACATATACATGTATATACATAAAATAAAAGTATAAAATTATTGCGGATCAGTTTGAAGATTGAAACATACGTAGAAAATAGTATTATGTTAGAAAACTAAAACGTAGAATTATTGAAAGTAAGACAAAAGTTTTGTAGTTGTAAAAACGACTATTACGGAAAACAAATCCAATATTTTTTAATTACTAAAATAAAGTAATTTAAACAAAAGAATATATAAGAAAAATAATAAAAAATAGAGTTAAGTTCCATTTTACTCATTGAGGTTTGTTAAAAATAACAGTTTTCCTCCAAAAGATTAAAAACATTAATTTACCTCCAAAATTTTCATAATTTGTTTCAATTTTAGTCCAAAGTTTCATTAGTTGTTTCAAATTTATCCAAAATAATGACACTTTTGGAGTGAAATTGAAACAAAATATGAAACTTTTGGAGGTAAATTGATGTTTTTAATATTTTAAAGGAAAATAATTATTTTTGTCAAACCTTAGGGAGCAAAATTGAAATTAACACTAAAAAATATCAAAAAAATTGTTGGGCCCAAGTTTCGAACTTGCGACCAAGTAGCACGTGAAGAAAAAAAAGAGGTCCTAAACCACTTGATCTGCAGTAGGTTTAGTTTCCATGACTCAATTTTTTTTACTTAAAAGCTAAAAATCCCCGTAAAAAGCAAAAGAAAAGAAAGAAATCCGATGACCAATGAAAGGATGACATGTGGTGTGCCGGTGGGGAACTCACCGACACTTCTACATGATATATATATAATTTTTAGTAAAAACTATGATTAAGCCCCTCGGCCCTCGCGTTGCAGCGGGGGCGTAAAACCATATCAATTAACATCAATGACACCGCATCGTCAATGATTACCAACACCTAAAAACCTCGTATTAAAAAATACATTAAAAAAAAACAATAAAACCGAACGAAAAGCATACGTAAAAACATTTTACCACGCAGGTGAAACGTAAAACATATAAAACGATAAGTAAGTCGATCTATAACCAACGCGCTGCAACGGGGCCATTAAATGAAGAAAAAATAAGTGTAAAAACGTTGAACCATACATGCACGCCGCGGCGTGAAAACTGATAATATTTAGACCAAAACGTAAATTGAAAAAAAATATAAAATATGAAAAAATATGAGAACAAAATTGAAAATCAAAAAATGTTGGGTTAAATTGTAAAGATGTAAAAGTAATAGGTTAAAATATAAAAGTCAAAAAGTAAAAATAAAAGTCAAAAAGATGAGCACAACCAACTAAAGCATATAATACAACTTATAATGCACACTAAAGTTGGTAATTAATATATATATAATGGTCATTTGTGTGATTTTCATTTCTTTATTAGTATTCCTCCTAGATTAATTAATTTATATCGGTTTTATAATAAGTTAAAACCCTTTGAAGCAAATTAAAACATCTAAAATGAATAAACATTCACATTTAAATTGATAAACTTCAACTAACATGGCATGTATATCGGAAAGTAGTACTTGAATCAACTTTTATAATCTAGTATAATTAAATTAACAAAATTATAAATAACAAAATGGACCCTTAACATCATTATGCAAGGCTAAAAACCCATGATGACTAACACATCCGATGATACTTAAACCTTTATAAAGGAGCAATATATTCAAAAGTGAAGCACCTTTGTTCACGAGAACATTATAGAGGCATAGTGCTATAATTCGACATCTTGAGTGCTCATTAACGGGTTGCCCTGATTATAACATGTTGAAATCGGTTTCAACATGTACCGTTGAGAACCATCCCAACCCTACAAGTTGGCTTGGGTTGCAATCCGGTCGGTGTGAAATCGGTTTGACAATCAGGTCGACTTTTCTGTTCGGGTTTCTGAACCGTTTTTTCCAATCTTTTTAGTACTCACTGCACTAACAAGGAGCTTCAACTTCACTCTTTTTTCTGAAGAGATCCTCGCAATGTCGCAGGCTTTTAGTTCATTAAGTTCATCGGGTGTTGGTAGATTGATATTCCACTGCCAGTTTTAAGAGACCATTGACCTGATAAAAGAAATTTGCAACATACATGAGGAATAAAACTAGTGTTTAAGTTTATAGTGTATAATCTCAAGTCCAGAATTGATATAAAAAACAACTGTAATAACTCTCCAAAAGCTTTATTAGTAACCAAGAAAATCACTCAAAAGTTGATTACAAACATCTAACATAACTTGGTATATATAGCTAACATTTTATATCTTTTAATAACAAACTAATGCTATTAATTAGTATTCTATCCAAACTTGATATTATCCTTTTATTTAAATCATCCTTGTCACCAACTTGTGAGAGATGAAAATTAATCTTCTAACAATCACCCCCTAATTCTCGACTAGAACAAGAGAGGTCTTCAACTCCAATTAGTTCTCGCATCTCGCCAAACTTAATTCTTGCAAGTAGTTTGGATTTGATCATTCGCTAAGTTTTTCTAGTTCTCCTTAGTTTCTTGATCTTCAATTGTTCTTTCTTGGGTTCGATACACCGTACCACCAATGTAACACTCTAGGAAAATCTCACATCGGTCGTGAACAGATTGGATGACCTGTTTGTCTGGTCTCTAATATCATCAATGCGTTTTAGGCGTATTGGATGTGGATGAGAGGAGAACTCCACAGTTATGCGTGCTCAGATGGCAGCAATCCAGGGATGGATGACCTTCCTGGGAAGTTTTCACCCGGGCAACCAAAAGCAAATCTGTGAGCTCCTCGTGGGCGAAGCGGCAATATTGGTGGTATGAGGGGCCGGATGTTACAAATGGTATTAGAGCCACTCCTGTGTTGTTCCGGATATGGGACATACCTCACCGAGGATGGTGGCTTCTTGGGCTCATCGAGGACAATGAGTCCAAAGGTGGAGTGATTGTGACACCCTACGTAAATTGCACATCGGCCGTGGACAGGAGAGATTCCTGGTTCATAAGGAATGTCTGGTCTCTAATATCACCAACGTGTTTTGGGCGTATTGGCTGTGTATGAGAGGAGAACTCACCGTTAAGCGTGCTCAGGTAGCGGCAGTCTAGGGATGGGTGACCTCCCAGGGAAGTATTCAACTGGGCAACCAAAAGCAAATCCGTGAGCTCCTCGTGGGCAAAGCTGACAATATTGGTTGTATGAGAGGCGGGGTGTTACAACCAAGGTCCTTTATCCCGAGCAATACTCGCGGCTTTTCAACTTTAATTCTTGAATCATCGTTGAAACAAATATTTCTCGGAAGAGCTAGAATATTAGATCTCAACCGATTTGTTGATGATCCCACTACATCCGATACTGACTTGTGGTTTATCACCGCTTACACGTTTGAACCGAAAGCGTATTACCCATTCAACAAGTTTGATTTAAGGTTTTCTTGAACGTGGCTGTGTTGAATGGCTTGTCTCTCGTTTGAATGTTTTTTTACTTTGCTGGAGCTTTTCTTTTCTTTTCTTGGCAACAAACTACACGGCCCTGGTTCCTTGGTTCCCGGATATGATAAACAAGATCGATGGCAGCTTCTTGAAGCAATTAGTCGGTAGTCCCTAGATCTTTCTTGGCATCTTTGACCGGTTGGCCATAGATCTTACTCGGTTGATTTTGATCAACTCTAGATCTCTTCTTGGCAAAACCGGTTGGCCCTAGATATCTTCATGATGACGACAAGCTTCCATGCGACAACTAAATCTTGGTATCAATTTGGGTACCTAGAACTTGGCTCTTGATTCCACCGAGCTCTGATATCAATTTAAGTATTGGATCAATATAGAATACAAGATCAATTAGCTAACTCCCAATGATTTATTATAACCAAAAAAAACTAACTCAAAAAACTTGATTACAACCCATACATAACCCTAAACTTTGGCTATGTATTTCTAGACTAAATAACCAAACCTATTTGAATATAAATAGGATTGCTAAACTTTAGTATCTAACCAACTTGTTAGAGTCCTACTTGACTACAATACTAATTACTAAATAATATGAATTAAATCTAACATTACCAACTTATCAACTTAGATCACCCAATTTCACCGGCTTATGAATTGAATTAGAAATTATCGCCAACAATAATTCAAGTCGCAGATCAATATAGAAAACAAGATCAATTGGCTAACTCCCAATTATTTATTATAACCAAGAAAAGCTACCTCAAAAAACTTGATTACAACCCAAATAACCCTAAACCTTGGCTATGTATTTATAGACTAAATAACCAAACCTATTTGAATATTAATAGGATTGCTAAACTTTAGGATCTACCCAACTTTTTTTAGAGTCCTACTTGACTACAATACTAATTACTAAATAGTAGGAATTTAGTATAACTTGACCAACTTGTCAACTTAGATCCCTAACTTCACCGGCTTGTGAATTGAATTAAAAATTATCGCCAACAATCACCCCCCTAATTTCTGAACCGTATTAGGTAGGCCTTTTTCTGGAAGCAACACCATACCACCGAGGTCATTTATCCGAGTAGTACTCGCAACTCTACAATTTTAATTTCTTAAATCATCATTGAATCACATCCTTTTTGAAAGAACTATCATAATGGATCTGAACCACCGTGTTGATGACCCTTTACACTTGCCACCAACTTATGGCTTGTGATTGAGAATTAGCAACAACAAATCACAATAATACCCTGCTTGTGAATGTAAAACAAAGTAAACCATATGTTCCATGCCTTGTTTCTAGTGCAACATGAACAACCTTTTAAAATTTTCACCTTCCCAAGCCTCAAGATATATATATGTATACGTGTATTTGAATTTTTTCTTCCCTTTGTATGCGGAGCAAAAACACGCCACTTGGATTTCACTCTTGGATCGCACAACACTCATTTTTTTAATTGGACGGCTCCAAAAAACTTTTATACCTTGTTTCGGAGGTTCTTGGCTTACTTTCTTTGATATTGAGAGTTCTTAATCCAATCCTATGGAACAGTAATTAGAGTTGATTTCCTACTTGAACTCTAATCCGGAAGATGAAATCAATAGAAACTTGGCACCTAAGTAAACCGTGCAACTAGCTTTGGTTTGGATGTTTTTTAAAAACTGATTGACTTAATCCTTTGGCAACAACTTGTGGTCGCTAAACTTGATCAGTGAGCTTTCATGTGACGATAGATGTAACAAGCTTGATCCTTTGCAACAACAACACTTGTGGTCAGTAATCTTCGACTTTTGTTCCTTGGTTCCCGAAATTGATAAGCAAGATAAGCATTGGCTTCTTGAAGCAATTAGTCAGAAATCCCTAGATCTTCATTGGTGTTTGATCGATTGGCCCTAGATCTCACTGTAAGATGGTAAAATACTGAATGAATATAATGCAAACCCTAAAACCTAACTGGGCCTGTGGGCTCATACTAGTAACCCCTAATAATATTGTCTAATACTCCCCCGTAGTCGTAGCGGAAGTAACTTGACATTAGGACTGGGAAAAAAAAAACATAAAACAATAATAATAAGATAAACATGCTTCGATCGGCTTGACTATCCAAACTATTGCTAACAAAAATATTGTGCTTGATGTTGTCATCCATATTTTGGTTGATTGTGCTATCCATAGTTTGTATGATACTTCATGGTTCTTGATTCTTGAAATCATAAGTTGAGACCTGGCGACCGTAGTCATTGGTGATGTCTCAAGGCTAGCAAGCGGCACTCTCTTGGATCCGTAGATCAAGAGATGATAAAAGTAGATATAAAAAAAGGAAGAAAGAAAGAAAGACCGGTGACCGTGGTCAAGTGGTGGTCTCTTGGATCCGTAGATCTAAAAAAAATAGAAATATTTAATCAAACCGTAGTTTGAGATCGGTGGCCGTGGACCGTGGTCCTTGATGCGGCTAAAATTCCGATAAACGAAAAAATAAAAAGAACAAAGAAAACATGGTGACCGCTACAAATTGGGAGCCATAATCCAGAAACAAACCAAGAGAATGGATGTGAACTAACCAAGAGAATGGATATGGGTAATAGGTTTGAATCATCAACCGATAACGAAGCTTTATTAAACATAAACTAGAAAATAGATAAGAAACGAAACATAAGACGAAGGTGGGACAGGGCGGCGGCGGTGGCGGTGGCGGCACACCGCCCTGTCTAGGGTTTGAACTCGGTGGCGACGGCTAGGGTTTGTATGTTTTTGTGGTGGTGCAGCGGAGAAGAAGGTAACCAGAACCCTAAGGCTCTGATACCATGTAAGATGGTAAAATACTGAATGAATATTATTGATAGTTTTGGTTACAATATATAGAGAATATAATGCAAACCCTAAAACCTAACTGGGCCCGTGGGCTCATACTAGTAACCCCTAATAATATTGTCTAATACTCACTCGGTCGACTTCAATCAGCCCTAGATCTCTGCTTGGCAAAAACGATCGCCCCTAGATCTTTTCACGACACCGATAGGATTCCATGCAACGACTAGATCTTGGTATCAATCCGGGTACCTTGAACTTGATTCTTGATTTTACCAAGCTCTGATACCAATTCAAGTCCAGTATCGATATAGAAAACAAGATCTGGAATAACTCTCCATAGACTTTATTAGTAACCAAGAAAATCACTCAAAACTTGATTACAAACATCCACCATAACTTGGTATATATAGCTAACCCATTATATCTTTTAATAACAAACTAGGGCTATTAACTAGGATTCTATCCAAACTTGATATTATCCTTTTATTTAACTCATCCTTGTCACCAACTTGTGATAGATGAGAATTAATCTCCCAACATAATCTCTTATAAAATTTTAGTATTCTTCAAATTTCATCAAGTACACTAATGCTTACGATCATGAATAGACGATGTGATAGAGACCGGTTCGAGATGGTCAGCCCCAAAGAAGTAAAGAACAACCCAAGACTATACTTGAGACAATTTTCTGATTTCATACATTCCTGCAAATGAAAAGTACAGTTCTTTAAATAGATGAAAGATTCCTAATGTTGATGCAAATAAAAAACGTGGGTGCTAAATGTTGTTACTGAAAATGTTAATATGGAAACGTGGGTTAAGTATGGAACTAGAGCGTGACTATTCCCTAAGTCCATTCACATATATCTAATTACGTATGCACATAGAATAATTGAGCAAAGTAGAGAGTTGTAATACCTAGAGGTGGGGATCTATGCTTGAGACGGAGATACTATTTAAGTAAGGGTTAGATGCGTCATGGAGACAAACAAGTCTCCTACAGAAATTGGGACAAAAGTGTTATAACTGAAAAAACTGATATTGGTCATTACTAATGTAAAAGAATGAAGATGTGCTTGAAAGTCATGAGCTTTGGGTCTATTAGCCGTATGTAATGATATAATGAATTTAATGAATCTATACATGTTAGAGCGGAAAATGAGTGGGTAGAACACAGTGAATACGGATGATATATGGGACAAAGTTATATCACTGATGATACTATTAAGGTTGTATACCTTAGATATCTTGAGATGATAGAATGATATCACCTCAAGTTTAAAGGCAGAGAACTCATTATGAAAATAGGAGATACATGCAATACTACTAAAGTCTAAAGGTAAGGAAAAGAAGAACTGGGAAGATAGAAAACTACCCTTGAAGAAACAATTTAAACAATGAGAAGAGAAGACATGTAAGGAGCTAAACTAAGGGGTTGAATGTTGGAGTAAGTTTAGCATACACGTACATATATATTAGTTACATGTATTAAGTATTATGTGTGTATCATCATAATAGCGTACGGTGAAAACTAACACCGCTGACAGTTATTGGTAGTTTATAACTAACCGTTAGACAGTTAGTAGTTACCGTTAAGTGAAGGGTACAAATACCCTCACTTAACAGTAAAGGGTGGTAGGTGTTGTTATCATTTCCCTCCAAATCGTTTCCTTAAACGTGTGTATATAGATCATAGTACGTGGTGATCAAAGTGTTGTCGATCACAAAAACATCAACCGTCAACACCTTAGTCCCTTAAGCTCAGTCATTTAACATATAGTTTGATTTCAACTTGTTTTGAGTTTCGTCTGAAGCCTACATTTACTTTAATTCTTTAACCGCAAGCTAACACCGGGTTAACTCATTTGTTAATTATGTTATTTATGTAAGCATATAGGTTTTCTAATTATAACTCTTAACTCTATATTACTTTGTTACTTTCATCATAAGTGGATATATAATAATACTTTTATAAGAGCTTCCTAATCTACCTCTACATGTACAACCGTTAGTCTACATAGTGGTATTTATTATGCAATTTTATATACAATCTTACATGTGATGTTGTAACATAAAGCAAAGTGGTAAAAAAATAAATAAATAACACATCAAAATTACCAAAATAATAACTTTAAAAAAAAAGAAACAAAAGCTTGAATCAACCAAAGCTTTTCTCGGTAATCAGTGTTACTCTCAACTCACTCAAAGTCACACGCGCATATACCAAAGTTATTACACCACCCCTGCTAAAATGCGCACCTACCATAACTTAAAACACTAACAAACCCTAAACAATAATCTAGACATTAATCCAAAATTAAATGCAAATTAACACCAAAAAACGCACACACTTAAAAAACCGTTTAACAGTTAACACAAAACGTATGCCACCATAACCACCACCGACGCGGTGGCCAACGCCACCGTCATCGCCGGAGCTTCCACGCCGGCGACGCCGTTACTAGCGTTACTGTTCTCGGAGTCGGCGGTAGGACCGTCGGACGGAGCAGGTCCGGCGGTCGGAGATGACGTCGGAGGAGCCGGAGGAGAGAGGAACGGCGACGGTGCTGCAGCAGGCTCCGGCGATAAAGCGGCAGGCGCCGGAGACGACGCCGGTGAAGTTTCCGGCGAGAGCGACGGTGCCGGAGACGGAGATTTGCCGAATAGCTCCGTCGGAAGGAGGAGACTATCGACGGTGAAAATGCAGAGCGGCGTCGCATCGAGAACCGTGCTAGCTAAACGTGAAGTTCCGACGCCGGAGTCTAGAGTAACCGAATCTCCGGCGGTTTCGACGGTGAGATCGTACTTTCCGGCACCGTTCGTCGCGAGTGTGCTTAACGGATCCTTCGTCGTCTTCAACGAGCCTTTAGGAGTATAACTCGCAAGTGCGTGATACTGCAACAGAGCCACAAGCTCCGCATTCGACAATTTGCTCAGATCCGGAACTCCGGTGGCCTTAAACGCCTCATCCGACGGAGCAAACACCGTCAATCCTTTCTCCGCCGCTGACTGAAACATCTTCAACACACCTGTATCACTAATCAGCTTCACAAACGTCTTACATCCAGCTTTCTCCAACAAACCTGTGATATTCACATCAGCCGACGGAGCCGGAGCCGTTAGTATCCCCGGCGCGATGATCGGCGCGTTGATCTCCAACACCGATATGTTGTACGGAATCTGCTTAACAGATTTCGTGTACGTCGAATCGAGCTTCGATCCGGCAACCGCCGATCCGAATCCGACCTTACCGCCTTTCAAATCGGTGATGTTAACGAATCCGACGTTCCCCGGCGCATTTCCGGTGGTCTGATACAGAGTCGTTGACAGCGTCGTACCGTCGGAGATCGCGTGAAGCTTTTTGTTATCGTAGTAATCTAACAAAACGTGAAGGCTCAAAACGCCTTTGACGACGGCGAGCGGATGTTTTCCGGCGAGTGACGAAACGACGCCGTTGTTGAGCACGAGAACGGTGATTGTCTCACGGCTGTTGATCTCGTCGGCGAGCTTCGTTTGCGAGAGGTAGTTGTTGAACTCGCTGTACTCCGGGAACTCCGATAGAATAGCGGTGATGTTGTGGCCGGAGACGACGGTGAAGACGGTGACGACGGTGGTGATGAAGAAGATGAGGCGTAATGCACCCATGGTGGCGCAGGTTAGCAAGGAGTGTGTTTAGCTGAAAGTAGAGTGTATGGGGGGGGGGTTATTGGGTTACGAGAAGTGTTGCAGAGTTTAATAGGGTTTTAACTTAACCATGGTTAGGTGAGTGTTGACTAGGGTTAGTGTTAAACCTGTGAATGGGAGGGGGGTGGGTACTGACTATTTAAGTGGAAATCAAAATGCTCTTATTTTGGTCAAAAAGACAAAAATGTCCTTATGGTTAACCATCTTTTTTGGTTTTGTGCTTTTGTCAGATTCTGGTTTGTGCTGTGGAGGTTTGTACTTCTTGCATTGAATGTTGTACTTAATTTTAAGTATATTGTTGTATTGTTTTTACTTTTTACGGACTATTTTCTTTTAATTATATATATTTTTTGTATTTATTAAAATTTTGTTGAGTTAATACATATTTATTGAAGGCTTAACATCAGTTTCACCACGATTGTGTTAGTAAACTACGTTTTGATCTAACATTATTAATCTTTTATTTAAGTTATAGTATTTATTCAAGTAACCGAGTCGCGGGTAAATATTATCTATATAAATTATGTGATACTTAAAATCAAGAGTGAGATGTTGTTTGTGGTTTGTCTTTTTTTCTTTTCTTCTATGCTTGTAGGTCCAATAGATACCGTCATTTTGATTTCATGTTGAGGTATGTTGAGGTGCTTGATCCCTAATAACTCTCTTCCACTTAATTACAAAACTATGCATGGATTTGGTATGTAACGTCACTATCTATGTCTCCATCATCTTGTACATACGATCTTAAATACTTGAACTTAGTTGTTTGTTGCATTGCTTGACCTTCAACTTAGCATATTTCTGAAAAACACAAAAACACATAATACATACATTACATTCTTGGGTAAATATACACGGGTCGGCTCTACAATGTAATTTGTGACGCGTTGGGCTTTGGCCCCCCTAAGGGCCGTTTTAAAAGAAATATTTATAATGGGTTTTGGTATTGTATAGTTCAATGAAATTTTGAAGCGAGAATAACACTTGATAGTTGAGTTCTAATAAAAATTTTAATTATTTGATAGGTTATTAAAGAAACACTGTCACACAAATCACAAAGCAAACAACCTCTTCTAAGTTCCTTCTTCTCCGTTAATCTGATCGACATCGGCTAGCACCTTTTTTGTTTAAAGAAATCAAATATCATCGACTCAAGACTAGTATACCAAAATTTCTTTGATTTATTACTTTTGTTCAAAGAAATTTGATTAGGTTGCTTTTCTTTAGATTGCGTTTTTCAAAAGGGCCTCAATTTGTTAGTTCGATTGGGACCCCAAAAAATATTGAGCCGGTCCTGAATATACATCTCCAGATCATTAGCAAGATAAAATCAAAGTAAGAGGAACACTTGGTGCCCACTCGTAAACTTGTAAGAGTTAGTAGATTGGTGATCCTTTCAAATTTGTGATAAAGGGGAAAATGTAGGTGATCTCTACCTTATTCATGTAAATTTATTGGTGATCAGTGTTAAGTTAAGTAAAAAATTGTAAATAGTGATCTCTACTGATTTTTAGAGAGAATCTAATAGTAAAGATAACACAACTCGGTAGCACAAGACCCGTTTCATCCCAACTAGTCAGAAACACGAGAAGACCGGCTTGGTATTTGGAGTGAGAACCCGTCCAGTGAGTTAGTTGCATGGAATAAGTATTGTTTTTCTTGTTTTCGTAAAATAGCTTGAAGTAAGATTTGAGAGTTGTCTTTCCATCTTTTTAGCATATGAGGTTCATGCCTTATTGTAGAGTTCACAATTAGAGGTTAGGGAAATCAAAAAATTATATTTTGCAAAAACTTATTTATGTATGAAAACTTCATAAGTTTGCGAGAATTTTTGGGTCAAGGTGGATTATGCGAGAACTTTTAAAGTGTATACTTGTATGCAAGAACTACGTTGATATATGAGAACTTCTCAGGATGCGAGAACTTTTATATTTTACGAGAACTTTGCATGTTTTAGTATAAAAAAAGATTTTGTGTGCATTTTTGTAATGCATGTATATCCTTGTTCACTATGTTCATTGTAATTCTTTTGTATACAAGTTGTTTTAATGAACGTGAATGGAAACGTTTATTTACTTATGTTTGTTTAGTTGTTTTGATTTTTATTAATTGTTTAATCATAGTTTGATTGTGATGATTATTGATTCTGTCTTTGTGAATCGATTATTGATCCAATTTGAGCTAATTAAGAGAATTCCCGTCCTTTACACTTATTTGTTCAAGTTGTCCTTTACACTTATTTGTTTAGTTGCACATAACCTCCCAATGCACCCTCCAAAACTCTCCCTCGCTACGTTTGATGGAACTAACCTCTTGAATTGGTTTTTTCAAGCAGATCAATACATTATGTTTTATAAAATCGACCCACCCACCTCAACATTTACCTATGTTATCCTTTAACCTTTTTGGTGACACCAGTGTTGTAAAAGGCGGTCTAGGCGGCCGACTAGGCGGGGAGTAATCGCTAGTCGGCCCCTAGCCTTGTCGATTATGGCTAGTCGGTGCTATTAGGCGGTAGGCGGAGCCAGGCGGCCCTAGTCGGAGAAAATCGGCTGTAATCGGGCCTAGGCGGTGTTACGGTCAAAGTCGGTCAACCCTACTTTTTTCTTATTTAGATCTGATTCAAAACCCATTTAACCTAAATAACTCACCTCCTCCACTGCCGCATCACACCTAAATCACCTCCCTCGGTTAGAACGGCGACCTCGCGGCCTCGCTCGCTTCTCCGGCAACCGCAGCAGCAGCAGCAGCGACCGCAGCAGCAGCAGGAACGACTTCTCTCCCTTCTTGCGCGACCGTAGCAGCAGCGGCGGCGGCTTCTCTCCCTTTCTCCGGTTGTGAATTTGTGCGGCAGCAACAGCAGCGGCTTCTGCCTTCTTGAGCTCTTGACTCTTTCTTGGTACACGGTAATTGAAATTGTGATATATCATATATTACTATATTAGTAGATATCATTATCTTGGTACACGGTAATTATATATATATATTGTGAATTTTGTGATATATTATAGATTTATAGATATCATTATATTGTGAATTTGTGTCTTGTGATATATTATTGTGATTTGTGAATTGTGATATATTAGTATTATTGTGATATATTATTGTGATTATTATTGTCATATGTCAATTATATATGTATATTGTGATTATTGTCATATGTCAAATTTACTAGTTTACTAACTTAATTATAGCATTTAGATATTTAAATGGCATCCATGGAATCAACGGCTAGTCAAGGTACAAAACGAAAGTCGGATGATATCGGTTGGGAATATGGGAAGTTGGCCGATGCAAACAATTTAGATAAGGTGCAATGTAAGTTGTGTGATAAAGTTATGTCCAAGGGGGTTTATAGATTAAAACACCATATTGCAGGCATAGAAGGTAATGTTTCAAGTTGTAAAAAAGCAACAAAAGATGATCAACTTAGAGTTCAAAATGCACTTAGTGAGTTTAAAAACAAGAAAAAGGCTAAGCAAGATAGTGATGAATCATTGAGAGCCGAGGTGAACATTGGTAAAGAAACAATGGACCTCGATGATTGTTTTGGAGAATTAAAGTACCTCGATCTTTGGTCCTATGGATAGATTTGCAACATCCAAAGATAAGTGGGTCAAAGAAAATAGCAAACAAAGTAACCTCAACAATGTTGTTAGAAAAGAACAAATGATTCGTGTTAAAGAATACATTTGTAAATGGGCATACGAATGTGCTATTCCATTTCATGCTTTTGAAAGGGATAATTTCAAAACATTGTTGGAAGCAGTTGGTCAATTTGGACCTAATGCCATGCCTCCTACTCGATATGAGATAGGAGATACCTATTTAAAAAAAGAGGTTGAAAGGACTAAAGCCTCTTTAAAAAAATATGAAGAAGAATGGAAATATATAGGATGCTCTATTATGACCGATGCATGGTCCGATAGACCAAGAAGAAGCATTATGAATTTGTGTGTGAATTCAAAGTTAGGTACTATCTTTTTGTCATCTAAAGAATGTTCGGATGAAGCACACACAAGTGAAAACATTTTTGAGTATGTAGATAAGTGTATTGAAGAGGTTGGTCCGGAAAATATCGTTCAAGTTGTGACCGATAATGCATCTAACAATATGGGTGTATCAAAATTGTTGAAGGAGAAAAGACCAACTATCTTTTGGACATCGTGTGCAACACATACTATAAATCTCATGCTTGAAGGTAATAGATTTAAATATTTAATTGTACTATGTTTATAATTTTATTGTTAGTGGCCTACTAATATATGTCCCTTTATTTGTTTTTGAAGCTATTGTGGATTAGCAAGGTACAAGAAAACCATCGATCAAGCAAAAAAACTAACGGTGTTTATTTATTCTCATCACAAAACGTTGGCCATGATGAGAAAATATACAAAGAAAAGGAATATTGTGAGACCGGGAGTTACAAGATTTGCTTCCGCGTTTCATACCTTACAAAGTTTGTTAGAAAAAAAGTCTCAACTCAGGCAGATGTTTTCTAGTGAAGAATGGGAGAAAATGCAAGTTTTCAAAGACGGTTAAAGTGAAATTCGCCTTTGCAACGGTTATATCTCCTTCATTTTGGAGCGGTGTTACTACTTGTTTGAAAATTTTTGCCCCATTAGTCAAAGTCCTTCGAATGGTCTATGCGGATTGGAAGCCGTCAATAGGTTTTATATATGGTGAGCTTAAAAGGGCAAAAAGTAATATTATCAATGCCTTGAATGACAATAAAAGTACATATGAGCCTATTATTGATATTATCTTAAAAAGTTATCGAATAAGCTTGATACATGCTTATATTTGATTGCCCACATTTTAAAGCCATATTATTTTTATAATAATCAGGAGATCCGAGATGATTTAGATGCCAATGATGTGGTGGTTGATTTGGTTGGTGTTTTATTTCCCAAAGATTATGAAATACAAAACATAATCTTATCAGTTGAGTTGCCAATTTAAAAGAGTAAGCAAGGAAAATTTGAGCGTCCAATCGCACTTAAAGGATGTGAAGTGAACGATGATAAATTTGATCCGGGTAATGCAAATATTGTTCATTTAAATTTTCATATTTGTCGTATTAATATATTATATTTGTTTTAACATTGTAGCAAATTGGTGGGGAACACATGGTAACTCAACTCCAAATTTAAAAAAATTGCTATGAGGAGACTTTCTTTGACGACGAGTTCATCCGAATGTGAAAGAAATTGGAGCATGTTTGAAGGGGTTAGTGACTTTTAATATATGTTATGCTTACTTTTTTTGTTGAATTTAATTATTTATTGTTTATGTTTCACTATTTAGGTACATACAAAAAAAAGAAATAGACTAGAGGCGACTAAAATGAATGATCTTGTTTTTGTACAATTTAATGCAAATTTGATGGAGAGAAACAAGAAAATAAAGTTGAGAAATCATAAAGTATTTATAGCCAAAGATGATAGAGAAGGTAAAGAATAGATTGTTGATGATATAAATGAAGAATTTGAGCCGGAGGTACCTTAGGATGTGCTTAGTGAAGCCGCGGGTGTTGATGAAGTTTTATGTAATCGAACAAGTGCTAGGACAAGTGATAAGGCAGGTGCATCAAGAGAACTATATGCTGAAGAATTTGAGTCGGAGGATGAGGAGGAAGTAGATGAAGATGTTGAATACGAGTCGGATGATGTTCAAATCATTGAACAATATGGACAAGACGATGATGAATTTTAATCTATTTGAACTTTGAAGTATTAGAACTACTATGTTTTAATTTTTATGTGTTGAAATATTTGATCTCTAAACTTTAAAACACTTGATTGTTATTTTTATGTTTAGTTAATTATGTTTGAAGTATAATAATCCTAACTATACATATAATTTATAAAGAATACATATAAAATCTCCAAACCGATTAATCCCGATTAATCTCGATTAATCCCGATTAATCCCCACCTCACCACCCGACTAGCGCCTAGCGATTTTTACAACACTGGGTGACACCCTAAGTTGGCATAAGTATCTTCACAATACCGATTGTTGACCACATGAAAAGCCTTCATACATTCTTTAGAAATTCAATTTGGCCTTTCCACTATGATAACCATCAAGCCGCCTTGTCAAGCTCCGCCAAACTACCACCATGTCGCGTGTGTCACGAAGTTTGGAAGATTAAGCAATTATATGTTGGACTACCTCAGGTCGCCTTGTTGAATTACCCCAATTGGCCAACCCATTGACCTGACTCCTAAATCTGCTCCCACAAATGAACACCCAAATATAACCATCCGCGATCACCACCCCTAACAACCCCCGTGTTCGCTTATATTTATCGCTAGATGCAATCCAAAAAAGATGAGCAACCATACTTTGTTTTTCTTAACAAACATATTTCGAACATTCACAATTAATTAATCGAACATGATTCCTCATTCACGTTCGTTCATTTATTGAATCAACAAACATAAACGAACTTTTCATCAAATGGTTCACAAATAGTTTGCTGCATGTATGTTTGTTTTGTTTATAACCCTATGCTCTTTGTATGGTTCTAAGGATATTTGGATTCATATGGGATTGATTAGGTTGCAAGTAGGTTAAACGAATTTCACTTGCTTTGTGAAAACAAGGTACACGCCTAAAACATCTATTATGTTTCTTAATCGAGTGTCGGTGCACATTGTTTACACAAATTGTCGCTTCATGTGCTAAATATCAATATGTGTGATCAAAGCTTGACATAGTTGCAAAAGTTATCTTTATAAATAATCAAATGAAGTATCTTGATAAATAAACAAATAATATATTTCATATATTTATAATCAACCATCAGGTTGAGTGGTAGCCTCATGACTTTCTAAAAAGGAGGTTGTAAGTGAGTCCTACTAGCTACAAAATACTGTTGGTGAGCCGTGTTTTATCGCAATGAGCTTTTGGATGGTTGTTGGGCATGGGCTACCCGACGATGTATGTGCTCGTGGGCGTATGATGTGTGGGTAGCTCAGTTTTATTAGTTAGTTTTTTTTTAGAAAAAACATATTTTGATTATTTATATTAGAATGAAATTGAATATAAATGACCGACAATTTTGTTTAGCCCAAGCACCAAATGGTATCATAAAGTTTTTGTGGTGAGTGGTGACTTGTCATTCCATCCTTAATGATGGTTTTAAATGGGTTGTCATTATTTCGAGCACTCCATGGACCAAAGGGTCCAACCCTGCTAGCATGTTGGGTCAATGCACATAAAACTTAATGATTATTAAACCATATTACTCTTGGTTGGGTCAATAATTTCTTATGGATAAAAAACCGGGTAAAAGAAAAACTCTAGATTGTTCTTCTTCTTGTAATTATGTGATTATGCTTTTTATTTTCATACTTGTTGATTGTGTTTTTGTCTTAGTAGTCTTGTACTAAACGTTCTATTGTAGCTCATTGTTAGTTTTTTAATAGATTCTTGTCTTTTACAGAAAAAAAAAAAAGAAATTATACCATAATTTGGTTTTCAAATAAAAATTCTAAGTGAACAAATCAAATGTTTAAAGTTTAATTTTTAAAAAGTTTAGTAAATCATTCATCAACTATTTTGACAAAAATATGTTTATGTTCATATACTTGATATTAGAACAAAAAATTTAGAATAGTTCGTTTAAGTCGGCCCTAATCTTAAACAGCTTCATTTTCATGAATTAGGTTTTAATTCTTTCTCTTTAACTTCTAAGTTGGCCGGTAGATATTCAAGAGCATATATTTGATCGGGATCATGTCTATGATATCAATTGATAAAACGTAAGCACTTGATCGATTCATAAAATGACTCTTGAAAATTTTAGAGACAGGTGTTTCCGTGAACCTAACAAATGCCGTTAAGAAAACAAATTTATTCGTATAGTGTATCTTAAAGATGGTGTTGATGTTACCATAACATTACTATTTTCAATATTACATGTATAACTATTTATAACTTACAAAGTTATCATATGTCCATCACTTTTTGATTTGTTTTTTTACTCTCTTTGGAGCAACCAAGCGGACGACTATAGCTCTTTTTTTCTTTTAGCGTTTAACATATGATGTTTTATATATTTTCAAATGTATCTTGCGATTTGTTTATTTTTATTAACGTTTCGATTTAAATTTCATTCAAAACATTAATGATATACAAATCATTAAAGCACAAACATATAGTCTTAAGCTATTTTATAGTTTTGTTTTTCTTTATTTTAAACACCGTTTTCTTCTTCACTGGGGGAGAACATAATTTGGGTCGGCCCAAGAAACCTGAGACCAGACCGACCCGACCCAACCATTCTACATATCTATGATACGATCCTCGGTTACAAATTTATAGCTATTTCGGTTCTTGATTCGGTCGATAGGTTCGGGCTTGGCAACAAGTCCAATGTTCATATACACTCATAAAAGTAAAATGGATGTTGAGTTTGGTTCTTTTCATCGAAGACAACAAACCCAATGTTCAGATACACTCCCCACACTACTCCAGTCGCTCGCATATGTTGTCTCTTCCACCATCGATTCTCAACCCACCATTCGAAGCATCTCCGGGACGTATCCGACTTGACCCGACCCGAATTGGTCGACTTCATATGCCGTATGCTCGTGCTCCGTCGCTTTGACGCCTTAAACACCCTTCATTTCGACTTTTCAGACGACCTCTTAAACCAAGTATTAACAAATTTGAAATTGAACCCAAATGCGTGTTTACATTTCTTCCAATTAGCCTCAAAGCAGAACAAATTTAGACCCAATTTCAAGTCATACTGTAAGTTAGTTCACATACTGTCAAGGGCTCGTATGTTCGATGAAACAAGAGAGCAATTGAGGGTGTTAATTGGGCTTATGGAGGAAAATGATCATCTGGGGTTGTCTGTTTTTGGTGAATTAGTCAGAGTTTATCGTGAATTTGGGTTTTCTCCTACGGTGTTTGATATTATCTTGAAGTTGTATGCGGAAAAAGGGTTGATCAAGAATGCACTCCATGTGTTCGATGAAATGTCTAGACTTGGGAGGGTGCCTAGTGTGCAGTCTTGTAATGGTTTGTTGAGCGGTTTGGTTCGAAAGCGCGAGTTTTGGTCTGTTTTTGTGGTGTATGATCAGATGATCAAGATTGGGATTGTGCCTGATGTATGTACTTGTAGTATTGTTGTGAATGCTTATTGTAAGGATGGGAAAGTTGGGAAAGGTGTGGAGTTTTTGAAAGAGGCTGAGGAGGATATCGGTGTGGAGCCGAATGTGGTGACTTACAATAGTTTGATTGATGGGTATGTTGGTATTGGTGATCTGAGAGGTGCAAAAGGAGTGTTGAAAGTGATGAAGGATAGAGGTGTGTTGACGAATGTGGTTACGTATTCGTTGTTTGTTAAGGGGTACTGCAAACAGGGGAAAGTGGATGAAGCTGAGAAGGTGCTTAGAGATATGAAAGAAGAGAATCCGTCGTTAGTTTTAGATGAGCAAGCTTATGGTGTTTTGATAGATGGGTATTGTCGAATAGGAAAGATGGATTGTGCTTTCCGGATTCAAGATGAGATGTTGAAAGCAGGATTGAAGGTGAATATATTTATATGCAATTCGATGATTAATGGTTATTGTAAACTTGGCAAGTTGATGAAGCTGCAAGAGTGGTAGCAAGTATGAGTAAATGGAAGTTAAGGCCGGATGCTTACAGTTTCAACACGTTGGTGGACGGATATTGTAAGGAAGGAAATACAACTAAGGCTTTCGAGCTTTGTGAAAAAATGGTCCGTGATGGCATAGGCATAACTATTGTAACATATAATACTCTGCTGAAAGGTTTTTGCCTAACCAATGACATTGGTAAAGCTTTGAAACTTTGGCATGTCATGATGAAAAGGGGTCTAATGCCTAATGAGGTTGGGTATGGTATTTTGCTTGATGGGTTCTTTAGAGTTGGTGATCTTAAACGCGCTTTAATACTGTGGAAGCAGTTTCTAGCTAGGGGATTCATCAAACCTGTTATTGGGTTTAATACAATGCTTAATGGATTATGCAAGATGGGAAAAATGGCTGAAGCAGAGCAGGTTTTTAATAAGATGAATGAACTTGGTTGTCCACCAGATAAAATCACATACAATACCCTTGCTGATGGTTATTGTAGAGCTGGGAACATGAAAATGGCTCTTGAAATTAAGGATACTATGGAACAAAAAGCCATCCCATTGTCTGTTGAAATGTACAACTCACTTATAACTGGATATTTTAGATCGAAAAACTTGATCAAAGTTACAGAACTACTTAAGGAGATGCAAAACAGGGTAATAATCCCTAATATTGTAACCTATGGTGCACTTATTTCTGGTTGGTGCAAAGAAGGGATGCTGGATAACGCCTTTACTATGTATTTTGAAATGAAAGAAAAGGGTTTAGCTCCTAATGTTGTCATATGTAGCACAATAGTCAGTGCACTATATAGGTTTGGTATGAATCATGAAGCAAACATGATGCTATATAAGATAATGGATTTTGATCTTTTACCCGGAGATGAAAGTTTTGGGAAATTCTTTGAATTTGACATGGGAAAATCAAAAGTCGAAAAGTTTTCTGATATTGTTGATGGATTTATGGAAGGTGATCGTTTTCCCAATAATGTTGTGTACAATGTAGCTATTGCAGGGCTATGCAAACTTGGAAAAATTGATGATGCAAAAAAATTTATCTCTTCATTATTACATAAAGGGTTTATTCCTGATATTTTCACTTATGGTACCCTCATTCATGCTTTATCATCTACTGGTGAAGTTGATGAAGCTTTTAAATTACGTGATGAGATGTTGGAAAAGGGTATTGTTCCTGATATTACCACATATAATGCGTTAATAAATGGTTTATGTAAATCAGGGAATCTTGATAGAGCGATAAGACTCTTTCATAAGCTCAGTTTAAAAGGGGTTGCTCCTAATGTCATCACTTACAATACTTTGATAGATGGGTTTATTAAGACTGGAAATACTCGTGAGGCACTAAAACTGAAAAAGAAAATGGTGCAAGAAGGTATTGATCCTTCAGTTGTCACATATTCTTGTCTGATCAATCATGTTGATAAGAATAGAGAAATGATAGAAGCTGCTTTGTGAAAGTATCTGTCAAACATTGGTTGCTGCTTTGGGAATTGCATATCAGACTCTGCCATCATACGAGTTAAGTTCAGGGAGCAAAATTGCACCGAAGACAACGTACGTTCAGCTCAATGACAGTAATTCACAATTGATGTAGGTATGCTCACCAACTCTGTGAATAGTTTTTTTATTTATACTAGGATTTTCTGATTTTTAGTTTTATATGCTTTTGCATATACAGGTTTCCCTTGCTATAACATCATTGGTTATAAAAGCACCACATGATTGAGCTGGCTAACACTGTGGAGCTAAGTTAGGGATATGAGGTAAAATACTACTTGAGGTGGTGCTGATATGTTTGGACTTTATATCTAATAAAAAACTTGTCTTTAGGTCACTTATCAATCAGGACGCAGTGGTACGAGCAGTGAAACCTTTTTTAAGGTATATATTTACTAGCACCTGTTAAATAGTATGCGTTTGATTAGAATATCATGATCGATAGCATATTAGTAGCCAGGAGCTTGCAAGTAAATGTATTAGAGAATAGATATCCCATGTGGCCATGCATAAACAGCATAACAACATCCTCCAGGTCTAAGATGGTTAAATACGGAATGAATATATAATGATTTGCATACTATTTAGTATACTGTTATCAATCGAACTTATATTACTCTGAAATTTATTCATTCATTTTGTCCTTAGAATATTATAAAGCATGTATCTTTTTGCTGACTATCGAATATTAAGATAATTAATTTTGCAATATGTTATCTAGAACTTATTTGGCGCGACAACTGATACAACGCACCCCTTGGAATGGCCAATGGTCAAGCTACTACACAACCCAGAAAATGGCTAAAGTTGTTCTTATGAAAGCTCAATCTCTAATGGAACAGACAAATGATTTGTATGCTTTGTATACAGAAGGATAAACATTAACGGATTAAGTTAACACTTAAGAGTTATCCGATCGTCTCGTAAGAAATTTTAGGCCTGGTTTTTCAGCTGGTTATGCAAATTCGGGGAACAAGTTGTTGGCCGTGATCTGACCATTATAAATACACGTCTCGTTGTAAATCGTATCAAGTTTTGAAACTGATATAACATCTCTCTAGTCATGTCGTAGATTTACGACGTAAGCTCTGATGTCAAATGTACCATGTTATATACATATGTTATTTTGTTGTTCTAGTTCTATTCATTTCTTTTTATATACCCAGTGCTTGATTACGCTCATGCTTTCCACAGGTTTCGAGGAGGAGCCCGATCGTTTCGTGATCTGATGTACGAAGTATTACCCTACGCTTTGAAGTATTCTTTGATCACCCATGATGTCTAACATTACAAGTCAATATTCCAAAGATTACATTTCAATATGGGCTCAGCAAAATCATGTAGAAATCGGATCAAATAAAAGTGTTTTTTTTTCTCTGTAAAAGAACATAGAAAGTGATCTGGACCGTTGATCTTATATATACATCAAAACTAATTGTAGCAATATTTATGAAAATATATTCAAAGAATGGCAACACATAGAAGAGTTGGTACATAGCAACATAAGTCTTATTTTAGGATATTGGCCTTCAATGAGCATCTGATGCTGAAATCGGATAGAAGATCAACCGCGATTAGCTCTAGGTTCCACTCCCACCGTTTTCAGGTTCGTAGAGTCGCTAGCCCTGCAAGTGTATCAACAAATATACATACGGAATTCCAAAGAATACATGGATAGATGACAAAGAAACTACACACATACCGGTGGGTTGCAGAGACGTCAGGGGCGTGATCCATGGGGACCGCATCATCACGTTTTTGAATGTGAGCCACTTTCCTGAGGACCGATCTGCTAATGAACTTGTCTCCAGAAGCCAGGGCCGAGTCTGGGGTGTCGACCTCTGGCATCATGCTTCGGTTGGTCTTGTTGACCTGCACGCCCGGGTGGTGAAACAGCTGTTGTGACACGCTCCTGACCGCCAGAAACACCGCCCCCCCTGTAAACCCAAGCAAGATGTATATCGGGAACATGTCGGCTTGTGACTTGAGCTTATTCGCCCCACTAGCATTCGTGTTGGCGCCATATTTGGCGCTGGTTGAGGAAATAGACGCTTGTTGGCTGCACCTAGAAATCGATCGCCAGCAATACCTCTGCATATCAACATTCCATCATTCATTTGAATTTACAAACATATATAAACATATGCTATCCTCATGCCGTTCATGAGGATAGCATACGTATGTGTACATTACGCGTGTTAATTAATGGTATACGAACCGTAGCAAACAAAGCCATGGTGAATTGAATGAATATTTGATGATGAATAATGATCAGGATGAGGGTTGATTATGCATATAGGTTGTGTTAATGTGATGGTGCATGTTAATGCATGCATATGCATAGGAGATGAAGGACACGTGGCATACATATATAGCTCTACAATGCAACTGAAAATGCAGTTTCAAAATATTGCGATATCGGGGGAATAGGATTGAGACTAGCGGTACAGAGTATAAACATATGTATGGTCATGGAGATGCGTTTACTCGGTATAAACTCAAAAATAATCATATATCCAACACTGAAATTCATCAATCGACTTACCTGTTAAAATAATCATATGGGTGTGTTTATGGAGATACAAGTAAGGGTGTGCTTACTAATCTCATAGAAAAAATATGATATCAAACATAATACAAAATTTACAGGTTTAAGTTTAGTCTAATCGGATTTGGGTTAGTTTTAGATCGACTTTACTAATGCGATAGAAAAATACGATATCAACCTCTAGTCTAGGGGTGTGTTAGGTCATAAGCATACGTTGTCGAAATTTAGAGTGTTAATTAAAAATACGATTAGCGGGTAGATTTAGCTTCATCTAGTCTACTTGTAGTAATTTAGAGTGTCAAATTAAAAAACGTGACAAAATTGAATTACCTTACAAATACAAAATAGTATCCCTTCTAGTTCCCTATAACAGTCTTATGTATAAAAGTCAACATTCATAAGATACAGAAAATCGTGTGATGTTACATATTGCAATTTATTGATATTAAAAATTGCTTACAGTCTTAATCGTATCTTAAAATACATTAAAAAAATAGTCGATATGCTTAATTTTCATCAGTAACCTTGTCATGACTAGTGATTCTGAAAATACAAAGGGTGTATTAGGTTTGCTAGACTTTTTATAAGAATGGAATTTATCAAATAATTAAACTGAATTTGAAATTTGTCAAAATAAAATGATGTGAAACATAAAGAAATTAGAATGTATATTGAATTTGTAATATATTAATTAGGGTAGCAAAACATTAATAAATGAATTAAAATATATCGCCCTCCTATCACCTACCGGGTGCTGTCGCCGGCCCTAGTCACAGGCGACTAGAGCAGGGATGACAAGACAACAGAGTGGTGGCAGGGCTACGATTGCAATGGTGGCGTTGACGGTTGGGGCAGTGGCGACACGGAGGTGCACAAAGGGTGTTGAACGAATTAAAGAGAATTGAATTAAATTTTATATATTTATAAGTGTACTTCTTATATTATATGAAATGGTTGTAAGTAGAAAAAAGTAAAAAATATTACTTTTCATATATAAATTTAGTAATACACTGTTCATTCTTTATTTTTTATATATTGTTTATTAATTGTAATAACTCATGTCTCTCTCCTTCCTTTAAAATATTATTTGTTAAAACTTTAACCTTGTAAACAACCAAACCATCCAATCCCACTATAGAGTAACTCGGATCCAACAAACACTTTTGAGTGAAAGTTGAAGAGAACGATGAACAGCCAAACCATCCAATCCCATTTGTAAGCGACGTGATTTTAGCAGCTTCTTCTCGAGTTGCATTAGCTAAAGTGGATATACCATCCCACATTTTTCTACCTTTCTCCTTTGTAGTTACAGAGAACGATGAACATATATATTTAAAAGCACATAAGATCAAAGTTGAAGAGGACGTGAGAAATGTAATACGTATATAGAGATAGGATTAAATACAAAATGGATTGTGTCTAAAAAGCATAGTTGATTAAAGGAAATTAATGGTTGCGATGGTAAGAGGAGAATAAAAGGGGCCGGAGGGGCACTTTACAACCTACAATTATCAACTCTTTTTCAATTTTCAATCTTCGTTGGTCCATTTACACGTAAATAAATCTTTATGTGACATCTTTTTAAGAATTACATCATAAAATCTAGTATTTTCTATGTTTATATGAGTATGGTATTGCTATACTTAGAAAAAAAAATAGTTTAAAAGAACTTAATGCAAAATTGGATGAACAGTGATGTTATACCATTTCACATTGTGTATTTATACCATTTTACATTGTGCAGTTATACCATTATACCGTGTTCCTATGTCCATGACTAGAATGAGTTTTGATCATACAACCAGCCAAAAACCGTGCTGTTTTATGCGTGTATAAATGACGCAAATACCCCTCACATATGAAACCATTATTTTAACTTTCCTTTTTTCTAACAATTAACTCACACACACCCTTTAATCGTACCGTTAAATCTATATTTTTTTCTCACTATTGACTTGAACTGCACTCAAAAGGAAACTTTTGATTAGATTCTTTTCATAAATAATTAAATATAAACAACTTGTTTTAATTTTAGTTGTGATAAGTAGCTTACAAATTTGGGAAAAGGCCCTATCATGTGCAATTACACCTAATACCCTTCAAGACACTCATCAAATTCCCTTGTATATTTGTATTTCATCATATGTTTGTAGCTTAAAATTCTGCAGCAGATACACTGGTGTCCTACACGTATATGTAAGTTCCTTTTTACTGCCATGGGCCAATTTCTTTTCATTCTGTTTTCATTAAAAGACAGACTTTTTTTTTAAAATTTTTTTTATCATTTTGTTTTCTGATATTTTAGATTGCCATGATGTTTCTGTAAACTATTTTGACTTTTAGAGATCAAATGACAGGATTTAAGCAGCTTGGAACTAGTTTCAGAAAATTGTATTGACTTTTGAAGTTTATAAGTACTAACAGCTTGAAACTTTTCATAACAATTCATATCAGCAGAATTTGAAGAGGGGTCAGTTCTTGAATTATTGCAGAAAGTTTCTTTCAGATTAGGAATAGCTTAAAAAACTGAATCTTTTAGTTGATTTTTTACTTCAAAATCGAGTCTTTTATGAAATTTTCGTATGTTGATCTTCCATTCTTAATTCTTATAAAAGTCAATAATCATGCCTTCTGGGATTTAAAGTAACTGGGATTTTACTTCACGAGTTGAGAAAAATCATTTCGATATAAAGATGTGTCCAAATATAGTTTCGCAGTGAGTGAAAAGGTGTTCAAATAGAGCCAACGTGAATCAGATATCGATGGTTAAAGTAGAAGATATCGATGGTTAAAGTAGAGTCTTTGTAATGAAAACTAAAAGGAAATATTAGGTGGAAAGCTGTGCTACATTGGTGAACAATATAATCATAGCAGTAGTTAGATAAATATCATAAATAATATAGAATTATATACAACTTAATCATATTTTATAACAAATTGGACATGCAGACAAAACTATTCTATTTAGTTTTTATTCAAATCCATATCATGTTTGAATTTATTCTTGCTGATATACCCACACATCCCATTTTGTTTCTATTTAACCAACATAATTTATTAATCATTATATCCTTTAAACTTTAGGACTTGATCCTAAAGACCAATCAAGATCTCTTTTAAATTCTGCAATGGCTGTTGATGATTCAAGTCAAACTCCTATTAGGCTTGAGGTATCTCACTAACGAATTCTGGTGATCAGATGGTTAACGGATCTCCTTGACCCTTCTTGGTTCCGCCTGTATCTATTGTCACCAAAGTTTCATAAAGAAAACGACCAACGTGCATTTTGCAGCATCTAACAGAATTATATACGTGCAGGGAAAGTATAGCGCGATCATAATATGTTGGATTCTTGGACTTGGATCCCTCATCTCTTGGAATAGTCTTGCTTCCATTGAAGATTACTACTATTATGTATTCCCAGTGAGTTTTCAAGACCATAGAAGTCAAAATTTCCACATCTTCTTACATGTTGACTTTTTTTTTTCAATCTGCTTCACTTGACAAAAGTTCATTTTTTTCTTCAATTTTGCAAGGACTACCATCCTTCTAGGGTACTTACCCTTGTCTATCAACCTTTTGCCTTTGGAACAATGGCCTTTCTTGCATATAACGAATCAAAGATCGATACTAGGAAGCGTAACATTCTCGGATACACCATGTTCTTCATTGGGACCATGGCCCTCCTTTTAGTATGTATCATAACTATCACAAGTTGATCTTCCATGAAGAAAAAAATGTGTATACAAATTTCATACCTTTTATAGCGCATATGAACCTGATCAAAACGACAAATTTATCTATATATTGTTTGCAGCTAGATTTAGTTACATCTGGGAAGGGTAGCATTGGATCTTATGTTGGTATATGTCTTATTGTTGCTGTTTTCGGGGCAGCAGACGCCCTCATTCAAGGTGGGATGCTTGGAGATTTGGCTCTCATGTGCCCGGAGTTTATTCAAGTAATACATACAATTTATAGCTTTCATGTTCTTTTAAAGTACTCACATCTATCATCATATGTTAACATATATACCACTCTTTGTTCTAGTCCTTCCTAGCTGGTTTGGCTGCATCAGGAGCTCTAACTTCCGCCTTAAGACTACTCACGGAAGCTGTTTTCAGTAGCATTGACGAAGGTCTACGTAAAGGAGCATGTAAACTTCCTTATGACATAAATCTATTTGAATCTATCTGACTAATTAACATGAGTTTCTAAAGCTTGTTATGGTGTTTTGCAGTGTTATTCCTCTTAATATCCACACTTTTTGTGTTTTTATGCATCTTTCTCTATGCGTTCGTGTTCACTAAGTTACCAATTGTCAAGCACTACCGTAGGAAAGCAGCCCTCGAAGGTTCAGAAACCGTTTCATCAGATCTTTCAGCCGCAGGAATTCAAACAGACCTGACTGAAAAACTAGTGTGCATCCTAATGTTTCCATAAACAACTAGAACTTCATTAGTTTATAGTTTTAGATTAACACATTAACTCTAGCATCTTTCAGGTTGATGGTGATTCTAGTAATCTAGACAGGCTGAGCAACAAAGAACTTCTATATCAGAACTTCGATTACGCATTAGATTTGTTCTTGATATTCGTTCTGACGTTGTCAATATTCCCTGGTTTCTTATATGAAAATACTGGAAAACACCAGTTGGGCTCATGGTAAAACCCCTCTTATTTTGCAATCTAACATTGTATAACAGCGTCCCGCGAACAAGTGAGATTATTCTAGGATGATTAAGGCTTTACATCTTTTGAAACATGTTGTTTTGTAGGTATCCTCTTGTTCTAGTTGCTACATTTAACATTGGGGACTTAATATCGCGATATATTCCTCTAATACCATGCCTCAAGTTGGGATCACGAAAAGCGCTTCTCATCTTAGTCATGTCGCGTTTTTTGCTAGTTCCAGCCTTTTATTTCACTGCAAAATACGGTGATCAAGGATGGATGATTTTGCTCGTTTCCATATTGGGATTAACTAATGGTTATCTATTGGTATGCGTCCTCATGGCCGCACCCAAAGGTTATAAGGTAAAGTTACAACAGATTTTTGTTATAAAATATCATGTCACGTTTAAATTACTAATAACACGTTGACTTTTGTAGGGTCCAGAGCAAAATGCGTTAGGAAACATACTGGTGTTTTTCTTGTTGGGTGGCATATTTTTGGGCGCTGCTCTTGACTGGTTATGGCTTATCGGCAACGAAAGCTTTTAAAGCAAAACCAACAAAACCATTACAAAGATTATTGATGTTAATGCCCTTTAGATCAGCCTAGATCAAAGGTTGCAAGGTCTAGTTTTTATTTGTTTATAATATCTATAAACTAAACAAACACAAAGAAACATAAAAGTATCAAAGAAGTTCGTAATATCTTATACCACAAAACACCATCATCTCTAGTGGCCGATGGTGGAGAAATCAGAAGCACGATCCTTCGCCTATTTCTAATCAAAGCTTAAAAAGTTGTACACCTATATGTTCGCATTAGGCCCGTTTAATACATTTTTTAATATGTAAAAAGTTATACTTATAGTGCTTATAACATTAATGTTTTCCTTTAAAAATTTCAAATAATTATAATCCTTTCTTATTAATTTTTTTTATACATATTCTTGTATTTATTAATAAAATGTACGGTGACATATGGCCATTTGGGTCATCATTATGGGCTACGACTAATTCTTACTTGACCTCCACTAGGTCAAGGTCTTATGTTATACCTAACCTCACTCTTTAGTCTCTACGCGTAAACTTTATTCTCAACTTTTTTAAATTAAAAATGTTCAAGAGATATATTTGTCAAAATTCTTGTATTTAAAATCCAAGAATTTTCAAACTCTAACTTGTCTTACTTTGTTTTATAAGTGATTCTAATTTCATGCAACATATAAATTTAAATTCTGTTATCATAATTTCTTATACTAACAATAATAATATAGCTATGTAATTATATGATAAATTATATTATATAAAATATAAATCAATTATACCTTTATATTCATATAATTAAATAAGATGCTCGTTTAAACTATCAATGCTACATATGAAACTCAGGCTTAAGCTTGTTTTATAAATAAGCTTTTATCTCTAGACATGAGCTTAACTCGTCTCGTTTACACGTTCAATTATTACTTTAAAAAATCATAGTAAAATTTATTAAACCTCATATGTGAATTCAAATACCACCTCCTACTTTAACTTTTGACAGGGATTGCCATTAGAGGTAGATTCTTGTGTAAAGTAAACCCAAACTTATCACTCATGTCCATATCTTGTGGATTCATTCCTCCTTCAATCTTCCAGTCAAACTTGTAAATCAAAGACCCCAACATCACATGCAACAATCTATGAGCAAGAGGCAATCCCGGACATATCCTTCTACCAGCACCAAACGGAATCAACTCAAAATCATGACCTTTATAGTCGATCCCAGTTTCAAGAAACCTCTCTGGCTCGAACTCTTGTGGGTTCGACCAAACGTTGGGGTCTCGCCCCATGACCCACAAGTTGCACAAGATTTGTGAATCTTTTGCGACCTTGTAGCCTTGGATCTCGACGTCGGTAATGGCTTTATGAGGGACTAGAAAAGTAACCGGTGGGTGTAAACGAAGTGTTTCTTTAATAACAGCTTGTAAGTATGGGAGTCTGGAGATGTCTGACTCTTCTACACTTCTGTTTTCCTTTCCTATTGTTTCCATGAGCTCGGATCGCGCTTTTGACATTTTCTCTGGGTTGTGGATTAGCTCAGCCATTGCCCATTCTAACGTGCTTGATGTCGTGTCAGTTCCCGCAAGAAATAAATCCTGCTCGAATCACACAAGATATTTTAATGAATTTACAGATCTTTTATACCAAATCACTACTAGAAAATATGTATTTTTTTCTACGGACTTTCCTAGCAAAAAACTACGTGTCAGAATTTTCTATAAAATTATTTTCTTTAGAAAAATGTCTAAAAAATAATTTCCTATGTATTTCTGACCCTCTTTCACAGTAAATACTCAGTTTTCTAGTAGTGATTTCAATCGTCTAATCAAGATCAAAACAAGATTACTTACAAAGAGCAAGTTCCGAATGTCATCGATGCTAATCGATGAACTCTCATTTCGGCTGATGTCCAATAACAAATCCGTGAGATCATTGCTTGATGAAGATTCACCATGATCAGCTAAACCTCTTGTTCTTGCTTCGATTCGTGCACTTATATGTTGCTCGAATATCGCCATTAACTTGTCCGTATAAAAACCGGCTCGTTTCTTTAAACGTTGTGGATCAAACACGCGAAGAACGGGGAAGAAATCGGCTAAATTAGGGGTACCACCAACCTCCATCAAACCCCATACAAGATCCTTAAAGTCTTGTGAAGAAAGTGAATCATATTGAGCTATATCAATAGAGAATATGAAGTTTGAAAGTATGTTTAGGGTTGTAGTCGCCGCGGTTTGCCCGATATTTACGGTTTTGCCACTCTCCGAACATTCATGCACATAATCAAGAAGGTCATGAACCTTTTTCTTACGTAGGTGTTGGCTAGCATCAAGTTGTCGTACGGAGAACAAGTGCTCTTTCGATATTCGTCGTAGGCGCCGCCATTGATCCCCGATCGGCAACCAAACCATGGAGATTTTATGGCGGTCGTGGACCGTAGCCGCATACGGGACCGACCTACTCGAGAAAGACATATCGTGGTTTGAAAAGAGTTCTCGAGCTACTTCGTGAGACGAAACAACGATCATGGTGGTGGTTCCGAGCTTAAGGGACATCAGCGGCCCGTAAGTTTTGCTTAGGGCCGCTAGCGAGTGGTGTGGTTTGTCCCCGAGTTTGAAGATGCTTCCGATGATGGGAAGCGGGTATGGGCCGGGCGGGGGCGGTAGTCGGGCGGCGATCGATGATTTCCGGTGGGCGGATTTGGTAATGAAGGTGTAAAAGGTTATAAGAATGGAGAGTAATATGAAGATGATTGTGTAGTCCATTTGTTACACCTACTAAATATTATGTGTGTTATGTTGTTGATTTATATAATATATATTGTAGGTGTGAGTCAAAAGATGGAAATTTGAAATTCAATGGGTGGAAAGTTTTGCCGTGTGAAATAGGCAATAAGACTGGGTCATAATATCAACAATGAATGTTGTGTCAACACTCAAATATATTAATTTTCAAAGCGACAATTAGACTGTTAAGGGTTTAAATATTAAAAGTTTTTTTTTAGGGTTATTGGATTTTAATAATCATAATTTTTATTTATTGACTAAGATTAATTCTAATTTAGGAAATGTTTACAGTCACTTTTAACTTTGAACTTATTTTACTCCAATGATCTCTTATTAACCGAGAGTTAACTCTCGTTAGTTTTTTTTATTAAATGATGCCAACTTTTAGCCATTTTTCAACTCTAGCACCGCCTAGTCTTAGTTAGGTCCGTTTTCCATTGTCTAGCCTCCATCATCATCTGAAATCTACCTCCAACGAGTTCGGTGGTTCAAATCAGGAGGGGAGATTGACGAGTTTTTGGGTGCGGAAGTTTCAAATTGACGGACCTGATGATAGATTTCAACTTTCTGTTTAGTGTTTTGGCCATAAAAACAGTTCACGTCATCAAAAAACTAACGGGGTTAACTCTCATTTAGTAAGGGATCGTTGGAGGAAAATAAACCCGAAGTTAAGAGTATTAGTAAATATTTACTGAGTTGGGATTAATCCCTGCCAATAAATAAAACTTGAGATTATTAAATTCCAATAACCTTTTTCTTTAGAATGCTAAATACATCCCACTCAATTTTTTTACATCCTACTTTATGCATTAATTTTATATAATTATATGTTTGACCATAATAAACCAATTAGATCGGTTGAATTACCTTTAAAGTGATAAAAGATATTAATGAAAGTGAGTGGAACATTAATTACAAAACTTTATCTAAGGTATTAAATGCATCACTTAAAAAAATTATATAATCTTTTTGAAGTTTTAGACTTATATTATTTGGAAAATAGAGTGAATATTTCAAAAAATAAACACATATATTCTATTGTTTAATTCTGATTAATCGATCGATGAAATTAGTGACATTAATTCATAATATAAGTGAATATTTCAGGTGCCCTTCAAACGTGATCAAAAGTTATACATTATATTTTTTATGAATTAAAACTAACTAGTGTAAATAAATTATTGTAAATACATGCATTATAACTATATTAGCAAAAAAACCAAATAAACATGAGTTTAACAAAACATCGTTCCAAATAGTAAAAAATAATTTAAAACTATGGACTATCACCATAAAACTGCAAATAAGTTTTATGGATTAAAAGTTGTAATAAGGGAAATAATACTTTATTCCGAAAAAGTAAACTTTGAAAAATCGTTAAAATAACATAATTAAAAAAACCTTTTTAACATGTATTTATTATTGTTTTTTTTACGGGTGGTCCTTGTGATTTGAGTAAAATTTTGGATTTGTTACTTAAAGTTTTAAAATTATGAATATGGTCCCTAATGTTATAGTTATCTTTAATCTATGTTCACTACTCTATTAGTTCAGTTAGTGATGTTAAAATTGTCAAAATAATTATTTTACTTGTAGTGATTATCAATCTAATTTCATTTTATTATAATTTTTTATTATAAATATTTATTATTTAATACACAAATAATATTTTTTCAAAATATCTTCTTTTAAATGTTTGGTTTATAAATTTTTTAAAACCAATATGCAGGTGTGTTTAAACCTTTATAAAAATGTCTTCTTTTATAAAGACGTTTAAAACTGATTTTTTTTAAAATGTTTAAAAAACTAAGAATTTGTTTAAGAAAAGATGTTTTACAAAATGAATGGTTTTAAAATCAAAAAGAACTTTAGAAAACCAACCAGTTTAAAAAATCAAAAAGTTTTGGAATGACGTATAAAAAACAACGGTTTAAAAAACATGTTTTTAAAAAGTTTTTTATTTGTGTATTTAAAACATATTTTATTAAATAATAATCTTATTAATAATGAAATTGTAAAAATAATATAAAAATAAAAAAATATTGAAAAACAAAAATCTAATTTTTTAAATAAAATTAATACTATAGTTTAAAAGATAAATAAATAGATGACTAATACGAGTAAAATGCTAATTTTTATAATATTTAACATCACTAACGTTTGACTAACAGACATAGGAACCATATATGAAAGTGAAAAATTTTTTAGGAACTATATTCAAAGATTTTAAACTTTAAGGATTAAATGCAAAATTTCAACATAACCACGGAATCCATGTAATTTACTCTTATTATTATTTAATTTATAAGACCACATAATAAAATAATAAATGCTAAAATGTATCAAAGCTAATCAATGATTTGTAATAATAAATGATTATAAAATAAGGTTAGTAGAGTAGTGTGCAAATATCAACACCCTCTAATTACACTCTATTCTATTTTTTAGTCACACCCCACTCTACTATATTAATTAGGTTGATAACAACCACACCAATCAAACATGAGTTAACACAAAAATTAATTAGCATATAATGTTATAATAGTGTTACTAAATGTGGTGCATATGATTTTTCGTGAAAATCTCATGCTAGACAACTAATTTAATGTAAAAAATTAAAACAATTGTTATAAATTCACTTTATTCATAAATCAATTTATTATTACCATTATTAGTTTTGCATTTAAATACAAAATCTAATATAAATTAAAGAAATATTAGTTTATCAATCAAAATTAACATTTACTCTAGCAAAAATGTAATTTTTGCCTCAAAAGAGGCTTTTGTAAAGAATTTAATTTGTATAAGTTAGATAATTTTGATTTGTATATTTATTATCGACAAATTTAGTTCAAATTAGATAAATTTGATAAGTTTTATCGTTGTAATCTTTGTGTAACTTTAATTTTTAATATTTCTATTTCACTTGTTTGTTACTTAACATCTGGCTAGTTTCTTTTATTAAGATATTGACGTTCTAAAAAAATAAACATCAACTTTATTGTATTTTAGAAAAAATATATATGTTTTTCTAAACAATACCGTAAAGGCTTAAATAGATATAATGCTATTTAAAGTTTTTTTTAATACTAAAAATCTGTCTATTTAACACCAAAAACCAAAACAAAATAAAATCTCTAGACGTAATAGTACTAAAATCTTCGGATTAGACTCGCACAACTAAAATCGGCTTTATTTGACGAAAAGAAGTAACTCACCATTTAAATAAACATTTTGTTTTAATCATTAATTGTTTTAAAAAATGATTTTTTTAGTTTGTATAAGAAATTTCTTTCTTATTGAAAATCCACAATTAACTAAAAACGGTTTTAGATATATTTGAAGTCTTTCTTAAAAAATTAACAACACACTATTACAAAAAATATTTTTTTAAGAATTTCAAACAATCTGTTAAGAAAACATTTTAAAAAGGTTAAAAGCTAAAAACTAGTTTACATTATTCAAATTAACATTTAATTAAAGTTGCATATAATGAAAATCTTATAATTAAAGATGTTACATTTATAGACAATAGTAATATTTAATGTTATGTTGAATGTTATAGAATAGGATTCAAATATCAAACACCTATTATTAAATCGTCACTTTCCTTTGGATTAGATGTGGTTACCAAAGTAATCTATCTATGCTAATAAAATAAGTTTTATAGGTAACTTGTCACAATTTTAGATCTCTTAAATTTTATTTTCCCGATTCTCTATACTAATATATATCACATTAAGTACAAATGATATTATTTAATTCTTTTCATATTAAAAATAAATTTTTATTAAATTAGAAAAAGAGTTATTTCACAAATATAATTTGTAAAGAAATATTTTTTTTATAAAATAGGAAACTTTAAAAAAAATATCAAACTTTTGAAAAACACAATAAATTTTAAAACCTATGGCTTTTGAAAAATAAAATTCTTATGAAATAAAAATAATTAAATTTCAAAGTTATAATAAAGAAATTATTAAAAGTGACACTTTTATAAAAATCGTTTGTTTTGAAACAATTTGTTTAAAAACCAACTTTTAAAAAAGGGAAAACAAAAATTTATTTTTAACAAAAGTTTAAAAAATGATATCGTCATTTTATCACTCGTATGTAATGTCAATCATATCTTATATCGAAATATCATTTTATAATTCATTAACTTTTATTAATAACTATTATACACGTGGTACTAACCTAGTCTATAATCTATATCTATAATCTATAACATATAATAAAATAAGGTTTTTTTAAACATGTGTCATCATTCTAACATATTAAATGACACATGTCATCATTCTAGCATACCAATTTTTTTTCTCAACTCATAATAAGTACGAAAATTATAACAACGATCAACTTGACTTTTCTTTTTAAGTAAAATATGTTAAAACAAACATATTTATATTTGTGTTTTTCTTGCCTCTCTCATATTAAATGATAAATATTTTAAATAAGTAAACTAAACTATCAAATAACTAAAATATAAATATTATTATTTTAAGAATTTATTAATTCACACTAAATTATATGATTCCAGACATATTTTATCTTTAAATATAGAGTAATAAATTCTAATTTTATTATTTCTTATAATTTTAAATATTTATTATATTTTTATTTCACTAATAGCTAATAACATCTAGAAAATAAAAATATTAATAAGACTAATGATTTTGAAATGTTTTATTGCAGGATCACAGAAGGGGATCAATACAATCCGTTTCACAATGAAGAGAGACTTAGGGCACTTAACAGATTAAACAGGGAACCAGGTTTAATTTTATGATACTATGAACACAAGTAAGTAAGAGACAAAACAAGAACAATAACAAAAATAAGTATGGTTTTCAAGAAATATTGTATATTGCTCTCAAGTTCTATTACAAGTGTTAGAACATTCACACTAGCTTCCCCATCTTCATCCCCATATTTACACTAAAAATACTATTTTTTACTATCTCTTTCAATTAAATAATACTTTTTAATATCTTTATCATTACATTTTCTCTCTCCTACACTCACAACCAATTTTAAAATTAAAAAATTATGGGGGTTGTACCGTGATTTCCCATATTTCCCAAATATGGGGAATTATGGTAAAATCCCCATAAATATTCTCTCTCATTCATTCACAACCACTAACAACCATCCCCCATAATATAGGGCACACACTCACATCGAAAATAGGGAACCCATTGTGAAGGCTTTTACAAAGCATAAAAATAAATACAAGAATCTAGACACTTTATACTACATCTTACAGCCGGCTATACGTTAAAAGGCAACTAGAAACACTAATCTAGACAACAAGATCAATGTAAAGTCAAAAGACAGATTGCGTTTTAACTAGTGATTATGACATGCCATAGCTCACATCCTAATACATTACAAAAGGATAAAAGGTACAAGAGTAGAAAGTTACAGACCACAAACCATAATTTACAGTTGACAAAAACATGGACCTTTTCACCAACTTATCTAAGTTGGTGAGTCTTTAGAGTGGTAGTGGAAAGTTGTTTAGCTTTTGTCAAAAGGTGATCAGAGAAAGCATGTCTTCTTTGTCTTCAGAAGAAATCAGTCTTTGGCTTCGGAAGACTTTATCTCTAAGGATTCAGAAGACTTCATCTTTGGTTTCGGAAGATTTGGTCTTTGGCTTTGGAAGATTTTACACTTAGCTTTTTTTCACTGAGTTGTGTAAAACTTCCGAAGTAACTTTACTCTGCACTTCATGCATGCAAGCTGGGAGCTCTTCGGTTGTATTGGTTGCATTAGCCTTTAAGTGTAAACCGTACAAACTCCCCCTAGGCTAATACTACCAAAACAGAGAAGTTTACTCAGATATTGACAGTCCTCATCAGGATCAAGACCATTCCTTTCTTCATCACTTGGTCAAGATCCCTTAGATTCTTATAGTATCTTCTCATGTCATAAAGATCATGCAGAGGAAGATCAAGCATGTCTTGCCAGAAGTAGACATCTTGACCTCCTTGATCTCTAATGACATACCATATGTCTGGATTTGTAGCAAAAGTCCAGGATAGGATGGGTCTCCCAGCTACAAGAGGCTCTACATGTGTTGAACTTGGTTTAGCAACCTCTTCTTGAGCTACCTCAGGATGCTCTACCTCAGCTTCTTGGGTAGTTCTGGTAGAAGGACCAGTTGTATCGGCTCGATGAACATGGTGAGTCTTAGCCTCATGATGTTGTGCTTCTTCCTGATAACTTTCAACAAACCTGCCTAACTTGGCAAAGTGAGTTCCATCCCATGCATTCCTCCTAGCTCCCATCAGGTAGGTGAATATATCTTTCTTCATCACCATAACAACATAGGTGGATGAATCAGATATTGCTAACTCAGGATGAGCAACATTCACTATCATCTGTATAAACCTTGGGTACATCACAAACTTCTTCCCCATTGCAGCTATAACATTCTTCTGCATCTCCGCAAACATCGCCTTGGATATGTTGCATGGTAAATCATCGACAAGTGATACCAGCAGTGATCTGAACACAACACTCAAACTATCCATGCCAGCCTTAAGGTTACTCAAGCAATGAATCACGACGTGAAATAGATACTTCCAGAATGGAGGTAAATACTTCTTCTCTAGTGATGGGTAACGATGATCATAACCCATTCTCTTTAAGCAATCTCTTGCCATGTCATCATTTATCTTCACTGGCGCATTAGGCTGATCTTCTAACAATAATACACTGTTGATCACCTCTGAAGTAATCACAATCCTCTTTCCCTTGACTATAGCAGATATACACGGTTCTCTTTGATCATCCCTCTCATTGGCTGCTGTAAGCCAGAACTGATCAATAACATCATTGTAAATAGCAGGACAAGCTATAATAGCATGATGTATACACGAGGTCTTGAGTCCATCTGTCAATGATCTGAGAAGTCAAATTGAAAATTTTTGAACTTCTCGCATGAAGTAACTAATCCCATGCGATTAGTCAACTTTTCGCACGAACAGGTCAACTGTTCGCATGAAGCAAAGTTTGATCAAAAGTCAACCAATCGCGCGACAAGTCAATGTTCTCACGCGAGAAGTTATGAACTTATCGCATCTGTTCAGTTTCCCATATGCTTTTCGCACGCGACAAGACTGAAACTTAGTTTTTCAAATTGAATCATTTTCAGTGTGTTTTTATCCAACTAATCATGTTCATAAGGTGTCGATTAAGTCAATGTTAAGATTTCATATGGTTAATTTCATTTAATTTTAAGGTTATTAGTCCTTATTAAGTCGGTTAATCGTTCAATTACTAATAAACCCAATGCTTAACATGAAATCTACCTTATCAGCCCTTTTACAATAAACTTGCGACCATAATGAACTAGAATCACACTAATAACAACGATTAACACTTAGTAATTTTGAGAGTGAGTTATCTGGAATTTTTTGTGCGAATAGATAACTTCGTGCCCAACTGTGTGTTTTATAGGCATTTGACTTCTCGTGGGAGAAGTCAAACCTTCGCAAAACAGACTTTTTGCATCTGTTGGGCTTCTCGCACGCGAGAAGTTCAACTTTTTTTTAAAAAAAATTTGAACTTTTTTATATTTTAAGGTTTTTAAGTTTTTATTATTTTGATGAGCTAATGTTTTGTTCTATGTAAAATGTTTAACTAAGTGTTTTCATTTATTCAGATACCCTTAATTTTGTGAAATCATTGTAGAACTAAAACAAGTATAAGAAAAACACATTTAATCAAAAATCAATTTGACAAACTTATTATACTAATAGCTTAAATATTTTGATAAATTTTCAAGTATAGGATCATATTTCTGTGAAGTCAATCATTAACATCATCCAACATTATTACAAATAAAACTGGTTACGTTGATTGTCAATATATTGTGTCCATCTTAAGCTTAGACTTTAATTTTTACTTAGACACATATGCTGTGATATTTATCATGTTTTGATTAAATTTTGTGTAGTTAGTGGTTCCCACAATAAAAATCCTGTAGAATCCTTATTTAGTTTCAAGACACTTTCGAGATTTCAAGTCATCCCAATTTGACTTAAACCTTTTACTTTTGTCCTGCTTTTTTAGAATTAATTATTCTCTATGATAATATCTATTTGGAGCATAAGTAGCACGGAAATGCTTCTGAACGCAGAATATTAACAAGTTTTAGGACTTATTAACTGCCAATCGGACTTTTGTTTTGCCCTCGCAAGATGTGTAGGACTTACATGCCAATTCGGACTTACGTGCCTCATATTTTGCTTTTGCTTCCTATGTCAAAACATATTCTTAAAGATGAAAATATTTATCATATAGTATGTATGTCTGTGACATATCTTTTATTATTCTGTTCATTGGCATTTTTAATTCCTATATGGCCTTTTTGGCTTCTTTTTGCTCCTTTTTGTTTGTTTTTCTCTTTTGTCTTTGTTTTTCATTTATATTTTTCATCTTTTGATATTTACATATACATACATCATCTAAAAAACACTGAATCAGAAAGTAACTGGCTTGAGTATGACTAGACTGTAACTCTCAGTCTGTTTTAGCATGGAATTAGTGTTACCATAAAACCTTGATGAGTCAGCTACTTTAGTTATAAAGAATTTACTTTCAGTGCATCACAGATCATAATGCTTTTCAATCTTGAACGTTAAGCCTATCAACATATCAAACATAATCCAAGTCAGTTTCTTTTAAGCCTTAGGATGTAACGTATTAAAGACAAGAAATGTATTATCATTTCTTATATTATCTTGAAAATTTAATTTTCTCAATTTTGTAAAACAAAATCTTTTTGAACTTTTTCTTCAAACTTTTTACTACCTGTAAGAAAAAAATCTTTTTCAAATCATTATCATCTTTTCTCCGCCTAAAATTATGATTATCTAGGCATAAAATTACAATTTTAACTAAAAGACAAGAAATTAAAAAAATTATTTTTGAAAGGGTGTAAGAATAATTGTTAAACAAAGTTAATCATTCCCAGAAATTGAACTAAAAAGTCGAATCGGGAATGATCAAACGCCTTAGTAAACAAATCAGCAATGTTATCATCTAATTTGATAGAATCCAAATGAATAAGTTTTCGATCAAAACAATCATAGATAAAATGCATGCGTATATCAATGTGTTTTGTTTTTGAATGTTGGATTGGATTTTTCACTATGTTTAGCATTATAGTATTGTACACCAAATTTTGGTGTTAAAGATGTTAAGGCCATAATCAATAAGTTGTTGTTGAATCCAAACAATTTGAGAACAACTTGAAGCAGCCACATATTCTGCCTCTGCAGTTGATGTAGATACCGTCACCTGCTTCTTGCACTGCCAAGAAATCAACGTATTGCCAAGCAATTGACAACCTCGAGTAGTGGATTTCTTGTCCAAATTGCATCCTGCATAATCACTGTCAGTATAAGCATATAAATTGAAATCAGAAGTTTTTGAATAACAAAGGCCGAGTGTTGGTTGACCCTTGAGGTATTTAAAAATCCGTTTGACAGCTTTCATGTGAGATTCCTTCGGATTACTTTGATATCATGCACACTGACAAACAGAAAACATGATATCTGGTCTGCTTGCAGTGAGATACATCAGAGATCCAATAATTGATCTATACAAATATTGATCAACGTCTTCACCCGTGAGATCAGGAGTTAAAGTAGGACGAGAAGAAATTAGAGTGGGTGTAATGTTGGATTCTTGAAATTTGTGTTTGTCCAGTATACTGTAAACATATTTCTTTTGATGAATCAGTATACTCTGGTCATCTTGTTTAACTTGGATACCCAAGAAAAATGAAATTTCTCCAAGAGAGCTCATCTCAAATTTCTTTTTCATCACTGCTTCAAATTCCTTGCACAAATCTTCATTTGTCGATCCGAAGATAATATTATCAACATATATTTGGACAAGAATAAGATCTACACCAGTCTTCCTTAGAAATAAAGTCTGATCAATGGCGCCCTTTGTATAAACATTTGCAAGCAAATGTTCCGTCAGAGTGGCATACCAAGCACGAGGTGCTTGATGTAAGCCATAAAGCGCTTTGTCTAACTTGTAAACATACCCAGGATGATCTGGATCTTCAAAACCTAGTGGTTGACAAATATAAGTTTCTTCTTTCATCTCGCCGTATAAAAATGCAGTTTTGACATCCATCTGATACATTTTGAAGTTTTTGTATGAAGCATAAGCCAGAAAAATTCGTATAGATTCTAGTCTTGCAACTAGAACAAATACCTCTTCATAATCAATTCCTTCAACCTGATAAAATCCTTGAACAACAAGTCTGGCCTTGTTGTGAACAATCACATTTTCATCCGTTTTGTTTTTGAATATCCATTTAGTTCCAATCAGCAACTTACCCGTTGGTAATTCACACAAATGCCATACATTTAGCTTTTTGAATTGCATTAGCTCATCTCGCATGGCTTCAACCCAACTATTCTTTTTAATGCCATTTCAACTTTCTTTGGCACAATTTGAGAAATAATGCATGAATACAAGCATGTATTTATTGCACCAGATCGACTTCGAGTTTGAACACCTTGTGATAATGGACCAATGATTGCTTCAGTGGGATGATCTTTATGAATTCTCAAAGAGGAATGGTATCTTCAGAGATAACTTTGTCTAAGTTAGACATATGACCCACTGGTTCTTCAACAGAGTTTCCTACTTTGGATTGATACACAATATCTTCCTCTTGATGATTATCATTATCAATAGATAAATCTTCAAATAGAACTTGAATGATGTTAATCGGATCATTTTGAGTAGAAGAAGAACTCTGATCAGAATCTTCTGGAGCTTACTCAACAAGAAGATCAGAATGATACATTTTAGATTCAAAAACCAGTGTAACAGTTGTGATAGTTGAAGAAGAAGGTATATCTGAAGATCTTCCAACAACTAAAGATGATATAGGACCAATCTTTTCAGTAAAAGTATGTTGAATTGATGACTACAAAGGTTGTTTAGCTGTAGACACATCAGAAGAGCGATTGAAAGTTTCAAATAATGAAGCATAATTATATACCCAAGATGGAGCAGAATCTGCAATGTTTTATTAGATTCATGCCAATCAATATATCGAACGACTCAATAATTTGTTTAGATCTTTTATTATAAACCCGATATGCTACTTTGTTGGTTGAATATCCAACAAAATAACATTCATCTGCTTTTTAATCAAATTTTGATTGTGAATGAGATGTATGCAACAATGTACAACAACATCCAAATGTTTTGAAATATTTGACTTTTGGTTTATGTTTGAAAAAGATTTCATAAGTAGTCATGTTTTGTTGTTTATTGATTAAAACATGATTCTGAACGTAACATGCAGTGTTAATAGCTTCAGCCCAAAAGAATGATGGTAACTTAGCTGCTGATAACATTGTTCCGATAGCTTTAATTAAAGTTCTGTTTCGCCTTTCAGCAACTCTATTTTGTTGTGGAGTTCTGGCAGAACTGAATTGTCTGGCTATCCCCTTTGAGTCATAAAATTCATTTAGAGTATAATTGCAAAACTCGTTCCATTATCACTTCGAATGCATTTGATGGTTTTGTCAGACTGATTCTCCACTAGGGTCATGAATTTGATCAGCAGATTACAAGTCTCATCCTTTGTTGCTAAAAAGAAAACCCAAGTAAATCTAGAAAAAATCATTAGTAATAACCAAACAATATGCAGGACGTCCTAAACTGAAGACACTTACTGGACCGAATAAAGCCATGAGTAACAGTTGAAGAATAGCATTAATTTTGGTATGAGCAACTGGTTTATGAGGAAGTGAATGTTGTTTTCCTTCTGAACTGTAACACCCGGAAAATTTATTATTTTGAAGCCGACGAAGAAAGAAAAGAAATAAAGTCCAAAGTCGAGGGACCAAACTCGCCAACGAAGAAAAGTTGGGGAAGGTGGTGATATGTGTAGGGAGAGGGCAGCCCACTCTCCCCACACTTCTCATATTTTCAGCTCATAAAGAAGAGGGAAGAGAGAAAGAGGAGAAAAGGGAGAAAAGTGGCGTTTCGGGTGATTCGGGTGTCCAAATCCGTCGAGTGGCAAGCCAAATCGAAGCTCTTGTCTTTGTGCTCGATTGTGTGAGTTCTAGGACCCCACTTTTACTTGTTTTCAACTGATTTTGGGGCTGGAAGATGTTCAAAACCCGTTTTTATGTATGTGTGTGTTTGACCCATTTGGGTGTGATGTGTATGATGTGTTTAGAGTATAGTTTCGGGCTTGTGTGTGCTTGTATAGGGTTAAGGTATGCATTCCTAAGGTCCAGGAGGGTTGATTTAGGCTTAGAATGGGTTTGGATGAGCTTGGAGGCCGAAAATGGCAGATTGGGTTCGGGATGAACTCCATTCTGCATCAGCTAGGGCTAGGCGACCGAATGAAGGCCATACGGCCGAATGAGGGCGATTGAAGGTCATTCGCACGATTGGGATTCAGTCGCACTACTGGGAGTCCAGTCGCATGAGGGTTGTACGACTGAGGGTTCAGTCGCATAGATGCTTAGTCGCATGAGTCCATTCGCATGAGGTTAGTCGCATAGGTGCCCATTCGCAGTAATCCCATTCGCACAAGGTCCATACGCACGATTGAATGTTCATTCGCATAGATGACCATCCGCATGGGTCCAGTCGCATGATGTTCAGTCGCATGGAGGCCATGCGACTGAAGGGTGTCCATACGCCCGAATAGGACTGTTGCACACGAAGGAATGTGTAGTTTGACTTCTGGCCTTCGGGGAAAGGTGCAGATGTAAGTTTTGACGTAAAGTAACCCGTAAGTGCATGTAAGATGAATGTTATGGCCTTAGAGAGCGTGTAGGGCATGATGATGATGATGTTGCATGTTTATGCATATTATGAATGTATGATGTTGCCCTGTATGATGATGATGAATGTGTATGATATGTTCCTTGTTATGATGTATGCTTATCTTTCTTGTGGCTTTACTTGTCATGCTAATGAATGAATGAATGAATGAATGAAGTATTATGTAATGTAAAGCGAAAGATAATGAAAGAGGAACATGAAGTAAGAATGCATGCATTAATGAATGATGAATGAACGAAAGAAAGGCTTGCAAGCATATATATTGGGGTGAGCGACTTTGTGTTGCAAAAGACTCGGATGAAGTGCAATCATTTAGATTGCCTATGAGGTGAGCAACCTCGTCGTTGCAAAAGACTCGAGTAAAGTGCTATCGTAATGTTGCCTTGGGGTGAGCAACCTTGTTGTTGCAAAAGACTCGGATAGCTTGCTATCGTGATGGGCAATTGGGGTGAGCAACCTTAGGGGTGCAAAAGACTCGGATAGCGAGCAATCATTGAGATTGCCATTGAGGTGAGCGACCATGTTGTCGCAAAAGACTCGGAAGACAGAATGAACGAAAAGAATGGAAGATAATGAATGAGATGAAAGATAATAATGAAATTATCTGTGTATACGTATGTTGAATGATCGCATAATAAAGGAATGGTTTTTAATGAAAGTAAAGTATATTTATTTTATAAAACTAGAACTCACTCAGCAACGCTGACTTTTATTGCATTTTCCAGTTGGCAGGTAATGTTGCTGAGGATGGCACGGCGAAGCTACTCGGCTCTTTTGGGATGGCATCCAATTATATAGCTTTTGTGATGTAATGCAAACATGAATTTTGTAATCGGATAATGTGTATTATTTGGCAAAAGTAATTATAATGAAACGTGATGTCATTTTTGAATGTTTCCGCTGCAATGATTTCTTAATGTAATGTAATTATATGTTTTATGTGCGATGAATGACCAACTGTAAGCGTCCCGGGAACGGGGCCTTACAAGTTGGTATCAGAGCCAAGTTTAAGTGAAATGGGTAAATTTTCAAAATAAACCTTAACTTAAACTGAGAATGGGACGAATGGGGAATGGGATGCCAAACTGAGTAGCTGCGTGCCATCAGGTATTTTCTTAAAGTTAACCGGTTTTATGTGCGCATGGTATATGTTATGTGTTGTATGTAGATTTGAATACTGATGTAGTCAGGACAGGTAATACTTGGGGTATGAAGAGTACAGTAAGTGGCTAATCACAACTGGCCACTGTAATTAGGGACTTACTATACTTGACATAAACTGAGTTGTTTCCTTGAATGACCGTGTTGGTGTTTGAATCTTTCAGTGTGATAGAGAATGGCTGGTGGTAGATCTTCTAGAGCTTCTAGGGGTGGAGGCCGTGATGGCCCTGTTGCTGAACCACGCCCTAAAAGAGGAAGGCCTAGAGCTGAGAAAGAGGTTCCTGTAGAACCTGAGACTCCTCATCCAGAAGCTGGGGATGAGAGTGCGAACTTAAGGGCCTCGGTAAAGGAGGCTGTTGTGGAGGAAGTACATCAGGTCATGCAGACAATCTTACTGTCTGTGGTGACCGAAGTCATCAAGGCTGTGAAGGAAGGGGAAAGGAAGGAGAGAAACCGGGCCTCGGGGGAGCAACCGGAGCCTGAAACTATTTTCTCCGATAATGAGGAGGAAGAGGAAGAGGAGCCTGTGCGGGAGGTGGCACGAGGCTGCAACTACGGGGTGTTTATGAGATGCAAGCCCCCTACTTTTGACGGTAATGGCAATGCTGCCGCTGCTCACCGATGGGTGAGAGAAATGGAGGCTGTTCTCGACATCAGCGAGTGCCGAGAAGATCAGAAAGTAAAGTTTGCCACCCACTCCTTTGTGGACTCGGCACTATGCTGGTGGGACAACATTGTCCAAGCAGAGGGTAATCGGGCAATCGGGAGAATGAGGTGGCCCGAACTGAAGAAGATGGTGATCGAGGAGTTTCTGTCCTCATCGGGAAATGGATAAGGTTGAGAGGGAGTTTCTGCAACTGGAGGCGGGAACCATGACACACCAACAGTACACCACGAAGTTCAACGAGATGGCACGTCTGGTGCCGGATCAAGTGACGCCTCTGTCCGAAAGATCAAGAGGTATATACAGGGTTTGCCGGCGGATATTCGCAGGCACATGATCGCCGCCCGGCCGAGCACGTTTAGGTCGGCGGTTGATTTGGCGGGAAGATTGTATGATGAGAGGACGGTGGTGGTGACTGATGGTGGCAGAAAGAGCGGTGGTGAACGAGGCTGGCAGGGGAAGAGATTTGGTCGGGGCAATGCCTCGATGGGTAATAAGAAGGCACGGGTGGATGACCGCCGTGTGGTTATGTCAAGTGCGGGATCGAGAAGGTGTGGCAAATGTGGACGGGAGCACAGCGGGGAGTGCAGTTTTGGATCGAACTTGTGCTTCAGGTGTGGAAAGGCGGGGCACATGGCAAAGGACTGTCGTGCTGTCCGATGCTTTAACTGTGGCGAAGAGGGTCACATGCTCAAAGATTGTAAGAAGCCGAGGGCTGAGAGTTCAGGGGCAAAGAGGACGGGAGGTGATGGACCGAGGGCAAGCGCCAGGGCATTCACCATGACACAGGAGGAAGCTAGAACGGACCCTGACGTCGTGTCCGGTACGTTTTGGTGAACCAAACTTTAGCTTCTGTGTTATTTGATTCTGGTGCGAGTAAGAGTTTTATTTCTGCTGCTTTTTGTGCTAAGCTGCCTGTTAGTAGTAGATGTGTTGATGCGCCCTTCGATGTAGAAACTGCCATAGGTAAGTCTACCAGGATTTCTGAGATGATAGAGAACTGTGATGTGGAGCTCGAGGGTCATAAGTTTCCTGTTAGACCGTTTGTGATGACCTTAGGTGGTTTTGATTTGGTTCTTGGGATGGATTGGTTAGCGGACTTCGAGGCGAACATTGTGTGTCGCAAGAAGATGATTCGGTTGTTGGTGCCTGACGGTAGTTCAGTGACCGTGTATGGTGATCGGGTTACTACGATTCCGAGAGTGATCTCGATGGCGGTGGCGGGAAAGTGTATGAGGCGTGGATGTAGTGCCTACTTGACCTATGTGAAGGATGTGGATACGCCAACACCACAACTAGCCATGTACCGGTTGTGTGTGACTTTCCAGAAGATTTATCAGGAGTGCCACCCGACAGAGAGATTGAGTTTCAGATTGATCTGATACCGGGTGCCCAACCTGTCGCCAAAGCACCGTATCGGTTGGCTCCGACCGAGATGAAAGAATTGATGGAGCAGTTGCAAGAGCTGCTTGATAAGGGGTTCATTAGACCGAGTATCTCTCCTTGGGGTGCTCCGGTCCTGTTTGTAAAGAAGAAGGACGGTAGTATGAGGATGTGCATCGACTACCGCGAGCTGAACAAGTTGACAGTGAAGAATCGATACCCCTTACCGAGGATAGATGATTTGTTCGATCAGCTTCAGGGTGCCAGTTGGTTTTCGAGAATAGATCTTCGATCTGGTTACCATCAGTTGAAGGTGAGGGAACATGATATTCCTAAAACAGCTTTCCGTACGCGCTATGGTCACTACGAGTTCCTCGTCATGTCTTTTGGTTTGACCAACGCGCCAGCTGCTTTTATGGATTTGATGAACCGTGTGTGTCGGCCTATGTTGGATAAATCAGTGATCGTGTTTATTGATGATATCCTGATTTACTCGAGGAGCGAAGCAGAGCACGCCGGTCACATTCGGGAGTTCTAGAGACGCTGAGAAGGGAGAAGTTGTATGCTAAATTCTCCAAGTGCGCGTTCTGGTTGCGCGAAGTTCAGTTCTTGGGTCACGTGGTGAATCCTGATGGGATTATGGTGGACCCGGCGAAAGTGGAGGCGGTTATGCAATGGAAGTCACCAAAGACGCCATCCGAGATTCGCAGTTTCTTGGGATTGGCGGGCTACTACAGAAGATTTATCCAAGACTTCTCTAAGATTGCTTCTCCACTGACTAAGTTGACCCGAAAAGAGGTGAAGTTCGTATGGGGTCAAGCTCAAGAGAAGGCATTTGAAGAACTGAAGGCGAGATTGACTCAAGCTCCTGTTCTGTCGTTACCCGATGGAAGTGAAGATCTGGTGGTTTATTCCGATGCTTCTTACTCGGGGTTGGGGTGTGTGTTAATGCAGAGAGGAAAGGTTATAGCCTATGCATCCCGACAGTTGAAGGTTCATGAGGTCAATTATCCTACTCATGACTTGGAGCTGGCAGCCGTGGTCTTTGCATTAAAGATTTGGAGGCACTACCTCTACGGGACGAAGTGCACCATATTCACTGACCACAAGAGCCTGAAGTACTTCTTTGAGCAGAAGGATTTGAACATGAGGCAGAGGCGGTGGTTGGAACTTATAAAGGATTATGATTGTGAGATCCACTACCATCCGGGCAAGGCCAACGTGGTGGCTGATGCCCTTAGCCAGAAAGAGAGGCCCGAGCCGATTCGGGTGAAAGCCTATCAGTTGATCATGACCTCCGATGTGATGAAGCAGGTTAAAGAGTTTCAAGATGAGGCATTGAAAGAAGATCATCTTAACTCTGAAAGAATGAGAGGTCTGGTTGGAGAATTGGGTGAAAACACGCTCGGTGTTAGAACCCGATTTGATCGTGTGTGGATTCCTCGTTTTGGGGATCTACGGGTGAAGATAATGGATGAAGCTCACAAGACTCGGTACTCCATTCATCCTGGTGCCACGAAGATGTACCATGATATGAAGAAAGATTATTGGTGGCCGGGTATGAAGCGCGATGTGGTGGAGTATGTGAGTAAGTGCCTTACTTGCTTACAGGTGAAGGCCGAGCACCAAAAGCCGTATGGGAAGATACAACCTTTGGATATACCGGAATGGAAGTGGGAGCACATCACCATGGATTTCATTACAAAGCTGCCGCGTACCCCGAAAGGGTACGATGCCATATGGGTGATAGTTGATCGTTTGACGAAGAGTGCTCACTTCCTACCGATCCGCGAGACATATTCATCTAGAGGTTGGCTGATCTGTTCATCAAGGAGATTGTGACTCGTCATGGTGTGCCAGTGTCTATTGTGTCGGATCGCGACACCCGGTTTACATCTAAATTCTGGAAGAAGTTCCACGATGCTATGGGGACGAGGTTACATATTAGCACGGCTTATCATCCCCAGACTGATGGTCAGTCAGAAAGGACCATTCAGACACTGGAAGACATGCTTCGGGCATGTGGGATTGATTTTGGTGGAAGTTGGGATGACCACCTACCGTTCTGAATTCTCACACAACAACAGTTATCATGCCAGCATTGGTATGCCTCCATATGAGATGCTATACGGTAGGAGATGCAGAACGCCCGTTTGTTGGGGTGATATTGGTCAGAAGGAATTGGGAAGCGTCGAGGTAATCGAGGCTACGACTGAGAAGCTTGAAAGATCAAAGCCTTCATGAAGGCAGCCAAAGATAGACAGAAGTCGTATGCTGACAAACGCAGGCCGATTGAGTTCCAGGTGGGTGACCGGGTTATGTTGAAGGTCTCACCTTGGAAGGGTATCATTCGCTTCCGAAAGCGGGGCAAGTTGAGCCCAAGGTATATAGGCCCTTTCCGAATCATTGCTCGAGTAGGAGAGGTGGCCTATAGACTGGAGTTACCGGATGAGTTAAGTGGAATTCACCCGACATTCCATGTATCTCATCTAAGGAAGTGCTTAGCTGATGAAGATATGATTGTTCCACTGGAGGATATCGAGGTAGACGAACGGCTCAATTATGTGGAGCAACCAGTGGCAATCATCGACCGAAAGGAGAAAAGGCTAAGGAATAAAGTGGTTCCTCTTGTGCGTGTACAGTGGAAGCACAGGAAGGGATCCGAGTCAACGTGGGAGACTGAGGAAGAAATGAGACAACATTATCCACGTTTGTTCGAGGAATAACAGGTTTCGGGGACGAAACCTATTTAAGGGGGGTGGACTTGTAACACCCAGAAAATTTATTATTTTGAAGCCGGCGAAGAAAGAAAAGAAATAAAGTCCAAAGTCGAGGGACCAAACTCGCCAACGAAGAAAAGTTGGGAAGGTGGTGATATGTGTAGGGAGAGGGCAGCCCACTCTCCCCACACTTCATATTTTCAGCTCATAAAGAAGAGGGAAGAGAGAAAGAGGAGAAAAGGGAGAAAAGTGGTGTTTCGGGTGATTCGGGTGTCCAAATCCGTCGAGTGGCAAGCCAAATCGAAGCTCTTGTCTTTGTGCTCGATTGTGTGAGTTCTAGACCCCACTTTTACTTGTTTTCAACTGATTTTGGGGCTGGAAGATGTTCAAAACCCGTTTTTATGTATGTGTATGTTTGACCCATTTGGGTGTGATGTGTATGATGTGTTTAGAGTATAGTTTCGGGCTTGTGTGTGCTTGTATGGGTTAAGGTATGCATTCCTAAGGTCCAGGAGGGTTGATTTAGGCTTAGAATGGGTTTGGATGAGCTTGGAGGCCGAAAATGGCAGATTGGGTTCGGGATGAACTCCATTCTGCATCAGCTAGGGCTAGGCGACCGAATGAAGGCCATACGGCCGAATGAGGGCGATTGAAGGTCATTCGCACGATTGGGATTCAGTCGCACGACTGGGAGTCCAGTCGCATGAGGGTTGTACGACTGAGGGTTCAGTCGCATAGATGCTTAGTCGCATGAGTCCATTCGCATGAGGTTAGTCGCATAGGTGCCCATTCGCAGTAATCCCATTCGCACAAGGTCCATACGCACGATTGAATGTTCATTCGCATAGATGACCATCCGCATGGGTCCAGTCGCATGATGTTCAGTCGCATGGAGGCCATGCGACTGAAGGGTGTCCATACGCCCGAATAGGGCTGTTGCACTCGAAGGAATGTGTAGTTTGACTTCTGGCCTTCGGGGAAAGGTGCAGATGTAAGTTTTGACGTAAAGTAACCCGTAAGAGCATGTAAGATGAATGTTATGGCCTTAGAGAGCATGTAGGGCATGATGATGATGATGTTGCATGTTTATGCATATTATGAATGTATGATGTTGCCCTGTATGATGATGATGAATGTGTATGATATGTTCCTTGTTATGATGTATGCTTATCTTTCTTGTGGCTTTACATGTCATGCTAATGAATGAACGAATGAATGAATGAAGTATTATGTAATGTAAAGCGAAAGATAATGAAAGAGGAACATGAAGTAAGAATGCATGCATTAATGAATGATGAATGAACGAAAGAAAGGCTTGCAAGCATATATATTGGGGTGAGCGACTTTGTGTTGCAAAAGACTCGGATGAAGTGCAATCATTTAGATTGCCTATGAGGTGAGCAACCTCGTCGTTGCAAAAGACTCGAGTAAAGTGCTATCGTAATGTTGCCTTGGGGTGAGCAACCTTGTTGTTGCAAAAGACTCGGATAGCTTGCTATCGTGATGGGCAATTGGGGTGAGCAACCTTAGGGGTGCAAAAGACTCGGATAGCGAGCAATCATTGAGATTGCCATTGAGGTGAGCGACCATGTTGTCGCAAAAGACTCGGAAGACAGAATGAACAAAAGAATGGAAGATAATGAATGAGATGAAATATAATAATGAAATTATCTGTGTATACGTATGTTGAATGATCGCATAATAAAGGAATGGTTTTTAATGAAAGTAAAGTATATTTATTTTATAAAACTAGAACTCACTCAGCAACGCTGACTTTTATTGCATTTTCCAGTTGGCAGGTAATGTTGCTGAGGATGGCACGGCGAAGCTACTCGGCTCTTTTGGGATGGCATCCAATTATATAGCTTTTGTGATGTAATGCAAACATGAATTTTGTAACCGGATAATGGTGTATTATTTGGCAAAAGTAATTACAATGAAACGTGATGTCATTTTTGAATGTTTCCGCTGCAATGATTTCTTAATGTAATGTAATTATATGTTTTATGTGCGATGAATGACCAACTGTAAGCGTCCCGGGAACGGGGCCTTACATGAACATGATAGACAATGTTCGATAAGTTGAAATTCTTTCATAGTTAAACCCACAACATGATTACCACTAACCAACTTGTTCATATTTTTAATATTTACATGAGCAAGACGACATTGCTTTAACATTGAATCACTTTCCGAGGCTTTAGACAATAAGCAAGACGCAATTACAAATGAATGAGAACCATTCATATCAAGCAAGTATGTGTCTTTGTCTTTCGGTGTTCTCAATAAAATCCATTTATCACGAATTACAAATCCAGGTTTTAAAAAAGACATTCTTTATCAGCGAAATGAGATGAATACTTTTTGTCACAAATTTTTAACAAATTATTTTTATGTTCTTCAATAAAATTGACATCTTCAAAGCTTAATACACCATTAGTCACTATACGTTTCTTTGGAATTTTACCTACTTGATTCTAGCAAAAATAGCATATCCTCCGTTGTAAGGTTTTATGTTGTTTAACAGAGATATATCACCTATCATTTACCTTGAACAACCAGTGTCAACAAGCCAAACACTGTTGATACCGGGCCTTGGTTGTTACTGCACATATGAATGAATTTAGTCAAGTTTAGGAACCCAAGCTATGGTTGACTTGAGTACATTATTCTCATCTAAATATGATACAGACTTTAATATCATAACTCTTTTATCATTTAAGACATAATCTTCGACAATATCCAGCTCAGGTTGTGTAGTTTTAATTTTCCATCTTTGAATTGGTTTGATTAGATTTATAACCAAAGTTTGAAAGTAGGTTGAATTTAAGGTGAATTCCCCTCATCCACATGTAAAGATTTCTTGTTTGTATTTTCCTTTTGCAAATCTGTGTTTATTGGACATTTCTTTTATCAATAAAAGAATTTGACTGATTTGAATTCCTTTTGAATTTGGCATTTAGAAAGAATTGTTTCTATTATTTGCAATTGAATTGTGAAATCTTTATTTGCTTGTCAATTTATGCTGATGATGGCAATTTCTAGCCATGTGATTTGGCTTTCCACACACATAACAACAATATTAGAATACACTTTTTGCTCTCGTGTCATTCTTACAAACTGTTGATGATAACTTCCACAATTATCATAGAATCTGGCTTTAGTATTCCTTTGGCCTAGAGATTCCTTAACAGTTTCTCGTTTGCCTTTTTCTTTAGGAGTTGTTCTAGATGATGTATAGAGATTCGATGTAAAATTCCTAACAGAATGATTCACTTCTAAGGCCGATGAGGCATGTAATGTAGCTTTGACCTTTTGATTTGAAGGTACTGGAATATGACCAGTGTCCTTGATACCTGTTCTACACACATCTTATTTCACAGAGTTAGCAATAATAGGAGACTTATCTTTCAAGAAACTTGCATTTGTTTCTTTAAAAATATAATCTTCCTTATCAATGTTTCCTTTTGAAACAAATATGTTCTTGAAATAAATTTTCAAGTCAGAAGTTGATGTTGTGTCTCGTTTCTTTTCATCTTCTTTGAAACCTATCTTTGATTTTAATTTTAGTTGTTTATTAGATAATTTTGAACAATCATGTGTAGAAACAAAAACATCTGAAATCTCATTAATGATTGATGAAGAATTACATGAAGATTTTTCATTACAACTTTTATTTTTCTTAAAATCTAATTCATCACCACTTTCCCAATCTTCAAACAACCCTTCTTTCTTCATACTTTCTTCAAAAGAATTGTCATGATTAATTTTAATTTCAGTTTTTATGACAGGGTCAAAAGTCAGTGAAATATTGACTGAAGTTATTAAGTCTGACTTTGGTTGAAAACCTAATCCATAGGTCTCTTCATCAGATGTGGTAATAGATGAAGGTAAGCAAGTATGATCATGATTAATAGGTGGTGCAATGTTATAATATCCAACACCACTCTTTCCACCATTAATTTTTTTGAGTCATTTGAGACTTGATTATACCTTCAACCATATTTGAGGATAGCCTAATATTTCAACAAATAATTTTGCAGATAAGAGTTTACTATTGAGATTATTACTTTCTAAAGAAAACTCATTATTATGTGTTTTCAAATCTTTTATGTTGCAATATTTATCATGCAGATTCAGGTTAGTTTGATAAATTGATTTGTTCAATCCATCTATATTTTTTTTGAAAATTTTCTCATCATTTTTATATTTACGAGTTTGATATTGAAGTTTTTCAACTTCTAGGATCAATCGTTTGTTGTGAACTCTGTATCTATTTACATTTTCTATATAATCATTTGAACAAAGATTAGTATGTACCTCTTCAATTCCTTCTTGTTTCTTTGTGTCTTCAGGTATGACATTTACCATGAAGGCCTTTAATTCCATATTTTCTTCTGCTATAGTTGCCAGAGTGATCTCAACAGCATTGACAGTTTCATTGCAAGCAGGTGCTGGAGTTTTCTCAACATCAATTTCTTTCTTTCCATCTTTAGCTAGAGTTAGCTCAACATCTTCATCCTTTAATTTCTTCCTTTCCCTTTTTAGTCTTCTTTGATTGAGCTGGAGTAATCTCAATAGCTTTTTCATCAACCACCCATTCATCATTCTCACAGACTTTTTCAACAAACACCTCCCTTCAACAACTCATCAGACACAAATTCATTAAGTATGTTATTCTCACCATTTTCTTCATCAGTTTAAATTTCAGCTAACAAGGTAGTAGACAATTTAACATCTAGAATTTCCATCTGGTCTAACCAATCATATTCATCATGGGTTTGGGACACAAGAGCTTTGTTGTTAGATAAGTTAGCTTTTAGTCTCTACCTCCACGTACAGTAACCATTTTCTTTCTATTGTCATTCTGGTTTGATCTCCCTTCAGTACATTCTATGGAAAAGTGACCAGGTTTATCACAGTTATAACATCTCAAACTTGATTTATCAAACCCAGTCTTGCTAGAATTGTTCAACCCAAACATCTTTCTTCCTGTTCTTCTTGCAAAATTTTTCGCCCGATACACCACCATTGCCATTTGATACTTGATATCATTTTCTTCATCATCATAAGTATTAACTTGTTGTAAGTCATCAACTAAGATGTTGGGTGCACTTAATCTTCCGGCTGCAAATGCTTCATAGTTGTTCATGAAAGTGGTGAACCGAGCCATATACTTTTTAGCTATTTGAAGTTTTTGCTTGGTAGGGTTGGAATTTACAACAAAGGTTTGTTGTGTTGGGTGAGAGGCTTGACTGTGTGATTGGGATTGCACTTGATTGTAATGAGGTTGATGAGAAGCTTGAAACTGAGACATGGATGGTTCTTTGATATTTTGAGAATTGGCTGCTTGTTGTTGACACAACTAAGAATAACTAACATAATAATTTGGATTACTGGCCATTTTAACATATAATGTAGATGCTTCAGCTCTTATTGTGTTGATGTAATTAGCAGCTCTCTGCTTGTCATCTATTTCATAAGACTTTATGGTTGATGGTTGAGATGAGATCACTGAGTGATAGAGTGAATAAATCCTTGGTTGTTTTGATGCTTATGCAGTTATTATTCCAGCTATATGGCAAAGAATTTAGCAGTTTCTTGTTTACTGAGATATTTTTCAATGTAATTCCAGCACTCTTCATCTTTGTTATTAACTTCATAAACCTTGATATATGAGCCTGTAGAGTTTCTCCAAGTACATGATTGAACATATTAAACTCTTGGTTTAACATGTCTTTACGACTTTCTCTCATATCCTTATTCCCCATAATCTGCTCCTCCATCGCATCCCACAAATCTTTTGCTTTTCTGTAAACCTTGAACTTTTGAGCAATTTCAGTCATAAATGCCATCGTGATGGCAGCATATGCCTTGTCATCAAGCTCCAGTTTCTTCAAGTCGTCCTCATCCTAGAGGTGTTTAGGTTTGGGCACCAGCTCTCCCTTATCATTGTTATACACTGGAATGTACGGTCCATGTGTGATTGACCGCATCATCTGGGGTTTAGTGTAGCTAACATGATTTTCAAATCTATAAACCCAGTCAGGATAGTCTTCTTCGCTAAGAAGTCTGGGAGGTTTTGTGCTAATTCCAATTTCATTGTCGAGATTGATGGTGGCAGTGATGTGTTTCAGATTTGCCATTTTTCAGACTTAGATATCAAACTTCTCAGAAATTCTTCAAACTTGAAGTTCTCGCACGAATAATACTGTTATTGCGCAGACAAATACCAATCTTTTGTGAAAATAAGAACTTCTCGCGCGAAAGGAATCTTTTGTAACAAACCTTTTCAACTGAATTTTGCGAGAAGAAAGTTTCTCGCGCGAATACCAATTTTTTCGCGTGTGATACAAACTTTTCGCCTAATTCATTTTTGGCAATTTCGAAGAGTTTTAGCTTCAATCTTTCACCAATTTGTTCAAAATTTGACTAATTTAAATGTTCAATTAGTGATTTAGGTTTTATTAAGATCCTAAGAGTCTCTAATTGATTCAATTAAGCTCGTTTAATCACACAAATATTCAATTAACAACATAATCACTTTCAACATCTTCAAGTCTAGTCAAAATCAGCAGAAATCAAGTAGATCTTCAAAGGCAAACAATTCGAAGCTCGCGAACACATCAAAACACACACTTTAATCTTCAAATCAATCGATCTAGAGCAACAAGGCTCTGATATCAATTGTAAGGATCAACAATAACATAAGATCGATCTCGCAACACTAACGTGGAATATTATCATTACGGTATAGAAAAGTAGAAGATAAAAACGATTGTAAATAACTTTCCAATTGTATTGCTCTCTGATTTTGAGTGAGTTACAATAAGCGTAAAATCAGGAAATGACAAAAAGCTTACTAATTACATCAAGAACTAACTATTTATAATAGACCCAAAACTTCTCGCGTAGTTCTTTGGCGAGATGAACTTCTCGTGCGGCAAGTCTAGGTTCTCGTGCGACTTGATCTTAATCATCTTGATTTGATTTCCTGAGCCTCTAGCTTCAATCTCTACACAAACAATAAAAGATTGTGGGGTTATGGTTTGATATAGTAGGGTGAGCGGGACCCACATAACAGTTTTAGTCCAGGGAAATTTTGATCTTTTTAAAAAACTTAACGGAGAAATTGGATGGAGTTAACGGTTTGGATTTAATTGTGACATATTCAAAACCACAGTGGTTAAATCGGGCTTTTTTAAACTATTGGATGAAAAGCGTTATAACCACCAAACCACAGGGATTTGAAAACGTAATTTACTCTTGCATCTTTATTTAATCAAAATCTTCAAGTTCGACAATCCCCGATTCTTCCAAAATCTTGTATTTTCATTTGGATTTGTGTATCACTATTTGAAGTTAGTTCCCGTATTACTTGGCGTAACATCAAGTGTTAAAAGATGTTTTTCGGTAATGAAGTATGTGAAGTCCGATTTGCGTAATTGAATTGTTGATGAGAATTTAAACAATAGTTATATGTGTTATATTGAAAAATATTATTGTAAAAATGTTTTCTCTATATGATGTAATAGCTTGATTTTAAAAAATAAAAATCTATAGAGTGCAATAATAGAAATATTATATTTCTTTATGCATATTTGATGATTTTAGTACTTTTATTATGTATTTTGATATTTAATTTGATTTTATTTAATTTTTTCATTGTATGATCAGATTGACTTGATCCACTCAAATTAGATCAAAAAATAAAAAAAATATATTTCGTTATAAACAACTGATCCTTAAAAATTTCGAGACCCTAATGATAATGTTTTCTAGGTACTTCATTGTACATACCCTTACGATGTGGTTCTTAAATATTTACTTAAGAGTAAATTACACTTTTCGTCCTTTAGCTCTGTAGTAAATTTCAGATATTGTCTTTAAACTAAGGAAATTACAGTAATTATCCTTTACATTTAAATTTTGTTACACGTTAAGTCCTTTCCCTTAACGTCCGTTTGTTTTACTGGTTAAGTTGAGTCACATGACTTGCACATGATAAATTGATCTTTTTTACTATTATTAATAAATAAATAAATTATGAAAACCCACCCCACCTACCCACCCCATCTCTCTCTCTCTCTCTCTCTATATATATATATATATATATATATATATATATATATATATATATATATATATATATATATATATATATGTATGTATATATATATATATATATATATATATATATATATATATACCCAAGAACAACCAATCGTCGGCTTCCTTCGTCGCCACTCCTCTTCCGCCACCCCTACGACCCACCTTCATTGCCATTCCTTTGCCACCATAAACAACCACCACCACCCTCAAACACCGGCGAGGAACCACCACTCTAAACCACCAGTGACAAACCACCACCATGCTCTTCTGCTTCAACCCTCAACTTGTGGCTTGCTAACCCTCTTTATCAGATCTAGGTTTTGGGAATGTTGGAGACAACCGAAGAGAGAGAAAGGTATTGCAGGAACCAATAACAGTTGCAAGATGGTGGTGGGTCGTCGAAACCCTAAAAATCCACGCCCTCTATGTTTGATTTTTGGTTGAAAACTGCCATCGCCACTCTTATTATGTTTGAATCAACCATTAAAATGGTGGATCTAGCATTTATAATGGAGGCTGGTGGTTGTGGCCGGTGGTGTAGGGTGGGGTGGGGATGAGTTGAGTGAGAAGCCGCTCCATGGGTTTATGGCGGTTGTGGTGGTCAGATCTGTTCTTTGGTGGTTCGAGAGGTTCATGGCGGGTGTGACTGGAGGGGGCAGGTGGTGGTGGTGGTGGCAGTACAAAGAGAAGGCAGATGATTTTTTTGAAAAAGAAAGATAGAGATAGAAGGGGGAAAGAGTGGGGGAGTGGAGAGAGAATGATTTGGGTTTTATATATTTTGTTATTTTATTATTTTTGTCTATTCAATAAGAAATTTTTGCAAGTTAATATAGTAAAATGATAAAATTGCCCTCTTGTGCAAGGCACTTGATTAGACTTAACGAAATACTTTTTAACGTCTGTTAGTGAAAAGGACTAAACGTGTAACAACATTTAAACGTAAAAGAGAATCACTGTAATTTCCTTAATTTAAGGACAATATTTAAAATTTGCTACAAAGATAAATGACGAAAAATGTAATTTACTCTTTACTTAAAGATGGACAAACGAACCGCAATCACAGCTCCAATATTTTCGCTCCATGATTAATGGATAAAAAATGGCTCCTAATTATTTTCATGGTTCTTCTTATAACTCATCAGCTACAAGTATCCCTGTATACTCATAAAAAACATCATTCACATGATTAAAAATATATCTACGTACATCCTTCAATTCAAAACCATATAGTGACTCTCGCATTAGTAGGTGTTCTAGTAAAAATGTGTTCTAGTTAAATAATAATGATCGTAAGCAAGTATTGCCCAAACACGTTTTACTTCAAGACATTGAACAAGACAAGCGTTTGGGCATAGCGAAATTATCACTAATCAAACCTTGAGTTGGAACCGAAAAAAGATATAGAATGATTGCTACCTTCACTCGACATACTCAAGATAAAAGATAAGAAGAAAAGAGGAACTCCTACAACTAAGGTATGTAGTACAATTTCATCTGGCTTCATACCATAGCAATATTATAATGTTTTTAGTTACATGCTACAATTTTCTTGTTGTTACTAGTAAACTTAGGCATTATTTATAACAGTTTTAGTATATATTTTTATTACATATCATGCATTTAGTACATGTATGTTCTTTTGTTTTGTGTAACATTCGTTTTGGTGGAATATAGTGTACTTTGGATGGTTTTTTATTTTGTAGGTAAAATGCGGTTACGAGAGTAGAAAATGGGATCGAAGGAAGCTTTGGATTTAAATATTTTAAAAGGATAGATTTAACTTTAAATCTAAAGAATCATCCACCAAAATTATTATCTCTTGATAAAATGTAGATATGGATTTGATTTGATTTAAATGTTTGTGTATATATATGAAGAGGAGAAAAAAAATAAGGAAATGGATGATTATATATAAGAGAATTAAGAGGAAAAGGATCATCTTGGGCCCATTGAAGTCGAAGGCATAAGAAAGCAAACATTCAAGTTCATTTTTTGGAGTTCATTTAATTGAAGGATCCGTCAAAATTTTTGGTAGTTCGTAATTCATGTCAAGCTAAAGCACTTTAATTTCAACGTTAGGATTTAATTTCTTTAGTTCGATTTAAACTTATGTGAATCGTTTATGAGATTTTAATATTTTAATAGCTTGTTTGTTTGATTATTGATTTAAAACCTGAATTTGCTCTGGTTATATATTAGATTGTTAATAAAACTAGGTGTTAACGCGCGATTGGTTTATTCATGTTTTCTATCATGCGTTGTATGTTGCTGTGTTACTGATTACTTATCTACCAACCTGCATTCTTAGATCATTAATTCAGCTACAACTACTTGTCATTGCATGTGGCATTCACGTTTTGGTGTTTGTATTTACATGGGTAGCAAAAGGTAGCTTAGAATGTTGTAAACAAACATTGGTTGGTTTATATACGTAAGAGGGCTGATCCGTTAGATTAGCTTTCCAACGGGTCAAAGGTTGATCCATTAGATTACGCTTTCCTACGGATCTTTGACCTGCAAAAGAAATAAAAGAATGATTAGAATAAAACATATCTCATTAGTAAAGTCATATTGATGTTATTTACTTATAAAGAATGTAATTAGAAGCATATAAATACAAGCGCAGAGACAAAGAGATCGTTTGATGGAGATTGCTCGACATCATCACCCCTTTTTTGTCAAAACCATAATGGCATGACACCACCAGCAACAATCACCGGAGCCCCTACCCATCTACAACCCATTTGTTACCAGATCTATAATCAAATCACACGTTAATCAAATCACATATTGAACACTAACACGTAAATCAACCGGAGAAAAAGAGTAAGAAAATTCACTTAATCATCTTATGATAACATGTGATATAAGTGAAAAAAATGCCAATACTTTGAGAAATAACCTGGAAGAATAAAAATTAAAATCACAAAAAGATCAGAACTTGAACACTAATGGATAAATTAACTGAAAAAAGAAAAAGAAAATCCATTTAGTGATTCAATTTACCAAGCTACCATGAATCTACTTGATAGATCAACACCAAGTGGATTCAAAATCTAACTTTTCAGACGTGTACCCAGCCCTAAGAATTTCCTTCGATCCTTTACACTTGGGTCATGTCTTTCAAATCAGTGGCACCTTCAATAGCATATGTCCATTTTATAGAAGTGAATGTCAAGGACAAATCAAAAGAAAACTAATTAAACCATGTTTAGGGTTAATTGACGCTCACATGTGCGTTGACGAAAATATAACAAAACCCTTTTTCACAATCAGAAGGCACCCATTTTCTTATGACTCACTTGTCAATCAAATGAGCGGTGCGTGAGCTTTAATTTCAGAAGTCTTTCTATACACTATTTGTAGTTTGTCTGTTAGAAAATGCAAGTAAAATAGCATAAGGGTTTCCTTACCATTAAAAGGAGAACGGACAATTTTAAAACTTGTAAATTTCTAAAATACCCTTAACACAAACCTGGGCAAAAAACTGAAAAAGTCCGATGTGAAAAGGCATACATACACGATAAATACTCAAATTCAACATGACAAATTCCCTTGTTGAACCTAAACTAAAGCAGTGAACTTAAGAAGCACTTGGTACATGCAAACAAAAATTATGCATTATAAATTAAATTAAATATCCGAGGGATAAACACCAATTATGTTGGCAAAAGTCCATAACAACGTTCACCATCAAAAGAAAAAGCACATGAAGCAAATAATAACCAATAGTTGATTTTGTTGATTTACCGGAAAGGAAATATATGCAGATTAAAAAGGCTATAACCTAAATTCTCTCTATAGCATATAGGTACTTAGTTTTACCGTGTAAGTCGATTATTATTACATTTTTTGCTTAGGACGCTTCGGATGAGGATGGTAGAAATGTTTAGAGTTTATCACCAGATCCCTGCTGTTAGCTACCGGAAAGTAAGCATTTATGTCATGTGATAATGATTTAGTCACTCATTTAACAATTCAGAATGCTATTACGTTAGACTGCACATGAAAAAAAAAATATAATGTAAACCTGCTTCACATTTACTTTTAACAAAAGCTCATAAAGGTTCTTTATCTTGACCTCCATGAGAGCAATCTGTTTTGAATCATCATGTTGAATATGAGTAGCAAATCAGTAATACACCATTATCTAACTTTTAACAAAAGCTCATAAAGATACAGGCCTTCCTATACCTAAAAAAGTTTTTTATCTAACTTTTCAAGATTGGTGTGTTGTAGGGTTTACAACGAAAGGTAAATATGATAGCCACCCAACCTTTAACAAAAATTAAGAGTTTCCATAGTACACTGGCACAGTTCAAGTTACTTAAAAGTAATAGCATCAAACCTCTTATAGGCATCCATGTCCTCCTTAGCAAACTCTTAACACAATTGCTGTCATCTAATTGACAAATGAATAGAGCCTATATAAATTAACAAATGAGGTCCTAAAAGTGGCAACCAGAAGATGCAACAAATTTTTAATTACTGATTATAGCTCAGTTTGACTTTTTGTAAGTTAAATTCAAAAGAGATCATGGCAAATTCAATAAGAATTGCCTAGTTATTAAGCAGAAAATTAATCGTCATGTAAAAGGAATCAAAACCAAAACTATCAATCGATATAAAGAGCTATAAAGACACTCAGACCTACTCTAATATCAGAGCAAGAGAATCAAAATGCCATGAAAATAACATATGTAGATGTCAATCAAGAGGATGCGAAAACAAAAACCGGGCAGTAAAAGGTATCATGAAAGATGTTGGAAATAACAACCAACAATGGAGAATCAAACATGCAGGAAATAACAATCAACATACCTCAAATTTCTTATAGCAGACCTCAAAATAAGCCACTGAATTCCTGTCATTACTTTCGAAATTCCTCTGCAAATGGCCACTTGGCTAAACAAAGAACACCAGGGTGAACGGATGGAATCAAGAGGGTGGGTAAAGGTGGTTGGACCACCACAATCGTCACATGCAACCGCCGACACGACTCTACCTCAATCACGAAGGGGAGGCGGAGAGGGCAACGTCACCGCCCCAACCAGCTCATCGTCACCGACACAGAGCCTTTATCACCACATGCACAATGGCTTTTATACTGATGCAAAACAGGGGCCAAAACCGTAAAAATAAAAAAGATCCAAGGCAAATACTTAATAACCCAAAAACTCACTATTCCTTCCCGTTGGTTTATTAATAGTATGTAATTAGTTGTTTTATTAATTTTTTCTAATAAAATTTGTCAACTTTTAAAACCCTAACCAAGTTTTAATTTATAATACAAGGAACAAATAAACAGTTTAAGTTTGTTTATAAATTCAATCTTGTTATAGAATCACAGAATCTAACTAAACATACCGAACGATGTGTGTTCAATTATAATTGATACTTGTATCATCGCAATGCGGACACTAAATCCAAACGACATGAGCTTATAGTAGCGGATTGACTTTAATCAACGAACTGCGTTTGATTAAATATTAGATTGAGTGGTTGTCTGAATGGAATGGTGTGATGTATAGTATCGATACAAATCCTTAATTAAAAGGATCATTGCACCGTAATCATTAATGATTGTAGGCCGAAAAAAATCAAAAAATTACCTTAATGTTGAAATTAGCTTTTAATATTTGAATTACTTTACATTTTAATGAACATTTTTAATCAATAGTTCTTTTCATAAATAAAAACCATAAAGACCCTAACTTTTTTTTAGAACCTTAAAACGACGGTGTAAAAATTTTCTTTGTAGTTTTGACATGGCCATGCGAACTTGTTGAAAATTTTTCATTTTTTACAATTTGTCTCTAGTTTTTGTTTATGATTAAAATCCCCCACCTTTTTATAACCACAACCAACCAAAAGTAACTATGTTAAAACGTTTTTTGTATTATAATAGTTAACCTGTATCAGTGAGGACACGAACCCTACTTTCACTCATATCATTTTTAGTGTGTGCACGATATGTTCATATTTTTATATTTTATTTGCTGGATTCGACACCCAACGCTCGTAACAATGAGAACATGTTAGGTAAAACTTTGGTGATCTCACCGGTGCACGACATTGGCAAACAATTGGATTGGCAAACAATTGGATGGGGCCAAGTAAAACATACATTATGCTTGGCTAATAGTTTTCAAAAGGTTTATGACAAGAAACCGTGGTATATTTTCTGATGTAACTCAATTTGAGATTACAGCCAAGGTATGGATAAAGATTGCAATTGACTTAACAATGAACAATCTTATGCTTGCCAACTTGAAGAATTGGAAATTAAGAATGATTCTTGAGGTTAGTAGCCATGGAAGAATTAAAGAGACTCATTAAGAAGAAGAGAGAAGATGTATTCATTTTCTGCACACTATCATTCAAGTACAGGTGACTTCTTTATATTTGACTTCTCTTAACTAACCCAATCAACAACATGACTCTTAACTTCTAACTAACCATTTGACACTAACGACCCATTTTTCCTTATAAGCTAGTATACATAAAATAGGTACATATCATTTTCTTACTAAGATCTTCCAAAACAAATACATAAATTTTTTTGCTTGCCACATATCAATGAACTTTATGATTTTGCCCTTTCCTAGTCGGCCCGGTTATTGATAAAATTAGTTTGTTCAATAAGATTTGTTACGAATGATAAAGGGTTGTTTAGTAACTTCAAATTGTAAACTTTGGTATGAATATGTGAATATATAGGTCTAAGTATCATCACTTTAGTAAAGATGAACAAGATGTTGCATCAGAACAAGAGAGAGAAAAGACTAGAAGGTATAATAAGAAACACCATAGGAAGCAGGATTAGTAGGGTTTGGTATAGTGGTATATGCATAAGAGTTGTGCTTGTTGGAAGCAAAATCGACTTTGGGCTTGTTGGAAGTGGTCTGGGAACTGTTGTTAATGGGCTAAGCAAGGCCGTGAAGGTCATGGTCCGGACCATAACCAGAAGTCGAGAAGTCCAGATCGAACTAATGGCTTTAGACGAAGAAGTGTATCAACTCCAGTAAACTCTATTGATGAAAAAGTAGTGATAATCTACACTAAGGGGTTGTTTGGTAGCATCTGAATCAGCCTCTTAATGGTTCAGATGTCTGAATGGTTCAACACTTAATGGTTCAGAGTGTTTGTTTCGTGAGCAAATGTCTGAATGGTTCAGACATTTGCCTCTGATCGAATGGTTAAAACATTATACTAATGCTGAATGGTTAAGAGGTCTAGTATTGAATGGTTAAGACCTCTTATCTGAATTGGTCGATCAGACATTTGTCTTTTAATGGTTAAACGATATACTAGCTCTTAATGGTTCAGACCTCTTAATGGTTCAGCACTTAATGGTGCAGACTTCTTAATGGTTCAACACTTAATGGTTCAGACCTCTTATTGATTCGACACTTAATCATTCAGAAGTTGCCAAACAGCCCCTAACTTGGTGTTAGTTATATATGCTGCTAGTTACATGTGAATTACTATAAGAGGCAATTGCTTCTTCCCACTCGACTACAACCGTGATGATACATCCTCCAGTAAACTCTATATGTTACACCTCTTTATGTTTATGTGTTTACAAATAGACCTGATATATGTTGGATTTGAGATTTTTATGGTTTTCCTTTGTGGGCATCGGAAAATCAAATGATCCTAAAGGATCTTCACTAGATATAACTTGCATGGTTTTTTGATTTACTTTTATTAATCGATTATGGTTTTTTTTAACATAAAACCAACAGTTGTGTTTGGTGTTTTTATGATTATAATCGATCCTCAAGGGATTTAGAATTTGGTTGTATTTTATACATAATGAGTCTCTCCTCATACAATTATTCAAGCTTCGTCATTGAACTTAACCCAATTATATTTATACTCATTATACGACTTCCAATATATTGATTTAGATAATATTTATTCGAGTGGATCTTACAGCAAGAAAACCCATTTCCTCTTATCATTCCAATTAGATATTGTATTTCTAATAAGTAATAACGATTGAATTATTTTTATTATGTATTTTGGGTATTTAATTTAGTTTTATCTTTTTATTGTGCCGACCGACCCGAAGCTGTTAGAAAAACATTAATACTTAGCTACTGTTAACGATCATCAAAATTTTTCGACGCCCATGAATGGAATTTTTGGATCCACCATTGATTCCTTCTCAATTTTAGCAACTTTTAATCATTTTTTATAGTAAAAATAGAATAAAACATTGAGGGTAAACATATACACTTTTGTTTACCTTTTGGTGCCATTACTTAGGAGTCGATTTTAATTTTGTCAGATTTAGATTTTCTTGTAAAACGAGTTTGATGCATTAATTTCGGTTTTCAGTTTTACTACAAATTATCTGTTATCAGAAGTATTTATATAAATTGTACTTTGGTTCGACGTTAGTGATCATAAACTCATGTATGGAATGGTTTGAGTTCCTTAATGTTACAAATAAGTTCTAGTTGATTGCTAACGGTTCACACGAAACTATCATTTATAAATAACTACATATATTAGACTGATACTCACAAATGATTATAACTTAGTTTGAAATTTGTGAAGTGTATATTTGACTTATGAACTATCATTTGTTCACGTGCATCTATACTAATAAACAAAATATGTAGAAGTCACATGACACATTAGATTTTCATCTATGATTGAACACGTGTCGTTACTAAAATGAAAGTTAACTAATTAATGACACATTAAATGGTAATGATTATTTATATACTTTTTAAATGTGTGTTGGGTTCTACTTGAACTTTTCAACTCAAATCCAGCAATCCAAATCAATTAATTTATTAACCTGACACATTTGTCATTGGTATAGGCAATTCGGGAGACCAATCAACTTATTGTATATTTTAAACATCTAGACTTATTTGTTATAATATCACAATAATTAACACAAGATTAGTGTTATAACCTTAAGAACTTTAAAGAGAATTGTAAGAGCAAGAAGAAGAGAAATGTATAACTTATGAAAGTGTATACAAGAGGTGCATCTTCTCCTCTACATTGAGGTGGTATTTATACTACAAAGATCAATCAACTTGGTAGACAAGGTAAACTAATTTTGGTAGATAAGTAGCATAGTAAACTTATCTACAAGTTTGACAAAGAGTTCATCCACTTGCCATGGTAATAATTCATAATACTCCCCCTTGGATGACACTTTTCAAACTTCAAGAGTTTAAGTACTGCCTCGTTAAAAACCTTGCTAAAGAAAAACCCAGTGGGAAAAAACCTTAGCTAAGGAAAAAAGAGTGCAGCTTATAACTCCCCCTCAAATTGTCTTTTGTAGATCATTACATTGCGTGTACGTGCCGCATGCCAATATCATAAACATGTTTTCTGAAAGTTGTTTTAGGAAGTGCCTTTGTGAAAAGATCAGCTGAATTGTTGCTAGATTGAACGTATCTCATTTCAACCTTTTTATCTTTAATAAGATCTTGAGTATATGAAAAGAATCTTGGTGGTATATGTTTTGTTCTGTCACTTTTGATATACCCTTCTTTCATTTGTGAGACACAAGCTGCATTATCTTCATAGATTGGTGTTGCATTTTCATCTTTCTCCAATCCACAAGAAGTTGATATAAGTTGTGTCATAGATCTTAACCATACACATTCTCTTGAAGCTTCATGTAGTGCAATGACTTCAGCATAATTCGAGGATGTCGCAACGAGTGTTTGTTTCTGAGAACGCCATGAAATCGCAGTTCCTCCATTCTTAAATACGTATCCAGTTTGAGATTTTGCTTTATGGGGATCAGATAAATAACCTGCATCTGCATAACCAACCAACCTTTCTTTTGAATTATTAGGATAAAACAAGCCTAAATCAATAGTACCTCGAAGATATCGAAAAACATGTTTAATCCCGTTCCAGTGCCGTTTAGTAGGAGCTGAACTAAATCTTGCTAACAAATTAACTGCAAAAGAAATGTCAGGTCTCGAACAGTTAGTAAGATACATAAGAGCTCCAATTGCACTGAGATATGGTATCTCTGGACCAAGGACCTCTTCATTATCTTCACAAGGACGGAATGGATCATTATCAACATTGAGTGATCTAACAACCATCGGTGTGCTTAAAGGATTTGCTTTGTCCATATTGAAACGCTTTAAGAGTTTCTCAGTATAAGTTGACTGATGTACAAGTATTCCATTATGCATATGCTCAATCTGCAAACCAAGACAATATTTGGTTTTTCCAAGGTCTTTCATTTCAAATTCTTTCTTTAAAAGAGCAATTGCTTCATTTATTTCCTTTTGCGTCCCAATTATATTTAGATCATCAACATACACAACTATGATCACATATCCTGATGTTGTTTTCTTAATGAAGACGCATGGACAAATAAGATTACTTGTGTATCCTTTACTTGTCAAATAATCACTCAAACGATTATATCACATCCTTCCAGATTGTTTGAGTCCATACAAGGATCTTTGTAATTTGATGGAATACATTTCCTTAGACTTTGAGCTTAATGCTTCGGGGAATTTAAAACCTTCAGGAATTTTCATATAGATGTCACTATCTAGTGATCCATACAAGTAAGCTATGACAACATCCATAAGACGCATCTCTAAATTTTTAGAGACTGCTAAACTGATTAAGTATCTAAAGGTTATTGCATCCATAACAGGGGAGTATGTTTCCTCATAATCAATCCCTGGCCTTTGTGAAAAACCCTGAGCTACAAGTCTAGCTTTATACCTTGAAACTTCATTTTTCTCATTTTGTTTTCGTACAAAAACCCATTTATACCCTACAGGCTTTACGGCCATCGGAGTAATAACAATAGGTCCAAAAACCTTTTGTTTGTTAAGTGAATCTAATTCAGCTTGCATAGCTCCTTTCTATTTATCCCAATCATGTCTATTTTTACAGTCACTAACTGACTATGGTTCAGGATCATCATCTCCACTCATGATGTCACTTGCTACAGAATAAAAAAATATTTCATCAATACTTTCCATTTCATCTTGATTCCATAAGATATCTGTATGACCATAGTTAATTGACATTTCTTTGTTATTTTCATCCAAATCCTCCCTATGAGAGGTTTTGGTATGTAGCTTTTCATCAAGATCATTCACTTTATTGTCTACTTCCTTTCCATGAGTTTTTCTTTTTCGAGGATTTTTATCCTTAGAACTGATTGGTCTTCCTCGTTTCAAACGTTTTTGAGATTCATGAGCCATTGTGTTATCTATTTGCTCATTTGGAATCTCAACTCGAGCTGGAGCATTAGCAGCTGGTATATGAGATTTAGTAACTTTGTTTGTATCAGTAAATGAATCAGGTAATTGATTTGCAATTTCTTGCATGTGTATTATCTTTTGAACTTCTGCCTCACGTTGTTTAGTTACTGGATCAAGATGCAATAAGGAAGGAACATACCATGAGACATCATTTTCTTATTTTTTCTTTTCTCCCCCTAATGCCGGGAAAACTGACTCGTTAAAGTGACAATCAGCAAAACGTGCTGTAAATACATCTCCAGTTAAAGGTTCAAGATATCTTATGATGGAAGCTGATTCATATCCAACATATATTCCCAACCTTCTTTGAGGACCCATTTTTGTGCGTTGTGGTGGTGCAATAGGGACATACACAGCACACCCAAAAATTCTAAGGTGGGAAATGTTTGGCTCATTACCAGTAACAAGTTGTAACGGAGAGTATTTAAGATTTGCACTTGGTCTCATACGAATTAGTGATCCAGCATGAAGAATTGCATGACCCCAAATAGACACAGGGAGTTTTGTCCTCATTTATTAATGGTCTAGCTATTAGTTGTAGACGTTTGATTAACGACTCAGCTAAGCCATTTTGTGTGTGTACATGAGCAACAGGGTGTTCAACAATAATTCCCACAGACATGCAATAATCATTAAAAGCATGTGATGTGAATTCACCAGCATTATCAAGTCTCACCCTTTTAATAGTATAATCAGGGAAATGTGCTCGTAATTTGATAATTTGTGCAAGAAATTTTGCAAATGTTACATTATGAGTTGATAACAAAGAGACATGTGACCATCTACTTGATGCGTCTATCAAAACCATAAAGTATCTAAATGGTCCACATGGTGGGTGAATTGGCCCACATATATCTCCTTGAATTCTTTCAAGAAACAAAGGTGATTCCTTTTCAATTTTCACAGGCGAAGGCCTTGTGATTAATTTCCCAAGAGAACAAGATGTACACAAAGGAATTTTATTCGATTGTGGGATCTTTTGATATTTCCATGGATGCCCATGAGTGTTTTCAATAATTCTTTTCATCATTGTAGATCCTGGATGACCTAATCTGTCATGCCATAAGTTAAGTGTTTCAGGATCACAAAAATTTTCTTTAACTGCCATATATGCCTGAGGCATACTAATATGTGTATAATGTAAACCAGACTGAAGCATTGGCAGCTTTTCTAATACCTGATCTTTGCTTATGATATGCAAATATTTTTCATTATCAACAGTCCTTGACTGAGTATCATATCCGTTATGATATATGTTTTTGAAACTCAACAGATTTCTTGTTGATTTTGGGGAAAATAAAGCATTTTCTATTATTAGCTTTGTACCATTTGGTAATGCTAAATTAGCTTTTCCCACTCCTTCTATCAGGTCTGTAGGGCCTGATATTGTATTAACGATTCCTTTTGTTGGTTTAAGTTCATAAAATATTTTTTAGATCTAAGTATAGTGTGTGTGGCTCCACTATCCGCTATACATATATCTGCTTCATTTGTTTGATCTTGCGCTCCAGTGATGTTCATTTTAATCTTGAAAGTATAAAGAAAAATAATAAGTGAATAACAACGAAATTGTTATATATTAACAAAACTTTATTTAATCGAAAAGAAAACATTACATGAAGAAAAATACATGATGAAAGATAGAAAACACTAAATTGTTGCATATGACTATTGTGGTAAAGCAACATGTGTTTCAAAGGTCTATGTCAAAGTCTGCAGTGTTCAACTCAACATTGAGATCATTAAAATTATCAATATGGTTCACTTCCTTCTCTTTTCTTTTAAGAGAGGCTTGGTATAGTTCACACAAATGTGAAGCTGTGCGACAAGCCTTCGACCAGTGGTTTGTGCTACCACATCTAAAACAAGAAGTGCCATTGTTTTCGGACCTACCAGCTTCATTCCCTTTGTACTGGTTGGAATTGTTTTGTGGCGCGTGGTAATTAACTGTTCTTTGATTTCTACCACGGCCACGACCACGTCCATGGTTATAAAAGTTACCTCGGTAATTATTATTACCTTTAAAAGAATGGTTTCGGTTATTAAGGTAACTTTTATCAAAGGAACCTCGGCCACGACCTCGTCCCCACTTTCTTCCAGAGTTTTTAGTAGCAACATTTATCTCTGGAATTGCTAATGATCCTGTGGGGCGAGCTTGATGATTTTTCATCAAGAGCTCACTGTTTTTTTCTGCTACGAGGAGAAATGAATTCAAATCAGAATATCTTCTAAATTTTTGCAACCTATATTGTTGTTGCAAGTTTATGTTTTATGCATGAAATGTGGAGAAAGTTTTCTCCAACATATCTTCATCGGTTACAGTTTGCCCACAAAATCTGAGGGTCGAGCATATTCTGAACAAAGCAGATGTGTACTCGTTTACTTTTTTAAAATCTTGGAACCTGAGATTGTTCCATTCATCTCTAGCAGTAGGAAGTAAAACTTCCCTTTGATGATCAAATCTGCTTTGTAAGTCTTTCCATAAAACATACGAATCCTCACAATTTGAATGTTTATGTAAAAAGACATCGGCTTTCGCCTTGTCTTGCTCCGAACAAAAATTCCCCTCTTGTATTGTTTCTAAGACACCCATTGATTTAAGATGTCTTCTCACATGGGCCGTCCAAGGCATATAGTTTTATCCATTAATACTAAGAGCCGGGAATTCAATTTTTGCAATATTCGACATTCTGATTTCTAAACAAGAATTAAGCAAATAGTAAGATGATTATTAGAATCCATATATATCAATAAACATTGCGATACAATAAAGTGGTAGAGCTATGAACAAATACAAAAATAAGAAAAGTTAAAATTCTTCGGGTGGTAGTTCAGCAATGGGAATAAGAATTAAAATAAGCATTATGGTTGCCAGTATTAAAACCGGGTGTATCATCTTTGAAAGATTTTCTTGGATAAACTTGAGAGAAGAGATGATCTGTTTATTGTAAACGAAAATAGATTGATAGTGGTCAATTTATAGTTTAAAATTATAACCGTTTGTAACGGTTATGTGATTGTTTACAACGGCTATATAACCGTTCATAACGGCTATATAACTGTCATCTATGTATATATCAACAATAATTTTTAAATAAGTATAAGATTATGTTATAAAAACATGAATTTAGTTTATAAAAACAAAATAGAATAAGAACGACAAATTAGGATAAGAATAAGACGTTAGTACGAATAAATGTTAGCAATATAATCAAAATGTTAGTTGACATAAAAGGAAATGTTAGTTGTATAAATAAAGATTAAGTAAAGGTTAGATGCATAAGTAAATGTTAGTTGATATAATATAAAATGTTAGTTGCATAATCAAAAAGTTAGATGCATAAATAAAAGTTAGTTTGTTAGTAGTCCCATGGTTATCAAAATGTCCATAATAAGATCTCCTTTATGCTTATTTTATTTATATTAGTTATCTTCTCAATATAAGATATTATATATTATTACTTAATGAAGGTCTTACCTTGATTAGTAGATGACTTTGTGCTCAATTAGTCTTCTTGATTAGAGTTAAGAGCTCTCGTGCTGATAACATGTTATAATATCACAATAATTAACACAAGATTAGTGTTATAACCTTAAGAACTTTAAAGAGAATTGTAAGAGCAAGAAGAAGAGAAATGTATAACTTATGAAAGTGTATACAAGAGGTGCATCTTCTCCTCTACATTGAGGTGGTATTTATACTACAAAGATCAATCAACTTGGTAGACAAGGTAAACTATTTTGGTAGATAAGTAGCATAGTAAACTTATCTACAAGTTTGACAAAGAGTTCATCCACTTGCCATGGTAATAATTCATAATATTATTGAATTCTTTTACTCTTAGGGTTTTATAAATTTATTTATTTGTTGTTGTTTGTTGGTAAAAAAGGAAATAGTGAATTAATTAGAAAAATCAAAGAACATTAGATAATGGCCAATGGGTATTCAATCTCATTTTAATATTAAAAGATGTCGCAATCTTTAACAACTTAGTTTTGAATTTGATTTGGTGCATTGTCTCTCCTTTCACTGTTTTTTATGTTGGCTGTTTTACTCAAAGAAAATAAACTTAAATCATGCTTCCAAAAACGGACAATAGTTGTGACATACTTATATGTTTTCTTGTTTGATAAATCAAACTTTTATTTTGTATTTATTAATAAAGGTAGATGCATGTTGCTTAAAGAAATGTTGTCATAGAACTTTTATATATAAGTTTGAATTTTGTAGGTCTCAATCATCAAGCATATTCATGAATGAACGATGATGTGTTGTGGAAAAAAACCGCAAAAAGGAAGAGAAATTAGTTTTAAATCCGTTACGAGGACCAACAAGATAAAAGTATAAGAAAGAATAATAACATTCTCAAGGTGCATCACTAATCCTTCGGTGAACTTGCCGTCGGTGACCCATTGGCAATAATATTGGTAGTTGTTCTGACAACGGAAACTTTCATCTTTAGTTACGCCTACATTCACCAAAAGATTGTCGACGTGTCTCTCTTGCAATGAAAATATTTTGTAATGTGTATTATTGTGTAATGTATATTGTATTCTATACATGATATTACACATTACATAATATAACCTCAACGACGAATTAGAAAATATTACAGAAAAACTAAAACAACACATTTAAACTCCAAAATTCTATATTATTCTATTATTGTTTTTTTTTAAAAATGGTTAATACTAGCTAAATGATCAAATACAATTATGAGAATTGACTGCTATTTAGTAATTATCATTTTTTATTTTATAATAACATGTAAATGTGAAAAACGACACTAAATAATAATTAAATTTTATAATTTTCCCATTCAGGTCATTTCCCTTAACTATTTGTAGAAAATCTACGAAAAGAAATTAATATAATATTAAAACTGGAAGTGTATCATCTAATAGGTAAAAGGTTTAAGTGATGGAACTATCTAGAAAATTAAATATACTTACAAAATGAAATTTACCTTTAAAAAAGTTATAAAAATTAATACAAATTATTCAAACTCCACATTTTATTTGACACTAAGTTAGACTCGTATATTACCCGGGGTAAATGATAAGAACGATAAAATGCATGTAATTTTTCATGACTAAAATAAAATATTATTATTATATGTACTGCAAACAAAATATTTTCAACGATAATTAATGAAATTCCAATATATTTTATATAACATTGGTTTTGTGTGAGTTATAATTTTCAGAATGTTGAATAAGAAGATGAAATATGTGTGTGAGTTATTAGGTAGTGAGTATAATATATATAGTAGATGTTTAATGTTTAATGTTTAATGTAAAATAAATACCTAGAATCATGGTTTTAATTTTGGAAAATATAATTTAAAAAATTGTTATATATAGATTTGTTATTGAATTTCAAATCTTAAAAATCATGAAACGATGATTAAATACTAATTTTAAGAAGGTATTCTATAATTATATTTAAAATTTTAATATCATGGATGCTATGATAGAGTATTTCATAAATTAAAAATGAGTCGCATAACGGATCCGCGTGAACAATAAATGAGTATATAGGTTTAGAGGGAATACACGAGGAAGTGATAAACGTCTCCATAACCTTTTTTATTGATATAGTTAGATTCTCCTTATAACTATATTATATAACTACTTATATTATAATATACAATTTGGTCAGATACCCGTAAAATATATGAACTGAATAGATTAAAAAATATGAAATGAGAAAAAAGTATATAAATAAAAAAATATAAAAAAATATTTTTATACAACATTTAATGTTGTATATGCAACATCATCATTTCAATCCATCTAAGATTAATAATTTTAATTTGTCTTTGTATTTAACTCAAGTTAGTGTATTATGGGAATCCAAAGATACTAGGAAAGTTCGTTAAAATCACAAAAACTACTAATGGAAAAAAATTATTAATTAAATATTAATAACTTAAAGGTTTATAAAATTTTAGTAATTATTAAGCTTGTTAAAGATTTGAACTAATTACAATATGTGAAATTAATTAGTTAGTGTAAATAAATTAGTTAAGAAGTCAAATATGGTAATAACTAAGAGCATTTACATTTTATTCCCTATTTTTATACATATTATTACATTAAAAATTATTATTTTTTCTCTTTACTTTTCAATCAAATAATATTTTTTTATATATTTATCGTTATTTTTTCTCTCTTGTCTAGTCACAACCACTTAAAATATATTTAAAAAATTAAAGGGTTTTGAACATTAATTTCTTATTTGACAGATTAAACAATTACATTTTCTCACTGATTCATTCACAATCAATTATAATTATACAATATAATATAAGAAATACACTCATATGAATTTAAAAAACTTGATGTGAATGATCTAAATGGAGTCCTGAAATATCAGGAAAGTCTATATAGTCACTAAAGAAAACATGCCATAAAAGTGTGATTAATTATTATTTTTTTAACAGTAAATCTATACTACTTTTACTCCTAAATTACTAATATTAAACCATTGATTGGGTTTAAACACATGACCTTCACTCTAAGAGGCAAAACCTCTACCAAGTGAGTTAACCCCACATTGATGATTTAATTAATTAATCAATTATTTAATTTTATTTGGTAGAAGATTTAAAAGCAACACTGAAACATAATTTGCGGAAGGAAAATGAGCTAGTAGATGCATTAGAAAGATGTCACGTGACGCTTAAGTTGTTACTTTGTTATATAGAATATAGTATGCTAGGGAAATTGTACATGACAAATAAAAAAATTAAATAACTAATAATAAATTTTTTTGAAAATATTAAAATTATTTCAATCTCAAATAAAGTCAAGTACGTCCTTACTTTGATTTTCAATAATAATAATATACCTTTACTTTCAATGGCAACGAAAACAGTTTGAGTGAGATGACTCTTCATAACCCACATATGAAATATAACTTGCAAGGAATCTTCTCCGTTCATTATTAGTTTGATTTCCAAGAATGACGTCAACCGTCTCAGGAGGAAACCGATTAGCTCCTAAAACCTCTTAGCTTGCAACCAATCAAAATCTGTCATCTGCAAGATTCGAACCCGTGTCTCCCCCATAGGTAGAAACTCGAAATGCCACTGAACCAAAAGGTCGTTGGTGTAAATGATATCCCTATAAAATGTGAAAAATATTTTAAAAAACCATATATATTGAAATAAAACATAATAAAAAAAGAATAAAATAATAAACATATTAGTTTTAAATTCGAAATTTAAATGAGTAAATAGTTATAATTTAACTTCTCTATATTTAATTACTAAATAACAATGTTGTAAAAATCGCAATTAGCCTTCGATTAATCGCTAATCGGAGGTTGGCCGCTTTGATTTCGCAAAATCGGAGGTCCTATGCGCTAGTCGGTCAAAATTGGTCAAAGTCGGACCAAATCGTCCTAATCGGAGGTGTTTCGGTGATGAGAATGCAAGACCGTTTAAGGGGTGGTCACTTACAACACAACAACACAATGAGAAGAGTTCTTTAGAACACTTAACAGATCAAATAGGGAACTGTTAACTTATAAGTAAGATACTAAGAACACAAGTAAAATGTGTGACAGAACAAGATAACAAACAACACAAGTGTATGGTTTTCAAGAATGTTGTCTCAAGTTCTTTTACAAGTATTACAAAGCATAAAAAGAAAGTTACAAGTACTTGAGATACTTTATACTACATCCTACAACCGGCCATACTTTAAAGGCCAGCTGGATACATAAGACTAGACAACAAAATCAAATGTAGAGTCAAAAGGTAGATTGACTTTTGACTACTGACTATGACATACCATAGCTCACATCCTAATATATTACAAAAAAGGATAAAAGTACATAAAGTAGAAAGCTCATACTCAAGACCTCAATGTACAGTTACCAAAAGCATGGACCTTTTCACCAACTCATGTAAGTTGGTGACTGAACAGAGTTGCAGCGGAAAGGTGGTCCAGCTTTATGGTAAAATACATCAGATAAAAGCATGTATCTAAAAGTCTTCGGAAGAAATCTGTCTTCACTCTTTGGCTTCAGAAGACTTTGTCTTTGAAGCTTCGGAAGACTTCACTTTTGGCTTCGGAAGATATTGGTCTTGGCTTCGGAAGATTTTACACTTAGAATATTTTCTAGTGCATGGTGTAAAACTTCTGAAGCATTTCTACTTCTGTACTTTAGTGCATGCATGCAGAAAGACTTTGGATGTTTTGGCTGCATCAGACTTATAGGAATCCTTACAAACTCCCCCTAGGCTGATGCTACCAAAACATTTGAAGATCTTTAGTTGTTGACAGTTCTCATCATGATGATGATCATGCCCTTCTTCATTAGATGGTCAGGATCACTCAGACTCTCGTAGTATATTCTCATCTCAAAGAGATCATGCAGAGGTAGGTTGAATAAGTCTTGCCATGTGTAGACATCTTTACCACCTTGATCTCTGATCACATGCCATCTTTCTGGATTAGTTGTGAAGGTCCAAGATAAGATGGGTCTCTCAGATGCAAGAGGAGCCACTTGAATTGGAGTTGATGGGGCTGCCTCTTCATGCACTTCCTCAGGTTGATCTGATTCACCCTGAGACTTGGAGGTAGATGATTCAGACTTCTTCTTATTCTTTGACTTTGGTTTAGAACCCATCCTCTTCCTCCTCTTTGAAGACTTTAACTGAGAAGACTCGCCTGCAGCATCTTGTTGATCAGTCTTGTCTTGCTCAGTTGGGTGTTCCTCCTTCATAGGTTCAGAAGGAGAGGGAGTTTGACCCTGCTGTGGATAAGAAGATGAAGCTTGCTGAGACTCAGCAGGAGGTCTAGGTTGTGTTATCTCAGGTTGTTCAACCTTAACCTCCACTTCAGGAGGAGCTTGACTTGGAAGGGAGTGTAAGTCAATGAGCTCTACATTTTCGATCTTCTGCTTGATTACCCTAATGTGCTCATCCATTGTAGATAGAGACATAGGGCCAAGTCTCCTTCCGGAGAATCCATACAGCTTTAAGAAGCTTATCATCCTTTGTCTGTCAGCAGACTTCTTCATACTTTTTTGGATGATGGCTCTTGACTTTGCAGCCTCTTCACTCATCTTTCTCTTTGTTGCTTTTTGTTCTTTGAACACTTGAAGTTCAAGCTGTTTGAGATACTCAAACTCAATATACTCAAAGGACAGGGAAGAAGTGCAGATGCCTAGTAGAGACCTATGGCACTCAGGTTGTTGATCATGTTTTGCCTATATGTTTCTTTGTCTACCTGAGGTTCTTGTGGAGCTGCCATAGTCTCTTGCACAGGGCTTTCTTGAACTGGGGAGAGAGTAGGAACATGCTTGTACAGTTTTTTCTGTCTCTTCTCTTCTTTGATTTGGAGGAGCAACCTTGCATCCATTACTTCCTTTCTCTCCCTAGACATTTCCATATCTGCCAGTTCATTGGGTTCCTCTAAGGGGAGAGATATAATCTCATCAATGTCATAGTTCCTGGTCTGTAGGTAAGTAATCCTGACTGCCCTCAACTCATCATCTTGAGTGTTTGGTCTTGGGGCAGCCCTGATTGTAGCTTGCATGAAGCCTGAAGACCTAGAGGAGCTTTCTCCCCTTAGCTTCCTCTTCCTCTCTCTCTCCTCCTCCTCAATATCCTCAGGAGTTAAAATCCTTTTCCCTTTGTCACCCACAGACCTTTGTGACACAGGGTGGAGAGAGCTTTGACCTTTATTGCTTGGTGTAGCATCCAAGCTCTGGCCAGAGAGACGCTGTGATACACCTTCACCAGCAGGTGTTTCACTGAGGGAATGAATTGCTGAAATAGTTGTTGGTGTGATAGGGATCTCAGGCTCTATCATTGGGCTTTCAGTCAAGGTTTTCTCTTTGAAGCTAATCTTAGGGTCTGCCTCAACATCCAGTTGACCAATGATATTACCTAATTGCCTTTATCTCCTTCTTAGGCTGAACTCTTCAGTAATTCTGTCTTAAATCTTATGTGCCAGCCTGCCAGCTTGTCTAGATTGGCTTGGGTTGACAAGTGGCATGTTGATCAGGTCAAGATCTTCATAGTAGTTCAAGGTCTGAAAGTTGAATACCTCTTGCTGCCCTTGAACTCTTTGAAGAATGAGGGCTCTTCTGTCAGCATCATACCTCCACCCAATGATGTAGTTTGAAGTTTCTTGGGGTGGGGATGACATAGCCCTTGGAATACCTTCCTCAAAGAGACTCTGAATGAGAGAGTCTAAAGTGAACTTGAGGAAGTTGCTGAGTATGCACAATTGCAAGTGAGGATGGCGAGTCCTCAATGTCCATACTCCCTGAAGAACTCCTAGGTTCTATGACTGCAATGACTTTCTCCCCCTTTTTGGTAGCATCACCCTCTTGCATAGGTGAGCTAGGAGTTAGGTCAATCACATCCACAGGTTCTTGTGTTCCTGGTTGAGCTCTCCTGAAAGGTCTCCCAGCTAATTTTTCCCTGAGATAAGATATCTCAAGTTGCTGATCATTGACCCTGTTTTGCAGGGGTAGTCACCTGAGATTCAAGGTGACTGACCTTAGAGACTAGGTAGGTGCATGCTTTTGACAGTTTTTGCACCTTTAGTCTCAAATTTCCCTCATCTTCATCAGAAGAGTCACTGGGGGATGAGAGAATTGGACCAAAGTCCTCACTCTCACCACCAGCTTCATGTTCTTGGCTGATGGATTTCCTCTACTCACTGACAGCCTCAGTTGAGGTGTCAATGGGCTGAGTTGCCATGGTTGAGGTCCTAATGATGTAATCACTTGCAGAAGTGAGAGCCTCTTCCATATGGATCTCCTGAACAGGTTCCGAGAGGTCCACCTCGGTAATGGGTGACTGATGTGGGCTAGACATAGGAGACTCAGGAGCACTCATCTCTTTGAGTAGGGGAAGAGTAGAGAGACTCATGGTACTCACTGAAACCTAAGTCTTCATCAGTATAGAATTCAAGGTTAGGAATGGGTTGGTTTAAATCTAAAGGCTGGGGATGGTAAATGTTCCCTGAAGGTTATTCACTTGAGTGTTGAGACTCAGAGTGAAGGCTTAAGGCAGTTGGGCTAGTGAGCTCATCAGGCTGAGCATGAGGAACCTCAGCACTGATTGTAACATCTTGTATTTTTGGTTATTTAAAATTAACGTCGTTATAATTCTTGTAAGGACCATTGTTGCCTAATATGAAACTCATGGGTTACCTTTGCATATGGCTTTAATTTGTCTTCAACTTGAAAGCTTATAATGATAATTATCATAATAATAATAATAATAACAATAATAATAATAATAATAATAATAATAATAATAATAATAATAATAATAATAATAATAATAATAATAATAATAATAATAATAATAATAATACTAATAATGATAATATTAATAATAGCAAAATTATAAAAATAATAATAATAACTAAGAATAATAATAATGATAATAATATTACTATTATTATTAATAATAACAATTTATAAAATTATAAAACTTAAAAAGGTTTGAAACTTAAAAGTTATAGGGTTAGTTTTGTCCATTTATAAACTTTAAAAGAAAGTTTAAAGCATAAAATAATAACAATCAAACTACAGGGGCCATTTGTGTAATTTATTAAAAACCCAAACCAATCCCTCCTCTCTCCCCGTTTTTCCGGCGAGTCTCCGGCCAACTCGCCGGCGACTCTCCAGCCGCATAAAAACTTCGAAATTCAACATTTTTAACCCCAAAAACCGACCCAAATCGTTTCATTTACATGTTTCGAACTTAAATTCATGGTTTAATTGGGTTTAATCATCGGTTATTACTCGAATCATCGAGTAACCGAAGCCATTAAACGCAAAGAGCCGTTCGAACGTTTAAGGCTAATAATAATCGAATTAAATCAACCAGATTGAACGTCTATCTACCTCTAATCAAACCCAAACTTCAATTGCACCTAAATCAAACTAAATCATCAAATTCTGTCACCATCCTCTTCGCGAAACTGTAGTCACTCGAACACCATCTGTTGGGCTTCATATTTTGAAATTAACAGAGGGGAAAGCTTCCATTCGACCCCTTGCAACATTATGTGCCTTCAATTATGTGAAAATTTCATTTGATCATCGACTTCAAGCATCCCCATTCTTTGCGTAAAAACCGAGACTAAACCGTGCGTAATCACGTCAATCTGTTATTAATCAAGTAAGTATGTTATACCATTCAACTCGATTACATCTAGGGAGCAAAAGCCCTAAGATTAATCGGGTTGAATCATTCGAATTAAGCTTCAATTTGGGGATTGAACGAATTAGGGTTCATATGTTTTGGGGGTGTTTGGTATTCAAATGGTTTTAAAGTTTTAAAAGCAAGTTATATTGCGGCTGAGGCCTATAGTTCACTGGACAGACACTCGACTTCTACAAGGGAGGTCCCCGGTTCGAATCCGGGGAGCCTCACCTATTTTTTATGCCTTTTTGGTCTCTAAAACTGTTAGGACCTGGTATTTGAACGAAATACCGAATGATTAACGTGTAAACCAAACCAAATAGTGCGGAATCCTATTTGATTGGCGATCCAATCAGTGAGAACGCACGAAGAATCAATAAAGTATTGAATCTAACGTTAAGAATCGATTGGGAATCGATCTACAGCGTTCTATGAACTTGGAGAACGAACTAGGAGGCTTCTGGACGGCTAGGGTACGTCTGGAGTCGAAATAGAATGAATGCTTATGTTTTTCCACGAATTGGGTTGTATTTATAGGTTAGTATTGTTCATTCGTGCGACTGAACCATTAGTATGGTTCAGTCGTGCGATTGAACCATGCGGTTGATTCATCCGCACGACTGAGTGTTCAGTCGTGCGACTGAGCCAATCTTATGTTACAATCATACGACTGATCCATTCGTATGAAGTTATTCATGCGTGTGGTCCATTCGCATGAGCCATTCGCATGAGAACTTCATTGTGTTAAGTTTGAATGTATTAATTAATATAACATTATGTGTAACAATTCAAACAACCACAAACCTAATTAACCAATTCAACATCGACTCATTAATGAAATATTAAACATTATAAATCACAAACGACCAATATCATTTCATTAATCATTTCAAACATTACATCAGAATCAGACAAACAAGATCTATTACATTCATATCATGATCTAGGGACATACATGTATCAACAAACTCCCCCTTGTACCTAGATCTCTCTAATGTCTTGTTTTCTGCATCACCTCCTCATATTTCTTGTACTTATCCTCTTTTGTGACTCCCGCGTGAATCTCAAACGCGAAGCAGAGTCTTATGACGTTCTGGAACTGGAGGGCTTGTACAATATCCTGCGTATCATAGAATAGTGGCCACTTGTATAGAGTGTAGACATCATTAGCTGACAAGTTGGTAAGCCACATTGGGTCGAATACCCTGATAGTATCCATTTGTCCCTCTTTGTTTAGGACTATGACCGCTTCTCCTGTCCTCCAATCGTAGTACCACCACTTAAAGTGTGGAGTGAAGTCCTGTGGCATTTCCCTGAGCGGGATTCTTGACATCGTGCGCGGAGGACTCCACTTCAACACTATCTTTGGCTTTCCAGTACTGGTATCAACTTCAGACCTTCTGATGTACCTCGTAGGCTGTTGGGGTCTGAAGTTAACCCACCTGGTGTGGTACTCCTTCCTTAGGGCAGCCTCAAACCAGCCTGACATCTTTCTCGGGTCAGCATACAATAGCTTCAGTTTGGCCAGCTGGTTGAGCTCAAAACCTGGTAGAGTCTTCAGATCATGTGGGAATCTGAAGTACTCTATGCCCTTCTCCCTCTTAACTGCATAGACGTTAAGGTTCTCAAAATATGCCCACGCTATAATCCTGCCTGACACCTTATGATGTTTCTTGACTCTGTAGAGTTTGGTGTAGGCATCCTGTTTAGGTGCAGTGCGTTGGGCTCTAACTTCTTCAAAACACGCAGCCCACTCAGCCTTTCGGATATCAACATCATCATTAGAGGCTTGGGCCGTTCCCTCTGTTTTCTCTGACTCCTGCTCCATCTTGTCTAACACCTCAAACGTATCACTGACAAGGGATTCACCCAAATTAGGGACCACATTTCCCTCATTGTCAGCATACTGAGGGTAGTGCTCTGCAGTGACATCTTCTATCTCTATTTCATCAACGTCGTTGAGCTCTTCGTCACTTGTCGAGTCGCACGTTGGAGCATCCTTTACAATCTCATCTGGATTTAACTTGAAGATCTCAGCTAGTTGCTCGTTTGATAGATCGTGAATTATTTCCCCTTCTTCAGGGGTATAACTCACCGACCTCCTTACGATCCCTTGCAGATCAAGAATCATAGTTAACTGAGTCTTGACCTGCTGAACGGGAGCAACATCGAACTCATTCCTCTGATAGTTTGGATCTGTTTGATTTAAACATTCAACACATCAACCATTAGTTAACAATCAAAACAGAAATGCATTAAACTTAATATAAACATCAAATACATCAGTTTAAATACATGGTTCAAATACAAAAGTAATTAAATACATAGACATCTAATCTTTACTTTTGTCTTGGATCACTGGGTCATCACTTGGTGGAGCAGAGGAGGAAGCTTGTTGGTCTTGTCTATTCTTGGATCTCCTTTCCTGACCTTGAGCAGAGGCCGATGCAGCTGCATCTCCTCCTTCTGCATCATCATCCTCATCCCTCTACTCTGTCCTATCTTCCTCAATCCCCTCATCATCCTCAGTCTCATCTTCATCATCCTCATCATCATCCTCATAATCATCATCACCATCATCTCCATCTCCCTCTTTAATCTTCAGGGGCTCCTCTTTAGATCCCTTTAGCTTTAGCATGATGGTCTTCTTAGCCTCCTCCAACTCCTCTATCTTCTTGGCAGATGTGACACTGTGCTCTTGGAGTTGGGCGATCTCGTGGCTCTGAGCAGCCATTTGTTGGGCCTGCTCCTCAATCAACCGAGCCTGTTCCGAGATCTGCTGAGACTGTGCAGCAGTAAGATCAGCCAGCTGGCGGATCTGAGCCGTCTTCTCCTCGTCAGTAGCTAACAAGCACATCACCATCCGGTTTAGCGCGGAAAGCTGTTCCTCTACCCCAATTGGAGGTAGAGGTGATCCATATGTATGTGAGGGATGTGAAGAGGGTCGTGCTTGGTGGCTAGTGGTGGTGGTGGTGGCTGTGGTGAAGATGGGGCTGGATCTGTGAGATAGTGGTGGTGATGTAGGGGTGAAAGATATGGTGGTGGTTGGCATATGTACAGTGGTGGGAGATGTGGTGGTGGTAGTGGTAGCTGTGGTGGCTGTGGTGGTGGATGGTGTGGTTGTGGAAGTGGTGGTGGTGGTGGTAGATGTAGTGGCTGTGGTGGTGACGAAGGTAAGTCGTCTCTTCTTCTTCTTCTGGCTGTGGGGCTGAGCCATCCTTTTCTTCCTCGTTCCCGTCGAGGTGGATGCTCCCCCTAGAACACGGCTAGCTGACTCAAGTGCATAACTGGGATCTGCAGCTGTCTCTCCTGAATCTCTTGGGCGTTCACCAACCGCCCTTAGCCCATACTTTGTGGGAACAACCTTGCTTCCCACAGTCCTCGTCAAGGGCTCCTCATCCGACTCTTCTTCCTCCTCACCAGGATTAAGTCCTGATGGAAACCAGCAGACTCCACTATGTCACCAGCTGGGGCAGATACTAGAGGTATAACATCTGAAACTGTGCCCCTCGGTGGAATAGGCATATCATCTCCAGCATCCCCACTGTCATCATCGTCTGAATCATGCTCTGGGAGCAATAGCCTCTCGTCGTCTGAATCGCTGTCATCATGACGCCACTTGCGTCTACCTGGCGCCACATATCTGTCATTTCCAGATGGCCGATCAACCTCTTCACTGGGGCTTTACCTGCTTGCCCCTATACACTCTCATCCGACCCAAAGTCGTGTCATCCATAATCTCCAAGGCAACTGCATCATGGCTCTCCTTAGGAAGTACTGGCAGCTTCTCGTTGAAGATCAGCTGCAGAAACCTGGGGTACATACAAAAACCCTCCTTCCCCTTGGCCTCCAGATTCTCCACCAGATATGAGAAAATCATGCTCGAGAAGCTGAAGGGGTGGTTCAGCACCAGTGCCACATAGGCATTCTGAATCTGGTCTGATAGGTCATCGAACCCACCCCTCCAAGAAGCAATACACTTCAGGATCATATGCGCCAAGTACTTATACTGGGGACACAGGTTGCTCTTGTTAAGCACACCTGAGTTTATGTCCCCAGCGTACTTAATCCTGAGAAAGCAACCTCTGACTGTAAGTGGATGCAGTCTGGTGGGGTGATCAGTATCTTCCCCAAAATCAATAACTCTCTGGATGTCAGCTGCTGTAATCTCAATATCATGACCATGAATGGAGCTCCGTATACTGTAAGGCTCACGTGAACGATCAACGGAGGCATTCTCCCAGAATGCCTGATGTAACGACCTGTAAGGCGTACATGGTGTGGAAATGGCCTTATGTATCCAAGAACGTCGAAGGAACGCAATGATCTCTGTAAACTCGGCCCCATTCCGAGTCGTATGGTCCAAATGAGCACATATGTTGTGCTTTGGGTTAATGGACCATCTATCAGCCATTTGCCTGAAACACAAGACACAGAACCATTAGAAAGTCACACATCAAGATTCAGTTCTAAGTGAATAGTTTAAATTCAGTCTGATTCATTCGTGCGAATGGATCATGCGACTGAAGTCAGTCGGTTAACCTTTCATGTGACTGAGATCATTCGGGTGAATGAGACATGCGACTGAGTTCAATCAGTTGGTTGAGTCTGTGATTGGTTCAGTCGGCCGACTGATCTCATTCGCATGGTGCAGTCGGCCGATTGACCCAATCGCATGATTCAATCGTGCGATTGGAGTTCATCCGGACGACCAGTCGCTTGTCCTACTGTTCAGTCGCCTATGGTTCGAATCTTGACCAAATCAAGTAATTTAACATGGTTTAATGGTCCATTAGACTCGCCATATTGTCACTAATAACCTATTAAACTTAATTTTAACATTTTGCTTAGTTTATGTTGGTTATTAGGTCATTTACAGTCCGGTTCTTGTTTCACTCGAATATCACAAAATTAGGGTTCCATTCCTTCTGATTTCATTGAGATTTCACTGCAATCTACCTGTATACATGTCAACGAACGTAAGAAGATCAATAATGATGTGAAAACAAGGTCTAGAGAAATTTTGGCAGAGTAACGGTACTAGGTGCGATTTAGGAGCGATTGAGGGTGATGAGTGAAATGCGATCGACTATGGTCCTTTAAATACTGAGGCTGAGTTCAATCGGCCGACTGGCCTCATTCGCTCAGTTCATTCGGGCGACTGAAGCTCAGTCGTGCGATTGGCCCAGTCAGTCGCATTCAGTTGGTCGACTGAGGTTCAGTCGGTCGACTGACTCATTCGTACCCTTTCATTCGCATCTTCAGTTGACCGACTGAGTCTCAGTCGGTTGACTGACTCATTCGCACCCTCTCATTCGGTCGAATGGATCAGTCTGATAAGTCATTTGGGGGAATGGCTCAATCTCATGTCTAGTCGTGCGAATGGGACCCATTCGCATGGTTGGTCCATACTTATGGTCCAATCGTGCGAATGGGTTATACTTATGAAATTTTTCTTCCATTTTGACCATTTTCCATTTAAAACCCTTTTAACTATTGAAATTAACATTATGAGCATTTGATCATCTCAGACATGATCATTTTAACTTGAAAACTTTTGATCACCTCAGACGTGATCCTTTTAAACAATTTAGTCACCTCAGACGTGACCCTTTTAAACTTTGAAAACACATGTGGTCATCTCAAACATGACCCTTTTAGTGAGTTGATCCCATACTGATTTTCATGATGTAGTCCAACAAACAAACAAACTAAAATGACTAAATAAAGTAGAAAATTAAACTAAAGTACAAATATTAAACATGTTTTTGGCTTTTTGTGAGAGATAAATCCTAAGATAGAAATCTACTGGATTTGGTTCCGGAATAGGCAGCTTCAACTTAGATTGACCACACCTAGACCAATTCAATTTTGAAATCATACAAGCAAGTCAAATCATTTGGGACTTGTTATCAAAACCTTTTGATGCTCAATTCTTGGTTTTCATCCAGAGTCGTTAGCAAATTTAGGAAATCACACTGGTACTATTAGATTCCCACATTGATTTGAACTTTCAAGAATTGCAGCCATAATGATTGTCAGTATATTTGTCCTCTTAAATCCAAACACAGACTTTAGACACAAACTAGTGATAGTTTTATGTTTAATTATTTCAACTAACATTTGTGGATCCCACACTTATATGGTAATCAACATTTCTCAGGAGCTTTTGAGCGGTCTACGAGTATTTTTACAAGAAGAGACTATTCTTAGAGCTTTCAAAGAGAAGCCAATCCTCAGGTCAGTGCCATCGCACAGCAGAGAGGCGGCAAACAACAATGAATTCTAGAATATCTAGGTTATGCTTATCCTGGTCAGTGCCATCGCACAGCAGAGAGGCACACAACCTATCGTCTTGTTAGAGCAGCTTAATTTTATTTTGCACAAAATGCACCAACAACATAAGTCATTAGCTTGATAGCATTTGTTTTTCATTTTTTTCGTGCTTTGCTCTATTTATAGTCATCCGCACACATTCGTGGCGTTTACATGCTCATTACCCCTTATTGGAATATTGTTGATTGTGTTAACCAGTGATAAGATGGAAGCCCACAGTCAGTTGAACAACTTAGTTTGATCTTGAAATAACCAGTCAGGTCTAGTCATCTATTGTGTTGAATCTACCAACATATCATTTGTGGTCTAGCAACCTCTAGGTCTACTTTCTTTGTGTTACCTTAGTACTTACCAGCTTTTCTATCATCTTCCCTTTTATATTGCTTAGACTACACAGACTTATACTTTGAATTTTGCATCTTTTCTAAATTAAATTTTTAAAGTCCCTTTTGATTTGTTCCTGTGTACTATCATTTTCCAAAGGTTTTGAATCGGTATCACAGATACGATCTACCTTATATCAGCTATCCACTCTTTCTCCCTCGTTTTTTTTAATGTTACTGGCTGACTTATTCTCCCCCTAAAATACTAAAATCATAACTGGTTTAATTATTTTAGGATTTTAATAAACAGCTAAATAACATGAGTTTAATTTAAACAGACTAAAATAAATAAAGAAAATAAAATAAAAAGAAAAATTTACTAAACTACATCGGACTACACATGATCATCATCAGGAATAACATCACTTTTCTTTTTAACGCCGTTGACCTCTAACAAATATTGAAAACGTAGTTTATCAAAAGCTTTAGTATAGAGGTCAGCGCGTTGAAAATCAGTATTAATTTTTACCACATCGATTAAGTTCTTTTCAAAAAGTCTCTTATGAAATGGTATTTAATACCGATCTGTTTGGTCTTTGGATGTTGGACCGGATTTTTAGTTACTGCAATTGCAGCAGAGTTATCAACAAAAATAGGAGTAGAAGAAAACTTTAAACCGTAATCCCGCATTTGCTGTTGAATCCAGATGATTTGTGAACAGCAACTTGCAGCAGCAACGTATTCGGCTTCACAGGTTGACAATGCAACCGATGTCTGCTTCTTACACTGCCAGGTAACTAATCTCCTCCCAAAGAATTGACACCCTGCTGATGTAGACTTGTAGTTCATCTTGCAGCCCCCGTAATCCGAGTCACTATACGCCGTGAGCTCAAAGTCATCATCATGAGGATACCACAACCCAAGTGTGGGTGTACCCTTCAGATAACGAAATATCCTCTTGACCCCGATCAGATGGTTCACCTTAGGCTTAGCCTGATATCTAGAACATAAACATGTAGCATACATGATATCAGGTCTTGAGGCAGTGAGGTACATGAGGGATCCAATCATTCCTCGGTACATTGTGGCATCTACCAGATCTCCATTTTCATCAGGTGCTATATCATGATTTGTAGCAAGTGGAGTCCCAGCAGCAGAAGCATTCTCCATGTCAAAACGACTGAGAATGTCTCCCACATACTTGGTCTGATGTAGAAAGATCCCATTTGGTGTCTGATCCACCTGTAACCCGAGAAAGAATTTCATCTCCCCCATAGCACTCATCTCAAACTCTTTCTTCATAACTGCTTCAAACTCTTTGCATAAGTCTTCGTTCTTTGAACCGAAGATTATGTCATCGACATAGATCTGTACGAGCAGTAGGTCTCCATCCTTTTCTTTGATGAACAGCGTGCAGTCAATGACTCCCCTACGAAAGCCGTGTTTCACAAGATGAGTCGAGAGTTTCTCATACCAGGCCCTTGGAGCTTGATGAAGCCCGTATAAAGCCTTGTCGAGTTTGTAAACTCTATCCCGATGATAAGGATCTTCAAATCCCTCGGGTTGACTGACATAGACTGTCTCTCTTATTTCCCCATAAGGAATGCACTCTTCACATCTAATTGATAGACTTTAATCTTCATGTACGATGCATAGGCAAGGAAGATACGAATGGCTTCCATCCTTGCCACGGGTGCAAACACTTCATTGTAGTCAATCCCCTCGACTTGGCGAAATCCCTGAACCACCAGTCGAGCCTTGTTCCTGATAATGACCCCTTGGTCATCCTTCTTGCATTTCAAGACCCATTTGGTGCCAATGACCTTAGCACCTTTAGGTCTATCTACCAGAGTCCATACACCTAACTTCTTGAACTGAAGAAGTTCTTCTTGCATGGCACTCACCCACGCCTCATCATTTAGTGCATCACTGACGTATTTTGGCTCAAACTGCGAGACAAAACACCGATAAGCACCATCATGAATGTATCCCTTTTCCATAACAGAGGCATAATCAGCTGAGTACAGCTGATTTCGGGTTTGTACTCCTGATCTGACATCCCCAATGACATTGTCTAGAGGATGATAGACGTTTAGACGTGATCCTGGAGTAGTAGGAACAGCTACCTCAGAGCCAAGATTATGAACATTTGGTTCTGCATCTGAGGTAGTTGGAGTTTGAGGTTCCGAAGTCGAAGGTGCATCACTGTTAGATGCTTGTGGACTTTCAGGAACTGGAACCTGTTCCTCCTGACTGTTCTGGTCATCTTCTTCAGCTTCATCTTCAGAGGAGGAGTCACTGTCGTCGACTACTCCCCCTGACTGAGTAGATGATTCTCCCTGTGAGCTAGATGATGTTGAATCATGAGATGGTGTATTCAAGATATCATACATCATCCGTGTAGCTAACTTCATCCGAAGGAGAGATAGGGATGTTGAAGGACTTGAAGAATCCATCATAGTCGAAAAAGTAGGCGGGTCCTTTGCCAGTAGGTGGTGTGGTATATCTCTGAACATCAACATTACACCACACTTCTACTAGACCCGTTGAGTTGTTGTAAACTCTCTTGTTCGGTATGTTGTATCCTAGGAAGATTCCTTCATCAGCCTTCTCGCTGAATTTACCTTCTTGAGTCTTCTTCAGAAGTGTGCACGGCGCGCCAAATGGTTCGAGATACTCCAAATTCGGTTTGCGTCTTTGTAGTAGCTCGTAACATGTCTTTCCGTGGCGCTTGACTATCAGAACTCGATTCAGTGTATAACATGCATTAGCCACTGCCTCATTCCAGAATTGGATAGGCAGTTTCGAGTCTGCCAGCATTGTCCGTGCTGTCTCTATCAAGCTTCTGTTCTTTCTCTCAGCAACACCATTCATCTGAGGCGTGTAGGCAGAAGTGAATTGATGCACAATTCCCTTTTCCTTGCAGTAAGCCTCCATCCACTGATTCTTGAATTCAGTCCCGTTGTCTGAGCGTACTTGTCTCACCTTCAGCTTGTAGAGAGATTCCAGTGTGGTTACTAACTCCTTGAATGACTCAAATGTTTCTGATTTGGACTTCAGAAACATTACCCAAGAGAATCTTGAGTAGTCATCAGTAACCACAAAACAGTACAAGTCGCCTGCAATGCTCTTTGTACTGACTGGACCAAACAGATCCATGTGAAGAAGTTCAAGAGGAAGTTCTATTGAATGAACTTTCTTTTCCTTATGAGACTTCTTCGTCTGTTTGCCTTTCTTGCAAGCTACACAAAAATCAGGAAGCTGGAAATTCTTGACGTTGACTCCTCTCACAAGATCCTTCTGGATCAAGTGATTCATCTTCCGTTGATTATGTGTCCCATTCTCCTATGCCAGGAGATGGATCCTTCTCAGTGGCTTTTGATAGAAAGCACTGAACTTCATGATCCGTTGTAGAAGCTGTTGACAGATCCAAAACATAAAGGTCTTTATATCTTGAAGCTGTCATCAGAACTTGGTCCTCCGGAATCACGTAGTCTTTCTTTAGGACGTAACACTTCTTGTTGTCGAATATGACTTTAAATCCCTTATCACAGATTTGGGAAACAGAAAGTAAGTTGTTTTGAAGTTGTTGAACGTAGTTCACCTTATCAAACTTAACTTTCTGATTCCCAACTTCTCCCTGAGCTGTGATATAGCCTCCCTTGTTTCCAGCAAACGAAACATGCCCTCCTTTTATTTGCTTGACGTTTGATAAAAGAGCCCTGTTTCCTGTCATGTGCCTGGATGCTCCGCTGTCTACAATCCACGTGTTGGTTTCAGCACTGTAGCGAACACCCTGCACATACAATGTAAAAGATTAGTTTAGGTTAGGAACCCAAGCCTTTACTGGCTTGGGTTTCCCAGAGGCATCACACATCATGAATTCAACCCATTGACCCTTAGAGGGTGAGGGTAGCTCAGGTTCCTTCTTGTCATCATTATCAGACACAGAGGATGACTTCTCTTTCCATAAGCCAGATTTGTGCAAAGCCTGTTTGTGATAAACAGTCGACTGGCTAATGGGTTGAACTTTAGGTTCACTAGTTCTTCTAGGTGGAGTTAAAGAACTCCTCTTAGAAGACCTAGGTTTTGAATCCTGAAGTTCAATCTTCTTCCTAGGTGTCTGATAGTAAGGACAGGAAGCAATGTGTCCACACTCTCCACAGTTGTAGCACGACCTGCTATCAACTTTATGATTAAACTTTCTTTGTGGAGATGTGTGTGACACCCTAGTAACATCACTTAATTTGGGTTTTGACTCTGGTTCTTTTGATGTTTTCTCTTGTTTAACAAAATTAATTGTTTTAACATTTTTAACATCTTTTTCCTTTTGGTTAACTGGTTTTTGACATGAAACTTGTGAAAGATTAACATTAATAGTCTTTTTAGGTTCTGATTTGACTCTGTTTGACCCTGACTTTATATTAACCTTTTCAAATTCTTTTTCCAGATTAACACAAGGCATTTTACCCTTTGCCTTTGAAGTGGCCTCCTTTTGTTTTGTTCCAGATTCAATTGATGAACATGAGGAATCTGGATCACTAACAAGAGGAGTAGACACCACATGATCCTTGATGGGGTTATTATTTATTGGTCTACTCTTAGTGTTCATCAAGGTCTCAGGTGGTGGTGGAACCACTTTATAACCCAAACCCTCCCCGTTGTTTCTTTCTCTCACTAAGTGTTGGACAATGTGTGATGAACTTGTCCAACTGTGCAGTTTCTGTTTTAATGAGTTTACTTCTACTTCTAGAACTGCCTTTTGCTTCTTAGTGTCTTCTAGGGAGTTAAGATAGTACCTAATGTCATTAGCTTGGTTAAATGCAACTACTTCAGTTTCCCTAAGCTGTTTAGTCAAAAGGTCTATCTTTTCTTTGTAACTATGCTCATTTTGTTTTAATACTCTATTAGCCTCAGTGCACAGTTGCAAATCTTTTACTAAGTTATCATTATGATCTAATAACCTAGCAAATTTCTCATCTATGCTATTTCTAAAAGTATCACAATCAGAACAAGCATGATTTTTAAACAGTTGGTCAGTGGTACTTACCTGAGGAAGTTCAGAAGAGTTAGCCATCAACGCAGCATCAGATGTCTCTGGTTCTGGTGATTCTGTCGATTCTGTCTTTGCTGTGGAAGTCCCTTCTTCAGGCTTGTAGCTGACCTCAGTTGCAGTTGTCTCTTCAATATTTGACATCGCTATCTCAACTGCAATATCTCCTTCACTCGCGGAATCATCATCTAAGTCTTTACATTGCAATGTTAGATTCCCCTGGAGAGACAAACGAAAGCTCCAGTCCTGTCCTTCATCATCATGAGCAGTCAAGGCTTTTGGATCCTTGCTTGATGAAGTAGAACTGCTAGCTTGCTTGTCTTGACGAGTGAAGGATGAGAATGGGTTCCGTTCCCAGTCTTCTTTGGCTTCAACATTCTCTCTTGAAGTGCCCCTTCTCTCCACAGTTAAAGCAGGTCACTTTACTTTGTCAAAGCCAAATGTGGTATCCTTAGTAGCTACCAAGTTCTGTCCGGTCTTTTTCACAAACTTCTTCGCCCTCCGGACAGCACTAGCTAAGGCCCACATAATGTCCATCCTCTCCAGCTCCATTTCATCCACCTGCTCGTAGTCCTCATCTGCCAGATGGCAGTTTCCAATCTTCCCAGCAACAAGTCCATCATAAGAATGAACCACTGCTGCCAAAAGATCCATGTGCTCTCGAGCTACTTCCACAGTCACATTACCGAGGTTCTCGGTCTTCAGTCTAGTAGCATTCGCTTCAGATCCAATGTAGTGGGTACAAGAAGACCCTGACGTGTCTGATCCTGAAGGAGAAGCTTGTGAAGGACCCGATGAGCTAGACACAAATGCAGTCTGGAGAGGTGCTCCAGATGTCTTAGCTTGAGGCGTGGCATTGTACAAAGCTGGATTCTGAGTGTACGAAGACTTCTGAGCTCTGTACTTCATCCTAAGTGCTTCTTCTCGCAGATTTAGAATGAAGTCATTGATATCCAGCTTTGCCAGCATTTCATTCTGTCTCAGGTTAGACACGAATGAAGCCCACTTTTCTGGCAATCCGTCTGCGAAATTTGACACTTTTTCTTCCATGGTAGTAGCCACCCCATGTGTATGCAGTTCACTCATCAGATGGTAGAATCTATCAATAACATCGTCCAAACTCTCGTTTCCCATCGATGAGAAGTTGTCAAATTCCTTCTTCAGTTCCTTAGCTTTAATTGCCTTTAACGAAGCATTCCCGTCGTATCTCTTTTCCAGCTCATCCCATAGTTTCTTGGCCTGCTTATTCTCCGAGTACTGGTGGAAAATATCTTTAGGAATAGACTGTGTGATCAATGCATAGACTCTCTTCTCTGCATTATACTTAACCTTCTGAGCATCAGTCATCCCTCCCAAAGTAAGCTTTACCCATCTGCTCCAACCGGCATACTATACCCAATCTCGATAGCTTCCCACAAATTTGGATCCACTCCATTGAGGTAGATCTCAAAACGTTGTTTCCAGTGGGGAAACTCATCTAACGTTAAGAGCTTTGGTGGTTTATTATGATTACCCACCTCACTCTCAAGTAACAGCAGGTTCTGGATCCTTGAGTCCTTCCCGGCAGTAAACGCTGACATCTGATCTTCCATGTCAAATAACTTTCAGTCTACTAAACAAACTGTCAACTGGTGCGACTGGAGGATGCGAATGGGCTATCCGTGCGAATGAACTATGCGACTGGTTCAATCGTGCGGCTGAACTAAGCGATTGGTTCAGTCGTGCGAATGAAGCTGATGCGTATGAACACTGCGAACGAATAGTTCAATCGTACGAATGGAGATGCGACTAGGTCCAATCGTGCGTCTGGGCAATGCGAATGAAGTCCAGTCGTGCGAATGGCTCACTCGTGCGACTGAAACTGCTGTTTTGCGAAAATTTCTAGGTTAAACGTGTTTTAGCCGTAAAAATTCGAAATTTCGCCAACTCTAATCGCCTAAGGCCGTAGAAACCGAAACTTGATGAGCAGGGAACGTCCAAGATCACTTTTGACACAAAAGATTGCGTTTTTAGTGTAAAAACACAAACTTTATATCAATCTTGATTGAATCACACGTAATCAAGAGCCAAAGCTCTGATACCACTTGTTAGGACCTGGTATTTGAACGAAATACCGAATGATTAACGTGTAAACCAAACCAAATAGTGCGGAATCCTATTTGATTGGCAATCCAATCAGTGAGAACGCACGAAGAATCAATAAAGTATTGAATCTAACGTTAAGAATCGATTGGGAATCGATCTACAGCGTTCTATGAACTTGGAGAACGAACTAGGAGGCTTCTGGACGGCTAGGGTACGTCTGGAGTCGAAATAGAATGAATGCTTACGTTTTTCCATGAATTGGGTTGTATTTATAGGTTAGTATTGTTCATTCGTGCGACTGAACCATTAGTATGGTTCAGTCGTGCGATTGAACCATGCGGTTGATTCATCCGCACGACTGAGTGTTCAGTCGTGCGACTGAGCCAATCTTATGTTACAATCATACGACTGATCCAGTCTCCTGGTTCAGTCGTGCAACTGAGTTATTCATATGAAGTTATTCATGCGTGTGGTCCATTCGCATGGGCCATTCGCATGAGAACTTCATTGTGTTAAGTTTGAATGTATTAATTAATATAACATTATGTGTAACAATTCAAACAACCACAAACATAATTAACCAATTCAACATCGACTCATTAATGAAATATTAAACATTATAAATCACAAACGACCAATATCATTTCATTAATCATTTCAAACATTACATCAGAATCTGACAAACAAGATCTATTACATTCATATCATGATCTAGGGACATACATGTATCAACAAAAACTATTATTAAAATTTTTAAAAATTATAATGGACCATTTTATAGACTATGGTAATTTAAAACCACATAATAATTTTTCTGTAAATTATTTATAAAAATAATTTTATATTTTTATTTAATATCCTAAAGCTAATGCTAGCTTATTTCTTTATAAACAAAAAAAATAAATAAAATAAAATATTAAATACTAGTATAACTTATACAAATTATTATCTCAAACGTTGCCCTTAAATTGTTATTTTAATCATGATTATTTTATTTAGATAGTTATAGAACTATATTTAAATCTTATAAATTTTTACAAATTATTAATGTTGCTCTTATTCATATCTTATCATAAAATATAAATATATTTCTTTTCATTTATTCCAAGAAAATATGATTGGTTTTCATTTGTTAAAAATAATTGACAAAGCCCCAAACATCAAATTGAACTTTAATTCACGCTAAAACGTTCATCATATTATTAAACTTAAATCTTGTAAATATATTTATATTCTTAGGTTCATTGTGAAGGCTTTGCATTGGAGCGTTATTTTTTTTCCTTATTAACCGTCAAACTATTCTTATTGATCAAGTGAGTATTTGTATACTCCTTTTTATATTTTTACACTTTTGGGGTGAAACATGTTACATTATAAACTTTGCACTTGTAAACACGTTTGATTCTTGTAAACCTATGGCAATTTACTTGTATGTTGTGGTTAGTTGAACTTTGTGGCTACCATGTAATGTCGAATATATGTACAATCATTAACTATTGCTAGCATAGCGACGTCATAGATCTATGGTCCAGACAAGCCTGCTTGGTTGATCCAAGTACACTTAGCTAATCGTATATACTTGTAGACGTTTGAGACTTGTAAAACTTTGTCGAGGTTTGATTGTGCATTCTGTCTTACATCCCTAGTTTACTTTGTTTTCTAACTTACAACATGAATTGCCATCTTTTATATACTGATTTATTGAAAACTATAGAAATCTCACCAACATTATTGTTGACCTTTTATTTTTAACATGTTTCAGGAAATACTCAAGCTTGATCGCCATTTTTGTAGTTGTTCACACCTAGGAATGGACCTAGTTAACTTAATGAATGAGCTTGTTATATTCCTTATATTGTGTTCTTATTTGAGACTTATGCTTGTAATGTACCTTTGAAACTTATAAATAATATATTTGGATTTAATAATAGTGTTATGTGGCTGTGAACGATCTTAACTCTCACTCCTTGACGTTTCCGCCGTCAAGGTTGGGGTGTGACACTGATCCTTGAAGAAATGGGAGTGGTTTGCTCCTCAGAAGAAGTGGGAGCTCTAGTATCCACTTTCTCCTGTATGGGTGAGTATATGGGGGCCCGCACAAGCTTGAGCAGGGGTTCGTTTGGACTACCTTTGGTAGGTGAGGGTGATTTGAGGACTTTTTGGTAGTTGAGAGGTAGAAGGTGTGGGTTCAACACTAGCTTGTGTTGCTAGGTTGTCACCTTGAGCAATGAGATCTAACATTTTAGGGACAAGGGCTGTTTCTACCCCAGAGAAGCCTACAGTTGGCTTCTTCATGATTTTAAAGATGTCGGGCTTCATATGTCCCAATTTAAGAATATTACCTGTTTCCCTCAACTGTGAGCCCAGTTCACAGTTGAAAATGTATTGAACATATCTAGGAAACATGTAATACTCTAAGGAGTCCAAGTTTGCAAGCAAAATTTGTATAAACAAACTGAGAGTACCTGAACTTGACCCCTTGAACCATTCCATGCACTACGAAGGAGAGATCCTCAGGAATCTGGTCCCACCCTCCATGCTTGTTTGACAAGCTGTGGATGACCACATGTAGCAGGTACTTCCACTGGGATGAGACCTTTCTTTTCTTGAAGGTCTTTACAGAAAAATCTCCCTCATAGCCCATCTGCACAAAGGAATGATTAACAGCTTCCTTTTGAAAGGACAACTAACCTTCTTCATCATCCAGCTGAAGATGAGTGTTGATGATGGCTGGAGTGATGAAGATTGTCCTCACCTGCACTGTGGCAGACAGTGCCTTCTTCCCATCCATGATGACCTATTGACAGGTCTTTCAAAATTCAAGCAGATGATCCTCATAGAGAGTAAGATCAATGGTTAGGGAGGTGAAGTAGTTGGATAGAGCCAGAAAACGGCAAACTATCATCTTTCTCAGAGTTCAACAGAGCAACCTGGTTGTGCTGCCTGTGAAGTTGCATGGAGAAATCAGGATTGTTTCTGCAGTTTAGGTTGGCCATTTTGAAAAGCTTAAGGGTGAAGGAAGGTGAAGAACAAGGGCGGTTTGGGTGAATTTAGGTTAGAGGGAATAGTTCAGATGAAGAAGATAGTGAAAGAGGGGGGAACCGTTGGGTATATATATGAAATGGATTTAAGACAAAGTTAATGAAAGAGGATAAACTTTGAAATCCGGATGTCGGTCCCACCTCTGAAAAAGTAGTTTACTTTTGCCCAAAAAGTAGTTTTCTTGGAAGTCGAGAAATCTTCGGAAGGTAATTTTGCTTCAGAAGTTCTGAAGGAAAGCTTCCGAAGGTAAATTGGCTTCGGAAGATATTCCAAAGGGTTTTGAGAATTTTGCTTCGGAAGAGATTTATTATTCAGAGTTTTTATTCTAAGAAGAATAAAAACTTCCGAAGGTAAATTGCTTTCAGAAGAAAATTGTTCTTTGAAAACATATAAGTACTTAAGTTAATTTTAAGCTTCAGAATATATTTCATAAATTTTAAGCTACTCAAAGTTAATCATCCCAATAGCTGATACAAGATATTTGAATCTCTGTTCATCAAAGGCTTTGGTGAACTAAGTTCAGCATATTGTTCATTTGTGTTAACTTTGACTAGTTTGATTAATCCCTTTTTAAAGTTATCTCTAATCAAGTGATACCTGATGTTGATGTGCTTTGTCCTTGAGTGCTGCACAGGATTCTCTGTGATAGAGATAGCACTGTTGTTGTCTATGTGGATGGGAGTCTCCTTGAAGTTGAATCCGTAGTCTAGCATCTGATTCTGAATCCAAAGCACTTGAGCACGACAGCTTGCAGCAGCAATGTATTCAGCTTCAGCAGTTGATGCAGAGACACATGATTGTTTCTTGCATTGCCAAGAGACTATCCTACCACCAAAAAATTGGCATCCCCCAGATGTAGACTTTGCAGTCATGTTGCAACGACCATAGTCACTCTCTGTATAAGCATACAGATTGAAGTCAGAATTCTTTGGATACCAATGGCCAAGTGATGGAGCACCTTTGAGATATCTTAAAATTCTCTTGACAGTGACCAGGTGTGACATCTTGGGGTTGGCTTGATATCTTGCACAAATACATATGGCAAACATGATATCAGGTTTGCTAGCTATGAGGTACATAAGAGACCCAATCATTGCCCTATAGAGATGTTCATCAACACACTCCCCCTCAAGATCAGATTCAAGGGAGTGGTTTCTGGCTATGGGCGTCTAAAAACCTTACAATTAGTCATGTTGAATCTTTTAAGTATGTCTTGTACATACTTTGACTGACTTATGAAGATGCCATTGTCAACTTGCTTCACTTGAATCCCTAGAAAGAAATTGAGTTCTCCCATGGCACTCATTTCAAACCTATCCTTCATCAGCTTCTCAAAGTCTTTGCAGATAAAGCCTTCCATTCTTTGACACCAAGTATCAAAATCTTCAGGAGTGATCAGTGGAGACTTTGTCATAGTTCCAGTTTCCATATCAGCTTTAGTAATAGCTGCCATTTGAGTTGTTAAGTATTTTGTGTGTGTGAGGGATCTTAAGATGGTGAGATCTTATAATCAAGAGCCTGGAATGCTCTGATACCAAATGCATGACCGTTTAAGGGGTGGTCACTTACAACATAACAACACAATGAGGAGAGTTCTTTAGAACATTTAACAGATCAAATAGGGAACTGGTAACTTATAAGTAAGATACTAAGAACACAAGTAAAATGTGAGACAGAACAAGATAGCAAACAACACAAGTGTATGGTTTTCAAGAATGTTGTATATTGCTTATCAAGTTCTTTTACAAGTATTACAAAACATAGAAAGGAAGTTACAAGTACTTGAGATATACTTTATACTGCATCCTACAGTCGACCAGACTTTGAAGGCCAGCTGGATACATAAGACTAGATAACAAAATCAAATGTAGAGTCAAAAGGCAGATTGCCTTTTGACTAGTGACTATGACATGCCATAACTCACATCCTAATATATTACGAAAAAGATATATATTACAAAAAGGATAAAAATACATAAAGTAGAAAGCTCAGACTCAAAACCTCAATGTACAGTTACCAAAAGCATAGACCTTTTCACCAACTCATGTAAGTTGGTGACTGAACAGAGTTGCAGCGGAAAAGTGGTCCAGCTTTATAGTAAAGTACATCAGATAAAAGCATGTATCTAAAAGTCTTTAGAAGAAATCTGTTTTCACTCTTTGGCTTCGGAAGACTTTGTCTTTGAAGCTTCGGAAGACTTCACTTTTGTCTTCGGAAGATGTTGGTCTTGGCTTTGAAAGATTTTACACTTAGAATACTTTCTAGTGCGTGGTGTAAAACTTCTGATGTATTTCTACTTCTGTACTTCAGTGCATGCATGCAGAATGACTTTGGATGTTTTGGCTGCATCAAATTTATAGGAATCCTTACAAAGAACGACCGGATTTGCCTATTCTGGTGACGGATTAGCGAATTCTGGCGCCGGATTTGCCGATTCTGGCGACAAACTCCGATGTCGGTGACGGGAACGAGGAGATGGAACGAAGGGAATGGCCTTTTGTTTAAGTTTAGTTCTTCTAACATTTAACCCCCTTAATATCCATCAATTTACAATTTATCCCCCAAACTTGTAAATTAAAACATAAATAAGTATAAAACAAATATGATAGATACATATATTTGTAAAATTATAAACAGAAGTCTGATCCGATTAATTCCGATTAATCCCGACAAATCCCGATTAATACCTAGTCGGTAGCACAACGCCCGACTGGCGCCTAGTGATTTTCACAACACTGCTTAATAATGAGATAGAATAAGTAGAAAGAATAAAAAACCCATAAAATTATAACAAGTGGCAGAACTATTCACTTACTTATTTCTTGATTAAATTTTAAAAGTTACACTTACACCTTTCAAAATTTTGTTTTCTATTAATGCACTAATCATATTATATATACTATCTAAGTTTATTTAGTATATAACATAACACCATCATTACTTTTGACAAATTACATTGATAAAATTGGCCAGCCACTTATTAAAATTTGGTCAGTATAGCTTCCATGACTTCTCCCTTTAGGTCATCTTCTCCATTCACCTCCTCTAGTCCATCGTAGAATTGAAGCCACATTGACTAGATGCACGATTCTCTTCTCTCTTTCTATGTTGTTGATGAATCTCAAACGAGCCTAGTGCATATTGGTTGTGCAGAGGTTGAACTCAATTTTAAGGGCTAGTCACACCTAGTTGTAAGCTATCTTGATCAATTACCAGTGAAAAACATCTTTCGCGCTACGTATGTTGATGTGTTTAATACATTCATCAGTTTAGCACGTTTAAGATGTCATGCTTTATCAAAGAGATTAGTTTAGCAAGTTTGAGAAAAAAATTTGAAGTGGTCTTTGTGGGATATTTAAGGATATCCAAAGCTTATAAAGTGACAAACTATTGGAGAAAGGTGATTAAGGAAGCAATCAATCAATGTCACTTTGCCGAGAGAAAACCGTGTGATTTGTGGAAATAGAAGAAGAGAAGATTAATGGGTTATTTTAGTTTGGTGTGTGATTTGTTTATGTATTTTGTCCAAACTTTTATTAAATAGGATGGGCACGTGTTTGTTTATACTTCTTTACTATCTTTTTCTTGATAACAAAACAAGTCCTAAATGTACACACACGTGTAGAAAAGGTTTTATTATAATTTTAGAAGAGCACATCTTCCCAATTAAACAAAATCATGCTTAAAGAATATACGTGTTGGCATTAGGAATCAATAACACAATTGTTGGATCAATATACATACCACTACTATACAAATAAGTAACCTGTTGAATTATTATTGACAAACCATGTCGTCGGAGATCCGGCACTAAACATTATAGTGGTGTGTATCTGTCAGCAATCCGTTACTAACTTATGGCCATATTTTCGACCAAGCGTCATCGACAGATTCTCGTCAATGACTACTTTCACCAATGGATTAACGATAATACTACAGTCGGTGATGCTCACTTGTTTAGTAGCTTATGAATCTACAGAACCAACGACAGTCCAACATTAATGTATAAACTATGTAACATTCGAGTCTATAACCTGCTAGCATGACTTTATAGCATAATCTGGAATATATTGACTGAGATATGAAGGATTATTTCTTGTAAAAACCTGAAACTAGATGCTGAGTTAGATATTCAACTCAGATTCTCAAATGCATTCATCATTTGCTTTCAATCTGAAGCCATTTTATGAAGGCTTCAAAGGTATTCATGTCTGCTCTATAATGTTTCTGAGTGAACTCAAGAAATGTAGACCATGTAAAATCCGGATAGATTCTCTGACTATTGATGTCTTCGACCAACGCTTTAGGCGGGCATACGACTTTGTCCATTTTGGGAGATAGAAAGAACGCGAGGGACTTTCGTGGCGTATGGTTATTCACAACCGCTCTATGTAAACAACTTTTGTATAATCCATTTGACAACGCCTGCGAAAAAGAACCTTAATATATTATCCACATAAAAATCTATCTTATGGATTTTAAATTATCTTGAATGTATAGCAGTTGTAGAGTCTTTTTAGTCGAAGGGTCATCATAAGGTTTTTTTCTCTATTGGCTAGTTTTAGTCCAACTTATGTTTTTGTTACGATAACTCAACTTTTATGTATATTAAGCCGGCAATGACAGACCCTATAGACCCTCCGTCGATTCTGCTCTGATTATATGTTTGTTTTTGGGTTTTAGATTTACCATGAATGTATCTCCAATATTGATTACAAAAGCTTCTGAACATGGAGCTATAGAGTGCCATTTTTCGTCCACGAAAACTTCAAGCCCGCCAACGTTGTCTTGATGAAGAATAGTTAGAGACGTTGGATCACAATGAGGACCCGTTCCAAGGGTTTGTTCAGGTTTTTGGCAACACGGATAGTAGTTTAATCTCATAATCGAATCATGTTCTTTGAAGAAATCCCTAAAATGCGATTTACCAATTCCTAGGCTCAATCCTAGTAGCTCCATGATAGCAATAGAAAGCTTGCTCATAGCTTTACAATATTCTTGACAAACTCTCCTAAATAACAATATTAACATAAATTTAGTTAAAAACTTTGATAATAGAAATAATTCTTTTTAGACTTGGTATACTATTAAAGTGTAAGTGCATGTGCACCTTTACAAGTTTTAGTAGTATATTGCGTCTAAAAAGAACATTAATAAGAAAACATGAGCATGTCGACGAATAATAGATATGTTAAGAGGTTAATTCAAGTTTTGGTACCCGAAATGGCTAAAATCTTCTCCCATAACATTCAAGAAGTAATCTTGAACTATGTTTGAGCATTGTGGATCCCCCGAATACCGAAAAGAAAGTGTTTCTTTCCATGGAAGCTTGCAAGAGAATCTATTAGTGAAACTACTAGCATACCCACATTGCTCTCCAACTTTTCTTTGAGCCCTTTGTTTCTCCGAAAGTGGCATACGAAAGAAATGATCCATGATCTTGTGAGCTTCGCTAATTAACCGCGAATCAATACCATGGTTAATAACTTGAAAGTACCCATATTTTCGACAAGCGGAGTCAACTAGCTGAGCTGCAGTGGACACTGCAACCGGCTCACCAGTGAAGAAACCCTTTAGGTCAATGGGAGGAACATGTAGTTGTGGCGGTGGTGGCTCATGGCGGGGCTTTTCCTTCTCCGGCCACACGAATTGTTGCGGTATGCTAGTTTCACTTTGAAGAAGAGATGCATCAAATATTAAAGGGTTTTGTGTAACTATTGTTTCCTTGTTAGTTAAAAGTGATGGTGAAGGAATTAGAACACGAGACATTGGTGGTTTTTGTGTGAGAAGTGAATTAATACTCAATCAAGATTTTTGCTCAGATAGTTATGGTATGATTGAGATATTAACCATCAATACATATATATACATGCTGTTGTATGTGCACATGTTTGGACGAGAGAGAGATGTTAAGGAAAAGAATGAAAGAGAGTTTGAAACAAGTTGAGAGTTTAATGAAACAGAAAAAACCAAAGACTATTCATTGGGGAAACCATTCACCAAAAGTAGGAATATTTATAGATACTCTTTTGCAAAATTTCTCAATTTCATTTCACGTTATACACACATAAAAAAATACTTACATGTATATATACATATAAATATATGTTACTTATATGTACATGTATATACATACACTAATGAGATTGAAGGCGGGTAATTTAGGAATATATATATGCTTTACTATACGATGGCGGACTCAAGAATTTTTATTTCATTAGGGCATGTTTTTTAATGCTTAGATGTCTCTTAACTAACTCGATCTTTGAATATTCGGCTTGCATCAACTCGAGTCACATGAATGATAATAACTTTTCTTTGCAAACGGTAAAACTAAAAGATCACGTTTTAGGCAATTTGACCATACATATAAAACAATTTATTGTTCAAAAACTATTTAAAATGATTAACTGAAATCAGTGATCAAATTTTGATGCTCATTCTTTTTTCAAATGCAACATTGATCGTTTTAAGTTGGTACAAAAGTTAAAATCCTACAGTCAGTCAAAAATTGAAATAGACACAGGTTATATCGGTTATATATTAAACTAATAAAAAACTAGTTACCTAAATTCAGAACCTTATAACAAATAGTTTTTAAAAATTACGAATATTTAATAATATAGTTATTATATGATTAAAGTTTTAAGGTTATCTTGTCTTTAGTTATGACTTTGGCATATGAACAAATATGTGGTACTTTATTGTCTATGGAAACTTTTATAATATATATGTCCAAGTATCAAAATCTTGAAAAAGAAATATTAAAAATATATATAAAGAATGTTTAACATATCTGTCATCCTAAACTCAATTATTTCTTTTGCCGTTTAACGAAGAAAACATCATATACACACAACTATATGATCCACAAGTAAAAAACACTATAATGAATTAAAAAATGTGAAGATTAAATATAACTAATCGATCATATATTTTCTGTTAACTATTTGTTTAACGTATTCATCAAAACATATATGTAGGAGTAATAATAAAATTTCAAGACGATGACTTTCATACGATAAATGATTTGTATACAATTAAAATTATTTAATACACCATCAAATTTATCTTTGTATCATTTCATAATATTACACAACTAAGTTAGATACACATATGTTACATGTGTTGAAATAGTAAACATCGTATGTGAGAACATGAAATGTGATCGAATATGAAATTATAACGTAGTAAAACATACTTAGATTTGAGAAGATGGAACAATAATGTCCACTAAAGCGGAGATGTTTTATAGTAAGTAATCGTTTATTGTAATTGAGTTTTATTTTTGTGAATCTTGATATTTGTTTATAAGAATACGATGTTTAAAGTATCATAATGTTAACAATGATTAGCTGGAAATTAAATTAAATTTTGATAAATTAACTCTCATTAAAAAACTTGTAATGAAATAATTTATTTTATTTTAGAAAAAAGTTAATTTAATTAGTATAATAGTAATTGAGTATTTATTAAGGATACTATATTTATATACTAATTGGTAATTTTTCTTATAATGAGAACATGTGTTTAAATTTTAAATTTTAAGTGAAACCTATATGAACATCTTAAAAAATATCACTAGATTTTTAAAAATTTGGTTTTATTAGTATAGATATAAATCTCATCTTTCAACCTATGAAATCTAGAAGTTAAATCTGTAAACCACTTAACAAAATATTTTAATCGTTCATCGTTGATGACTTGTGACAGAAAATATACAACCAATACGGAAAAGAATAGCACGTAAGTGTTTGTGAGATTGTGTATGTAAACTCTTTTTGTTTGAAAATCCATCGTGCAGATACAAATAAGAGGTGCGTGTGCACTTTGTATGTAAACTCTCATTATCAAAATGAACAGACCTTCCTGAAAGAATTTTTAAATATACACAGGACATGAAACTTCTGTATATATGTAATGATGTTAAAAATGTAACAGATCATATATCACACAAGCAGGGCCGGCTCAAGCATTTTTGGGGCCCAAGCGAACTAAAAAACGTGGGGCCTATTCTAATGTAATGTTATAAGTCTCATTTATTTTTGTGACCCTTCTTGGATGATCAGATTTGCACTTTCGGTTTAGATTTTTGATTGAAAAATTGTTTAACATCTAACTTTTACCCCAGTGGCTGATGCAAGAATAGTTTTACTAGTGTCATTATGTCACATCCCGGCGGAAGCGTGAAATGTTTAGGGTGTGACCTGTTTGCTCAAAACTCATTGATACACAACTACTACCAAGTATCACATAAACATGTCAAGTTTCGTAATAAAGCACAATAGATATTATCACATAACATAACATGCTTCATAATATAGGAGTTAGGATTATATTAATTCATGATAGTCAAAATTTAAAATAACATAATCCTATTACATTAAAGTCCTAACAGCAACATTTTCAGAGACGATGGAAGTGAGCATCCACCGAAACACTGAGATCATACAAGTTCACTGTCAGGTTTACACAAACTTTCCCCACAACCTCTCCCCAGCCATTATAAACATCAAAGGAGAACATTAAGCTGTTAGTCATGGTGAATTCGTGAAAAAGCATACCCAAAACAGTTAACATAAAGTTGGTGAGCTTCACAGGTTTATTAAACATGTAACATTGATGCATTATATACAACCAAACCTTACATAGCAATCAGATCATTCATATCTGTCATAACATATTTCATAAATCAGATAATATAGCATCACAACACTCATCCCATTGGTGCATGAAATATTTTCCCTAAGTAGCGCTACCAATATTATCTAACGGTTCCACATCCGAATTAATGGTTGTAACATAAATTTCAGAAAATAATGCATCAATTAGTATGCTTTTTCCCCAAAACTTTATAAAATCAAAATGGGCTATGAAACTCATCTTTACTCAAAATGGTAACCTATAAACAAGAAAAATATTTATAGTTTAGAAAAATGTATTTTTCTTTAACATTTTTAGTACCTCAGGTTGTAAAATTTATTTCATAAGTTAGGCTTTTGTATAAATTACGAAATTTTCACAGTAGACATATCTTGATATTATATATAATATACTAAAATTTCATATTTATATTATTTTCAGGCTATTTCTTATAATTTTTACATTATTCAAATAATTCTTTAGAAATACCTTTGGGCCTCTAAAATTAGTCAAATTTTGTCAGAATAATTTTTATAATTCTTATAGTTTCTAAAAATTTCCTCATGTTTTAAATCATAGCAGAGTCACTTTTTATAATTTTCCTTATTTTACTCTTATTTGCTAAAAATATCAGAACATGCTCAAAAATTCTAATTTTTACACAGACTGTTCTATTTCTATTCTTATATTTTCTATAAATTTCCCATAATTTATTTCATAATTTAAGTATTTTTCCCGATTTTTAGTTGACAGAATAGTTAAAAATTCATATTTCAGATATAATTTTGAGTTAGGTCACGAGATTTTTCCAGTAGATTCTATAATTTGTAATAGTCAGTATATAATTTTTCCATACATTTACTAGAGTCGGTTCTTCTGATATAATTTTTCCTCTTATATTCTTAGATATTATATATAAATTTATTTATTTATAGAAATGGCACCAAATTTTGCAGAGCTCTATTTCCTAATATTCTAAATATATTTTTAATGTTTGTTCCCACAATCATAGTTGTTTAATATGCAGAACTGATTTAACAAACTATAACTAGATTTTAACCCTTTTGTTGATAATTTCTTGCTATAAATTTGATTTTTAAGATTTGTTTTACTTATTTCAGATTCTTAAAATCTTTCTTTTTGTTCTGAAAAATAAGTTTGATTTTGTATATGTTTTTATAAGAACTTGATTGTTTTAATCAAAAGGGTTAATCACATGTGTTTTATTTAACACATGTTTGGTTTTCATAATCTTAATCAAGTAAGGTTTTAGGAGTTAGAACCTTGATTTGACAGAAGGAGAGTGTGAGAAGAAGGTGAGGATGGCCTAAAGCTTGCTTGGTTTTGGTGTTCTTGACAATCTTTCGGGAGGTGATGCTTCCACGAGGCTTGGATGTTGCTGCCTAGTATCCGAGAGTGTGTGTGACTAGTGGTTGACCGAGTGAAGTTGATGATAGTATTTGGTTGGAGAGGTGGTGACCGAGAGGATTGTGATGGTGACTTGTAGCTTACGGTGGTGATGTTTGGAAGTGGTAACCGAGAGACAAGATGATGGGTGGTGGTGTTAGCCGAGAGACAAGATAGTAGGGATGGTGGTGATTGATTTCAAGGTGGTGGTGGTCGGAAATGGCCTTCGGCCGAGTGGTGTATTAAGTGGAGTTTGTAATGATGAGTTTAGGTTATAGGTTAGTGAGGTGGTGATGTTAGGTTTGCTTAGTCACTTCTTAGGCATAGGTGGCGAGTTGTGGAAGTGTTGGGTGTTCCTTTGTGAAGCTAGGTGTCGACCCAAGAGCCCCTTGAGTCACCGGTTCCTTAATCACCATATTAATTATCGCTTAGGTGGTTAATCTAGTTATTTAGGCCGAGTTTAGTATGTAATTTGTTCAAGTTTTAGATACTTAGGGTTTCATGTTAAAGGTATCAAGTTTCCTTGATGTTATCTTGTGTTTGTGATGTTTGGTTGAGTTGTGTTTTGGTTTTGTTTATTATTGTATTGTTGATGTATTTTGATCATGTGTAGTTTTGTATCAAGGAATCATGTTTATGAATTCATGCATACATAACCTCTTGTATATGCATGCAAGCATGCAATGAGCAACACTTTAAGTTCATGTGATGTGCATATGTACTTTTGCAAAAGGTGGTACATGCATACGTAAAAGGTTGTGTATGCATGCGGCCATGCATACGTATATATATATATATAACATACATGTGTAAGCAAAATAAAAGCATGCATACGTATATGTATGTATAAAAATATATACCAGTTAGCCTAGGTGTAGTTTAGAATAACTAAATGAACTAGTGTATAAAATCTCTAAATCTAGGGTTGTCACATTCTCCCCCCGTAAAAATAATTTCGTCCCGAAATTCTATTTGGATAGTAATACTCTAAGTTTGAAATGAACTTATCTGACCATTGACTTAAAATAGATGGGGGTATCTTCTTCTGATTTCATCTTCTCTTTCCCACGTATATTCTGGTCCTCTCCTAGCGTTCCACTTAACCTTCACTATGGGGATTTTGCTCCTTCTTAACTTTTTAACTTCTTTGTCTAATATGACTATTGGTTCTTCTGTAAAATGGAGCTTCTCGTCTATCTTTATTTCTTGAACTGGAACTTTTAATGTTTCATCGGTTAAACATTTCTTCCGATTGGACACATGAAACGTGTTGTGTACTTTACTTAATTCTTGGGGTAAATCTAGCTTATACGCAACAGGACCAATTTTGTCAATAACTTCAAATGGTCCAACATATCTCGGGTTTAACTTATTTCTCTTTCCAAATCGAAAGATTTCTTTGGTGGGTGATATTCTTAGATAGACCGTATCTCCAATTTGAAATTCTAGTGGCTTTCTTCTTTTATCCGCGTAACTTTTCTGCCGATCCCGTGCTGTCTTTAATCTATTTTTGATTTCTTTGATTTTGTCAGATGTTTCTTGAATTAGGTCAGGGCCTATAAGTTGTCTATCTCCTATTTCATTCCAACATAGTGGTGATCTGCATTTTCTTCCATACAGAGCTTCAAATGGGGCGGTTTTAATGCTGGAATGATAGCTATTATTATAAGAAAATTCTATCAGAGGTAGGTGCATATCCCAGTTGCCATCAAAGTCTAATGCACAAGCACGTAACATATCTTCTAGTGTTTGTATTATCCTTTCACTTTGTCCATCTGTTTGTGGGTGGAAGGTTGTGCTAAGATTTATTTGGGTTCCTAGAGCTTTTTGTAGGGTTTGCCAAAACCTTGATATGAATCTATTGTCTCTGTCGGATATAATGGAGATGGGTATCCCATGTCTGGATACGACTTCTCGTATGTAAATTCTTGCTAATTTCTCTATTTTATAATCTTCCCTGATTGGCAAGAAGTGTGCTGATTTGGTTAACCTATCTATTATAACCCAGATTGTGTCATATCCACTTGAGGTCCTTGGTAACTTGGTTACAAAATCCATGGTAATTTGATCCCATTTCCATTCTGGAATCTCAGGTTGTTGTAGATATCCTGAAGGTTTTTGATGTTCTGCTTTGACTCTTGAACACGTATTGCATTTTTCTACAAACTCTCCAACTGAACTCTTCATGCCAGCCACCAGTAATGATTTTTCAAATCCTTATACATTTTGTTATTTCCTGGATGTACTGAGTATTTTGACTTATGTGCTTCTTGTAGTATAATTCTTCTAAGTATAGCATCATCGGGTATCCAGGTCCTTCCTTTAAACCTTAGAATTCCATTTGTATCTTCCTGTAAATCTCTCACTTGTCCTTTTATTTCTAATTTACTTTTCTGTTGGGCTTCCCATATTTGTCTTAACAGGTCTGATTGCAGTTCCATTCTCATGGCTCGTACTCGTAATGGTTTAACCCTATCTTTTCTACTTAAAGCATCTGCAACTACATTTGCTTTACCTGGATGGTATTTGATTTCACAATCATAATCACTCAATAATTCTATCCATCTCCTTTGTCTCATGTTCAGCATTTTCTGTTCAAATATATGCTGTAAACTCTTATGATCTGTATATATTGTACATTTTGTCCCATACAGATAATGTCTCTAGATCTTAAGTGCAAAGATTACTGCTCCTAATTCCAAATCATGAGTAGTGTAGTTCTTTTCACTTCCCCTGAGTTGTCTAGAGGCATAAGCAATGACTTTACTTCGTTGCATTAACACACATCCAAATCCTTGACGAGACGCATCACAATATACTACAAAATCATCAGTCCCTTCTGGTAATGACAAGATAGGTGCACTACATAACTTAATTTTTAAGAGTTCGAATGCACTCTTTTGTTTTTCTCCCCAGACATATAGCTTGTCCTTTTGAGTTAGTTCAGTCAAGGGTTGAGCTATCCTTGAGAAATTTTCTATGAACCTTCTATAATATCCTGCTAGTCCTAAGAATTGGCGTACTTCTGTTGGTGTCTTGGGATCCTCCCATTTTTTAACAGCTTCTATTTTTGCTGGGTCTACCTGTATTCCTTCTTGATTGACTATGTGTCCAAGGAATTGCACTTCTCTTTTCCAGAATTCACATTTTGAGAATTTCACATATAGTTTTTCTTTTCTTAACAACTCCAATGTCAATCTTAGGTGTTGCTCATGATCCTCCTTATTCTTAGAATAGATTAAAATGTCATCTATAAAGACTATGACAAACTTATCTAAATAGGGTTTACATATCCTATTCATCAGATCCATAAATATGGCGGGAGCATTGGTTAATCCAAATGGCATCACCAGAAATTCATAATGTCCATACATTGTTCTGAATGCTGTCTTAGGTATATCTTCATCCTGTATTCTTAACTGATGATACCCCGATCTTAAGTCTATTTTTGAAAAGTAACTAGATCCCTGTAATTGATCAAATAGATCGTCTATTCTAGGTAAGGGATACCTATTCTTCACAGTTACCTTATTGAGTTCCCTATAGTCTATACACATTCTAAACGTTCCATCCTTTTTCTTAACAAATAAAACTGGTGCTCCCCATGGTGATACACTAGGGCGTATAAATCCTTTATCCAAAAGTTCCTGAAGTTGGCTCATTAATTCCTTCATCTCAGTAGGTGCTAAACGGTAAGGTGCGTTAGCAATAGGGGTTGTTCCTGGTATCAATTCAATTTTGAATTCTACTTGACGAAGGGGTGGTAAACCAGGTAATTCATCAGGAAATATATCAGAATATTCATTGACAATTGGAACATCTTTCAGGTTTACTTTATCTATCTTAGTGTCAACAATATGGGTCAGATAAGCCAAACATTTCTTCCTTAGACATTTTCGTGCATTCTTGCAAGAAATTATCTTTATGGTGCCCCTAGGTTTTTCACCATATATACACAGTGTTCTATTCTCATTAACCAAAGGAATTTTGATCATTTTCTTACCACATACTATTTCAGCTTGATTTTTACTTAACCAATCCATTCCTACAACAATGTCAAATCCTCCTAAATCAATAGGAATCAAGTCTATATTGAAATAGTTTTCATCTAGATTCATTGTGCAATTAGAAATGATTTCATAAGCTTCGATTATCTTACCATCAGCTAATTCTATCATATATTTTTTATTTAGCTTTTCTGAGGTTAGGTTAAGTAGTGGTCTAAACATATTTGAAACAAAACTACGGGTTGCTCCAGTATCGAATAGTACAGTAGCATACTGATCGTTTATAGGAAACGTACCCGTGACAACCTCTAGTTCGTGTCGAGCTTCTTCCGCCTGTATTATGAATGCTCTCCCCCGAGGGTTGTTCTGATTAACCGGAGCCTTTCCTTTTAGTTGTGGACATTCGTTTCGGTGATGGTTTTCATTTCCACATTGATAGCAGACTGATTTTGGATTTGCAGGGTTTTTGCAGTCTCGGGATATATGTCCCTTTTTCTTGCAGTTGTAACAGATTACCATCGCACAGTTGCCTTGATGATATCTTTGGCAAGTGTTGCACCATGGCTGGTTTTCTGCCTGGGGTTCCTTTTCTCGTGTCATCCCTAGGTAGTTCCGGGTGGGCTGTCTAACTATTCGTTTCTGAGGGATTCCTTTAACTCTTCTTCCTGGACTATCATCATTCCACTTTCTCTTTTCTCCTGATCTAGGGTTACCTAATGATCCATTTCTTATCATCTCGTGTGTCAAGCTTCCTGATAAACTTACAGTATCTTGAAAAGTCTTGGGCCTAGCAGATTTTACTAGTCCCCTTATTTGTGGCACTAGTCCCCAAATATATCTTCCTATTCTTTTTGATTCTGGGGCCACTAGATGTGGTACTAACCTCGAGAGTTCATTGTACATGTCGGTGTACTCCCGATGTGCTGCTCCTTTCATTTCTAAAGCTAAAAATTCAGTTTCTAATTTTTCTATTTCATTATAAGGACAGTATTTTTCTATAACTAATCCTCTGAATTCTTCCCAACTTAACTCATTCATAACGTGCCTACCTTTAATGGTCATCTCCATTTTCCACCAGGATTGTGCTTCCCCTTTTAATGAATGCGAGGCAAACAAGGTTCTGTTGTTATTGGCACATTTGCTGATTTTCAGAGTTGATTCCATCTCATCTAACCAACGTAGAGCTTGTACTGCTCCGCCTCTACCATCAAATTCTCGGGGTCTACATGACATAAAGGCTTTGTAGGAACATCCTTTCTCTGTTATAATCTCCTCTGCTGGTTGTTCTCTTCTGGCATCATCCATTGGTATTTCGTTGCCGGGTGTTGTTGTATCGAGGTTTAGGTTTTGTTGAAGTTGAGTTACTAGTATGGGTATGGCAGCCTCCAATTGCTGTGACACTATCCGGGAGATCCTTTCATCTTCATTGGCTGTCGAGTTTACAGGTGTTTCTTCCCCAAGTCTAGTTCTAGGTCGTCCCACTCGCGCAGTCCTCCTTACGGGTTGCGTATTCCTTTTTGGCGGCATGTCTTTCTATAGTTAATTGTAGTTAATATTAAAAGAATTTTAGATTCTTAACAACATCTAGCTAACACATAACAAGTAATAGTTCAAACACAAAAGATGTTTTTCATTTAAGTTCTTATTAAAGATTTCCATATTAAAAGTTAGCTTCTAATTTCCCTGCACCCATTTCTATATTCTTGAGAAGATGTTTCCCTTGGGTGTTTTTAGTTCTTTAACATCCTTCTGAATGTTCCTGATCCCTCGTTGAATTTTCTTGAGCTGTTTAAAGGTTTGTTGAGTGGCTGCGTTTTGGTCCTCATCCATCCTTTGTCTTTTAGCCTTTCTTTCTTCGTTTTTGAGGAAGTCAGTTTCTTGTATCTCCTTGCCTTCGTCTTGCTTGGTTTTGAATTTGTTTCCGGGTCGTACCTTTTTCCTAGGAGTTTTAATGGTATATCCTCCTACCATTACCGGTGCACGACGGACATAAAATTTAGGCTTATGATTATCTTCATCTTTGGTTGGAGAAGGTTCTAAAATTTGCTGAGATTTAGGTTCAGGTGTAAGTTCTTTGTGATTGTTATAGTCTGAATATTCGGATGAGTCAGTCTCACAGAAATTGTTATCAGTACTCATGGCTGCAAAACAAATCCTTTCATGATTTTGAACCCAACAGCTAGTTACCTATTTCTATATATTATAAATTCCTTACTATAAAAGAAAGTGTTAAAATATTCATGGAATCATATCACACAAATTCATATATACACATAATCATACTGATATGAGCTTATGGTTATAGTCTAGGTATTTCATGGTACCTAATTCTCTATAACCAATGGCTCTGATACCAACCTGTCACATCCCGACGGAAGCGTGAAATGCTTAGTGTGTGACCTGTTTGCTCAGAAATCATTGATACACAACTACTACCAAGTATCACATAAACATGTCAAGTTTCATAATAAAGCACAATAGATATTATCACAAAACATAACATGCTTCATAATATAGGAGTTAGGATTACATTAATTCATGATAGTCAAAATTTGAAATAGCATAATCCTATTACATTAAAATCCTAACAGCAACATCTTCAGAGACGATGGAAGTGAGCATCCACCGAAACACTGAGATCATACAAGTTCACTGTCAGGTTTACACAAACTTTCCCCACAACCTCTCCCCAGCCATTATAAACATCAAAGGAGAACATTAAGCTGTTAGTCATGGTGAATTTGTGAAAAAGCATACCCAAAACAGTCAACATAAAGTTGGTGAGCTTCACAGGTTTATTAAACATGTAACATTGATGCATTATATACAACCAAACCTTACATAACAATCAGATCATTCATATCTATACATAAGTTTTGGGGAAAAAGCATACTAATTGATGAAATAAAAGCCCATTTTGATTTTATAAAGTTTTGGGGAAAAAGCATACTAATTGATGCATTATTTTCTGAAATTTATGTTACAACCATTAATTCGGATGTGAAACCGTTAGATAATATTGGTAGCGCTACTTAGGAAAAATATTATAAACCTCAGGTTGTAAAATTTATTTCATAAGTTAGGCTTTTGTATAAATTACGAAATTTTCACAGTAAACATATCTTGATATTAGATATAATATACTAAAATTTCATATTTAAATTATTTTCAGGCTATTTCTTATAATTTTTACATTTTTCAAATAATTCTTTAGAAATACCTTCGGGCCTCTAAAATTAGTCAAATTTTGTCAGAATAATTTTTATAGTTTCTCAAAATTTCCTCATGTTTTAAATAATAGCAGAGTCACTTTTTATAATTTTCCTTATTTTACTCTTATTTGCTAAAAATATTAGAACATGCTCAAAAATTCTAATTTTTACAAAGACTGTTCTATTTCTATTCTTATATTTTCTATAAATTTCCCATAATTTATTTCATAATTTAAGTATTTTTCCCGATTTTTAGTTGACAGAATAATTTTCCTTATTTTACTCTTAGTCACTTCTTAGGCATAGGTGGCGAGTTGTGGAAGTGTTGGGTGTTCCTTTGTGAAGCTAGGTGTCGACCCAAGAGCCCCTTGAGTCACCAGTTCCTTAATCACCATATTAATTATCTCTTAGGTGGTTAATCTAGTTATTTAGGCCGAGTTTAGTATGTAATTTGTTCAAGTTTTAGATACTTAGGGTTTCATGTTAAAGGTATCAAGTTTCCTTGATGTTATCTTGTGTTTGTGATGTTTGGTTGAGTTGTGTTTTGGTTTTGTTTATTATTGTATTGTTGATGTATTTTGATCATGTGTAGTTTTGTATCAAGGAATCATGTTTATGAATTCATGCATACATAACCTCTTGTATATGCATGCAAGCATGCAATGAGCAACACTTTAAGTTCATGTGATGTGCATATGTACTTTTGCAAAAGGTGGTACATGCATACGTAAAAGGTTGTGTATGCATGCGGCCATGCATACGTATATATATATAACATACATGTGTAAGCAAAATAAAAGCATGCATACGTATATGTATGTATAAAAATATATACCAGTTAGCCTAGGTGTAGTTTAGAATAATTAAATGAACTAGTGTATAAAATCTCTAAATCTAGGGTTGTCAGACATTAACTTTTGACTTTCATTATTCGGATGTCTATTACTTTTTATTAGGGTCGGTTTGGGTCATGTTGAGATATTGTACTTAGACCAAAAACAATACGATGTTTGGAAGTATTATCAATACAGTATTAAGACTAAAACTGTGAAAATATGATATTTACTTGTTCTAAGTATTAATGTTAAAAATAATGAAATATATATTATCAATGATAATATTGATAAACATAATACAAATCCTTGATTAGTTATACATTTTTACATAACAAACATGAAAACGTGTTTTTTACAGATGATATATTAGTATTATTTATAGAAGAATAGTGCACAGACATTTAAAAAGAATCATCTAGTTATATCCGTATATTAAATTTCTTGTAATTTGATTATTCTTAAGAAATAGAAATTTAAAAAGAAGAGATACATTTAAGAAATAGAATGTGATAACTAAGATAACAATCATGACAACCCGCTAGTCTTTTCATTTCTTGTTTTGTTTTTATTTTCAAAATAGTTTTAAATAATTAATAATAAATAAAGGTTTATAGAGGTAAATAAGTAAATAAATATATTTCTCTCACCTTAAATATTCATGTCTTCTCCCATCAGTCCATCACCTTCTTCTCTATTTTTGACTATCAAAATTGCAGGTTTGTTCAATTTGTTTATATATCTTATTTTCTAAAAATAGAGTCTTATTTTTAAAGGACATGGACCTCAAGCTTTAGCTTCATCTTCTAACACTCAAGAACCAGCCATGGATATAAGTCCTTTGTAACTTATTGTTTAAAGGACATATATGCATACATGTGTGTATGTACGTATGTAGATAGGTAGGTATGCAAGTCTACATTAGCCATTTTATATAATTGAGATTTACATGAGCGAAGAGGAGTTAATGTTAAACTTTAAAGCGAGATAGAAGGTGTGGAACATACCTCATATAAACAGTAAACTATTTAATTCATAGAGGTATGGACTGAATTTGAAGTTTTAATTGAAACATAATATGCGCACTTATAATAACTTGTAAATGTTAACTCATTTCTTGTTTAGCTTTAGCCTTCACACTAAGTTAGGTATAGTTATGGTGACCATCCCTGGCATTATAAAACCATGTGTTAGGATTAAACTCCTCTGGCTCATATCAATGGATTCGATAAAAACAAGATGATCAAACACAAATAATTGTAATGTAACAACAACTAAAAAATTGCATCTAATATGTCATATATATTATTAATGAGCAAGCTCGATCACACAATTACAATATGTAAGCCCTGGTTTTAGGAGTTTTTAATTGTAGTTAAGTTTACATGTCATAGAATAATTTTTAAATTGAAATTGTCATTGCAGTGAAAAACATTCAAATCATTTAACAGTTATCTTAGAGACAAGATTTATCTATTACATAGTAGTAATCATTGTCATAAAAACATAACAATATAGTATTCATTGTCATAAAAACATAACCATGAGTGTTGAAACACGGGTCGGTCTTTATTCATCTAGGTAGACTTCAGTATATGCTAATCACAACCCTTATCTTAGTCCTTATTTGATTGATCTGACATGCATACTAAAAGTTAGCTTTGCTAAGTAAGAGGATGTTTGGCTGGATAAGAGACTCTGAACTAGTAAGTGTTGAACCCGTAAGATATCTGACTGGATAAGAGACTCTGAACTAGTAAGTGTTGAACCAGTTAGTAATGTTTGGTTGGATGTCTGAATAAGTGTACAAATTACTATTTTAACCTTTTAATTATTTTACACCTAAACTTTAAAAATCAACCTCCCAAGGACCTCCATTTCCTTCATCTCCTTCAATTCCATAGAATCCTTCAAACCAAACAACAAACCCACGTCATCTCCATAATCTTACTAGGGGCATGTTTGGCATTACTTTTAAAAACAACTTTTGACTTTTTGGAGGGGTGAAAAGACAAAAATACCCCTCCAAAAGTCACCAAAAGTTAAAAATTTTATATACATATATATATATATATATACATATATATACATATATATATATATACATATATATAGATAGAGATATATATATATATATATATATATATATATATATATAGTATATATATATATATATATATATACATATATACATATATACATATATATATATATACATATATATATACATATATATATATATATATATATATATATATATATATATATATATATGTATATTATGATTGCTACGGTTATTGTTTTCCTTATTGAGTCGGGGGTCTCCTCGGAAGCGGTCTCTCTATCTCCCAAGATAGAGGAAAGACTCGCCACCAACTACCCCTCCCAGACCCTGCTCTTGAGTGGGATTTACTGGGTATGTTTGTTTGTTTGTTTATATATATATATATATATATATATATATATATATATATATATATATAATATATAGATATATATATATATATCTATATATGTATATATATATATGTATATGTATATGTATATATATATCTATGTATATATATGTATATATATACATATATATATATATATATACATATATATATATATATATATATATATATATATATATATATATATATATATGTATATAGGATTAGGTTCAAATAAGAACCATACATTTTATGAGAACTTGAAAAACCAATCTAGACCACACATTATTTTTTAATCTTGAGAATTTAAAAATAAATGAAAAGGGTGTAATGGTAATCAATAAATTTATCTCTCTCCAATCAATCAATCAATTAATTCTCTTTAATATTTTTTCTTCTCTCTTCAATTTTTATGAATTTACACATTTGTTAATAATCAAACAAATCTCTAATCTTATTGTATATTTATTTAAACAGATTACAATTTGAATTTATTACCTGTTAGTTTTTTTATTAGATGTTTTACGTATGAGTGAATGTATTATTTACATATATGTAAAATTTCAACCTGATCATCCTTTCTAACTAATTGTTTATTTACATACATGTAAATTTCATACATCTTATTATATTTTACTAAATTGATCTTCTATTTGCATATATGTATACATTCAAGATGATTTTATGGTGTATTTATATATACGTAAATCTTTAAACTCGGTATATAATTTGAATATATAACAATAGGATCTACATATACGTAAATTTTCAACTTGATCATTATTTGAACCGAACGATGGTGGATTTTGAATTTTATATATTTTTTCAAAGTTAGTTTTAGTAACAAATACATAATTACATAAAAAGTAAATATATATATCTATATCGTTATATCTATTCAACTAACCTTGATGCAACTTTACCATCTTATCTCATAACCAAATCTAAATATCATATCACAAATATTGATGTTTTTCTAATCTTATCTAGAGATAAACGTGAATACCATGAAAAAACAATGAAATAAAATATCATAAAAGTGACTATAAAGTGAGAAAGTATTTGTGAAAGTAATAAGATATTTTAAAACGTAAAAGTTGCCATTTTGATTGAAAAGTCAAAATGCATCTCAAAACTTGAAAATAAGTAATGTATTACTTCCACATACTCTTACTTCTGCAGCCCCAAAAACCATCTTGGCTTTCAATTGCATTGCCATTATCTCTATATTTTTTAATAGATTATTGATTTTATCACCACTATTCCCAAATGGACGAACCCCAAACAAACATCAGTCGACCCAAACTATGTGTAGGTAATAGTTTTCATGAGCTTTTAATTTCAATCTGTTTTTCTTGTATCATCGATGATTTATGAAAAATATGGAGAGTTTTAAGGCTTATGAGAATTTTATAAATAAGGAGAGGGAGATAATATAGGAGAGGTTATGAAAGATGAGATTACAATACCTATATTACCCTTATAGGATTTATTTAATATCCTTAATTTTGTAATTAATTAGACATATGTCATAATCATTTGAAGCCATTGATTAAATGATCTAAAGGTTCACATGAGTTCCTGCAGTTCTCAAGTTATTTATGAGTTTTGAAATGATCCTAACCCTATATATATATATATATATATATATATATATATATATATATATATATATATATATATATATATATATATATATATATATATATATATATATATATACATATATATATACATATATATAGATATATATATGTACGTACATATATATATATATATATATATATATATATATATATATATATATATCTGCATAAATAATTAATTTCTAACTATAATTAATTTATTATCTCTCTGGTTTTAAAAGTAGAACACCATGAACAAGATGAACACAACTGTTACGTATACGTAACACTGATGTACGTATACATAATATATGTGTTACATATACGTAATACTATTTGTTTATTTAATCTTCACTTATGGTTGGTGGCATTATCACATGTACTTAGATTGATTGTATCTAATTTCAAGTTATGCTTTTCATAAAAATATCTATATCAAGTTATGTATTTCTTTTATTTTATGCATGTTTTTCACATTTTCTTGACTAATAAGTTATGTATATGTATTTTATGTTTTTGTTGATTAATGAGTTACGTATATGTATAAGTATAAGTTACATATATGTAGGTGTTTATTTTCGGATACTATTATTTTTTACTTCTACGTATACGTAGCTTATTAAGGTAAACATATATGTAACACATATAATATTTATATAGTAATTAAAAGAGATGAAAGAGAAAACTAGATTAATAAAGAGGAGAGAGAAACATAGTATTTAGTTTTACCTAAACTACCCTTATTTATTTAAATATTGTCATTTAAACATCATAATATTTACAATCACGCACAATTAATATTAGCCATTGATTAAGTATGATCAATGGTTATATATTGGTTTTTATGGTTTTTAATTATAATATAGTTTTCAATGGATCTCTTTTTATTTTTAGGGTTAGGTTCTTTGCAGAACTCTTTTTATTTTTAGAACTTGCAGAACTAATGTTGATCATTGATAATTTTAATCAATAGTTGAGATTAAAAAATATTAAAAATATAAACTTATATGCAATTAATGAGATTGAATTATATGAAAGGGTACAATAGTAAACATATTATTTCTCTCTCTAATTATGTGGCTAATTAATAAATTATCTCTTTTCTCTCTCTCATCTCTCCTTTATCCTCTCTTATTTCTACAAATTTAAACATAAATATATGTAAATAATTAATTTACACGTACATAAAAAAAGTTAAACATGTAGATATGTAATTTTAAAATACGTAAAATAAAGTTAAATATAAATTGTTTACATATATGAAATTATATACGAAAACATAACCATTAAAAATCACATATCTGTATGAAGTTACATCAACATCAACTTAATAATATGATTTAAATCTACAAATACATATTTATAGGGAACACAAAATAAATAAATATCTACATATGTAAATAATTAAATAATTAATATACATATATGTAAAACAAAGTTAAACATGTAAATAGTTAATTTAAATATATGTAGAACAATATTAAATATAAACTATTTACATAAACGTAATTATATACGAATGATAACCAATTAAAAATAAAAATTACATACATGTATGAAATTGCTTGGACTTTATCATACACATATACACTTCTATTCTCTTTCTTTTCTTCGTTGAATATAACAGTTTTTTCAAAGTAATACGATACACTTAAAATTTAAAAAGAACATGAAATAACATTCACAAAAGATAACAAACACGACACTTACAATGAACATATTAATTATTTACATATGCAAATACATATGTAACTATTTATAAACGTATATGTAAACACACTATTTACACATAAAAACATGCAATTTAAAAATACATGAAATTTGGCCAAATCAGATTATATATATATTATAATCTCTCTCTTCTACCATTCTATATAACTCACTGAAAATTTATTTTTCTCCTTTTTCTAGAAAACGTTAAGTATTTTTGCTGTCTTATTTAACACAAAAGTTGGGTTGGTTGGAGTTGGTTTTCCATTGCTTATGAGTTTGTTGGTCACGTGTTCAATTCTCATGGACTATAACATATTTTTGTTTCTTTTTCTTCCTTTGACTTACTTTTAAATATCTTTTCTAATTAAATTATTTTTTAAAGTTATTATGTATGCCGCAACATACGAAACATAACATTGTTTTTATCTATATTTCAATCTTCATTATTGTTCGCTACAACTTCATACGTCTATTTTGATCTTACCCCCAAGGCGCAACACACGGGTAACTAATAATAAACGATACTTAAGCCCTTGTGAGCCTAATTATCGACTCATGTAGAATATTTACTCTGATTTCCTACTTCTAATCTTTCTTGTCTTTTCTTATCTGCGACGTTTTGATTGCGTTTTAACTAGTTTAAGCTTAGCAAAACTTGAATTTTTAATAAGTTGATAGATCTCTGGTGCCTCATAAACAGCTAGATTTGTTTACACTTCTAGTTTCAACAATATACTTTTATACACTGTATCGGAATGGGAGATAAAATATGTTCTTTGTTTTCTTTCTCTCACATGTGTATTAATTTGTATTCCAATTAATGTAGGTGAGATTAATTAGAACAAATAAAGTGAAAATATACGTCTAATTAACTCTAGAAACTAGAGGTAAGTAAAGGTATAGAATAAGTGTAGAGTGACTTGATCTCCAAAACATTCTATAAGGACAACCACCAACCTTCCACTTGTAATTTGACATCAACCAACTTTAAAACGCATGTTCTTAAGACCCCTTTTACCTTCGTCTTAAAAACAGATTAGAAACTTAAATAAGAAACCATGATCATGATTAAAAACCATATAATGATCCTCCTAGGCAAATGTAGAATTCTCGTACCTAACTTCCGACCATGTTGAGCTTTGATCTATCCCTAGAAAGGAAAGAAAATTGTAACGTTACCCTAACAAACGATCAAAAAATTTACCTAACGTACTAAAAAACAAACGACCACGATATTCAAAGAACTGACGTCTAGTCATCACGCGAATCAATCAAGGTTGTATTAAATAAAAAGACGCTGCCCATGATATTGACATTACACAATCGATTTATAAACAATTTCATGGTAGAAGAAACCACATGAAATCATTAATCTCTAACTGCTTCAGTTAGTAACTAGTTGTTTATGATATGAAGATAAAACAAACAGAGATTCACAAATAAAAATAACTAAAGCGATATAAAGGAATTAACAATGTGGGAATGCCACCATTGCCCATCAATTGACTTATCTTGCTGCCACACATACATAGATGATCAAACTAGACTTAGAGACTGTTTGAGTACACTGACTCAGTAAGATCTGATTGAGTCAGAAGCTAGAAGTTCTGACTGGATATGCATCTGATTGAAACTTTGCTGTTTGATTTAGTATCTGACTAGAACCAAATCGATTCAGTATTTAAGTAACAAAACCCACCGGAGTCACACCACCGGTCGGAACCACCACACCACCACTGTCGCCAAACCACCACTGCCAAAGGCGGTGCCTGCGGGTCGCGAGGCCGAAGCCGAAGCCGAAGCCGAAGGCGGGTGCCTGCGGGTCGAAGGCCGAAGCCAGCTTCGAAGGCGAAGGCGGTGCCTGCGAGGGGGCGGCGGCCTGCGGGTCGCGAGGTTGTGGAGTCAGCCGGTCAGCTTATTTTGTTTCTAGGTTTGGGGCAGCAATCGAGACCCGGTCAGCTAGCCCCGAAGCCGAAATCAAACGGGCTGACCCGCTGACCAAGTCAGCCGGTCAGCCAGGTCAACCCGGTCAGCCGAAAACAAACAGCCCCTTAACTGAATATATACGAACCCTACCAAGTCATATATTGCCAATTCGAGCGCAGGTCTCATGTTATTATTGCACAATGAAGGCTGCATTCTTGATGCCACTCTAGTTAGTACTAGAATTAGCCCAAACTAAGCAAATGCTAGCATATGTCAAGTAGATGTGTATGTTGGTTCAGGCCCCTTAAAACCCACACAACACACACAATTTGGGACGATTTTTCTCTGTGTATTGAACTTCCCGAAATAAGGATTACAAGGCTTAAATAAAAATACGTAAACTAGGAGATATTAAATAACAAAAATAATGACTAACTTCACAATTTCCTCCATGATCTCCTAGTGGGTCGGTGATCACTTTTCACACTTTGACTCCACATCCTCCAGTCAAACCAAGTTAACTAAACCCACGTTTGAAATCAAATTAGATGACCCATTTTCTGACCCGTTTGACCCGCGAACAAACTCTAATAACCCAACAGTGTAAGCCCATAAAATACATGTCATATATCCTAAGCTTTCGAAAATAATAATGAATAAACATGGTCTAACACATTACTTCAACTCAACTGTTTAAGATTTTCATTAAAAATAATCAATGTTTTCAGAACCGGATCGGACGTCGAACCGGACGCCTTACTGGTTTGGTGGTCGGACCGGTCGGACCGGTCGGACCGGTTGGACCGGATTTAACTATATTTTAATTATATTTATATATGTGATTAAATATATGTTGGAAATAAGGGTGTAAAGGAAGTCTCTCTAAGAATCTAACATTCTTGTCCCACATTGGTGTAACAAATAAAACATTATGTGTTTATATGTGATAACAAGGTGAAAGATATTGAATGTCTTTGTGATACCTTTTACACCATGACCTACCCGCGCGCAGGGGGGGTGCAAAAACGGGTTTCTGGCTGGAAAATTTGGGTCGCCCACGCACGACATGCGGACACGAATGCCGTTCGAAATAAACCGGGTCCGCGTGAAGCTGGTTTTTTGTTTTTTTTGCTCTTAATTTATGGTTTAACACCCCGTTCAAAAAAGAAAATCCGGCCCGAACCGGTTCGGTCCGACCGCCGGCTCGGGACGAACCGGCCGGTTCAAAGCACCAAAAACGAATCACCCATGACCGGACCGGACCAGGCCCCGATTCCCGGCCGAACCGGTCGGACCGGCCGGTCCGATCCGGTCTTAACAACATTGAAAATAATACATCTTTTTTACATACATCAGTATATATGTGTGTGTGTATATATATAAAAGTAGGATGAGGTTGTTTACATAACATAAAATTATTGAAATAACAAAAACAACAAATTAAGTCATTTATTTTTCTTGACTATCGTAGGTGTAAAATTTTAAACTGTGCACTTCTTACTTATAAATAGTTATGTTTATAAATATTAAAACCTATGAAACTAGTTTTTTTCATATGGTCTTAAATTGTACATCATTTACCTAGACATGTGTATAGGTGTGTAGGTTGCTTAAATCTATACATGATAACTTACACATTTGTAGGTTATATATATAAATGAAATTTGTCCATGATTTAATTTTTTAATTTCAGGATACATGAAAAGACACTGTACGTTTGTTTAAATTTAATTTATTTTATTACTTTTTAGTATTAAAAAAACAAATGGTTAATTTAGTTCATCATTTTTCTCGTAATATTTAGTGTTATCTGTTAAATTCTCCAAGTAACTCTCATTTTTATAACAATGACTACACTTTTTGATTTGTTGGTATGAATTTTGTTAGTAAGTAACAAAGATGGACTAAAAATGCTATGAATCCTAGCTAACTTTATATTTGTAGATTTAATGCCTTAACTTTGGACAAGATCTTCGATTTTACAATTTTGAGCAGATTAAATAAGCCTGGATATTTCTAAAGGAGCCACATTTCGAAAGATTTATTTTAAACAGGTCAATATATGAAGTTAAGGGATTTAAACACTAATTTAAGAGTTTAACTAAGATAAAATGAGATTCAATAATATGTAAATGAGAATTAGAGATTGGTTTAAGAAAAAATTAGTGAAAGTGATTTATTAAGTAGTCATGTATGCGCCTATATTGATAAAGGGTATACTGGTGCCTAATCAATGACTAGTAGCATTGCATCGGTTCTTGGCTAAAGCGGTGGAAAGGAACAGTCCCGTAAAATCAATTTTCGATGGACAAAGGAAGCTAATGCGGCTTTTGTAGATCGAGCTAAAGCGATATATATGCTCCTTACCTAATTACTTACGTGTGTTCTCGTGAAAAGTTAATAATATATGCAAATAGCTAATTGCATTGATAAGTGAAATTAGTGTAGTATTGATGGTTGAAAGAAATGGTGCTCAGATTCCTACTTATTATATAAGTTTGGCCTTAAAGGATTATAAAGTGCGACATTCACCCATGAAAAAATTAGTATTATCTATGGTTCATGCTTCACATTTATTGCGTAGGAACTTTCAATCTTATGTTATTGAGGTTTAAACATTATACCCAATGTAATAAGTGCTAATCATGGAGGTTGGCTAATTGGGTAATTGAATTGGGACTCCTTGAAATAGAATATAAGTCAAGGTCAACATTTAAGGGTAAGGTAATTACATATTTCTTGGCTGAAATACCATAGGGGTCAACATTTAAGGGTAAGATAATTGCAGAATTTTTGGCTGAAATACCATAGGGGAATGGCTCGGAGAAAGAGATGTTGCATGATTTAGAAATTAATCATATGTCAAAGCTGTGGATGTTACATACTCATGGTGCTTTTAATGTTGAAGGTTTGGGAGTCGGTTTAATATTAGTAAAGCCAAAGAAGAGAATTGTCCTATGTGTGTACGATTAAACGTATAACACACTAATCTAGATTAACAAGTTTAGTATAAAACTCCAATACTAATATAGTATTTATGACATTTAACCTCTTATACAAGTGAATATTGTCCCCGCACATTGTGCCTATAAATTTGTTTTTGGTGGTTCGGGAGAAAATGTGCCGGAGGTCATCTGATTGCACACATTCTAGCACACTTAATTATGAAACTGTATCCACTCTATTGCGCACAAAACGTATTGGTGATATTTTACGTAGAGCATTTATCATGACTTAGTATATCTCATGACTAGTATACCTCATGTTGATAAAACAAACCAAATGATACAGGAGTTCTCTGAGGTGTCACAAATATAAAGGCAAACAAACTACATTTATACAAACTAAAGATGATTCTATGAAAACTTCAATGTAAATTGTATCTTTGAAATCCATAAAAGATAGCTTAACAGTGAAAATCATGAACACCATTGTCAAATGTTCATACATGGAACTATGGAAATTAGATTCGGTTTACTTTGACAGGAATATGGCCACAAATCTTTGTGAATAGATAAAACCAAATGATAAAACCAAACACAAATCAGATATATAACATAAGCAGATCTCGATAGATACACAAACATGTGTTTTACGTGTAAACTGTATTTATTTTTGTCTATCTTGCCTGATCCGTTTTTCGGGTAATCCAATGAATAATTCTGTTTCCACATCAGAACTCTCTCCAGAGTTTGCGGTTTCTAAATTTGCTCTTTCTTCGTGTATCTTTTCTTTAGTTTTGACGAGACACTGAAACAAAGACTGTTTGCATATAGTATCAATTTGAATGGTTTTTTTAATTGAGAAATACTCAACACTAGAAAACTAGATATTTGCAACTACAAATTTTGGGTTGCAACCAGGTTGCATTTTTTGCGCTTGTTTTTTCTTGGTAATATATGTTTAGTTTTCTAGTAGTAGTGATATTACTAGTTTTAGTGTAAATGTAAGTTAAATAAACTGTACTCTAAATTAATATAAATTAACAACCTTACCTTTTCAGTAAGCATTGCATTTTGAGAAGCTAGCAATTTCTCCTGAAATTTTCCAAAAGAATTAAATGATGCAGCTTTCAAGGGTAGAAATCTAAATTTGTTGGTTTAATTAAGGTATGCATCAAAATGTAGTTATACATGCATTTGTCTAATTTTCAAAGAAAATACAACAATCACCATGTAATTTGATAAAAAATAAAAATATAACTTCTACTTGTGTTGGTAGTTAAGTGTTAAGAGAAAAAATTATTTAGAGAAATTAACCAGGGTTAAAACTCTAGCATGGGATGAATTAGTAATTTACATAGTTAAGAGTAGGAGTAGATGTGTATTTACGTGGGTCGACGTTTTAAAAAACATAAATAAATAACTAGTTTTTTATTCATTGAAAATATTCAAAATAAGTTCAAATGTTTAGAGTTCTAAAACTTCAAGATTGTACCTTTGCTCGAAGCTCCTCAAGTTGTTCATAATAAACTTGCATCTGAAATTCCAAAATTCAGAAAAGAGTTACAACAATATCAAGTCTAACTCAATCAGAACTAGTTGTTGAGGATTAGATTTCGTATCTTTTTCTATGTAAATTAAAGTCAACCTTTCGAGCTCGAATGATGCTTACGCTCCTCTCCAGCTGATGTTCAAGCTCTTGCAATTCCTCAATGGTGCTTGATCCCAGGCCTTCTCCCAAAAGCTTTCTGTCAATTTATTGATGTCAGATGGAACTATTAATATATACATTACAAGAACACTACTTGTGAATATATATGTAAAAAAACACAATCTTAACCTTTTTGCTTGCTCTAGGACCTCTATCTTCTTTCCTATGGTTGCTGTTTCCTGCTTCAAATGCTGTTGTCGCTAAAATATCGTAAGTAACATGTTGCAAACCATAGGATAAATTTAACTTTGGACTGTAAGAACATATAGTTCAAAAGTTGTTTTCATGTGACTCTACTATCTTAAAGTAACTTTGGTATGATTTATGTAGGAAAGTATTTAAACCTGAACATGTTCCTCAGTTGTAGAGTTTTTGGTTTGAACTTCTTTTGTGTGATTTGTGTAACGTTCAATAGCCCCATCCATGCTGAACATATTTGAGACATAAAAATTAGACGCACATAATGACATTTTCTTTATTTTTACTATAAAGTTGGATGGAACTTGACATTTTATCTGTTTATTAATGGTCATAATCCTAGACATGTTTGGTCCATGTGTGTTCTTTGGACATTAATCACCGCCTCTCTCACTTCCTTATTTGTGCATTCTTCATGCTTTTAGAGTGAGAGGGTGAGCAGTTTGAGGTTTAGGGCATATAGTGGAAAAGAGGTCTTTGATTTTTGCTAATATCAAAACTATATTTAAGGAATATGTCATTTAATAGAATGCTTTTAGAGTGAGAGGGTGAGCAGTTTAAGGTTTACTGCTATTTCACCTGCTGCCTTATTTTGTAACTTTAAAACAAATATTTGAAATGTTAATACGAGAGGGGAACAATCATTTAACGCAACGCGCTAACTTGAATACACCTAGTTAGCTTATAATAGAAGAACTTGACGTGTCAACATGGTTAAAATGAAGCTCAATCAAGTAGCAAGTGAGATCCTTTCTTCATGAACCCTTCTTATAGTTAAATATCTCTCCTTTTTGGTTACACGATACAGGATGATTTAAACTAGAAACTAATAAGCTAGATCGAATGAGGAATATAATCTTTAATTATTAGTCATTACAAATGGCATTAGAGCCTCGATACCCGTGGAAGATTTGATTCATTATTAGAATCAGAAGACACATATATGAGAAGAACTATAAATGGATGTGAAGATTCCCTTTTATACCCTTTGTTGTTTATAGAACGTGAGACCATGAAAACTAGTGTGGCAAATTGAAAAGATCAAGATGAGAACAATGTAGGTTTCATATTCGTTATGATTAATAACTTCAATTTTAATGAAGATGGTCATTTAATGGCAGAATATATGAGGTCTGCCCATAATGAAATTTAATCGACAAACGACAAAAAAGAGGGATATCATCTTGTTATATATCCAAAGGGAATGTGTTGAAGTTATTAATGCAACAAACCTTTCTTTACATAAGGGAATGTATATAAGGTTTACCCATAATGAAATTTGATCGACAAAAAAAAGGGATATCATCTGGTTATTCAAAGGAAATGTGTTGCAGTTATTAATGCAACAAACCTTTCGTTACATAAGGGACTGTATAGAGAGGGTCAAGAAAAGTGGATTCATGATCAAAAGGACTGATAATCAAAAGTGGAAAGACGTGGTTTGTAAGTTTAGTATGCACGTAACATGCGACATGAACAAAAAATTACTCAAAAGAATGAGTAGTTGATTTGGCATAGAAGTAGCCCCGATGGATATAAACTTGGATATTTTAAAGCCAAAAGCAACATCGTTATTTAAAGCAACAGAAGATACCATTTGATGGAGGGAGTATACTATATACCCACTTTTAAAAAAATATCCTCAATGTCGATCAATTAACTAAGTAGGGATTCGAAGTGATATTTGAAGGGGATGTGTGCCATCTTATAAAAGTAGAAAAGAAAGGAAACCATACTGCATCGTGGCATTACTACAAGAAGCATTATTAGGGTTACATGTGCCCAACAAAGGATACCAACTCAGTGGAATAGAAGGAAGATGATCAAAGCCAAATAGGAACAATAGTGTAAGGGTCCAATTGTGTACCCAACTAACATTTCATCCTTACAGGACTACATAGTATTCATGGATTTAATCTACATAACCACTATGGTACAAGTACATAAGGAGAAATTTCAAGCTGAGTTTGAGAAGGTTATGGAGTGCTTTATCACTGATTTCTTAAAATTAAAATTCCAAGCCCTATGCCACAAAAAGATCTATTTGAACACCACATAAGCATAAAGACTTTTTACATGATAGTGCAAAAATATGAAGGCTACTCTAGAGATATGAAAAAGGAAACGGATAGATGTTGTGATTCAATAGGTTATAATTTAAATATGTTTACAGCAGGAGACCAAGACAACCTTATCAAAACAACCAAAGTTATTTATCTAATATAATTGGAGATGTTAAAATGGTATCGTTCAATGTATAAAGGAAGGGAACTAGTTAGGGAAGAAGGAGAAGGAAGAAAGACAACACCAAATAAGAATGAGAAGATATTGAATGATGTTGAGCTAATACTCAAAAAGAGGCTCAAGATAATTGGCTAAAAATCAAAGAATCGAATGCAAAACTTTAGGGATGGAGGGGGAGGGGGTAAATGTTACAGTAAGCTTAGCATAAGAAACATATTAATTATTAGTATCTGCAAATATGATTAAAGGCTATGTTAATGTAATAATCCTAGTTAGTTAATATGGTGGTTATGTCATACTATTAACCAACACATATGTCAAGGAACGCACTAGTTGGAAGGGTATTTATAGGGTGTGTCTATATATGATTACTAGGTTAGAAATTTATGTATTAGATTATACAAAAAATTCAACATATTAAAATAATTAGCATTTAATTATATTTTGTATGTTACATGTCACTACCCATTCATAAAATAATACTTAATGAAAATTTAAGAAAAATAAATAACAAATTATAAAAATTAAGAATTATAAAATTATATGGTAAGATAAGATATAATTCAAAATCTTATAATTTAATATATTTTAATATTATATTAAATAAGAAGATTTATATTTGGGATATTTAATTACCACTTTGATCAATTAGCCTACCAGATACGAAATCAATGGTGCTTGATCTAGTGGTATTTTTATTTAGTTTACTTATTTATAATTATATGTATTTAATAAGAGAGAATGGTGGAAAATAAAAGTTTAGATTGTACTATAAGTTGACGCGTGTCCTTAAAAAATCTTCTTTTATTATAAGTACTATTATAGAAACCCGTGTGTGAGTTAAAAATTAATAAATTAATAGTTATTTATTGATATTTTAAAATTATAAAATATTTTTTGAGATAAAATATGATTAAGATACATATTTAAACTATTTTAGGTAATAAAACAATAACAATATTTTTTCAAACTTTGTTTAAAACTTTTACTTTAAAATTTTTCTTAAACACTCTATTTTTTTAAAAAAATATTTTATAAAAACTATCGTTTTTAAAAGTTCTTCGTATTAAAAAGCTTCATATTTCATTAAATTTTGTTTTTCAAAAAGTTATGTTTTTAAATAAAAATAAGCATGTTTTTAACTTATCAAAAAATCTATTTATAGTTTGAAAAGTATATATATGATGATTAGCATTTAATGTATTATAAAACAATTAACTTTTATTTTAATAACAATAAGTGTACAAATACTAGGTAGAGCATAGGTGAAAAAAGTAGGAATATGTCATATAACTTCTAGACATTTTGTTTCATTAGTATAAATAAATATATGGTTAATGAAAGTTTGTTTTCCTCTTGTTTCTCCCTTTTTATATTCATAGATTTAGTGATGTAAACAAACTGTACGAACATAAAATGGGTCTTGTTTATGTTCGTTGATTAAGAAAATACATTGTTAATGAATTGTTAACTAACACTTACCGAACAAGATTTATTGTTCGTGTTTGTTCTTTAAAGAAAAGAATTTGTTCATTAACTGCTTACGAACATAAATGAATGCACACAAATATTCGTGAACATTAATGAACACAAACGAATTTTTATAAGACACACAAATACAAACCATCATATATTGATTTTATAATTAAATCACCAACATTATGTAATACCTACCAAATATAAATAAGTATTTAACATAATTATCTCACGCGTATCTTTTAAATGAACGAACACAAACTAACGTTAACGAACATATTATTGAACGTTTACAAACATAAATGAACGAACACAACCTCTGTTAGTGTTTGTTTTTTGAATGAACAAATGCAATTTTCTTGTTCGTGTTCGTTCACATATTAAACGAACGAACATAAACGAACTTTCTGTTGAACGGTTCACGAACTGTTGTTCGCTGAACGTTTAGTTTGTTTACAGCCCTACAAGAATTCAATCACAATTAAGATTGTTCTTGGCATTCTACAAATACTTATTATTTTAGGAAATGGAAATCTTTGAAATAATTTCTAAAATATATATCAAATAGAACCAGTTCATTCCAATGGGTGGTTTGTTTTAAAGGCAAGGTTATGTTTAGAAAAAATAAGCTCAATTGTGTTCTAATATTTTGGTTATATTAATTGAAGGACCGATGATATAATCTTAATTATAATAAATGATTACATAAGTGGACATGTGTCATCACCACATTCATTCTCTCATCCATTTCCCCGCCTAAATCATTTATCCATTTTTAAAAAGTCAAAATAACTAATTTCCTAATTTCTCTCTTTGATTTAAGAAAAACCAATTTTTTCTAAAATCAATATATTTTAAAAGCATATTTCTTTATTAAAAAGAAACTACATATTTTTTTAAAAAGTAGTCTTTTTCATAAACAAAATTATAAAAACTATAGATTTTTTTAAAAACAGCAACCTTTTTTAAAATATAAAATATTTTAAAAACGATCTTTTTAAGAAAATAAAAGTTATATATTAAACCAGCTTTTTTTAAATTAAATAATAATTAAAACTGGATTTTTAAACGAGCTATTTACACAAAAATGAATTTTTTTAAGGCAATGTTATTTAAAATATGAAAAATAATTTAGGGGCAATTGCATATATACCCTTATAAACCTTGTTAATTGCATATTTACCCAAATCAAAACCAAAATTGCATACATCCTCTTCTTTAATCTATTTTATTGCATATTTACCCAACTTAAAACTAAAATTGTATATAAACCCTTCTTTAATAAAAATAATATTAATTTAACTTATTTTGATATTTTATTAATAATAAATTATAGGATGACTATTTTGCTCATGATTGTTTGTGATTGTTTTGTCATAATTTGTTAGTTCTGTAACAAATTAAAAGTTTGATATTTGTATTGCATTTTGTTATTGTTACTCTAAAACCTTGATAAAAAATTTACTCAACATAAATGAATAAAATTATTAAAAAAACACAAAAGGAAAAAGGTTCAAGAAACAACTAAAACTCATTAGCAAAAGATGATTAAAAAACTAAAAAAAATGTAAAAATAAAATATAACAAGCTAAAAATGAGTATATATATATTTAAAAATTTTAATATTTTTTGTGAAGACAAAGGTAACATTGTCAATCTGTAATTTATTTTTAATAAAATAAATCAAAAAAGATAAATTTGAAATATTTTTCATTAAAAAGGGGATACATGCAATTTTGGTTGTGATTTGGGTAAATATGCAATTAAAAATATTAAAGGAGGAGATATATGTAATATTAATTTTGAATTGGCCGGTAAATATGCAATTAAGTTATTTTACAAGGGCAAATATGCAATTGTCCCAATAATTTATAAAGCAATATTCTTTAACTAAACTATTTACTTATACGTAAGTTTAATCATATCTTATATCAAAATAGCTTTTTATAGTTTTCAACTTTTTATCAATAAATGTTTATTAATTTCTTATCCAACCCGTGTATTACACGGGTTATAACCTAGTGAGATTATATATGTTGGTTTTCTATCTGTACTTCCCGAATTTAGCCCGTTAAGTTTGATGTTTTTAGTTAACCAGCTTATATTAACCACCAGTTATTTTAGTATAACTGAAAAAAAAACCCCAATGCTAACATTTTTTATATTTGTCTTGATAAAACTTCGTTTCATAAAACTTAATCCGTAAGTCATCTTTAAGTTCTAGAAAAGAAACTTATTAAAATAGATCACGTTAGAAAAACAAACGGTATAAAAATTATTGTAACCTCTTTATATATAAACAACTAGATAAATGCAAATTTCTTTATTGTAAAATATGAAACTGATTTAGATATCTTGTTAATAATCATTAAAAATAATGGTTTTAATACAAAAATTTTGAAGAATAAATAAATAATAATATAACATATATCTTGTTAAACATCTACATGAATCATGTATTTTTGTAAAATATGAAACTAATTTAGATATCTTGTAAAATATGAAACTAATTTAGATGTCTTGTTAAACATCTACATGAATAATGTATTTTTGTAATATTATATATATGATCTGGTACATAAGGTAAGTAATAATATAACATATATGTTGTACTATGATAGTAAATTTATTCAGTAGTTGATTCTTTTTATGGCAAAAATGAAAAAAAGAAAAAGCTGATCACTTTCTGTATAAGTATAAAAGAAGTTGGAATATATGAAACAAGTACTTCATGTTATAAACTGACTGAAACATGCCTGACAAAGAGTGTTAGTGTTTGTAGATCTGTGGTCATCGCAGAATATCACGAACCAACATGAAAATCTACACCACTACATGTTTTCAAAAGTTTTTTTTTAATATATCTTTTTCAAGAAAAACTTATAATCTACTTATAATTTACTCATGTAACCACTTATACCTGCATAATGTTGAATTTAAATCTTTCGAGAGAAGTCACTTTACCATCTTTTAACTCGGAAATGCAAGTTCTCATATATAATGATTATAAAAGAGGTCAATTAATTTCTGCATTAGACTCCAAGCACCTCTATAAACGTGTGATTGCATCAAAATAAATATTAGAAAGAAGCAGCGAATGTATTGGAAGGTAAAGGAATGAAACTGCAGTGGCAAAAAAATAATATACAGATAGATTCCTACTTATATAGTAACCCTAAAAGTATGAAAAAAAGTTCAAGAACAAAATTTGATGAATATATTTTTGTCAAAGTCTAGTTCAGGTTTCAATGGTAACGCATATCAATTAATAGACTTGAAAGAGCTTTTATATTTTCAGTTTTTCAAGAACTAGCTTGTGTTTCATTTGTAACCTGATCAGTTGGATCTATATAAGATCTTGTCAACATACATGTAGAGAGGCCGGTGCCACGGTGGATTAATTGTGATGGAGATGTAGTTAATATCTTTCTATGTGTGTGACCACGAAAGAGTGAGGGAGGGGATAGAGAAAGAAGCCCTAAGGTTGATATACAACTAGTCAACTACAACTAGAATACACAAATTTATCACATACACAGATGATCTGGATATGTATATGTCTGTGTATGTATCTTATGTATGTATGTATGCATGTATATGGTTGAAAGAGATCAAAAGGGAAAAAAAACCCACAAAATTTTGAATCAAATAATACTCAGAAATTAGTGATAAAGATGTAACCTTGAACTTGAAAATTCATAGAGCTTGCCTCTTGGAGAGAAGATAATCAAAGCAACTTCAGCATCACAAAGCACAGAAAGCTCAAAAGCTTTCTTCAATAAACCATTTCTCCTTTTGGAGAAAGTCACTTGTCTACTTGTAGCATCCTCTATCCTTCTCATCTGGGTCTTTCCTCTCACCATCTTAAGTTTCTTGAAAGACACCTAATATTTTAGGAAAATTAAAAGAACCCAAAAACAATTTCAAGATCCATCAATGACACAAACCCTAGAAGCTTAATCAGTTCTTGAATCAAATAGATGTTTTCATAAGTGTTAAATAAGCTAGAAAGCAAAAAAATAAAGGTGCAAACTTGTTGCTAAATATGGGTATTCGTTTAGAATATATGTCTAGAAAGAGAAGAACTTACAAAAGAAGCAAAACCCCAGATTGGTGTTCTTTAAGGAGGAAAGTAGAGGTGTGTGTGTGTAAGGTTTGATGGCCTTTATTGATTGGGTACTCTCTACAATCCCTAAAAAGAAAGAACCGTATACTAAACTTACCCAATTTAAGGCCAAACACTCTTGTGATTTCAATTTTCAATACCAATATACATATATATGTTAGTAATTAATTCCTTTTCTTAATAGCCAACTCATATAATATTTAACCCGGCTCCAAAATATATAGTTTTAAACATATTTTCAACATATCTTGTTACCGTTAAGTCATATGTCCGTGTTGAGGTTACGAAAAAAGAAAAGACAATAAAACAATATAAAGTAACCGTCTTATTTAAACCATCTTCCTCTTTTATAAAAAATCTTGTATTTTTACCCTTCAAATTTGATCACACGGTGTTAAAAATATAAAAGAGGTTAGTGATAAAGGAAGACAATATCAGCTATCAAGGCTAAAATAACAAAATTTGTGTTTGTAATTAATTAGCTACCATAAAATTTTGCATATAATATTTAAATTATAAACCATTAGCTATATGTATGAGTCTATAAGTATTGAGCTAAAAATATAATATGAAAGCATTTAGAAAATTATCTAAAAAAGATTCCGGAAAGTTAAAATAAAACCAACTGAATGTCACTATGTGTGATGAAAATTTTCAGGATCTAGGACTTTATTTAAAAATGATTTATGAAATTTGAAACAAATGCAACATAATGTCATGCCCCGTCTATATTTAGATGAAAAATCTTAGGATCTTGAAAATTCCAGCAAGTCTTATAAATATCAAGGGTGCCCAAAACATTCTAAGACGCCAAAACAAGAATGGAGACATGGATCGATAATCGATTAAAAACAAGTTAATATATCGATCTTAGCTACTTTTTACGTAATGGAAAGTAAGGTCGTCTACACAGTGAATATGTGTAAAGTGTTTAACAATATGACTCGACTAACTTAAAGACAAGAACTTTGAATTCAAAAATTAGAACTTTGAATAAATTAATGAACAAACGTGCATAAAGCAAAGAACTTTGAAACGAATTTACTTAAATAATGAAAAACAATTACTTGTAGAACCTTAATTATGCAAGGTCAACAATTTATATGCTCAAAGTAGGGTTTGCCAAAACCTAATTCTAAATGTTTCAACTTTTCAATTAACGTAATAACAAAGAATCAAACTTTTAAAACTTGTTTATTCACAATGTTATTAACTCGTCTATATCAAATTACCTCTCGATCTTAGTGAGTTCATGATGCAAAGAAACCGAAAAATGATAATTTCAACAAGCAACTTATTTATAAACGAATCCCTTAACTTAACCAAAAGTTAAACTCACATTCAAAAACCATTGTCTAACAAAACCCTAATGAAAAAACATAAAAATCTTACTTAGCATAATCAATTCTCCAGGAAGCAATCACGAACGACCTAGCCACACATCATCTTATCAAGTTCTTGAATCTTGAATTGAACGATCATCAATGGTGTTGTGGAAGATGTTAGGAAGCTTGAAAGCATTCAAATTCTCTTTGAATATGTTAGATTTTGTATAAGGAGTTTATTCAGCTATCGTTGTATCATACTCCGCCCTCGACATTCATACGTTCAACTTTCTGGAATTTTGATCAAATACGCCCACAAATACGCCGCCCGGCGTATGATATGCCCATACCGGTGTATGATACACTGGTACACCTCAAATTATCCATTTTGTTTAACTTTTGATATTTACATCTTCAGTACTTGTAATTCTGTATTTTGCTTTTTTTACATCCAATTAAGCTTGTTTAGGCTCCAAACACCTATGAACAAAACACAACCAAAGTAAACTTATTCCATAATAATAACAATGTAAAATCATATAATTAGATCAATTAAACATTAATATTACCACGTGATCATATTTCTACACTTAACCTTTTGCTTGTCCCTAAGCAAAGCTTTTAAATCACTTTTAAACTTTTGTCATCAAATACATTCTCCAATCCCTTATAAATTTTCAATTCTATTCAAGTTCTTACCCAAATTCACATACTTTTTCTTTTAAACATATTTTTCAATTTGGTTCTTCCAAACAAAACAATGTCACTTTAAATCTACATTCACATAACCAAGCCTAATAGGCCCCAATGTTTTACCCATGCATATAATCACATTTTCTTACAATACACCTAAAGTATACACAAACCAAAATGACTTTATAGGTTTCTTTAGGTTTAAGTCAAGGGTAGGAAATTAAGAATAAAAATGGCTAAAAAGTGATAAAATTTAAAAAATGAGTAAGGTTACCTTCTCTGAAGGTCTATTACTGATATCAATATATTTTGCATTGTGAGGCAAACATTGACCCATATTTTATGATTTTGTTTACTTTTGCGGGGCACACTAACATTAGCCCTTTTGATTTCTTGCTTCTCGAACGATATGACCTTTTTCAGCCTATATTTTCATATAATTTGAAAATGTACTTATCGATTTACCGAAGAACAAGGCTTTGGCACTTTGGCTACTTTTGAGCACATAATCAGCTATCCAATTTGGATTTCATCAAAAACAAAACTAGAACAATAAAAGGCTTTAAATTTCACTTCTTTTTATTATATATATCATTAGGTACCAACTTGACTTTCTTTTAGTTTTTAAATATTGGGTGTGATATAAAATATAAAAATAAAAAGGGTTTTTTAGATTCTTAAGACTAGATCCAAATGCATTTATCATCTTTGTGCATATTTTGGTTTCTTGATTGAAATATTTGATATGAATTATTCTTTTAACTTTGAGAACTTAATGTAACCTAAGCATGAAAGGTCCACCTTCTAGCTTGTTACCCTCGGTTAGATATATCTAAAGTATTTTTTTCTCTTTTGAAACAAAAACAAATCTAACCACGACCAAGAACCAAAAACATACTTTATTAGGTAATTAGTTAATGATGTGTACTTAAATATTCAATCTTTACATATTTTCAAGCTTGCTTGGGACATTTTTTCAATAATTTAAAATTGTTTTAATTTCTCATAGCAATTTTCTCAATATATCTTTATTACTTCTCTCATCCTCACACTTAGGATACATTGTTCCCAATGTATGGTTTTTCAAACATGAATAAACATTGTGAAAATGAGGTTATCGGTTAAGATTCAACCACAAACCAAAAGAACGAAATTCTATGTACTAAGTGAAAACAGTTACTATAACAAAAATAAAGCAAATAATAATTGAACACAAAACAAAAAAGATAAGAAAAGAGTACATGGACCTTATCATAATCATTAGTGAAAGTCATCATCAACTGATTGTGCCTCTCCACACTTGAGCGCTTACTTCAAAAAAGAGGGGTATTTGAGACTGAAAAGTTAGTCTCTGATACTTTCAAATCAGTATCTAATGGATATCAGGGACTGAATTTGCTAGTCCCCATACAGTTTACCTACTCCTAGATATTGTTATTATTAACTAAATTTCAATCTTAATTGTGTGCCACCAACAGGGACTAACATTCAGTCTCCTATACACATAGTTTCAATCCTTAATCTATTCTCCTGTAGCACATAATTTCAGTCTCGAATACCTTATATCTATGACTAAAATTCATTCTTCGGTAATGGGCTTTTCAAGACTGAATATCAGTTCTCAAATCTTGTCGATTTATTTCCAGATACGTTTAGCTACATTCAGACTCCTTGATAATTCAGTCCTTAATTATGCATTATAGAGACCGAGAATTAGTTCATGATAACATACCACTCAATCTCTTATATTTTTTAAAGATTGAAGAATAAGCTTAGGTGTTGTGACAATCCTAAACCAAGGTTAAGGAAAATCTAACACCTTGATAATTTCCACAAATTAATAAAGTACATACTTATACCTTATTATAAATTATTAAATAAAAATTTATGTGTTAACTTTATTTAGAATCTTTATATATCTTTGAATATTATGTGAGCATGCATGCATGCATGTGTGATACGTGTGCATATATATGTAAATTTTATGATTGTCATTTTAGGGATATGAGATTAGTTAGTTAAACACTAATACCTTAACCATATGTAATGCATTGAACTTAACCGAACCATACTACATCAAGTTAACCTTATACCAAAAACTAAAACCAAACAAATATCAAACACTTAAACACTAACTAAAACATAACCTTAACCCTAATACCAATTCATTAGGATACTAACTAAACCGATTAAACACCTAAATCATTAACTAATCCTAGCTTAATGATTATGTCAGTCATTAACACCAAACAACCACCTAGCCATCCCTTAACACTAACCCTTGCTCCAAATCCACCACCTAGCATTACATGACACAAAACACACTTAGAAATCTGCCACCTATCCTCCTAATAGCCCACTAATACAAGCTATAATCACCACCTTATCATCCTAAACCTAGAGTTAATCATGACAACTCCACCTTCATCCCCACCTATCAGCCGATAGAGCCATAACCACAAACCACCACAACAACCACCATCCTCACACCTTTTGACACAAACTCTCGGTTCTCAAGCCATCTCCACCCTCACCTTCAAACTCTTGGTTCTCACATCATACAATCAAAACCATCACCACCTTTGTTCACTACCAACAAGTTGTGATCAAGCATCAAGAACCATCATTTCAACCGGGCTCTCAAGGAATTAAGCCAAACCATTCTCTTAGTTCTCTTCATCAAACAAGGATTTATCTAACGTGTTGGTTGGAAATAAGGTGAGTAACATAGCCCCTTTTTGTTTTATAAGTTTTAGGGGAAAAAGCATATTGTTTATGTTGAATTGGATGCATCTTTAAAAAATTTTGATTTGTTACTGTCATATTGACACAACCATTAGTTCGGATGAGGAACAATCAAATAATATAGGTAGCACTACTTAGGAAATGTTAACCTGCATATGCTGAGATAAGGGTAACAGTGTTATATTAGTTGATTGCGTGATTTGTATTTGACAGTTATGAATCACTTGATATGTGTATAGGTTTGGTCGTGAGTTTGATTATGTTGAACAATTCAAAATGATTTATATTGATTAAACCTATGTTCTCACCAACTGTTTGTTGAGTGTTTTGAGTATGCTTTTTCACGTCAGCAAAATGTACTATAACATCGTGTATACCTTCAACATGTATAGTGATCGGCATGGCTATCTAGGAAAGCTGTACATATGGTTGACTATTGATTTGTTTGAGTTCAGCCTATACGTGGATGTTCACTACTAGTTGGAGATATGTGATGTGTTGAAGATATATTCTGATTAGGATTACTATGTATAAGTCTAAAAAGTTAGACTAAATTTTGTAATATGTAATCCTAATAGTTATATATTAATAAAAGTAATGTTTAAATTATTGTTGTAATTTGTATGCTTTGATAATGAATGTGTTTTGAACTAACGAGTCACACCCACAACATCTCACGCTTCTGCCGGGATGTGACAGGTGCTATGTGTTTTAGTCTCGAATATGTTTTTAGCGACTAAAAATCTATACTTTTTAAGAACTTTTTTAATCTCGTATATGGTTTTCTTGATACTAATAATTAGTCATTGATAAAGACCCATTTTAATAATTTAATATGGTATTGTAAGACAGATAATTAATAATTAGATATCATATTATTTAGTGTCGAATATAACAGACTGGAAATCAGTATGTTTTGATTACTTTTTCAGTCCCAAATATGTTTATTACAAACTAATAATCAGTAACACCCGGTCCCTCACACCAACAATATTGTCCGCTTTGCCCACGAGAAGCTCACGGATTTGCTTTTGGTTGCCCGAGTGAAAACTTCCCAGGGAGGTCACCCATCCCTGGACTGCTCCCACCTGAGAATGCTTAACTGTGGAGTTCTCCTCTCATCCACAACCAATACGCCCAAAATGCGTTGTTGATGTTAGAGGCCAGACATTCCTTATGAACCAGGATTCTCTCCTGTCCACGGCCGATGTGGGATATGTGTAGGGTGTCACAAGCACCCCCATGTTTGGACTCATCATCCTCGATGAGCCTGAGAAGTCACCATCTTTGGTGAGGTATGTCCCACATCCCGAACGGCACAGGAGTGGCTCTGATACCATTCTGTAACACCCGGTCCCTCACACCAACAATATTGTCCGCTTTGCCCACGAGGAGCTCACGGATTTGTTTTGGTTGCCCGAGTGAAAACTTCTCAGGGAGGTCACCCATCCCTGGACTGCTCCCACCTGAGCACGCTTAACTGTGGAGTTCTCCTCTCATCCACAACCAATACGCCCAAAACGCGTTGTTGATGTTAGAGGCCAGACATTCCTTATGAACCAGGATTCTCTCCTGTCCACGGCCGATGTGGGATATGTGTAGGGTGTCACATAATCAATACCTTATAATATTTTTTCTGACTTTAATATATAACTTTAAAGTCGAAATATCAGTCTTTAAAATCAGTCCTAAATATGTAAATTTAATGACTAAATATTCTTCGATATTAAAATTTCTTCTGTCTGTTTTTTTAGACTAACTAATATTCTTCGATACCATATTTATTAGTCCACAATATGTGTTTACAGTCCATAATTGAATTACGTTTTAGGACTGATAGCAATCTTCAATACACTATCATTTAGTTCTCAACAAATTTAATAAACTTTAAAAGAGTAAACAATCAAACATATAACTAAATAATAATACTCAGTTGATTAATTCTAAACAACAAAATAGTAAACAACCCAATACTAGAAAACATGTGTTAGCTAACAAACTAGATCAAACTATTATTGTCACGAACATCACCATTAAGTTGCTCATCAGAACCAGTTGCTCCACTACTTGCTGTTGCGGATACTACGCCCTTAAAATCTGGAAACTTCGAGCTCATGAACATTGACAATTTTTGTAAGGCCCCGTTCCCGGGACGCTTACAGTTGGATCCTCATCGCTCATAAAACTTATAATTACATTTAACTTTCATAAACAATGCAGCGGAATTATCAAAATAGACATCTCATCTCATTATAAAAGCTTTTGCAAAACAATACATCGTTATCAAGTTACAAAAATATATGTTGCATTACATCACAAAAGCATTATAAAAGTGGATGCCATCCAAAAGAACTGAGTAGCCGCCTCGTGCCTTCCTCTGCAACCATTACCTGCCAACTGGCAACACATAAAAGTCAGCGTTGCTGAGTGAGTTCTAGTTTTATAATAAAACATAATTTTCTTTCATTAAAACCGTTCTTTACTTTCATGCGATCATACATCATACGTATACATAGATAATATCATTATTATCTTCATCATTCATCCATTAACTTGCATTCATTCATACTTTCTTACTTTCATTCGTTCGTTCATCATTACATCTTTTCTTTCCGTCACAACCATGAACTTTTACCCTTCCGTCCGTTGGTACCGGGCCGAAGCCTATCATAGACCTTCATCACGGTGCACAGCACCTCATGGCCACAGTACCGAAGGTAAAAATTCAGGTATACCATTGTCATGCGCTATGCCCTTCCGTCCGTTGGTACTGGACCAAAGCCTATCATAGACCTTCATCACGGTGGACAGCACCTCATGGCCATAGTACCGAAGGCATGCAACAATGATTCTATACAAATGGTCAATCACAAAGAAAGGCCCCGATGTGCATCCTTCTGGGGTAGCTAACCTGCATACCGTTTGGCTAACACCTTACAATGGGGCGTGTCCTGACATCCAATGCTTGCAAGACTTTTGTTACATTCCATCGTTTATTAATGCATGCATTCATTCATCATGTTCCTCTTTCATTATCTTCCACTTTACGTTACATAATACTTTCATTTCATTCATTAACATTCCACGTAAAGCCAATGTAAAATAATCATACATAAATAAGGAACGTCAACATACACAGTCAACATCATCATATAGGGCATCATCAAACATACATAACATACATCATGCACAATCATACAACATCATCATCATGCCCAACATAACCTCTATGGTCTCCAAGTCAACTTACATGAACTACCGGAAACCTTCCACGTCAAGACTTACATCTGCACTTTCCCCCGAAAGTCAGTAAATAAACTATGTTCTTTCGGGCGTAGGACCCCTACTTGGCCGTATGGACACCCCCTAGTTGCATGGCCTTCCAGGCGACAGAACACTTAGGCGAATGGACATCAGGCGAATGGACCCTATGCGAATGGACCTATGCGGATGGACCTATGGGTGAATGGACACCTATGCGTATGGACTCTCAGTTGCATGACCTTCATGTGTATGGCCTTCAGTCGAATGACTTCAGGCGCATGGGCTTCAGTCGCATACCCTTTGTACGAATGGACCTCAGTCGCATGGCCTCCAGGCGCATGGACCTCAGTCGCATAACCTTCAATCGCATACCTTACAGGCGCATGAACTTCAGTCGTATGACTTTCATGCGGATGGACCTTAGTCGCATGGCAATCTTGCGCATGGACCTCAGTCGCATGCCATTCGGCCGTATGGCCTCCAGTCGCATGCCATTCGGTCGCCTAGACCTAGCTGATGCAGAATGCAGTTCATCCCGAACCCAATCTGCCATTTTCGACCTCCAAGCTCTTCCAAACTCATTCTAAGCCCAAATCAACCATCCTAAACCTTAGGAAAACATACCACAACACCATTCAAGCACACACAAGCCCAAAAACAATCTCCACTTGCATCACACCTAAACACATACACACAGGTCAATCACACACATTTCAAAAACGGGTTTTTAGATGTGTTCGAGCCCCAAGTTAGTTGAAAAAATGTAAAAGAGGGGTCCTAGAACTCACACAAACGACACCGACGAGTAGAGCTTCGATAAGATCCGCTATACTTTGATTTTACACGCTTGAATCCACCTGAACCAAGTTTTTCTCCATTTTCTATTCCTCTCCTCTATTCTTTGCTGAATTTTGTGGGTGTGGGGGAGGGTGTGGGCTGCCCTCCCCTCTTATCCCCCATTCATCCAAACTTTCTCGTGTTTTGGCAAGTTTGGTCCCCCGACTTTGGACTTTATTTCTTTTTCTTCTTTCGTCGGCTTCAAATAAAATATCCGGGTGTTACAAGTCCACCCCCTTATATAGGTTTCGTCCCCGAAACCTGTTATTCCTCGAACAAACGTGGGTAATGATGCCTCATTTCTTCTTCAGTCTCCCATGTTGACTCGGATCCCTTCCTGTGCTTCCACTGTACACGCACAAGAGGAACCACTTTATTTCTCAGGCTCTTCTCTTTTCGATCGATGATTGGCACTGGTTGCTCCACGTATTGAGCCGTTTGTCTACTTCGATATCCTCCAGTGGAACAGTCATATCTTCATCTGCCAAGCACTTCCTTAGATGAGATACGTGGAATGTCGGGTGAATTCCACTTAACTCATCTGGTAACTCCAATCTATAGGCCACCTCTCCTACTCGAGCAACGATTCGGAAAGGGCCTATGTACCTCGGGCTCAACTTGCCCCGCTTTCGGAAATGAATGATACCCTTCCAAGGTGAGACCTTCAACATAACCCGGTCACCCACCTGGAACTCAATCGGTCTGCGTCTTTTATCAGCATACGACTTCTGTCTATCTTTGGCTGCCTTCATGAAGGCTTTGATCCTTTCAAGCTTCTCAGTCGTAGCCTCGATCACCTCGACACTCCCTATTTCTTTATGACTAATATTACCCCAACAGACGGGTGTTTTGTATCTCCTACCGTATAGCATCTCATAAGGGGGCATACCAATGCTGGTGTGATAACTGTTGTTGTATGAGAATTCGGCTAATGGTAAGTGGTCATCCCAACTTCCTCCAAATTCGATAACACATGCCCGAAGGATGTCCTCCAATGTCTGAATGGTCCTTTTTGACTGACCATCAGTCTGAGGATGATAAGCCGTGCTAATATGTAACCTCGTCCCCATAGCGTCGTGGAATATCTTCTAAAATTTAGATGTGTTTCGGGTGTCGCGATCAGACACAATAGACACCGGCACACTATGACGAGTTACAATTTCCTTGATGAATAGATCGGCCAACCTCTCGGATGAATATCTCCAGCGGATCGGCAGGAAGTGAGCACTTTTCATCAAACGGTCAACTATCACCCATATGACATCATACCCTTTCGGAGTACGTGGTAGCTTTGTAATGAAATCCATGGTGATGTGCTCCCACTTCCATTCCGGTATATCTAAAGGTTGGATCTTCCCATACGGCTTCTATGCTCGGCCGTCACTTGTAAACAAGTAAGACATTTACTCACATGCTCCACTACGTCACGCTTCATACCCGGCCACCAATAATCTTTCTTCATGTCTTGGTACATCTTTGTAGCACCGGGATGAATAGAGTATCGAGTCTTGTGAGCTTCATCCATAATCTTCACCCGTAGATCCCCAAAATAAGGAATCCACATTCGTCCAAATCGGGTTCTAACACCAAGTATGTTTTCACCCAACTCTGCGACCAGACCTCTCATTCTTTCAGAGTTAAGATGATCTTCTTTCAATGCCTCATCTTGAAACCCTTTGACTTGCTTTATCACATCCGAGGTCATGATCAACTGGTATGCTTTCACCCGAATCGGCTCGGGTCTCTCCTTTCGGCTAAGGGCATCCGCCACCACGTTGGCTTTGCCCGGATGGTAATGGATCTCGCAATCATAGTCCTTTATGAGCTCCAACCATCATCTCTGCCTCATGTTCAGGTCCTTCTTCTCAAAGATGTAATTCAAGCTCTTGTGGTAAGTGAATATGGTGCACTTCGTCCCGTAAAGATAGTGCCTCCAAATCTTTAACGCAAAGACCACGACTGCTAGCTCCAAGTCATGAGTAGGATAATTGACCTCATGAACCTTCAACTGTCGGGATGCATAGGCTATAACCTTTCCTCTCTGCATTAGCACGCACCCAATCCCCGAGTAGGAAGCATCGGAATAAACCACCTGATCTTCACTTCCATCGGGTAACGACAGAACAGGAGCTTGAGTCAATCTCGCCTTCAATTCCTCGAACGCCTTCTCCTGAGCTTGACCCCATACGAACTTCACATCTTTCCGGGTCAGATTAGTTAGTGGAGAAGCGATCTTAGAGAAGTCTTGAATGAATCTTCGGTAATAACCCACCAAACCCAAGAAACTACGAATCTCGGATGGCGTCTTTGGAGACTTCCATTGCATCACCGCTTCCACCTTTGCCGGGTCCACCATAATCCCGTCAGGATTCACCACATGACCCAAGAATTGAACCTCGCGCAACCAGAACGCGCACTTGGAGAACTTGGCGTACAACTTCTCCTTTCTCAACATCTCCAGAACCTCCCGAATGTGACCGACATGCTCTATCTCGCTCTCAAATAAATCAGGATATCATCAGTGAACACAATCACTTATTTATCCAACATTGGCCGACACACTTGATTCATTAGATCCATAAAAGCAGCTGGCGCATTGGTCAAACCAAAGGACATGACAAGAAACTCGTAGTGACCATAACGCGTGCGAAAAGCTGTTTTAGGAATATCCTGCTCCTTCACCTTCAACTGATGGTAGCCCGATCGAAGATCTATCCTCGAGAACCAACTGGCGCCCTGGAGCTGATCAAACAAATCATCAATCCTCGGTAAGGGGTATCGGTTCTTTATCGTCAACTTATTCAGCTCACGGTAGTCAATACACATCCTCATACTACCGTCTTTCTTCTTCACAAACAGGACCGGAGCACCCCAGGGAGAGATACTCGGTCTGATGAACCCCTTATCAAGCAGCTCCTGCAATTGTTCCATCAACTCTTTCATCTCAGTAGGAGGCAACCGATACGGTGCCTTGGCAACAGGTTGGGCACCTGGTATCAAATCAATCTGAAACTCGATTTCACGCTCAGGTGGCACTCCTGGTAAGTCTTCGGGAATTACATCTGGAAAGTCATACATAATCGGTACTTCGGATAGTTGTGGTGTTGGCGTACCACATCCTTTACATAGGCCAAGTAGGCACTACATCCACGCCTCATACACTTTCCCGCCACCGCCATCGAAATTACTTTTGGAATCGTCGTGACCCGATCACCATAAACCGTCACCGAACTCCCGTCAGACGCTGTTAACCGAATCATCTTCTTACGACACACAATGTTCGCCTCGTAGTCCGCTAACCAATCCATCTCAAAAACCAAATCAAAACCACCTAAGGTCATCACGAACGGTCTAACAGGAAACTTATGACCTTCAAGTTCCACATCACAGTCTTTTATCATCTTATAAATCCGGGTAGACTTACCTATGGCAGTTTTTACATCAAAGGGCGCATCAACACATCTACTACTAACAGGCAGCTTAGCACAGAAAGCAACAGAAATAAAACTTTTACTAGCACCAGAATCAAATAACACAGAAGCTTAAGTTTAGTTCACTAGAAACGTACCGGACACAATGTCAGGGTCCGTCCAAGCCTCCTCCTGTGTCATCGTGAACACCCTGGCGCTCGCCCTTGGTCCCTCTCCTCCAGCCTTCTTCACCCCGGAACCCTCAGCCCTCGACTTCTTAAATCCCTACTCATATGGCCCTCCACGCCACAGTTAAAACGCCGGACCGTACGACAGTCCCTTGCTACATGCCCCATCTTCCCACATTTGAAGCACAAGTTCGACCCCAGCCTGCATTCCCCACTATGCTCCTTTCCACATCTACCACACTTCTTCGGTCCTGCACCAGATGTGACCACACGGCGGTCATCCACCCGTGCCTTCTTGTTACCCGTCGAGGCATCACCCCGACCAAACCTCTTCCCATGCCAGTTCCGATCACCACCACCCTTCTTGATACCTTCAGCCACCACCACCACAACTCTCTCATCGTACAATCTCCCTGCCAAATCCACCTCCGACCTAACCGTGCTCGGTCGGACAACGATCATGTGCCGGCGAATGTCCGCTGGCAAACCCTGAATGTACCTCTTAATCTTCCGTGACAGAGGCGTCACCTGATCCGGCACCAGACGTTCCATGTCGTTGAACTTCGTGGTGTACTGCTGATGTGTCATGGTTCCCGCCTCCAGTTGCAGCAACTCTATCTCAACTTTATCTATTTCAAGGTGAGGACAGAACTCCTCAATCACCAGCCTTTTCAACTCTAACCATCTCATTCTTCCGATAGCCCGACTACCCTCAGCTTAGACTATATTGTCCCACTAGCACAAAGCCGAGTCCACAAAAGAGTGGGCAGCAAACTTTACCTTTTGATCCTCCTGGCACTCGCTGATGTTTAGAACAGCTTCCATTTCTCTCACCCATCGGTGACCAGCAGCAGCAGTGCCGTTACCATCAAAATTAGGGGGCTTGCATCATTGAAACGACCATAGTTACAGCCTCGTGTCACCTCCGGCGCAGGCTCTTCTTCTTCATCTTCTTCATTGTCAGAGAGAACCGTTTCAGGCTCCGGTTGCTCCCTTCCTCCTGAGGACCTGTTTCTCTCCTTTCTTTCTCCTTCCTTTACATCCTTGATAGCTTCGGTCACCATAGACGGTAAGATCGTCACCTGATGAACCTCTTCAACAACAGCCTCCTTTACCGAGGCCCTCAAGTTAGCACTCTCATCACCGTCCTTCAGATGAGGGGTCTCAGGTTCTTCATTAACCACCTTTTCAACTCTAGGCCTTCCTCTTTTGGGTCGCGGTTCAGCACCAGGCCCACCACAACCTCCACCCCTCGAAGCTTTTGAAGATCTACCACCGGCCATTCTCTAACACACTGAAAGATTCAAACACCAACACGGTCATTCAAGGGAACAACTCAGTTTATGTCAAGTATAGTAAGTCCCTAATTACAGTGGGCAGTTGTGATTAGCCACTTACTTTACTCTTCATACCCCAAGCATTACCTATCCTGACTACATCAGTATCTAAATCTACATACAACACATAAACCACATAACATGCGCACGTAATACCAGTTAACATTAAGAAAATACCTGATGGCACGCAGCTACTCAGATTGGCATCCCATTCCTTTTCCGTCCCATTTTCAGTTTAAGTTAAGGTTTAGTTTGAAAATTTACCCATTTCACTTAAACTTTGGCTCTGATACCAACTTGTAAGGCCCGTTCCCGGGATGCTTACAGTTGAATCCTCATCGCTCATAAAACTTATAATTACATTTAACTTTCATAAACAACGCAACAGAATTATCAAAATAGACATCTCATCTAATTATAAAAGCTTTTGCAAAACAATACATCGTTATCAAGTTAAAGAAATATATGTTGCATTACATCACAAAAGCATTATAAAAGTGAATGTCATCCAAAAGAGCTGAGTAGCCATCTCGTGCCAACCTTAGCAACCATTACCTGCCAACTGGAAATACATAAAAGTCAGCATTACTGAGTGAGTTCTAGTTTTATAATAAAACATTTTCTTTCATTAAAACCATTCTTTACTTTCATGCGATCATACATCATATGTACACATAGATAATATCATTATTATCTTCATCATTCATCCATTAACTTGCATTCATTCATACTTTCTTACTTTCATTCGTTCGTTCATCATTACATCTTTTCTTTCTGTCACAACCATGAACTTTTACCCTTCCGTCCGTTGGTACTGGGCCGAAGCCTATCATAGACCTTCATCACGGTGCACAGCACCTCATGGCCACAGTACTGAAAGTAAAAATTCAGGTATACCATTGTCATGCGCTATGCCCTTCCGTCCGTTGGTACTGGACCGAAGCCTATTATAGACCTTCATCACGGTGCACAACACCTCATGGCCACAGTACCGAAGGAAAACAACAATGGTTCTATACAAATGGTCAATCACAAAGAAGGACCCCGATATGCATCCTTCTGGGGTAGCTAACCCGCACACCGTTGGGCTAACACCTTACAATGGGGCGTGTCCCGACATCCAATGCTTGCAAGACTTTTGTTACATTCCATCGTTTATTAATGCATGCATTCATTCATCATGTTCCTCTTTTATTATCTTCCACTTTACGTTACATAATACTTTCATTTCATTCATTAACATTCCACGTAAAGCCAATGTAAAATAATCATACATAAATAAGGAACGTCAACAAACACAGTCAACATCATCATATAGAGCATCATCAAACATACATAACATACATCATGCATAATCATACATCATCATCATCATGCCCAACATAACCTCTATGGTCTCCAAGTCAACTTACATGAACTACCGGGAACCTTCCACGTCAAGACTTACATCTGCACTTTCCCCCGAAAGTCACTAAATAAACTATGTTCTTTCGGGCGTAGGAGCCCTACTTGGGCGTATGGACACCCCCTAGTCGCATGGCCTTCCAGGCGACTGAACACTTAGGCGAATGGATATCAGGCGAATGGACCCTATGCAAATGGACCTATGCGGATGGACCTATGGGCGAATGGACACCTATGCGTATGGACTCTTTATCGCATGACCTTCATGCATATGGCCTTCAGTCACATTACTTCAGGCGCATGGGCTTCAATCGCATACCCTTCGTACGAATGGACCTCAATCGCATGGCCTCCAGGCGCATGGACCTCATTCGCATAACCTTCAATCGCATACCTTACAGGCGTATGAACTTCAGTCATATGACTTCCATGCGGATGGACCTCAGTCGCATGGAAATCGTGCGCATGGACCTCAATCGCATGCCATTCGGCCGTATGGCCTCCAGTCGCATGCCATTCGGTCGCCTAGCCCTAGCTGATGCAGAATACAGTTCATCCCGAACCCAATCTCCCATTTTCGACCTCCAAGCTCTTCCAAACTCATTCTAAGCCCAAATCAACCATCCTAAACCTTAGGAAAACATACCACAACACCATTCAAGCACACACAAGCCCAAAAACAACCTCCACTCGCTTCACACACAAACACATACACACAGGTCAAACACACACATTTCAAAAACGGGTTTTTAGATGTGTTCCAGCCCCAAATCAGTTAGAAACATGTAAAAGAGGATTCCTAGAACTCACACAAACGACACCGACGAGTAGAGCTTTGATAAGACCCGCTATACTTTGATTTTACACGCTTGAATCCACCCGAACCAAGCTTTTCTCCCTTTTCTTCTCCTCTCCTCTCTTCTTTGCTGAATTTTGTGGGTGTGGGGGAGGGTGTGGGCTGCCCTCCCTTCTTATCCCTCATTCATCCAAACTTTCTCGTGTTTTGGCAAGTTTGGTCCCCCGACTTTGAACTTTATTTATTTTCTTCTTTTGTCGGCTTCAAATAAAATATTCAGGTGTTACAATTTTTCATACTTATCGTTGCTTTGTTTCAATTCTTCTTCGAATGAAGCAACTTGATTTCGTAAAGTTTCGGCCTCACTTGAAGCTTGTTGAGAGAATTAACCTTCAGCTGTCATCCACAAATCTTTTTTCTAAACACCGGTCCAATGCCTACCATCCATGCAGATTTTATTGTTTTCTCCTTGACACACACGCTTTCAATTGCCTCCTTTTCTAGCTCATGGTGCATGGTAGTCGTTATAGTTGTGCCTTCTGAAACTAACTTTGCCACCGCCTCCTCTTTTATGACGAATAATATTTTCCTAACAAAATAAACATTAAAAAACAATTAAAAGTTTGAAAGTATCAAGTTGACATAATCTTAGGGAGTTATAGCTTACATATTGAATGTGAGCGTCATGATTTAGCCATCCTTGTTTTGTAGCATTAAAATGCAACTTGTGAAACACTTTAAAAGGGGTAGGTTGTGTTTGAGTCTCCGTATTTATCTATGATAATAAAAATAAATAACATGAAATAAGATAATATAATTTAAATAGAAGTAGGGTTAAGTTGTGTAGACAAATTTACAATTAAAAGAACAATGAAGGTTGTTACCTATTCGATTTTGAAGGTCAATTAGAACAATGTGCACGTTTCAAATATGGTCTAAAAATAGAGTGTGCTAAACTAATTTACTAAATTGGATAAAATCATATAAAACTTTAAATCTTCAAGACTTACCATGTGGAATACGTGATTTACTATCGATCGAGAGCCTCCTCTTCTTGCAATTTGAGTATTATATTTCTATAAAAAGCAACACAAATGTAGTAATCATGGTTGCATTTAGCTTATGCAACAAGCCTAAAACCCCTCGGTAGACCTGAGTGGACGAGTTGTAGTCTCGTGAGGGTTTCTAGTGAACACACCCACAAAGTTCTTGGGTTGCCTCCCGCAAGCACTAAGCTTTAGGTCTTCAGCCAGACCGTACTTGTAACTACTTATGGTGGTCGAAGTGCGCATTGGCCTACCGAGTTCACAACAAATGCTTAATAATTAACATGGCAGTTCCATAATTGATTCATAATGATTCGCTTATAGAATGAGAAGTTGTTGGGAAGCCATTTCATGATAACGTGTCCAGTGTCATGAAATGTCACCTTTCTTTTCTTCATCCTTAACTCTTCTTCCTCAACTTTATTAGTCAAAGTAATAAGTACAAGAGAAGGTTCGGATAAACTTTGATTACCCCACTCTCTGATTTTTTTATGAGTTTCATGTCTTGCTCCAAAAGATTTGTAACCGGTTCTTCCACTGTTTCCTCAGCCATTGTAGATTTAATCCCTTATTCTTTTATAATGAAGAGAAGTAGTGTGGTATTAGTATCCCCAACCTCCTCCATTATCTCGTTCTCTAGTGACTCTTCAATCTAGATTTTCATCAAAAGCACATCAAAATTTATGCTAAGATACTGGATTCGTAGTTGATTTGAAAGTTGGTGATGTGATAAAATTTCATTACTCGTGGACAACATCACTTCGAATCGAGCAATCTTTTCCTCCTTCTCAGATTGATAAGTATGTTGAAATGGCTTAACATTTTGGATAGTAACATTTTCTTGTTCTTGAGGATGAAATTGACATTGAATCTTATTATAACATCATGAAGGTTTTGATTGGTTTGAGTATCCAGAAAAATCCATTTGATTACGCCTATAAAAATCTTTGCATGTTGGCTCAAAGTATGCTTGGTGATATTCGTTATGATCTTCCTTATAACTTAAGCTTTGTATCATCTCTGCTTCATATCTATTACAATACAAATCTTAATCAAAGTTGTAGTTAGCCTCTGACTGATAATATCCTTCATAATATAGAGAAGATGCCTCATAGTATAGATAAGATGATGGTACATCATCATAATAAACATCCAACATATATAATTATCTTTTCACATTCTCATGCTTTTGCAAGTACTCAGTACAATCATCTTGTGTGTGAACTGGACTCCTGCAACCAGTACATGAATAATAAACTTGATTCATGGTTAGTTTTAACCACTTGAGAGTAACTTGTAAGACATAAAACACCTAGCGTAGCACCACACACAACAAAACAAAAGAAAGAAAATAAAACTAAAAAAATTACAAAAAATAGCAATTTGGTCACTAATTCCCCGACAACAGCGCCATTTTGATCTGGTTGTCGAGACTCGACCAACAAGTTAAAATATCGGTCTAAGCTACCTTTATTGCGTAATAGTAGGTAAGGTCATCTCAATAAGGAATATGTGAAAAGTGTTTAACAATATGACTTGATTAGCTTTAGGACACGAACTTTGAATTCAAAAATTTAGAACTTTGAATGAATTAATGAGCAACGTCCATAAAGCAAAGAACTTTGAAATGAATTTACTTAAATAATGAAAAAACAATTACTTGCGGATCTTTAATTATGCAAGGTCAACAATTTATATGTTCAAACTAGGGTTTGCCAAAACCTAATTATAAAGACTTCAACTTTTCAATTAACGTAATAACAACTGATCAAACTTTTAAGACTCGTTCATGTACAATGTTATTATCTCGTCTATATCAAATTACCTCTTGATTTTAGTGAGTTCACGATGCAAGGAAACCGAAAACTAAAAACTGATAATTTCAACAAGCAACTTTATTTATAATTAAATCTCTTGTGAAGTCGCTGGATCGGTTGACATCCGAGCGTGTTCTTGACGGAAGGATAAGAAAAACCAAAAGACAAACAAGAGCACGAACAAGAATACAATGGTTTCATTGATAAAACCTAATGATTACAAGCTCGTTAAACATAAAAATCACGACTTTTGGCAATGGGAGATCGAGCATGATCTCCCCTCTCATCCGGCAGCACCTAGGCCCCGGGCAGACTCTCAAAAACCCTATCTCTCTACACAATAAAACTGGTATTTATAGGCCTCAGCCCATATCAGATGCGACTGGGCCCATTCGTACGATTGGACCATGCGTATGGTTCAATCGTACGACTGGACCATACTTATGGTTCAGTCTTACGAATGGCCCAATAGCATCTCTTAGTCGCACGACTTGTCCATTAGCATGGCTCAGTCGTACGACTGAGTCTCATTCGCATATGCTCCTGCAAATGACTCAGTTTCATGTGTTTACAACATATCAGTCAAGCGACGGACACACTATATATGACAATATATGCTCCAACAAATTCCCCCTTTGACGTTGCTTACGAATAGTAGATAACACCTTTTACAATCTTTAGTCAATCTTTGCTCTGGTTTCCAATAGAATCAAAAGAAAAACCATATTAGCCAACGTTGTTGATCCGTCAGGTTGCTACAGTATCCCTGAAAATGAATTTAGGCACAATAGCTTTCGTTTACTTTGCAGAACACCATCATAGCAGCAAGATTCCCCATATGACTGATTTTTCCAGATAATGACATGAACTGTTTTCCATTGCTCCAATCTTCACACAGGCTAACCTAATTAACATTAACACCTGCAGAAGTTCCCCCTCAAATTCAGTATATCCCAATATATAAACATTGTGCTCTCCTGGCGTCTTCATACGGTGTATTGGGCAAAAGATAGAAGGTTCCAATCCACAGCTGACAATCTCAAACAGATCAGCATGCACTCAGATTAATCATCAGAAACCAGCTCACATCATCACTTTCTGATTGCGTCTTCAATTTCTCTATACATGGATTTCCCCTAAGCATGAGAATCCTCTCTGTGCGGATAAATATAACTTGATTGACCCATAAATAGTCAGATGCTCCTGACTACCCCACAAAATCAGCACCGACTGCTGACATCTTCTCTTCTCTCTTTCGTGTTCTAACTACATTCATCTATTCTGGAAGTCCAACGAATAATGGGGTATCCATCGAACTTATTTTACAAAAGAACCTCAGGATGAATGTGCTTTGCTCATCCTCAAATCTGTGCAAGTGGCAGTTCCAGACTCCTTTTTTTCCGGTCTGGAACACCGTTCATTTGTATGACATGGAGGACAAATATCACATTCGTGTGAATGGATGATACGAATGATATATTCATGTAACTGGACAAATGCGGATGAGTCAATCGTGCAATTGGACAAATGCGGATGAGTCAATCGTGCAATTGGACAATTGCGGATGAGTCAATCGTGTGATTGGACAAATGCGGATGGCCCAGTCATGCAATTGAATATACGACTGGTCCAGTCGCACTACTGAACATACGACTGGTCCAGTCGCATGGTCCAGTCGTACGAATGGTCCATTAGCATGGTCCAGTCATACGAATGGTCCATACTCATGGTCCAGTCGCATGAGCGGATCTGCACGCAGATTTTCAGATTTACAGCCGCCATGGCTGCCAAAAACCCTAATCTGATGAATTTTACATGAACCAAAACAAAATAGACATCATCTGATTCGCAAGGGTGATTAGAACGTGGTTTCCAGTTCAAATTTAACATAGAAACAACACACGTAACAAGATCTGAGCAAAACACGAAGAACACGAAGTGGGTTTAACGTCAAAGAACATGAAATAGATCCAGAAATCAAGAGCTCGGTTGCTAGAATGATTGTTAGATCATTCTAGCAGTAACCGGCTCTGATACCAATTATGAAGTCGCTGGATCGGTTGACATCCGAGCGTGTTCTTGACAGAAGGATAAGAAAAACCAAAAGACAAACAAGAGCATGAACAAGAATACAATGGTTTCATTGATAAAACCTAATGATTACAAGCTCGTTAAACATAAAAATCATGACTTTTGGCAAGGGGAGATCGAGCATGATCTCCCTTCTCATCCGGCAGCACCTAGGCCCCGGGCAGACTCTCAAAAACCCTATCTCTCTACATAATGAAACTGGTATTTATAAGTCTCAGCCCATATCAGATGCGACCGGCCCCATTTGTACGATTGGGCCATGCGTATGGTTCAATCGTACGACTAGACCATGCTTATGGTTCACTCGTACGACTGGACCATACTTATGGTTCAGTCTTACGAATGGCCTAATAGCATCTCTCAGTCGCACGACTGATCCATTAGCATGGCTCAGTCGTACGACTGAGTCTCATTCGCATATGCTCCTGCAAATGACTCAGTTTCATGTGTTTACAACACATCAGGTATATTACATTAAGCCTAGAATATTCGTGAAGCGACGGACACACTATATATGAGAATATATGCTCCAACATCTCTTAACTTAACCAAACATTGAACTTAGATTCAAAAACCATTGTCTAACAAAACCATACTTAAAACACATAAAAAGTCTTACTTAGCATAATCAATTCTCCCGGAAGCAATCACGAACGACCTAGCCACACATCATCTTATCGAGTTCTTGAATCTTGAATTGAACAATCATAAATGGTGTTGTGGAAAATGTTAGGAAGCTTGAAAGCATCCAAAATCTCTTTAAATATGTTAGATTTTGTGTAGGGAGAGGAGTTGTTCGAATTGGGATTGATTTCGTTTAAATAAACTTGAAAAACCAAAAATCTTGAGTTTGTTTAGCTACCGCCGTATCATACTCCGCCCTCAGTATTCATACGCACAACTCCTGGAATTTTGATCAAATACGCCCACAAATACACCGTAAATATGCCGCCCAGCGTATTATGCACCCATACCCGGCGTATGATGCGTCAGTACACCTTAGATTGTGTATCCAATTAAGCTTGTTTAGGCTCCAAAAACCTATGAACGAAACACAACCAAAGTAAACTTATTTCATAATAACAACGATATAAAATCAAGTAATTAAATCAATTAAACTTTGAATTATTACCACGCGATTAGACATCTAGAGATTTCTAATCATGTATGGAGGCTTTATATGTGGATCATGGGTTAGTATGATAATCCTATATAATTTTTAGTTGAGAATTATCTAGACACAAAAAGTAATACAAATTTAACTAGAAACTTGTATTAAAGACTAGTGTAGAAATTTCTAAATATGAATAACCTACAGTGGTAGAAACTTATATAAATAGTGTGGGGTGATCTCATTTTCATACCACCTAGGTTCCATACAACTTAAAAGCATTGTAAACATGTATTCAAGAAACACAAGTATTCAACAACTCTCATTTCGATAAAAACTATTCTTTTGCTACTAAGCCCAATCATACGAGAACAAAAGCATAGTAAAAACAAATCTAAGTACCATACTAGAGTTCTACGAATCACTACGTGAATTCACTAAAATGGAAACTTATTTGTGAAAAGTTGCAGTCTCAGCGTTGCAAGAGACAACGCTAGTGGACCAAAAGATACTCACAAATAAAACAAATAGACATGAAGCATGTTTAAGGACTTGGTTTCAACAAATAAGTTGAAGATCTTAATATATCAATGGATGAATTTAAGTCTCAAACCGAATAATCAAAGGTTAAATTGACATTTTCACAAGATACACCAATGACTCACGACAGCAAATAAAGTAATTGGGCATCAAATTCATTGAAATGAGGAATGATCTTGAGCTCACTCTTATCATCATAAGGAACAAAATAAACATGTCTTCATGAAGGAGTTGGGTCAAACTACTTTCTATATGGATTAATGAGTTAAAAACCAAGCTTAATGTTTGCAAATGTGCATTGGCAAAAAGGCAAAAGCATATTCCATACTTCTTTAAAGGTCGATGTCCCTAAATCATCACTATTTGTTGGAAACGAGAGTCAATGGTTGTGGTCTTATGGACGAATTCTTTTAGGAGATAGGGCGATACTGTTGAGTTAAATAATGATGTTATCGACATTAAGAAGATGAAAGCATTGACATTATTCCTTAAAGGATATCGAAGCATATCGTGGCCATGTAAGCACATGGAAGTCGAAATAGGTATGTACACTATGAAAAGTGATTTTGTGAAAAAAATCAAAAGGCAATCCTATACGGAGAACGTCAAATGCGAAGCCAAGATTCAACTCCATATCTTGGGCAAAAACATAATAATAAAGATTTTACTACCCTTGTGCTTGAATTTCAGGACTTGTCATCCATATAGTCTCTAATTTACTTCATGATATTATTAACCAAACGATTATAATATCAAAGAAGTCTATTTCATTTAAGTTCGATCCAACTGATATGAGCTCCCCTAGGGTGACCTATTACATACCCTTTTGCTCTATCATCCCTTAGAGTATTTTTACAAATGAAACACACATAATAAAATATAAATCAAAAACAACTATTTCTACATAATGGACTTCATGATAATACTTTTAAAAGTTTTAGCATCATATAAGTTTACGCATGAACTAAATGTTTTCACATGAACTAAAAGTTCTTGCATGGACTGAGAGTTTTCGCAAGCATTTGTAAACATACGTTTTTTATAGATGTTTTTGCTTTCTTGTTTTGTTTTTCACTTGATATTGTAATCCATACAAAGATAGGACCTTAAAAATCCCCCCTTGAATTATAATATCAAACTATATTTGACTTCAAACACACATCTTCAAAAATTATCTAATTCCTGCATATCTTTCACTCTAGGGTTTCCCTTAGCCGTAAACTCCTCCTAATATATAAATGCATAAAAGATATTACGTCTGAATCAAGATTAAACAATTCTATATATCTTGATTACTTATAATTAAGTTGTATTAGGTATATGACAGAGAGATCTAACTTTCATCTCGGATTCCCGAACAACCCGATTCTTCAATTTGATGACAAGATTCCCCGATATCTAAGCATTCTTTCCTTTATATAAAATCAAATAAGCCCATATATTCGGAGAAAGGGTACCAAACAATCATGATTCTCACTTAATTAAACCGTTTGATCATTGTATCCATCAGTAGGATAAAATAAACCCATATTATCAAATTTCAATTCACAAATGGCCCGAATTAAATGTTGTAAATATAAAACCTTAAACTTGATCAAGCATCACAAAACACTCTATTTAAATACCAAACTTTAAATTATCCACAACATTTTCTAGATATAGATAGAAACATTTGTTCCAAAACCTCCAAATACTAACAAGTTTTCACAACTAGATCATGTTCTAACATTTTACAAGTTTTCACAAAATTGAGATAGCTACTTAAAGTTTTCACACGGATGATTAAGTTTTGGTATAGTGAAGTTTTCGTATGATAATGTTTTCGCAAATGATGGTTATTGCTGTGAAGTTTTCGCATGGAAAAGTTTTCGCTAAATATGGTTACTTATGTAAAATTTTTGAATTGAAAAGTTTTCTCAAAATATATGGAATGAATTTACTTTGGTTTACAACGTTGGTATTAAGGAATGAATTTACTATGGTTTATATTGTTTGTATTCTGCAAAGTTTCTAATCGAGTGGTAATAATTCAGTGTTTAATTGATCTAAATACGTGATTTTACATCGTTGGTATTTTGGAATGAATTTACTTTGATTGTTTTGTTCATATGTGTTTGAAGCCTAAACAAGCTTAATTTGACGCAAAAGAAGCAAAACATTAAATTTGAAAGGTTGGACATTTTAATATTAAAAAATAGAAAAAAGGAGGACAAGAAAGAGACCTAGCATATGATACAATGGGTTTGAGCATATCATACGCCAGGCGGCGTATGAGGTGGCGTATAGGTGGCATATCATACTCTGGGGGCATATCAGCAACGTACAAAGTAACGTATTTGAATAAGAAAACAAAAAGGCTAGGCGTATGAAACCAAGGGGGCGTATGATATGCCGGTCACCAAGAAAACCCCAGATCTTGTGGAGCTTTAAGTTTATTTCAACCTATCTAATCCCAATTCGAAGAACAACTTCCCCTACACGAAATCTAGAAAATTTAAGGAGATTTTTGGGGCTTTGATGCTTCCTAAAATCTTCCACATCATCATTGATCATTGTTCAAGTCAAGATTGAAGATTTAGGAGGTGTTTGTTTTTTGTGAAAAGCTCTTCCTGACCTCTTTTGTCTGCGCCTCGCAGACCATGCGTAGACGTTGAGGTCTATAAAGTGTTTGTTTTTGGAAGACTTTTCATTAAAAAATAGTATGCGCAAGGTCTGCGTGATGCAAACTTGGCACAACCACTTCTAAAGTCTGCAGAGGATTAAACACCATCACCAACCACCATCCATGTCCACTACCACCATCCACCACCACCACCGTCCTCCGCCACCACCGCCTGCCACCACCACCGTCCGCCTCCACCACCATCCGCCACCACCACCGTCCGCCGCCACCCACCGTCCGTGTGGAGTAAAATGTATTTTTATGGTTTTATAGCTACTAAAAATGTAAAATAAATTATTTAAATGACATATATTTTTATAGTTTTATGAATATTATTGTAGTGTTGTATGACTTTTATTTAAATTTTTAATGTTGAAGTACTTTTTAAAGTTTAAAAAATAGGTTTATTTTAATTACAGAATATTTTAGCAGTTTGCAGATATTAAAAACAAACACTATTGTTCTTGCAAACTGCAGACATTTGGTCCACCTCTTCTCCTGTAGATGTGGTACGCAGACTACAGACATTTTGCTGCAAGGAAAAAGAAACAACATCTTAATGAAGATGATGTGTGGCTAGGCCTTTCGTGATTACTTTCGGAATATGATTCTTGTCAATTAAGATATTTGGTATGTTTTGATTAGGTTTCTTGTAATGAACATTGAGTGATTGAATGAAGTCTTATGTTTTAATTGATTAGAAAAGTTTACTTGTAAATAAATTTGTGTGCTTGATTATTAGTTTTCAGCTTTCTTGCATCATGAGCTTATTAAGAAAGGTAGACAACTTGATATGAGTAAATTGGTAATCTTATGAACGAACGAGTCTTAAAAGATTTTTCTTTGGATATCACTTTAATCAAAAGTTAAACTCTTGAAGTTAAGTTCTTGCAAACCCTAGAATATAACACACCAATGTCACACCCCGACCGACGGCGGAATCATCGGGGCGGACGAATGTGAAACGATTGTTCATAGCTCATGGAATTAAATAAGTTGAAATAATATTAAATGCCATTTTCATTGAATAATACTAAACAAATAAATCATTACAATACAATCAAAATTCAAACAACAAAAATAAGATCTTTGATTAAACTAGGTCCAAGTCCTATATGTGCATGAAGAAGTCTTCATAATAGCAATCCTGAAACATGTTAAAATAAAGGTCATATAATGTTATTGAGTTCCCATGAATTTGTACATACGAATAAAAGCAACTTTTAAGAGGCAATTCATGTCTTAGGTTAAGAAATATTGCAAGAATATAATACCACAATCAAACCTTGACAAAAGATATACATTACAAGTTATAACGATTAACTAAGTGTACTTGGTTCCCATGATGAACAAGAATACGTCATCAGGAGCCGGCAATAACCTCGGCTTTAGCACCAAATAGGCTTGTCAGGCCCATAGATCTATGACGTCGCTAGGCTACCAATAGTTAATGATTGTCAACACAAAATGTCTATCATATAAGTCTCACAATATTACAAATAACCATGACAAGATTAAATATGAATTGCTAGTGCATTTACAAGTATCAAGACGTTTACAAGTGCAAGTTTATAACGTTAACATGTTTCACCCTAAAAGCTGTGAAATAAGGTAAAAGAGGGACATGAAAACCACATTGTATAATGATGGTTGTAGAGTACATAAGGAAGCTTGGATGTTCAAGAGTCAAAGGTGATGTCCTAAAGGATAAAAAAAGAAACAATCACTTGAGGTCGGAATTCATTAGAAGAATTTAGGATGTTTAGAGAATGCCAATAAGCGAAAGGTAGATTGAAAAAGGATTATTATACCAATTTTAGATTCTGGACAGAATGTTTGGTACGTGTTTGAACAGGTTTTAAAAATAGCAAACGGTTTCATAAAATTACAAAAATTTACAGTTGACCATCTCATATTCTTTCGGACAACTTTCGTTCAGAAACATTTTTATGAAAAGATCTGTAAATAGGTCAAAACAGCATCAGAAGACAGAAGGTGCTGAAATGCGCACTTATCTTGTGAAGGTTATTGTTGAGTCGTCCGATTGAGTTTGAAGACGTATAAACTATCGTTGAAAAGGTAATTCAATGAATTTAATATTAGAGTCTGATTTTACTCAAATTTAGTTTCTTATGACCAAGTTATGGTTAGTTGAAGTCAGACTATATTCTGCCAAACATGTAGTAAGGCACTTATGTGCACTTTTAAAATTATTAAAGCATGAAACGGGTTAGAACAAATTTATTATGTCGATATATGGTATATTAGACTTCATTTGAGTTATATAAAAAATATTCCAAGTCTTTGTCATAGCCATCATTTAGAGAAATAATCTTGTGGAATAACCGAATGCGGCGGCATAGCCGTCCATATGCAAACGGGATTCTTTATGTACGTTAGCATGTTCTTAGCTTGATTTAAGAATGTTAGTGATTGTTATAAGGTTAGTGAAAGTTAGAATGTTAATGATCAAATGATAATGATTAAAATTAAAAGAGATTTAGTAGAAGAAAGAATAAAAAATAAGAACATGAGAACAATTGAATGTTAGGATGATTAGAACAATATAGATATACATAATATAAAAGCAATTATAAGGTTATCTTAGTATTAAAAATTTCTTGAAATTACTTGTAAAAGAAAATTTTTGAATTTGATCAAAACCAAAGGATGAAAGAAAGATATGTGAGTGAGATTTTTGGAGAATTAGCAAATAAAAAGTGAGGCCTAAAGCTTTCTTTTATTATTGAGGTTAGGAGGAGGTTGTGAATGGTGTTAATGGTGAGTTACAAGTCTTTTAAAAGGGGATTTTGCTTGGAATTTGAAATAAATATAAGATTAAATAATTTAAATAAATAAAAGAATAATTACAATTTAAACTTTAAATTTATTAAGACTTTAATTTAACAACTTATTTTTTGTATAAAATCTTTATAGACTTTATAAATCTTACAAGAACTTGTAATTTGATTATTTATTATAGTTGAATATTTTAAAATCTTATAGATATTAATAACCTTTTAACATTTACAAAACTTATTCTATAAATTATAAAATTATTATAAATTGATTAAATGGTATAATAAATAAAAATTGAACAATAATATTTATAAAATTAGTTAAGTAATACATTTACTGCATTTTGATTCATCAAAATGAATTAATAATTTAATAATGAATTTTTTTTTCAACATATGAAAATTCAAAATGAGTTCAGGTTTGGGTTTATAATTTGAAAATGGGTGGATGTTACAACCAATTATCGATCTTACGGAATTGGAAACCCGTAAGTGATTGCCTTATTTTTATCTAGTAAATTTATTCCAAAGATTGTTGCTTTTTGCATTTATGTTCATGAATTCATCCAAAGTTCTAAATTTTAATATTAAAGTTTGTGTCTTTAAGTTGATTGAGTCATATTGATTAAACATTTTCCATAAATTTCTTGCGAAGACGAGCTTACTTACCCTTGCACAATAAAGCTACCTAAGACCGATATATTAACTTGTTTTTTATTGTGTCTCAACAACTAGATCAAAATGGCGCCGATGCTAGGAAATCGATGCGCAAGGTGTTATTTTTTTAGTTTTCTTTTTTTCTATTTTGTTTTGAGCGGTGCTACGCTAGGTGTTTTATGTCTTGCAGGTTATTTTGAAGTACTTAAACCTCACCATGAATAGTGTTATTACTTATGTACATGTATTACCCGGTTATTTATTATTTTGAAGCCGACGAAGGAAGAAAAAGAAATAAAGTCCAAAGTCGGGGGACCAAACTCGCCAACGAAAGAAAGTCGGGTGAGTGGGAGTATATAAGGGAGAGAGCAGCCATTACCCTCTCCCCCACACTCACAAATCAGCCAAAGAAAGAAGAGAAGAGAGAAAGAAGAGAAAAGGGGAAAAAGTGTCGGTTCGGGTTGGTTCGAGTGGCCAAAATCATTGAGGAGCGAGTCAAATCGAAGCCCTTGTCGTTGTGCTCGTTTGTGTGAGTTCTAGGACCCCACTTTTACTTGTTTTCAACCGATTTTGGGGCTGGAAAGCATCAAAAACCCGTTTTTGTATGTGTGTGTTTATGACCCATTTGGGTGTGTTGCGTGTGATGCGTTTAGAGTTTGTTTCCGGGCTGGTGTGTGCTTGTATGGTGTTGTGGTATGCATTCCTAAGGTCTAAGATGGTTGATTTAGGCTTAGAATGGGTTTGGATGAGCTTGGAGGCCGAAAATGGCAGATTGGGTTCGGGATGAAATCCTTTCTGCATCAGCTAGCGCTAGGCGACCGAATGGAGGCCATACGGCCGATTGAGAGGTGATTGGGATTCATTCGCACGATTGAGGGTTCATTCGCACGACTAAGGATTCATTCGCACGATTGGGAGTCCAGTCGCATGGGGAGTCATACGACTGAGGGTCCAGTCGCATAAGTGCTTAGTCGCATAAGTCCATTCGCATGAGGTCAGTCGCATAGGTGCTTATTCGCATTAGTTCTATCCGCATGAGGTCCATACGCACGACTGGATGTCCATTCACATAGATGTTCATCCGCATGAGTCCAATCACATGATGTTCAGTCGCATGGAGGCCATGCGACTGAAGGGTGTCCATACGCCCGAATAGGGTTGTTGCACCCGAGGAGAAGTGTAGTTTAACTTCTGACTTTCGGGGGAAAGTGCAGATGTAAGTTTTGACGTAAAGGTTCCCGTAAGTTCATGTAGGGTGACGATTGAGGCCTTAGAGTGCATGTAGGGCATGATGATGATGATGTTGCATGTTTAAGCATGGTGCATGTTATGTATGTATGATGTTGCCTTGTATGACGTGATGACTGTGCATGTTAATGTTCCTTATATGATGTATGTTTATCTTTCCTGTGGCTTTACGTGTTATGATAATGAATGAAATGAAGTATTATGTAACGTAAAGTGGAAGATAATGAAAAGTGGAACATGATGAATGCAAGCATTATTGAACGAGGAAAGTAATGAGAGTCTTGCAAGCATTGGATATCGGGGTCCTTCTTTGTGATCGACCATTTATATAGAACCTCTACCGCTTACCTCTAGTACTGCGGCATACGCTCAGCTGTTCATTTATTGACTTCGGCCCAGTAGCTAAATAGTTCGGGGTGTAGCATATGGTATTGGTACGGAAGATATCCGATGCGCAAGTAAAGATATAATGAATGAATGAATGAATGAATGAATGAATGAATGAATGAATGAAGATAACAAAGATGCTATCTATGTGTACGTATGATGTATGATCGCATGAAAGAAAAGAATGGTTTTAATGAAAGTAAAGCATGTTTTATTATAAAACTAGAACTCACTCAGCAACGCTGACTTTGATGTGTTTCCAGTTGGCAGGTAATGATTGCTGAGGATGGCACGAGGTGGCTACTCAGCTCTTTTGGGATGGCATCCATTCATTTAATGCTTTTGTGATGTAATGCAACAATGTATTTTGTAACCGATTGACGTTGTATTATTTGGCAAAAGTTTTTAAAATGGAATGAGATTTCCTTTTTAAAATTTCCGCTGCAATTTTCTTAAGGCAAATGTAACTATATGTTTTATGTGCGATGATGATCCAACTGTAAGCGTCCCGGGAATGGGGCCTTACAGTACATGTTGCGGAAGTCCAGTTCACGCGAGATCATTGCCCTGAGTACTTGCATAAGTATGAAGATGCCAGAAGAAAATTATATTTATTGGATGTCTATTATGATGATGTACCATTATCTTATCTATACTACGAGACATCTTCTCCATATTATAAAGGATATTAGTAGTTAGAGGAGAACTATAACTTTAAGCAAGATTCGTATTACAACAATTATGAATCAGAGATGGTACAAAGCTCAAGTTATAAGGGAGATCATAATGAATATCACCAATCATACCTTTTAGCCAGCATATGATGATTTTGATAGGCGTAATCAAAAGGATTTTTCTGGATGCTCAAACCAATCAAAACCTTCCCTATTTTGTAATCAAAATTAATGTTAGTTTCCTCCTCAAAAACAAGACAATGTTACTATCCAAAATGTTAAACCATTTCAATATACTTATAAATCTGAGGTGGAGAAAAAGATTGTTCTATTCGAAGTGATGTTATTCATGAGCGATAAAAGTTTATCACAACATCAAATTTCAGATCAACGACAACTCCACTACCTTAGCACAAAATGTGATGTGCTTTAGAAGATCATCTAATAATAATAAAATCTATTATATTTGAAGCTATTCTGTTTTGATCGACTCGTAAAAAAATAAGCTCATCTTAACAACATATTTATAATTTTATATAATGTTATATTTTAAAGTTATAAGAGAAAAACAAATAAAACAAATGATTACTTATATAAGTAAGCAAGCAAGCAGCTAGGTTACTCGCTTTCATCCCACATCACCTACGTCGTTAGAAGCAAAGGATTCAATAGCCTACTTGCTTACTATAAATAGAAGTTTATTAGTTTCCTTTAGAATTAAATCTCGAGTACTTAATACCTCACTAGGTGTTGTTAATAATCATTTTTGGAGCTTGAGTAAGAGCACAAATAACTTTTTAGCTCTAGTAGCAGCATGAGTAGAAAGACGCTACATCAACCTATCGTAGATAGTCATAAGCTACGCTCTCGTTTAAGTTTATATCAAGTTAATTATTATTTATCTTAGAGTTGTTGTTCTTGTTTAGTAGTAGTATTATGTTTAGACGTTAGGGTTGTCGTTACGGTTAGGTTTTGGGTAGCCTAGCCTTAGTTAGGCATGGATTAATCACTTATGCTTAAACATCGCAACGTCAGCCAATATCAACCATGACAATAACTTGTTAGTTATACCATTACCTGACCTAGGATTACTTAAACTATATTAAAGCCTTGAGATATTACCATATCATACTAAGAACTATTATCAACTACTGAGCAACTGTTAAACAGGTGAGTTATCATGTTTATCAATAAAACTATGATTGTATACTCATCCTGTCTAAACTTGTAATATATCAGAATGTTGTTAATGTGTAGTTATTGGTAGGGGTATGTTTGGATCCCCATATATATAATAGGGTGTGTTGAAGTGGCTGAAAAGAGGATAGGGTTCCTTGTATGCATCAGGCACACGCTCATATCTATTTGATAGTTAGAAGAGTCCGACAAACCTGTTGTTAGTTGTTATGGTAAAACCAGAAAAACCATTATGCCTATGAACCCAAATATCATAACCCATCTTGTATGAATTGTATAGAGTGAGCTCACCAGCTAATCGTATTTTGAATATATGTATCACAGGTAACATATAAGAAAATATTTAAAAGCTATCTAAAGATAGTGATCTAGAAGATCAAGAATTTTTTGTTTTAGTTTTTTTTATATATTATTGTAAAATAGTTTTGTGACAAATTAATAATATTGTATTATATAGTAAAAATTTTATTGATTTTTTTCAAATTTTCCCACTTTTATTAAACGTTCATAGTTTTTAGTTTTATGTACGACATTATTGTTTATTAAAATTACACTATAAAACATGAGTGTTTTTTTATTCTTTAAAATAGTACAACAACATTATATAAAATGATAAAAAACTATATTTTTAACTCATATGATTTTTGCTTGTTATTGTGTTCTCATTATATAAATGATAAAAAAACTATATTTTTAGCTCATATATGATTTTTGTTTGTTATTGTGTTAATTGTAGTTTATTGTGTCTTTTTCTTTGTTACTTTGTCTCTTAAACACTATTGTGTTTTCTAAATTGATAAATTGTAAAAAAATATAATTATGAAATAACAAACTTTTGTACTTTTACTATGTATAACACAATGATAAAAAAACTAATTAATCTAATATATTAAAAGCAATGACAAAATAACATAAAATGATACAAAATGTAAAACAAAATGATAAATGTTTAATTGTGTTTTTATGCTCGTCATTTTATTTTTTTGAACAATATGAGTTTTGAAAAACACGTTGGTGAAATAAAATTATTGTATACTATTAATTGTAATACATAATGATAAAATAACAAAGATAATATATATATATATATATATATATATATATATATATATATATATATATATATATATATATATATATATATATATATATATATAAGAGAAAAATAACACTAAATGATATAAAACGTAAAACAAGATGATAAATATATTACAAAGTGGGTCGATATCAGTACAACCAAGTTATCGTCTTCTCTCTATCTCTCTCTATACATAAATATAGATATATAAAAGGAGATAGAGAGATAATTAGGGTGTCCTAATAACAAAATTAAATGTCTATATAACCCAAGCCATAACAAATGATGAAAATTTGACAAAATGACCTGAAATTTGACACAATAACCTGACGTATTAGACATAATGTCTTAATTTATACGACAAAGTCACCAAAATGCTTTTTAAAATAACAAAATAACACATGGCAATACTAGAAGTTTAGATTTTTTAAATTAATTTTTTTATTATAATCCTACCTATTACTTTATTATAGTAAAGTGATTTAGTTTTTTTTTTCTTTCTAGAATGTTATTTGATACTATAAAAAATCAGTGATAACAAATATATATTCTTATATGCCGTTGTGGTTTGGGACACATTTCTTTATTGTTCCCTTTACTCGTACAGTCCCACTTGCGTATTCCTTTTTTTAGTTTTTTTTAAATGCTCCTTTACACGTATAATGATTCCACTTTTGCATTATTCCTTTTATGGCAATTAACTTCTTTAGTGCGAATTAGGTCATGGGATTTACATTATATTAGTTTTGGCCTTTAGTATTTGATTCGGCATTGCTACTTCATTAATTAAGTGTCTCGGATAATACAAAAAAAAATCAAGTATTATAACAAGACTTAATTACATAAATGATCCATGTGATAAGGTTTTGTTACAAGTTAGTAGTCAGGTATGATTTATTACAAGATAACTCACTAAATATGTTAATTTGTAACAAAATTATGCACAGCTTGAATGCATGTGAAATAATCTTTTTATCTTTTTCTTCCTTCCCTCTTCTTTCTCTAACTACCATACCTTCATCATCCTCAATAGTTCGACAACCCCACCACTACCAGCACCCTTCAATAGCCTTTGTCTTTCTCTTTGCACCGTCCCAACCCAAGAAACGGCACCATCTTCCACGCCATCAACCACCACCATCGCCAACTATGGCAACCATCTTTCACTCGAGGTTCGATCAATTTGACGTGGGTCTATTGAGTTTCTTTCAGTAGATTCAAGATCTAAATTATCTTTTTCTTTTCATCTTTAACTGTAGAGACGGTGAAAACGGGTTAGAGATGGTGCTAGCTATGGTGGTGTTGGAGACGATGCCGGGTGATGGTGTTTAAGATGGTGTCTGGAGGCCTAGATTGATACAAGGAGAAAAGGGTTAAGGAGAGGGTGGAGGTGGTGCGGGCTGATAGTTGTGGAGGAGGTGGGCGTTGGCAATGGTGGTGACGGTGGTGGAGGTGGTGGTGGTGGTACGTGGTGACAATGGGCGTTAATGGTAGTGGAATGGATTGTGCAAAGGGATATAAAGGTCATTTTACACATATTTAACAAAAAGTTAACATCCATCCAAGCTAGGGATAACTTTGTTAAAACTCGTCATATTTAGTGGGCTAACTTGTAAGAAACCATATTGAGAATTAAACTAGAAAAATGATCTTACCACAAAGACCATTTATGTATTTAACTCTTATAACAAATTGCATCATATTTTAATATACGTATTATTAGTATATCATAAAGTAACAACTTAACAACCATTTTATATAACACTTTGTTTTCTAATATGAAACGGTATGTGAATGCGTATCTCATAGCCATATTCAATATATTTTAATCTAATATATATAAAATGACAAATTGTAATAGATTTTTCTTGTTTTTTGTATAAAATACATTTAATCCAGCTGTAATGACGCATGACACATGATTATTATACACATAATGAGGTATATATTCAATTTATTCTCTCAATGTAAACCAAATATCTTAAGTTCGAATCAGAACTCGCATAATATGAAAGTCGACCTATTAAAGGTGTATCACCACCGTTTTTGTAACTTTTACAATAAATCATACTTGATCATGCAGCAACTTAATCGCAATATGTTAACGTATCAAACTAAAGGATAAGTATTACTTTTAGGTTTAGAATTCATTTCAACTCACTATATTGACATTATTAGTACTTCACATAAAATACAAAGTATAATCTTGTTTGATGACAATTTTCTCAAAATAACCCGTATTCTTTACTTAAGTTACAAGAATTGTATGTATTTGTAAACAAACGTAAAATTGTACATACTTGAATTTAACTTTTTACATACGTACCTAAATATTTTAAAACGATAAAGGAAATTAAAAATCTTAAGAGAAAAAGTGAGAAGTGAGAAGAGTTTAAGGGGGACCATTAGGCGTGCAATGCAATTATTCCATAATTGAAATAATAATTTGGGTTTTAATTTAAGATGTGGTCCTTGAATTATTGAATAATGTGGGAATTTTTTATATTCAATTTCTTGGTTTCAAAAAAAAGTTATTTCCCCAATTTTTCTTGATATTGGATTTGAAAAAAAAATCCTCCAATGATTTATTTATCATGTTTTTTTTATATATGTTTGGGTTTGTTTAACAAACTTAAAATCATTTGCGGATTTTACAAGTTGCACTACTAGAAAATTGGTATTATCCCAACCAAATAAAGTTTGTTGGAAATTATAAAGTTTTCTAGTAGTGTTGTAGTGGTTGGAACGGTTAAAACTATCGCATCGCCTCCCAGGATACACCTTGGATAGTGTTACATACTAATCGGATAATGCACAGTGAAATTTTAACTTTAATTTCACACATTACATATTGTACATCTGTCATATTATACATAATATATTAATATTACATAACTTTAAATATACTAGAGATTCAAATCTTTAATAGCACTCTTAGATCTCTATCTTCTCATAAGTTATCTTGTAATCTTCAATTCCTGCAATCACTTGGTATCTAGGATGTGTGCTAATAAAAGATAAATCATTTGAGACTTAGTAAAAAGCTGATGAGTTCATAAATATAACATTATTCAAAACATATTATTATTGATTATTGTATCAAATAGATACCGCCATAGCAAACAAATAAGAACAGGGTAAGTAGAGCATATTCACATAACTAGACTATGTATACAAAATTCATTGGTTAAAGAAGAATCATACAAGCAGTCCTAAGTATCTTATCAAACATTGTCACATATCACACGGTGCTAAAAATAGTCAATTTTACAATTATCAGCAGTTATCAGAACATCACATTTCGTTTTAAAATACAATTCAGATGAACTTACTTGTTTAACAATTGCTCAACGGTTAATAACAGTTTCTAGTACAATCTAGTAATATCTCAAGGTACTTATACGGTTTAAGTTATACTAAGTTAGGTAATGATACAACTAACTAGTTACTATAATGGTTGTATATTGGTTTACGTTGTCTTGTTTAAACATGAGTGATCTAATATTATCTTACAAGATCATTTTATAGTTAATAGAATATCATATTTTAAGTATTTAATATGTGTAATTAAACGGGTTTACTAAATCTAGTTAATAATACACATGTATTTATTATATTAAGGCTTAGAGAAAATTGCATGACCGGTCTTTGTGGTGTTGTAACACCCGGTTATTTTAAAAAGACAAATGAAGAATAAAAGAAAGAAAAACAACAAAGTCCAAGTGGAGGGACTAAAAGTGTCCAAAAGAACAAATCTTTAAAAAAGTTGGTGTAAAGGTGAGCATGGCCGCCCACCCTCACATCATCATCTTTCTTCGGTTTTAGAGAGAGAGAGCAGAAGAGTTCTCGGCTAAAGAAAAAGAAGAGGAAAAGAAGTCGAATTCAAGGTAAGGATTCGTGGTTTTTATGTGTTTATGACGGGTTTTATCCCGGTTACATGTTTATGTGCTTATGTGTTTGTGTATGTGCTCGTGTGTGTGTGTGGTGGTGTTCTAGGTGTTTGAACTCATTTGCATTCGGGTTAGGAGGAAGATACACCCAAGTTGCACCAGGTGAGTTTCTAGACCCCGGTTTTACTTGTTTTTAAACTCTCTTTGGGGCTGAAAATGTATTAAAATGGTTTTACAAAGTTTATTTATGTTTACCCGTATGTATTATGCATGTAAGTGTTGATTCTTAAAGGCTTATAGGTTGTTCATGTTTAGAATAGCCATGTTAAGTTTAGAACAGATGGGTTTGATAATTGGGTTTGAAAGCATACTAGGAACATGACAAACAGAAGGTTCATACGCCTGAAAACGCCATAGAATGAATTAAGTGTAATCCATGCACCTAAACAGTAGCCCATGCGCCTAAGATTACCTTAGAAATATTTTAAGTATAGCCTATGCGCCCAACAGAATCCATGCGCCCAAAGTGGCCCATGCGCCTAAGTGGCCCATGCGCCTAAGTGGCCCATGCGCCTAAGTGGCCCATGCGCCTGAGTGATCCATACGCCTAAGTGCCCATGCGACTGAATGGGTCATACACCCCAATAGTGCCCATGCGTCCGAATGGCCATGCGACTAGGTGTCCATGCGCCTGAGTTCCCATACGCCTAAACAGGGCCATGCGCCCAAATAGTGCCATGCGCCTAAACCTTTAGAATTTAATATAGAATGTTTGGGAGTCTGTGCCTTTAGGGTTTTGACCGAGGGTTGACTAGGGCTTATTAATGATGGGTTTCATGCATGATTATGATTGATTATGATTGTCTTATGATTGTTCCTTATTATTATTATTGCTATTATTATTATTACTTATAGAATGTGACTTTACGTGGTATATTTATTATCGTAACGTAAAGTATATTGTAATAATAAAGAGAAAGAGCAATAAAGAAAAGAAGGGGAACATTAATAAAATGTTAACAAGTCTTGCAAGCTTATAGGAGGTACACGACCGTGTTGTCGTTAGCTCAACTGTGCTGCGGGTTAGCTACCCTTTTATGCACACAGGGCCAGTCTTGGAGATTGGCAGGACCCTTGTAGCGTACCCTGGGTGATTGGGTCGGCCTTGTATACAGTACACAGCACCCTTTCGAGGGAAACAATTCACCCTTTTGAGGGATATAGTTGACCCTTTCGAGGGATATAGATGGCCCATCACCCGTTTTCCATCGCGCATATAGTTGGGGTATTGCTCATTGGTCCATATAGACAGTGAAAGATAAAGATAAAAGAAAACAAAGTAAACAAGGCATACAGTAAAGAGAACGAACAATATTTGTTCATATAGTTAATGCGTGCTCGCATATACAGTCAAGAGTTGTATTTTAAAAGAAAAGAGTATTTTCATATACAACATACAGAAAGTATTTTATTAATATAAAACTAGAACTCACTCAGCAACGCTGACTTTTATACATTTTCAGTTGGCAGGTAAATATTGCTGAGGATGGCACGAGGGTGAAGCTACTCGGCAAGGAAAGACTGACATCCATTCATAATTATTATTTCTGTTGTTTTGTAATGCAATTAAACAGTTCTTTTGTATTCAATCAAACAATAGTGTATTGCTTAACAACAGGGTTTAATGAAATGAAATGAATGGTTTTTGTTAAAATAATTCCGCTGCTTAAGTTTGTAAATTTATAATGTATTTAATGTTGTGAATGACCAACTGTGAGGTCTCCGGGAACGGGGCCTTACAGGTGCAACCATATTACACGTTTGGTCCTCAAACTTTAAAAATTGCAAGGTTAGTTTAAACTATTGTGTAGTCATTACAAGTTTGGTCCCTATATTTAAAAATTGCAAAGTTAGTTCAAACTTTTATGTAGGTGTTGCACTTTGTATGTAATCTTCCCGACGCATGTGTATGTGTGTGTTTGAACTAGACCACATTTTCATAGTTAAATTAGTTTTGAAGAACACCGGCTAATTTGGTAAGTCTACATCCCACTACAACAAAATGACCCTGTACTGACGTCGACCCCTATAGCGACGAAAAAAGTCGTTATTGTCGTCGCTATAGGGTAATTTCCCGATGTGAGTTTATAGACTCTATATTGATGACTTGTCATTGGTATAAACTTGGCGGGATGAGTGAAAAAAGAAGAGCTGAATGAAAACTTCTACAGACGAAATGTCATTGGTATAGATTATTTTTTTTTTATTTTTTTCTTCTCATTCACGTGTAAAGAAGGACCCAGATGTGCCTTACTCTATACCGACGACTTGTCGTCGCTATAGGGTAGTTGATTTTATTTTTCATTTTTTGAAATCAAATATCGTGTAAAAAATAGCCCTTTAGCGGTGACATGTTGTCCTTATAGGTTGATTTCTTTATTCTTTTTTTATTTTTTTTAAATAAATATTTTAAATTCTAATTTTTATCTATAGGGACCTTATCTGCTTGCATTTTGCACCCGAAAACCCTATATTTCGCCTTCTTTCGGTTACTAAGTAGTTTTTTCATCAAATTCAAGTTTTTCAAGGTAAGAATTATGGTTTTTAAAGTGTTTTTTTTACTACAATGAACTTCTCTAATCTTGTTTCTATAAGTTTTCTCTAAATTGATATTTTAAGAGGAGATTGAAGGTTGAAATTTAAGTGTTTGAAGACTATCAAGGTATGAAATTTATTTAATGTTTATGATTAAAGTGTTGTTAAGTGATTATGTTTTGATTATGCTTGTACGTTTGTAAATGTGTATGTATCTGTAAGTGTATATGGGTTTGATGTTAATCTAGTTAAGTTTATGCCTACCAAATGTTAATGAAATGCTATGTATGATTGTAAGTATTATATATGTTTCTATATGTGTAATTTTGTATGTATATGTTTTATGTATTTAGTTGTTTATGTATATGTTTATATGTATGTTATTATGTAAATTTGTATGTGAATGTTTGTATGTGTTTATGTTTTTATGTTTGTTTCTTTTTGTATGTTTGTAATTGTGTATGTATACATGATGTATATGTTTGTATATTTGTAACTGTACAATTATGGATATGTATATATGTATGCTTGTATGTGTACTTTTTGTATAGTGACGAATTGTCGTGGCTATAGATCAAAGACAAATTGGCACTTTGACCACCATATAGCATAAACAAATGACCGTTTTGTTACTTAATAAGAACGACATGGCATCGCTATACAGAGTTAAAATAAATAAATAAATAATGACCTATAGCAACGACTTGTCGTCCCTATAGATCATTATTACTTTTTTTAAAATCTTTTTTCCGACTAATGCCAGTCACCTCGGTACCTATAGGGACAATGTGTCGGGCCTATTAGTTCCTTGTATCGTCGATGTATATCTAGATGACTTATAAGAGTTATCAAGATGAATTTGTATGAATGACACCTATAGCGACCACAAGTTGTCGCTATCGGTGAATATCACCTATAACGACAACATGTGGTCGCTATAGGGTGACAAATTCTCGTTTCTACAGACTCATATTCTTGTACTGATTGTAATTATAGTATTTTATATTTGGTTTTTAACAGAGCCGGTTCTGAGAGTCCTCGAATAATTTTAGGCCCTAGGCGAGTAGAAGAAAATAGGCCCATATAATATAAAGTTAATAACACGTATGTAAAAAATATATGATACGACAATAATTGTTTTACTAATATACAAAAAGCATTGTGGCAAAATAATCAATTACATACTTAAGTGAATCGTAAGACACTCCCAAAGTTTTTGAAATAAGTTTAGATTGAATAACTAATAGAATACTAAACTAATTAAAATGTTAATGGAATCTAAGTTTCAATAGATCAACATAACTAATTACTATTAGGTTTTTAATGGCCTATAGTTGTTTTTAAAAGAAATATATACATACAAATATAATATAAAAAATTTTAAATATTTCGGGCCTCTGAGGAGATTGGGCCCCTTTGCCCCTCTCAGGGCCGCCCATGGTTTTTAATACCAACTTTAGTTATACCTAAAAGACTTGGTATTTTCCTTTTATTTCTTTCGTAGAATCTATTTATTCTCATTTTTAACATAGAAATAGTGAAGTTATCCATTTCTTTTAAACCATAATATCATGCAAATGATCTAAACGTCGTTGACGAAACATAGATTCTTACTTTTATGCCAATAGATATTGTTTAAGTTTGTGGATAATTCAATATGGTTTAAATGAGCATGTGACTGCAATTTATATCACCTTTAATATTATTATGATTATCATATCCCTTATCCATGCTTCTTACAGTTACAGTTCCATATGTATATTTATCAAACAATTCCCATTTTTCACCAACTTCTTTTTTTTATTTATTTTACTGACATGAATTGTTGAGCTATCCGGTTATATTTAAGACTGTCATTCTAATTGAAGGATAAATTTTGTTAGTATTTCTATTGTAATAAATTATAACAATAGATTATGTAAATATGTAATGATGTTTTAATTCCTATATCAATAAATGAATGGTGGTTTGAAATTTAAGAATTATGTTTTGCATATGAAAATCTAACTGTAAAGTCTCCTGAAAATAAGACCTTAAAATTAAAAGATACAAAGCTTCCCCTCATTCTGAGATCTAAATTCTCTCAATACAGAAGTTATTTACATGCTCATAGTATGATGACTCACACTAAAGGATCAACCATTTTAACATAATTAACCTTCCATGAAAGCTTATCTTGTCCTTCAGTGGAATCTTATCTTGTAAATCTTTAATGGATTCTTTAGTAGGAGGTCATTAAAGGAAGTTAATAATGCACTCGTAGTGGAATCTTCATTAACAACTGATTAGTAGAAAACTTGATCAGTTGTTATTCATTAGCTGGATATTGATAGATGATCTTTTACTTTAATTGCTCAGAGGACTCATTCGATGGAAGATCGTCTGGTGATCCTATATAGTTGATGGTATTCATCAGAGGATTCGTATTAGAGGATTGTGTGTACTTACACTTATTTGATTATATAACTTACATGGTGATAAATGGAATCTGATTAGAGGATAGTCTTTTACAAAATATATGACTTGTTCAGTTTGTTGGATGAGGCCCCTTTAGAAAGTAACACAACACACACTATTTAGGATGATTTTCTCTGTGTATTGCTTCACGAAATAAGAATTACAAGCGCATTCAAAACGTAAATATAATACGACTATTTATAATAAAAAAAAACTAACAAATCCTACAATTATGGTTAACGCATTGAACGAGCCCCCGTACTCCTTTTCTTTTGCATCACACCAACAATCACATACCACTTAATTTGGGCAACAATCTCTCCAAATTAAGCAGCTTATTTGACCTGTGACCTAGTCAAACCCGTAACCAGACTCGATGTTTAACTCCATGACTCGCGTGACCCGTGAACGAACCCGATAACCTAGTTGTGAATTTTATAATCACCAGTTCTTTAAGAATTAACATGTTTTTTTTTATTTTGCTTATACTATCATGCTCAACTCCCGTTGTCTCTTTCATTTATATCAGGTCAAAAGAATAATAGTATACGTTAAATATGTGGTTGTAGCATCTGCAAACATTAGTCAATGTTCAATGATATACTCAAGGGACATATGTTTCATTGAGAGCTCACCAATCTCACGCTAAATGGGAAAGGAAACATGTGGGTCTACATGCACATGTAATCTTGGTCATTACAATCTTTTTACTTTGTAAGTTCACATTTTACAATTGCTTATTTCTAATTTTAAATTTCTTTATTCTAAAAATGTGTTTTTAAGTTGAACATCTTGGGATAATCGATGAGGCATTCACGAATACAAGTTGGAGTCATGTGCAGAGCAAACTAAATACAATTTGCTTGATATGAGTTTTTGTAGATGACATGACTTAGGGGGTGTTTGTTTTTTGTGAGAAGTACTTCCTGACCTCTTTTGTCTGCGCCGCGCAGACCACGCGCAGATGTTGGACTCTGCAGATTGTTTGTTTTCTGGAAGACGTTTTATTAAAAAACATCTTCATGACGTCTGCGTGGAGAAGACATAGACCTACCACTTCTGAAGTCTTCTAACCTCTTCTCAACTTTTCAATACATTCCCACCTCCCTCCACCGGCCGCCCCACCTCCCCCCACCGGCCGGACCACCACCGGCTCACCTCCCCCCACCGGCCGGACCACCGCTGGCCTCCCTGCCCTTACCTGCGCCCGGCTCCCCCCTCCTCCCACAGCAAGACGAAATCATCGTTCGGGTGGCTTCACTTGCTCTCCCGAGGCCACATCAACCCAAACCTGTTGGAATTATCATTGATTGGATCTGAATTTTAAGTTGGTTGTGACATTGTTTTGAGTTGGTTGTGAAATTATTTTAGCAGTCTAAATTTTGAGTTGGTTGTAAATTGTTTTAGCAATCTGCAGATGTTACAGTCTTTTTCTTGCAGACATCAGAAATTTGGTCCACCTCTTCTGCTTCATATGTCTGCAGATGTTGTCCGCAGAGTGCAGACATTTTTCTGCAGAAATAACAAACAGTACCTTAGTCATTTCACGAAATAACTTGTTCATATTGAATGAAGCAGCATTGTTCATTTGAATGAAGCGGTAAGATACAATCTGTTGAGGGAAATGAAGAGTTTGTGAATGTGAATAGCCGATTATTTATCATAGTCGTTTCTTGAATTGGAAGAAAATTTAACTATATTTCTTAACTGTCACATCCCGTCGGAAGCGTGAAATTCTTGGGTGTGACTCGCCGGTCCAAAACGCATTGATTATCAAGACATGCAAATCACAAAAATAAACTAAAACATCATTTTCATTAGTTCATAATTATAGGATTACAATTTTACAAAACTTAGTCTAATAATTTAGACTTATACATTTGTAATCCTAATCAAAAGCACGTGTCTTCAACATTTCACACAATCTTCAGCTAGTAGTGTACGTGAACATACACATAAAGGCTGAAGTCAAACAAGTCAATAGTCAACCGGATACACAACTTTCCTAATTTGTCGTGCCGATCACTATACATGTTGAACGTAAACACGAGATTATAATACATTATGTTGACCTGAAAAAGCATACTCAAAATAGTCAACATACAGTTGGTGAGAACATAGGTTTAATCAACAACATAAATCATTTTGAATTGATGTAATACAATCAAACTCACAACCAAACCTACTCATATGTCAATGATTCATAACTGTCAAATACAAATCACAAAATCAAATAATATAACATCACTGCCCTCATCCGGCAGATGCAGGTTGACATATTCCTAAGTAGCGCTACCTATATTATTTGACGGTTTCTCATCCGAATTAATGGTTGTGTCAATATGACAGTAACAAAAATTCTCAAATAAGCATCACATTCAACAAAAACAGTATGCTTTTTCCCTAAAAATTTATAAATCAAAAAGGGGTCATGTTACGCACCTTAATTCCAGCCAAATGTCAAATAATTCCTATAAAATAATTATTTGTTAAAATAATTCTTATTTTTTTAAAATTTCAGCATTTAAATCACTAATTATATCAAAATTCCTAATCGATATCTACTGTCATTCAAAAATCCTCAAAATTTACCAGCAAAAACATTTAAAAATCTATATATTATCTCATAAAATTTTAAATTAGTAACTCATAACAGGCAGTTTACTAGAATTTTTACAAATTTTACAATAAATGGAAGGAATAGCTACATATCCCTAAAAATTCCAAAATTTAAACACACTGTTTCTTCTAAATATCATAATTTATGTAAATTTTTAATGATTTATCCTGTTGGTTTGCTATTTCTTTTAATTTTCTACTTATTGAGTATTCTAAAATATGAAACGCAATCATACATGCGAATTAAGTCACGAAATTTATTTTGTAATTCCCATAAAATATGATTGTTATTATAATTTTTCTAGATTTTTATCAGGTTCGGATCTTCTGTTTAATAATTTTCTTTCAATTTATTGAATTAATCATATATATTAATATATTAAATATTGTTACCCCATAAATTACAGATTAATATTTCTAATATTTTCTAACAAGTTCCTAATTTTATTCTCACAATCACAGTCGTTTAAGTACTTAGTCTAATTTATCATAAATATCCATGTTTTAAACCTTTAATTCTTTTATTTTTGTTTAAATCTTTGATTTTATAAAATCTTAAATTTTTAGTTTTTGAATCCCTTTCTTACTGATTTTTGAATAAAATCATATATTCATGAGTTTTTTCAAATAACCTTGATGATTTTTAAAAGGTTGGTTTATATGTGTTTAGTTAATCACACACATATACTTCTTCTCTATTGGATTTAGGAATCAAACCTTAGTTGATGATGAAAGAACTAAAGAGGATTGCTTGGCTAGGCTCTTGATGATCCGTTTATATGGCAGAGAGACTTAAAATGATGGAGTCCATCATGATTAGGTCTAGGTTTTAGAGTGATGAGGTGGGGTTATAGGGATGCTTAGTCGGGTTATTAGGATAGGTGGTGAGTTTTAGGAGAGGTTAGTGTCAAGGTGGTGCTAGGTGGCGGGTTTGGAGAGTAATGACTCACTTGGTCATTAAGGCTAGGGTTAACTAGTGGTTAAGTTGCTAATTGGGTTATTGGTGTCTTAAGGAACCGATACTCGGGTTTAGGTTAGGTTTTAGTTAGTGTTTAGGTGTTTAAGATTTGGTTAGTTTTAGTTCAAGGTTAACTTGATTTAACGGAGTTTGATCTTAAGATATAACATGTAAATAAAGCATTTAGTATTTAACTAACTAATCACATAACCCTAAGATGACAATCATATGATTCATATACATGCACATGTAACACTTATGCATGCATGCATTCATGCATGCATGCATGCTCACATACTTTCATGCAAAAATATATATAGATTTTATATAAGGTTAAACATAAATTCATTTAACAATCTCTAAATCTTTGATTTTTATCAAATCTTAAATTTTTTGGTTTTTGAATCTCCTACTTACTGATTTTTGAATAAAATCATATGTTCATGAGTTTTTTCAAACAACCTTAATGATTCTTAAAAGGTTGGTCTATATGTGTTTAGTTAATCAAACACATATACTTCTTATCTAGTGGATTTAGAAATCAAACCTTAGTTGATAATGAAAGAACTTAAGAGGATTGCTTGGCTAGGCTCTTGATGATCCGTTTAGTGTGCTTGTTCTTGAGCTTAAAGGTTGATTATAAGCTAGTGGAGAGTGACTTGTTCTATGTTGATCTTGAGGTTGTTAGTGTCACACCCCAACCTTGACGGCGGAAACGTCGAGATGTGAGGGATAAGATTGTTCACAACCACATAACGCTATGTTAAAATGTAAATATTAAGTTTATAAGTTTTAAAAGAGCATACAAGCATAAGTCTTAAACATGAGATAATTTCCAAACAAAATAAAACATTACATAAACATTTTATTTTAAATTAACTAGGTCCAAATCCTAGTCTTATTGCAAGCTTCAAAAGACACATTAATCTTGGGGATTTCCTGAAACATGATGAAAATAAAGAGTCAACTAAAAATAGTTGGTGAGTTTTCAGGTTTTCATACATAATAAGATTACAAGTAGCAATTCATGTCATGGATTATAAGCTAGTAAGGTTATAGAACACATATCGTTACAACCAAACCTCGACTTGATTACAAGTATAAAAGATTGGCTAAGTGTATTTGGTTCCCTAGTGCACAAGCGTACGGCCCCTAGGAGTCGGCAATACCTCGACTTTAGCACCAAATAGGCTTGTCAGGCCCAAAGATCTAAGACGTCGCCAGGCTAGAAATAGTTAATGATTGTAAACAAACTATGTATCTCATATAAACACTTACAATACACAAATAACCATGACCAAATAATAAGTAGAATTGCATGTGCATTACAAGTCTCAAATGTTTAAACGTGTATGTAATATAAGCATCATGTTTCACCCCAAATAAGTGTGAAATTATAAAAAGAGGACAAGGAAAACTCACATGTCAAATAAGTATATAATGAGGATCAATAAGGATAATATATGTCGTTCCAAGATAACACGTCACAAGGCACCTATATATATATATATTTACAAGATTAAATTTAATAACAAGTGTAAATAAGTTAACGAGGTCTAAAGTTCAATTTGGGTATTTGTGGCATTTTTATAAATATTTTATGTACAAGTTACATTATTTATATGTTTAAATATAAAGAAAAAGGAATTAAATCGTTTATAATGATTATTAAAGTTTAAATATAATATTTGAGTGATTACTTGATATAATCATGATTTAAACAATATTATGTGAAAAGAAACTTTTTAGACCAACAATACTTTATTAATTATTATTAAAATCTATTTTTTTAAGAAAATTAATCAAACTAGCTTTGCTAAAATGTTTTATAAATAAAACACTTTTATGTAAACTTACAAAAATTTACAGAAAATATTTGGAAACTTTTGAAAATATTTGGAATTTATAAAAGTAATTTTTATACATTTTAAAAATTTTCTAGAATTAATTTTAAGGCAAAAAGCCTTTAAAAAAATTACATGAGGGTGCCCGGGTTCGAACCCGGGACCTCATGTATGTGAGGGTACTGCTCTAACCAGTGAACCATGGCTCCAGCCGCGATAAAACTCCCCTTTTAATTCTTAAAAGCAAAGTTTAAACAAAACCCCCAATTTACATGAACCCTAGATCCACAATCGATCAAATTGAACATCAATTCAAAGTTATCAATCAAATTAAGTTTAGGGCTTTTGTTCCTCATGTGAAATCGAGTATATGTATGTATTTAACTTACTTGATTCGTGTGGTATTCGATGTTCACGAATGAATCTAAGTCGCGACCGAGGAGAAACTGGTTCAAGGTGCAATCGTCGATGAAAATCCAATTAAACTTGCAGATAGCTTCGAGTGATAATCCAGATGAAAAGCCCTTTATGAATTTCGAAAATTGAAGCTCTAATGATGGTGTTCGAGTATGGTGCAAGTTGCGACCGAAGGTGGTGATAGAATTCGATGTAAGCGTTCGTTTCAGGTGCAATTGAAGAGTGTAATCGATTGGTGATAGATAGATGATTGTTTGTGTTGAATTAATTGAATTATTATTGGTGTTTAAGGCTCGAACGGCCGTGAGATTTAAGGCTTCGGTTATACCTCGATTAAGATTAATAACCGACGTCTTAAAAGTGATTAATTGCTGGATTCAGGTTCGAATTACGTACACGAAAAGGTTTGGAACGGTTTGGGGTTGAAATCGAAGGGGTTTGAGGCGTTTTGGGGCCTCGCCGGACTTGGCCGGAGGCCGGCCGCCGAGTTCGCCGGAAAAGCGGGGGTGTGAGGGGAAGCTCCAAGTTGATTTTACTAATTTGACAGTTTTAGTCCCTGTGGTTTAATATTCATCAATTAAACCCCCAAACTTAATTTAATTTTATGTTTTAAATATTATAAGTTTAATAACCCTTATAAGTTATTATTATAAACAATCTTATTATTATTAATGTTATTATTATTATTATTATTATTAACATTATCTTAGTTATTATTATTGTTATAACAATTATTATTATTAATTCTATTAATATTCTTATCATTATTGATATTATTGTTATTAGTGATATTATTATTATTTATTATTGTAACTTATTATTATTGTTACTATTATTATTATTATCATAATTATTATTATTGCATAATTTTAATATCTTAATTATTAGCTTTCATACATTACATACAATAACAACCAAGAAATAAGCTTAAATCACCCATAAATTTCAAGATTGACAACAATGACCCTTATGAGAATAAACGAAATCAACTTTTAGTTAACGGAAATACGAGATGTTACAGTCTCCCCAACTTGAAAGAATTTCGTCCCGAAATTAAAAGAAAAAAAAATGAAACTATACGAATAAGAACGGGTATCTCTTCTTCATGTGCTCCTCACGTTCCCAAGTAAATTCGGCGCCACGTTTATTCTCCCAACGAACCTTGACGATTGGGGTTGTTGTGGTTCTAGTCTTCTTCATAATGCGATCCATGATCTCAACAGGTTTCTCGACAAAATGCAATGACTCGTCAATCTGGATGTCTTCCAACGGAACATGCAGACTCTCGTCAGCCAAGCACTTTCTCAAATTTGAAACGTGGAACACCGGATGAACTCCACTAAGGTCGGAAGGTAGTTCCAGTTTATAAGCCACTTTCCCAATCCTTTTCAGGATTTTGAAAGGCCCTACAAATCTTGGAGCCAGTTTGCCCTTCTTTCCAAAGCGAACCACACCTTTCCACGGTGAAACCTTAAGAAGAACCATCTCCCCAACTTGGAATTCCAATGGCTTACGTCGCTTGTCAGCATAGCTCTTTTGACGACTTCTCGCCACTTCAAGGTTCTTGCGAATGATAGAAACTTTATCGGTCGTCTCTTGTATAAGTTCAGGACCAGTGATGAAGTTTTCACCAATGTCGGTCCAACAGATCGGTGAACGACATTTTCGACCATAAAGTGCTTCAAACGGTGCCATCTTGATACTCGAGTGGTAACTATTGTTATACGAAAATTCCGCGAGCGGTAGATGCGTATCCCAATCGTCACCAAAGTCAAGAACACAAAGGCGTAGCAAATCCTCCAAGGTTTGGATCGTTCGCTCGGTTTGACCATCAGTTTGAGGATGATAAGCCGTGCTTAGGTCCAGTTGAGTACCCAAGAGTTCTTGCATAGACGACCAAAAGTGTGAAGTGAAACGAGTATCTCGGTCGGATATGATGTGTAGAGGTACCCCATGACGACTTACAATCTCATCAACGTCTATACGAGCTAACTTTGATGTCTTGTAAGTGTCACGTATGGGTATAAAATGTGCCGACTTTGTCAATCGGTCAACGATCACCCATATGCTATCATGTCCTCGAGAGGTTCGGGGTAGCTTTGTTATGAAGTCCATGGATATGTGTTCCCATTTCCACATAGGAATCTCGGGTTGCTCAAGTAATCCACTTGGACGTTGATGTTCGGCTTTAACCTTCGTACACGTGAGACACTTAGCTACATAAGTCGCTATGTCTTTCTTCATTCCAGGCCACCAATATTGACCACGTAGGTCCATATACATCTATCGGAGCCAGGATGAATAGAATAACGAGTTTGATGAGCTTCGTTCATGATGAAGGTACGGAGGTTATCGCGATTTGGAACCCAAATTCGATTGGCGAAGTACATCAACCCATTGGTTTCGTTTCCAATAGGGTTAAAAGATTATGCTCCAGTTTCTCTTCATTCTTCCTTCTGGTTGCACCATTTGTTGAGCCTCCAAGATATTAGACTCGCGATGTCATGTCACTATCTATTCTCAAGTTTTGTAGCAGTACGGTGGTCTCGTTGACATCAAGTCGGATCTCAGTATCGAACTCACCCAAAGTGTCAAACCATTGACGTCGATCGCGAATTTCTTGGAATGAGATCATCTTGTTGTAATCTTTCGGCTTAGTGCTCGGCTACAACGTTTGCTTTACCAGGATGGTAACGAATGTCACAATCGTAATCACTAATCAACTCCACCCAACGACGTTGTCTCATATTAAGATCTTTTTGATTGAAAACGTGTTGAAGGCTTTTGTGATCGTGTAGACTATACATTGCGTACCATCCAAGTAGTGTCTCCAATCTTCAAAGCAAAACAACAGCACCAAGCTCGAGATCGTGTGTTGTATAATTCACCTCGTGAACCTTCAATTGTCTCGATGCATAAGCTATGACCTTCCCTCGTTGCATGAGAACACAAACCAAGCCTGTTGATATGCATCACAATACACGGTGAAATCGTCGTTTCCATCGGGTAGGGTCAAGATAGGAGCATTGCACAACTTGTGCTTTAACGCTTCAAAAGCTTCTTCTTGCTCGGGACCCCACTCGAATGGTTTATTCTTTTGTGTCAAAGTAGTGAGCGGTTTCGCGATCCTCGAGAAGTTGGCAATGAATCGCCGATAATAACCAGCAAGACAAGAAAAGAACGAACTTCGGTAGGAGTGAAGGAAGGAACACATCAGAATTTCACACTTCCATTTCAGCATTCCAACGTAATTATCTACACACCTTGCATCAACGTGAATTCCTTGGCTATTCACCACGTGCCTAGAAATGAACTTCCTCGAGCCAGAATTCACACTTCGAGAACTTCGCGTACAATTGCTCTTTCTTCTTTCTTCAACACTCAAGAACCAATCTCAAATGTAGTTCATGATCGGTGTTGGACTTGGAATAGATAAGTATGTCATCAATGAAGACGATCACAAACTTGTCTAGATAAGGCTTGCATACTCGGTTCATGAGATCCATGAAGACAGCAGGAGCATTGGTTAAACCAAAAGGCATCACCATAAACTCATAGTGCCCATAACGAGTACGGAATGCGGTCTTTGGGATAGCATCATCATGGACTCGCAATTGATGATAACCAGAACGTAAGTCGATCTTCGAGAAGATAGCAGCTCCTTGAAGTTGGTCAAACAAATCATCGATACGAGGAAGAGGATAACGGTTCTTGATGGTAAGCTTGTTAAGCTCACGATAATCGATGCACATACGAAACGTTCCATCTTTCTTCTTCACGAATAGAACAGGTGCACCCCAAGGCGAAGAACTAGGAGGGATGAAGCCCTTCTCGGATAGCTCTTGAAGTTGACTAGAGAGTTCTTGCATTTCCGATGGTGCAAGCCGATATGGTGACTTAGCCACGGGTTTGCTCCCGGTATCAAGTCAATTTTGAACTCGACTTCACGCACGGGAGGTAAACCACTAAGGTCATCGGGAAATACTTCAGGAAAGTCTCGTACATAGGGACATCCTTAAGTTCTTTCCCTTTGACTTTCGTGTTGACCACGTAAGCCAAGAAGGCCATATACTTCTTGCTTAAGCACTTTCGGGCTTGAGTGCAAGACATGAGTTTAAGCCCTTTGGAAGATTTCTCACCGAACACTTTCAAAGTATTTCCAGAGGGTAACGGTATACGAATGCACTTCTCGAAACAAATGATCTCGGCATGGTGTTTGGCTAACCAATCCATACCAATGATGACGTCGAAGCTTCCAAGTTTCATAGGGAAAGATCGATAAGAAAATCATGCGTGTCAAGACTTAAGATGCAATCACGAATAACGACGTCAACGGTGATCGGTTCTCCATCGGCAACTTCAACGGTAAGAGGTCTTTCTAGTTTCGTATGTGGCTTAGCAAGTATGGGTTCAAACTCTAACGAAACAAAACTCTTATCGGCTCCAGAATCAAATAGGACATAGGCATAAGTTTTATTAATAAGGAACATACCTGTTCAATTTTAAAGGTATTTAACGACATAGGTAAACATGAAAAGAATTAGGTCACAAAAGTTAAAGGTAAGTGAACATACCATTCACCACATCGTTGTTTGCTTGTGCTTGATTCGCGTTGATGTTGAAAGCACGTCCTCGGGCTTGTGGAACATTACCCACAAGACGGGGACATTGTGGGTGGAAATGACCAGGTTCCTCACAGTTGTAGCAAACACGGTTTGTGACCACGGCGGCGTTGTTAGGTGCACGGTGACAAGTCGCCACCAAGTGACCATATTTACCGCATAAAGTACAGATACGGCATGGGTGATTTCCCGGGTGATGGTACCTACAAATGTTGCACATAGGCTGAGGACCAGCATAAGCCCTAGCCCCAGGCACTTGTGCCACAGGTGCAGCCGCAGGTACAAGTTGTCTTTGGGGTTGTTTGGGTGCAGCTACGGCATAGTTGCGTGCCGGTGTGAACTTGCGCTTCTTGTTGTTGTTGTTGTTGTAAGACGGTTCAGCTTTAGTCCTCCTTAACAGCCTCGGTAGCCGTCTTCTCTACCTTCCTTGCACCCTTCACAGACATGGTGCCCGCTCGTATATGGTTCTTGGTGAGTTGAGCGGTGATAGTAATGGCTTCTTCCAAGGTTGTGGGTCGGCTACGCACCACAGCATCTTGAATTTGGGGTGGTACACCCTTAATGAACTTCTCGATGTTGCGGGGGACAGTGTCGACCATGTGAGGCAGCAGTATACTCAACTCATGATGCCTAGTTGAGTAGGCCAATGATCACCATCATTTTGCTTCAAGTTCCAAAACTCTTCCTCCAACTTTTGCAACTCACTTCGTGGGCAGAACTTCGCGATGGCGATGTTCTTGAACTCTCCCAGGTAAGTGCTTGCACAGCTTCAGGTCCACGGTTTCTCTTCTCGCTATTCCACCAGGTAAGTGCCCTTTGTTGGAGCACACTAGTGGCATAACGAACCTTGAGCGTCTCGGGACACTCACAATTGATAAAGGTATTCTCCATGCTTTCGAACCACTCAAGAAGACCAGTGGCTCCTTCCTTGCCACTAAAACTAGTGGGCTTGCAAGAGCTAAAGTGTTTGAAGGTGCAAGTTTGATTGTTCCCGTTTTGGTTGTTCCCGTTTTGGTTGTTGATGTTCTCTCCATGACCATTACCATTGTTGCTAGCGTTGGTCATTAAGGTGCTATTAAGTTCAGCAACCATGGTCGGGATGACAGCAGCCATTTGTCGAGCAATCATGGCGGCTAACTTACGATCGGAACTTCCACGCTTTCCATGATGACGTGACATGCTGGAATATATAATATGAGTTAGATATGAGAATTGGAATAACAAGGATCATAGATCAACAAGGATAAGGCAAAAGTTGTAAGGCACATGGAATGGTTCCATTTGGTAACGCATTACCATTTGGAAACGATGACACGTCAAGGTAAGTTGACCCACTCGCCTTAGAAATTTGTGTATGTTGACCATAGTTTATCACTCATCCCTGAAATCCCCAGGTAAGCATAACTAGTCCCATAGGATTTATGCGATATGCTTGCCTTAGCCCGAGGGCCTTTTGCCAGGAAATCCAGAATACAGGTGTCTATGTGTCACACAAATTTCTTAGGTTCATGAAGTCAAAACCTTGATGAGATTTTACATAGATTAGACATAAGTCTAAGGATCCAAATCATAAGCATAAGTATACAATTCCACGTGTCGTCGAGAATAAGATTAAGAAGTTTCATTTGTCGGGGAGAGTCAAAGTGTCAAAGGTAAGTTTAGGGAGACGAGTAACAAAGTTTAAACAATTACAAGGCAAACCTATGCTAAGGCATCAAGTTGCACATAAGTAAGGCATAGCATTATGTAGCATGTAACAATATATATATTTCCAAGAATATAAATATTTTTCTAAGAGGTTCATGCATAAGCTATAGTCTAGGTCACCATTTCTAATAACCTAAATCCCTATAGTTATGGGCTCTAATACCAATCTGTCACACCCCAACCTTGACGGCGGAAACGTCGAGATGTGAGGGATAAGATTGTTCACAACCACATAACGCTATGTTAAAATGTAAATATTAAGTTTATAAGTTTTAAAAGAGCATACAAGCATAAGTCTTAAACATGAGATAATGTCCAAACAAAATAAAACATTACATAAATATTTTATTTTAAATTAACTAGGTCCAAATCCTAGTCTTATTGCAAGCTTCAAAAGACACTTTAATCTTGGGGATTTCCTGAAACATGATGAAAATAAAGAGTCAACTAAAAATAGTTGGTGAGTTTCCAGGTTTTCATACATAATAAGATTACAAGTAGCAATTCATGTCATGGATTATAAGCTAGTAAGGTTATAGAACACATATCGTTACAACCAAACCTCGACTTGATTACAAGTATAAAAGATTTGCTAAGTGTATTTGGTTCCCTAGTGCACAAGCGTACGGCCCTAAGAGTCGGCAATACCTCGACTTTAGCACCAAATAGGCTTGTCAGGCCCAAAGATCTAAGACGTCGCCAGGCTAGCAATAGTTAATGATTGTAAACAAACTATGTATCTCATATAAACACTTACAATACACAAATAACCATGACCAAATAATAAGTAGAATTGCATGTGCATTACAAGTCTCAAATGTTTAAACGTGTATGTAATATAAGCATCATGTTTCACCCCAAATAAGTGTGAAATTATAAAAAGGGGACAAGGAAAACTCACATGTCAAATAAGTATATAATGAGGATCAATAAGAATAATATATGTCGTTCCAAGATAACACGTCACAAGGCACCTATATATATATATATATATTTACAAGATTAAATTTAATAACAAGTGTAAATAAGTTAACGAGGTCTAAAGTTCAATTTGGGTATTTGTGGCATTTTTATAAATATTTTATGTACAAGTTACATTATTTATATGTTTAAATATAGAGAAAAAGGAATTAAATCGTTTATAATGATTATTAAAGTTTAAATATAATATTTGAGTGATTACTTGAAATAATCATGATTTAAACAATATTATGTGAAAAGAAACTTTTTAGACCAACATACTTTATTAATTATTATTAAAATCCATTTTTTTAAGAAAATTAATCAAACTAGCTTTGCTAAAATGTTTTATAAATAAAACACTTTTATGTAAACTTACAAAAATTTACAGAAAATATTTGGAAACTTTTGAAATATTTGGAATTTAAAAGTAATTTTTATACATTTTAAAAATTTTCTAGAATTAATTTTAAGGCCAAAAGCCTTTAAAAAAATTACATGAGGGTGCCCGGGTTCGAACCCGGGACCTCATGTATGTGAGGGTACTGCTCTAACCAGTGAACCATGGCTCTAGCCGCGATAAAACTCCCCTTTTAATTCTTAAAAGCAAAGTTTAAACAAAACCCCCAATTTACATGAACCCTAGATCCACAATCGATCAAATTGAACATCAATTCAAAGTTATCAATCAAATTAAGTTTAGGGCTTTTGTTCCTCATGTGAAATCGAGTATATGTATGTATTTAACTTACTTGATTCGTGTGGTATTCGATGTTCACGAATGAATCTAAGTCGCGACCGAGGAGAAACTGGTTCAAGGTGCAATCGTCGATGAAAATCCAATTAAACTTGCAGATAGCTTCGAGTGATAATCCAGATGAAAAGCCCTTTATGAATTTCGAAAATTGAAGCTCTAATGATGGTGTTCGAGTATGGTGCAAGTTGCGACCGAAGGTGGTGATAGAATTCGATGTAAGCGTTCGTTTCAGGTGCAATTGAAGAGTGTAATTGATTGGTGATAGATAGATGATTGTTTGTGTTGAATTAATTGAATTATTATTGGTGTTTAAGGCTCGAACGGCCGTGAGATTTAAGGCTTCGGTTATACCTCGATTAAGATTAATAACCGATGTCTTAAAAGTGATTAATTGCTGGATTCAGGTTCGAATTACGTACACGAAAAGGTTTGGAACGGTTTGGGGTTGAAATCGAAGGGGTTTGAGGCGTTTTGGGGCCTCGCCGGACTTGGCCGGAGGCCGGCCGGCGAGTTCGCCGGAAAAACGGGGGTGTGAGGGGAAGCTCCAAGTTGATTTTACTAATTTGACAGTTTTAGTCCCTGTGGTTTAATATTCATCAATTAAACCCCCAAACTTAATTTAATTTTATGTTTTAAATATTATAAGTTTAATAACCCTTATAAGTTATTAATATAAACAATCTTATTATATTAATGTTATTATTATTATTATTAATAACATTATCTTAGTTATTATTATTGTTATAACATTATTATTATTAATTCTATTAATATTTTTATCATTATTGATATTATTGTTATTAGTGATATTATTATTATTTATTATTGTAACTTATTATTATTGTTACTATTATTATTATTATCATAATTATTATTATTGCATAATTTTAATATCTTAATTATTAGCTTTCATACATTACATACAATAACAACCAAGAAATAAGCTTAAATCACCCATAAATTTCAAGATTGACAACAATGACCCTTATGAGAATAAACGAAATCAACTTTTAGTTAACAGAAATACGAGATGTTACAGTTAGTGATCAAGAAATGGTGATGAGGTGAGGACCGAGTATGAGGGTGGTAGCGGAGGTGGATTGAGAACCGAGAGTGGGAGAGGGGGTGGAAACCAAGGGGTAGTTGCGGGTGAGGTGGTTTGAGGTTGTGGTGTGTTGCGGTTGCGGTGGTGTAGTGATTTCATTGTGGCCTAGAGACTTCAAATGATGGAGTCCATCATGATTAGGTCTAGGTTTTTATAGTGATGAGGTGGGGTTATAGGGATGCTTAGTCGGGTTATTAGGATAGGTGGCGAGTTTTAGAAGAGGTTAGTGTCAAGGTGGTGCTAGGTGGTGGGTTTGGAGAGTAATGACTCACTTGGTCTTTAAGGCTAGGGTTAACTAGTGGTTAAGTTGCTAATTAGGTTTATTGGTGTCTTAAGGAACTAATACACGGGTTTAGGTTATTCTTCAAAACGCCGTACAATGTTCAGGTCGGTTCGTTGAGAGGTTTTCAGAGAGATTATTATACAGAAAACTCGTGATGCTGCTAGGCAAAGATCCCAAAGGTGATTACTCTTTCATTTCTAATTACGTCCAATACTAACTTTTTTTGTGAGACAATTTGATGGAGCTAAAACTATCTATGTTTGTGCATATAGTACAAGCAGCATCAGCTTCATTCAGCCTTATAAGGTTTGATCTTTTTTCCCTATGTCGCTGGTACCATGGTCGAACCGCTTGTGTGCCGGTAGATGAGCACATCATTCTTCAGGACCTTACGAAACAGTCATGTTGGACCTAAGACTACTAGCAACTGTATGCCTCTCCACTTCAAAATCATTCATTGTCCCTCATTAATGCTTAAATTAGTTAGTTTTGGTTGTTATTAAACTATAAACATGAATCTCTATTGTTTAGTTTGATATAACATTAGGCCAACTGTTGGTTACTTTAGTTTTTTTTTTTTTGTGAGTTTTTACTTGATTGTTTTCAAAGTGTAAGTTTGTTTTCTAAGTGTAAGATTTAATTGGTTCGTTCACGATATTATACATGTTAATGACTACGTGGATCGTTAGATTTAGAAGTTACAACCGCAGAAGATTGAAGATATGTTCCAGACATTTTTTTAGCTCACAATTGTTGTCTGTGTTATGTAATACCTAAAGTGCCTTTTTGTATTTATTTTGATTGATTTGTATTGCTAGATAAACTATTTCTCATTTGGTTACATGTATGCTTATATGTACATTAAGTTATTAAAGTTGCAGAATGGTGATATCATTGTTCAAATGTAAATAGGTATTCTTAATTTAGATTCCAATTACATGGATGCAGTAGAACTGAACTATGAGTCAATGATAGTTTTACTTCCTTGAAACAATGATTGAGTAAAGAATTTGTTCCTTTCGCAGCACATAAGCTACACTTCAAGATGTACGTATAATTAGAAATCTTAATGGTTACCTTTATATCTTATTCATATAGAATATTGATCTGCAAAAAACAGTTATAAGTTGCTTTGTTATGTTTTTCTTTTCAAATTTGTTTGAGATGCGCATCTTCTACAAAGACTATTTATCTTGATACAACTTAATTCAACTTCTGTTAAGAGTTATTTGTGTATAAATGGTCAAGTAGCATCTTATAGTATACATATTTTGTTATTTGTTTATTTATTTTTGTTATATTCATGTCATGTTATATACATTTAGTTACATTTGCAGGGAACCAAAAGCATCAAGAGGACATATAGAAAGTGGGAAACCAAAACCGATTTCAAAAGGGAGCAAAGGTGCAGAACTAGTTGATGGTGTCCGGACATCAAACAAGAGGATCATAAGGTGGTAAAGACACGTTTTAGTGCATTTATATGCTACAAGCAGCACCAAACCGACCTCATTCTTTTTTCACTAGGAGTGGGGGTTAATAGTTTAGTGACCGTTGAGAAATCAGCTTTCTTTAGATTATTTTGTTTTTGGTATGTTATTATCAATAGTATGGTTAGGTGATCTTTGATACAAGTGTTTAGACTTGGAACAACTTTGTAATGTTTTTTTAATATTTAATTAAATGAATTTTTTTCTATTATTCAACAATTATAGATTTATAGTTATATAAAACAGCAGGTAATTTTGAACACGTCATAAAATTCACAAAGATGACACGCGCACACTCGTCATCTTGTCATTTTGACTACCCTTTTCTTGACGCGCAAAGTGCGTCATCTATTGCCCGTCATAAAATGCGCGTCATCTTCTGCACGTCATAAAGAGATGACGCGCAGATGCGTGTCATCTCTCATTTATGACTACCCCTTCCTTGACGTGCATATGTGCGTCATCTGACCCCACAGATTGCTCGTCATCTATTGTAGTTTTTCTAGTAGTGTAATCACATAACCCTAAGATGACAATATATGATTCATATACATGCACACGTAACACTTATGCATGCATGCTCACATAATTTCATGTAAAATATATAAAGATTTTATATATGGTTAACACAAAAATTCATTTAACAATCTCTAATAAGGTGTATAGATATATACTATTTACTTAGAATGGTTCTTAAAATGGTTAATTTACCTAACTTTGGCTTAGGGTTGTCACATTAACGGAAAATTTAATTGCTTGATTATTGTTTATTACAATTTTTATTTTTTTGACGAATCTTTTAAAGATAGAAAAAAAGGAGTTGCTATTGGAGGGAGATGAAATTGTAAACAACAATTTAGATTTTTTTAGCATCAAACAAATTAGACGGGAACCTCAAAATGGTGTAAAATGTAAACAAATAATTTTAATTTTTGGATGTGATATGATAAAGTCGAGGCAAGAAAGGGGCCAAGTCTAACCCCAGCTAGCAATTAGACACAAAACATATATGCATTTTTGGTGTGCAATTGATTCCAAGTAGTGTTCGATAGTCAAACGATTCGATTTAATATACATTAAAGGTAATGATTTAAATAAAATTAGTTTTAAATTTAAAATTTTTAAGGAATATTGACCATTAATTTTTCAATCAATAGTTGAAATTAATGTTTTAAAGCCCCGATCTGTTCGGCCTGTCTGACCGAGAATGGAGTGGGGACTATCACACCCTCAAATCTATGTGCGGAGTTTTACCACGAGACGTGTGAACAAACCAGGATTTAAGTCCTTAGTGACTTTGAACGACCTCTAAATGACTTTTCAAAACAATCCTTAGAGTTAATAAATTCAAACAACGTGACAGCGAACGTCTAAATATTCAAACTGTGATGTATGAACATAACTGCGCAAAACACGCACCCAAAAACTTTATTTAAACGTAAAGCATAATTGATGTTATGAAAATATTTGCATGCCGAGAGACCCGTGGTGTGCTCCTATATGCACCTGTAGTTTAACGACCAGAGAATACATACTAAGGTGTCAACACAGGATTAATTAGTTCATGAGTTTGAAAGTAAACAAAAACAATTGTGTTGTAATAACATAAGTAATGTGTAGTGTAACACATAGCTAATCTATAACATCAGCATAACAATAGTGTTTTTCGCAATCGAATTGACTGTGTTTGTTTGTTTTCCTTCGGTCGTGAAAATATTTTAGTCGTTTAGGACAATGTTGCACCCACTTGACCTCTAAAAATACGGGTGGGTCTTTTCAGACCCAATAGAACTACCCAATATTTCCCGCTAATTTCCTTAATTAACAATTAGAAAGTGTAGGGACATTTCTGTGATACTACACTATGTTCATGCCATACACAACTTAAATAAATAAAATGTTTAAAGGTATGCTTTATCCCCCTAAATGAGTATTTAAAAAAGTGGCAGTGAACTCATCTTAAGTGTATGCCCAAAAATAATAATAATCAAAGCTAGATGAAAAGAAACTCATCACAGGTTATCTAACAAGCAGAGGGAGATTCCCAAAAAGTCTATGAATAAGTAAAAAGGCTTGGCTTACGTGCTCAGCTCAAGCAAGAAGAAGCTATAAATTCAAGCCTATTTTATGGTGGTAGAGGGAGTGGAGGTCTAAAGTCAGAAGAGAACATTGTGCAAAGAGTACGCGACCATAACACATTGTTGTCCCTCTTCTTAAAGGGGCGCACACTCGCTGTCTTCTAAATGAGCTCACGAAGCGATCTGGGAGCGAAGCCTTAAATTGAGTTGCTTCCCCCCTTTTACTTTTCTCTCACCCTACTATTTCATTTCTGTTTAAGCTTAGGGGATTAATTGATTGGATACCCGAGAACCATAATCTTTCCTAGGAACAGCTTCTTCGATGATAGATAGGGGTCAGTTTATTTCGCATCTACGCCCCCTACCCTCCAAACAGTATGGGAGCCTTTCAGCTCGTACTATGAGTACATAAGTACATGTAGGGTAGAATGGATTAACAAACCCTAAGTGTTCAATCAATCCCATTGTTTATGTATTATAGAAAATATTGAACAGTTTAATCCAGTTGACCCATTTGACATGTTGGTGACATGTTAAGTGAAAACATATTTATTTATGTAAAACCAAATTAAGTTTGATCTAATGCATCCACATGTTGCACATAATGAGTTCTAAACTCTAACCGGATTTTCTAACTAGCAAAAGCTATCATACGACACATACGAATCCATACCAACAATTAACATGCATATTTCAATCTGACATTATTCAATCACTTCAATTTTCCTGAGTAGTGGTTACCTATGTTACTAATCATGCAACCTAACACATATAGGATTCCAACCACTTTTTATATGCCATGTGAAGTAAGTTACTACTTCACATCCCAAATCCAATCAATCCTACTAAGTATGGGCCTCGAATCAGCATGCGTGTATGATATTCACCATTACATTCCAAGCATTCTAGTTATACAATATTGATCAGGCATCATCATAACATCATGTATCCCTAATTGCTAGTATTAGTCTATCTCAATACCTCAACCCATCCATCACCAGTTTACATGTGCACTTGAACATTCAATTTCCGGTATTGGAATCAATGTCATCTAACTATTGCTTTTTAAACCATTTAAGTTTTCCAACAAACATTCTAACATGAACCTAGTATCTCATGCATGACCAAAACATTGAACTTTAAAAATCACATTTACAAAGTTTCCTCTTCGAGAAGATAACATCTATAATCCAAATTTCACTAACTAATCACCATTTCATCATTTATATGATTAATCTAATCCATATCAACCATTAGAACGCAACAAATATCATCAAATCACGAATTCTAAAGTTTTTAAAAACTAAAGTTTTCACTTTGGGTAAGTTAAGAATCAAACGTTAATACGACAAGTTTGTTGCATATTCACATAAAACATCAACAATACAATCAAATTAATACAACTACATCATCTAATTTCATCAATTTCAAGTTTTATTGCAAGATTGAACTAAGGTTTGTTCATAACCCAATTTTGTGAAAAACAATGATAAATGATTAAAATTCATACCTAATATATGTTATTGATCACTAAACAAACTTGCTAACACGGTAAATCAATCAACCAAGCAAAATCGAGTGTGTGTGTGTGTCATGGCCGATCGCAAAGGGGTGGGGGTTGGGATTCTAAGCGGAAAATGGGTGATGGGGTGATTAGGATCTTATTTTAAGTACTTATTTAAGTACTTTTAATTTTATAAATTATAAACTGACATTTAAATGTTTATAGATTAATTTTGTTTCTTAACTTTTCAGTTTAATAAACCAACAACTAAATAGTAATCATCTCTCATGATTCGTATATAATTACCATAACAATGTGTTGATACGTAATTCCTAAAATAACACAATACACCTTGTTTCACATAATAAAATATTAATTTCAATAATTATTAATGAATTTAATATTAGTTAAATCAATATTAATTATTTATTAAGTCACTAACGTTCAAGAACAACTAATGTGTATTTGTGTGATGTGTATGTAAGACTTAACTGAAGTAATAGAGTTTTGGTAATGAAAAATTACCAGATATCACAATGACCAATCCAAGCAACCCGGTTCATTTTCTATAGGTTCAAACGGTCGATTCAGTGGTCGGACTTGGAACTGGTTTGGGGTTGGGACCAGATTTCATGTTTTTTCTTTTTATTTTTTTTTGCATTTTAATGGGTTTAACGGGAGTTGAACGATAATTTGGAGTGTTGGACATAAGATTATGTTGAATTGTATATATAACCATAAATTACACATATAAATAACTTATATTGAGTTATATATAATATCATATATATATATATGTATATAATATGATATTATCTTATTCTTAAATCTGTCCGACCAACTGAAAGTAAGGCGTCCGGTTCGTCATCTATTCATGTATTAAAAACATTGGCTAAAATCAAAGTATAGAGAAAAAGTTTGTTAGATTGAATACTTTATGCAAGACCACTATTGTTGATTTTTTCAAATTCCTACTTTTTAAATGTCGATAACTTTTACATATGGCCTTATTTTTTATATAAATTACATATAAAAATGAACGCTTTTAATCAGTAAAATGAGTACTACATCGTTAGCTAGAAAAGATAAAATAAAATATATTTTTCAGCTCAAATTATTTTCGCTTGCCACTATTAAGTGCAGTTCATTGTGTTTTTTCGTTTGTTATTGTGGTTTTCAGAACACGATTATGTGCTTGTACAATGGAGAATTTATAAAAAAAAACATAATGTTAAAATAATAGTGTTGTATATTTATGTAAGGCCCCGTTCCCGGGACGCTCACAGTTAAATAATCATCGCACATAAAACATACATTTAAATTTACTAAAATATCGTAGCGGAATACTTAATAAATCATTCCATATATTAATGACTGCTTTTGCAAAATAATACGTCATTGTTAATAGTTACAAAATATTATCGTTTGCATTACATCACAAAAGTGTCATAGATATACAAATGGATGCCATCCAAAATGCCAAGTAGCTGCCCCGTGCCATCCTCAGCAACCATCATCTGCCAACTGGAAAATACATGAAAGTCAGTGTTGTTGAGTGAGTTCTAGTTTTATAAAAATATATTACCTTTCTTTCTTCCGTTAAAATGTTTACTTTACTATCACACTATCACAGTGATCATACATCGTACATACATCAAGGTAATATTTATTATCTTCCATCATCGTTTATTTCGTACATATCGCACGTTTCGTACTTATCGCACTTTTCGTACATTTATTATCTTTTCACTTCTATCTAGATTCTGTCGTATGCTTAACCCCCTCTTGAGCAAAAACCCATATCATCTAGGGTTAAGCGACAAGGATCCCATATCGCACATATCGCACGTATGGAGCAGTCACATAGACTACCTCCCCCTGTGTGTGAACTCTTAAGGTTTAGCCAAGATCACACGCTGTAAACACACAGTTGAGCTAACAAATCTCAGTGAGTTGTGAACCTCCTTTCATTTTCTTGCAAAACTTTCATTCGTTCATTCATTATAAATTTTTCGCTTCGTTAAGATAATACTTTACGTTCATTATCTTAACACTTTTATATAGCACATTTCCTTATAGAAAAATCGATTAAAACCTCTTAAAATCTTGGTCATTTAGAAACGTATATTTAGTATGCATTTCCAGCCCCAAACAGTTTAAAATCTTTAAAATAGGGGATTTAGAACTCACCTGGACTCTGTGAGTAGCTTCTCAATCATGCTTTCTAAGCAAGGGTCACACTACGCAGCCTGCAAATAAGTTAACACTCGAAGGAGTTAATTTCTTCCTAATTTCGCTGCTAAATTCGCTGCAAGATCAACAGTTTCGCTACGAGTTTCGCTGCTAGTTTCGCCAGCAGTTTCGCTGGCATCTTCGCCCAACATTCGTTGGAAAACCATGTCTGCGAACTACCTACTGCGAAACTATATTTTCGCAGGAAGATCTATAGTTTCGTTGGATGACTACATAATTTCGCTGGATGAACACCCAGATTCGCAGAACGGACTGAAATTACGAACCAACCCATTTTTGACCCAAAACTTCAATCTTTTACACCCAAATCCTTGGTTTATCACCCAATAAGCTATATCTAAGCTTCTTACATGTTTTCTTACATAAACGTGAGTTTTGGGCGATTCTTTGCCACTTTCAAAACCCCAAGCCCTAGAATCCGGGTTTACATCAAAATGAACGATTAAACGATGTTTCTTACCTGGATTCTTGGTCTTTTCTTGTTGTTTGGATGCCCACGAACACCGATCTTCAATCTCTTGATCAACCGAGCCTTGAATCACCACTTTCTCTCTATTTTCTCTCTCTACACTCTCTCTCTAAAAGTTGGGTGTTGAGTTGCAAATGAGAGTGGCTCAAGCTGATCCACTTATATATACCGGGCGTTCCTGGGACCTTAAACTCGCCGAACACATAACCCGCGAGGTATACTCAGTCCATACCACATTTCTCGCTTATTTCTTCAGATAATCCCGGCTAAGCCCATTATTATTAATTGGCTCGTTTCGACTTTATTCCGGGGATTACAAGTCCACCCCCCTTATTTAGGTTTCGTCCTCGAAACCTGTTAGTCGTTGATTAGTTGAGGGTAATGTTGCCTCATCTCCTCCTCAACTTCCCAAGTGGACTCTGATCCCTTCCTGTGCTTCCACTGTACACGCACCACGGGAACCACCTTATTCCTTAGCCTCTTCTCTTTGCAATCGATGATCGCCACTGGTTGCTCCACATAATTGAGCCGTTCATCCACTTCAATATCCTCCAGTGGCACCACCATGTCCTCCTCAGCTAAGCACTTTCTTAAATGAGATACATGGAATGTCGGATGAATTCCACTTAACTCACTTGGCAACTCCAACCTATAGGCCACCTCTCCTACTCGAGCAATGATTCGGAAAGGCCCTATGTATCTCGGGCTCAACTTGCCCCGCTTTCTGAACCGAATGATACCTTTCCAAGGTGAGACTTTCAACATAACCCTGTCACCCATCTGGAACTCAATCAGTCTACGTCGTTTGTTTGCATACGACTTTTGTCTATCCTTAGTTGCCTTCATAAAGGCTTTGATCCTTTCCAGCTTCTTAATCGTAGCATCAACCACCTCGACGCTCCCTAACTCTTTATGGCCAATATCACCCCAACAAGCGGGTGTTCTACATCTCCTACCATATAACATCTCATAAGGGGACATGCCAATGCTGGCATGGTAGCTATTGTTATATGAGAACTCAGCTAACGGTAAAGGGTCATCCCAACTTCCTCTAAAATCAATGACGCATGCCCGAAGCATATCTTCTAGCGTCTGAATGGTCCTTTCTGACTGACCATCCGTCTGAGGATGATAAGCCGTGCTAATATGTAACCTCGTCCCCATCGCATCATGGAATTTCTTCCAAAATTTAGATGTAAACCGGGTGTCACGATCCGACACTATAGACACCAGTACACCATGGCGACTAACAATCTCCTTGATGAATAGATCTGCGAGTCTCTCAGAGGAATACGTCTCTCGGATCGGTAGGAAGTGAGCACTCTTCGTCAAACGATCAACTATCACCCATATGGCATCATACCCTTTCACGGTACGCGGTAACTTCGTGATAAAGTCCATGGTGATATGCTCCCACATTCACTCGGGTATATCCATAGGTTGGATCTTCCGTATGGCTTCTGATGCTCCGCCTTCACTTGTAAGCAAGTAAGGCACTTACTCACGTACTCCACTACGTCATGCTTCATACCTAGCCACCAATAATCTTTCTTCATGTCTTAATACATCTTCGTGGCACCAGGATGAATGGAGTATCGAGTCTTATGAGCCTCATCCATGATCTTTCCACGTAGATCCCCATAACGAGGAATCCACATCCGCCCGAATCGGGTTCTAATACCGAGTGTGTTTTCACCCAATTCTGCGGCTAGACCTCTCATCCTTTAGGAGTTAAGACGATCTTCCTTCAAGGCCTAATCTTGAAACTCCATAACCTGCGTCATCATATCAGAGGTCATGATCAACTGATAAGCCTTCACCCGAATCGGCTTGGGTCTCTCCTTTCGGCTAAAGGCATCTGCCACTACGTTGGCATTTCCCGGATGGTAATGGATCTCGCAATCATAACTCTGCCTCATACTCAAATCTTTATGCTCGAAGAAGTAATTCAAGCTCTTGTGGTCAGTGAAGATGGTGCACCTCGTCCCGTATAGGTAATGCCTCCAAATCTTCAATGCAAAGACCACAGCCGCTAACTCCAAGTCATGAGTAGGGTAATTAACTTCATGAACCTTCAGTTGTCGAGATGCGTAGGCTATAACATTTCCTCTCTACATCAACACGCAACCCAACCCCGAGTAAGAAGCATCTGAATAGACCACCAAGTCCTCGCTTCCTTCGGGTAATGACAAGACAGGAGCTTGAGTCAGCCTTGCCTTTAGCTCCTCAAAATCCTTCTCTTGTTCTTGACCCCATACAAACTTCACATCCTTACGGGTCAACTTAGTCAATAGGGAAGCTATCTTAGAGAAGTCTTGGATGAATCTTCTAATATAGCCCGCCAACCCCAAGAAACTACGGATTTCGGATGGCGTCTTTGGAGACTTCCATTGCATCACCGCCTCCACCTTTGCCGGATCTACCATAATCCCCTCAGGATTCACCACGTGACCCAAGAACTGAACTACGCGCAACCAGAACGCACACTTGGAGAACTTGGCATGCAGCTTCTCCTTTCTCAATGTCTCCAACACCTCTCGAATATGACCGGCATGCTCCTCCTCGCTCTTCTAATAAATCAGGATATCATCAATAAACACAATCACTGATTTATCCAACATCAGCCGACACACTCGATTCATCAAGTCCATAAAAGCAGCTGGCGTGTTTGTTAAACCAAAAGACATAACGAGGAACTCGTAGTGTCCATAACGCGTATGAAAAGCTGTTTTAGGAATATCTTGCTCCCTCACCTTCAACTGATGGTAGCCAGTTCGAAGATCTATCCTTGAGAACCAACTGGCACCTTGGAGCTGATCAAACAAGTCATCAATCCTTGGTAATGGATACCGATTCTTCACCGTCAACTTGTTCAATTCACGGTAGTCAATGCACATCCTCATATTACTGTCCTTCTTCTTCACGAATAAGATTGGAGCACCCCAAGGAGAGATACTCGGTCTAATGAACCCCTTATCAAGCAACTCCTGCAGTTGCTCCATCAATTCCTTCATCTCGGTCGGAGCCAACCGATACGGTGCCTTAGCTATCGGCTGGGCACCGGGCAACAAGTCAATCTGAAATTTGATTTCGCGGTCCGGTGGCACACCTGGTAAATCATCTGGAAACACGTCTGGGAAGTCACGCTCAACCGGTACATCGGACAATTGTGGTGTTGACGTATCCACATCCTTCACGTAGGCCAAGTAGGCACTACATCCACGTCTCATGCACTTTCCAGCCACCGCCATCGAAATCACCTCCGGAATCGTAGTGACTCGGTCACCGTAGATCGTCACTGAACTCCCGTCAGGCGCTGTCAATTGGATCATCTTCTTGCGACACATAATGTTCGCCTCGTAGTCCGCTAACCAATCCATTCCCAGGACTACATCGAACCCGCCTAAGGTCATCACGAACAGTCTAACAGGAAACTTATGACCTTCTAGTTCTATGTCACAGCCTTCTATCATATCAGAAATCCTGGTAGACTTACCTATGGCAGTTTCTACGTCGAAGGACTCATCAATAATTCTACTCCTAATAGGCAACTTAGCACAAAAGGTAGCAGAAATGAAACTCCTACTAGCACCAGAATCAAATAACACGAAGGCAAGAGTTTGGTATAATAGAAATGTACCTGACACCACATCGGGGTCCGTCCTAGCCTCCTCCCGAGTCATCGTGAAAGCTTGGGCGCTCGCCTTCTGCCTTTCAGTTCCGGTCTTCTTCCCTGCCTCGGAACTCTCCGCCCTCGGCTTCTTGCACTCCCTACTCAGATGGCCATTTTCTCCACAGTTATAACACCTTATAACCCCACACTCTCTAGCCATATGACCACGCTTCCCACATTTGAAGCATATGTTTGATACCCATTTGCATTCTTCCGAATGTTCCTTCCCGCATTTACCACACCTCTTCAACCCCGCACCGGGTATAACCACACACCGATCATCCACCTTCGCAATCTTATTGTTTGGAGCGGGCCCGCCACGTCCAAACCGCTTCCCATTCCAGTTCCGATCACCACCTCCTTTCTTGCTCACCTCAGCCACCACCACCTCTCGCTCATCATATAGCCTTCCATCCAGATCAACCATCGACCTGAACGTACCTGGCCGGGCGGCAATCATGTGCCTGTGGATATTTGCCGCCAAGCCCTGGATGTATCTCTTGATCTTCCGCGACACAGGTGTCACCTGATCTGGCACCAGCCGTGCCATCTCATTGAATTTGGTAGTGTACTGCTGATGTGTCATGGTTCCCGCCTCCAGCTGCAGGAACTCCCTCTCAACCTTGTCGAGCTCTTAATGAGGACAGAACTCCTCAATCACCAACTTCTTTAACTCATTCCACCTCATCCTCCCGATCGCCCTGCTGCCCTCAGCCTGGACAATATTGTCCCACCAACACAAGGCCAAATCCACAAAGGAATGGGTGGCAAACTTTACCTTCTGATCTTCTCAGTCTCGGGTTGCTCCCTTTCTCCTGTAGGCTTATTCCTCTCCTTCCTCTCACCTTCCCTCACAGCCTTAATCACCTCGGTCACCACAGACGGTAGGATCACACCTCTTTCATTGAGGCCCTTAGATTGGCACTCTCATCCCCACCTCCCGGATGTAGGGTCTCGAGCTCTTCATGAGCCGTCTCAGCAGCCTTAGCTCTTCCTCTCATGACCCGTGGTCC